>OW028738.1:31698200-32960200 GCA_932294355.1 Aporophyla lueneburgensis
GATCTTCTCTCCTGATGAAATACACTGCAAGATCACACAGATTTTTCTTAAAAGCATAGCATCTATTCCGGTCAGTTCAGCAGATTTAGTGTAGTTTTCAAAAAATCTCCTTGCCGAGTTGCCATTGTTGGTGGATCCACTGCCTTGTTTCACAACATCGAGAAGTAAGCCCGTTTCTCTTCTTACAGCCTCTTGAACTCTTTTCTTCCTGTCATCAACTTGCCTTTTTGCTATATCACCCCTTACTTGCCATGATTTTATGTCTAATTTGTAGGAAATGTGTAATAAGCATTCCATTGAGCGAATCCAAGCGTGAAGGGTGCTTAAGCTATATTTATACATGTCCTCGTTTGCGTGTTTATCTTTGATTAACTCTAAATTATTCATTTCTTTAGGACAAGCCTTGCATATGTCACACACTGAAGCTGCTGTATTGGATATAATGGAATGAATTTTACCATCAATCATTGTCAACAGCAGTTGGTGTTTGACACTAATTCCATCAGTGATGGTGGATGGAGTTAAGGCTTCAATCTCTGCTTCGATTTCAGCCATCTCTCTCTGCACATTTTCTTTGGTTTCCTTTATAAACTTAAACAATATTGGCCGGCAAAATGAAGTGGAAGATGGTCGCTCGTTTTCCCAAATTGTTACACCTTTTGAGACGAGCCGCAGTGGTACAAGACTAATCATAAAATTACTAGCAAGATCGATTTGCTCATCTTCACTCGTCCTTTGATGATAAATGCTTTGGCTAGATGATCCGTCAAAACCCCATTTGCTGGTCAATACGAGCTGTTGATTGGGATCAACAGGGGTTTCTAACGACCTAATAAGTCTTCTTGAGGTTAAATCCATCAAGGCTTGTAATTTGATTTTTGCAGAGCTCTCTGTAACTGTGAGATCTTCTTTGGCCGGATAGCACTTAATTTTTTCTTTAACCAACATGTAGTAACTCGGGTATTGAAGAGCTCCTTCTTGAGTGTTGAAATCCCGAAGAGTGTTATAGCGCCATTTCGATAAGTTCATCGATACATAAAGAGCCAATGCCTTCAAAGGGGATATTTCCCGTACCTGAATTGATTTACCTTCAATGAAGGCTTTGATTTTTGAGGCCTCTTCTGGATTCTCCGTCAAGTATTTCATAACATAAGCTGTATCGCTTTGTCCTGCCTTTTGAAGCACCCTTTCGGCCGAAAACATAATTTCAGCGCTGCTACTGCTGCATGAAAGACTATCTTCAGTGCGTCTTCTTTTTTGCCGGTTACTAAGGTCCTCAAAAGATTTACGAGGACTAGGATGTGTACAAGTTGAAGCATCAGATTTAGCAGGAGAAATTATGGGCTCGATGACGTCACTTATATTTTCTGTAGAAGGTTCCATATTTTCATTCTGTAATTCCGGCCATTGAATTGCAGCCTGTAGCCAAATCTCATGTTTCTTCCGAAACTTATCTGTGCTTCTTCCAGACTGTGTCCATTTTGCATAAATGCGGTAGCAAAATCGACGACACCAGTCTTTTAAACTTGTTTCAGCACTTTCACATAACTGAACACAACTGTTATCTTTTAAAACACTGAACAAATAGTTAAAGTCGCGTAAATCTTTATGTGCGCGTGCGTATCAAGATTTGTATTTAAATTTGGAAAATAAATTGCGAGATTAGCTTGGATACAACGAGGTGTAAATCAACACTGATTTTAAAGTTACTAATAGTGACCTATTTATATAAAATCCAGGTATCCCAGGTATCCTTTGTTAAATATTGCAAGGTAATTAGTTATTGTGATAATTAGTAAATGATGCATGCTAAATTAGTGTATTAAGAGCCATTTAGTAATTAAATAATAGCAATGTTCTTATCAGTAATCATTAGTGCATCAGTTTTATATGTAAACCTTAAGTCCCTAATTATATATCCTAATTAGCTTATATCTTCTCTAATTGGCTGCTCAGAAATGTTATTGTAATAAGGTAAACCTTTAGAAAAACGGTTTTAATCAACAAAATAAACAAAAAATAAAAAAATTGTGTTATAAAATAAACATCACTCTTTATCCCAGAAAGTGCACATTTGGCGCACTATGTGTCTTAGTATTAAATATAGCTCTTAGTATTAGCATTATGATATTAGAGACCGCTACTTGAAACAAGCCCGGAATCAGGAGGGAGAGAGCTCGATACACTCATTTTCATAGTAAAATTTCACATTTTCTCAAATTACTCCCGAAATATGGGAGTTATGAAGAAATTCATCACCACAAGTTATGAAGGCATTAAGTAATCGAATAAGATGGCATCATTAGTTTGGCATAATTTTACTCTTTTTTTTCGGACATGTCTACGTCCAACCGCTCCCATACATTCGTTCCACTGTGCGGTACTGCGAAACATGGAGAACCTTTTAAATAAGCCTTTTTGTTTTTTACTTTCACTAGGCTTTACATGCTATGCTTTGTAGGAATTTTGAGCTAGGCTTTCTCTCTCAACGAGGTTAGTATTTTGAATTTAAATCTACGAATGCCATCTATCAAAGTTGTGGCTCGGCCTTCAGAGCCTTCGGCCTCAAAAATCAGAAATCTGGTGAAATAAAATGAGCCTTGTATAATAAAAAAATCAAGTTTAAAATTATCATCATATTAACTTTCCTTGATTAGCAATACGATCAAGATTGAAACCTAGTAGAAAATCGCGATACTTAAAAACCATCTACGTATGAACAAGTTTCAATTCAAGTTTTTAATCTTCACTTCATTTGGTTTCAACATCGAGGCTTCCTTTACAACTGTTTGCGGTTTACCGTTGGTACTCTTGTATCCTATGATCTAGAAATATGTAGCCCTTGTTATGAAACCTAGCCGGCCATTGGTCACGTTTGCTTCTAGCTATTTATTTTAGACCGTTGTTTGTAAAACGGGCATACATACTAGTTGGTGAAGTCATTATATCGGAAATCTTTGAAACAGTTACACGTGGAAAACAAACAATTTTCCTATCATTTAATAGAATATAACGTTTCTCCGCATCAATGATATTTGTTTTATTACGGTCTAGTAAAGTAACAACAGTTTTAGCCGTTGTCAATTTAAATAATGTTTCGATTTGATAAAACCAAGTTCGCAGGTTGTAAATTCGATATTGCGTGTCGATTAGATGTAGATCGTTATCCCGTATTGAATCTCAATGTAATTAATTGTTGACGACATACTGATTTAGATAGAAGCATTTAACACTTATACATAAATTCAACTCTAATAAGCATGTACATGAATACAGCTGAACTAGTGGCATGGGACCTTTGGATATTTTATGTACATAGACTATGGGATTACCGTATCTCTATTATCTTTTGAAGAAAAGTTAAATCAATTTCAGCGTTCTTTTAGAACCACGGTGAAATAATAGTCACGCGTTACTAAGAACATAAAATAAGATTTTGAGAGCTTGGCACTTCCAATTGCAAATGGACAGAAAAGGTGGAGCCTACCCAAACGAAATTCTCACAAAAGACAATACAGCTGAACTAGTGGCATGGGACCTTTGGATATTTTATGTACATAGACTATGGGATTACCGTATCTCTATTATCTTTTGAAGAAAAGTTAAATCAATTTCAGCGTTCTTTTAGAACCACGGTGAAATAATAGTCACGCGTTAAGAACATAAAATAAGATTTTGAGAGCTTGGCACTTCCAATTGCAAATGGACAGAAAAGGTGGAGCCTACCCAAACGAAATTCTCACAAAAGACAAAAGCTTGATGCAAATCAGATCGAAGAATCGATTACTTAACACACATATATTGTTGTTTTATATTGTGGTTTGATATATTGTGTTGTGAATAGGCAAACGTTTCACATCGACGCCAAATTGTCATCAACATATTAGCAGTTATAGCCTCGTAAAATAAAGTAGTAAATACCGACTACCACTCCGCAGCGAGTGTTGTGGTTTGTATGGATTACGATAGGCTGAGCAGAACTAAACACCAACAAACAAACAAACAATTACTGAATGAGCTTAATACATTTCTCCGGGCAAAGAAGAAAACTTGGTCAAGACAGCGAAGTTAAAAGCAACGAATCGCAGATTCTGAAAACCGAATAAAAATTGGAAACTCAACTGCAAAATTACTTACTAACTAATACTATACTTAACATTCCAAGTAATTAAATATACAAAACGATTCCCGAACTGAATAAATACGAAGGCATGGCTAAAAAAATTGTAACTTTGGCAATGTTCCGAGATTTTGGTACTCGTAACGCACTAGACTGGCTGTCAAGTGTTCCCGTTTGATATTTAGAGCATGGATCAAACGTCTTGTAGGCGCACTCTGGAGAGACCGTGATTTTTGGAGTAGTTGGAGAGGATATTGCAAGGTCTTAATGTAAACAGGTGGAACACAGAGATACTAAAGGAAACGGATTTAAAATTTACAATTCTAAAGCTTCTACGGAAGCCTCAGCGCTAATTGGTCATTCAATTAGGGAGTGAGTGCTGTTAGATATACATATTGGAATGCTTGGTTTTATACCTATAGTTTGTTAATTTAACATTCATTGTATTTTCTTCTTTCCTTTTCCGCATTTATGACATGTTACTTAAAGAGCTCTAAGTTTCGTAATGTTTACGAAATACTATTATTTTGAAGAGAAATGTGACGTTATGAAGGATCATTGAACTACGAGTCTTACATAATACTCATAATATGTTCATAGAACCTCTAAATTAAAGTACTCATACGGCTCTACTCGTAATTTGCTCGCGTTGAGTAAGTTGTAAATTAAATTAATTGTAGCTAACTAAATTTTGTTGGAACTCAGAGCCAACTAGAACAATTAAATAAATGCTGTGACTACTGAGAGTGAAATAGTTCAGGAACTAATCGTGCAGCTGAATGCGTCATCATAACAAAAATGAAAATGGAGGAGAAAATGATGTTGTTTTACTGTCGATTATCCATTAGTCGTGCTTAATGTTGGTCTATTTGCAGATTACATGACAACCATGACCCAGTCTTGTGTTGGTCCGACCTGCACAGTAACAAATCCAATATTCCCGAAATATTTGAATCTGCTAGCGCCACATTAATGCACGTTACACACGCACACATAGAAAATGACGATGTCATTGGCCCACACACACAGGTGGACGTAACATTACGCTGCGTAGCAACAAACAATTGGGTCGCTAGCTCACGCACACAAATGTTATAATGGTTCTGTATGCGCTAATGCAGCAAGTGCATCTGATTTGCTTGTTTGCTGTCATCCTGATGTGCTATTTCTGAGATATTAAGCTAAGATAAAAGACAAACAAATGAGTCAGCGGGTCTGAAACAAGATGTTAATTTAGCAGTAAGACGCAAAAGATTACGAGTTGATTTGTAGTTTCTCGTGATTCATATGTTTGGAAACGAATTATTTTAAACCTCTAAATCCCTGAGGTACCACATTTGGTATGTAAACAATCGTTTTTTAATTGTGTCTGTAATTACGGTAATTGACCGGTTAACACAATATATCTATAAAAGGTAGCACACTAGACATGCACACAGGTGTAACAGGTTTTAAAAGTAGAAACTGTCAGCGTCTCACTTCTTAACAAACTACGCTTGACATCATTAAAATGAATCACTAAGATTTTGCCTCATTCAGTTGCATCCATATCTAAACGTGATGCATGGACCGGTCGACCTTGCAAGCTATGGCTGTGTTAATTGTATGTAATTTAGTACACAATGTACTTAAGTACTGGGCTAGCCCAAGCGACCTTTTAATTCTGCCATATCACTTTCCCGTTGTATTGTTACTGTTGTGATACGACGGATTTGAACAATTGAATGAAGCTAATGAGAGGCCCTCAAATGTAGTTTTAGAAACAAGTTAATTGGGATACAAGAAATGCACAGAATAAGATTAGGGAAACTTTTTTAAGTTATTTGCTAACAGAAAGTCTTAAAAGCGCTATAATTTGAGATGTTGAAATGCAATGAGCTCAACTACAGAGTTCGTCTATAAGTTCTACTTACTTGGATGATATTGTGTTACCCCAAATTTTTATTAAGACAGGCAATATATTGAACGTTCTACAATGCAGACTGCTCACTCCTCGGATACTCAATTTAACAGCGCGAAACAAGCCTTATCGTGACGAGAATACCCACAATCCTCTGTCTCCTTCGCGTTTTATGGCTAATAACGCTTCAAACAGGACACTTCATATCTTTGTACATATTTTGTTACTCTACGGTACCGCAATACAATTCATTCATGTGGATAAATGCAATGTTCTAACGGGTTGAACAGTTACGATGAGCGCTAAATTACTGCTTGTGAGTACGTTTTGCATACATATGGTGGGTGAGGGGTTAATACAATTGCATAATGAGTCTGTAGTGGGAAGTGACGACGGGAACCTTAATTACGAAGGTGACAACCTTTTGTAGTTGAGACACTCCTTCTCTTATCATTAAACGGCATTACCACTAGCTTTGACGTCCAAACTAAAAGTTAATTGACCACCAAGAGGTTTAATGGTAAGAAATCTTTCAATACATCTTTTAATAAATGTTTTATGAGACCAAAGCTCGATGGTGCACCGTTATTTCATATGCTGATAGATTTATGACAAGTCGAGAAGGTTCTGTTATTTTCTGCATTTATTAAACCATTTTAGATTCAATACTGGCACATTCAAACAATGTTGTCCTATCTGAGCAAAGCCATTTCTGGATATAGATATTGTAGCGACTCCTGCGCCAGTCGGCCATTCACCTGCAGTAGGATGCCGTAAGCAGTCGGGTGACCTTCATTCCGATGCAATTTCATTCAAATTCTTATTGAATCTTGTACTTTAGCCGCATACTGATCCGAGAATGCGAGGATATAAGATTATTAACTTGTGTTGTTAATAAAAGTGGGAGATGATAAGTTAGTTTCTGTATTTTTACACTACCTTACGTTTCTTAAACATACATATTAACTATCGGTAAATCATATAACTGAGGTAGTTTTTTCATGCTGTATGAGCTGGATTTGACGGTACCTACGAACTTAGCAAGTTTTCGGTGAACTTATTAGTTTAAATTTAAAACGCACGATATACACGCTTATGGCACCTTCAGAATTAAAGACCTTATAAGAACTTTTAAGATTTCAATTTTGGCTCAAAAATTATAAAACTTTTATTAAAACAGAGTCCTATATCACAATATTATGAACAAGAACCATGATGCCAGTGTTAATGCCGATTTCGAAGATAGTTTACACGCAAAATAAATCTCAGAAAGAGGATTCGCCTATGCGTTGATCAAAAATCAGCGTAACTCATTGATTTATAAACAAAAATCGATTTCACGATGAAGACAAACACATTAGACGTTTATTTATAACTTCTTACACGCGTAATCGCTATTAATGTGCAAGATAATAATAATTGTGATTGTAAACAGTAGCAGTGTAATAAAATCAGTGCATTAAGTGGAAGCTGTCCCAAGGACGGTGGCGACGAGGCCGCTCTCTATACCAATGCAGTAAAAGGAAATAAAACTGATAAATGCAATCATTCGATTCAATTCATGCAACATTGCTAGTTAATATAACCTATAATAGCAGTAAAAACTTTTTAACAAAAAATTAAACCGCCGAAAAAACTGAAAAGCATAGAATAATAAACCTTAAAATTATGAGTCGGCGCTAAAAAATCAATGAACAAAGATCACTCAAAGCGCCGACTCATAATTTTAAGGTTTATTATTTTATGCTTTTCAGTTTTTTCGGCGGTTTAATTTTTTGTTAAAAAGTTTTTATTTTATATTTTTTTGTGACTTTAATGTACTAATAATACTTGGCAAGGTATACCCTATCCAACAAAAAAAGAATTATCAAAATCAGACTACTCTGTATAAAGTTATGCGTGGTTATACATTACAATCAGTGAGTGAACAATCAATCATCCCCTGTTTTCCGACCCTTAGGGTTCGATTTTGTTTTCCAAATTTATATGGGACCACCTTGGGAGTATACCCTTTTCAATAGAAGAAGAATTGTTACAATCGGGCCACTATGTAAAAAGTTATGCGTGGTCATACATAAAAATAAAAAAAATATACGCGTCGAATTGAGAACCTCCTCCGTTTTTTTTCGTCGGTTGAAAAGTACGGGCAGCAATCAACGTCCTCCAACAAAGCGAATGATGATAAAGGAGACTACATGCAGAAGACAAGTTCAGGTGCAATAGAGAATTTGGGAAAAATAATAATGCAATGAAATAAGGATTTAAAAATAATATGACTATAATTGAAAGCACTGAATATAAAGGATAATACGTACGAACATTTAATAGTCAATACAACAGTTTTGGATGACAATACAACATTAAACTAAACTGCCGATTAGTTTGTAGAAATTGCATAGCCTACGCAATGACATGTAAATGTGGAAACAGTAATTAATTTTACGACCAACAAACCACCAATGGACGTGATTACTAAACAATATGAAACTATTTTACTAATGAAATATTCGGCGCATTAAACTTCCCGGTAATTTTCTACTTATTCATTTCATTATTTGTTCAGAAATAACTTCGTCAGCAACCACTAATCTACAGGAAAAATATTGTTGTTTTATTTGATTTGGTAAGTTTCTAATATGGTTATGAAATTACGCTTGAATATTACTGACGTAGTGTCTACAGATAGATTACGCTCTATGGATACTGGGTATCGCAATGTCTAGGTCTTGCACTATGCAGGTCTTACTCTAATCGCCATGTCTCACAATCTCAATCGAATTAGTGTCCGCACTGGTTACTACTCCGTGGCATAGTGTTGTTATTAGAGCACGAGTGGATATTGTCGCTCCATTTGGTACAATCCTTTACTAAGACTCATCTTACGATAAGAAATGTGCCGTATTAGTAGCTAAGATACTTATCGTTGCCTTTATATTCTGGTTCTTAGACCCGCCAGTTTCCCTCGAATTTTACATTGTACAAGCATCTTCTCAAAGGAATAGCCACTCCAGCATCTGATATAATCGTATACTTATTTGCTTTTTAACCTCTAAGTCCCTGAGATACCACATTTGGTATCGACACAATGGTTTTTTAATTGTGTCTGTAATTACGGTAATTCACTGGTTAAGAGAGGAAATATTTCATATTCATAGTTGAGAAACTTATCTTGGCTATAACATTTTAGTCCGAGCAAATGCTCCAAGGATGGAATTCTACTGGTTAAACTAAGTACACGAAGCTTCGTCTCAAATATCTTAAAGCAGCAAACTTTTTACAATATTTTGATATTTGAGATTTGACGATCGTGCAGATTATAGTAGAGTCAAAAGAAATAAAATATCTTTTAAAGTTGCACCTGTCAATAACTATGCGGACTAAGCAAAAGTAATCGGAGAATTAAATGTAAAAGTAAGTGTTCATTCGTAACATGTGTTCATTACAACAGACTAGAGGCAAGGTGCAATAAGATACTAGACGGCTTACGTTAACGCATCCCTACAAATGCAATACCCAACGATACAGTGAATAACACAAGACTACGATTGTAACAGTTTTATCAACTGTTCATATAGTGAAAACTGCTTTAGGATAATTTGGAGCTTGCTGAAGCCAAGTCTCAAATTTTGGCAAGCTCACATTCGAATGCATTATTTTACGATGTGATAATATGAATGGTGGTGTTAATCTAGCGTTGCCATTCACATTTATCAAATGGTGTAATACTGCGCAGACAATATACTATCCAATTTCATTTAAGTATGTTGTTTTTACTGTCTTGGTTTTTTATAAGTCAGATCTTTTGACGACTTTGTACACGTTCCCGTTGATTCAGGAAGGACACTAAATTGTCTAGAACGTCGTATTCCCAGTGTTTATCGTATGTAACAAATGTCCACCATGCGTTATGATCTCACAGGGAAGCTACTGTATGCTACTAATTCCCAAGTTTTACATAGAAAGTCTTTCGTTTGACATCGGTTTTCTAGGCCAATTCTTTCCTAAGCTGTTCATTATGAACTGATGTACAGGCCACTATTTTCTAAACACGTTTGCCTTTTGCCGTGTTTTGACCTAAAACCCGGAGCCTAAGAAAGGATAAGTGGCACTTACATTAACATGCTACTTTGTAGAAAACAAGGAGGCCTCGATACAAAATGTGGACACGAGCAAAGGTGATGCAAAAACATGTGACCCTGATTCAAATGCTGATCAGCCAACGCACTTATTACGTTCTTGACTTTCACAGTCAAGTTCAACATGTTCATTTTAAAAAACGTTGACCAGTGCGAAAACCCGTCAATGCGTTATGCAATTTTGTGATCGGTAGTTTTTTCATTCAGCGATTTCTCTTCCATATAAGTATCAAGTTTGGTAGGATTATTTTTATGGGTAAATTGTTCCTGGTATCGGCGGCGAATTGAGGTGTTTCTTTATACGAAAATTTTACGACTCCAAATTAACAATCTTTGTTCAATACCTTAAATGTTGATTCACTTAGTGTCTTCCGTGTCTAACAAAAACATTTTGTCATAGCAGAGCACTGGTAGTGTTAACGCTTCGCAAACCATGATGATAATCTGAATGATCTAATACTCAACGAATTTCTAGGACTCTTTCTGTCAAATTTTCATCTCGATCTAAATCATGATACTCTGCAATTCAGAACACTACTTCAATACTACAATCGTCTTCACTTGTCAACTCAAGAATACCCTCATCGTTTCAGTAAACTAGATCGACATGTCCAGTGACGGCTATTTTGAGCTCATTGTTGACGCTGAATACTATTGAGGACTGACAGATCACGAGGCTTGCATTTACAAGCGTTTGGAATATATTGTCAGCTTTGTATCCCGGATATTATTTGCAGTGATCCATGGAATGGGCTCAGTCAGGTTTGACCTAGTTTTGAAGAGAAATATGTCCTTTTATATAGTAAAATTCGGAAAAGTCTTGAGGAATTTTGAATTCTTTGAATTTGAGAAGTAGATAATAAATTGTAGTTTTATAGAGTCGTTGTCACATTGTTGGATATAATGAATACAGCCATTAGGTAAAGAAATCTTAGGTCAGCAAAACGATAGCAATTTTTGTTATATTTCTATAGGACATGATATTTGATTTCACAGATTTTGTCATTTATGTAAATGTGTAGTCATTGATCCCTCAGTAACATATTGTATATGAACAAGTTCTTATAATCACAAATAATTTTCACGAAAGTTAACCTCGTCAAATATGGTATTTAAAACCAAGCTCCTGAATAAAAGAACAATGTGCGAAAGCTCAATTTCAGAGACACCAATGAACATTTTATTCTATTCATCAGAAATAGAGCTGTGCGGGGTTTAATTACGCCGTGAAGGGCATCTGGGGAATGGAGGAGCGCACAATTTATTTGAATGGGACGCTGCCTAGACGGTTAAGCAGATTATATTTATATTTAGAAGAATTAATAATAAAGAACACCTTATGACGTAGTAACTATCAGCAAAGAGACCGTTTAAAGATTATGTACCCTACAAGTATCAGCTACGATAAAACAATGCCGAAAATTCAAAACACTTTTCTTCTAGTATCTTCACTGGTTATACGATTACATTACTACAATTACTGGTTCCCATTTGACATGCTACGGGCTAAATAATCTAGAAACAAACTGAAAGTGGTACATTACTATCAAATTTTATTTGCAATGCAACAATAAATCGTGAGAGTCGTAATGTTGAAGGCCCAAGGCACTTGAAAAACATAGGTACTTACGCGAAATCTATTCTCAAAATAAATGGCCTACAAAGTACAATAACCTAAAGACACAAATACTGCAATTTTGAGGAAATATGAATATTAATGTAATAGCGTAACTCGTTACAGGAAATGGGGAGCGCAACATATTTCCAAACTCGATGCAACACCGCCGCGTACGAAACAAACGATAAAATAATATGTAATGCCTTCGATCACGTTTAGTTGCGTGAACTGAAACAAATTGTACTATGCATTTGGTCTAAAAACCTCTTTTAAGTTTTTTGAGAACTGCAAGCTTAGAAAAGAATATTGGAGGATATTTCAAATAACTTTCTAGAGCACACAGAGGTAACCGATCGACATAAGAACCAATAGACCAATAGGCTGATAAGAACAACTTAATTTATGATGTGGAAAACATTATTTAAAAAAAAATATGTTGGATATTGACACTTTAAAACCACAGCTCTCGATAAGTCGTATTCTTTACATTCCCATAACCCAGTTCTAGATTCGAGATCAACACAACCCAAAAAGCAAGATACCCATGACGTTAAACAAAAACTCTATAGCCAAATTCACATGAAACGCGCTCCAGTAAACATGTCGTAATAAACCCTTAGTCCGAACGACCTGTATGGCTAGTCACCTGTGAAGTACAAGCAAAGTTTGTCAATACGCGTCAACTACAATGACGCTCTCAAATTAATTTAGTGCTAAGCTGTTTCTCATTGATGTAGGTTGCGTATGAAAAGCTGGGTGATTGGTTATTATTCACGTGGATGGTAAGTGAGACAAATGAGATGTTTAGGCTTTATTTAACGTGGATCCTGATTGTGAATGGGATAGCCCATTCACAATGAGGATCCACGTTAAATTCCCATTGATCCCATTGACCTAGAGAGTAAAAAATATGAGACATTAACCTAATGATAAGGTAAACTTCATTTCTCTAATGGGTAAAGATCAGGCTGGAACTGGTCATCCGCTTAGTTATTATTAGCGAACGACAAAGTACTTCCTGATGAGTCTTGGAAAACGTTGGATGAACGAGAGGAAGTCGACCAGTCTTAGAAGATTGAATACCTGACTAGCTCCCTGCTCTATTATCATCTTCAATTTAGCAATTACTGATAACTGTGGTCAAGGATGCCATTTCAAATAGACATTCACTGCAACTTCGAACCAAAAGAGCCAACGAAGAGTAACGGGATACTGATAATTTTTTATGTAGCAAAATATGTTCTGGCGATAGTCAATCTCCGATAAACATCAACAAAATATTTCTGATAACACGAACAAATATGATAAGCTACTTGCAAGATTAAGAACAATAGCTTTATTAATTTATCAGTGCACTGTAATCAATGCACGATGTTACACTAAAGCCAGTATAATTGAATTCTCAACCGTCAACACTCCATAATACAAGAGATGTAATAAACGACAATAGGCATGCAAAACTGAGACAAAGAACAACAAAACCTTTTTTACAAAAAAAAAAAAACAACCGACTTCCTTAAAAACACTACAAAGTGAAAAATAACTTTAATTTCGGGAGTCGGTGTCTTAGGATTTGTATTTAAGGTTTTTGCCACTGACTCCCGAAATTAAAGTTATTTTTCACTTTGTAGTGTTTTTAAGGAAGTCGGTTGTTTTTTTTTTTTGTAAAAAAGTTTTTATTTTTAAATTTTTAGTTTTGGTATCTACCCCGCACTAATTCCAAACAAACAATGCATAGCAGAAATCGCGGTTGATTTGCCGTCATTTTTTAAAGAGTTCCGGTGTCTGTCTCCAGAACTCATCATCAGATCTACATGAAATTTATATGGGACCATTTCGAAATAAACCCCTTTCGAACAAAAAAAGAATTTTGCAAATCCGTTTATATATGACGGAGTTATGGCCGAACATACATAAAAAAAAAAAAAAAAAAAAATATAAACATCCGAATTGATAACCTCCTCCTTTTTGAAGTCGGTTAAAAAGCGCACTTTAACGAAGCTCTAGCAATTAAAAATAATCTCATAGGTATAAGATTCACATATACTAAAAACAAATCGAGTGCGACAGGCGAAAATAGAAAGCAATGGATGGAAGATGTGTGTCGCGACTCCGGCGCAGGTGGACGCGAGGGTGGGGGCAAACTAGACGGAGACGGCAATATACACGGAACATATTTTACGCAAAAAGAAAAGGGACAGGGCGGACCGGCCAGTTTAACAACATCCACACATAGCAACATGTGGCTTTCCAAGCAACTAGAGAAATGTAATATTGATGGTTCGAGCAATTAGGAACACGATAACTTTGGACTTGTAACAACATTCCTAGAATTACTATAGAAATAGAGGTCTTGGGAAGTTATAAATCCACGGAACATACGGGCCGTATCAGCTAAACACGCAAGACAAGGACGCAACAATGATTATAAAATGAAGCTAATGGCTTACAAGCCGCAAATATTATCTCAGCTGACGCGCGTATAATTTAAACAATCGATTCGAAAAGTACGCAAGTTGTGTGAAAACTGAATTAACAACGCAGTTTCGTCATCTCCGTAGGCGGGGTATCACGCTTTTGCCTCCATGACATTTGGCGCATAGCTGAGCGAGGCAAAGGCAACGCTCCGGGGATGCCTCGGGCCTGACTCTTTGGACGTTCACTCGCCGCATTCCAACTAAACAGTCTACGCGTTGCGAAAATTTGAAACAATCTTGAGTAAATAATGTTATTTTCACGACAGGAGAATGAAAGTAGAAATAGTAACGTTTTGTTTACTTCTATTAGTCAATTTAGAAAAAACTGGGAGTGGGCGATAAAATATTAAAAATAAATCGTGAATACATTTGTTCCACACGCACTGCCACAGAAGTGAAAGATAAAAGCATACAAGCTGTACGAAAAAACAATTTTCACAGTGACGATTTTGATGACAGTAAACTTGCAACTGATAAAACTTTACAATAACCGATTGTGTCGCTTCAATAAGTCAACGACACGGCTGATAAAGTTCCAACGAAACTTCACAGACAATCATTCATAAATTATACGAACAATCGTAATAGCGCTTTAGAAGAACCGAAGGCTGTTACATAAAAAATATCTGCGGCACAGTCTAATCTTGACCCCATTTCTCTTTTTAAAACTACCAGCGAATACGTCAACCGAAATGTGCCGTCTTTATACGACTATTAAAATTATATGTTACGTTCCCGATTCGAGTTTTACGAGTATGAATACCAAGCGGTATAGCAAATAAGCTGTTCGTATTTAAAAAAGCATGGCATGGGGATTAGGAGGTTGACATTGAATCATATTAGCAGAGCAAGCCTCGATTTTGAGTGATTCACAGGCAACTGATTAATTTGACGATGTTACTGTAAAGTTAATACATCGAGAGACGCAGTGAGTTTTTGTGAACTCAGTCTTTTTTTATAAATACGGCAGGATGAAGTATTCTATTCTTTTCACAGACCACACAGCTACAACCCCTTTCCTAATCCACTATGGAAACGACTGTCAGGACACACACATCTAAACAACGTTTTAAATAATTTTATGTGTCTCTAGCATGGGCTAGAGACAGCTATGGAGCTGAGAGACAACAGAAATTAACTTCCCTGGGTAACTCTCACAACTTGCTCATGAAAATGCAAATGAGCTGATTCTCTGATACATTATAATCTTGCATTAATATGGAAATATGTAATTTCAGAGCAAGTTGATCAGATAAGAGCAATTAGAGCAGAGATAGCCCAAATATCCAGTATCTGTGACGACCTTGTTTTCATTTTCGTTCACCATCGCTTTACCGTTCCGCTCATTGGATTTGATACTTTTAATATAAATAGTAAAATGACATAATGAATTGGAAGATCACAAAATATTAGAGATTCATCTTTTTCAAACGATAGATGTAAAGTTTTACTAAATCAATGTGTTCATACTCATCAACTCCACTCATCAACTTCATATAGATGCCGTTTTCAAAAACATTACAAAATAACATATTTGAAATCTTCAAAGTATTTCAACTGCGTGTTATTTGAAACGTTCTGAATGTTAATCCAAATAATTTCAAAGAGATTAAAATCTGTATGTTTTTCATAATTCCCAACTTTACGGCTGGCAATATGAAATAACATGATGAAAGTAGAGCGTGGTTTTGAGAGTTATAAATTTTATAATGCAATGCAGACGCTTCGCTTTAACATAAAATAGACGAGGGACGACATAAAACCTTCGAGATTGGACGTTTAGTATCATCTATTGATGATATAAGACTTACAAAAAAAGGACCTATAACAAATATGTGATAAAGGTAAAAGAAGTCAATTTGCAATAAAGTACTGAATATTAAATTTTCGAAGCAAGGACAACGAAGACACCAACTAGATTTAATTGAGCATGTAATTCATAAGGCGTGTAGCTATCGAGACCGGATTCCACCGATTGGATCGTATAGAATGCATTGGAAAACGCATTATGTATGTAAGTGTACACAAATGGTACAAAACTTGTTCGGTTAGAGCAAGCGCCGTGTTGACTTTAACATAGACAGGTTCCACGGCGCGCTTTTTGTTCAACAAGCTAAAGCAATATCAATAAACTCGTTTATCTTGTGAAAGATAGCTCTCCTTTAATGGCTCAGGACCCATTAGAAAGGTATATTGAATCGATTGAAGTGCGTTAACTATTAAGTAGCATCAGGAACTTGAATAATCCAAGAGTCCATACAAACTTGGTACTGGGCAAAAAAATGGACATGATGTCACTAGTCACCTTATTATTATTTTACATTATATATTACTCATTATTTATTGTTGTCAACAAAAAACAGCTGCCAAATATGCGCATACACATGCCTATAAAAATCCCGACTAAATATTAATGATCCGCGCTTTAGCGCCAAAACACAATTCAATTAATGACGCATAACGATCGTGTTACACTTGTTGCGCCGTCTAAACATTACAATGAGCAAGTAATGACTGCGCTGCATGGCAATCAAGGCACGTGGAATCAGTCGACACGGTGAGCTAATCTGCTCAAACAAATATTGTAATACAATAAGGTTCACGACTTTTAAAGGTCCAGCGATAAAGGTAGACAATAAGCGGCGCCGGAATTGAATGACACGTGCCAAAAAGAAGTTCGCATGCCATCGGACACAGAATCCAGCATACTAGACGGGAATAGTCACAGGCCTGGCCTGGCGGCCGTCCATACGCGAAACCGCTCTAAAATGTCCTAACTCAATCGTCGCCTTATCGCAATTTTCGATCTTACACGTAAGTATTTAGGTGCCTTTTACTCTGAACTGTTTCTGTATATAGGTCGGGACGCTGATCATGGGACGGATATAAGTTGCGTCTGCGCCGGTCCTTACGTAATTTTTGGTTGACGATGAACTCAATACGTCACAACGGAGCTTCCGGAAGACGGATGGCCGATTTTGTATGTCCCTATTGTAAAGCAGTGCACAAAAGGTATGCTCAAAGTAGAAACGACCTTGCGGGTACTAATCGTGGTGTTTATATTTAGACAGAGCCATTAGATGGACTCCATTAGGTTGATGTATTGGTTGTTTTGACGGCACTTGAACTTCATGTGGAGTGTTTGATTAAAGAAAACGACGGTGCGGTTTGAATCAGTTCGGAAAGTGTAACAGATATACATTGAGCGGATATCAAAGTATAAAAGCGTAATATGGAAGAATACTCTCCGGTTGATACCACACAGGGTAGCGTATTGGGTCCGCCGTTGTTTTTAGCTTACATAAATGACTTTCCAAAACATGTCGCTTTTCCAATGGTTCTTTTTGCTGATGACAGCACGATAATTGTAAAAAGTAATAAAACTAGAAATTATGAATGTGATATCAAAGACGGATTGCAACAATCAATTAGCTGGCTTGAGAATAATAATCTAAAATTAAATTTAAATAAAACTAAAATTATGCAGTTTCGACAAAGATTGACCACTCCTGACCTAAATATAACGGTTGACAATAATATAATTGAAGAAGTAGAGCATATCAAATTTCTAGGCTTGACAATTGACTCTAAACTGACTTGGAAACAACATGCATCAAATCTTATAACAAAATTAAGTAGGTTCGCCTTTGCTCTATACAAACTTAAGAAAATAGTTAATCAGGCAGCTGTTGTAGCCGCTTATTATGGCTATGTAGATTCCATATTACGATACGGAGTAATTTTTTGGGCAAATTCCTGCGAAAAAAATAACATTTTTAAAGCACAGAAGAGGTGCATTAGATCGATGTGTAGTCTTAAACCAACGGAAAGTTGTAAACCGCATTTCAAATCTCTAAAATTACTAACGTTACCTTGCCTTTACATATACGAGACCGCATTGTTCGTCAAAAAAAACAATGAATTATTTAAAAAAGCTTCAGAGCAGCGCTATAGATCGACAAGACAAAAATATCGACACGGACTATGTTTAAGAGCCTCAAAAACCGCCCTTATGCACAAAAGCATCCTCTGCATGGCTCCTAAAATATTCAATAAAATACCAAATGACATTAAAGATCTAAACTTGACACAATTCAAACGGAAAATTAATATTTTTTTAATTGAAAAATGCTACCATTATATTGACGAATTCCTTCTTGACAAAATTTAGACAGCAAACTAAATGATGATTATGTATTTATGCATGAAAACTAAATAATTTGACATTTTAATTGTATTCTAAATATTTATATTTCAATTTTTTTTTTAAATATTTAATAGTAATCTCTGTTATTTTGCATGTAAAATCGATTTAATTTTTTTATATTGTTAAATAGTGTATAACGGGTAGTTTTTTGAGCTCACCTTACCTAACTATAAGACCTACTGTATCACCAAAAATCACACTAATAAATACTTCGACTTGACTTCACAACTCACGCACGAGGGTATACCTATTATACTTTCAGTGAAAACACTTAGTTTAAAACTGCGAACCAACTACGCTATGACATATTTTCGGGAAATCATATTTTATTCAGCTGAGTTTGAGTTGTATAAATAAAAAACTGACTCAATATTAAAATGTTACGTATCGTTGAGACTAATGGAGAAAACATATAAATCCGTGATATACTAGATGTTTTTAATGCTTCCAGTAATTGTGTCGATGCTGTAGATGCCAATTAGAGAGGAGAGATATAGCGGAAGCTTAGTGGCTTTTAACGAGGCAAGCTCACGAATACTAAAGTCATCGGAAGCGAAGGGAACTTATAAATTCCCTAGGCATATTTCTGTTATTAAGAAACTACAAGGTGGGAATGAAGTTTACAAGGTTTTATTTAAATATTCAGAAGCAAAGTTTCATAACTCGTTAGCGCATGGCAGCTAAGAGTTACCCGATACTATGGCCTTTTTAGTCAGTGGAACTATCGTGATCGCTTTATTAGGAAGTGAGGACATGCGTGAACATGACACGAACATTTGGCAAGTGACGATAAAAAATGACGAAGTGTACATTTTTACTTAGGTGATGATTGCTTTTGACATACTGAAGGTAGTTTGTGACTGCTTTATTTCAAGGAAAGATGGAAACCTTCAAACAATAAGCGGAAATCATTATAATGTGCACACAAGTTAGAAGCTACTAGAAAAGCAGCTTCGCGTTAAATGTAAAAGAGTTAGTGAAGAGGTTTTGATAAACTCAAACGTAAAGATAGCGGTCAAAAGTACTTTTTTTGTCAGGATTGTCTCGCCACCAAATAAAATATTATCATGATCACAATGAGACAACTCCTGACGTAATATAAACAGTGACAAAAAAGGACACAACCCAATAAAGCGCTAAACAAAAAGAGACAGAATATACAAGAATATGCTACACATGTAACGATTAAATTATTTACGTTGAAGCATTTACACCATCGATGGGGACACGATGTAAAAAGTAGAAAATGTTGTTATGGAGGATTCAGAATCAAGTCACGTAGGTATATCGACACGTAGGGACCTTGATCCTGAGCCAGTCTTAGTAATAATGCCCATAAAAGAACAGGCCGGGGGAAGGGTTTCTACAGACGCCATGTAAGTTAGCGTATACTGTCATTTTGGCAGTGCGTGGGAATTCGGGCCGTTCACCCGCGGACCCTGACTAATACGAACGTTTTTGGACCTTCTCCAAAAACAGTAAGTTGTATTCGCAGTATGGGGACATACCAATCGATCAACAGAGCGACGGAAATATGAAATCATTGGGTGTTTTGTTTTCTTGGATTTTTCCATTAGGCGTCGATAAAAAGAGAATGATCGACATTAATGTTGAAATAAAAGTTAAACACGCCAGAAAAAATTCTCTTAGCTAAGGAATAAAATATTAATGTCGAATTTCGACCAATGGGCGATCACTAGTAAAATATTAATGGACCACCCGTGTTTCCTGTGTTTATTGAACAGAAATACAACGAAATAGTAATGGTCGTTTAGACCCAAATACTCTGCCAAAACATAACAAAGAAAACAATAAGGTAAATTAATGTAACTATATGAAATACAAACAAGGCGAGATTCCCGAACATAATAACATTGAAAAAGGTAAAACAGACACAGATCAACAAATGGTACGATAACAAGATAGTGGTATCTGTACCGAACAGCAATGTGCAAATACATGATGTAGGTAAATATTTAGCTGATCGCACACAAAATGCTATGCAGACTTGCTTTTTGTGGCAGTTTCTTGTAGTTTATACCAGAAACTGGCATTAGTAGAAAGGGAAAGCAATGGTGATTACAAAAAAAAGAAGCACTATTTTTTGCCGAGTCAATATTTTTAACATCTCTATATTTTTTTCTTAATTTGTATCATTTGTGTAATATTTCAAATGTAAAACATGTTGTTCATAAGGATTCTGACAAAAATATTAACAACAACAAATCTGCCATACATGAATCCAAGACCATTCGAAGAAAGAAATATACAAACAAAACCTGTTTTCACTTTTACTCTAGTTGCAAGGTAGATGCAGACGTAGTAGTAGCTACAGTAAAAAAACAATGCAAAACAGGGTAAAATCTTGAAGTTTTAAAAGAAGAGTTACGTAGTAAATATCGCCAAGACGTGACTTCTACACCAGAGAATGTATAAGTCGAGCAATTTGTCTGAGACTCGCTTAGGATACGGGAACAGCCGCTTACTGCTAATCTTGTGTCTGAGGCCAGAGGTCACAACATAGAGCTGTCATTTGTTTAGTCATCTAACTTGTAGACTCGCTGTCTGAAGATGTATTACCGTGTCTTAGAAGTCTGTATTCAACTCTTATTATATCGTAGGAAGCTTTCTGTTGTTCTGATGTGAGGCTTCGGTGTTTTAAAATTCTGAATGGGTGACGGAATTTATTCTAAAGCATCTTAGACTATTACGAATGAATCATCTGACTAGCTTTATCTATTTATACATTATTTTAGTGATACGATTGATATATTTATACATATTGATAAAAACGATAACAGATTTAGACACATTTTACTCAGTCGAGAACTCGCAATATTTGAAGAGATTTATATGATTTTTTTTTAATAGGCGCCAAACCAAAATAAGGCATGACCAAATAGGTAAATAGCCGTAGGTCACCGCTAGACGGTATTTGACGTCAATTGGGAATATATTAATTATTTTAGTCGTAGGTGTGACCGCAGTGTTGCGAAACGCGTAGGAATCAATGAATTCCTCAATAATTTTCATATTCACAATCATTTTTGTTTTAATTCAATGATTGTCTAGCTTACCTTTAGCCACAAAGAAATCAGGTCACGAGTTAGCAAAAATACTAGCAAAGCAAGATTGCAGTATTTTCTTTAATTAGTTAGGAACTTACGTACAACCTTGTGATGGAAAAGATCGTCTCATTGAGATGTCACTGTTATCTGATAAAATGACAAGGAAAATGTATGTGCGCTAAGATACTATGGTACGTCAAACGAGTAAACACTTAAAAAGAGGTAATCTGAAAACTTTGTACTGCTGTACATTTTCACTAAAAATTGTAGGAAAAGTGTGAAGGTTTATTGTTAGATATGACGTAATCGACGTCACGTTCATGATCATTGAAGCAAAGATGTATTGACGTACCATCAGTGTAAATCATGAATATTAGTTTTCACGAGACAGATAGCCAGATCCACTAGTATAAAATCTTCAATGATTCAGTATTAATTAACAATACGACAAATTTTTGCACAGTACTTACTCCTTATCAAGATGAAGATTATTTTGAGGTCATACCTGAGAACAATAAGATAAAATGTTAAAAGTTATACAGCAAAGAATATATCTACTTATTACGATAAAAACACGCGTATGAACTCTGGGCTATAATTTTGAAATATTCTCGTACTACGTTATTGCACACAGTCAAGATATTTCAGTATATTATTTATCTTCACCAATAATATGAACGTTATGCTAACACGGAGACAAACAATTAACTAAAGGTCAGGCATGCTAAATCACGTTGATATTTATTATCACTAGATTCCAGTCAAATGCCACAACAGCCAATCGTCACAAAATGCATAAACCTTGTTAACTGGCTATATATACCTAATAGTCATATTAATTTACAACCTTACGCTAACAATTGGATGAGCTTATAAAATTCATACCACGTGAATGTCGTGATATGAATTTTAAAAGCGACCATAATATTCAGAAGTACCTATACAAACCAAGCGAACAGTATTGCCAACCAACCTAACGAACTGTGAAACTGTCAACATCAGAAGAATCTAAGGAACACAAAACACTAACAGCGAACCTCAGTAGGTCGTCTCGTTGGAAATGTCCGCACAAATACTGCGTCGCGAATTCAGTGTTACCACAAACACGCACCTGAGGCTACGTGCCGACTCGAGAAAGTACAAGTAAGAGAAGAAAGTGCGTGGACGCAAAAACAAGCGTCCGACTGTCGGATCGGAATTCAGCACAGCCCACCGTGCGAACAAAATATTGGGATTGTGGAGAATGATATGGGAGAAGACAGCAGATTTGCCATGAGATTTGGATTTCCATCATCTAAATTGGGCGGGTTTATAACGATATGTTGATAAATGGTATAACCCTTATGATTAGGAAATAAGAAATGTTTTATTTCTTACCCTAAGTTGGATTTTAACCAGGGATTTTAGGGAGCTCCGTAACTTTACGGTTACGGAGCTCCCTCCCGAAACTATCGGATATCCGATATAAAAAATTATCCGTAACCGTAACCGAATCCGAAATAAAAGTTTCGGATAATATCGGATTTGTTATTTCATTTTTATTTTAGGTAGATTAGATAACACTCAATATATATTTATAATCATTTTTATTTTAAATAGCTGCAATAATTACTCACAGACTGATTGTAATTCCTACCAAATGGTGTATAAATAAAACCATTTTAATAGCTATTTGTATTTTACTTTGAAATTCCTTAAAAAATTAATCTCCATAACCGAAATTATCCGAAACTAACGGATAATCCGAAATAATTTCATATCCGTATCCGTATCCGGTATAATAATCATTCCTACATCCGTAACCAATCCGTATCCGAAATTTCATATCCATAACATCACTAATTTTAACTAGCCGATCCAGTCAAAGGATTATTTCGCTTTAACTAATCAAATCAGTGTCATCTCGCAATCACAATAAAAGCACGACTGATAATCGAATACTAATCTCAGGGCCAAGTAGATTGGTACTCTATTGGAATAGGAGGGACTGGGATTTCAGTTTAATTAACTCGGCCGTTCGATAATCTTGCTATATCCAACTAAATATACGGTACTTAATTCGTGTCTAAGGTTACGGGTTCGGTGCAACTTAAGTATCAAACAATTAAATCACGAGCCATTTCGCAGAGAAAATCATCATCATAATGGACTTGCAAGGATCCCTGTATTTGTGATTATTTTCCTATAAAATCGTGATGCCTATATGAAAATATTTATGCGCAATAATAATGCTTGTTACCTACTCAGATAAATCAACACCGATATAACATGAAAATTGTTTAGAAAAACTTCGCTTAGAATTCTAGCAAATCTTCAAGATGGTCGTGATTTTAATCTACTGCATTAGCCTTCGGAGGAAATAATGTGTAGGAAGGCATATTGCTAAACAGTGTCACGATCAAATCAAAGGAATGTGCTCTCCGAAGGTGATCCTGGTGTCACTATGGTCTGTGAGCATATTAATATACTTGTTAAAGCATATACGGAAATAAAAGTAAATGCTCTTGTTCATAGGCCTATGTAAGCGAACTATTAACTTCATTTGGTCTGTGCACATGACGTTTCTTTTACAAAATACGGCATTGACACAGCAGAAAAGAATTCCAAGAATTGTGACGATTTTAGTATCACCCATTCCTTTTAACATAACCAGAATGCAAGGATACATAAACCTACATTCAGATACATCTAATTTCCTAAAGCAATAAAACATTGTGACTCTTTTCAGGTCGTTTGAATCTTCAACTTTAATGTGCTAAATCTTAAATAATCTAATGTGTCGATGGGTCATAAGGAAGGAATTATCACTACGGCAACATTTTCTGTTTCAGTTTTTAACCTTACTGCGTCATTATAAAATATTCGTATACCTACTTGCCAGCATTACGCAAGGTTCTTCCGATGCAAGTAAAGATCATATTCATATTATAAATCAGCCATTCCCACGATTTCAAGTTATTTATGTAGGTAATGTTAAGTAAATATTACTGTTAATTCATTATGCTTACTTTCTAAACTATAAACTACATTGTTTTGATTTCAAACATGTTTTGTCTATTGCATTGTAGTCTTTATTCTTATATTTTCCTTCCTAGACCTCAATAGGTTACTCCAAATCAAACTTTAACAGTTTCTACTATGTGCGACAAACCTTTTAGAGCGCCATTGCCTTGAGCCTAAGCATTAATTTGATTATGCAAACTGATCTTCTGGTGCCCCAGTTACAGTATGAACTTATCGTTCAGCTGTTGGAAGTAGCACTTTGGAGTTTAGAGATAATTGTTATATAAGAACTGATTGATTCAGTTCACCATTGTGTTCCTGGTGTCATTGTTCTGTTATGGCATTTGGACTGTTGACTCACTCTGAATCTTTAGCACGAAAACAATAATTAAAGGATCATTATTCTCTATCCACAGTTATTCTTTTAACATGGTTTGAATGAGACAACGTCCTAGAGTTGAATCTCCAAAAATCAACTGTGTGGAAGATGTCACTGGAGAATCAATGGAGTCTCTTTATGCCATCCGTGTCATGAACGGGGAACTCCACCTTTATATCTTTTATTAATAGATCGAAAAGCATTCATTTCTGTATCCATACTATTACTAGTGTAACAATTGGCAACAGCCATAGGAAGTGGGCGACTGTGGTGAAATATGTGCCATAGATTTTTAACACGGCATTTTATATTGTGGCCGATGAAACCGATTGCGGTATTTCGATGTTTCGTAACAACTTATTGAATTTGATTGAAAGTTACCAAACTAAATATCGGACGACTTTTTTTAGATGAAATGTGTTTTTCAATTCAGTTGAACAGGAATTCATTGAGTTCATAATTATTACAGAGCACTATCACATGTGGCAATTTTATGGAGAGGCAAATTAGTCATCTGGCTGAGATTTTCTTGGCAGGTTTTAAATACACAATGTGCGCACTCTCGTATATCTTCATAACAATTAAGAATCTAAATCGCTCGGTAGGTAAAAAATATACAGAAGTTATTCGCTCACTGGATGACTCAGAGCTTCAGAACAATATAGACATAAATTGACTCAGCCAAGTCACAAGTTAAGGGCTGAAGTAAACACGAGATAACGAACGTCATGTTTGACTTTAACTTCTGAAACAACACGATTGGCGAACAACATTGAAGAGGTTTTGATAATACAGCACGAGATTTAACTGTAAGGTTAAGATAACCTTGAAGGTTTCAAGATAACACTGACGGTGAGCGATTTCCTGAGAGTATTCGAGAAAACACCGAATAATAATACAATATCCCACCTCGCTTTCCAAAGAGATAGTACAAAAGCTGAAATAGTAGATGAATTTATGGCTACACGTTTTCCCCACATAAGTCTGAGTATTAAGCAATGTGATTAAACGAAAGTGGTTGCTGATGGTAGGCGTAGCGTGGGATAGGCGCAGTCTCTATGTGGGTGCAGTGATATCAAGGAGAACACCTACAGTTTGGTGACGAACTAATATGTTAATTTAAAAACTCGGCAAAATCAAATTTATAGTGATGTCACCGTAGACCCTTGGAATGTCATCTCTTATTGTTTAAACTAGGCAAAATTTTCATTTTTTATATGGAAACCTTAAGATTCAAAGGTAATGTGTTTTATTCTCAACAAGATACTAATAAGCACTTAGGCACACACGATAATTTGAGTTGTCTCAGTGATTGTGGATTTGTCACATTTCCTGATTTTTGACCATGAAGCTATAAAAAAAATGATATGACAAAATTAAAAATGCGTTTTACACTGTTTTATTTTTGCAATAAATGAAGGCCAAACCAGTAACAGACATAATTCAGAAAAGCAAATAAAAAACGAGAGTGAAACAATTTTCTCGGGCGTATTACCATTGAGATTTGATCTATGTAACTAGGTCATCCAAATATACACCATATTCGAATTATTTCTCAAACACCTGTTCTGGTTCATACATAACAGCATGGTAATATAACATTGTTTGGCCTTGATTTACAGCTCGCAATCCGTACATAATGACTGTGGACAAGTTTGTTGACCAAACAAAAAATGACCCGACCAATCACACCGGATAGTCGCAAGTCGCAAGATGCAAGACAAAAGACACAGTAGGTACAAATTAGAAAATTCTATTGTCCATATGAATTGCAGTCAGAAGCGTTTAAATTACCATATGTGAAGTATTTGTTCAACGATTGACAGTCGCGTCTCGTCTATATCGGGGACATAGAAAGTTCTTCATCTTGACAAAGCTGAAATTGACCATACACAAGCTGTTTAGGTGTGGATTTGCATTACAAATATAAGAATACAACCATTAGAATGGACACTTTCAACACGACATTATTTGGTAACGGTCCAAACTTATCAGAAGCTATTTGGCTGCGGTTGAAAACGAAATTGAATATTTGAAACGTTTGTGTCAAGATACCTGAGGTTCGGTATCGCGGATAATTTTAACTGTGATACTAAAATATCGTAGAAGGAAAATGTTCTTACTTTGACGTACGCTACAGATGTTAATAGAGCCGATAATATAATACAAACAATAGTTTGACTCATGTACCTACGTTCTACATAGATTGAGGAAGATGTGCCGCAAATATGAAAATCTCGCCCGCGCCACAACCATGTTGCCGCCTAATTGATGTTATCTATTAAAACTCTCACTCATTTAAATTCCAACTTCTAACAGACACAGAAATGTCACTAGCAGACAGTAAAAACTATGAGTTGCGGGCGTCTGTTGGCGTTCCCATGACGACTGCACAGTTCACAGTTAATCCAACAGTTAGCATTAAGCATTGTCACGTATCGACCTTTGCAAAACATGCTTACTTGGTGGTATCCACAAATCAACACCTATGCCTACGCAATAAAGGACACAGAGGAAGTAAAGATGATTTTGCACGATACGTTTCAAGTTATTGGAATAGTAAAGGGCTTGCGACTTCCTCCTGACGTTTGCAAGCGGAATGCATGAACAGATGATGATGATAGAAACTTTCTCATGAGTTGATTGGCTTTGTGTGAAGATAACGACTTTGGGGACTTACTCGCTTTTATTTACATAAAGAAGGCACCTATTATAAGGTATTTCAGACAACCTATGGTGGAGTAAACAACGCTAGTACTTAAGACAAGTACAAAACTTTTAATTTCTCCTTCGTGTATTCTACGACAAAAATAAAAACGGATATTTCGAATTCACTAAAGCTTTCTGAATAAGTAGATTTAAAACGGTACATTTTGAGTAAGAAATTAGGTTATTGAATATATTATCGGATTTTTAACTATCATATCCAAAAGAGTTTGCATAATGTTATTCGAGACTTTGAATAAGCACAAACTTATTGGTCTTCTGGCCTTGATTATTTAATCATGAAACAACTATATCATTGTAGTATCAACATTTAAGGAAAATTTAATAAAGCAAACAAACATATTCAAACTCCAGATGTTTTAGAACATTCCTATACGTGTTCGCAGCGCGCTGACAGGCGATTAAATAGATGAAATCATAAGCTTAGTTCACACTCGGGGTCACAGACGTGAAGTTCATCTTAGTGATCACCTTTAAATTAATTGAATATATCCCAGAGCTACGTCTATTTCCCATTTCTCTTATATCCACGTTTTTGGTATAACGGTCTGGCATAACATGAAGATTGCCAATTTCGCGCCCATTGTGTATACATGTCCATGACAGAATGCCTAGCTGCCTTTTTGCTCCTTTCGTTCAAATGGCAAAAACTTTTTGACTGACGTGTATAGGTGCATGGTTGTCGGCGTGGCTTGCTTTATATTGCTGTTTTTTAGACTGATCAACATTGATGACGCAATCCTCAAATTCCTTAACAGTACATGCTACATCTTTTTCTATTTTTAGGAAACTAGGGGTTCAAACTTTGAATGATCACTATCAGCTTTTTGCACGTCCGACGTATACATTTTGTCCGCAATGGGGACGATTTAATTTGACATTTAAAACTTCCTCATTGTTGATCAACTGAGATCGACTTCAATTGCTATTGAAATTATATAATTGGAGCCAGTAAGCCCGCACAATGTCTCTATTTAGCTGACATTTAGGGCTACAATCGGCCCTACCTTCGACACGGATTCATTTAATATCATCGGGCATACAACCTATTTTTATAAATCAGTGACCCTTAAATCTGCCGCCAGTTGGAAAATCCCGCTAGATTATATAAATCTGACATAATATAGCTGTTATCTCAATGGCGTGCGTAACGTGATAGATAAGTTTAATAACTAGCAGTTATTAAAGCGGGAAGCGAGATAAAAAATCGCATTTTATCATGGCAAATGCCTTACTCAGTTCGTACAGTTTTTGGGGTCTTGCCGGGTCAGATATTTGTTTTCGAAAAAGAGAAAGCTGAGGGAAATATGTGAGGCCGGTCATTTACAGGTTTAGTGAGTTACGGGATTTGGGCACAGCTTCCAAAAGATTGACAGATGAACATGGGCTTAGTTCTAAAAAAATATGACTGTTATTAACAATAGATGCGGTAAAATATGTATTTTATTGCAATCGGTCAAAAGTAATTTCACATAATTTTCCCTCAAGGTAAACTAGTTTGTTCTAAACGTGATGAATAAAACGTAACCTTTATAAATAGATTGTTAAAATACATGTTTATTTGATCCTGATTTTGCTAACAAATATGTGCAATCTAAGAAGGTGAAAGAATCTGTCTCAACAACGCTTCTGTTTAAAAAGCCTTGAACACTCATCAACTGCACATTGATATTTTCGAAGCCAAGAATGAACTAAAGGGCAGAACAAAACCGGTTGATAGTAAAATGTCCAGATTGCCGAATACCTTTGGGTCACGTTTTACGCGTTTTGTGTGGCTACGCGGCCAGTGTTCCGCCGTTAATTTACAAATTACCGTTTATTTAACAGGAATATTATGCTGTGATGGCCAATAAAGCGGTTGGGCAGGCATGGCAGGTTTAAGGGAATTTCTGGAATAACTACTATACGAAAAATTGAAGGACGCAGTTGATCGGTTTGTGAATATTTTGGGAGACTTCAGTTCCGAGATTCTGTAACAGTTTGCATGTTTCACACTAGAATAGATAATATAAATGGATCACCAGGTCAACGTAACAGTTTTGGACTTTGTACCTGCCAGTTCTGACGTAGCATGTGTGACGTGTGAGTACGCTTAGCAACCTGTTCAAGTCACAAGTACCTACTTATGCTCATCATGAGAACATTCGGATGCCTACTCGATGCCACTAGCATGGCCATCGATGATTCAAGCGCGCTCCAGCTTCGTCGTTTGACGCAAGTGCACTTCCGATAAGTTCTGTTTCCAGCCAAAAATGGCTGGAAATTAAATTTGCTTTTGCTCTATGCTAAATGAAGATGGGTCTTACCTAGTGAATGCGAGCATCGAAGGAAGACGCTCAAGCAGCGAGTTTAGATGTGATGCTTATGCACTTAAGCTGGCAGTGCCCGAATAACGAATAAATTTATTTTCATTAACAGCGTAGTGAGGCAACAGTACGACAATTCTTTAAAGTGGCACTACATTTATTAAATTCCGTTATTAGAGTCTGTTCAACAGCTTGCTTATTTTTTGCCGCAACTTGGCGATGATGTCGATCAGAATTTCTATGAAAATCTTTTTGTAAAGGAGGTTCTTTCGGAAAAAGAAGTCAATCATCCTTTACAAAAATGTTTACGTTATACTAAGACGCCATAGGACTTTTGAAGGCACAAAATTGTAGGGCAGTTGTGTGTTCCTCTGTGGCCGGACCACAGTTTAGTACTCAGATGCTATAGTTCGAAATAAATCCTACCTAAAGTCTACTTTCATCGGAATATATACATATTTTTAGTACCTCAAGAGATATCTTTTTAACTAACAATTTATGTGGTCCGGCCGCCAGGCAGTGCTCTCTGGCCGCGCCACCTCAAATTAAATAGAGTATAATGATCTATTAATAAATCAATATCCCGAAAAAAAAACTACCTAAAGAGTACCTTGCATACGACAAATATGGTCCAAGTAACCCCTTTAGTTAAGGAGTTATTGGTCGTAGGGTGTGGTCCGGCTGGAAGGTATACTCTGCAGCAAGTCATTTTAGCAATATTTAATATTAACTATCCATAAATCAATTTATATAATAGTACCTTTTCTCTACTCTTCGTTGATACTTTTTTCTCTCAAGAAACTATTCATTTTGATTAATTAATCTTTAAAGTATGTGGCGCGGCTAGGGAGGATTACTTTCAGCAAATATAACGAAATATTCTTTATTTCTTTATGTCATCGAAAACTGCATAATAAGTACTTTATAAAAAGACCCAGACTTCATCTATAAACTTTTATTTTTATTACCAACAATAATTTTTATAAAGGTGCACTTTTTGGTTTTTGTTTACCTATCTACCTAAGAATAGGTAGTTAATTTGACGAAGTGAAAATTTTGGTTTAAAATAAACAATAAGTATACGAATAACAAATATATTTTCATAATCAAATATACAAGGTATTGTAAATGACGGAAAAGTGTTTATATAATAAACTAAAGTCAATAGATTGAATTTAAGCATTTAACCCTTTAAACAAGAAATAACAATGAGAAAAAGAGTGTACCAAAACCGCGTATTAAAAATATAGTCATCAGTATTACAAATAAAGGATTTTTGAAGTTATTTTCCAACTTTAAAATGCAAGGCCTTTTTTTGCGTGGGAAAAGCAATTGACTTCTCCCGCTCTGGGCAGAGCGGGAGGGTGTGTCAGACTTTTACTGACTAAAACCCACCCGTGTTCCTTCAGTTACCCATATGCCAGGGCCACGGTTTCTCGTTTGAACAATCTCGCAACCCTGGCAGGCATCGGTCCTAGCAGACCCCTTCAGTGCTGCTGACATCTCTTTGAAGCGTGCGTGGAACACTACGCGCCGTAGACACGGGCCTGGTCCTTACCGGGCGGCAAGCTACCCATTGCTCGCCGCCCGCAAGCCCGCGCCTACGGTGGCCGGGAGTCTGCGATCGACTCCGGACGCCCGGGGCGTCTCCTCCTGCGGCGGCTAGGGACGTGAGGGCGCAGAGACTGCCACTCCCTCACGCGCCCCGCCTCCTCCTTCGCGAGCATTACTGCTTCGCAGAAGGAGGTGACGGCTTCCAATGCCCTCTCGCTCCGTACCATGGCTCGCACCAGAGCCGGACGCGAGAGGTCGCCGCCGCCGATCGCCTCCACGAGGACACGGCGGTCCTCCACCCAGGCAGGGCACACCTCCACCGTATGCTCTAGACGATCCTCACAATGGAAACACCCGGGCGTTTCCTCCCGCTTTATCCTGAACAGGAACCCACCGAAGCACTCATGCCCGGTGAGAACCTGCGTCAGGCGGAAGGTGAGGACGCCGTGGCGCCTCTCTATCCACTCTTCAAAGAGGGGACTTACCACCGCAATTATTTATTTATTTTATTATATATTTGTTATTCGTATACTTACTATTTATTTAAAAACCAACATTTTCACTTACTTCGTCAAATTTATTACCTATTCTTAGGTATCTACCTAAGAATAGGTAATAAATTTGTAAGGTAAACAAAAACCAAAAAGTGAACCTTTTTCAAAATCATTGTTAGTAATAAAAATAAAAGTTTATAGATGAAGTCCAGGTCATTTTATAAAGTACTTATTATGCAGTTTTCGTTCGCATAAAGAAAAAAAGCATATTTCGTTATATTTGCTGAAAGTAATCCTCCCTAGCCGCGCCACATACTTTGAAGATTAATTAATCAAAACGAATAGTTTCTTGAGCGAGAAAAGTATCAACGAAGAGTAGAGAAAAGGTACTATTATATAAATTGATTTATGGATAATTAATATTAAATATTGCTAAATTGACTTGCTGCAGAGTATACCTTCCAGCCGGACCACACCCTACGACCAATAACTCCTTAACTAAAGGGGTTTATTGGATCATATTTGTCGTATGCAAGGTACTCTTTAGGTAGTTTTTTTCGGGATATTGATTTATTAATAGTTCATTATACTCTATTTAATTTGAGGTGGCGCGGCCAGAGAGCACTGCCTGGCGGCCGGACCACATAAATTGTTAATTAAAAAGATATCTCTTGAGGTACTAAAAATATGTATATATTCCGATGAAAGTAGACTTTTTTTTTTTTTTTTTTTTTTTTTTTTTTTTTTTTTTTTCAGGGTGGGAAATCATCAAATGACTTCTCCCGCTCTGGGCGGAGCGGGAGGGCGTGTCAGACTTTTACTGACTAAAACCCACCCGTGTTCCATCAGTTGCCCATGTGCCAGGGTCACGGTATCTCCTTCGAACAATCACGCGACCCCGGCAGGCATCGGTCCTAGTAGACCCCTACACAAAGTAGACTTTAGGTAGGATTTATTTCGAACTATAGCATCTGAGTACTAAACTGTGGTCCGGCCACAGAGGAACACACGGGCAGTTTGTTCACCTATTGAATGACCAGCGGGGGTGACTTATTAGTATTCAAATGACGTCATCAGGGGTTTCCATTAGTCAGACATCCCCATAAGTCATTGTACTTTATGCTTCTAAAGGCCGTAAAGCAACGAATCGGCGGGTTGAATGAACTTTTTACTTACGATTGCTTATGTATGACTAATTACCGTGATTGAGTAACAATTGATAGCGGAGGTTGTGTTGTTTATTGCCATTCAATTAATTTAAAACTGTAATTAATATTACATTAACAGTTATCAGGTTTTATATTGTGTCTGGTGTGCTTATAGTCCATGACCCACATTTAGAACATCATTTAGGTATTTCAGTGGTCCACACACATGTAAACTTATCAAGCTATACATTTCTGGTTTCAGCTAATCCCACTTTGTAATTTTTTTACATAGTATTGGCTTATTGTACCATGAGAAGTCAAATTATACTGGAAATATATAGCTTGATACGTCACTGTGTGTACAATAAATTCAATTTGTCATTTTGTACATTGGTTGATTTTCACTGCTTTCCCACCAGAATGTCGAAAATTTCATTTTATCAAGTAAATATTCATAATCAGCATTGGTGTGAAATAATCAGAAACATGAATAGATAATAGGACAGAATGGTCTATGAAGCTGTTACTTTTTGGACATGTAGACAATTATACAAAATTGTATGTGGTGTCAGTTGGGGACTAACAAATTGTCACTCAGCAAATTTGCTTATTCAAATGAAATACTGTAATGTATTAAATTGTAGTGAACACACAATTATATGACAATTGAGTGTAGTATGGTAATCCTACTTCATTATGTATAAACAGTATCTACCTACTTTCAATTTGTTCATAGATGCATAATCACAATTAAGTATGTAGATATATAATTTCTTGATGCAAAATCCAATTAAACTAGACATTGAATAACTAGTTTTAAATTCCATAAAATATGCTGATTAATACAATATTAAAGTCTGATTTCTCTTAAACCATGCATACAGATAATTATTTATAAGCTCATCCTCATAAATTAAAAGAAAGTGTTACATTGATTTCAAATATTATTTCATCAATGAGGTTTTTATACTTTATTCTATACTCTAGTAAATACTAATTGTTGGCAATAATTTCATAGTAGTTGATGATGCTGCTGGGCCATCTGCCAGACTGGGTCAATAACCGACTCTGTGTGTCTATGGTAGGCAAATCAAGTTTTTTTTCTAGGTAACTAGGTTAAGTTATTGATCAGATATTGCAAAATGAAAGTGGGTAAACATAAAACCAAAAAGATAAGGTGGAACAATTTTGAAACTATATTTTTTAGAGTTTTGGAATAATTTCTCCAATTTATTATACTTAACAGAAATACTCTCAATATTCAATTTGGATTTATTACTTATATTTTAATTTTATAACAAAATATACTAAGTAACTGAACATTTTTAAAAAATGATGTAATTTTTTTTTAATCTAATCACCTATGCACTAAGTCAATAATTCAAAAAATAATATTACAGAGAGAGGTTTCATGCCTAGACAGTAACAATTCTAATTCACTGATCCACAGTCACAGCCAGACAGTCCACATAAAAATAGATGAGTTGAAATATCCACATTATTTTTGCGAAACCAGCACAACCGATCGGCTGTCTCTGTCCGCTTCCAACCCACTGTGTTATTTTTAACACGGTCCCAATTCCCTAGAACTGTCTTGTGAAATAAATGGGTTTATTAAATTAATGTGCACCAATCGAGTGCTACGCTAGTTCGCAAACTGAACTTGTCGTATCCTATTCTACTAACTGTTCCAATCCAAAATTATCACGTCTGCTCACAACTATAAATAGAAAATTAAATGCCCTGGAAATTATAAAACTGCAGCTCTGCGACGATACTGTCTGATACAATACGATACGTGTGCACTTACTACGTACGTAAACAAATATGAGGAAAAACACAGGTGTTTCTTACATCGGCTATCACACAAGCAACAGGTGAAATTCGATGCACAACGTAATCTTCTTACGGTCTAGTCGTAAGAAACCTGCCCTGGCGTGCCGCCGATCTTCTCAAAACTATACTTTCACAACACATCAGCAGCTAAATACATAAAAAAACACCATCACCTACTAACAGCACTCTTTCCACGTAAGGTGAATAAAACAATAAATACCTTTTCCTTCGCACGTCCGGCATGTTTTTGCACTGTTTTCGCGATCAACGCACCTTTACTTTCAGCCATTTCAATCACTGTTTCATTACAAAACGTCTTTATTTCGATACACTATCAATCTGCAACCGAATCTGGCTGCAGCTGTTTGCTGTCACACGTCAAAATCCAAATGCGTGCTGTCGCTGTATTGTACTGCCGCGAATGAGAGAAAATTGTCACCCTAGCGCCTCGTCGTAAACGTTTTGCATCGTAAGTTACCGTTGTTAATACGTAATAAAAACAATAGGTGGCGCACTAGTGTGCCTGAAATTTCGCAATTGCTTTAGAAAGGTAGAGCTATCGCAAATTCATTTTCCTATTGTTTGCTATTTGAGCAAAATTATGATGAGTAAACTGTCGAACTAAATACTAATTTACTTCTAAATTCTATTTTTGATGAATTTGTAATGTTGCCATCTAGCGGGTGTATCACACAAATCTTTAGTCAAATAAATTATGCGCCGATAGATGGCAGCAAACACATTTTAAGTCTTGAGTGAAACTCAAAACAATATGTTTAAGAATGGTTACGATGTTAGAGCGAATTATGGAAATATAAAATGTATTTAATCATTAACAAATTACAAATATCAGATACATTTAATTTCACATGATGAACATGGCTGAATGCGTTCCATATCTTAAAAAAAAGAAAGATTCATGACAAACTCCACCGCGTTCCGTATTACACTCACATCGATTTGAGCGTGCTAACGCCCGTTCGTAATTGCCATGAGCGCGATAACGCTGTCCCGTGTTTTATGAGGTCGTGGTCGGTTGTACTAGCTATACGCATTCAAAGGTGCGTGGTAACAGAGCTACTAGAGCACGCTGAAGTTATACTACTAAGGAGCAGTCAAGAGAGAAGTTTCAACGAAAGATGTCAAGTACCTGCAGCAAGGAAAACAACTGGAAGGAATCAGCAAATTAAAAAAGTTGGACCAGCTAGAAGGCCACGCAGTGGCTTGCCAACCACTTATGGCAACGCTGGCTGCGAGAATACCTGCCTACTCTACTGCCAAAGAAGGCCAATGGAAGAACCAGTGCCACAGATCTACGAGTCGGAGACGTCGTGCTCATGGGCGTAGCCAGCCATGGGCTCAGGGTGGGGCAGCAGTTTAAAATAATATGTAACTAGCAAACTATACCCGCGGTCTTACCCCGGTTAATTTTTTTATACAAAATGGTTACACCATATAGCACCATGTATCTGTATGTATCATTCGAAATATTCAAAACACTTTCTTATTCCTCACCTACCTACACCACAAAATATTATGTCCGTTTCCATCGCGCGGCCAACTCTTAAAATTTGATGAAATTTTGCCAGGAATTAGTTGTAATTTGTTACAAAACACACCTCTTTTCCTGAATTTGTTACAAAAAAAAACTAAGACGCTACGACCAAAAACAGTTGGCCGCTAGAACCGCCACTTGCCGTAGTGATCGCCCGTGATTACACAGAAACTAAATAATGGAGATAGGCGAATGATACATCAAAAGAAAGGTCTTAATTTGTTGTATTTGTTACAAAAATAAAAATTATCAAAACTTAAATATACAAAAAGTTATGCTATATTTAGTTTTCAGGTTAAGTGTAGGTACGTATCTCACCACAAAATCAAATTAATAGAACCTAAAGTGTATGGACAATTAATTGGTAATTTGTTGCAGCAAATAAACAAGAAAAATACTAGAAAAGGGTCGCGTGATTGTTCGAAAGAGGTACCGTGGCCCCGGCACATGGGCAACTGAAGGAACACGGGTGGGTTTTAGTCAGTAAAAGTCTGACACGCCCTCCCGCTCCGCCCAGAGCAGGAGAAGTCATTTGATGATTTCCCATCCAGAAAAAAAAACTAGTTTGGATATTTGTGGCGTAAATAAAATTACTATATTTTTAAAATTATTCTATAATTGAAATAAGAACCTGTAAGAAAATGTGTCTACATTCTGTGTCTTACATTAGTTTCAGTTAATTTATAAATGTTATGGTAGTTTATTAAAAATATATATATATTGTTTTGACTTATATTACTTGATTTTTGCCTGTATGCTGATTTTGAATAAAGAAATTTTTATCGATTTGTGAATTTGACTTTTATAAAGTATGCTATAGGATGTCTTAAAGAGTTTCACCCTATAAAATTAAGATAAGACTACCGAACATTCCAATAATGGCGATTCAGTCTCACTTTATTATGAAAATGTATGGTCACTCTACTCTAATACAGTTTCATACTACTATATTTTAGTGAATATCTCCTAAAATATAAAGCCTGTAGTTATATTCGCCACACTTATCCAAACTAGGCTACGATACCTGTCGATTAGTACTAGAACTAAGCTTGAACCTACTATTAATAACGAAATAAACGCCATTGTATTTTAGGCATATTGCCGTCCGCGCGGCCAACTAAAATCGACTGTAAAAAAAATATTGAACCTATTTTCTAGTATTTTTCTTGTTTATTTGCTGCAACAAATTAGTAACTAATTGTCCATACACATTAGCCTCTATTAATTTGATTTAATGGTGAGATACGTACCTACACTTAACCTGAAAACTAAATATAGCATAACTTTTTGTATATTTAAGTTTTGATGATTTTTATTTTTGTAACAAATACAACAAATTAAGACCTTTCTTTTGATGTATCATTCGCCTATCTCCATTATTTAGTTTCTGTGTAATCACGGGCGATCACTACGGCAAGTGGCGGTTCTAGCGGCCAACTGTTTTTGGTGGTAGCGTCTTAGTTTTTTTTGTAACAAATTCAGTAAAAGAGGTGTGTTTTGTAACAAATTACAACTAATTCCTGGCAAAATTTCATCAAATTTTAAGAGTTGGCCGCGCGGTGGAAACGGACATAAAATATTCCGTCCAAAAATGTGTCTCTAACTTCAGCCGTTTTGGCTCTGGGCGTATGCCAATTGTTAATCAGTCAATTTAGAGGTTGATATCTATCTATAGATAGTACTTTCAGAGACAGTAAGTAAACAATTACACATCGGTATTATAGGTTGTTTATTTATTTAGGTGTTTAAGTTCATAATATTACATTAAGAGAAGCCGGCGTGGGTTCTGGCAGAACCTCCTTCCTTAGCACTCGCTCCGCTCCCAATTTATTTTTCTCTTTGGCGATCCTCATCCTGTGAACACTCAGCATACAGAGACCACTCAGACGTTTGTCACTCATTGTGGAGCGAAGCCACGGCTTGACACGCCGTAACGAAATGAAAGACCAAACCTCTCTATAGTACAGGTCGTACACGGTTGGGTTAATGGCCAGTAAAATAACGAACGCAGTTTTTATGCTCGGATAAAAAATTTCTGAATACCTTATCAGTTCTGCCACTTCCATGTCTTTCAAAATATTCAATGCCATATTTTTTTTCTTCCCACAAGTGGTACCACAGGTCGGCTTTGCTGTGCAAACTACCACTTAAGTTATAAAACTCGCGAAAGGTCTCTGTTTTTTTCGGCTTATGTTTAACTTACCACCAGATACAGTAACATATAACAGACAAAACAAGTAAATGATCACCAAAATTAAACCCGCATTTTAATGTAAAATTATAACCATCATTTTAACATCTTGCTATCCTATTTAAGCAAACTGACTCCAAATAAATCATTGTTAATCCAAAAGTAGTAAATGATCATCAAAATTAAAACAGCATTTCAATGTTAAATTATAACCAAAGTTTTTACATCTTGCTATCCTATTTAAGCAAACTGACTCCAAAAAAAATCATTGTTAACCCATAAATAGTTAGTGAACACGAAATTATTAAGAGTGTACTACGTGAGTTCGACAAATGGGTGTGCGAATAACACTTGTGCGACAAAACTGTACTGCGACTCACCATAGTTCGAATGCACGATTATGCGAAACACTGAATCTAGTCGTTTCTAGCTATCTTAGGAGGTCACAGTTTTAACCTAACCTAACCTAGTGTACTATGTGAGCTCGAGTGTATCGCACAAGCGTGCATTCGAACTATTGTGAGTCGCAGTACAGTTTTGTCGTACAAGTTATGATTTGGTGATCATTTACTACGTTTGGTGTTCGAATACAATTTAAAGAGCAGTCGTGACTAAAATAGCTATTATAGTACTATTGTAATTTTAGACTTTATTTTTCTGGTGTCAAGTATATATTTTTGGTTAAAGAACTCAGGGTATCAAAGCATTTTATGGTGATCATTATATTTAATCCGGTTTTTTTCAAACATTTTTCAAATCTCATTTGCAACATGATGCGTGGCATTGCAAAATCAACTTCTAGAACGTCAGTAGTTGTGATTCGCGGATTCTGGCGCAAGCGCCAGAGCCCGCGCTTGCACCAGAGCCCGCGAATCTGTAGCACCCATCGTAAAAAAAAAAAAAAAAAAAAAAAAAAAAAAAAGGTTTTGGTGTGCTCTGATCTCAAATCTGCGGTCCATTTTAGCGTAGGATGCGTGGTTCTGGAGTTATGCAAATCAATTAACTGTTATCTCATTGATTTCCGGTGGTCCTGCACCCTCATTAGCATTCCATTGTTCGCCTAATCCTTTTATCTATTATACTTCGAACACCTCATTACGTTGCGCCAGAACCCACGAATCTGTTGCCCTACGGTTGATTTGGCGTTCTTATCTATTACTCATTGTATGTCTGCTTTTCTATGTCATCAATAAAACACATTCATTTTTATTTCAATATTTTATTACTTTTTCTACAAAATATGAGCGGAAGATCTCATCCACAAAAATATCATTGTGCAGTGTGTTCCCTGTAAATATGTTCGTAAAACTATGCATTGAACATCCCTGAAACTTAAATAGCAAATACATTAAGCAATATTCACCACAAACTGAAGTCCAATCATTCTGAATCCTATCAACATTCCAGTCCCATCTCTTACAATTCCTTTTCAAAAACTGGAGATGATATCGCTCAGGTGTTCGTCCATATGAATCAAAATATTGACCGATACCATTCGTATCGATATGTACAGCTACCCAGTGTGAACCTGGTTTATCATCCGCATCCAAATTGCATATTATATACGTTGGTACATGTGTATACATAGGTAGTCTATTAGCAGCATAAACATTATTTTCTAGACTGGGATGAATCTTTTTCATATGTTTTTGTAATTCTAGTGTATCCATGATATTACTGTTATTAGCAGATTATTACAGTACCAATCTATTCAATGGTTGTCATAGGAATGTTCAATTATAGTGATTTGTAAATATTAAATCGCATTCTTTGTGGGAGTCACAAAGCTTAGGATTATCATTTTGCTGCAGCTAATTTAAAGTTTGTTATATGGGTCTGATTATATTAAATAAAACACTTTGAGTACATAGACATTTTTAATTAACTGATCAACACAATAATTATTAAATAAATAAATTAAATACAGACATATTATTATCAAAATACCATTTTCTAATACACACAGCATTATTCAATGCACAATTCAATTTATGGTTCACACAATTAAAATCAGTTTTATTTTTACAGAACTTTTTTTTTAATGTCGCAAAATTAGGACATCCCTTCTCACCTATGTCAATCACTTCACAGTTTGCACATAACTCTTTAATCCACGTAATCTTTTCCAAACCCTTTGTCATAATTTTTTTATTTTCTAAATATGGTAAAATAACACGTTTTAACTCTTTGTAGTCTATGTAGCCTTCACTCCAGTAGATTCCTCGATTTCTTTCTAACCATCTCACCTGCTTTTTTTCTTCTAGTGTTAGGTAATGGAATGAATATGGTGGTTTTACCAAGAACGTCTGTGTATGATCATGACTCGCAATGGCCAATTCTTTGACAATAAAATGATTTAAAGAATCTTTAAATCCTTGGAGTTCCACTATAAGGGTGTCCGTCTTCATGATATCTTCTTAACAATGTTACTTAATGGTTTGTATTCAACAATGCAATCGTTCAGAATGAGACAATATGCTGAAGTTTTACAGTACCAATCTATTCAATGGTTGTCATAGGAATGTTCAATTATAGTGATTTGTAAATATTAAATCGCATTCTTTGTGGGAGTCACAAAGCAGGTTGATGCCTGTTGCGAAGGAACGTGAGATAAGTTTGTTGACTCATAGAGTTACAATCAGTTTCGTATGTGCTTATGTAAAGTTTAAACTCGAACACTGTTTTGTATAAGATTAAATAGGAGAGGTTTATAAAGAAATAAAAAATAGTATATTGCATACAATTTGTTTTATTTAATTTTATAATGTTATCTTTAGTTACACACACACAAAATGCATTAAACATAACACATATATCTAAAACACAACACACATTATAATCCTAACTACTATAGTCTACAGTAACATTTCTATTTTTATCTATTTCAATAATATTATCAAACTCAGCATAAACAATACAGTTAATTGTTTGTATTAGTGAGGATTCAAATCGTACTTCTAATCTTACACTACCATGCTTTATGAGATTCCAATGGGCTGATGAGTTAGCTGATAAATCAGGAGTTAAATCAAATGCTAAAAGACAGTAACCTTTGGCATACTGTTCACGAGAGATTGCATTTCCTTCATTAAGAAAGTGAATACCAGTCCCCGAGAATAGAGTATGATATGCTGATGTAAATATATTATTATTAAAAGATGGTTGCAAAGCTTTGGAAGGTATTTGTTGACCATCAATATATAAGCTGAAAGAGTTAATACCATAGTTTTCAAAGTTAAATGGATTTTTAGTAAGTGAACCATTAAATGCAGAATTATTCACAAAACCAATAATACATCTTTTGGGTACCTGTCCTAAGAATATATTATCAAGAGTTTTTCCTTGAACACCCGATGCAATTGTTAAAACTTTAACTTCAGCACGAGTAATAGGATATTTAGCAGTGGTAGAAGCTAAAACTTTCTGATGTGCGAGTAATACACTTGGATTAATTCGTGCTCTTCGAACAATAAGAGTTGCGTCCGTAATGCAAACTTTACATCATTTGACCCAGCAATTAAATTAAAACTCTCTCTTGACCGAACTAATTTTACACTCATTTCAACGCCATTAATTAAAAATTTATCTTGATTGAAAATGTCACCATGAAGATGACCAATCATTTCTATTTCCCTGCTTTCATTAACTAATTCCTGTCTTTTAACAAATCCTATGTTTTTACCATCTGTGGAATCCATTTTTCCTGCTGTATCATCATACCAAAGACTACAAGTAAGATGAGATTGTTTAGCAGCAGGAGCATAGTTTAAAAGGGTTTCCATGTATGCTCGATAGGCATAGGTATTATTAGGTGGTGATACAAGTTTTTGGTTTAAATAAACATCGAGTTGACTAAAAAGTGAATGCAACCAATTATTTACAGGTGCTACTGCTGTAGCTGATATCAAGTTTGTTGAATCTTGATTTAATACTTTTGCCTTTATGTGGAGTAATGTATGAGACAAATCTATGTAGTCATCGCCTGTTCCAGGAACTTGAAACTCGATAGGTCCATCATCAGCAAGAGATGAAATTGGTTTATAGTGAATCCACAATCCATTTTCAATGCTTGTTTGTGTAGACGGTAATGCAAACAAATCTAATTCTGACTTAACGCACTCACAAGAATGATTATGAAGGAAAGACATACTTAATTTGAAAATATATCTTTGATGTTTTTTGGTTTTAGACCAAGTTTTTTCGTAGCTTTCACTTTAGCTGTTAGTGGTGGAATGAACGAGGCCAATCGTTTTCTTTTACTTATATACCCAGATCCTGTCATGTTAAATCGATCAATTTTGTCATCAGCCTTTCGTTTTAAGTTTGTACTAACTTGCTTTAGACGATCTTTTATTGAGGCTTCCATAGGACGGGCTTGAACCATATCCGATAAAAGTCCTACTCCAGCGTTTAATGCCTCCTTACCAACCACTCGAGCACCACTTGAAAGTAAAGGTAAAACTGATCTAAATAACCCTCCTAAGAAGCTCCCAATACCATGACCGCGTTGGTATGGTGAACCCTTATAAATTACTCCAACTCCTGATCCAGCTTGATGTGAATAATAATTTTCATATGGACATTTATGATGATCATGAGGAGAATACATTATTATAATTTGCGGAAATGTAGTTTAACACACACGGTTCCAAACTGGAATGGTATTTTTTGTCCTGTGCTCGATCTTATATCTATTTCCAGCGTATCGAACTCTCTTCGCATAACAGGTAAGTAGTGAGGTGGAGAGAAAATGTACATTTTATTCGCACCATAAATGTATTTTGAAGGATCTAATGAAATGACTCTTAATAGTGGAGTCATAACATCACCCACAATCTGAGGATCGATAATGTCGCAATATAGAAATAGTTGAGATGGTAACCCTAAGTGTAAATTAGCAGGACACTTCCCAAAATTTCTGTCTAGGAGATTTGTATTTGGTTCATAACCTAGTTGTAAACTTAATTTGGGTGATAATGTTACGGATGTTATATTTTTATCCAAAACAGAAACAGACACAAATTTTGTTATTTCATCATAACGAAATTTCAAGCTCTCTCTGATACCATTTAACGCTCTTAAAATATGTTCAACGTTATCGTAGTTGGTAGCGGGAATATGTTTTTTGTAGTACACTGTTGATGGTTTATCTTCATTAGGCATTAACATGGTTTTTGTGATGTATACAACATTTTCATGATCTTGAACAGTAAACATGGTGCATGGATATTGAAACTCGACAACTCCAACCGCCCATTCACCTTCTAATTTCATAGCTTTTGGTAATTTTGTTGAAAAATTTGTGGTCTTGTTATCAGGAAAGTATTCCATTGAACTATTGCTGAGCAAAGTTAAATAAAAACTTTCTTTATTCATATTTCTTTTAAACTAGAAGCTAAAATCCAACTGTTAAATTTATCTGGATAACCTTTCCACTTCACTAATACTTCTTTTCTGTTACCCGAATAACGAGTGCCAATTATTTTATCTATTTTATATTGTGAGGTGGGGTTGTAAGTGACCTTCTGTAATTCTCTTTCATAAAAAGTACCAACTATTGGTTCATTTTGTAAATCTGTTATTGTATAAACAACCCATGGAGATCTATCAATTATTGAAGATATAATAAATATTTCATCACTCCAATTTGATTCATATCCTTTTTGGAAAACATGTTTATATTTAGTTATTCGAACATAATCACCCACGTTGAAATTTGGTTTTGGATTTTCTAGAGAAAGTTTGTTTGACCCTCTATCATAAAGATTAGTCCAAACTGTCATAATATTGTTGGAACTTACATCACATGGGCACATCTTAATACTCGAGTGAATGCTGTGATTATAAGAGTATATTAAATCTTGTAAAACATCTATATATCTATAAGTATTATTATGAGTGAAATAACGCCACATTTTCATTTTTAGAGTTCTTTGAAATCGTTCAACAATACTAGCCTTAATATCAGGATTGTTAGTGGTATAGTAATTTATCTTTTTGGATTTAAAGTATTTTTGTACATCTTTTGAAACAAATTCTGTACCTTTATCAGATTGTATGTGAGTAGGTGTTGTATTACTTTCAGTAAATATACTTTCAAAACATTCTTTAGTTGTTTCTGAGTTTTTCTTTTTCATTGGTCTTGCAAAAGCATATTTACTAAATACATCAATAACACAAAGTATGTAGTTGAAACCATCATTATATTGAGAATAAGTTCGCATATCACTTAAATCAGCTTGCCACAGCTCATTAATATTTGATAGAATGTACTTATTACGCGGGAATTTTTTCCGAATGGGTTTATGTAATGTATATGTTTCTTGTGATTGTAACCATTCCTTTGCTTGCTTTTTATCCATTTTACCCTTCATAGCTTTTGATAATTTATCAATACTACCAAAACCAGCGGGGTTAGATGGATCATAATAAATCCTGTTAATTTCTTCTAGTACGGGGTCCATTTTTCCCAATCGATCTTTTTATGTATTTTAGTTATAGATCTTTTATCTCCACTGCTCGGTGTAGAAAACTCTTGAACTTCAATCTCAGAGGTTTTGTTCAGATCTTTTACTTGAAGTTGGTTAATAAACTCACATCTCTTTGGATTTCCAATATAAGTAAGTGGTACTTTAATATCTTTTAATGCTTTAGCAAATCTATCCCACCCTATCGGATCACTTTTTTTTAAGGGTCTAAGTGAATCATTTATTAAATCAACAATATTACTTCCTGGAATTTTTTCATTATCAATTATGACTGTGCCTTCATTATCCCAACGTATTTTACTTTTACTTGTTCCAATTAAGTTTAATAATGACTCACCTTTTTTATTATAAGTTTTTGGTATTAAACTGAGTATTTGTGTTGATGAATACAGTGGATTTGCCTCACTTTCTATACTTTTAATAGATCCTTTCTCCTCCAACAAAGATTCAGCATCAACTGAACTTTTTAGATCTCTATCTTTATTTTTAAAACCAATTTTAGACCCATTTGAATCTTCATTAGATGTATCAGAATAAATTGGTAATCTGAGTGGTTGACGATCCTCTTCGGTAAAGTGAAGGTATCTTTGTAGTGTTTGTAAATATAACATCCACTTCTTTCGGTCTTCCGTCTTACTATTCATAATATTTTGCATTTCAATATCTAATCGAGACAAATTACTAGTAACCTTATTTTCTTGTTTTAATTTTTCAATCAATCCCGGTTCAATAAGTATCATTTTCTTAGCATTTTCCATGTTAACTGGCTAGTCCACTTACTAATCCACTCAATATTGCACCTAATATTATTGGTAAGAAAGCCCCTCCTTTTTGTATAATAATATTTTTTCTTAGTTTATGTTTACACTTATGCACCAGTTTACGGAGTATATTTTTGTGTTTATTCAATTTTTGTTTATCTTGATCTTTAAGAGGTATCTTTCCTTGTAAAACGTTATGAATACATTCACAAATACAATTTATTTCTTCTTCATCACACGTTTTAAGTAACGCTCTTTGATATTTTGGTTTAAGCGTATGCAAAGCGTTTAGCAAATGTTTATGCGTTGTGAGTCGACGATGCATCATTTAGAAATGATTTGAATTGTTTGATTCTTGGTGTATTTAAACTGCAAAGCGTTTAGCAAATGTTTATGCGTTGTGAGTCGACGATGCATCATTTAGAAATGATTTGAATTGTTTGATTCTTGGTGTATTTAAACTGCAAAGCGTTTAGCAAATGTTTATGCGTTGTGAGTCGACGATGTATCATTTAGAAATGATTTGAATTGTTTGATTCTTGGTGTATTTAAACTCTTTCGTGGGGACGTAGACTGTGCAGTAACCATTAAATGGGAATACATTTGTCTTGATACGACAAAAATCATTTGTATTCTGTTTTAAATCTACCATTAAATATCCATGCGCTTCTAAAGTTGCATCCCTGTAGGCGTCTTCAATGAATTTTGGGTTATCTGGTGACACTTGTCGTGCTAAATATCTTATTTGAGTTTTATCTCGAGGGTTTTTAAAATAAATTATATAACTTGAGTTTAAAGAAATGTCTCTTTGACCTTTACCTTGATGAAATAAATTTTGTGTTAAATAAAATACACTAAGATTCCTGTGATGACTACCTTTTGTAAATATATCCACAATTCTTCCATCAGACTCTCTCATTAGATCATCAATAATAATAAGGTGTGGGTTTTCACCATCAAACATATTAAGATTTGGAATTCCTTGATGATAGTTAACATTTGGTAAATTATTTAAAGCCTGCATTTCATCAAAGCACCATGTGATCTGATTAAAATCACAATTACATATTTCTTTAACTGATTTTATGAAATTTGTTACAAAATTTGACTTCCCACATCCACTTGGTCCTGCCACAATAGCAGTAAACGGATGGATAAAGTGAAACATTTCACACGTCTAGAGTTTTAAAGGGATGAAATAAAAATGAAAATTTTGGTGTAAAAATTAAATATATATATATATTGCTAAAATTATATAAAACATGTAATTTGTGAAAAACAGAATGATCTGTATACTATTTCTAACACAATTAGTACTTATCAGAATTTCACAATCACCTCAACGTCAAATTTAAGCACACAAATAAAAACTACAATTATTTTACATTATTTACAATCAAACAATAAATTTTAAATATGTAATAAACTATTATATAACATTACAGTAATATCATAATTTTACAATCAGTACAAAATTTGTATATACACATAGAAATAAAAGTAAAAAGTATTACACTTAGCGTAATTTATAATGTCCCCAAGCCAATGTATCAATGTTGTTGTTCATAATACATCGTTTGGTATCATTATATGATAAAGATGTTTTATTTATTTTTTGTGTAAAAATAGTGTGTTTGATTGACTTAAATCGAAGCATACTACAATATAATACATTTTTATTAAACAAACACGATTTGTAATTTTCCATATTCATTTTTTTGGTAACACTTTTGTTAACCCCTTTTGCCTTTGCTATAAATTTATCTTCTATTTCTAAGGCATACATTTTTGATCGCAACCCTACAAATTCCTTCAATACTTTACCATTATTCTCATCTTTAAAAAAACCTAACTTTTTCTTATTTATTTTTGGATATCCGTAAATATTATTTTCCGGGTAATCTGATGTATCGAAATAGTGAAGTAGATCTGGTTTTATATCCTCATAAAAATTGTCTGTAAAAATTTGATATATCAAACTATCGGTATCGGTGTACAATAACTTAATTTTATTATGAAACTTTTTAATCATGTAGTTATAATGAAATTCATACATAAGGGTCTTAGATATATCTAAAATACAAAATCCTAAATAAATCGGCTTATCATAAATTAATTTTGTTTTGTGTAATTGTATTGCAACTAAATGTTCTGAAAATATTGATAAACTATGGAATTCTGGTTTTGCAATCCAATCCTGAGCACCTAAAACTTTACCACGATTATCCCAGTGAGTTAGTAGTTTAACGTTTACTCTTTTTTCAATATTTTCCATAGTCTTACCGAAGACAGAATTGTTCATTAATTTAAAAAAGTCTTTTTCAAAGTTTGATGTAGCTAACGTTCTCAAACTAGTATTTAAGTCTATGTATTTCTTTAACCAAGAACTCTGTTTAAATTTTAAAATTCTATGTACTTTAATTAATTTAATCCCCATTTCAATGCATTGTTTTAAATTCCTGTAGTGAATGATGTATTTATTTTTATTATTTAAATTAGGAACTAATTTAGTTTCTTTAGTATTACCCACACATATGTTTTCAGGACATAACGGAAAGTCAGAATGCAAATTATGAAGTTCATCAGGATATTCCAAATCAACTTCTAAAACATAACCGAAATCAGAGTTATCCGACACATTATAATCTGTATTAGAATCTATCCATTCGAAACCACCAACAGGAAGAGATTGAGACATTGCCCAACCATATAAATTATTCGCATCAAAATATGTTAGATATGAATTAGGTTTTTCACTATCATAATCTTCCATGAATTTATTATTTGCTCTAGCAAAACGATTGCTACACTGAGATACACCCCCTCTAATACCAGCTTTAAAAAAAGCAATTTTGTCATAGTCCGTTAACAATTCTAATTCTATTTTGGTAAATTTTAACATTGCATCCCAACTTAAACCTGGGGCAGTATAGTAATGAGCAGGATCTAATCCATAAGTTTTAATACAAAGCTTTCTAAAGTTTTCGAATACATCAGTCAAAAGTAAAACATCAGTTTTTAAATATAAATTGGAATAATCAGACATACTACTACACTTAAAATGTTGCCAAATATCTTTTGCGTGATTATAATCATCATTTGAAATATTTGAATCTGTGAGTGAACTATAAAATTGGTGTTGATCAGGAAGTGATGGATGTTTCAAGCAATCACTATTACACATAAATTCATAAGGATAAATACCTTTCCGTCTTAAACGTGAAAAATCTTCATTATTAGGATAGTTCCTTTTTAGTTCTGTAAACTGATCATCATTAAGATTTTTAGCTAGTTGATCTAAACTACACGATAAAAATTTCAATGAATCTATGAATCTTAAACTTACTGGTTGATTATTTATTGTTAACTGTTTTGAAAATGATATGTATCGTTCTTTATTTTGTGGAATAACTTCAACTTTGTCATCATCGAGGTTTAATGCATGGATAATGAAATGAGCATCGTAATGACTGAGGTTATGTAAAAATATTGGAATATGACGAGGGGTTCTGTACTTAGAACTACACACTTGATGTGCAACACCCCTAAAACTGCCAGTGTGCCAATCAAAATCGTAAAAAAGATCTTCATTTAACTCAGTTTCACAAATATGACATATGTTTGAATTTGAAATTTTAATTTTATCTTCATCTGATAATGGAACGAGACATTTTTGGAAACTATTTTTTTTAAATATTGTTTTCACATCTTCACAAAGGCGATTCATAAACACTTGTGCACAGTTTGACCCACTATACGTCTCATATTTTGATAATCTGTTATCATATGAACATTTAATGTAATATCCAAAACTATACACTTCATGTTTTTGAATATTAATTGTACTAGGCTTGGATGGATCGTTACTACATGATTCTATTGGGTTCAAAAATGCCTCAAAGTCTGCATAAACCACAAAGGGCATTTTCAACTTTTTCACGAATTTATCAAATTTTAATTTATTATTTGAGGTTGCTTTACCAAACCAATCCTTTTTGGAATCCTCACCGTTTGGTAATTCCGTACAAATGTGAGCGCAATCATATTGTTGATGGTTATTAAGTCTTTCCTCCGATGGGAAATGAAGTAAACATGAATCACATATATAAACTGCACAATGATGTCTTGATATTTGTGAACTAACTAATCGCGATAAGTTTTTAATATAACAGTAATGATTGTTAGTACCATTCGATATATATAGTAGGTTAATATGATTAGGTGTACGACATTTTGTTAAATATAAAGGACCTACAACAGAATTACACTTTTTTTCTTTATTATACTCTAAGCCAAAAACATTAATACTAATATTGTTTAATTTCTCTACTTTTGATATATCTGCAATTATAACCGGAAAAGAAATACCAGTAAATTTTAGTTTATTTCCATGAATTGCGTAAGATGCTACCCGATCTACACTTTTACATACAGGATATAAACCAGAGAGTAATGCCCATTTGAAACACATATTATCATTATTTTTAACATTGATTACAGCTTTTTTTGATTTAATATCTTGAGGAAGGTCGATATATGAACTACCACGTAGGGGGTTGAATTTGTTAACATTCATATCTATGTATTTAATTTGATTAAGACTCCAACCACTATCTTTTTTTTCAAATTGACAAATTTTACCGACTACAGTGTCTATTAATGATGAATAAAAAATATTTAAGTCATCTCCCTGACAAATTATGTAATTAAACGTTTGAAAATCAAACGTATTTTTAATATCTTTAGTTTGTTGTATGAAATCAGCATGCAATATGAAGTTTATTTTAAAAATTGTATGTTGTTGAATACATTCATTTATCAAAAATAAGATATCAATTTTTAGCGAATTTAAAAACGATTCCGGTGTTTCAAAATATTGTCCCGATTGAAGTGTTTTACTATTAATTCTATATGTTAAAATTCGATTGCCAAAAGCGGTTTCAACAACTGTAACATTTGTTAATGAATTATGTGATTTTAAAAGATTATTTTTATGTGAATTGCTTTTTAAATGGTTGTTTAGATACCTTTTATTAATATAAACATGACATGTATCACATTCCACCTTATTGTTGTCCACATCATTGGTTTCAATTGATGATGTAGAAGTTCCTTCATCAAATTTTGCTTTCTTGGTAACCTTATTTTCATCAGTAGTGATACCTCGTTTGATACCTCTTCCAACTTGTTGTTGACTGTAACAAAAAGAAAATTATTAGACAAATCTTAAAATAAAACATTACTACAATAATATTTCTTATTGAGTTTGTACTTCTAATACTTACATCAACTTTGTTTCAACCATCAAACATTGATTATACAACTCATCATCATACGATGAATCGAACAGTTCATGCTTCTCTATTTCATCACAAACTTTAGACAGCTCCTGATTGAATTCGCTGTTGGATTGTTCTATATTCTCTTCAATGGGCGCGGAAAAGAAAGCACTGGTGCAAATTTCACTGAAGTTTTCCATCTTTATAATAAAGAAGAAAGTATGTAGCACAGTAAGTAACAGTTAAGTGTTGGTAGAGCAACTGATACCCAATTTCAAATAATGTCCAATATTCATAGTCTAACAAAGGATTAGGAAAGTCATGTAAAATCTAATGAGTACACAGAAGTACTTTAAGTAAACAGAATCACATTCACTAATCCACTAATGAGTGTCATTGTTAAAAAAGTATTTTTTAACTTTTTCACTTTCTGCTATTGTCTTTGTAATATTGTATACGAGGCCGTTTGTGTTGTCGTAGATGCTATCCTTATTATTCTTTATGTAATATTTAATCCTCGTGGTAGCGTGCTTCCAGTGATCACTAGTTGGAATCTTGGATAGTTTCTTCATATCATACATTTCAATTTTTATGAGATGCGTCGCTTGGTCTCCGTCGTCAGAATTTGTAGAGATGTATGATACGCCATCTCTAGCAGCTCGTGTCACAGTCGAGGATAGCAGCTTCTTCCTTTTTATTTTTGGTACCACTTCAAAAAATTGATCAATCGGTTGCGATTTCCTTTTTCCACCATCGTCTGTGTTATTAACGACGATGTCATCACTCTCTTCTTCGTGTTGAGGAGAGAGTGGCGAGTAGTAATACTGTTTATAGGTATTTTCATTATCGTCTGCGAAGCTGAATGATCTCTGCAACAACAGAGTTATCACGTTAATATCTTGTAACTAATTTTTATAATACATTATTTCAAATCCTTCGGTTGAATTTTTCTGAATAATGCCTTCAAGGTTATATTGTAACGCGACAAAAAGATAAAGGCACTCTAATACTGCGTAATGTTTAATTGTGTATCAGTTGATATTTGATGCGCTACATGTACGGACGTGTTTATCAAAACTTACGAGTTGCGACGCAATATTCGTCTTTTGTTTTTTCTAATGGGTCGACGCAAGAGATGACAGATTTCGAGAAAGGACAAATTAGTGCATTAAAAAATGAAGGTCTCAGCAACAGGCAAATAGCAAAAAGAATTAAAAGAAGTGCTAATGTTGTGGATAATTGTAAAAAACAAGGAAAATTATGGGAAAAAAAGGCGCCAGGCCACCGCCCGCGAGCACTTTCCGAACGTCAAGAGAGATTGATTTTGAGAATTGCCTCTAATTCTATGCTTTCTGCATCGGCAATAGCCAAAGAAGCAGGTGTGCAGACGAACGTACGAAACCTACAGCAATTACTCAAAGCTTCTTGTACAATTATTAGAAGGAAATTAAAAAGAAAACCTCCATTAACTCTCCAACATATTAATGCTCGACTGCAGTTTGCCCAGAAGTACATTTCATGGTCGAAAGAATGGCAAAGTGTGATTTTTTCCGATGAGAAAAAGTTCAATTTTGACGGTCCTGACGGTTACTCATATTACTATCATGATTTAAGAAAGGAAGAAAAAATTCTCTCGTGTCGTCATACTCGAGAAGTGTCAGTCATGGTATGGGCTGCAATTGGATACATAAAAAAAAGATATACAATTTTTAACAAAACCTATAAATATACAAAGTTATGTAAACATCCTTAATAACATTATTTTAAAGCATGGTCAATCTATGGCAGGACGTGATTTCATCTTTCAGCACGACAATGCTCAAGTGCACACCTCAAGAGTAGTTTCCTCCTGGTTCAAAGAGTATAATATAAAAGTTTTGGATTGGCCGCCAAGATCTCCGGATCTAAACATAATCGAGAATGTCTGGGGACGACTTGCAAAGAGAGTTTACGAAAATTCAAGATAGTTCATCAGTGTAGATGACTTCAAAAAGGCTATCACGGATGCTTGGCATCAAGTATCTCAAAATTACATTAAAGAATTATATAACCACATGACAAAAATAATATTTGAAACGGTTATATTAAATGGAAAATCGACTCGTTTTTAACCATTCAATTACCGTAATTACAGACACAATTAAAAAACCATTGTATCGATACCAAATGTGGTATCTCAGGGACTTAGAGGTTAATAAAGTTTAATATAAAAAATAAATATTTTTTCTTTCAGTGCCCCTATCTTTTTGTCGCGCACTGTATGATGCGACCTAAAACCAAACAGCACAACTAAGAGTATGGTCGGCGTGGTCGAAAGATGGCGCCTGTCTTGACGTCAATCGCTCTGACGCCAATTCGATACGGGTTCGGGCGCTCAAATCGATGTGAGTATAATACGGAACGCCGCGACTGTGTGTGACATTGACACAGTTGACACTTCGAAATTTCGAATTTTGAAAATTGAAAATCTTCAATTCGTCAAACGTTAGGCTTTGTTGATTTCGTTTATCTATTTATTTATTGTTTGATATAAATCCGATTAGATTATTGACTGAAAAGGTTTTTCACAAAATTATGGTAATTAGAATAACTTTCTAATAAGTGTAAACATTGGTTCCAGTCGTCAATGAATTATCTTTGAACTCCATGCTGAACTGGGTTTTCAGGAGGGAAGGACAGAGCTCCAGCGCAATGCTGTTACAGAAGCTCGTCGCAAGGAGTTGGAAGTGTTTCAAAGAGCTCTGGACGTCCAATGGCTGAACAGCCGTATGGAAGATGGCCGCATGAACCGGTGTCTCGCGCTTATACAACGTGAGGCTGCGATGGAAAAGAATTTCCAGGAAGTAAGTTCCCCATTAGGTCACTGGGTGGTCTTAGGGGTGAACACAGTTTTTCCATCTCTATGGCCCAATTATGACCCTTATGGTTTCTTAGTTTTACAACAAAAAATCATAGGGTAACTCATAAAACGTAATAGTTCTGAAGTTTTAATATAACACAAACATTCTCAATGTTTGTCTTTTCAATTTAGAGAACTGACCATGCAGCCATCGTAAACGCCAGAGCTGAAAAAGAAACAAAACTGGGCATAGAAATAGCAAAGGTTCGACGTGAGGAGGTCTGCCAACTACTCCGAAGACATTATTTGAGAGAAAGGGATCCCAGTCTTAAAGAACTGTCTAAGAAACTGCAAGCTGGCTATGTCTGCAGGGATTTACAGCAGCAAATACTACATAATGAATATAAGAGACTGCAGGAAAAGGTATGACTATGATACATACATAATCCTATGTAAAAGGTCTGAAAACAGCCCAAATAAACAAAACTTACTTTTGCATATCATGTCCAGTAGGTACAGTTGAGTTGGTCGAGGCAAACTGACTTCTATCTAAAGGACTGGCCAGTACTAGCAAAACACAGAATTCTGTGGAGAAGCGAGAAGCAGGCCTTTACCCTGCAATACAGGCTAGTTAGATACAGTTGATCTGTTATTGCTTTGTTTGCAAATACTTGATACGTACCTATTGTGAAAATGTAAACAAAATTATGAAAAACCATTATGTATAAAGAGTGGAGTGTCTTGCCCATTTTCCTTCATATGAAACCATCTTTTGGTGCAACTAGAATATTTTTTTTTTTCTAAAAGCACCTCTTCATGGTCTATTCATTAGACACATTTGATTTTAATGTCTCATTTAAATATAACATGTAAAAACATTTAACAATTTTAATTATTGTTTTAATAAATTCACCGTCTAGTCTGAAGACATACGCACAAACAACATACTCCTTAACTCCCTGTATGACAATAAATCTGCTGAAGAACTTGCGGAGAAAGAAAAGATGGATCGCACTATGCAGTACTGCAAGGAGTTGCAGCAGCAGCTTGTGAACCGGCAGCTTCAGAAGCAGTGCCAGTATGAAGACAGCTTGATTGAGAAGAAGATGCTGGAAGATATCATGCGGTCCATATCAGATGAGGATATGAAGTGAGTCATTGTTGATACAGTTCTAATGATAATAATATTTTTGCATTTTTAAATGTCTTTAAAATAATAATTATTATTTTTTGCTATAGACTAAGCAAAAAAAATTATTGGGCTCTGTCCTCCCTCAAGTTGTTCTAGGAACTTTTGTCCCGCGCCACTTCGAACCAGCCGTCGCGGTACGCATCGAGGTCTTCACGCCACTGCTTTCATCTTCCAAATGGCTAACTAGCTTCTACCCGCGACTTCGTCTGCGTCAAATTTTTGCTCCCCTGACCCTTCCCGCCGCATCGAATTGCCTGCTAGTTTTCGTCCATTTTTCGTTGTTGCTCCGCTCCTTTTAATCATAGCGTAATGTTATATAACCTTCCTCAATAAATAGGCTACCCAACAAAAAAAATTCACACGAATTTTTCAATTCGGTCCAGTAGTTCCTGAGATTACCGCGTTCAACCAAACAAATAAACTCTTCAGCTTTATAATATTAGTATAGAAGTATAGATGTGACCCGCCCAGTCCCATTTGAGCCTGGCAGCTTTTTTGCCTACGTCTGGTATACCCGTTTTGAAACGCAGCGTGGGGTTCCGAATTTCGTCGTGTTTTCTATACCCAGAATACTGCGTTCCTTCCTGGTTGGAGTAAACACCGATGGCCTCTATGGCCCACGCACAATGGTCCACTCAATGGACCAAGTGCGGAAACCAAACCCCCGTAACATAGAACTGCGTTCCTTCGCTCTTTGACAAACTAGGTGGTTGAGACACCGTAGGTTAAAATGGGCAGGATACACATGTCGATGAGATGGCGCTTCAGAGAGATCGGCAGAGCTCCCTTTAAATGGGAGGTCGCTAAACACCTATTTTACTAGCCTGGCTTGTGTACTAGACTCGTTTGGCTGGTGAAGGTAACCCATCGGATCATTGTACGCAGCATAATGCTTAATATTTACTAGGATTGTGTGAACAGCACCAGCTTGTGCGAAATAAGTACAATAATAGACACAGATTCTAGCTTGCTATCCTGGCTTCGATAAACTAGCCTCGTGTATCGTGGGCACGTGGTGGACCGCACCGTGTCGCTACTCATTGCAATTACTTAATTTTCCTACATGACTTCCGATAAGTCTGAGAAATTCATTGTTCAAAAAATTAACTGCCAATTTAAATAACCCATATTTTCAATGATGAATGATTTTAATTCTGTTAGTAGGTCTGGACAAACACTTTTACCATGCAATTGTATGATAAGGATTATAGCATATAGACACCGGTCAGTTCGATAAAAAATGAATTATCCTGACTACTAAAATCCGATGCAGCGCTATACAGCTGTAATACGCACTAGCCTAACAAAATTCTCACCTACATTGCAGAGAACTGAAACAGAAACACGATCAAACGGACAAGATGCGTCATGAAATGAAGACGTTCATGCAGGCGCGCAACGCTTGGAAACAGAAGCAGAAAGAGATGGTCATCATCGAGGAGCGGCAGATAGAGGAGCAGTGCAAGATGATGGCGGATAGGAACGCGGCTGTGTGAGTACTATGATATTAATCAAACAACATCATATCTGTATTACCTCGACGTGTTTTGTTCGTTTATTCTCATTTGCCCCTTTCGAGCTAGCCACCGGAGTGGTGGCTGGCAATAACTAGTTAGTGGCGTTTTTACCACCCCGGTGACAAATATTTGCCCCTTCATAATAATATAGTAAGGTGGTCGATTCTCATTACGTATTGGATGTCTGGATGCTTATAATTTTAGTTATGGTTTTTCAGTGTGGCGGAAAGAGAGCGAAAGATGCGGATAAGACAAGAGATAAATGACAAGATGTCTGCTAAAATACTAGCAGATGAGGTAATAAAATTATTACTTTATTAGCTTCTGCCCGTGACTGCTTTCGCGTGAAATTTTGGCCTCCAACCCGTCACGTCATATTCTTAGTGCCCTTTCGACAATTTGCTCGGCTCCTAAGGATCGTAGCGTGATGTTAAAAAGCTTATAACCTTCTTCAAGAATTGGGTTATATTTGATGACCAAAAGAATTTTTCAAATCGCGAGTTTCAGAGTTCTTTTCCTAGAACCAAACTAACAAACTCACGAACGCTAGGCACCTCTTTATAATTAGTGTACATGTAGATTTATACACTGCTATTCATTGTTATCTGTATCATTTTACTTATTAATATCTGGATGACCGAGCTTTGCTCGGTATTTTTTGGTAAATTTTGTTTAAAATAATAAGTTTATGTTCAAGTTGATTATCGATAAAGTTGGTCATTGAAAATACGAATAAAACAACATTTTATAAAAATGAATCCTAGCTAGATCGATTTATCGCTCCCGAAACCCCCTGTATACAAAATTTCATGAAAATCGTTGGAGCCGTTTCCGAGATTCAGATTATATATATATATACAAGAATTGCTCGTTTAAAGATATAAGATTAGTGCCGTCTGTTCGCTAGTGCGTATAGAACCACTCCTTCATAGTTATTGTGCGACGAATCTTTTCGGCGACATTCGACAAAGCGGAATTATTTCTTAAATTCTGTTGGTTTTATTCCAAAACAATGTTTTTTTTTTTCTGAAGTTATTTTTAAACCGGGAGCCTGTTTTTGAAATAAGAACCTAACAGAAATGGAAATAAAGGTGTTTTTTTACAAAACTGACAGCTTAGTGCCGGTGCTGTCATTATTAACCGACTTCAAAAAAAGGAGGAGGTTGTCAATACGACAGTATTTTTTTTTATCTTTGTTACCTCATAACTTTTGACTGGGTGAACCGATTTTGATGATTCTTTTTGAAGTTTTTATTGTATAAAGAACTTTACCCTAATTGAAACAAAGTTGGTTAATAGGGCTCGTGGTTTAATAACAACCATAATCGAAGGCTAATACGCTTGCCGTGATCAGTTCTTGGAGGGGTGACCATCCCTTACAAATCAACACCACTCAGTGACCACACGTTGAGCCATTGGTCCTGGATTTCATTCTTAGATCTTTGACAGACGTTACTGGTAGTCGGAAACCCAAAAAGACTGACCGTTTCACCAAGGGATACCATGTTATCCAAAAACTGGTTTGTGGTTGTCATTGAGGCAGTCACTCAATGTAAAATACTGGCGTATTTTACTGCACCCAGTTAAACTAGAAGTCGACCCCCAACATAGTTGGAGAAGGCTAGGCAGATTGAGATTGATTGATAGATGTTAAATACATACACTATATGTATAATAATCACATAAATTTCAAATGTCTATATAAAGATATCTCGAAGTTTTGTCAACTAATAATCACACACAAAATCAATAAAAAATGTAACAAAAATTACAAATCAAATAAAAAAATTATCAAATTTAAATGTTAATTTACAGGCTGCCCGCCAAGAACGGATGGACTTGATAAAGCTGCTGCAAGAACAGGAGTATCTAGAGAAGAACCATCAAGGTGACCTGGCGGAGAAGAGGAAGATAGAAACAGTGAGAAGGAATACTATGGAAACTCTGACGGCACAGATGAACGAACACAAGATGGCCGCACAGCATGAGAAGGACATGGAAGCCAAGTTTAGGAAGGAGGTATGATCATAATCATTTAATCTTTTGTTAACACATGTACAGTAAAATAGTTGTTATAAATAAAATATACAGGCGCGCTATGTTAAACCAAAAGGCATACAAATATTCTTGAAGACAATAAACTAAAAATTGATAATATTACATTATTCAAACTTAATAATTGATTTATACAAATATAAAAAAAAAAATGAAAATAATGCATGTCAAAAGAGAAAATAAAAGAATGTTTACTAGGTCAATATTCAAATGAAACAAAGAGAGAGAAGAGAGTAATAATAATAAATTACAATGATACAAATTAAAATGTTAATTGAACTTGAACTTAAATAATAAAATAATATACCATTATTATTGACTTGACTACCATTACTAAAGTCAAAAAGTCAAAAAACAGTCAATGCATTATGTCAGTCAAAAATTCCGAAATGCTTGTAATATGCTTTACTAATCAGTATAGATTTAAGCTACGTAGAAACAGAAATTCTTTCATCATCTTCATTTCATCCGAAACTGAGCAGTGGTGGCCTAGAAGTAACGGTCGCGACTTACGAGTAAGTAGGTCGTGAGTTCAAACCCAAGTAGGCGCATTACTTTGTGTAAATTATTTCATCGCCACTGCTCTCAAAACGGTGAAGGAAAACATAGTAAGAAAACCGATATGTCTTAGAACCTAAAATTCGAAGTGACATCTACTAACCCGCACTAGGCCCGCGTGGTGTATTATGGCCCAGCAGTGTCCCAGCAGTGGGAACTTTATAGGCTGCTGATAGTTTTAGCCGAAAGACGTCCACTGGACATAGGCCACCTCCAATCTAATTTGGGGGGGTTCGCCATAATCGCCACGCTTGTCAGGCGGGTTGGCGATCGCAGAATGGTGGTAAAATGCATAGAGAACGTATAACCTATTCTCTAGTAAGTCACTCAGTCGCCTCGAAATTACTTATCTTACTTGTAATCCTAACAAATATTATAATTTCGACAATAAGTTTGTTTGTTACCTTTTCACACCTAAACCACTAAAACAATCATATTGAAATTTTGTATATAAATTGTCAGGTGTACAGAAACGGACTTAGGGTACCTTTCATCCCGAAAAAAGTACCTATAGTTTTCAGGGGAAAACAACAATAACGTTCTGTGATAATAGATGGCGCCACGTATCTTTCGAATCATGATTGAATTATATTATTACTAGCTTTTGCCCGCAGCTTCGCTCGTGTTAATTTAGAATTTGACAATAGATTCGGGTTCTACTTTTCTTGTGTAATTATAAACATAAGATGGAATCTATATAATTACGTGAAGCAAAAACTTTGTAACCCTTTTTATGAAATTTACGAGGAGTATGAAGCACGGCCTGTGTGTTTGTAATAAAAATACCCTAAAAATGTACAAACGCCAGCATATCAAGCAAATACAATCTGTCAAATTTCTTCAATAGATTTTCAACTATATCGCTAAATTATTAGGTTCAAGGTTGATTGGCAGAATTTGTCAGTTTCGTGTGGTAAGCATAGTGTAATCAGCCTATAATGTTCCTGCTGCTAGGACACAGGCTTCTTCTTGGTAAGAGAGGAGAGTGGGCCGTAATCCACCACGCGGGCAAAGTGCGGGCTGGTAGATGTCACATGTATTCGAATGATTGATTCTAGGACATGCCCGTTTCTTCACGATGTTTTCCTTCACTGCTTTGAAAGCACTGATGATGAAATAATTAACACAAAGTATAGCGCCTATCTACCTTTAACTTGTAAGTCGCGACAATTACCACTGGACCAAACTTGAATCTGAATTGTTCTAAATTCAAAAGTTAACTAAGATTCTTAGAATTAAAACATTCCTTGGTATCACTTTCCAGGCCGAAGAAAAAATGGCGAAGGACTTAGCCAAAGAGCAGGAGAAACATTGGAAAAAGAGAGAGCAAGGGAAACTTTATAGTCAGGAGTTGTTGAAGCAGATTCAAGACAACGCTCGCAGGAAGAAGTTAGACCATGAGATGGAAGAAAACCGCGCCGTACAAGTCTACGAGGCGGATAGGAAGTGGTGAGTGTAGCTTACTAAGGTTACCTATTTTATTAGTGTTGCAAAGGACTCATCGAGTCGTATTTTAAAGACTCGACTCAGTTATGCAAGACTCAGTGTGATCAAAAGGCTCGAAGTCTAGAGTCAAGCACTCGAGTCGTAAAAAGGACTCGAGTCTTAAAAAAGACTCGAGTCTTAAAAAAGACTCGAGTCTTAAAAAGAATCGAATAGAAGGTAATAAGTTTTAGTGGTTATGATTTAGTGGTTATGAGTTCTGAATCTGGCGAGTTATTCAAAGACTCGAATTCATTTTAAGACTCGAGTCCTTTTCTAAGACTCGAGTCCTTTTTAAGACTCGAGTGGTTGTTTAATGACTCGGGCTCGGCTTGACTCTAGACTCCGATCCTTTTGAGTACAGTGAGTCTTGCATACTTGAGTCGAGTCTTTAAAAATACGACTCGAAGACTCGAGTCCTTTGCAACACTAATTGTAGTATAGTCATGTCGCAGGATACAATTTTAACTAGTGCTCAAATTGTAACCATGAATTGAGCATGTGATTCTAGAACCTAACACAGAACTTTTTGTCGGTTATCAAATAAAATTAAAACATGCTTATATTTTGAGTGAGTACCTGGGTGACCTTATCGTTTACAGCGATCTTTTCTAGGCAACCTTGTAATGGTCGGTGATAGCGTGGACATAAAAATGGAGATGTCACTGGTGCAAAATATGCATACAATTTGCTATATTAAATACATTGATATAATTATATAAATTCTGTATAATAAATATTGAAAGATATACATACTAAATATATAAGGGAAGAAAATAAATGACAACAAGTAATGCTCTTAGGGGCCGTCCATTAATCACGTGATGTTTTTTAGCATTTTTGAACCCCCCTCCCCCCTGGGTGATACATGGTGAGGTTTAAGAGTACCCCCTCCTCCCTCTATATCACGTGTATTTTTTAGTACCTACAAAGAATCTAATTATTTTTTGTAATTTTTTTAAAATACAGGCATAAGTATAATCTAATTTAAAAAAAAATACACGTGATATACAGGGTGATTGGAAGATGGGTGCAAAGCTTTAAGGCGAAGATAGTACAGACAATTTAGAACCATTTAAGCCATGGTTGTCTTAGACGAAGTCTTACCAAATATTTTTAACCAAATTTTTAAGTTTTTTTTCGGAAATTCTCAAAATTTAATGTAAACTGCATAAGAATTCATTTATCATTCAATTTGGCTATAACCAAATTGAATGATAAATGAATTCATTTTTTATTTATTTAATTAAAGTAATGTGTAAGCAATCAAGCAAAACATGTTTTAGGCTTCTGTGTCATTAGACATTTTTTTTACAGACATTTAAAGCTCAGAAAAAATAAAAAAATTGTACAATACGTCTTTTAAACCTTATTAAAAAAAAACGGAGGGTGCTTTTTTTGTTCAAACCTTTTTGAAGACATGCTTGATAATCGCTCTTTCTTTTGAGGTATCATTTATGCGGATATCTTACAAATTATTGAAATTAGGGCCTACAAACCAATTTGAGGGAGAATTTTTTTATTTTAGGCAGACTAATTAAAACAACATTTGAATTAAAATTATTTATTTTTCATGTTCAAAATGACGGCCGTGATTCCTAATACAAGCACGGCCCCGTCTTCTAACTTCTGTAGTCGTTATTGTATCAATTCTTCTCTAGTGTTTATTTCTATGTTGTTATACTCCAGTTCCTTGGCCCGGCCCCACACGAAAAAGTCCAACGGGGTCAGATCTGGGGAGCGAGCGGGCCAAGGGATGGGTCCATCCCTGCCGATCCAGCTATCAGGAAAGCAATTGTTGAGGTGTTCCCTTACATTTAAAGTCCAATGCGCTGGACAGCCGTCTTGCTGAAAGATGACTGTTCGGTCTCTTTCGAAGATCGGGACACCTGATTCCTCTACCAGCAGTGGTAAATCAATTTGCAGAAATTGCAAATAATTTTCGCCATTCAATGGATCAGGCAAAAAGTGGGGCCCAATCAATGTTCTGCCAATTATTCCAGCCCATACATTCACAGAGAATTTCATCTGAAATGACACCTGCTTCTTAAAATGTGGATTGTTGTCTGCGTCGGCCCATTCATGGATGTTGTGAAAGTTTGTAATACCTTCCCTTGAAAATTTACTTTCATCCGTCCACATGATTGATTTCAGAAACCACGCATCTTCGATGTCTCTGTTGAGGAGAAAACGGCAGAACTGAATTCTTCTTTGAGGATCTTGCTCTACTAGACCTTGCACACTCCTGCCATGGAACGGATACTTATCATTTTGGTGCATTGTATGCCACACCTTCCATTGAGAAATGTTTAAATTTCGAGCTACTGCTCTAGTACTGGTAGTAGGATCCGCTTGAAATGCTGCTAAAATGTCTTCGTCGACGGCAGTTTCGTGTCTGCCCGGGTTGACTCCAGGTCCCACGCGGTGAAACCCATCTTGGGCAAGACGACGAAACGTGTTGTAAAACACTCGGACATTCGGTATCCTGCGATTCGGATAGCGCTCTTGATACATTCGTCGCGCCAAAGATCCATTGCCGTCTGCTCTACCGTACATAAATACGATATCCGCATATTCTTGATTGGAAAAAGTAGCCATAGTCACTTAACAATTAAGAAAAACGGCGTAGGAGCGCACTTAATGTCAACTCAACACAATTAAGTCAAAAATCAACACGTGCAGGAGCGCGAGGCTACGACTGGACACGGTGAAACAAAAAAGTTCAAAACTAACGCAAACAACACGTGCAGGAACGCAAAGGGCTACAACTGAACACGGTAAATTGTGAATCAACAAGACAACGTCCACTCACGAGGGCAGTAGTTTGACTAATAAGTAAAAGATGTAACGGCTTCATCACAGACCGACTGACCCTGACTAAAGAAAAACGACTTTGTTGCCTCAGTAACTAAGACCATTTTGCTGTAAAAACCAACTCTTATCGCTTTTTGCTATTCATTGGGCGTTCTACCTGGAAATGCCGTCGCACCGCGCTCGGTGGCCATTGTTTAGAGAATCCCCTCAATGGGTTCCCCTCAATTGGTTCCTGCATGTGCCAAAAATTCTTAGAATTGAACAATGTTATCATTTCGAGCACATAAAGTATTCTTTTAAGCAAAAATTTTGTGTTCTGTTAGACTGCCTAAAATTTAAAATTTCTCCCTCAAATTGGTTCAATCCGCATAAATGATACCTCAAAAGAAAGAGCGATTATCAAGCATGTCTTCAAAAAGGTTTGAACAAAAAAAGCACCCTCCGTTTTTTTTTAAATAAGTTTTAAAAGACGTATTGTACAATTTTTTTATTTTTTCTGAGCTTTAAATATCTGTAAAAAAAATGTCTAATGACACAGAAGCCTAAAACATGTTTTGCTTGGTTGCTTACACATAGAGGATACAATCCCGAGCATGTTTTTCAATCCCGGGATTACGGGATTTTTGAAACGTAATCCCGGGATCCCGGGTCTATCCCGGGATTAGACTGTGGTTTCTAATTGGGCTAAAATGAAAAAACAACTTAAATAATTAAAAAAAGATCTTTTTTATGTCTTTACACAACAAAAATCACAATATAATAAGAAAAGATAAAGACAAAACAAAAAAAACTATACTTTTGCAAGAAATTAAAAAGACAACACAAAAAAAAAACATTTAAAATTTCGAAAATATAATCGCAGAAAAATATCAAAGCATCCAATCTTTGACTTCCAAGCCTGCTTCGTAGTTTATTGCCAACATAAGACACTCGCTCAGGTTCTACGCTGGTTGGAGGAATAGACAATACGTGTAGATACTTATATGCTGTTTCTAAGTGATATCCACGAACTCCTCCATTTTTGAACAGGCTCATTTCACGTCAATACTACAATATTTGCCAACCTCAATTCATTTTGTACTTGTACTTCAGGATCTGGGGATTTCATACTCTTGTTAATTTCCAGCCGTAACTTTTTCTTTAAGTCCCTTCTAAGTTCTACGACAAACATATGTATATCAGGACTGTACCTGTTTAGTGCCTACTGTGTATAGTAGGTACATATCGTACGACGGTATCGGTATCTAAGGGTTTTTTTTTTGTCGTTATGTAAAAAATGCTATTCATATAATCTAGGCAAGGTTATTGTCAAGGCGCAACGGACTATGGGATACAAATTAGACTTGTTTGTGGCAATCCCGAAAATCCCGGGATTAGCCAAGTACAGTCCCGGGATTTTCGGGGCCAGAATACGGTCGGGATCCCGGGATTCGGGATCCCGGGATTGTATCCTCTACTTACACATTACTTTAATTAAATAAATAAAAAATTAATTCATTTATCATTCAATTTGGCCATAATTATGCAGTTTACATTAAATTTTGAGAATTTCCGAAAAAAAAACTTAAAAATTTGAAAAAAAAAATTGGTAAGACTTCGTCTAAGACAACCATGGTTTAAATGGTTCTAAATTGTCTGTACTATCTTCACCTTAAAGCTTTGCACCCATCTTCCAATCACCCTGTATTACTATACCCCCCCCCCCTTTGTGATATTTCGTGATTTTTTATGGACCCCTACCCCTCTTTCGAGTCTCACGTGATTAATGGACAGCCCCTTAAGAAAATTAACAGTTTTGAAAAATAATTGTTATAATGAGGTCTCATCATCATCATTTCACCAGAAAGACGTCCACTGCTGGACATAGGTCTCCTCAAGCACCGCCACTTTGACAAGTTCTCTGCTTTCCGCATCCGGCGGATTCCTGCCTTTACAAGGTCATCGGTCCACCTTGTGGGAGGCCTGACAACTCTACGTCTTCCAGTACCTTTGAATAATGAGATCTATCAACAACCTTTCCAGGCGCGAGGAAGTGTCGAGGGAACGCGAGAAGATGATCCAGGAGCACGCGCCTCAGCTACTGGGCTACCTGCAGGCCGCCGTACTGCACCCGCGCGACCTGCGCGCCGCACGCGCCGGCGCAGACTTACGACCTGAGCTGAAGGACCTGGACATAGAGGGCATGGCTGTCTCCAACAGGCCACGAAGGTTCTCCAAGTGTAACGCGCAGTGCTTGGAGATTAAATACTATTAAGTGCGGTGGTTATGGGCAACTGGTTGAAGAACAGTTGGGTTAGGGGGGGGGGGGGTTGAAAGTTGGAAATGTCGTAAGTAGCTGTCTGTCTTTTTACTAGTCTTTTGGGCATAGTAGTTCGCGACTGAAATCGTTAATTTAGTTCGCCGCTCCTTAACTAATTCGATCTTCTAGTTCATAAGCTCCCAGCTCCAATTAAAGAAAGGCAGATCGTTCGCTCCTTTGGATATTGCTCCTACTGCATACGACAAGATAATGGAATGTTCTACTTTTACCTACAATTTTTGGACTCAAAAACATTCAAAACCTTTGAATGATAATTCATAAAATAATCATTATTACAAATAATACCCGGTACTTCAGTCCTGTGTGTAACGACATTAGTTCGGTTGACTCCATCCTCAGACATTCAGTCACGAACTATGAATCGGGTAATGAAGGAACTAGTTCGCGTAGTTCATCTATGGGAGCGCTCTTACGACCTAGTTCATTCGTGAACTACACAAGACTACTTGTTACGCAGTTCTGATTAATTATTTCATGAAATTCTGAAATACTAGCTTTTGCCCGCGTATATGTTGGTTATCGCGGATGCAGGCAAAGTCGCAGAATAAAAGTAGCCTATGTTCTTTCTGAGTTTAAACTTATCCTTGTAATAAATTTCATCAAATTCGGTTCAGTGATTTAGTCGTAAAAACTTAACAAACAGACAGAGTTACTTTCGTATTTATAATATTAAAGTATAGATTATTCTGTACTTCACAATAATATTGTTTGTGGATTGCAATAATGACACTGAATTAGGTGTTATAATAGTTTGTCTTATTGCCAAACAAGATTTTTATTTAAGTATGTATTAAATCATTAAGTCTGTTTTTTAAATAAGAACCAAACGTAAATGAAAATACAGTACTTAATATAAAACTGACAATTTACTGGGATGCTAAGTTTCAGTAATTTTTGAAGAACTATACCCAAATTGAAATAAAGTTGTAAATGCAAAAACTGCCTCAAAGCTTTAGGGTAGAATAAAGTTCAGTCATGTTTCATAATAAGACGGTTTAGGTAAAACAATAATAATACAGTTATAAATTATTGCAGTTATTATTCGTAACTAATTTTTTTGTACACTAAAGCATGTTATTTCTTAATTTCATTGAGTAATATTGATAAATTAAACAAAACAACGACATATTTGACAGTTACTTGCGACGTTGCCAACTTTCAGAATGCGCTCTCTTAACATGTTCTCAACAATATTTGTCGAGATGTTGCGGGTTGTTCATTTGTTAAGCATGAAAATGGATCATTCGCAACGCCTGCAAATAATTCGCAACGCCTGCAAATAATTCGCAACGCCTGCAAATAATTATGAGAATGCAAATTTTTCTGCAGAAACGTATGTTGCTCAACTTAGTTTCCCAAGGAACACGGAGGTTTATCTGTATCTTCTTCCTGCCCTTCTACCATGATACAAAGAGACTGCAATTCGTATTTTTCTTCAATTTTCCCCTGTCAACCGTCACGATATCGTTCTCTCCTTCTTATTTCATATCATCTCTTCCACAATCATTCATCCTTTTTTGGTCTTCCTCTTACTCTTCCTCTCCATTACCATCCATCTCCATCCCTTCCCTTCCCTTCCATTCCTTTCCCTTCCCCTCCATTCCTTTTCCTTGTCCTCCATTCCTTTTTATTCATCACTCTTTTAATCACACACTGATCGATTTATCAGGTTAAGCTTCTTTTATCTAATTGTAGTTTTTGGCTGAAAATCCATTTCGGTCGGACACTAATTTGCAATTATACAAAATAATGTCGCTGCAGCAATGTAGCGTAACTTTTGTTTACTCATCATGGCTTTAGACGACTTTTTGTTGGTCTAAATAATTAGTGGGTGCTGCTTTTTTCTTTAGTGTAGTTTTTACAAAGAGATACATACATACATACAATCACGCCTTGTTCCCATGGGGGTAGGCAGAAACCACGGAACGCCCCCTGCTACGATTTCTACACACTCCTTTTGCCTCGTTTAGGTTCATACATTACAAAGAGATATTTATAAAATTAATATTGTTTTTATTCTGCAACTAGCTTGGTTGTCTTGAGTATAGTACACTGATGACATATCAAGAATACGTTTCCAGTGTTTTACCTTACATTGTACAGGCTTTTCCTACAATGAGAAGTCAGTTTATACTGGAAATGTGTAGCTTGATAATTCGCCGAAATTGTGTTAAACACGGCGAATTATAAAAACCGCCCATAAACTGATACTACTTTTCCAAAACCTTTTGTAATTTTATCATATAAAACGATTTTGTTTATAGTTGCTAGGTTGTTTGGTTGTTGGTTGTTGTTGGTTGTTACATTATGTAATCTGCTTAAATAATTACGGAAGATATACTCAATTGGTACATTGGTATCTATAATACAATTTTGTAAGATTTATTGTAACTGACGATGGACACTAAAAACTTCCAGAATAATATAACACTTACATTCTTGAACAAAAGTGTCAAAATATCCAGACAGGCACTGAACAAAGAAGTATTTTTGTTAGTATCATTGTAGTATAATAAAAATACAAAATATATCTAATGTGACATGTTCTGGACGTTTAAAGTATTTACTACTTATGATTCAAGAAGTTTGCACATAGAAATGCTAACGAGGTTTTTTGTGTCCAACATTGTTTATAATATTATAATTCAGGTTTAAAAAGGCAAACTTGTGAGTTTCTGGGTTTTGTTCGATTCGTTAAAAATGTTTTCCTTTACATACTCCTTATCTGCCAATTTATTTTAAAACCATACTTGTAATCAACTAGATGGCTTCACTAACTTATATTTAGGAGTCTTACGATTGATTTAGACCAACCGATTTTTTTTTAATAGAGTAAGCAAGAAATTCTCTTTGTGTAAACAGGGAGAGAGCATTCTCTTTTCGATCTTTCTACTTAAATATAGTATAAGAAATGAATGTTCTTACTCTCTGCTTACTCTTATCAGTTGAGAGCTGTGGTGGCCCAGGTCGTAGTTTCGAACCCAGACAAACGTTTTACTTGTAAATTATTGCATCACCACTGCTTTCAAAATGGTGAAGAAAATCATCGTGAGGAATCCGACATGTCCTAGATAAAACCAACAATTTGAAGACATGTCGCACCTTTAATAATAAACTGAAATAATTACAAAATTACGATTGTTGGAAAATAGCGTTTAAAGTTTTGCAAACACGATGCATTTTCCAACAATCGTAATTTTGTAATTATTTCAGTTTATTATTAAAGGTGCGATGTGACATCTACCAACTCGCACTGGGCCCGCGAGGTTTTAGATTTCGGCCCATTTCCTCTCACAAAGAGGTGGCCTGAGTCCCATCAGTGGGAACATTATAGGCTGATTATGCACTTACTCTTGCTCTAGAATGTTCGTTTGGTCTAAGCTTAACCTACTTTTAAATTTAAGCTCCGTCTACACTGGAAATTATTGAGCATCAAAGACGCAACATTGTTTTCCGTATCATATTTTAATGTTGCCAGATTTTTTTGTAAAACCTGAAGACGGTAACTTAGCATGTTGCCAGCAACACTGCAACATTCCATGTGGTCATCAAAAATTTATTGGCAGTGTATACGGAGCTTTACACATATTCGTTTTAACAAGAATGCCAAAACTAGTGTAATGAATTGAAACAAATGACTGACTAATATTAATTAATCAAGCTTTGGATAATTATTTAAAAATCTAAAAGACTGACTCTTGTGATTAACTGAACTGTTCACCTATTTTGTATTATTATAATGAATATTAAATAAATAATTTGAATAACACAACATGTATTTTTATTATTTGTCGATGTATCCTGTATGTCAGTGGTCCTAAAGTCCTAAGTAACAAAGGTACCAACGGCGGAACGGCGGTAGGCAACGGGAAAATGCTCTTTAGACTTACTGTTTGATAGCATCATTACAAGATCATTACAAGACTGCCCTGAGACTACCATTTTTTTTTTGTCTTATAATCATTTGCAGTGCAGTGCATGGCAGGTAATGTACAGAGCAAGTTAAGCTATAGGTCGTCAGCACATGGTACAAAAACGCAGCACAATAAAAACGTAATGGGGACAATGATACATTTTGATTCAAGTGGACTTTCACAAAGGATTTAGCATCGTAGACCACAAACATACGTTGCGGCTGGTTAAGACCGAAGAGTAAAACCTGCCTATATGCTTAACGTTTGTGGAATACGAAGAACCCTTTGATTCGATCGAGACATAGGCTGTACATACTGCATTCTAAGTTCGACATCATGTTTACGACCAACGGCTGGTCCGAGATAGAAACATTAAGCCTTATATTTAGGTGTTCTAAACGATAGAATCAGGAAACTGTAAAACTTTCAAATAAATCGTTTTTTTTTTTGTTTTTTTCTAATGTAGAAAATATTTAGAAATAGTTTAGACAAAACACGTTCAACGCGTGCATTACACTGGGATGTTATTTGTGAACCTCATCATTTCAGCCGCAAGACGTCCACTGCTGGACATAGGCCTTCCCCTATTTGGGGGGCTTTGCCATAATCGCCACGCTTGGCAGGTGGGTTGGCGATCGCAGTATGATGGTAAAATGCATAGAGAACGCTGCTGCCCATTCTCTAGTAAATCCCTTAGTCGCCTTTTACGACACCCACGGGAAGAAATGGGGTGATGCTATTCTTTATGTCCGGCACCACACGGAACCTAAAACCGGGGTAATAAGAATAGGTAATTTTACGAGCGAAAAGTGTTGCCTTAACTTTAATTACCTAGGTATACGTTGGAGTCGTTAATTAATTTACCCACGTCACATGACTCAATATTATTAGGTAAAAGTTGGCAAAAACCTAAGAGTATGTAAACAGCAGCTAACTAGAAGTGATGTTCAAACAATAATTACTGGGCGCTGCGGTCGCCACAGAAAATATTTAAACGACTGAAATTAATTCCAAATACAGCGCTTGAATATTAAAAGGGTGGATGGTAGAGTGTCCATAGTTTGGTATATTTCGGGAGACTATTAAAAGATTTGGTAATGAAGTGAAGTGGTAAACCTAAGACGATCGTGTTGTTGGATTTACTGCAGTACGTACAGAAGATCACGGATGAATGGCTTCATTTCTCTATATTATTTAGCTTAACTTCTAAATAGCTTACCTTCTTCTCCGTTTGTTGATGTTTTTCTGGGTCGAATTTAGTCATTGAAAATTAACCCCGTTCTTGTTGTCAGTGACAATACCTACAATTTCAGACATTAAGTAGGTATCATTGTCAATCCAAAATGGCCGAAGCCACGAAATAGCAGATTACATTTTTTTTTCACAACACACCAATATGGGTATCAGATGAAAGGGCTTGTCTAGTAATAGTAGTAGTCATGAGGTAAGAACATAAATATTTAAAAAACTTGAAAATTAAATAACTATAAAAAACTATTTAAAGTAAGGCCCTAGGTACCCGTCATCACACCACTCTCTTAAATCTAGGGCATTAATTAGACTTAAAATATAAATACTACTTCACCAGTTAAAATATGAAAGCATATTCCTACGGAATCCTTCGATACAGCCACCCTATTCTCACAGTGAAAGTTAGCATTTTTGTGCAATAAAGAAATAAAATCCGCGTCGTCAGCGTTCGCCCGGACACGTTATGTTAAGATAAACATCAGCCCCTCTATATCGACAGGAGCCCCTTTATTTGCCACCAGCTCTTATCTTTGCAACGCAGAATAAAAATCGTGTTTATTTTACGCCAAATTGCAGGCTTAGTGATGTTTTTAATTTGGCGTTATGTTATGAATGTTGTGTGCTGTGGGGTGTGTGCTCTCATGGTGTTTATGGTGATTTGAATAGCTATTTATGTGGGATGGTGAAGTTATCTACGATTAGATACGCTTTATATTGTTTAGCGGTTTGAAAATGAAGCGTTTTCCGTTAAGGCAAACGCCAGGATACCCCGCTTACATTTTATGCAACTTGCCGGTCAAAGGTTGGTGATTTTAATGATTATAATTCTACAAGTTCACACATCTGTTGCGATGGCGGATCATATGTATTTTGATCAACAAAAATGGATTCTGACCGATAAATAGTAAACGTAAGAAAATTGGTATTTCACGGGCTACCCCTTTAATACTGTGATATTGCAGGTTGAACATGCCAACTATTGTCAACATTAATTAATATATACGTTTTCTTTATACTAACCTTTTAGATTAATACGCAAAAACTGCATCTCTGTCGATGCAGAATGTAAGATAAATGTATCTTTCCGCGTAGCAACTAGACTCGTAGCAACACAGTGTGTAGCAAATTGATGGCTTTGTGCTACGCCAGCGTAGCAGTTGGCTTTGCGTAGCACATGTAGTACCTACAACTCATTCTTGAAAAAAATAACGTAATTTCTAAAACCTGTCATAAAGAGTTTTTTCTAAATTGCTGCAGAAAAATTATTTCGGAAAAATCTAAGTATCGAGGTTTCGCCTTCTTTTTAAAATAATGCGAATTTTAAGTCCCAAGCTTTTTGTAGCGGATTTGGGTCATTATTAGCATTTAAAAATTAAAAGCGATTAAATAAAGGTTTCTAAGTTTCTACTATCACATAAAAACCAAAATACATTTAAAAGACCATACAGTTTATTATAACCCAGTGAAACTTCCAGTCGTGCTGCTCGGGGCCGACTTAGCTTTTTTCTTTTTCTTCTCAGCGAACTTCTCCAAATTAGCCTTGAACTCTCTCTGATCTTTCAAATGCTGCATCTCTTTCATACCGGACGGTGTTTTCTCCGTGTACCATTTCAGGTATTTGTCGTATTCCTGTAAAAAGTTAGAAGATACAACAGATTTTTTTCTGCAGGGGTTAAGTAAGAAAATCCAAAAACTGTTAAGAACTTACTACTTTAGTTTCCTTGTCATCTTCTAGTATAAAATCATATACTTCCATAGGGTCAAGTCCAAACGCAGATATTCTGAGAAAAGAAAAACAGTAACCGATTTAGATTCGATCAAAAATATGCACCATTATTAGTATCATCGACATTATCATCACCGACATTATTATTATCATGACTGCTGCGTTGGTCTAGTGGTAGCAAGCGCTACTGCTGAGCATGAGGTCCAGGGTTTTATTCCCAGGTCGGGCAAAGTGTTATTGGGTTTTTCTATCTGAAATTTCACAGTAGCAGCCGGGAGTCTGGATTAGAGCCTAGTTAATGGCAAAAGGATCGCCTTCTATTATATGGGACTTAATAGTCGAAATGTGGGTGAACTACAGGTACTCTGCCCAACCCATCGGCGAAATAAGGCGTGATGTTATGTTTATGTGTTATTATTACAATTCAATTCAAATATATATTTGGTCGAATATATGGGGATACAATAGCTGTTACGTGCATTATTGGTTCCGACATACCCTGCCTGCAAAACTTTAATTATGGTTTGCAAGCTTATAGAAGAAGAAAATACGTTTAATTGCAGTAAATTTGGCGTAAAGAAAAACTGAACACAACAAAAATTTATAAAAAAGCTGGGGAAAATATGCGTCAAATCCACGCAAAACGGCCATCGCTCAGCATGATACTGCGACTCTATGCGAGACAGAGCCCCAGCGTTGGTTTTCAGCGACAGCCGGCGCTGACGTGTGACGTCGAGCGGTGCAGCAAATCATGAGTAAAAAGAAGTAACAATACTAAATGTTAAATAATAAATAACACAATATTAAAAGGCAAATAAAGAGTAAAAAGGAAAACAATTTTAAAACTTAAATAAAACACTTATAATATTTAGAAAACATGTAGGTACGGATCCTTACTTGACAATTCTGTCAGCTGACATGAACTTCTCAAGCGCGTCTTTTAGATATCCATAGCTGTACCCTTGCAGCACATGAGCCAAGTTGGATACGTTGAAGTTGGCTGGTATTACTTTGTGCCTGGTAATGGAAACCACGTTCTTAGACTATTATATTTCACTTACTGTGTACTTCAGTTGAAGCATATAGGCTTCTTCAGAGGGGCGACTCTTGTAGAACAATTTCCATGAAGTTTTTATAGAAATTGTTTTACAAGAGTCGCGTCGCGCCTGTTTGCGGCAACCTCAATACCTACCTACCTACTTGTAACAAAACGAGAAGAATAAAAAAAACTTATTTATTTAAACTTCTCGCACACAAAAAAGGTACAAAGGCGGACTTAATGTCTTAGGCATTCATATTCTGAACTACCTAGAATTGTGAGGTTTTGGCAAGACATAAATGTGGTATTGTCAATTTTATAATTTTATTTTAACTAGGTTCAGCGAGGTAGTTGCGTAACATACTAATAGTAAGAACGGCTTTCATTTTGACAGTTTTTAACAACATTCATTGCGTTATTTACGTTGCTCAGTAGACATTTTTTCCAACATATAGAGCAATGGTCACAATATCCTTCAAAGTGATTCAGATTCAGATGAATAGTGTGCAGCACTAATTCAGTGATGCCTGTTTTCACGAATAATTTGTTACGTAAATAAATGATTAATTTTTAGTGAAAATGGGCATAATTGATGTAGAAATACTAACTTAACGACCCATTCCTTCAACATCTGCACGACCAAGGAGTACTTACAGTCCGGCAGAACAAGTACTGTTGGAAATTGTTTCAGCAAAGGGTTGGCCTTGGCCAACCATGGATCAGTGCAGGTGCCTGTAAGAAAAGCTAATTTATGTAAGAAAAACTATTCTGGGGTGGCATTCCAGTCTAACCGGAAGCAACTTCATAAATATACTTTAGGGCAATTACCTATTTAAACTTTGCAACCTAGTTGTTGGACGGGTACTTTGTGGTGCCGGACGTAACGAATAACACCACCCCATTTCTTCCCGTGGGTGTCGTAAGAGGCGACTACGGGACTTACTAGAGAATGGGCAGCAGCGTTCTCTATGCATTTTGCCACCATACTGCGATCGCCAATCCGCCTGCCAAGCGTGGCGATTATGGCAAAGGCCCCAAATTGGGGAGGTCATGTCCAGCAGTGGACGTATTACGGCTGAAATGATGATGATGAACCTAGTTGTTAGGCACCACGATACCCTGCCAGGGTCGCGAGATTTGTTCGAGTAACCGTGGGCCTGGCATATAGGGACACGGGCGGGTTTTTGTCAGTAAAAGTCTGACACGCCCTTCCGCTCCACCCATAACGGGAGACGTCATTTGATGATATCCTACCAACAAAAAAAAAGTCACACACTACCCGTTGGTACGGCTGTTCGTCAGATTTCAGAACTTTTAACTATCCGAATAGACTGATTGATCTGGAGTACTAACTCAAAGCATGTTTTTTTTAAAACATCATAAAAATAAATAACCATAAGTACCAAGCACCTGCAAAACATTGATAGAAATATTCATTTAGTAGAACTTAGAAACGAAATATGGAAATTAACCGTCTTACCCACTATCGTAATTTTATCATTCTTGTTGATGTTTTTGATCAACTTCTGAACGAAGAAAGTCTTAATGAGAGGCAGATTCATTTCTGCTTCGTCTGGTGGTACCTGGAATGGAATGAGGCAAAATTCTAAAAGAATTTTCAAATACAAAGCAAAGCATGGCTAGGATAGGCAGCATGTCTCTACCGAACATTTAATTCTTTCCAAGGGAAACATTTAAAAAAAGTACCTTGGAGTAAAACAATTTCTGAACATGTTTGATATGTATGACTGAAGGTTGCAAGGCTCTGGCACATGTGACCACCATGTGCACTAAACGTTTCAAGAATTCCGGCGACTGCATGTCTCCTTGCACTTTGTAGGGGTCCAATTCAAACAATACTGCATCTGTAATAACAAAATGGCCTAATAGCAGAGACCTTCGACCAACATCTCAGGAGGCTCTCATCTGCGGCTGAGTCATGGGCTTGATTCAGAAAGTAGTACTCTTGAACACGGCGCGCATACTGAGGAAGTTCTCCTCCCTAGAGTTCCTGATGCCGATGGACCACTATTTTTATATTTTTTAATGATTTTGTAAAAAATATTATGAGCCGATGTCAACGATGAATAGGTACGCAGATATTAGAGTTCACAAGTGTGTGCGTAAACACAGGTGCACTCTCTGTTCCTTTACTCTCTTAGTCATATGGGACGGCAATCCGACACGACCGGGAAGAAATCAGGTGCGGGACCAACGGCTTAACGATCTTGCGGTCTTGCGGTCTTGTTTTTATACCACTGTTTTCATACCACCAACTTCCTAACTCCAGGCTGCTGCTCAGAAATTCCTAATGGATAGACCCGAGAATTGAATCCACGACTACACTCTCAGCACTCGCGCTTGCGATTACAAGTAACGCAATGAGGCAGTCAGTCCGAATAATACGCCTGTTTCACAATGTCGCAATGGTACTTTCTACTTTCCAAATTAATGGAACTTAATCTGTACGATTATTAGGTGTCAGCTAAATTAAAAGCTTACAAGGCGGTGGGAACAGGCCATGAGTATTGTAATACTGACAAGATAAAACATTCTGAACAAATATTAGAATATTGCTTACCATTAACAGACGCCAAAGCTTGGACTAATATTTTCTTCCCACTTATTTTGGTTCCGACCAACAATATTCTGCGGAAGCCGAGGCATACTTCGCGACATCTCTCCCACCAGTATGCTCGTATTTCGAAGTTGAATGGGAATGCAGGCCTGAAGAAAGAGAAAAAATAATTAAGCACATGTATTAAAAGTGGAAAGAGGAACGGCTTTTGCCCAGCAGTGGGACAACACAGGCTTATAACATATCATAATAATAACCTCTATACATTTATCTCTGGGTGTTTTCATCTAGCTAACGAAGAGTACAAGCATGGACACAAGTGTACTTGCAACCAGAATTATCCATCAGCAACCTGCTCTAAATACAGCCTTGTGGAATCGGAAGTGCCATACTACAGGATCGCTACATCATTACTCAAAACTATTCCTGCCAATAAGCCTTATTTATGGCCGGCTATGGATTGAATAGAGTGGCGAGCAAAGATTGTTGGCCTAACAGTCTTTCATGATGGGAGTTTCGTGTAAGCCGAGAAAAATAAACAAATAGTGTATCTTGACTTGGTTCGCGAGGTTGGCGACTTGTGGGATGTGGACTCAATGATCACTAATCACTTGTGGGTTGACTGAGACTCGTTGGGCAGCTGAAGGGCTTGATTTACAAATCGGTACCTTTGAACATGGATCGCATTGTTAGGAGGTTCTTTCTCTGGAAACCTGACCTCTGATAGCTTAGACACTGTTCCCGATATCTCAAATATGTCACTTCATTTTTGTTTTGTTCCTGACATCAGTGGACTAGAATTTTTATCTATTTTCATATTTTTTGTGTAAAGATTCAAGGACATGTAAACAATTACGTAGTATTTTTATTTGTTTCCTTCTCAGTCAGCAGCTATGAGTACTGCTTCCCAATATCACCTTAGATTTCAAGTAATACTCTTCAGAATCTTTTAAACATCGAGTTATTGGTGTTTACTATTAATACTATACGCAGTTGGTGATATCATCTCGTAACAGAGTTTCTACTCACAAAATTTGGCTACGGAGATCTTCGCCACCAAAATTAGCATCCCCGATGAAGTCTTCTATTTTACTTCTAGGATATTCTATTATGAAACCTTGTTCTGCTAGATCCTGGTGGAGATACATAAAATCAATAAACTTATATCATTCTAGTTTATTCAACACTAGTATGATAAAAGACTAGCTGTTGCTGCGACTTTGTCTGCAATCTAGGATTAAAAGTAGCTTATGTCCGTACCCAGGTCATGGTCTGTGTGCTTCATACAAATCCGTTGTGCGGTTATGGCATGACAGCGAAACAAACTCACTTTCGCATTTATAATATTAGTTAGGATGTAAAGTTACAAGTCTTTGTCCTGGGTAGAGGAGAAAGGGAAGATATACGCAGAGACAACCGATGGCTCATTTTTACTCTTTGATTAGGTATTATTTGACGTCACATATATGATGTGTATATGTGACGTCAAGGGTGTCTTATAAGTTCCTTCATGAATTCTAGTCCTATCCAATAAACCTTTATATACTGTTCCTAGCCCATTTATAGAAAAACAAAACTTACCTCAATCATTTCGACTACTTGTGAGCTTAAATCGAGCTTTACTTTCTTCTTCATCTTTTCGCCTTTGATAGGCTTCATTAGATTAACTGGCATTTCTTCTTCATTCGTTTTGTAGTCTTCTTTCAAGGCTTGTTTCAGTTGCTGAAGTTCTTTGCTTAAATTTCACATCAAGCAAATATAGTACATAACTTATATCAAATGTATAAGATAATTTATTTAAAGATTTACGTCTCTTAATTACCGCATATGTTCGTCAGCTTCCGGTAGGACTTCAAGCTTCACATCCATTATTGTATCTTCGAAATCTATTTTATGTACATATTTTACTTTCACGTCCAAAGTTTCCCATTCATCATACATATCCCAAGATTTGTGATAGTAATTAATGACCTGATAAGATAGTTTGGTAATGATTTCCCAGTTATTTAATTAGTGTAGATTGATTCCTCACCTCCAGAAGTTGATCAGTCTGTTTTGAAACCGGGAAGTGATATCCAGGATGCATCGTTGGATTTTTCATCATTTTCTTTAGCAATAGTGCTTCAGATTTTATTTTCATTTGTTCTTCTCTTTTAAGTAACATTTCTTGTCTTTTTGCTTCCTGTTTCTCGAATTTGCGCTATAAAATTACTTATTTTTATCATGTAATTTTAACTCTACTGTTTCATTAGCTTTGCTATGTTATCGTTCTCTTGTTAAGCCTGTACTATAAACTAGACAAACTGAATAAAATAAAGTAAGTATAGTTAGCTTAACTTACATCTTGAGGACTTTTGTTTTTGTCTGCTTCATGTTTTATTGTAAGAGCTTTATTTTCTTCAAGCCATTCGTCAGGACTAGGAACTTCGGCTCTAAAGATTGGAGCAGAACCAACTTTGGGGATGTCGTAAAAAACATGTACCGATTCAAACCTTGAAATAATTATAGTGTTATTGATTTTATTTAGTACCTAGTAAACAATTTATTTATTGCACTTATTGAAATATTGCAACTATGAGCTCAAAAAATCCGCACAGTTCTAAGCCCGAATTGCTAAATTACTAAACCTACTTTACCATTCAATAAACCACTCTCTGATTTGATCTCGAAATTCTTCACAGAGTTTGGCGCGTTTATTTTTAAGAAACTCTTGTTTTAATTTGTCCCTGCGTGCAAGCCATTCTTTTTGGTACTGCTTATATAATTTCGAGTGATTTTGAAGCATCTGACAAGAGAAGTTAGTAATTCATATAAGTAGATAATTGATCCAGACAGTAATGTTGCGTAAGCACAATACATACTTCTTCTGCCTGTATTCTTTGGATGTTCAAATTTTTTGAATCACAAACGCTCAACCCCAATAATTCGTCTCGCTTACTGTTTTTAATTCGTTCACGTTTTAATTCAAAATATGCTCTGAAATGAATACATTACGATTATAACCGCTATCTAATTGAATATTTATTGTTTGCTAAAGTTTGTTTCAAATTATTCATTACTATTTGTTTCTATTCACCTGAATACTTTACGTATAAGATCCGCACTTCTTTCTCTGACTTCATATTTAGCCGGCGGTGCCAAACGACCAGTCAGTTCTTTTTCCCAGATCTCTCGTTTTAGTTTACTATGTCTAACTGATCTCGTGACTTGTCTGTAATTTGAGCAATGTCCAGGTTATGGTACAGGTATCGATAAACATTATCCCATCATTGTCTTTGCACCTACCACTGTATGTCTCTGCATCACCCAAAGTTTGACTGGTAGAAAATGCCTATGGCATTAAGTCCGCCTCTGTGCTTGAAGTATTTAATAAATAAATAAATTGTCGTCTAATTTAGACTTATTATCCAAGATCTAGCCGTAACCTATACCACGTATTGTATTTTAAATACGAAAGTAACTCTGTCTGTCAGTCTGTTGGTTTCCCTGGATTCACAGCTGAACGGAATTCGATATTTGACAAACAGTGCATGACTAGTTGACTGGTTAGAACATAGCATACTTTTTATCCCCGTAGTACGTTCCCGTAGGAGTACTTCCAACGAACACGCTGGTGAGTCTTAAGTATTTTTAATGAAAGAAGTAGTATCAGTAAACGATTAATAGTTATTAAAATATTTCACCATACCTAGTTTTTTCATGTGCCAATATCATAGTTAAATATTCTCTAGTCTTGCGTATTGCTTCTGGAACTACAACAACTTTTTCCTTAGGCATTTCTTCAATACATTTATCTGTATCCCATGAGGTATCCAATTTTACAGTTGCAATTTCAGCTTCTTCGGCTGAAATCAATTTAATTCGGAATTTATAAGTTACTTTTATTTTCAAGTCAATTATATTATCCTATTTCAGTGAAGTCTTCTCTTCTTTTTATCGTATAATTAGGTTTTAAGTCATTAATCTTCTTTTTTATGTTTCATCTTACCCATTGTAACTGCAATTTCTTTCTTTTGCTTTACCGTAGCTAATATTTTATCAAGTTCAGCTTGTATGTTTTCGGGTCTCCCTGGCTCCTTCAGTATTGCAGTCATTTCAATATCACATATTGTGTAATGGACTTGGATCAAACCATGGCCTATAAATTGGAAGCGACTGCCTTCTAACTTCTCTAGTTCAGCTTTCAGTTCTAGTATTCTGAAACACATTTCATCTGAACATTACTCATATGTTTTTAGTGCCAATGACACGGAATTGGCAATAGACTAATACAAATTTTAGTAAAAATTGTTTAAGTGATTGGTGATAAATAAAACTAAGTATATGTCTGCATTATGTTATGGACATCAATATCTGGTCGTGGACGTCTTTCGAATGAAATGAAATTATTTTATTTTATGGGCACTAACATCCTTTAACACCCTTGGGAGTAACCCGGAATTCTCCTGGCTTAGCTTGGCGTGACGAAGAAAGCAGTGGGTCGGCGGATGGTTTCGCCAGACTCGGAGAGAGCTTGAAGTGGCCACTTGGGTGAAATATGATCCCGGCAGAAGCTTGATTATAGCCGGATACGCCGGAAGGTGATTCGAACCTCACGTTTGGATGTCACCTATTAGCGTAGTCTGGATATGGTAAGCCGGAACTTTAGAGATAGTTGGCCTGAACTTAAAAACTCAGTATCATCATTATCATCATCAGCCTATAGTACTCCACTGCTGGACATAGGCCTCTCCAAGACCTCAGTATGGGGTTACGAAAACACAGATTTTTATAAAGTAGACAAATTTTTTTTACTAGTCGCCACTGTCTCTGTTCTGGGCGAAAAGGTCTCTCTCCACTCCTTCATCCGCGCATACTCATTCCAGTTTTCAGTTTTTTCCAAGTTGATTAATATGAGTCAATAAAAAGTGATGCGTTGTGTGTGTGTAGATATAGACGATAGTGTTGATTTCGACATTGATAATCAAGTTATAATATTGAAGTAGATGAATAAACCGCAGAAACCAAAATACCGTGTAGGTAACCATATTATTATGAAATATTATCATGCTTGCGAGAAGCACAGAACCATTTGAGGTGGCGGTATTTAGGAGAGGCCGAATAAAAAAATCAAAATCGAAACGATGACGACAATAAGAAAAAATTTAATAAAAAAAAAGATAGATTGCAAAAAAAAAATTCGAAGACATTTATCATAAAAGATGGATCACTAGTTTTATACCATACTCACCTAGAAACTATAGCTTTCACAATAGTGTCATAATACACAGTCTTCTGCACTTGTAGGTTCTGCTGAAAACATTCTATAGCTGCATTGTACATCAGCATGTACTGTCCCAGGATCGAAGTCAGTCGCAGAACTGCTTGCGGTAGTGTTGGGTCGTGAGCTTTTGATACCTGAAAGAACAAACTGAAATTAGAGATGATTATTGTATAAGGACTAACTTCTGCCCGCGACTTCGTCCGCATTAAATTTCTTGTTCCACTGACCCTTCCCATCGCGTCGAATCGCCTACCCGTGCGATTTTCCCCGTTTTTGGGTCATTTTCAGAAAATCTGTACAATGTTGAAAATATGCCGTTTTTATTTTTTTTTCATTTTAAATGGTTTTTATTATTATATTTACAATGGATAGTCTTTTCGCTATTTGAAAATAGTAATAGAACCTCTTAATCAGGATTATTTACTGAAATATAACTAATTAACTGAACCTGGGGAACAAAATTTATTCCATTCCGCAACTAATAACTTTTGGATTTAAAAATAAAATAAAACTCGTTTGGATTTAATCAACTAGTATAATTCGTTAACGATCTTTTGTACTTCAATATAAAATAGATAAAAATAAAAATAAACACTAGCAAATATACATAATCATCATTTTAATTTCCATTACGTTACTCTTTGTACTAAATTAGTTAAATACTTTTCAGTATGTTTCTCAATAAGGACGCAAGATAGGAACTCTTTTATTAATTACATTCATCAAATTATTACACTCTAAATTACAAAATTCTACTAACAATTAGATAGCATTTCGCTCTAAAAATAATATTTTGTTTTTAGACAAAATATAAAATAGGACAGTCACGGAATAGACTGTTCCTATAACGGAATAGAATCCTTAAGACCATTGCACATTAACAAACATATTTAATCATTTTATTTATATTTTCAAATCTGCTCTTAGCATGACCAAATTTTAGTAAGAAGTCATTAAAAAATGAAGGAATTTTTTAATTGCAATTTCAGAGTCTATCCTATAGTAAAATTTGTTTATAATGATGGCACGAGGCTTGTGTCCTGCGGCAGTTTCGAAATCACCAATAAACAAAATCATTGATACATAGTTACAAGTTATAGATGACTATTGTTGACAGAACTGACGTAAGAATTAGAGGTGAGGTGTATATACTGGTACAGGTATATATACCAAGTATGTGCTTCCCAGTACGCAGCCCGGGTACAGACCGGAATACTGGGTAAATACCTTGAAGGTATGACGTCATACGTATAGGCTAGTACGAAACGAACCACTACCACAAGGTATCAGCCAGTTCGTGCAGCATCGGTCCGCCGAAACCACCCGAAGCTACCCGACCGCTTATGGCAGGACCCGAAGCGTCATTCGTGCTTTAGGAACGATCGAACGATCTAATTCACGTGGAAAAAATACATATGTCTACGTTCTTAAGGAATATAATTGCGTAATAATGTTATTGCATAAAAAATATTACGAATTACATTTTTATCATATCAAAGAGTTCCTTAAAAATATATTGTGTGTAATAAAGTGATTTTGAACTACGCAGCTAATAGTTAGTCAGTTTAAATAAAATTAATGTTATTTTGCATATAATATTTAGTAGGTACTCACTAATAACCATCTTAATATCTCTTACTTGAAACGTCGTACCTACATAATATTGGACGTATGCCATACCTATCGCATACGTTTACTTATCGAAATCATAACACACCCAAATACTTACAGGTATTTTGAAACCCGGTTTTTGGTCCAGGTATTTGGCCATACCCATACCTTGAAGGCGGGGTATGGAGATTGGCAGGTATATCTCATCTCTAGTAAGAATGTAAAAAAATAATTTAGGTATGTTTAATATAATGTATCGTCTTCCTAAGAATTCCATTCAGAAACTTTTCAATTCCATTTCTACGTTACCTGCGTTTTGGTTACAGAGCCGAAGTATCGGAACCCTTACCTGAAACTCTTTTGTTTTAATTATTTCAACCTTAAGGCTCCTACACACAGTGCCGGCGGCAGGGCCGCCGTGCACCCGGCGGCATTCAAAGCTGCTGGGGCGGCTTTTATTGCCGGTGGCATAGCCGCTCGGAGTAAACCCGGCGGCATTGCCGCCGGCACTGTGTGTAGTAGCCTTTACACATCAAATCAACAAGCTTCCAAGCAAATTAAATTTACTGAAAGCTAATATAGTATTTAAAATAATTTGCAAGAAAGAAATTTGTAAACATAACTTGAAATCGGACCACTACTGAGGTGTGTGTTGTAAGTCCGCCGGTCGCCGTCAAAAATGCAGAATTACTTGTCGGGACCCGTTGAATGTATTACAAATTTTGACGACCGAAAATAAATATTAATTAATGGTCGTTTTGTTTGTATTATCTCGCAAAAATTACGGTTTCAGAAGGGAATTTTCCACTTTAACCGAATTGTGTCCACACAAAAATAAAATTATTTAAATGTTTGTGGGAAGTTAGGCTATTTTTGTAATTGTACAACAAATTGTGCATAACTATACTTTCCAAAAACACACACTTTATTATATACAACATTAGTTTTTGTTTATGCGAAACCCGAAACACGGGTCTAGTATTTTTATGTAAAGAATCTATGAAAAAAAATTCAAAACTGTATCATTAATAATCACAAAGTTATAAGCTTGTTACGGTACCTGATTGTCCTCGCAAAAACATATGCAGCCTACCGGAGGGCACCACGCCAGCCGCGCGCGCGGTCTCACTCTCACTCATTGATAATAATTTGCCACAGTGATTGTTTATGTATTAGTTGGTGATAAACATTTTCCATCACGCTTGCAGGCTTTGGACTGTCGTAATGGTCAAGTGTAGGTAGATATTATTATGTAATTTATTCGTAAATGCAGTAGTAAGTGGTAAAATGTAATCAATGCCATTTGTTGCACCTTATGTCAACAACTTAAAGTTCAAAATGGATGAAAATTGTTAAACATCGCATTACTGAACCACAGCAGGCTGTAAACAAATAATAAATTTGTACCCTTGACTATTTTTGCGTGTTTAAAAATGTTAATCATCACTATCTACAATAATTGGCGTAATCACTATTCACTCAAACAAACTGAATCAACTGTTAAAAAAGGGCCCGTCTTTCTCTTAGAGCTTTCAAAGTGTTGTCAAAAAGAAAGATTGATTTGTTTTGTTCGCACATTTTCTTATCAGTAATTCGGTATTAATTATTCTGTCTTGAATACGGTCCTGTGTTTATGTTTATTACTAGTTTAGCTTTAAAACTTCCGTTGTAAAAATTTACATGCAACGTGAGTTATAGTGAATCTTATTGTGTAATCATTTGCAAGTTCTAGGTAGCCAGTGTTCTTATTTCCCTTAACCGGGTGAATAAAAAAATGTCTACTTATGATAAGTATTAAAAAAAAATAGGTAACAAATGATTGACTAAGAACAAACTATCAGATTAATTTGGTTTTCGAAAATTGACCTCAATAAGCACTGACGCACTGCCACACCACCACAAACAGCGAGTGTACGGACGTTTGAGTACGAGAGAGACATGATAATTTTAAAATCTAAACAAAACACTTTAGCCAGGGCTCACGGCGGTCGCGCGCTCGCGATACGTATGCATCGATCGATGGCATTCGGGCGACTGAGGGGAGCGCCGTCGCCGCCGCCTAGCCCGCGCTATGACCTGTCGTGAATTCGTGACCCGTGTGCAAACAGATGATTGCGGATACTAACTTTTAAGCGTAATTAAATATTTTTGGGACAAAATATAACATGGTGTAAAAATTATTGGAATCGATTCAGTTACTGATTCAGAACAAACTATATTCAGGTTTCGCATATACTAAAAATAATGTTGTATAAGTCAACAAAATACATTAAAGTTACGTTATTTTACTGAAACTGGTAGTAGGACAGCGCTAAAATGGGTACCTCCTATCAACATTTTTGAAAATTAAGGTAATATGAGGGTGTTTTTTAACAGCAACATTAAACAATACTGCATAAAACTAACCACAGATCCTAATTTTAAGTGTTGTTTTTCTAAAATGCAGTTATTTTTCATTTAAAAAAAATACAAAAGTGGTGGGACACGTCCGAAACACGATGTACAGTTTTTGTGAAAATGACCCTTTTGCAACATTTTTCATTACTGCTCCGCTCCCCTTGGCTGTACCGTGATGTTATATAGCCATAGATATAGTTATCGAGCCTTCCTCGATAAATAGGCTACCCAACAGAAAAAAAAACAATTCGGACTAGTAGTTCCTGAGATTACCGCATTCAGTCAAACAAACAAACTCTTCAGCTTTATAGGTGGATCTTGAATGAGGCAGGCACAGGAGCGTGGAGATTGGCAGAAGCAAAGAGAGTCTTGATTATTGCAGGGGCTTGTGTTGAAGTAGTAACAGCTTCACGGGTCGATCGACCAGGTTAAGCTTGTCGCTATTGGTCTGTTGGATGGATGACCATCTTTAGATATCAAGACCTCGGCACGTTATGAAGTTCGTTTCAGCAGCCAGATGTAGATTTTTGACAGTCTCAAGTATCGTCAAAACCCCGAAATTCTGCCAACCAGTCTTACCAAAGGTTTCGGGGTACCTAGTAACTGGGTTGTGGAGGTCAGATAGGCTGTACGTCCCTACATAGTTGGATCAAAGGCTAGGCAGATGATGAGTTAGCTGTCAGTCTGTTAAGTATCCTTCTACACTCGTAATAATAAAACAACGTACCTGATACTGAATATCAACATCAACTAATTCTTTCAGATTTATCAGAGTCTCTTTCCATTTATGAAAATAAAAATCCTTCGACATTGTGAATTTTGAGAAATAAATTTAAAATAAATAATTCGATGCACTATCAATGTTATAAGTTTCATTATAATCTACATAATGATTTTATTTCGGTTCTAGTTGGCCATGGAATATACTTACCTACCTAATTCCCACGGCCTTTAGACATCAGGTTAGAACCTATTACAAGGTACTACTAGTCTACGAACACGGTGGAAGAAATAGAGGCTAACGAAAATATATTATTCACACTATCCTTGTTAAACTGGCTTCAGATCCAGCAATTTGCGTAACCCACTATTAATCAGAACCTGAATCATCATGAAGGTCTAATCCATTGGTGCATATATTCGAAAAATGTGTCTGCTCAGCAGCGTAAATAACGCAATGAAGTTTTTGAACAGCAAAATGGAAGCCATTCTTATAGTAATATGTTACGCCATTACCCCGTAGATTAGAACATATTACTAGGTACTACTACTCTATTACAGCTGCAGAACTGATGGCCAATGGAGCCGAATGGTTCTGGAGTGGCGTACCGTAAGAAGTAGAGTTGGAAGGCCTCCCACAAGGTGGACCAATGACCTTGTGAAGGCCGCAGGAATCTACTGGAAAGAAGAGTCGAAGAGGTGGAGCTGGGCTGAAGCTTATGCCCAGCATTGGACGTCTTTCGGCTGCAACGATGATGATGATGATGATGACTAGTCTAGGAACACGTTGGAAGAAATATATTATGTTGTTAACGAAAATAAATTGCACACTATCCTTGTTAAATTGGGTTCAGAAGCCACATTACAAAACCTTGTTTATCCCTACTTTAATTCAAAGCAGCATTCAGATATGTCCGCAACTTTCTCACCAGCGTCTAGCCGTGAAGTAACAAAGCCTGTTCTGCCCTATGAAAGGGCGAACGATACCATTACACCTTATCGCCACTCCGGAAAACTTACATCATATTCAATGCGGGAAATAAGCGATCGCACTTGACGGGAACGCTCTTACTTATTGCTTTCCTTTGTTATTTTAAAAGAGCTTATGTACACACTTTTAACAAAGGATTGCGAACTTTATGTGTAGTGAAATAAGATAGGTTTTGAATGGATGTGTTGTGGTTGTTAGGAGGTTTTGGTACGGTAGTGTTATCGTGTTTTTGGGCTCTCTCGCCGCAGTTTCCGGCTGCTCTGAACGCTTGGCCATCTTGTCACCGGAAGTAGTAAAGTCTTCCGCAACGCCGTCTGTCGGCGGGTGGTGGAAACGTGTTTTTTTTTGTTGGAACACTTTTTTTTGTTGTGCAAAGGTATTGTGGGTGTTCACCCTTTAATGTTGTTAATGATCGTTTGGCGTCGTTCTGCTTTACTGTTGGGGTTGATATAGGGTGTGGGTTTATTAAAAATGCTGAAATGAATGTCTATGAAACTTGTAGAATTTGTAAACATACGTGTCATGTGTTTGAGTAGATTTCGTTCTTCTTCGGCATTTAAAAATATATGTTGTGCTGCATGCCTCTTCAATTAAACTCAACTAAACTCGTTGTTCTGTCTTTCCCATCATCAGAACAGTTAAAATTACTTTCAAAGATTATTATTTCGCAAAAAATACTGAACTTTTCCATCCACATGCCATAAACTCCCAAGGTATTCCCAGTACGCCTGCCTAGTTTCGAAGCTGTCATCATATTTTTTGGCAATATCGCATTATTAGCACCCTCGGGACGTCTACGGCATTCGATACTTCGACGCTTAGCTCTTAACGTGTCATGCTAGCAGGATGCTGTACAAAAACTCATGTGACTTTTATTGGAGCTTTTTAGGTGATAAGTTTACGATCAGCCTCCGGGATAATGCTTACCAGATGAGGCATAGCTTACATCTGGGGGAACTTTCTGGCTGAAAGTCAGACGCTGTTGTGCTATGCAAGGATATCAGGGGAGGCATCTCAGTGTGTGGTGTGAACGATTACCACTTCCATTGCCTGGATAGATGGATGAGGGTTTTGTAAATGAAAACTTCTCTTGAAACTGAGTGCAATATCAACTGTGCAAAGACTATGAAACATTGGATGAATAGTTAATGCATCAGATACTTAACGGCAAGTGTGGGTACATAATCAGTCTATAATATTCCTACTGCTGGAACTCAGGTCACCTCTTGTTAAGAAGGAATGGGCCGGAATCTACCAGGCGGCCCAATGTGGATTGCTAGATATGTAACATTGCCTTCGGATTTTTGTTTCTAGGATATGCCGGTTTCCTCACGATGTTTACGTTCACCAAATTTTGAGTGCAGTCGTGTGAGCAGTCAATCAATCAATTAACTCAGCATATCGCAGTCCACTGCTGGATATAGGCCTTTGCCATGTTGCGTCACAACACCCTGTCCTCCGCCTTCCGCATCCAGTATGACCCAGCCACCTTCCTTAAGTCTTTAGATAGGTAGATGTGAGCAGTAACGGTGGTGTATTTGTTTTTTTTTATTAGGTAGTTATGGTTGAATATACAATGATAATGTATGTTTAGGCATCTTGTAAAGGATTCAATATTCACTTCCTACTACAATACCATCAAAGCCAAATTCACTTTCATCCATCGTCGTGTCAATATTCCTAGAATAAACCCTGACATATTGAATACTTTTAACAACAAACAACATGTCGAAGCTGAAGGTAATAAATTCAAATCAAATTCAATCATGTATCGTCTCCAATATTCTTTGTGACATCAAAATAACACTTACATTTTACGTTTCCTGCAAAAATCATACCTTCTAAGAACTAAGCGATTGGGTTAAAGATTGCTTGGCATCTAGTACACAGAAAGCTCCATAAAGTTGGTTTTTGTATCACAAAATATGTCACTTCGTCATGTGTCTATTCTTTTAGAATGTTTGATGTATAAAATAGTTTTTTTTTTCCTTTATTTTCGGTTCCCTTTGAGAGGTATCGTATTTTAATGTAGAAGCTTGAAGGGGATTCGCTGGGTCCTTTACATTACAGTGTCGGTTACGTGGCTCTAGGGACTAGAACATGAATTTCAATTTTTTTGAAGACAATTTTTTTATTGAGTGCTTTAAAATATTTCCTGTATCCAGATGATGTAGGTAAGGTGCTGAAGGTGATGTTCCGTGTGGTGCAGGACGTAGATAATTTCATCATCCTAATTATTCATGTGGGTTAAAGAATGGGCAGCAGCGTTGTCTTTGCATTTTACCACCATTCGGCGATCGACAATCCGCCTGCCAACCGTGGCAGTTATAGCAAACTCTCCCAAAATCGGGTGATTAAAACCCCCAAATTGAGGGAGGCCTATGTCCAGCAGTGGACGTCTTTCGGCGGAAATGAGGAGGTGATTAATAAGAGTACTGTAAAGTAGTTTAGCTGCTTCTCAAAACTTGTATATAAAAGAATCAATAAGGGCTCGTCGAAGAAATGGTTACTGGCAATGGTTAATGGTTCGTGGCAGGAACTGCATGACAATTTTTTTTTACCCGTAGTATGTGTTATAATACTCGTAGTAGTTATATGTTAGCCTTTGTTAATATTGATTGAACGAAACGTTGGCTGTGATCTGTATACTCTTAAAATAAAATTGTAATTATAATATAAAACTTTAATTATGTTAGCGAATATGAAAAGAAAATTTAGATGACTAATACATTTTTGTAACCTCATCTAAACAAATGACAGTCTTATATATTCTGTTAAATAACAAGTTTCTGAAAAGCAAAAAAAAAAAAACACAACCGACAATGATCATAACATGGGTAACAATAATATACGCGTACCTCGCAACAATACGTCACGAATAACAACGTAATTTAGGAAATGTAGGCGACAATTTATCGGCGACGCAAACAAGTTGCAAATTGGTCCGTTGGAACGACGTTTTCGCTAAATACCTATAAAAATGTCCGTTTGCTGTGAAATATTGTAACTAGCTGGCTGGTGTAATGTGTAAGCTGAAACGTTTTGTATCATATAAAGTTTTATTCTTTAAGTAGTTCAAGTCAAAATCAAATCAAATCAAAAATATTTATTTGCAAGAATATGGTATAGAAGGTGTTACATTCATTTTGTTTCAGCATATCCTGCCATAACCTGGCGTGCAAATGTCAATTAAATCAGCGATGTCAATTATTCTAACTTATAAATTCTTAAGTAAATTCTATTGATTTGTCTTCTAAATAGTCATTAACGGTATAATATCTTTTAAACAGCAATAGTTTGAAAAGTATTTTTTTAAACAATGTCAGAGGTAAGTCTTGCAAACTATTTGGTAGTTATGTGTGGTGCAGTACATAAAGAATAACACCATCCCGTTTCTGCCCGTGGGTGTCGTAAGAGGCAACTAAGGGACTTGCTAGAGAATGGGCAGCAGCGTTCTCTACCCATTTTATCACTATAATGTGATCGCCAACCCGCCTGCCAAGCCTTGCGATTATAGCAAACCCCACCAAATTGGGGGAGGCCTATGTCCAGCGGTGGACGTCTTTTGGCTGAAATGACGAATTATGAAAGTTTTATAACGGCCAAGAGAGAACGCTTGTATCCCTGCAGCGAGTAACTAGATTGCGCTTGGTGTGCAGGCCTTATTCGGGTTCTTCTTCGTGGAACTTCTTGAAAACTATCGTGGATCTGTCTAGTAACACTGTGGTCTGTAAATAATTAAAGCGCTCTTCCTCTATTCTAATTAGAATTTAAAATGTTGCTGTGCCCTACAGGGTCCATAATTGTTTCTATATATATTAATACCCACCACCTGTATACATTATGGAATGCAATAAAGATTTGAGATTGAGATTGATTGAGATTGAGATTGAACGTTTTTTAGCAGTTTTTCTATCACTGTCGCACAACTGCATTACTGCAAGCGTAAGGTAGAGATGGGAACATAATATGCAGAAACATATCTAAGCCAAAGCACATACTAAGTATCTCTTATCAATTACGGACTGAGAGCTGTTAGTTCTCATGCAATTTCACCACAACAATAGATTAACTCGCAACCTCATTTTATTGCTTTCTTTATAATAATACTAGCTTTTGCCAGCGGCTTCGAACGCGTGGAGTTCGGAAATTATCCCGCGGGAACATACTACCGGGATAAAAAGTAGCCTATGTCCTTTCTTAGGCTCTAAACTATCTGTGTACCAAATTTCATTTAAATCGGTTCAGTAGTTTTAGCAGGAAAGTGAGACAGACAGACAGACAGACAGACCGACAGACAGACAGAGTTACTTTTGTATTTATATATATATATAGTGTGGATTAGTGTGGATTCTTTATAATAATAATAATAAAAATATATATTCTTTATAATTAATAATATGGCAACACCGTGTCAACATCGACTGTCACGTTTTCCAATTTTTTAATAATTTAATTTGTAAAAGTACCTAACTTTGACCCAGTTTTGAAACAGTGCTGATATTAAACGAAAACAAGAGTTATAAAATCATCCCGTAACGCAAAGAGACCAGCCACCACCATAATGTAGAAAAATAAATTAAAAACTGCCGAATCGGAGGTGGCATGACAGATGTCACCTCCGAACATAATGAAAAAATAACAATGGAAAAGTGAGAAAAATGTTGACCAGAGCCGCAGCACGTAATGCACGCCTTCCACCACCGGACTCCTCGCTCAGCTCCGCCTCGCCGCCGCCGGTACCCAGCCCCACTGCGGGCGCTGTGACAACACCGGCCGTGGCAGTTGCGTCGAGCTCGAGCGACGAGTACTTCTCTCCGCCCACGACGCCACCACCTGCTCGTCGACGGAGAGGACGCCGGCCGCCGGACGGCTTAGGACCTCGAGGCCCACCGGCCTCTGATAGGGTCCCAGCTCCCGGCGGAAGTGTGCAGCGCATGAGATGGACAAGATCCATCAATGAGAATGTCATGCGCTCATACTATGGGGCTACAGACGGGGGAAACAATCTGACCGCGTACCGTGTCCGGATGCTCTCTCTTTTTCAGGTGCTTGAGCCAGCTGTCAACGTCTCAACCCAACGACTATCGGATCAGGTGCGGGTCATCCAGCGTAACCATATGTTGGATGACACTGTACTTGATCGCCTTCGAAATGAAATGCAGAGTAGCCATGTCATCGCACCCCCGTTGCAGACTGCTGTGGTCCCACCACAGTACTTGACAAGTCAAGCTGAAGAGGGGAATGATGACAGGGCTACAAACGTAAGTACCCAGTGCAATGAGGAATTGAGGAGTGCTTTGGAGGATGCGATTCGAGAATATCGGTCCATATCACCCGAACTTAGACCACGCTTACCTCGTTTGCCCATGCATAACAAAAATAGGGCGCTGGTGGCGGCTCTGGATTCGCAGTTATCAAACTATTTTGATGACTGCGAAGACCTCACTGATACTCATGCAATTCTGTACTGCGCGGCTGTAGCGGCATGTCGTGTAGCTCACGTCAAATTTGCTAGTGACTCTAGAGCTACACGACCAAAACCAGCCGTACCAGCCTGGCAGTGCAGAGTTGAGCGACGTATTAGTGGGGCCAGAGCGCTCATCGGCAAACTAATCTGCTTCAGGGAGGGCAACACTCGTCCTAGAGTGATGCGCTTTGTGAGACGGGCGTTCTCAGGGACTGATACCAGCCCTCAGGATTTTATGTCCCGTGTCACAGAGCGCATAGACTTCCTGAAGCAGAAAGTTTATGCATGGGCAAGCCGTATTCGTAGGTATAAGCGGCGAGTGGACCGATACACTCAGAATCGCGCCTTCCAGAGTGATGAAAGGTGGGTTTATAGGGCTTGGGAGCGACCGATCCAAGGTGTGGCTGACACGCATCTGCCGGATAATGATGCCATGTGTTCTTTTTGGCGCAGTATCTGGTCGGTGCCTGTGAGTCACACCGAAGGTGATTGGGCTAGAGAAGTCGAGCGAGCCTGCGATCCTATACCAGAAATGGGGGCTATTACTATCTGCCCCCAGGATGTTGCTCGTGCAGTTCGTCCGTTGCCCAACTGGAAGTCTCCAGGGCCGGACGGGCTGCACAACTTCTGGATAAAATGGTTTGTAGGATCGCACGCTCGCTTGGCGACTCAGTACCAGACTGCTTTGGAGTCTGGTTCGCTACCCCAGTTTCTTACAACAGGAGTTACCCACCTGCTCCATAAATCAGGTAGCACCGCGGAACCCAAAAATTATAGGCCGATCACGTGTTTACCGACGGTCTATAAAGTTCTTACATCCATTTTGAGAACTAAAATTTACAATCATATAGACACTAACTCCATCATGTCTGTCTCTCAAAATGGATGTAGGAACGGGTCCCGCGGTACTAAGGAGCTGCTCCTCATTGATATGGCCATTAGCCAACAGGTTCGTCGTTCCCGAAAGGATCTGTCGACATGTTGGATAGATTACAAGAAGGCCTATGACTCGGTGCCACATACATGGCTCATGAGGGTGCTGGAGTTGTATAAAATTGATGCAACTCTGCGCACCCTCCTGATTTCATGTATGGGGCAGTGGAGAACGGTCCTTCGCTATCCAGGATGTCGAAATATCCAAAGGAACAGCGAACTGATAAGGATCGAGCGAGGCATATTTCAGGGTGATAGTTTGAGTCCACTTTGGTTCTGCTTAGCCCTGAATCCTCTGAGCACACTGCTTGAGGATTCAGGTATAGGCTATCGGTTGAGGAGAGGTGGTCAGGTTATATCTCACCTCCTTTACATGGATGACCTTAAACTCTTTGCCCCCAACAATTTTCAACTGATGGAGTTACTGAAAGTAACTGAAACCTTCAGTAGGGCCATCAGGATGGAATTTGGTGTGGACAAATGTGCGGTCATGCATGTAAAGCGAGGGGAGATTGTGGAATCCGCGGGAACCCAACTCTCGGATTCCATAAACCTCCGAGCCCTCTCCGCATCCGAAACCTATAAGTATTTGGGTATGTCGGAAGCGTTGGGCATCAATGTTACTGACATGAAGCAATCGTTGAGGGAGCGCTTCTTTGGCCGCCTGAAGAAAGTACTTAATAGTCTTTTATCAGGCGGAAACAAGGTGCGCGCCTTCAACGGTTGGGTCATGCCGGTTTTGATGTACTCTTTCGGCATACTCAAATGGACTCAAACCGAACTCGACGCCCTGGATAGGAGGGTCCGTACGCTGCTGACTGCATATCGAATGCATCACCCACGGTCATCGGTAATGAGGCTGTATATCCCGCGAAAGTGTGGAGGTCGAGGCTTTTTAAACGCTAAGACTCTCCACAATCGCGAGATATGCAGTCTCAGGGAATATTTCCTAGAAACCGACGTGGGGATGCATCGAGATGTGGTCGCGGTTGACAAGGGCCTCACCCCGCTCTCCTTGGCTAACGAGAACTGGCGCAAACCTGTAATACTTGACACTAATGAACGCATGGAAGTATGGCAGAGTAAGGAGCTCCACGGACGCTTTTTCCGGGCCCTACATGGACCCGATGTAGATACACTAGCGTCCGTAGCCTGGCTGCGTTTCGGTGACCTCTTTGGGGAAACCGAAGGTTTTGTCTGTGCAATTATGGACGAAGTTATGATGACGAACAATTACCGGAGATTTATTGTGAAAGACGGCACGGTTGACATCTGTCGGGCATGCCACCGTCCAGGAGAATCAATTAGACACATAATCTCCGGGTGTTCTCGTCTAGCTAACGAAGAATACTTGCATAGACACAACCTAGTAGCCAGGATTATCCATCAGCAACTTGCTCTTAAATACAGCCTTGTGGAATCGGAAGTGCCGTACTACAGGTATGTGCCCGACCCAGTTCTCGAAAATGGAAATATCACATTGTACTGGGATCGATCCATCATCACTGACAGGACTATTACCGCAAATAAGCCTGATATAGTGGTGGTGGATCGAGTAGAGCGGCGCACAATGATTGTTGACATAACGGTCCCACATGACGAGAACCTCGTGAAAGCTGAGAAAGATAAACAGATCAAGTATCTTGACTTGGCTCGCGAGGTTGTCGACATGTGGGATGTGGATTCAGCGATCATTGTGCCGATAGTCGTCACAGCCAATGGGTTGATAGCCAAGAGCCTCGACCGACATCTAAGGAGGCTCTCGTTAGGCAGCTGGGTCAAGGGCTTGATTCAGAAAGCGGTACTTCTGGACACGGCTCGCATCGTCAGGAGGTTCCTCTCTCTGGAGCCCTGACCGCCGGTAGCTTGGACCCTGTTCCCGATACCGGTGGGCTACTATTTTTTATATTTTTAAATGTTTTTATTTTATATTCTAATATTTAAAAATATAATTTATATGTTTATTTACTGAAATAAAGGAAATAAAAATATTAAAATTAACGCTGGCAACACTGTATTGACAAGACGTCTTGTGTTCCTTATTTTAGAAAAAATATATATTTAACCCAATTTAAGAAAAACTCTACAATAGAAAAGAAATCCTCGACCTGTAAAACCTTCCGGAATTATAAAAACCACAAAAAATTACCGTAATGTAAAAAAACTCAAGTTAAAACAGCCGAATCGGGGGTGACATCTGTCATGTCACCCCCGGTAAAATTACAATGAAATGAAATAAGGAATGAGAAGACTACGAAATGTGAAAATGTGAGTAAAACATGCAGACCAGAGCCAGGACAAAACGACAGGCACACCCACCATCTCCGGACTCGTCGCTCAGCTCCGCCTCGCAGCCACCGGGACGCGCCTCAACCGTGAGCGTCGTGTCACCGGTCACTGCAGTTGCGTCGAGCTCGAGCGACGAGTTTTTCTCCCCACCGTCGTCACCAACACCACAACGGCGGCGAGGAAGAGGACGGCCACCAGCGAGCTTGGGACCTCGAAGCCAACAGGCCTCGAGCAGGGTCCCCGCTGCCGGTGGAAATGTGTCGCGCATGCGATGGACCCAGTCCATAAATGAAAATGTGATGCGCGCATATTATGGGGCTACAGAGGGAGGAATTAACCTGACAGCGTACCGAGTTCGGATGCTCTCTCTGTTTCAGGTACTTGAACCAGCCGTCAACGTCTCGGCCCAACGATTGTCGGATCAGGTGCGCGTCATTCAACACAATCATAGATTGGATGACGCTACACTTGATCGGCTGCGCTTGGAAATGCAGAATAGTCCTGCTAGTAATCCTCCCCCATCCCAGAATGTCATGCATGCGCCTGCCCATATTCTGCTGCAGGCAAACCAGCATGATGAGGAGGAGGAAGCCAGGGCTATTTCTGCAGATATCGTGTGCAATGTGGACATAAGGAGCATTCTGGAGGATGCGATCCGTGAGTACCGGTTCATATCACCAGACCTTAGACCACGGCTACCACGTTTGCCCATGAATAAAAAAAACAGAGCACTGGTGTGCGCCCTGGATGCGCTGCTGCCAAATTTTATTGACAGCAGTGCAGACCTTTGCGATACACACTCAATCTTGTATTGCACGGCTGTTGCGGCTTGTCGTATAGCTCGAGTCAAATTCCCAAACATTGATCGAGCTGTACGACCAAAACCTGTCGCACCAGCCTGGCAATGCAGGATTGAGCGTCGTATTAAAGAGACCAGGGTACTCATCGCGAAGCTCATCTGCTTCAGGGAGGGCAATACACGCCCAAGAGTGATGCGCTTTGTGAAGCGGGCGTTCTCGGGAACTAGTGTTAGTCCCCGAGAATATGTATCCCGTGTCACAGAGCGCATCGACTTCCTGAAGCAGAAAGTTTATGCATGGGCAAACCGTATCCGTCGGTATAAGCGAAGAGTGGACCGGTTCACTCAGAATCGCATGTTCCAGACCGATGAAAGGTGGGTGTACAGAGCCTGGGAACGGCCCAACCCAACTCAAGGTGTGACTGACGCGTGTCTACCAAATAATAACGACATGAGTGTTTTTTGGCGAAGCATTTGGTCGGTGCCCGTCAGTCACACTGAAGGACCCTGGATGCGTGTTGTTGAGCAGGCATGTGAGTCGATACCGAACATGGAGGCTATTACCATCAGCCCTCTGGATGTGGCCCGTGCAGTCCGTCCGTTGCCTAACTGGAAATCGCCAGGACCGGACGGACTGCACAATTTTTGGATCAAATGGCTACAAAGGTCACATGCCTGCTTAGCCTCACAATTCCAGTCATCTTTAGAGACTGGGTCGCTACCACTGTTTTTTACGACAGGAGTTACCCACCTTCTTCATAAATCGGGTAGTACTGCGGAACCTAAAAATTATAGACCAATAACTTGTTTACCGACGGTCTATAAAGTTCTTACATCCATTCTTAGAGCAAAAATATCACACCATGTTGAAAGCAATGCTATCATGTCGGTGTCTCAGAATGGATGTAAGAATGGGTCCCGTGGTACTAAGGAGCTGCTCCTTATAGACATGGCCATAAGCCAACAGGTTCGTAGATCTCGTAAGGATTTGTCGACATGTTGGATAGATTATAAGAAGGCCTATGACTCCGTGCCACATACATGGCTCGTGAGGGTGCTGGAATTGTACAAAATAGATGCAAATCTACGCACCTTCTTGATGTCGTGTATGAGGCAGTGGAGGACGGTTCTTCTCTATCCAGGATGTCCAGAAATCCAGCAGATCAATGAACCGATCAGGATTGAGCGAGGAATATTTCAGGGCGACAGTTTGAGTCCGCTTTGGTTTTGCTTAGCCTTGAATCCTCTTAGCACACTGCTGGAGGATTCAGGTCTAGGCTATCGATTGAGAAGAGGTGGTCAGGTGATATCACACCTCCTTTACATGGATGATCTGAAACTCTTTGCCCCCAACAACTTGCAACTGATGGAGCTACTGAAGGTAACAGAAACGTTCAGTAGTGCCATCAGGATGGAATTTGGTGTGGACAAATGTGCAGTCATGCATGTAAAGCGTGGGGGGATTGTAGAATCCGTGGGAACCGAACTTACGGATTCTATACACCTTAGATCCCTCTTCTCAACCGAAACCTACAAATATTTGGGTATGTCGGAAGCATTAGGCATCAATGCTGCCGACATGAAACAATCGCTGAGGGAACGCTTCTTTGGCCGCCTGAAAAAAGTATTTAATAGTCTTTTATCAGGCGGCAACAGGGTGCGTGCCTTCAACGATTGGGTCATGCCGGTTTTGATGTATTCTTTCGGCATACTCAAATGGACTCAAACGGAACTAGACGCTCTGGATAGGAAGGTCCGTACATTGCTGACGGCAGATCGGATGCATCACCCACGGTCATCAGTGATGAGACTGTACATCCCGCGGAAGTGTGGGGGTCGAGGTTTCTTAAACGCTAAAACCCTCCACAACCGCGAGATCTGCAGTCTCAGGGAATATTTCCTTCAAACTGACGTGGGGATGCACCGAGATGTGGTTGCAGTGGACAAGGGCCTCACCCCGCTCTCCTTGGCGAACGAGAACTGGCGCAAACCTGCAGTATTAGATACTAAGGATCGTAAGGAAGTATGGCAAAGCAAAGAGCTTCACGGTCGCTTTTTCCGGGCTCTCCATGGGCCTGATGTAGACTTTCTGGCGTCCGTATCGTGGCTGCGTTTCGGAGACCTCTTTGGGGAAACCGAAGGTTTTGTCTGTGCGATTATGGATGAAGTTATCATGACGAATAATTATCGGAAATACATTGTTAAGGACGGTACGGTTGACATCTGTCGGGCATGCCACCGTCCCGGTGAATCCATTCGACATATTGTTTCCGGTTGTTCTCGTCTTGCTAACGGCGAGTACTTGCACAGACACAATCTAGTAGCTAGGATCATCCACCAGCAACTTGCTTTGCAATACGACCTTGTGGAATCTGAAGTACCATACTACAGGTATGTGCCCGACCCAGTTCTCGAGAATGGTCACGCCACATTGTACTGGGATCGATCTATCATCACAGACAGGACTATTGTAGCCAATAAGCCTGATATTGTGGTGATAGATCGACGAGAGCGTCGTGCAATGATTGTTGATATCGCTATCCCTCATGACGAGAATCTCGTGAAAGCTGAGCAAGATAAAAAAATCAAGTATCTTGACTTAGCACACGAGGTTGTCGACATGTGGGAGGTGGACTCTGCAATCATTGTACCGATAATCGTTACAGTAAATGGCCTAATAGCAAAGAGCCTCGACCAACACCTCAGGAGGCTCTCATTACACGGCTGGATCAAGGGCTTGATTCAGAAGGCAGTACTCCTGGACACGGCACGCATAGTCAGGAGGTTCCTCTCTCTAGAGCCTTGACCACCGGCAGCTTGGACCCTGTTCCCGATGCCGATGGGTCACTATTTTTTATATTTTTAAATGTTTTTTTTTTTTAGACTTTTGTTAAAATATTTAAAAATATAATTAATATGTTAGAAAATGAATAAATGAATAATAAAAATATAATCTGGCAACACCGTGTCAACAGGACGTCACATATTTCAATCAGTACAATTTAAATAGTAAAAATAATTTTGAACCCATTTTATTATAAGTTTACAGTTTCACAGTGAACTTAAACCTACAAAATATCAGAAAATCATCAAAAAGAGACTACATAACAGCAACATGAAAAAATTATATCAAAAATTACAGAAGAGGAGATGACATGACAGATGTCATCTCCGAAAAACAATAACTACAAAATGAAAAATCCGAAAAATCGATGACGAAATGTTGACCAGAGCCGCAGCACGGAATGCACGCCTACCACCACCGGACTCCTCGCTCAGCTCCGCCTCGCCGCCGCCGGTACCCAGCCCTACTGCGGGCACTGTGACGACACCGGCCGCGGCAGTTGCGTCGAGCTCGAGCGACGAGTACTTCTCTCCGCCCACGACGCCACCACCTGCTCGTCGACGAAGAGGACGCCGGCCTTTTTTTTTTTTTTTTTTTCAGGATGGGAAATCATCAAATGACTTCTCCCGCTCTGGGCGGAGCGGGAGGGCGTGTCAGACTTTTACTGACTAAAACCCACCCGTGTTCCATCAGTTGCCCATGTGCCAGGGTCACGGTATCTCTTTCGAACAATCACGCGACCCCGGCAGGCATCGGTCCTAGTAGACCCCTACACTGCTGCTGACATCTCTTTGAGGCGCGCGTGGAACACTGCGCGCCGTCGACCCGAGCCTGGTCCTTACCGGGCGGCGAGCCACCCATTGCTCGCCACCCGCAAGCTCGTGCCTACGGTGGCCGGGAGTCCGCAATTGACTCCCGACGCCCGGGGCGTCTCCTCCTGCGGCGGCTAGGGGCGTGAGGGCGCAGAGACTGCCACTCCCTCACGCGCCCCGCCTCCTCCTTCGCGAGCATCACTGCTTCGCAGAAGGAGGTGACGGCTTCCCATTCCCTCTCGCTCCGCACCATGGCTCGCACCAGGGCCGGACGCGAGAGGTCGCCGCCGCCGAAGGACGCCGGCCTCCGGACGGCTTAGGACTTCGAGGCCCACCGGCCTCTGATAGGGTCCCAGCTCCCGGCGGAAGTGTGCAGCGCATGAGATGGACAAGATCCATCAATGAGAATGTCATGCGCTCATACTATGGGGCTACAGAGGGGGGAAACAATCTGACCGCGTACCGTGTTCGGATGCTCTCTCTTTTTCAGGTGCTTGAGCCAACTGTCAACGTTTCAACCCAACGACTATCGGATCAGGTGCGGGTCATCCAGCGTAATCATATGTTGGATGACACTGTACTTGATCGCCTTCGAAACGAAATGCTGATTAGCCATGTCATCGCACCTCCGTTGCAGACTGTTGTGGTCCCACCACAGTACGTCACAAGTCACGCTGACGAGGGGAGTGATGACAGGGCTACAAACGTAAGTACCCAGTGCAATGAGGAATTGAGGATTGCTTTGGAGAGTGCGATTCGAGAATATCGATCCATGCCACCAGAACTTAGACCACGGTTACCTCGTTTGCCCATGCATAACAAAAATAGGGCGCTGGTGGCGGCTCTGGATTCGCAGTTGTCAAACTATTTTGATGACTGCGAAGACCTCACTGATACTCATGCAATTCTGTACTGCGCGGCTGTAGCGGCATGTCGTGTAGCTCACATCAAATTTGCTAGTGACTCTGGAGCTACACGACCAAAACCAGCCGTACCAGCTTGGCAGTGCATTATTGAGCGTCGTATTAGTGGGGCCAGAGCGCTCATCGGCAAACTAATCTGTTTCAGGGAGGGCAACACTCGCCCTAGGGTGATGCGCTTTGTGAGACGGGCGTTCTCAGGGACTGATACCAGCCCTCAGGATTTTATGTCCCGTGTCACAGAGCGCATAGACTTCCTGAAGCAGAAAGTTTATGCATGGGCAAGCCGTATTCGTAGGTATAAGCGGCGAGTGAACCGATACACTCAGAATCGCGCCTTCCAGAGTGATGAAAGGTGGGTTTATAGGGCTTGGGAGCGACCGATCCAAGGTGTGGCTGATACGCATCTGCCGGATAATGACGCCATGTGTTCTTTTTGGCGCAGTATCTGGTCGGTGCCTGTCAGTCACACCGAAGGGGATTGGGCTAGAGAGGTCAAGCGGGCCTGCGATCCTATACCAGAAATGGGGGCTATTACTATCTGCCCCCAAGATGTAGCTCGTGCAGTCCGTCCGTTGCCCAACTGGAAGTCTCCAGGGCCGGACGGGCTGCACAACTTCTGGATAAAATGGTTTGTAGGATCGCACGCTCGCTTGGCCGCTCAGTACCAGACTGCTTTGGAGTCTGGTTCGCTACCCCAGTTTCTTACAACAGGAGTTACCCACCTGCTCCATAAATCAGGTAGTACCGCGGAACCCAAAAATTATAGACCGATCACGTGTTTACCGACGGTCTATAAAGTTCTTACATCCATTTTGAGAGCTAAAATTTACAATCATATAGACACTAACACCATCATGTCTGTCTCTCAAAATGGATGTAGGAACGGGTCCCGCGGTACTAAGGAGCTGCTCCTCATTGATATGGCCATTAGCCAACAGGTTCGTCATTCCCGTAAGGATCTGTCGACATGTTGGATAGATTACAAGAAGGCCTATGACTCGGTGCCACATACATGGCTCATGAGGGTGCTGGAGTTGTATAAAGTAGATGCAACTCTGCGCGCCTTCCTGATGTCATGTATGGGGCAATGGAGAACGGTCCTTCGCTATCCAGGATGTCGAAATATCCAGAGGAATAGCGAGCCGATAAGGATTGAGCGAGGCATATTTCAGGGCGATAGTTTGAGTCCGCTTTGGTTCTGCTTAGCCCTGAATCCTCTGAGCACACTGCTTGAGGATTCAGGTATAGGCTATCGGTTGAGGAGAGGTGGTCAGGTTATATCTCACCTCCTTTACATGGATGACCTTAAACTCTTTGCCCACAACAATTTGCAACTGATGGAACTACTGAAGGTAACTAAAACCTTCAGTAGCGCCATCAGGATGGAATTTGGTGTGGACAAATGTGCAGTCATGCATGTAAAGCGAGGGGAGATTGTGGAATCCGTGGGAACCCAACTCTCGGATTCCATAAACTTTCGAGCCCTCTCCACATCCGAAACCTATAAGTATTTGGGTATGTCGGAAGCTTTGGGAATCAATGTTACTGACATGAAGCAATCGTTGAAGGAGCGCTTCTTTGGCCGCCTGAAGAAAGTATTTAATAGTCTTCTATCAGGCGGAAACAAGGTGCGCGCCTTCAACGGTTGGGTCATGCCGGTTTTGATGTACTCTTTCGGCATACTCAAATGGACTCAAACCGAACTTGACGCCCTGGATAGGAAGGTCCGTACGTTGCTGACTGCATATCGAATGCATCACCCACGGTCATCGGTAATGAGGCTGTATATCCCGCGAAAGTGTGGAGGTCGAGGCTTTTTAAACGCTAAGACTCTCCACAATCGCGAGATATGCAGTCTCAGGGAATATTTCCTGGAAGCCAACGTGGGGATGCATCGAGATGTGGTCGCGGTGGACAAGGGCCTCACCCCGCTCTCCTTAGCTAACGAGAACTGGCGCAAGCTTGTAGTACTTGACACTAATGACTGCATGGAAGTATGGCAAAGTAAGGAGCTCCACGGACGCTTTTTCCGGGCCCTACACGGACCCGACGTAGATTTTCTAGCGTCCGTAGCCTGGCTGCGTTTCGGTGATCTCTTTGGGGAAACCGAAGGTTTTGTTTGTGCAATTATGGACGAAGTTATGATGACGAAGAATTACCGGAGGTATATTGTTAAAGACGGCACGGTGGACATCTGTCGGGCATGCCACCGTCCCGGGGAATCAATTAGACACATTATCTCTGGGTGTTCTCGTCTAGCTAACGAAGAGTACTTGCACAGACACAATCTTGTAGCCAGGATTATCCACCAGCAACTTGCTCTGAAATACCGCCTTGTGGAATCAGAAGTGCCGTACTACAGGTATGTGCCCGACCCAGTTCTTGAAAATGGCCATATCACACTGTACTGGGATCGATCCATCATCACTGACAGGACTGTTGTTGCAAACAAGCCTGATATCGTGGTGGTGGATCGACTAGAAAGGCGCACAATGATTGTTGACATAACGGTTCCGCATGACGAGAACCTCGTGAAAGCCGAGAAAGATAAACAAATCAAGTATCTTGACTTGGCTCGCGATGTTGTCGACATGTGGGATGTGGACTCAGCGATCATTGTGCCGATAGTCGTCACAGCCAATGGGTTGATAGCCAAGAGCCTCGACCACCACCTGAAGAGGCTCTCGTTAAGCAGTTGGGTCAAGGGCTTGATTCAGAAAGCGGTACTTCTGGACACGGCTCGCATTGTCAGGAGGTTCCTCTCTCTGGAGCCCTGACCGCCGGTAGCTTGGACCCTGTTCCCGATACCGGTGGGCTACTATTTTTTATATTTTTAAATGTTTTTATTTTATATTCTAATATTTAAAAATATAATTTATAAGTCTGTAAAAATGAATAAAGGGAATAATAATAATAATAAGCTTCTTTGGTCGCCTGAAGAAGGTATTAATTAGTCTTCTCTCAGGCGGAAACAAGGTGCGCGCCTTCAACGGTTGGGTCATGCCAGTTTTGATGTACTCTTTCGGCATACTTAAATGGACTCAGACAGAACTCGACGCCCTGGATAGGAGGGTCCGTACAATGCTGACCGCAAACCGGATGCATCACCCACGATCATCGGTGATGAGACTGTACATCCCGCGGAAATGCGGGGGTCGAGGTTTTTTAAATGCAAAGACCCTCCACAACCGCGAGGTGTGTAGTCTCAGGGAGTATTTCTTAAAAGCCGAAGTGGGTATGCACCGTGATGTGGTCGCAGTGGACAAGGGACTCACCCCGCTCTCCATGGCTAAAGAGAACTGGCGCAAACCTGTAGTACCATGTAGTACTTACTGCCGATGACCGCAAGGAAGTATGGCGAAACAAGGAGCTTCACGGGCGCTTTTACCGGGCTCTTCATGAGCCCAGTGTAGATTTCTTAGCGTCCGTATCCTGGCTTCGTTTTGGTGACCTATTCGGGGAAACAGAAGGTTTCGTCTGTGCAATTATGGACGAAGTTATCTTGACGAATAACTACCGGAGACATATTATGAAGGACGGGACGGTTGACGTGTGTCGGGCATGTCACCATCCGGGTGAGTCCATCAGACATATTATCTCTGGTTGTTCTCGTCTGGCTAACGGCGAATACTTGCACAGGCATAACTAAGTAGCCAGGATTATTCATCAGCAACTTGCTTTGCAATACAAACTAGTGGATTCTGAGGTACCGTATTACAAGTATGTGCCCGACCCAGTTCTCGAAAATGACCATGTCACGTTGTACTGGGATCGGTCTATCATTACTGACAGGACTATTGTCGCCAATAAGCCTGATATAGTGGTGATAGACCGGTTAGCGCGCCGCACAATGATAGTCGATGTTACCATTCCGCATGACAGCAACCTCGTGAAAGCTGAGAAAGAGAAACAGATGAAAAAATATCTCGACTTAGCACACGAGGTTGTTGACATGTGGAATGTTGACTCGGCTGTCATTGTGCCGATTGTCGTATCAGCCAATGGGCTGATGGCCGATACCCTCGACCAACACCTGTCGAGGCTATCGTTAGGCGGTTGGATCAAGAGCCTGATTCAGAAGGCAGTACTCCTTGACGCGGCTCGCATTGTGAGGAGGTTTCTGTCTCTGCCCTAACCACCGGTAGCTTGGATCCTGCTCCCGCTACCGATGGACCGCTATTTTTTATATTTTTAAATGTTTTTGTATATTTATTTTGTAAAAATATTTAAAAATGTAACGAAATATGTATGAAAAAAAATAAAAAATAAAATAATAAAATTGTTTATTAATAACAAGGGACACATTTACATTAAATACCTTAACGAATAAAAATATAGCAGATTTGCTAATTTGCCTGAACTAGGTAGAACCTGTGTTTCAGGCTACAAATGCACAAATTCTTAAAGTAATAAATTAACAATGTGTAGTAATAATTAAAACGTAGGTAACAAAAGTAAAATAACGGTTAGCGGTTTTATTTGCAGACAACTAGTAAATCTTCCGTCTGTGCATAATCTATGGTTAGTAAATATTGATATAAGTTTTTTACAGCTATAGTAATTTAATTTATACATACTTAGTTTTCTATTTAATCTATTGTACAGAAATGGGCCTAAAAATGTATAGAATCTTTCTACAAAGACATGTTTTGAGGTTGCATTTGTTGTACATACTATATCATTCCGTCTCTTGTTAGTATTGTCAGCAGTGTAGGTAAGCATGGTGTGCTGTTTTAATACTAATTGCATAATGAAAAGCTGCCGATCAGTCAGCACGTTGCAGGTTTTATAGAGTAAATCTTTGGGAAAGAAAAAGGGATGGAAGTTTGCTACCTTTAAAATTGCTCTCTGAGCTCTTTCAAGAGGAAGTAAATTCGTTTTTGGTGCACCGCCCCAAGAGGTGATCCAGTATTGAATAATGACATAAGGCCAAATAAACTTGTGTGATTAATTTTTTGTCTGCTAATGTTCGCAGTTTCTTAAAAACATATATCAGTTTGCGCACTCTTTTACTAAGGCTTTCAATATGTATTTTAAAAGAAAGTGTTTCGTCCATTATAACCCCCAGGTATTGAATGTTGCTCGTTTTGATGATAGAAGGACAATTACACGTGCTGACTGCACAGTTTCCACATTGATGGGCATATAGACAAGGGTTAGTAATGTTAGGTTGAGGTTTGCGCATGGAGAAGTGAATATATTTCGTCTTGTCGGCATTTAATGTTAATAAATTGCTTTGAAGCCAATTAGTCACAGAATTTCATCCTAATTGAGCGAGTTCGAGCAGTTCGCTACTGCTTTTTGAGGTAAATATTAACGCAGTGTCGTCGGCATATGATATGATTTTCCCGTCTTTAATATTTACATTATACATATAGGAACAAGCAGCCGATTGGAGCTGGATTCTTCACCGTTGAACATTTTACTGGGCGTAGATGTGTGTTGCGGGTGAGAACAAAAACTTTGAAGATGATTACCTATTTATTTTTAGGTTATGTTGGAACTTGCCAAACGAAACGTTGGACACTTTGATTATATACCTGTCTAGATGACACATTGGCCGATGGCCGTACCGAACGGCTCAAATAAAGGTAGACTCGCTTCTCACCGACGTCAACCATTGCATTCGAGGATATCGACAGGGCTGAATGCCTAGCCGATAGCCTCGAAGCCCAATGCACACCCAGTTCGCAGCCAGTAGACCAAGCGTTTGTCGATAAGGTAAACGCGGAAGTCGAACGCAAAGCCTCACTCCCGCCCGTTGAAGACTCTGATGATCCCCTGCCCCCTGTCACACCTGACGAGGTGCACGAGATCATCAAGGGTCTGAAATCTCGTAAAGCCCCCAGATCAGACGGCATCACCAACAGAGTGATCAAGCTGTTCCCTGCCCACCTGATTATGCTCATGTGTACCATCTTCAATGGTGCCTTGAGTAATAACATTTTCCCCCAAGCCACCGTCATTGGCATCCCTAAGCCCGGTAAGTCCAAAACCGAGCCCACGAGTTACCGCCCCATTAGTTTGCTCAAAGTTCTCGGCAAAATCTATGAGAGACTTATTTATAAGCGACTCAGAGATTATGCCGAAACCAAGGGCCTCATCCCCAACGAGCAGTTTGGTTTTCGAACCCAACACTCGTGTGTCCATCAGGTACACCGTATCGTCGAACATATCAATGCTGGTTTTCAGCGTGGTATGTTCACGGGCACTGTATACTTCGATATAGCGAAAGCGTTCGACAAAGTCTGGCACAACGGCTTATTATATAAGCTGTACCAACTCGGAGTGCCAGACCGTCTCGTGCTCATCTTACGAGACTTTCTTGCGAACCGTAGCTTTCGCTATCGCATCGAAGGGGCACTTTCCTCCCCTCACCCGATTCATGCAGGAGTCCCTCAAGGCTCTGTATTAGCCCCCCTCATTTTCACGCTGTTCACTAGCGATATCCCCAGAAGCAAGAAGGCAAGGTTAGCTCTGTTCGCAGACGACACTGCCATCTTCTTCTCGGGATTTAGTGACACAGCGCTGGTTCGCTACCTCCAAACCGCAGTCGATGAGCTCGGCGAATGGTTCAGGAAGTGGCGAATCGAGGTCAATCCCGATAAAAGTCAGGCGGTCTTTTACACCCGACCGCGACGTAATCACCCCCCTCCCCGACCCATCTCAATGTTCGGCAAGCAGATCCCTTGGGCGAAGCAAGCCAAATATCTAGGTGTCATCCTCGACGAACACCTCACCTTTTCTGAGCACACAAAGCAGGCCCGCTCGCGGGCCGCTTTCGCTCTCAGTAGGCTCCATTGCGTCCTGAACAAGCGGAGTAAAATGTCTCTTCTGTGTAAGAAGCGGCTTTACACCGCTTGCATCAGGCCGATTATGACATACGCAAGCCCAGTCTGGGCATATGCTAAACCCCGATTCATCCATAGGATGTAGACTCTCCAGAACCGTTTTCTCCGTCAAGCCACAGGCGCGCCTTGGTTTGTTCGGAATATCAATCTTCATTTAGATATGAAACTCCCGACTATCCATCAATACATGAAACGCGCTTCGAAGCGTTTCTTCGATAGGGCCGTAGCCCACCGCAACCCTCTGGTTGTGGCGGCAGCTACTTACACCCCCTCCCGTATCAGTAAAGTCCGCCGCTCGCGGCACGTTCTTACCGATCCTGATGATCCCACTACTTTCCTCCAGGAGAGTCGAAAAGAGACCAGTACAGCTAGACCAGCACACAAACACAAATCGTACCGACCTCGCCGCCGAGGTCCGTCGTCGCGACCCCGACTAAACAGTCCCTCCCGACCCTTGCAAGAGCCAGCCCGCGATGCTGCGCCGTTAGCTTTAAATTAGTCCCTAAATAATTTAACCCAGATCCAGCCAGTCCCTTGCTGTCCCCCTGCCAGTGATTGCCTAAGCCGAGGTTCGTACCCCCCTCGGGGTAACCCTTAGAGCTTTCGCTTTAGTTTTTAAGTATAATAAGCCCCGGCTGGAGGCCTAAAAAGGTAACTTTTTAGAACTCGCCGGGCCACAATCCGTTTAAGTAGTAATCTTTTAATAGAATCTTTTCAGATTAACTACGAGATGTCCTACAAAAAAAAAAAAAAAATCACCGACGTCAGTGTCATTTGAATCACTCAGGGGTAATGTGCTCACGAAAAATTATTGATTACGCTGGTTTGTGCTGTCAAACTGTGACGCATTTATGTGGGAAAGCTATATAATAATACCAAGATCAGTTTTCATCGCTAACTTTTATTATTTATCCACATTTTTTTTTGGAAACATTTAATTTTTCATTCGATACTTCGTAGGTTACTTTGATTAGCCGGTGTTGCCAGTTTATTACTAGGGAGATTTGGTGAAAATATGGGAAACATATTACAAATATCATTAAAACTTATGATTATCTGCCATGACCGAAATTCAATCAGGAGAATAATACATTATTATTTAAAAACTGATGGTATTTATTTGATCTGAAAATGAGTAATAACATAAATAAAATAAATGAAATCCATGACCGTCATGCACGAAACAGTATTGTTGTTAGTTCTTTCTAATATTTGGGTTTTAGATTTCCTACGGATTCCGTACAAGCAAATTGCTGGAGACATACTGTATTAATTAAATAAAACACTAACACAAAAATTATCATTTTATTTAACCTAATTTGTTTAAAATCGATCTTATTTAATGATGGAGGAAAGGTAAGTTAATAATTGGAGCTGGCGTCTCTAAACACACACACTTTGACAGTTTGATTACAATAAGTACGCGAGCGCTACTCACACATAATCGCGAAACTGGGGACAGTTTTTGTGCATCATTTGTTTGCATTACTCTATCTAGTCATATAATCAAAGGTTGGACAGTTTCTAGACAATTGTTGCCTGCACGATGTTAGATGGTCAAGAGAGCTGCACCACGCCGCCTCTAGCCATTCTTGTCAACTCGCACGAACGTCAGGCTACACACTGTCGAAGCGCGCCAACTTCACGCTTGCTTTAGTTGTACTCCGGAGTCTTACGATATCTATATATTAATACGTGAAGCGAAAACTTTGGATCCCTTTTTACGGAAATAGGGCGGACGGAGGAGTATGAAATTTCGCACACTTATAGTTTATACAGAGAAGAAGTGACGAATGCTAATATGTTTTTTAATTATGCGTAAAAATACATTATTTTCAATAAATAACACGTTACACACACTACTATTCATTACCGTGTATTTAATACACACATGCATAGTTTTTTGTGGTTTTATGGGGAGTGTCAAGTATGGCATTAGTAAGTTTCCCATACAAAACTTAGTATCGTGTGCAAACTGTAGAGGTTGTATGCCTCACGATTGTACAGGCTGGTCATAGATTGTACAGACAGGTTATAATTATGATTTTTTGAACTGTCATAATTAATTAAAAATAATAGGGAAAATTCTATAAAAACAGAGCTTTCTGTGATAATTCATTCCATATCCAGCAGTTAAGAAGTATTAAGAAAATAAAGAAGAGAGCCCTGAAGAAGTATTCTTTACTCATTACACCTACGTTCTGGTCCTGGCCATCACCATCCCGCCAGCGAACCCTCTCCACAGTAGCCCATCGTCAACAATTTGTCTATAGTGTTACTGAATGTCAAGTACAACCATATATTTTTTAAATTTTTATTATATATTTTTTTTCATTTAATAATGTATTTCTATTCAAATGAAGTACGGTCAAATTTCGACCAATGGGCGATCACTAGTACATAATTATAATCTAAATCCAAGGGATGATGGAATTACTGCATTGGCCACATTCGCACCGACGACGTTTTGATAATGCAGCAGGATTTTTTTCCATGGTATTTTCAACGCACTGCTTCTCTGAGAGTCGATAATCGAACAGAGTATTTTTACGTTGCACTGCGATGCACTCTGTTGGAATCTCGATGGTCGGTTTAAAAACGGGATGATGGTTATGACATCGATTGTGTAGATAGAATTGTGGTAGAAGAGACAAACTTGAAAACGAAAATAGTCTAAACACTGAAAATAAATAAATAACCTGCTACTGCTCGTAAATTGTACCACCAAAAAAGAACTCTAAATTGTGGTACTCGCAGCGTCGGGATGGCTCATTTCGGCTGGTTGTAGCAAAGATACTTTATCGTTGAAATGTAAATTATCTCGCTCTTATCTGTTTTATTAGCTGCGAACGACCGCTGCGACGACGTCCTGCCGACTCCTAAGTCATATTTGTTTATCTTTGCTACTGTCGCAGTAGTGAATGTGAAGTTTTTGAGAAGAATTTATGCATTTTTTACGAAAAAGGTATTTTTGTTTTGTTTTGGTAGTTTGAAAGGAACGAATATGAATTTGCTCGATCCTAAAAAAAAGCAACAGGTTTTTTGATAGTTCAGGTTTTTTTTATCTATATGAATAAGAAATTACTATATTCCTTACTTTCACCTCCTTTACCGCCTCCTACTACTCACCATGGGTGCTAGTAACCTCATCATTCTACTGTAGTTAAAGACCTTTTTTTTTTTTTCAGTATGGGAAATCATCATATGACTTCTCCCGCTCTGTGCGGAGCGGGAGGGCGTGTCAGACTTTTACTGACTATAACCCACCCGTGTTCCATCATGTGCCAGGGTCACGGTATCTCTTTCGAACAATCACGCGACCCCGGCAGGCGTCGGTCCTAGTAGACCCCTACAATGCTGCTGACATCTCTTTGAGGCGCGCGTGGAATACTACGCGCCGTCGACCCGAGCCTGGTCCTTACCGGGCGGCGAGGTACCCATTGCTCGCCACCCGCAAGCTCGCGCCTACGGTGGCCGGGAGTCCGCTATGGACTCCCGACGCCCGGGGCGTCTCCTCCTGCGGCGGCTAGGGACGTGAGGGCGCAGAGACTGCCACTCCCTCACGCGCCCCGCCTCCTCCTTCGCGAGCATTACTGCTTCGCAGAAGGAGGTGACGGCTTCCCATTCCCTCTCGCTCCGTACCATGGCTTGCACCAGGGCCGGACGCGAGAGGTCGCCGCCGCCGATCGCCTCCACGAAGACACGGCGGTGCTCCGCCCAGGCAGGGCACACCTCCACCGTATGTTCCACCGTGTCCTCCAGACGATCCTCGCAATGGAAACACCCGGACGTATCCTCCCGCTTTATTCTGAACAGGAACCCACCGAAGCACCCATGCCCGGTGAGAACCTGCGTCAGGCGGAAGGTGAGGACGCCGTGACGCCTCTCTATCCACTCCTCAAAGAGGGGACTTACCGCCGCAATTGTGGCGTGCCCATAGTTAAAGACCTTTAAATTTCCTGGTGTAGTCCTACAATGAGGATCAATTCGACAAAAGGATATAGCAATTTTGAATACTACATCGAATACAATATAAATATCTGAATTCATTTCTTTTTGAATCACTTAAATCCATCGAGAAATTACGGAGATATTAAAGTTTTCAGAAACGGAGTTTAAAAACGCACGCCGGCCGCGCGGATCATGTGATGACGTCACGAGCTACGATCGCCCGCCACCCGCCTTACAGCTTTGTTATTATTTGCGGAGTTTAATCGTTGTTTCTTGTTTATTTATGTTTTATAGATATTGGTAGATAGGAAGCATGGAAGTCGGATTTACCCAAGGCCCAGTCGGACAATCTCGCGAAGATTGATTCGTTTATGGTTGAAAAGTAAAAAAAAAAACAATTTATTCCAGTGCACAGGTAGGTAGTAGGTACTACGTTTTAGAATGTTTTGATTTGGCAGGTAGGTACCTTTTTCGTGTTTCTACAATGTGTAGGCACCTCTCTACCTATTTTAAATATTATTTCTTACTAGCTTCTGCCCGCGACTTCGTCCGCGTAAAATTTCCTGCTCCCCCAACCCATCCCGTCGCATCGAATCGCCTGCCCGTGCGAGGTCTTTGTATGCGTGACGTCTTTCTTTGTGCTCGGCTCCTAAGGGTCTTAGCGTGACTTTATATAATATATAGTCTATAGCCTTCCTCGATAAATGGGCTATCCAACACTAAACGTAACTTTTCAGCTTTTACTTTGGTGTGCTACGCAATGATTTTTTGTGAGACGAAGGCGCGCGCAATGGACGTGTTTTATATGGAATTTTTCACTTTTTCTTCGAAAAAAAAAATATATTACCTACGTGTTGAGATTTATATGAGAGGGGGTCCTAAAGGGGTCGAAAATTTCATTATTTTTGCGATAGGAAACGCCATTTTCGAGATATAAGCAAAAGAAAAGGAAAACAAAAATACAGTACTGTTTTTGCACATGAAGGCGAGGCACGTGAAGGCGAGGCGCGAGGCGCGCGCAATTGACGTGTTTTATATGGTAATTTTTCACTTTTTCTTCGATAAAAAAAATATTACCCACGTGTTGAGATTTACATGTGAGGGGGTTGTAAAGGGGGTCAAAAATTTCATTATTTTTGCGATAGGAAACGCCATTTTCGAGATATAAGCAAAAGAAAAGGAAAACAAAAATACAGTATTGTTTTTGCACATGAAGGCGAGGCACGTGAAGGCGAGGCGCGAGGCGCGCGCAATTGACGTGTTTTATATGGAATTTTTCACTTTTTCTTCGATAAAAAAAATATTACCCACGTGTTGAGATTTACATGTGAGGGGGTTGTAAGGGGGTCGAAAATTTCATTATTTTTGCGATAGGAAACGCCATTTTCGAGATATAAGCAAAAGAAAAGGAAAACAAAAATACAGGACTGTTTTTGCACATGAAGGCGAGGCGTTCGTTGGTGTGAATTTTAGTTCATGACCGATAGTTTTATTCTACACCTTTTTAATTGCGATTAAAAATAGTCAGATTTAGTTAAAATAAATTATTATAGTCAAAATTTTTGGTGATTACCGGCAAACTCAGAATAGCAAAATTGTCATTTTCACTAAACTAATAACTCAGTGCAATCTTAGTGCTGTCAAAACTAAAATATAGTTAAGTTGTGTCACTTTAGTCTATTTCAGAATAGGAAATCGTCGTTTGACAGGAATAAGCCAAATTTTAGTGATTTTTAGTTTACAGAATTTTGTGACAACAGAATCGGCACCAATATCTATCCGGACAAATTTTAAATTGTAATGCAGTATAAAGTACTTTTAGTTAAGGGGACATGGGGTGTCGCTCTTCATGAAAGTACACCACTTCTTTCTATTTTTTGGGTCTTGGGACACAAAATAACAATTTGTCCGGTGTAGCAACACTTGTATTTTCGCATCGTGGCACGATACAATATTTTAAGAAGACAATGGTGCCGATTCTGTTGTTACAAAATTCTCTAAACTAAACTAAAATTTGGTTTATTCCTGTCAAACGACGATTTCCTATTCTGAAATAGACTAAAGTGACACGACTTAACTATATTTTAGTTTGACATCACTAAGATTGCACTGAGTTATTAGTTTAGTGAAAATGACAATTTTGCTATTCTGAGTTTGCCGGTTTTCATTAAAAATTTTGACTATAATAATTTATTTTTAACTAAATCTGACTATTTTTAATCGCGATTAAAAAGGTGTGGAATAAAACTAGTGGTCATGAACTAAAATTCCAACCAACACCTCACCTACACGTGCAAAAACAGCACTGTATTTTTTTCCTTTTCTTTTGCTTAACCTATCTCGAAAATGGCGTATCCTATCGCAAAAATAATGAAATTTTCGACCCCCTTTATCAAACCCCTATACATATAATTCTCAACTCGTGGGTAATATTTTTTTATATTTTTCAAACAAAAAGTGAAAAATTCCATATAAAACACGTCTAGGATGCCACATTGCGCGCGCCTTCGTCTCTCAAAAAATTCATTGCGTAGCGCACACAAGTACTACGTTGCGAAGCCAAAAGAAAAAAAAAATACTACAAGCGATTGTCAAATTCGATTTTAGTCGTGTCAAATTAATTTTTAAATTTAGAGATGTTTTCTTGCAGAATAGCGTTACAATTCTCATAGCCAAAAGTAAGGAATTTTAGAGATAGTTTAGTTAGTTTAGTTCGTGTACAACAGAATCGGCACCATTATTCGTTTATATGTACTGCGAGTCACGTAACTAAAGGCGAAGAAAGAACGTGCGCGGCGGTACCGCGGACGCGAACGTGGAAGATGACGTCATCAACGAATTGTGCGTATTGGCGAGCGTTTTTGAAAATGCTAAATTAAAACCGCTCTAACTTCGTCATTTTTGGTCCAATTTTAATAATTCTTTCACTGAAATAATTGGTTTAGGTATGACTGTAATTCTACATATTTAACTAAAATCGTCGCTGATCCTCATTACTGTGGTTGACATTTCTACAGCTAGATGTACTGCCCGAAAAATGTCACAACATCAGTCTTTTCCATAATAATAGCACTTTAGGGCTCACAAGTATAATAGCAATAGCAACACAATCTACTACCCTCACATCGAAGTGAAAACCGTAAACAATCAACTTAATAAGCCATCCCCCACCAGACCAAGCGTATCAATCATCGTACATCACTTTCAGAGTCCGCAAACCGTCGGCTAATCTCCTCTCCTGCTCAGAGCCCATATATCAGAGCGGGACGACGTTTTTACGATCTCTTAAGAACGCGGCGCCCTAAACTCGCAACCACGAGCCGACGACAAGGGCAAAACTCGATCGGAATATTGCTATCTCTGTTTGACAATAGAAGGCCAATGCTGACGCGGTGTGCAGCCGTGTGTGAGTGAGTAATAGTACCTACCCTTTATTCATAACGACTCGACGCATTTTTATTTACTTGTAATTAGGTATGTTCGTTATTTGCTTTATTTTTGTTGACTGCTTTGGGGAATCGTTAGTAAATGTACAGACTAGTAATGCGTTTTGTGGAATTTTCTTTACAATGTCCATATCTCAAATTATTACAATATCCCGAGATCTAGGGCTTACATACCTTTCCTAACTTGGTACTTGTAAACCAATGTATAATTATACTGTTTGTGTTCTTCAATAAATAAATACATGAACGTTGTGAGTCCAATAACCCGATTAGTTTTATTACCTCATAATACGCAATGTATCGTTACCGCGCCAAATAGTGAACGGCAGCGCAGCGAGCCTTCGGCCGTTAGGCAGAAAATGAACAGTTGATGGCGGCGGCACACGGCGCAAAAATTGTCACACGCACGCTGCGTAAATATAAATGATAGGGATGTTTATTATTATTGCCTTCATTTATTTTAAGCCTATTTATGTTTGTTCATTCCCTTTGGAGTCAAATCAAATCAAATCACATCACAGGAGTGGTCTCAACTTTAAAAAACGAAGGCTTTTTCTGTCATATTTACGTAAATAAGTATTCTTTTTACCAATTTAAAAAAATGTTATCACTACATAATATAAAACAAAGTTCCCCGCCGCGTCTGTCTGTCTACTTGCGAAGACCTCAAAAAATGTTGAACAGATTTTCATGCGGTTTTCACCAATAGATAGAGTGTTTTATGAGGAAGTTTTAGATGCATTTTCCAGCCTCCACGCGGGCGAAGCCGCCGGCAAACTTAACTACTTATAAATCTATATACTATATAATATTATAAAGCTGAAGAGTTTGTTTGTTTGTTTGAACGCGTTAATCCCAGGATCTACTGGTCCGAATTGAAAAAATCTTTTTGTGTTGGGTAGCCTACTTATCGAGGAAGGTTATAGGCTATATAACATCACGCTACAACCAAGAGGAGCGGAGCAGTAATGAAAAATGTTGCAAAAACGGAGAAAAAGCGCATGGGTAGGCGATTTTCGCCGTTTTTTGCAACATTTCGGGGAAACAAGAAATTGAACGGGGACGAAGTCGCGGGCAGAAGCTATAATGAATAAATGTCACTAAGAGTGTTACGCAAAATATTAGTAACAGACAAATATTCCAATAGTTTCTACATATTTACGCGATGTGCAGATATAAAAGAGGATAAGTAAAAAACAAGGACTTTTAAGTAAAATTTATTTGTAATGTTCTTACACGTTACTCCCCTGACGAAAAAACCTTATAAAATAAAAATCACTGACTTCCGAAATTAAAGTTATTTTTCACTTTGTAGTGTTTTTTGGCGATATAATAAAGTATGCACCAAGCCGGTGTAGAAGAAAAAAAAAATTGCCATTGCTAATGGTAATTTGGATCCTGACGGCATTCCTTATATTACAGTTGTAGTAGACGGTTTATGGGCTAAACGATCGTATAGGACTAATTATAACTCTTTATCTAGAGTATCGTGCATAATCGGTTTTGAAACTAAAAAAATCTTATTTTAGGGCATCAGGAATGCATATTGTTGCGTATGTGCTTTAGCTAAAAATAAAAATACAGATCCGAAAGTTCACCGTTGCTTTAAAAATTGGTCGAAAAGTTCGACGGCTATGGAAGCAGATGGCATTGTAGAGGGATTCAAATGTAGCATTGAAATGCATCAATTACGATATAAAACGATGATCGGTGATGGTGATAGTAGCGTTACTAGCGCTCTCAACGAATCTTTGCCGTACGGACACTGCACTACCATTAAAAAAATTGAATGTAGCAATCATTTGCTACGAAATTATTGCTCAAAATTAAAAAAATCTCGTTAAAAAGACAGAAAATAAATTGGGTTTGGTCCCAATAAAACTAAGAAAAACCCTGGATGTGAATATTTTGAGAAAAGCTATAAAAGGGGCCGTCGATTATACGACGAAACTTCCAAATATGACCACGACCCAAAAAATTAATAGTTTAAAACAAGATTTACTAAATAGCCCATGTCATGTGTTTAGTGATCACGAAAACTGTAAACCTTATTTATAAAAATTGTAATAAATGTGCTTACGTAATACTTGAACGGTCCCTTACCAAGGAAGAGGTCGGATCTTACACATCATATTCGACCACTATATGGGTTGCTCATTTTTTTAATAACCGGATCACAGATGGATTTAGAATCTTGAAGTGATCTATGGTAATTGGTAACAGTTTGCGCGTCGATGTACAGCTGACTCTCTGTATAGGTATGCGATGCTTCGCTAGTAGGGGCATGGCGAGGTATAAAATAACTTTGTGCCTTCACGATGGCGCAATGTCTCCATGTACACGGTAATTACCGTAGATGCACCGTAATCTGGTATTATTCTACCGTCAAGGTAATAATGTATTACCGTGTCATATATCACCGTAATTCACTGTACTGCCAGTATAAATTACGTTGTTGTAAATATTTCATCATGTACTGCGTAAAACGAATCTCAGTCAGTCAACTTAACAATTTTTTTAATGGCAGCACTGCTCCTTCATTGCCGAGAATTTTAGGGAAATCCCTCAATATCTAGAAGTTGTAGATATTGAGAGTGTCTTTTATCTCCACGCAATCTATTCTCGTCCTTATGATGGGTGAATGACGTAAAATTTACTACGTTGTCTTTTATTCGAGTTACGATTACGACGCGTTACAAATACGTAGTAAACAGTTTCAATTTCAAGTTTTTATCTTCTTAGTTAATTTTTTTTTTTTGTTTAGCCGCTGCTGGGCAAAGGCCTCCCCCAATTTCTCAGGAACTCTTGTCCCGTGCCACCTCAAACCAGTCGTCGCGGTACGCATCTAGGTCGTCTCGCCACCGCTTTCTGGGCCGACCGCGGTGGCGTCGTCCATCTTCAGGCACCCATTGTATGCAAACCTTTGCCCAGCGGTCATCTGGCATACGGCTAATGTGATTATGGTTAATAATTAAAAAAGCAAATATATTCAAGACTTTATTTGATTCACAATGTTGATTTTTTCTTTGAAAAATTACACGGTAATTTACGCGGTACAATTTTAGCAGGTTCACCGTAATTTTGTCTAGAAACACGGTATTTTCACCCTTGCAACACTGTAACTCTCGATTTACATATGGAGACACTGATGGCGGTATGTTTACTTTCGGTGACAAACGCGCTCCTACTGTATGAACTCTGCACATAACTACACCACTCGCGCATCCATAGCTTCCATCCATAACACGCACCCTTCCATGTAAAAACAGAGCTTAGTTGAACCCGTCTCCACCTGTACTACCTATGGGAGCCAATGAATATGATTGGTGAATATCAAACGCATCCTTCCTTCCTTCTCTGGTGGAAAAGCAAACTAAGTCTGAGAACAGTCCTTGAGATAATTACCTACGCCCGGTCGGTGACATGAGAAAAGAAAGGGAAGAAATAAAAGTTGATAGGTACCTACCTATAAAGCTTTGTTTGTTCCGTCCCTACATATCTACCTAGATAGGTATGTAAATACACTTATACAAAACTAGCTGACCGTACAGACGTTGTCCTGTTTCCTAGAACTCGATAGCAGCACCACCTACCGGGTCCAATAGTTAATCTAAACCATCCAGGGTGCCACCCAAACACATACAAAAAAGTTCATTCAAATCGGTCCAGCCGTTTAGGAGGTTCAGTTACAACGAAAAGTGGCATAGATTTTTATATAAATAGACTAGCTGACCCAGCAAACGTTGCTTTGCCGGGTGAAAAAAAGTGAAAATTTAAAGATGTATGTATTTTTGTATGTTGTATCATAAAAAAATAGAAATTAAAAATTTTGTCTAAAAAATAAAAATAAAAATTTAGGGGTGGACTACCCCTAACATTTAGGGGGATGAAAAATAGATGTTGGCCGATTCTCATAGATACCGGATAAGCACAAAAAATTTCATCAAAATCGGCCAAGCCGTTTCGGAGGAGTATGGCAACGAAAACTGTGACACGAGAAATTTATATATTAGATATAGGTACTTAGTTAGGTATACTTACTACTAACTCGGACCACAAAAAAATCTTTATTTTATTGGGCCGAGGTTAAAATAGTGTAAGTAAACAATTTGTACCGTGTGGTGCCGGACGTAAAGAATAACACCACCCCGTTTCTTCCCGTGGGTGTCGTAAAAGGCGACTAAGGGACTTACTAGGGAATGGGCAGCAGCGTTCTCGATGCATTTTACCACCATACTGCGATCGCCAACCCGCCTGCCAATCGTGGCGATTATGGCAAAGCCCCCCAAATTGGGGGAGGCCTAAGTCCAGCAGTGGACGTCTTACGGTTGAAATGATGATGATGAATGAATGATGATGAATTAGTAGCCAAGAAAATATTAGGCAGGTAACTTATAATATCTGTGAGACACATCCCAACGTTCGGAGTCCATGTTGGCAGCCAAACCGAATCGTAAACAATAAATCCAGGTCCGTAAACAAAGCAAAGTTCGTCAGAATGTAGAGTACTCGATACCAAGTCACAAGAAAAATCAAAATCCAAGTTCATAGCATAGGTCAATAATATTGTCAGAAATATCACAATACAATTGAAAAACAAATAAAAGTATGCTCCGCACCGTAAGGCAATCGTCTCGCACTGACAACAAACATCCCGAGTGAACTTCCCGCTACCCAAAATGCATGTTGCGTTAGTGTGAATCTATGTCCGAGCGATACACAACACACCCACCGCAAGCCGTACGCAACCGTGCACACATTGACATTTTTGTGAGACGCGATAGCACTATTAGCTATTGAAAATGTATGATAATTTGGCTGTGTTCCGTAATACCAAAAATGATGAATGAAAACTTAATGATTTTTAAATTGGTTTTCGTGTTTTAGTATCTTGATAATATAAGCTGTGTTATGGATAAAACATTATTACAGATATTGTTGTTTTTAATGCAGAAAAAACAAAAAGAAAACATGTCATTTATGTTGTAAAAATGTGCGAAATGCAATTCGCTCAAACTTCGTTTTAGCACAGTTTTTTTTAAAAAAAACGTCACCATAACCTAGATAAATACTGTCTAAAGCCGAATATCATCTTAAAATGGTGGAAATATGCTCCAATTGCAAATGATTTTGGTATTACGTTTGTATGGACAGATTGACCGTCGCCGAGCCCTTAATCAAGAAATATACGATTGCGCCCGATTAAGAGCGTTGGCTTAGCGTTGCTAATGCAGTATGCTGTGATGTATTGGAATGGAATATGATGGTGGTGGTTCTGGCTCATATTTTGTGAGGAATGAGTTTATTTTGAGCATGAGGAATTTCGTTTGGCTTCTTGAAATGTTCAGTTAACTCATGTGTTCACCTCTCCACAGTAAATATTATGATGTCCCTTGGACTGTTTGGAATGTCACAAAGTGCCGGTGTAAAACTATAGGGTCGATTTTCATTTACTTAAACTTGCACAGTGCTTTCTTTCAACTTTCTCTTTCTACAACGTGGGATGGGTGTCTTAAATATAATTATCTCATACACGTATAAATTACTCGTGAAAAACTACATCGAGCAAGGATTATCATCGCAGAGAAATGTTAAATTCATGGTATTACCATAACTGTTCAAGACATTGCGTAAGGTCAAAATTGACTGGAAGCTTTGTATCTACGGCGCAGTTAACGTTGCTATCACGAAGACAACACAAAGCTGAGCCGAGCATGTTATTCACTTACCAATTTACTAAGCCGGTCAGTACTATCTAGTCTTGTCTTGACAGCGTAACCAGAAACCTCTTGTGCCATTTCTCACAGTTAAATTGAACGTGGAGACCACCTTGGAAAGTTGACCTTGTCTCACATCATATACGCCTGAATACAGTAGAGAACGAATAAGACTGAGGTTTAGTTAATTAATTAATCAAATTGATATTTAATTTGTAGTTCATAATTCTACACAAAAACCAAATTAATATTATAAATGCGAAAGTGTGTGTCTCTTTGTTCGTCTTTCACGACAAAACGGAGCGCAGAATTGACGTGATTTTTTAAGTGGAGATAGTTGAAGGGATGGAGAGTAAAATATGCTACTTTTTTTTCTTTTTTAGGTGGCTGGGGTGAACTTAGAAAAGCCGTGCTTTTCCCACGGACAATTGTATGTAGCATGTTCGCGTGTGTCCAATGCCCAGAATCTTTACATTCTATCCCCAAATGGAAATTCGTATAATATTGTCTACAGTTTGTTCCGAGTTCTCTTCTGTGTTCTAAATCAGGAAACCGTGTTACCCTGAATTTAACGCGAGCGAAGCCGCGGGCAAAAGCTAGTACTTTATAAAATACAATTTTTACCTGCCCCAAGCCCGATAGACACGTGCATGTAATGCCTGCCAGTGCTGCAAGAAAGGCCCGTCTTTTTAAGTATCCACTGACTTTTATATCATTGACATCATCATGATTAATGTTCAAACATAATCTAATGTTCAAAAAGAATTGAGTATCGAATATGATTCAATTAGGACACTTGCACTAAACAGTCGACTTAAATTGACATCTGAAAAGGCTTAAAGACAGTACTTTGTTGTTATTGAAAGTCAAGAAGACATTGCAGCGTTCTATCTTCAAGATAATTTAGCAAAAGCTAAGTCAACCGATCATAGTGTGCCCTTGAAAATAATACAGCCTTCAAAGTTCTTGACAGCCGCTTATCCTACAAGTAGAGACACTAAAAACGTAACACGTCTACAACTAACACGTATTTGTCGTGAAGGTGATTCTGTAGTGACGGATGGCTGCCCCTCCCGACATATTTCAACCCCCTCGCGCCGCTCCGGTCCTTTCCACCGCTGTCGGGAAGATTTACGAGCCGTCTGACGGAAAAAATGTGGACTCTCTAAAGATTTCACTGGTTTTTATTCGTGCCATATATTTTGAGAGAAATGACGCGTTGTAAGCTCGATGACTTGCGATTTATCCGGACGATTTCCTGATAGTTTTTATTGGAGCGTTTGACTGAGTATTGGTTTACTGTTTGTCTTGGTTTATATAAGGACTGAATGTGTAGTTATTGAATTTTGGCAAGAAATAGTTTTCACGAACGACGATAAAATACATCCGATATGGCCTGAGTCTGGTACCGAGCTCATTGAAAAACTCTTTCATGCGCAGAAGGTAAGTTGTCGCAGTTAATTCTGTTCAAACAAGATTAACAGTATGAGCTCTCAAATAAAAGTTTAAATTACAGTTTTTCATACTTTCCTTTTAGGTATTACAAGAGTTTGTCTTGTGAACCGCGAGCAAGGTAAATAAGAAAAGTAATTAAAAATACTTTTTTATTGCGCAAAACTTTTACGGTTTTACTTTTTTATTATGACAAATGGCTACAATTTCCTCTTTACTTTGGGTATTTCAGTTGGTAGGTAATGTAAATGAACTGTTTTTCATCTTGGATTTGGCTCTTGGCTTGAATATCACTGTATTTTAATGCAGTTAAATTACGTACCGTCTGAAATTAAAAAGCAATTCTCACTATTTTCAGGTTCCTCCATTGAAACTTGGGATATCTCCAAGACAGATCAATCGTCAACCAGTGTGAGATAGTTGCGAGTAGCTTACCTCCGTTGTGGTCAGAGCAGTCTATCCACCATCTCATAAAGCGGCTGTCAAAAAATAACAAGTATAAATAAAAATAAGTTTTCAGTAGAAAAACAAGGGTGTACGCGATGTGTCAGCGGGCTGGCCGTATTTTATGAAGGAAGTTGTTCATCGCACTATAAATCAGACGGACGCCTCGGGAAAATGGGGTACAGGATCCGGGGACACCGGGAAATCAGGGGTACTTTTGTACCCGTTGTAGGTGGTTTTTGGTTCTTGGTTTAATGGTGGCGGTGAAAGGGTTTAAAGATATTCAGAGCTTAGAAAAACTAAAAAAATAATAATAACGACATTCGTGAGAAACTTTAATGCACCTTTTGGGTGTCAAAAACTGGGTCGCAGACAATGTAGAGAAGACCCCAATTTTGTTTAACTATTCACCAGTCGGAAAGTATGCCCTGTAAATCTTACATATTCATACAACCCTCTTGAAGACATTGGACACATTCGACCAACAAACAAGGTTACAAAAACACAAATCAAAACAAGAAAAAAACCTTTCTAAATATTAAATCGCATACATTATTAAGGGTGCTCGCACATTGTGCCGTATTGCCCGCCCGGGTGATATATCGTAGGGAGGGCCGCTAGGAATCACACGCTGACAAATTCATTCTCCTCTTGACACCTTGCTCTGTATATTTTCACCCCCTACAACTGGGGGGATTGTCTTGCTAATCTCTGTAACAGCATGAATTTTTCATGCGTAATGTGCCTCTCAGCTTTTTGTGACGTATCGTAGTTTGGCGTTCCTGTTTTGTTTTTCTCTTTTCTTTTCTGAGAAAGTATTTGAGAGGTGAATTAGGTATGACCTTGGTGTGGTATTTCTCTTTAATATGGTGAAAGACGGGACGCTTTGCTATATAATGATTCAAGATATCAATAACCTATGATAGAATTTGAAAATATGAATAAGCATCCTGAGACAGAAAGAAATGGTCCGGTCAGCATGCGACGTCCTCAAAACATTTTTGTTAGGTAGATTTTGCAGTTTTTGAAGCATAAATATTATAAGGAATATCTAAGGGTAATAAATCTCCATAAGCTTTTCAAACAATCTTATTAGTTTTAGAGCCGTCTGACCTCAAAGCTCAACAATCCTTAGGGAAATCAGAATCTTCGCATGTTTTCAGTAAACAATTAGCGGGATGCTTCCTATCCAATAGAGAAGCGACTGGAAGGACTCCTTTACTACACCCTCGGGATCAGTTGGGATCCGGCACTCTGTTCTATGCAGCATTAATTGTCTTACAGACATATGCTGAACAGAGGCGTCCCAGTGCGCTGCAGTTGGAGGTAATAGCGATATTCCAAAATGCAGATGGTCATTTATCATTTAATAAAATCATTTTTGGCAGGTCCGGAATACCTATATCGACTTTTTTTACCGTTTTACTCTCGTGCTTTCTCAGTTGTCGAGGTATAGCTCGACTGGTTTTGTGTTATAGCTGAAAACTTCTGAAAAGCTAAAGAACATCGTATGATGGCCACAGCTGTACAGGTAAACTTTTTGTACTTAACAGACAAGTATCAGCTCCATGGAAAAAAAAAATCTATCTAAAAAATAGGGCAGTATTCCAGCAACCCAAGTTTCTTTATCATTCGTTTTCGGTCCTAGTCTTTATCATTCGTTCCCAGTCTTTATGATCGCATAAATTCACTTTTATCTTTATGAATATTCAGTCGGGCTGTTAACTGCGACGTTTCTTTGTTGTTTCTCTTTTATTTTATCTGTGGAATATGGCGCTGAAGATTGTTGGGTAAGCAGGCTAAGAGGTGGTGGTTTAACTAATAGGCATCGTGAATTAGTAAAGAGAGGTAGTAATAGGTACCCGTTGCCTCCAGCATTGATTTTTTTATTTGTATTTGTTGTGGCCATATGCATTTTTTTTTTGGATCGGAAATCATCAAATTACTTTTCCCGCTCTGGGTGGAGCGGAAGGGCGTATCAGACTTTTACTGATTAAAACCCACCCGTGTTCCTTCAGTTGCCCATGTGCCAGGGCTAAGGTATCTCTTTCGAACTAATCTCGCGACCCTGGCATTGGCCATATGCATCTGAGTAACATTAGATAGAAATATAAATATATAGTCAACAGTAGCTTTCAATGTATGTACTAAGAAACAAATCACAAACGAAATACAGGCCCTTTTTAAACGAGCTGCTTTATCGTTAAACTTCTTGATATTCTAATTCTGAACGATGTTAATCTCATCATGACCTACTAAACTGAAAACATGACAAGACATTAATTAAATCCCATGTTGCCTTAAAAATACAACTCAATTTCGTCTAACTTTCAAACTACGAACACAAAAAAAAACCGCATAAAAAAATTCGCCAAAAATCACGCAAAGGAAAACTTTAGCGGGCATTAACAAGCCAAAGTCTATGTTGGAGTAATCCTCGTTCCACCCCGGGTGATGTATGGCCGACCCCTACCCTGCCCCTGCGACCTAACCCTATAACTCACCCTGAAAAGTAACCTCTGCGAGTGTTTTATTACCTGATGAAATGGCCCGCCTCTGAGAGCTGTGGCCTTTGTGAATTGGACAGTTTTCGACTGGGCCTGTAGCTTTGATGGCCTGTAGTGGGTAGAGATGTTGTAGGATTTTGTGTTTGTGTTTTGACGAACTGAATTTGATGGATTAGATTGGTTAAAAAAAATCAATAAGTATTATAATAGAATTTATGACGTTAAAATGTTACCTAAATGACATCTAAGCGACAATATAATCATAAATTCTCTGCGCATAAACATGAGGCCTGGGGATGATAACGCCTGTTAAAATTCACTTAGCAATATTTTAAGCGCCTACAAAAAAAGAAGAAGCAATAACTTGACGTTTATCGCGTTGCTATCACTTTTGAGGCGAGTATACTTTTATTATAATGCTTTTTAAGTGCCTTTAAATGTAGCGTTGTGAACTAAGGGGACTAAAAATTATTCGCATTTAGTAGTAACTAGTTATTCTCTTTTAGCAATTATGTGAATTCCCCAGTCTGTGATACACTGGAAACACCATTGATTTTATCTAATTGAGACATAATAACGATAAAATTACCTTTAAGTAGCGAAACTTAGAAATTGTACGTTTCAAACGATCGGTCATATTGTTCTGACAATTATGTTGATTTGTAAATCGGGTCTTGGAATATTGATTTTATATACTAGGTGTTCTTTGTTTTAAGCAAAATGCATTGTAGGATAATAATATTGATATTTATTAGCAGTGTTTAAGAAGTAGAAAGAAAGGAAAGGAAGAAAGTAGGTACTGACATTACAGTGCAAACATTAAAACCAGTTTACTAGGTAAGTACCTTCTAATAAAAGAGAAAAAAATAGTTTGTCTCAAAGACTACTATAGTATACTGGAAGTTTGTCTTACTTAACCCTTCCAACGCTAGCCTGCGGAATACGGCAGCTGAACAATGAAGATTCATTCAGAAAAAAAAATCTTGGCAGACGTAGAAGGCGTTTGATATCTAGTTAGAGAAAGTATTTGAATTAAGAGACCTTTCCTCAATATCCAGGTGTTTAAACTTTTGAATTGTCAAGAAGAACGGTTAGGCTCTCACCTATATATATATTTAGACGCCTACCAAAAGTGTGGATTTGTAAACATAATAGTCATGAAGAAGGTTATTTAATAAACCCTAAAGATATCCAATATCGTAAGCCAAATCCTCTGACACTTTACCTCCTGTATACCTAGCTGCTACAAAATCGATCGTACAATTTGTAGTGGAAATTCGACGATAATTAGAGACAAAAGGAATTGCTTCGTTTCTATTCGTGTAATAATGGTAGCTTTGACCAGCGTGTCATGCCGATAATTGAGTTTTAATGGTGAGGTGAGCTCACTGTAATTATAGACCTCCTATTGATATGAACTAGGCTATATATATTAGCTTCTGCCCACGACTTTGTCCGCGGGAAATTTCTTGTTCCCCCGATCTACCCCGTTGCATCGCATCACCTGCCCGTACTACGACGTTTTCACGTAGCCTTCTTAATATTTTTTTCCCGCTGCTCAGCTCCAAAGGTCTATAAAGCAATGTTAAGAAGCCACTTATGTTTATTTTGATTTATTTCGCAATGAATCCAGGGGCGTAGCTACCGCCGTATCTGCCGTATCAATTATACGGGGCCCCCAGGCTACGGGGGCCCCGATGTGCGTAAGCAAAAATTAATGAAAACTTCCCAATTTTTATTTTATTTCAGAAATGACAAAAGTCAAAAGAAGCAATTTCTTTTTTCCCGCGTAAAGCGTGCGTTCTAAAGTTGGCAACACCCTACATCGGTTATCGCGGGCTGCGGGATTTCCTCGTTTATAGTCTTTTTCGCATAGGATGGGTACAGTGACAATTACAAGTAACCCTACCCAACTGCCACCCACCGATCAAAATGTAACTTTGCACATCGATATAACACTGAAAAATATTGACCCGTGTTTTTTTATTTTTCCGGAATCCACTTTTTAGGGGTAGAAACCACCCCTAATAACCCCTAAGTATGCTAACCCACGTAACTCTGGGTAGAGTGAGTTTATTCGACTGCTTTTCAATCAGAACATTACGATCTTGACCACAGATAGGCTAACCTTTTTTTTTATCTCGAGGTGGAAATCCTCATGGATGTCCTCCGCCCTGGAGTGGACGGATTGGTCTGTCAGATTCTTACTGACTAAAACCACCCTGGTGTTCCGTCCCACACCAACCATTATGTAATAATAAAAATAATAATATTCCACAACTATCACACAACGCCATCTAGTCCCAAGCTAAGCAGATCTTGTGTTATGGGTACTAGACAACTGATAAACATACTTATATATTTCTAAATACATGCATATTATTGATAAAGTACACCCAGACACAGAACAAATGATCGTGCTCATCACACAAACATTTGTCCTGGGTGGGAATCGAACCCACGACCTCTGGCATAGCAGTCAGGGTCACTAACCACTAGACCAACAGGCCTGGCATGAACCAATATGTCTTCCGCGATCCCCGACTGGTGCCGGCCCGCCTTCGCGGGCCTCCTCACGTTAGGGGGGGAGTGAGGTGTTAAACTCCCACCCGTACATCACAGAGAGGCACGCGTGTAACACTATGTGCCACCATCTCGGGTCCGTAGGAATACGGGGCGACGGATGTTCCCTGATCCGTCGCCCCTGGACCCATTTAGGGGGGCTGGAAGAGTGCTTTGTCCGCCCTCCGCCGACGCCCGGTGCGCTTGCTGCGGGCTTGGTGAGCGGAAGATATCTCCCGCTCCCTTTCCGCAGCCTCCTTCTGCGACATAACTGATTCGCAGAAGGATACTAGCTCCTAGGCGTCCCAGGACTCTTCGCTGCCGACCATCGACTCGACTACGTCCGGCAGCGACAGGTCAATGCCTACTCCTGAGTCCTGAGACGAGGGTACGATGCGGCTCCTGCCAAGCGGCACATTCTGCCAGCGTATGCCGCGCCGTTTCCTCCCGGCAACAGATAGGGTAACCTACCTTAACCCTAATATTACTTATCCCCACAAACCGTTACAACCCTCATAAACCTAGGGGGTGGTTTCTACCCCTAAAAAGTGGATTCCGGAAAAATAAAAAAACACGGGTTCAATATTTTTTAGTGTTATATCGATGTGCAAAGTTTCATTCTGATCGGTGGGTGACAGTTGGGTAGGGTTACGTGTTAGTCACGTGACTTAAATAGTGAGGTCTCTGCGTAATGAATTCAATTATTAGCTGAAATCGAGAAGTTTAGCAATTGAACATTAATCTTTTTTTTTTTAAATAATTTCTAATAAAAATTATGGATGTAAAAAGAAAAAGTGAGCCGTTGCGGGACGCCTGGCAGATGTGAAACATCGCAATTATTTTGTAAAAATAATATTTATAAAGCATATACTTTACGAAAGGAAATAAATATGGTATAATCAAAAATGACATATTCATTTTATGGTAATTATCAAAGTTCGGACTACTCTGTACCACCCTAGTCTGAAGCATTAGCTTTCAAATAAAAAAAAGATCATCAAAATCGGTTCACCCAGTTGAAAGTTCCCAGGTAACAAACATAACATGGCGTGGCGATGCGTCGCCACGGCCATTCTCGCTACACCAAAATGTAGGTTTGCCCTCGCCTGTAGATGTTTCACATCAAAAAATAAAACACCCGTCTAAAGGCTGACCTTGAGAAGTGTAGCTTAACCTGAAGAACCTCCGACACAAGGCAAAACAATAATCAGCTATAAATGATTTAATAAATCAGTTTGCCGAAAAAAAGGCAAGGAGAGTTATTTAATTTGAATTGTTTAAAAAATTGTGGAAAAAGTCACAGATAGATAACACAGGTTTACAAAAAAAAAAAGTCCTGACTATTTAACCGGACTATGGTATTCCTAGGTATTTCGGCGTCCTGAATCCGATCCCGGGGTCAGTTTTGCTCCATCACGTCAGGAAAACGAGATTTCAAGGTCACTTAGAGGTCAAAATGGTGATTTCTTGGAAGCGGCCTTGGAACAACTTTTCAATTCTTTTTACTATTCAAGACTTGCACAGTTATCCCCCAGGTTGACAGGCCACTTGGGAAGTTGGCCCGGGACCACTTCCAAGAAATCACCATTTTTACCTCTAAATGACCGAAATCTCGTTTTCCTGACGTGATGGGGCAAAATGACCCCAGGATCGGATTCAAAGCGCCGAATTACCTAGGAATACCATGGTCTGGTCAAATAGTCCGGAGGTTTTTTTTTTTTTTTTTGTAATCCTGTTTAATTATGATGAATAAATATTTATTTTAATTTTATGTAAACTTTTTTTTTGTGAGAAATCGTTACGTTTCATAAGGGCCCCCAAACAAATTTTTATACGGGGCCCCGCCAAGGCACGCTACGCCACTGAATGAATCATAACCTACAGGGTACTTCACTTACATACAAACTTACATTCGCAGTGCAAGGAGAAATTACCATGACGTACGTATATCGATGTATGGGAAAACTTATTTACAAAGTTTGTGTTGGTATAATTTCATCTCAACTACAGACCTCTTCATTGTGAGTGGTCCAACACGCAGCGCTTTTTTCTTTTCATAATAATATCTATGGGAAGCATTGATATACCTACCAAAGGTTATAGGAACTGATCGCTCTGTCTAAAACTTGACCACCTATTGAATCTTGTCAAAAAAGGCCTTCTGGCCCGTTTCTCAAGAGCTAATCGCAAGATTAGGTCAATTTTCATGATTGTAGGAGGATTCATTATGAGATCCATTTCCATCTGTTGATTGGTTGTAAAAAACAAGTAGTTTCCGAGACCACACACCACGCAAGGAAAACAAAACACTTATAACGTTTTTAGGCCTCTAATATCGACCTCCTTAGGGAATAAAATAAACATAAAATGAATCGTACAAAAACGTCTCCCGTTGCATAGTGATGTAGAATAAACGATACGGTGTAATGGATAATGGAAAATAATGGTAAATCTTACTAATCCTAACCAGTTCAACATGTATTGAACTGTAAGTAAAAGCTCTGTTTGTTTGTTCATCATCATAGCAGTAGTGCTGGGTCCTAGGTGTTTTGTTCACATTCTCCTATGTGCCGAGGCCATCTCCTGGATTTACAAATTTCAAGAAGTATGTGGTTAGTGGTTTAGTGGCACCTTAGTAACTATACAAGGCTCTACGTCGGGTTTTCCATAGCTCAATCCATAATCATCATCATTTCAGTCGAAAAAAGTCCACTGGTGGACATAGACCCTCCCAATCTGGGACTATTGCCATAATCGCCACGCTTAGCATGCGGGTTGGCCATCGCAGTACGGTGGTCAAATGCATAAGACCGCTGCTGCCCATTCTCTGGTAAGTCCCTTAGTCGCCTCTTACGACAGCCGTGGGGAAAAATAGAATGATGCTGTTCTTTACTTTTGCACCACACGGAACGATAATCCATTATATAAACCTTCATTTTATTTTATCCGTTTCTTATACTTAACTACTTTTGTGGATACAAACAGAATCCATATCCTGATTCATTTGATGGACTTTAATCAAATCAAATAATTTATTCAGCAGATCATAAAATCCAATTTTGTTAGTACTTACAAACTTACACATCTTAAACCTAGTGTTAGTACACACATTTTAACATTTTGCAAATTATACATAATTATTATTAATAATCTCAAAACAATTAATAGTGATGTCAAGATAATCATGTCAAAATTTCCATTAAAAACCACCATTAACTATGTCAAAATCATTAATAATCAAATGTAGACGAAACAAAAATGCAAACAGTACAAACAAAAACATTATTTCAAGGCACGGTTTGATGGAAATACTTGTGTTCTGGTCCAGTGTTCGAGTATTCGACCTTCCGCCCTATGTGACCAAGAGGCTGTTGGGGCTGCCCCGCACCCGCCGCATCAGAGAGGCGACACGCTTTCGCATGATTGCGTAAAAGTCGTCTATTCGCGCCTTTGCAAAACATCCCTTATGCGCTGCAGTGTCGAGGCAACCTCAGCAGCGCCCTGTATGCGTGACTTTAAATCTGCTGCAAATTTACCTGCTGTAGACGTACTTGTTCGGAAAACCAATTTTGATCTGCTTTCCTGAAGTAAATTATGAGCTTTTAAGGCTGACGCATATTGAAATAGAATATTAAAAGCAGACAAAGCCACAGGCAAAAGCAAGCAATAAATAATGGTAATTATACATAATTTATATCTAATATATACCATCAGTCTGCTATGCTGTCAGTAAAGATGGATGTGGTCTTGTGCGCTGTATTACCATATAGTTGGTGGCACTTTGCATGCGAGCCTGCTCTTAATTGGTACTTGATGGTACTTTATTTGCAAGGCTATGTGATCGCATGTTTTTGTGGGGCAACGCACATAGAATCACGCTCTTTTGATGGGTTTTGCTGTGGTGGAACTGAATTCCAAAGTGCTGATTAGAAACTTTTTGGTATTAGGAAATCGTTTTGTTTCGTGTGGTAATGAACAAGCCTGGCAGACTGATTGATGAGCAGGATTAAGATGGTTATTTTGGTGTTTAGTTCTTGTAACTGATTGTCGCCTATTGGCTTTCTTGTTTTCTCACAGTCACACAAGGCTTGTTGTAGACATATAAAGATTTACCATTGATATGTAACGCTTGCTCATTAGGTGTTGTCGATTCCAGTATGCTATGTCCAAGTTTCTTCACGATCTTTTTAGCCATTTCAAAGATGAAATCTATAAAAATAAAATATATTTATCGCCCGTTTTTGACTCGTCTGCGATCCAGGATGGAAAGTAGCCTATGTTTGCAAGTAGGTCTTGATATATCTGTGTGCAAGAATGTAATCTAGTTGTTTTAGAGTAAAATGCACAAACTCACATTCGCATTTATAATATTAGTTAGTATTTAGTATTTTTGTTAGACTGTATACTAGTAGAGACAGTGAGTTCATTTATTTCATAAAAAATACCATTGAATGCCTTACAGATTGTTGCACTACACAAATAAATAAAGTCTTTGTCAGAAATCAATTTCACGCATCAGCTATCAGATGGTACGGTTGATAACAAGTTAGATTAGCACATTATTTCAGTACTGTGACGATCACAATGACGTGATGTGAGGAATTATAAGTTGGGTGGGGATCCCAAATAATTGGGTAGTATGGTACGCCATACTACCCACTTATTTGGGATACCCACCCAAGAAAAACAAGTAGCGTAGCGCTACGCGGTTTGCTACGAAACTACATGTTAGTTATTTTGCAGGCAGTCTTTTGACAATAATTTGATTTTTTAAATTTATTTATTTATGTACTGATATGGCACTTCAACGACTTACTCACTAGGACATACACAAACAAAAATCACTTACAGTCTTATATATTGTGAGTACGTCACTTACAGAAGTGTAGGTACAGGACTAGCAGAGAAAGAATGTTTTAAGTACACGTAAGAAACTGTTACATGAATTATATACATAAGTTACAAAAAATAAGAAAAAATAAAACGAATATAAGCTAGGTTCACAAGTGCAATGGGAATTACATGGTTTTATATTTTAAAGACAGGTATTTTTAAATAATGCGTCGAACGTACTTTCCATTCTGTGGAAGAAAAATATGCAATTTTTAAGCATCCATTTTTTCACCTATACCAAATATGTATAACCAATTTTTTTTTCACTTATATTTCACATACAAATAAACGTTCGGCATACAAATAAGCATTCGGCAACAATGAATTTTGCTAATCCATAGTAGTGGCGGCAACATTGAAGTGCCATGTGTCCACCTTAGTTATTCTTTCACTTAATCTTTATCCCAGAATTATGCCACTTTGAATACCGCAGTCCTTTTTTTACTTACCATCCTCGAAGTAAGCTCGCCCTTTATCCACTACTTACTTACATTCAGTAACAAGTTGGTTTGCCAAGCGCAGGATCCTCTCGTCAGGAACCTCCAATTCTATGGCCTCCTAATCCGTGTATTGTCAGCTAAGCAGTAAGTAAGTAAGTAGAAACGTTGTATTATTGTGTGCAGCGTGATAACATCTCGGTACTTCAAACACGTTTATGTGAAAGGGCAGGAAATGTTGTATTACTCGTTGTTTGTCGTGTTTAGGGTTGGGGCGGCCCTAAATACTGGATAATAGGTTGGTTTGGCCCGTGACTTAGACCGGTAGGAATATTGCGCATGTCAAATTGGTTCTAGAGATCTTTACTTAATGCAATTTCTTAAAAAATCAGGAAGCCTAACCGGCCTGAAATAGTTATTGACTTATAAAAACGGTTTTTATTTAATTGTCTCGATTACGGAAAAGAAAAGAACTGATAATTGAGTTTCCTTATCATTTCAGCCGAAAGACGTCCAATGCTGGACATAGGCCTCTCCCAAGCATCGCTACTTTATCCAATTCTGTGCTTCTCGCATTCGGCGGATTTCTGTGGCCTTTTGTTTCTTACTCATGATAATTTTGAACACTGGAAAAACTCTCCTAAAACCCTGCTAGTAATCTAAATGATAGCATCAAGGTTTTTTTTTAGAATACTGGCATTAAACTTTTAAAAAATCGGCTTAAAATGGTCCTTGACTTTTAAAGCAAGCGCTAGAGAGAACTAAGAATTGACTTTCTCAATTTCCTACTCATAATAATTTGGAACACTTGAGTAACTTTTTTAAACCCTACAAGTAATCTAAAGGAAAGCTTTGAAACTTCTTGAAGCAAAGGGGTTAGTAGATGTAAGGGGGTGCACAAGGACTGTATGCACTTAGAGGTAACATTAAATACTTGACTACCTGAGAGCTGCCTAAGTCCCTGAATGATGAAAGGGTTAAAGTTTTACGCATTTGTTTTCCCCCATTTTATACCCACCTATTAAAAAATGGAATCTTTAAGGTATTTGTTACATTTTTCCCAGTTACACCATGAAATACGGTTAGTATTCCGGATCAGAGAAGAATAATGTAATGATAACATCAACCAGAATTAAATAAATACATTATTGCACAACCGGATTTTTCTTTCAACAAAAATTGAACCCAACATCGCTGTATAAATACAACACCCTCTTTTCAAAAAGGATTAGGGCTGTCTCACAATGCCATGTATTGTCAAAGAAATCTTTTCGCCGTTGACGAGTGATAATTACGCGGCTGAATGCCGCTTGACAGCTCACTGACGTGTACGAGACTTTGTTATTGTTACGGAGTTGACAACCTTGATTTTGTTCTCCAAAACACTCAACATCAACTTTACACTTACCGAATTAAGGTTGAAAATCCAATGAAAAATGTTTCAGTGATTGTAAAGCTAGGGTTGTACGTCACAAAATACGCTTGTTTGGTTATCGGTTCCGATCTTAGCCCGCAACTGATGTAATCGCACTAATTTATAAACGTGATATTTTTTTTTTATTGACGCGTTTTTGTTTTTGTGCTGTTTAAGGTTATGTTGTTATTAGGGTTGTACGGGAGAGAACCAAAGCTATATGATGCTATAATTGTTTAGTTAAATCGAAGTAATGTGACATCTACCAATCATCACTGGGTTCGTGTGGTAGATTACGGCCTCCCAATCAGTGCATTCACGATTTAGGTCTTCTAGGTCTACCTCCTGCGACCTGAAAAATCTTATCCTTATCAAGCAACTTTAAATTTTTGTATAATGCCTTTCTTATCTTTCTATTGTTTCGACCACCATTTTTCAGCTTGCATGCATAATTTGACAGCTTGTCATCGCTTCGCTTTTGTTAAGCACAATACAAAAGCTCGCATGTCACAAAATTATCGTATAATAGTTGCTATGAAGGGAATATAAACGTTGTAATTAATAAAAGAACATAACTCACGAACGTTTACTGAACTATGTGGTTTTATACTTTGCATAAGAATCAACAAAAGTTTCATTAAAACCTTAAGTAGGGACATAATTTGAATACGTAAAATGTGTACATTATTATTGGCAGAAAGAAAGCTCTTAAGTATTTCGAAATAACAGAAAATATTTCACATACCTTTGTATAATTTTCTGGTCAATAAATAAGCCTCCAATTCCTATCTCTATCATTAGATAATGCAGAATACAAAAGATACTTGGAACTGCCAACACACAAATCGTGTTCAGTGTTCACGCCAAACCACAGATTTTTTTCACCTTAGCAATTCTAATAACAATCTTCTCAGGTGACATAAAATTCACGTCAATCTGCTTTACATTTGTGTCAGAAAATCATAAAAAAAAATCATTGCACAAATACCTAGAAACGAAAAAAAAAATATATCCCTATTATGCCAAGGCTTATTACAAGCAGGAAAATCCTATTTGTAAACACGTAATCTGAGCATATCGGCTCAAATGACCATCACTGCCTGTCCACGGGCTTATAATACACATACTTACGCAGACAACCCGAAACCCCAAATAATCTGTCCTGTCCTACTGTTCGCTGGTTATAAGGTTGAGTTTCCTACGGCAAGGGATTTCGCAAGTGAAAATATAAATTGGTTTTTGAGGAATAAATGCCGTGTCAAGTAAGCTGTGATGGATGAGTGACAATAGGAGACTCGTATGACGTCACATTGTATTGATAGGGGGTGGGCACATAATAGAGTGTTTAGTAGCCAATATGGAGTATGCTTATTGTATGGGTTTTAGGCAAATATGGCCTTCTGGGTACTTTTTTGGGGTTGGTTGTGTATGAGGTGCAGTTGCTATGGCTATCTTTTCTTCTTTATCTTCTTTTCTTTACATATTATAAAATAAAGTCACTTCGCTGTCTGTCTGTCCCTATGTATGCTTATATCTTTAAAACTACGCAACGGATTTTGAAACAGGTTTTTTTTAATAGATAGAGTGATTCAAGAGGAAGGTTTATATGTATATAACATGCATAATATCGTAAAGAAACGCTGATAATTTTAGAGGTTTCTAATGTGATGTCATAAATAAACACATTTTTTTGCGCTTACATTGCGAACGCTGGCTGAACCCTACGATCAAAATACGCTCAAAATACGCTCAAAATAATGTACTACAGTATTGTACACCTTAAAAAGTTCTACAAAAAAATCCGCGATGGCATATGTCTAACTCTTAGGGATAACCCATAATAACCATTTTTATCCTTTACTTTTTACAAGAAATAATGGCTTATTTATGAATGCGATTTTAAGCAATACAGCATTAATCCTTATCCAATTAAGTACCTTAAATAAATTGTACATTTCATTTAGATCAAAATTGCCCTTTACAGCATATCATTAAAATTAATGTTTTAGAAGATATCAGAGATTATAATAAAATCGCCGCAGAGCGGCTAGCGGGCCTTCCCGCGTCCGGCCGCCGTCCCGGTTGATAGCGGTCGGGTAGTGCAGGATTAATAGGATTGTAATATTGTAATTCATATTACTTTGGCTTCATAGTAAATGCGAATATCATGTGTGTTCGAAGTACTCAAAATAAACCTAATTGTATTATTCCAAGTAAGACACCGCGAAATATGGCTTAGATGTTTAGATTTTTGGATGGATTTGGATTATTGGTTATCCTGGATACTTACCATAATACATAGGATACTTTATCCCGGTAGTAGGTTTCCGAGTGATATTTTCCGAAAGCTATACGGGCAAAGCCACTGGCAAAAGTACTATTCTTATAACTATGTTTAATTTGGTGTCTGGTAAATAATTGAGTGTCTGTAGGTAGGTATAGGTAGAATAGGAGCGTTAAGGAAAACCAGGAAGACTTATATTCAATTCAATCCAGCCCTATGTCGCAGTCTTCTTACTCTGAATACTATTAGTTTTATTTTAAGTACATCACAAACACACACATGATATGTAAGGATCGTAGCAGGTTGCGTTCCGTAGTTTCTGCCTACCCCCATGGGAAAAAGGCCTAATATTATGTATGTACAACATGGATTAATACATTATTACCACGGTAGTAAGTCCTCTTGCGATAATTTCCGACATCCACGCGGGCGAAGCCGCGGGCAAAAGCTAGTAATATATAAGGTGTATCTATTCATACACGAAATATTTTATGGGGTACACCTGTGGGTGGTAAAGAAGCTACAGATGCAAAAAGAATTTTTTTATCTAAGCGTTTTTGAATTTTCGTAATTATTATCAATTTAAAACTGCTTGAGACGTTTTGCATAAAAATTTTACTCCAAATTCTATGAATGGCCCGCCTGACACTGCCAGGGCGGTGACCGGACGGCACAAGCATGACCGCGGTGTCTCGGGCCGTAAAAAATAAGAAGGATTCAGTATTTCTCATGTGCGTCAAATAATTTATATATATTAAATTTTGAAAAAAAAAAACATTAAAATTTTTTTTTTTCGTTGCTGTAGCTTCTTTACCACCTACAGGTGTACCTCTTAAAATATTTCGTGTATGAATAGATACACCTTATATATCTTGGCAGCGTTTTCTGTAGACTGCGGTTTTGTTAAAGACAAAACGAAATGAAAATGATTGACTTATCTAACACTGATCTTATTTATTAAATAAAACATTATGTAAAAAAAAAACTGCTCAAAAGCGGACTTAATGCGTGAGGCATTTTTTATCAGTCAAACTAGGGTCTATCAGTCAAATCAGTGATAGGCATACTTCTTGTCTTCGTATCCTTCCTTATATGTACATAAAGCATGTGCGTCTCTAGGTTAATTGATAACTGCACTGCCATTAATGATTATACTTTAATATTCTCCGAAATACAAAATGATTGAAATTCTTGAAATTGTTTCTTCCTAAACCCCATTTTCATAACATTATGATACCCTTAATTTAAATAACATAACCTTTAGGGGCTCTTGTCAAATTATACAATTTTCTGGTGTAGTTTTAACATTAAAAAGGTAGCCTTAATCATATTTATTACAGTCACGCAATGTGTAAATCAACAGAAATGAATGACCTTCCGTCGGCACTTTGGAACCGAATTTTTTATTTGGATTAACTTGTGTTTTTGTCCAATTACGCATTGGGTGCTGGGAATGTATGTCTTTATTAAAGTAATTTACTTTTTGATGAGTTTAGATAAATAGTCATCATACCTATATACTAAGTAATAATGAGTCATTTTATGGTGAATTCATTATTCTAAATTCCTCTTACTCTTTCGCTTCGTCTGTGTTTGACAGGATTATGGTCGTTTGTAACATACTTTTGCATTGCCAAATTGAACTCTACGTTTATAAATTTTTCATGGCTTAAATACCAGTTGTGTTTGACATTACTTAGTGAATAGGGCTTGATACTTTGAAATGACATTGGCTAGTTTTCATACAGAACCGTGTGCAGCTGATCTGAAACAAATGAGGTCCATTTATGATGAAACTTGCGTTATAATGTCACAATAATTAATTTCACTCCATTGTGTCATTTAGCATAATTAAGCATCATCCATTTCACTTTATTTGATGAGAATTTATTAAAGAAAGGACAGAACTCATTTGTAATGGAGGAATGTCCACTATTAAATACGCACGTGTAGTGCTAATAAGACATAATTTGCTGGCACCTAGATACAAGAAAAATTGTAGTTAACAGATAGTTAAATATAACTTAAGACATAACATTACAACAAAACCTGTATTTTCTCGATTTATTTTTCGATATACGGTAGATGTTCCATCGTAAAAAAATGTCCATTGTGAGAAATGAATTGACACTTTAGAAGTATTCAATTAAACCTTGTATTTGCTACGTTTGTGTTGAGTTTATGACGATAGATCGTAATAATACCTCGGTGAAATAGTTAACCAGTCAGCAATGAGTGGCCAAATGACTAAGGTTTGTCCAATGTTCAATAATATCGTCCAATACTATAGTTCTAACAATTCTAATGACACGTCTCATGAACCGTAAAGCTAAATAATCACCAATGCTATATTCCATATCCATCGCTTCTCACAGGAACACAGCCCCATTCCCAAACCGACATTGTCCAAATATCGGCTTCCATTCCCTTTGTTCGGCAGTCGCAACACTCACAATTCTTCGAGGATGTCTGTTATTGGCAGCATTATACTCATTTGTAATACTAGTCGCGTGTTTGAGGGCGTTACTCAGGCCTTCGTTATTACTGTTGAATTGAATGGGAATATGAGCTGACTGAAGGGTCTGATGTGAGGTTAAATTGGCTTTGTGAGATTTGAGCAGCTGTTGCATGTGATGGATGACAATAGAATTATTGAGTGACGATTGCATTGTAGGTGGAATTTTGTATTTTCGGACGATAGACTACTCAAAAACTTGAATGACTCAAATATTTTTGTACACATTGAAGAAGGCTGGATTTTAAGATAAGACGAAGATATGATGACGCGACATAGATGTTAGAGGAGAAGACCTCTGGGCTCAGGACATTGATCAGTCCTATGCGTTTGCGATTGAGGAGTTTGACTCTTCAAAATTGTTAAGCTGAGTGGTGTTGATCCAGACGTCATGTTCGTGACAGGGTGCCGTCTACTGGTCATCTCAAGTCACCACAGCTTATTTTAATTTTTTAATTTGTTCTATTACGAATGCTTGTAATGTGCCCATCTTTTTACATAGTTCTTACACGTATATTTTCAATATGTATTATGTTATCCATTTTTTCGTAACAGTATATGATTTAAAACAGTGTCCGTGGAGTTTCTTCCCTGTTGTTCTCCTACTACGCATCGGACTGGGCTTCGTCTTTCTGACTGACCGTCCACTTTACAATTCAAAAGTAAATGTAATTGGTTTATTTGTAACTAGCTTCTGCCCGCGACTTCGTCCGCGTTAAATTTCTTGTTCCCCCGACCCTTCCCGTCGCGTCGAATCGCCTACCCGTGCAATTTTCCCCGTTTTTGCAACATTTTTCATTACTGCTCCGCTCCTCTTAATTGTAGCGTGATTTTTTATAGTTTATAGCCTTCTTCGATAAATAAGCTACCCAACACGAAAATAAATTTTCAATTTGGACCAGTTATTCCTGAGATTAGCGCGTTCAATCAATCAAACAAACAAACAAACTCTTCAGCTTTATAATATTAGTATAGATAAATACTTTGACTTTTGACAATTTGTTAAGTCTGAAGAAAAAACAGTTTTTGTAACTCGTGATTATACAGCATGATTATATGGAATGTAAAAAGTACAATGTAACTTTATATCCAAATACCTTTGAAAAATAACAACCCTATATTTACGAGACGTCAATCAAATAACTATTATTCAATACAAAATTATTTCCATAAATATTAAAACACAAAACCAGACGGAAACCTCAATGATGAATAGTTACGGGCTCTGATTGGCCCCAATCACTCAAAACACAAGAAAAAACATAAAGGAATCGATCAAAAATTATTTTAACAAGCCGTTTTATCGTACTAGGTACAAATTAGAATTATAACCTACGTTTAGCGGTTTCTGGCATGTTATTTAGACCCATTTTAATTACGTTTAATGTAGACCGTTTAGACATAACTACGGGTAGTCGGGCGACGAGGAAAAAAGAAGGAAATTATAGGTTGTATGTAGGTTAGAGTGCAATGTTCCGTGGCGCCGATTTTGATGGATAGGCGGCTGAAAAACCAACTATGATTAAACTGTTTTTGGCATGTTCGAACATCACAATCGCAAAAAAAGCTTCTGTTTTAGGCATTAATTAGATTCCAAGGTCATTTCGTTCTGACTTACTAAACTTTGTCTATTTTTATCTAATTTATGCCTATAGATGCTCTGTTCCCATGCAAGGATAAGGATGCCAAATGTTGCACTGAACGGATGACACCGCTTCAATTTTACATTTAGTTTGGATTCAGTCTTCTTTTCTATCCTTTGCTTTTTTCATTGCTCTTGTGAGTTCTGTACTGTGTTATATTTCTTCCTGAAGTACATCAGAGAGTCCTCTCCCAATCACTTTAAACTTATTTGACCCTGAGTCTGTTTTGCGGGTGGTGCCGGACGTAAAGGATAGTATCATCCAAATTCTTTCGGTGGGTGTCGTTAAAGTAGTCCTCTTTTCATTTTACCACTATACTGCGATCGCCAAGTTCCTGCCAAGCGTGGCGATTATGGAAAATGCCCCCAAAGTGGGGAGGCCTATGTCCAGCAGTGGACGTCTTACTACCGAAATGATGATGACGAATGACCCTGACTTGCATTCCAACTTGTTCTGTCAGCCGCTACCAAAATATCTAAACATTTCTCATGTCTTTGTTTTATCACAGGCTTCATAAAAGTATCCACCTATATCTGTGTCGCCACAGTTTACAGAATTGCACCTAATTTGCAATGAAAACCAATCGATATAGCGCTGGGGGCAATTCTTTGCAAGTCAAATAGGACGGTGGTTAGAGGCGACTCCGCCGAGTGATTTTATGCTAATATCTCACGTTTATTATGCAAAACCGGGACACTGCAGGGATGTGACATGAACGTTGGTATCGATAGGTTTGAGAATTATATTTTATTTATTTCGTTCTACAAAGGACTGCAGTCATTTATCAGCCTGTTAAACACTGTTAATCAATAAACGTTAAAAGCGCATAGGTTTTTGTATACAGTATGATTCTATTTCATCATCATCATCATTATCATTTCAGCCGAAAGACTTCCACTGCTGGAGCTAGGCCTCTCCCGGTTTGCGTAGTTTGACATAATTGCCACGCTTGGCAGGCGGGTTGGCGATCACAACAGCGTTCTCTATGCACTTTTAATTAAATTTAAGAAGAATTTATTTTTTTGTGTTTGCTATGTGCTTTAACCTAGACCAAATAAATTTAATTATTTCTTTTCTATTATTGGATAATACCATGGATTTTGCCAGTTTTTATCAATGACCAACTTTGGGCTGTTTCAAAAAATATTGTATACTCGTTGCAATACCTTTCATCGACTTTTGACCTTAAAACGGTAGCTATCCTTCCCATCAAGCCTACTTTATACTATTTGACAAGTTTACTAGAGAAATATCGATACCTGATCATAATGTCGCATCACTAAGGACCCTTGCGGACCGGTGCGCGGTCGCCAATTTGCGTTTTAATTAAGTGTTCACATAACAGCTATGTTTTTGTTACAAATTGTTTTCTGTGCCGAATCTGCGGTTTGTGTTCAGCGTAATGGATAATTGATGTACTTGTTTAAGGAGTTTATCTTCCATCAATCATCATTATTTCAGCCAAAAGATGTCCACTGCTGGACATAGGTCTTCTTCAAGCTCCGCCAGTTCGACCCGTTCCCGCATGCAGTGGATTCCTGCGGCCTTCACAAGGTCAGGTCAAGGTTTTAATTAATGCGGGACATTAAAGCAATGCTTCTGTCCTGGTTTTCATATCTTTATACTCGTTGTGTGTACACAGAAATTATCTCCATCTGCATAGCCTTTTTCCCAACTACGTTGGTATCGGTTCCCAGTCTAACTAGAAGTATCTAGTCTATCTAAGTACCAGTATTTTACATGGAGCGATTGCCATACGACCTCTATATATAGTCCTCCAGACCGTTTTTCGGCCGCGGCGGCCCATCTCAACAGAGACTAGCCATCGGTTTGGGAGATATTATAGTGCTCAAGTGTTTGCGCAGACACAGGAGCACTCACTCTTCCCTCACTCTCATAGTCCGATGGGACGGCAATCCGACACGACCAGAGAGAGATCAGGCGTAGGACCAACGGCTTAACGTGCATTCCGAGGCACGGAGGGGTCTTAGTATGTAAAAATGGTTGCCCATTCACTGACCAACCGTGGCAAACATAGCTTAAGTGCTTAGACTTTCACTGGCAGATGGTCATTTTGTACCGGTAGCACGTTCATGTGGTATATTTTTCGACATCCATGTGAGCGAAACCGCGGGTAGCAGTTAGTATCGAATACATTCGGCAGCGGCATGTAACCCTCTCACCGAGAGGAGGCCTGTATCCCAGCAGTGGGAACGGAATATGATGATTATGACGTAACCGCTGGGTTATAGGCGGATTTCTCGTGTTTAACAAGGATTTCTTCTACGGAGAACCTTCTGTTATCTTCTTCTGCTGCTTCTGGTCTTCCATTCGGCTATGCATTGACTGGGTACCAACCATCAGGGGTAGTTCTCCGGTTGCCGTCTCCTCTCCGTATTTTCATCCGTCACCATATTTTCGTTTAAGAATGAATTACTTTTTCGGAACTCCTTGAATTTGCACGCTATTATTTAAATGAACTACAAAACAGCGATAGAAAACCACGCGCGCTTTTAAAACCAGTATTATAGAATTTGAAAACCAGTATTTGAATACTGGTTTTCAAATTCAGCCTTCACATTTAGTAAACCGAATCATTTTCAATGGTATTGATTATCTGTTAGTCACAAGTGTAAGGTCAAAGAGAGGATATTTAAATACGGTTTGCATTTTAAAGGTCTTTTTGTCAGTTTTTTTGGGTGTTAGTATATGTTTTATTTTTGTGGTGAACAGTCTAGTGTTTATGTAAGATGAGTTACAATTTCATACTTTGTTAAAAATTTTATACTCCATTTTATGGGTATTTTAAATTTCTGAATAATTCCTGCGACATTATTTTTGGGCACATAGTTTAAGCTTTGATAGATTCTTTATAAATTAATAATAGGTATGTTGTGTTATGCTGTGTTGTGTGTTGTGTTTGGAATGTGATTAGTGTTCAGTTTATCAAACATAACTGTAGTAAGCAGATTTAATTTGCGACTTTATGCACAGAATACAGGGTCATCGACGTGCAAATTATAACCACGACTTTAGCACATGGCTCTAGACACCTTATTGTAGAAATGTTTCAATTGTGATAAAAAAATGGGTTCAATATAGGTTTGAAATATGTTTCGTAGCAAAGTGCAATACTTACGCGGTCCCGAAGTCTGGTACATATTAATTCTGGTAAAATAACCTACCAAACACAAAATCAAATGTTATTTATTGAAACCAGGCTGAGAGTCAGCACTTTTTGAACGATAAAGTTACATAAGACCCCAAAACGCCAGCCTTTCACCACTTTCTAGTGCTCTAGCTGGGAAGAAGAAGTGTCCTACCGTAAGTTTCAACGCTGTTTAGTAGTTAAAGTGTTCAATGCCCTTCCAAATTTTATTAAAATATCTATTTAATCATAAAGCAAAAGGAATCACACATTCAAAGAAATCTTTAATAGGGAATTGTCTGGTTCCTCTCCTTATTGTGACTCTATACGTAGAAGATGAAAGATTTATTTACTCTTGACAGAAAATCCTCTTTCGAGTTCAGACTCAGAACGCTAAACTTTCAGAAGTTTAAGGCCTTAAAATAGGTACGTTTAAAATATTTAGAACGGCAAGTGTCGCCTTTGCAACTTCCATATTTAATTATTGTTTATGCAGAGTAATTCTGTAAGAGACTAGTAGTTCTTTGTAATAGAAGAGGGCTTTGATGATTTTATTTTGGGTTCGTTGAGAAGATGATCTTCAGGAAGAACTGTGAAAATTATGATAAGGTTAGGAGAATGATACAGTCTCTTCAGTAAGCAGCTAATCAAATACAACATCAAAATATCAGTAGACATAAAAAAACCATTCCTAAGCTATCAGACAACCATACACCCACTCTCCAGAGTAGCCTGGCACGCTTCCAGGGTCCTTATACCCGCGGCTACCAGGTCCTGTTGCAGCAACACTTTAGCGGCCATAAGTTACAAGGTAACGACAAAAAGCTGGGCCATTTAACGTGATATACCGCTGCGGGGCGGCTTTCATAAAAGTTAAGGCTCCGTTGATACATTGCTGTTTGTAGATTAAAGAAGGGGCAGATGAGTTGTTGGAAATTGTTGTTTCGCAAAGATTTTCTTGGTTGTAATGGTCATATTCTTGTTCTGTGGCTTTGACGGTTGTCTATTCGATGTTATGGTACCTAGCGATAGAGGTATTTTCATGTGATGTGTCATGAATATTTTTAGAATAATAGAATATTTTTTTGCGGTTTTAAAAAAGCCATTCTGTAATTTCTTAGTTTCTTAAAGTATTGGTGATGGAAACTGTTGTAAAGCAAATCGTATTTGAGCCATGGAAATATGCCATAGTTAAAAGCTAGATATTGTTTTGTCCTTGAAAGAACTATGATTTTTATATTTGACGATGTTGAATGCTGCAGCGTTGCAAGCATTTTCAGTAATAACCGTTTTGATAAATATATTTTTGTAACCATTTGTGTAAGTACACACATAATATAAACAGACAGGAAGAAAATACAAGAAAAATAGACACAGAGGCGTGTATTTTTCTAAAAAATCTATTCCAATATACCTGCGATTCTACCTACTATAGGAGAGAAGAAAAAGAGATATAGACAGCGTGTGTAAGATTAAAGAGAAAATATAAAATATATACAATCAGAAACAGTTCAATTACGAAAATAAAACAAATAATATGAGAATATACTGATTTGCACACTATATGATAAAAAAAAATACAAGTACATTTAAGATTCAGATTTTGCAGTTCTGCTAATTAAATTTATTTAAATACTGTATAAGATTCTGATTTTGTAGTTTGCTAACTTTACACTACGAAAAATCTTAATGTTCTCTTAGCATATCCTCTTATTTTCCTAATCTGTGGTTTAGTTATTGTGGTGCTGCGGTTATGCTTCGGTTTTTGAGCGTAATATTTTAGGCTGTGGACTAGTTCTGACACACTTAGTATTACTTTGTTCTCATTCCATTATTTTGTGCTGTCTTTTATTGAGTGCAGCAGGATTATTGCTACTGTGAAAACTGCCTTATCTTACTTTTTTTTATTTACATTTGACTTCAGAACTTTCCAAGACAGTAATTAGTGATAAATGTTTGGCATTCAAGTAAATAGTTGATTAATTAAATTACATGAATTCAAGGTTGAAATAGAAGGACCTTGTTCACGTTTATTTTATATGCGTTTTTCTTTCTGGGTTTTCTAAGCCATCTAAGAAAACCTGAAAAAGGCGACAGAGGCATAGAATAATGTCACGCAATCCAGTACAGAATGGTACTATCTATTTTTTTTTAATATTAATATATTTTTTTAACTTATTTATTACTCATTTCAGGTTACAGACATCATTGTAGCACTAGCTGTTATACTAGGAATTCCTGTATCACAAGAGCCAAATATTATAAATCCGAAAGTAACTGTCTGTCTGTTACGCTTTCACGACCAAATCACTGAGCCTCTTTTGATGAAATTTGGTACGAGGTAAGTTTGGATCTCAAAAAAGAACATAGGCTACTTTTTATTCCGCTACTTCGTTTGCGTTGGCGATAACCGACATTTACAAGGACGAAGTCGCGGGCATAAGGTAGTTTACTATAATTTCTTTCAGCTTTGCTGTAATATACTTGAAAATTAGTTTGATTTTTTCGACAGATTTTATCCGATTATCCTCTTACTGAGGCAAGAATTTCGATATCATTAAAGCTTTGTATGATAGATGACCTTAATTATAAAACCGCTAAACATTCTAACCTAACTCAAGACTTAGTAAATTTAGCCGTATCTCCAAAAGATCTTGTAAAGCACCTTCCGCACTAAGTTTCACGATATCATTAGTAATAAAACATCTGAATCACAGTTGGGCGACTATTTTTATGAAATCTGTCGCCGCGGCTCGTAACTCACGTTAAATGGAGCAGTCTTTGGCGATATTACTGAGTTATGGCCGCCGAATAAACTCAATGAATGTGGCTGAATTTATTTTATGTTTTTTTTTGGTGGAATTTACGGTTTTTCGGGAATTGAAGAAGACTGGTAGAAACTTGGACGGTAGTAATTAATTGAAATTGACAGATCATCGAAATATACATAGGCACTGTGTCAATCCGATGATATCTACTGTTCTAGCTGACCGTGAGCGAAAGTGCTACGTTTTGTGGGTTCAGTTATTCGATCCTCACAAGCGACTCATTCTATTTATGTTATTTATCCTACTAAAGAAGATGTTTGTTATTACATCACGCAAAAACGGCCGAACGCATTTGGATGAAACTTTGGCACCCATAGTTTATAACGTTGATTAATCCATAGAATACTTTGTATCCCTGTAGTACGTCCCTTAGGGATAATTTCCGACCTCCACGCAGTCAAAGCCAGCTAGCTGATATATTTTGGGTGTAGGTAATTTAGCTACGCCTCTGCGTAAACCTTTGAGGAATACAGTCGTGATGTTACTCGTGGTGTTATCGTGATCGCTAATGTTTTATGTTTGTGGTATATTTTCAGGGTTTGAGTTTTTGTAGGGACATGTAAAATCTGTCCCTGTAAACGCACTTTGAATTATGTCACTGCCAACTCATCACAAACTGCCAGGATCGTGAGATTTGTTCGAAAGAGATACCGTGGCCCTGGCATATGGGCAACTGAAGGAACACGGGTGGGTTTTAGTCAGTAAAAGTCTAACACGCGCTCCACCCTAGAGCGGGAGAAGTCATTTGATGATTTGCAATCCACAAAAAAAAAGGTCATCACAAAAATATGAACAACGGGTACTTGAAGTACCGCTAAATACAACATTGACGTTTACCAATCGTTTCCAAGAAACAGGCACATAAGGATGTTCACCATATAAAATCACTGCGCTTGACAAGCATAATATGACAGCTTAATGATACTACTACATCCAGTCCAGTCCATCCGTTCACTTACTCCTTACTTGGTCTATAATTTAGGAAGCATATATAATCATATAAAGGAGCAACCAAATGACCGGGTACTGGCAGGATATCGCTGCATTGTAGACGTATTTACCAAGAGTAGTCTGCTTCCTATGGGTTTGTTTATGTTGATGTGCGACCGCGGTTTGGCGTTTTGGCGTCAAAATATTTGTTGGTGCAATTCACAGGTAAACTCAAATGTGACACACCTCCATCCTGTTACACTGTCCTCCAATACCTATTAACACTGTAATCTAAAACCACTGTAAAAGCCAATTATTTTTCAAAGAGTAACCATAGATTTTCTTGTCGGCTCTTCTCCATAGGAATCAACAAATTAGAACCGTGCACCCAGCTTCTGACGTTTCATCTTATGCCCATGTAGGTTTATCTATACTAATCTATACTAATATTATAAAGCTGAAGAGTTTGTTTGTTTGTTTGATTGAACGCGCTAATCTCAGGAACTACTGGTCCGAATTGAAAAATTATTTTTGTGTTGGGTAGCCTATTTATCGAGGGAGGCTATAGGCTATATAACATCACGCTACAACTAAGAGGAGCGGAGCAGTAATGAAAAATGTTGCGAAAACGGGGAAAATTTATTCCTTTTGAGAGTTTCCGTTGCGTGCGCTGCGTAAACGGTTAAAGTAACGCAAAAATCATGTATGACGGAATTGTTCCTTTTAAAAAGTTCTAAAAAAAAGTCCGCGCGAGCATATGTCTATCATTTAAGGTTGACTCACTATAACTGAAAAGGAGCGAGCAGCAACGAGCAGGCAAATCGATGCGACGGGAAGGGTCAGGGGAGCAAAAATTTGACGCGGACGAAGTCGCGGGCAGAAGCTAGTAATATTATAAAGCTGAAGAGTTTGTTTATTTGTATGTTTGTTTGTTTGATTGAACGCGCTAATCTTAAGAACTACTGATTCGAATTGAAAAATTCTTTTTGAATTGAGTAGCCTATTAATCGAGGAAGGCTATAGGTTATATAACATCACGCTACAATCAAGAGGAGCGGAGCAGTAATGAAAAATGTTGCAAAAACGGGGAAAATCGCATGGGTAGGCGATTCGACGCGACGGGAAGGGTCGGGGGAACAAGAAATTTAACGCGGACGAAGTCGCGGGCAGAAGTTAGTGTGAAATAAAAATATTTTGGTTTGATTTGATTGTATCAATACTACATTGTTGAGTTGAGTTGAAAGGTTCTTTAAACGTGGCTGGGACAGACTGAATGCTTAGGGAGGCTAGGGAAATGCTTATTATGTCTAGCAGTGGACTTAATAGGCTGAGTTGAAGATGTTAAATACTTTACAAATTACTTTTCGATTATAAGAAGTAGGTAGAAACTACAGATCGGTACCTGCTTTGCTCCCTGCATCAAAAAAGCCTGTATAATCTATGACCAGCCTGTACAATCGTGAGGTGCATGCCTCCTCGACGAGGTGGGCAAGTTCTTTGAAAGAGTGATTGCAGACCGCCTCGTCGTGTGGCTGGTGCGGGAGGGGCCGGACTTGTCGGACGGCCAGTACGGCTTCCGCAAGGGGCGCTCAACGGTGGACGCCATCATGCGCGTGGGAGCCCTCACGACGGGGGATGCAGTGGCCCGGGGTGGGGTCGTCTTGGCGGTGTCTCTAGACATCGCCAATGCCTTCAATACCCCGCCCTGGAGTTGCATTAGGGAGGCACTCTGGTATCACCGGATGCCGACCTACCTCTGTCGCGTGGTCGAGGCCTATCTGACGGATAGGGCCGTTATCTACCCCGGTCACCAGGGAGAATGGAACCGGCGAGATATGTCGTGCGGTGTCCCACAGGGATCGGTCCTGGGGCCGCATCTGTGGGACATCGGTTACGACTGGGTGCTGCGCGCCGACCTCCCTAGCGGCGTCAGCGTGGTTTGCTACGCTGACGACACGCTGGTCCTGGCGTAGGGAAGGTCGCACGAGGCAGCGGCCGAAATTATGACACGCGGGTTTGCGACAATCGTCGATAGGATCCGGAAATTGGGACTCGAGGTGGCATTGCACAAGTCCGAGGCCATGCGTTTTCATGGTCCTCGGAACGCGCCACCTGCGGGTTCCCAAGTCACGGTGGGAGGGGTTCACATCGGCGTCGAGTCAACGATGAAGTACCTGGGACTTATCCTCGACAGCCGGTGGAACTTCGTCGAGCACTTCCGACGTTTGGCTCCCAGACTAGAGCGAGCTGGCACTGCCTTAAAGCGGCTCCTGCCCAATCTGGGGGGTCCAAACGCCTCCTGCCGGAGGCTCTACACGGGGATCGTGCGGTCCCTGGCCCTCTACGGGGCACCGGTATGGGCGCTCTCATTGAGGCTGCGCCCAGCGCGCCGGTTGTTTGCGGCCCGGAGGGTCATGGCCATCCGGTTAATCCGGGGATACCGCACGGTCTGGTGCGAGGCGGCGAGCCTCCTTGCCGGAGTGCCGCCATGGGATCTGGAGGCAAAGGCCCTCGCGCACATGTGGGAGTGGCGCGAGGAGGCGAAACGCAGGGGCGAAACTCCGCTGCCGCAACAAATCGCGGCACGGCGGACAGAGCTCCGGTGTGATCTCATGGCGACATGGCGGGTACGATTGTCGCAACCCAGTGCTGGGCACGCCACAATTGCGGCAGTAAGTCCCGTCTTTGAGGAGTGGAAAGAGAGGCGCCACGGCGTCCTCACCTTCCGCCTGACGCAGGTTCTCACCGGGCATGGGTGCTTCGGTGGGTTCCTGTTCAGGATATAGCGGGAGGATACGCCCGGGTGTTGCCATTGTGAGGATCATCTAGAGGACACGGTGGGGCATACGGTGGAAGTTTGCCCTGCCTGGGCGGAGCACCACCGTGTCCTCGTGGAGGCGATCGGCGTTGGCGACCTCTCGCGTCCGGGCCTGGTGCGAGCCATGGTACGGAGCGAGAGGGAATGGGAAGCCGTCACCTCCTTCTGTGAAGCAGTTAGCTCGCGAAGGAGGAGGCGGGGCGCGTGAGGGAGAGGCAGTCTCTGCGCCCTCACGTCCCTAGCCACCGCCGCAGGAGGAGACGCCCCGGGCGTCGGGAGTCGATAGCGGACTCCCGGCCACCGTAGGCGCGAGCTTGCGGGTGGCGAGCAATGGGTAGCTCGCCACCCGGTAAGGACCAAGCTCGGGTCGACGGCGCGTAGTGTTCCACGCGCGCCTCAAAGAGATGTCAGCAGCAGTGTAGGGGTCTACTAGGACCGATGCCTGCCGGGGTCGCGTGATTGTTCGAAAGAGATACCGTGACCCTGGCACATGGGCAACTGATGGAACACCGGTGGGTTTTAGTCTGTAAAAGTCTGACACGCCCTCCCGCTCCGCTCAGAGCGGGAGAAGTCATTTGATGATTTCCCATCCAGGATAAAAAAAAAGGCAAACAACCTCTACAGTTTGCACACGACACTAAGTTTTGTATTGGGAAACTTACTAATGCCATACTTGACACTCCCCATAAAACCACAAACAATATTTCTTATAAATCTAAACTAAATTCCTATCGTCGCTAATACAAATAATATTAAAGACAAATTTTCTCGTTATGATCATAGATTTTAAAATCTCGATATGATCATAGATTTTAAAAATGAAATAGGTTATATATATCTATAAAATTAATTTATTACCTATGGTTATACTTGACATTCAGTAAGACCCCTGCATACTACAAGGCCAAAGGCGGGCTGTCACTAGTAGATCTTTGACAGTCGTTACGCATAGACAACAGCCTGATAGTTTTACAACCAGTCTTACCAATGGGTATCGTAGTACCCAGTAACGGACTTATGGAGGTCAGATAGGTAGTCGCTCTATGTAAAATACTCAGACGCATCCGATTAGACAGGAAGCCAACCCTAACATAGTTCGGAAAAGGCTAGGCAGATTTACTAAATGAGTGCATTGCTGAGATTATTCATATTTATAGGAGTCTATTCTATATATTCTCACCGTGAAAACTTAGGTGAAGTGATCTTGAAGTGAGATGCCATTGCACTTGATGCTAGATATTGACAATGTGGAAAGCATTAGCGTCACCTAAGTTGTCACAAAGTACAATTGATTACTTTGTACTTATGATAAAACTAGCTTCTGCCCGCGACTTCGTGCACGTTAAATATCTTGTTCCCCCAACCCTTCCCGTCGCGTCGAATCACCTACCCGTGCGATTTTCCCCGTTTTTGCAACATTTTTCATTACTGCTCCGCTCCTCTTGGTTGCAGCGTAATGTTATATAACCATAGCCTTCCTCGATAAATAGGCTACTCAACATAAAAATAATTTTTCAATTCGGACCAGTAGTTACTGACATTAGCGCGTTCAAACAAACAAACAAACTCTTCAGCTTTATAATCTATATATATAAAAGAAAGTCGTGTTAGTTACTTCACTTATAACTCAAGAACGGCTGAACCGATTTAGCTGAAAATTGGCAGGGAGGTAGTTTAGAGCCAGGAGAAGGACATAGGATACTTTTTATCCCGTTTTTTTTTTTTTTTTTTTTTTTCCCCTTTTTACGACCGCGTTCCCGTGAGACGTCACATAAAACGTCAAAGAGAATACAAGTCACTATAAAACGTGGTACTATGACAAAAACGTTGCCTTCGAAGTACCAGGTTATCATAACTTGACAGGAGCTTACCAAACAAAGGAGTGTCAGCTAGAAAACGCTTTATGCCTTCGAAGTACCAGGTCATCATAACTGGGTAGGAGCTAACCTAACATATGAGTGTCAGCTAGAAAACGCTTACCAGATCACCACCGCGTACCAGGTTGTCAAACTTGGTACGTTTATAACAACATTTATTGAATCTGAGGCGATACGAAGTTCGCTGGGTCAACTAATTATCTATACTAATATTATAAAGCTGAAGAGTTTGTTTGTTTGATTGAACGCGCTAATCTCCGAATCGAATCCGGTCCGAATTGAAAAATTCTTTTTGTGTTAGGTAGCCTATTTATCGAGGGAGGCTATAGGCTATATAACATCACGCTACACCTCAGAGGAGCGGAACAGTAATGAAAAATGTTGCAAAAACGGGGAAAATTTATTCCTTCTGAGAGTTTCCGTTGCGTGCGCTGCGTAAACGGTTAAAGTAACGCAAAAATCATGTATGACGGGATTGTTATTTTTAAAAAGTTCAAAAAAAAAGTCGCAAGAGCATATGTCTATCTTTTAAGGTTGACTCACTATAACTCAAGGAGCGAAAATGGACGAAAACTAGCAGGCAAATCGATGCGACGGGAAGGGTAAGGGGAGCAAAAATTTGACGCGGACGAAGTCGCGGGCAGAAGCTAGTATTAGTATAGATAATTCATTTCCAAAGACAAAAAAAGCCTTTGATTTCTACAGTATTCAAATATTAAAAAGTGACCATAAAAATAGCCGTAACAGCCTTCTGCGCTCGCTATCGCGAATTGTCTATCAACAAGCTCTAAACAATCGGTTTCAAGGCGTCCCTGCTCACATACCGTGACGCAATATGGTATCCCTTATATTTTCCCTTCAATCAAACTAATATGACTGTATTATTATGGCGAACAGGCAACATGTGTTTATCGTGTCATCGAAAGACAGGCGCTTCCGTCGATTGGTCGGTCTTCCTGTCATTAATTAGCAGGATTGTATTAATTTTTAACCTACTATTACTTAATTTCCAACAAAGACATGTGGTTGGTTATGGCAGCCATTTTCTTTCTGCAGGATCAAACAAATGGGCGTTAGATTTTGTATAGTAATTAAAATCCATTGCAATTGTTCATCAAGTGAAGTCTTTTTTTCTCATGTTTTAAGGGTCGGTATGTCCTTATGATGGACAGGCTGTGACAGACTGACACACGAGTGATCCTGTAAGGGTCCCCGCTTACAGGATCGCTCATGTGTCAGTCTATCTGTCACAGCCAATTATCTCCGAACCTTCGGAACTGATGACTTTTAAATTTAGTACACATTTGAATTTCTATGACCCAAACGTGTGACATAAATAAATAATTTTGAAAATGTAAGTCATTTTATGAGGGAAAACTAGCAAATTAAAATGAAAAGTTTCCGATAGTTATTAATATTTACCCTGTGGCTTATCAAATGAAAGGGTCTCAAACATATTTTTTGTTTAATTTTAAAATAAACAGTTCGGAAGCTATAAAAAAATGTATTAATTTACTCCCCCCCATATCCGAAAGTACCTACAACGCCAAAAATAAAAATTCAAAAATTGTTTATTACAGAAATTAGTTCTTTACCCACAGAATATAGAAAAACCCACAATTATGTCCAAACTTTCATTTTGCGTACAAACTTTCATTATAACATATTTTTCAATTATTATTTTTAATTATTATTTTTTCTACTAATTTCATTAATATTCGAGAACATCCATTGGTTTCTAACTAAACTTCAACGATATCCGTCAACCCTGATTACTTATCTCTTTTGTTGACCGTACATTAATGTCACGCATTCCAACTCGATCAATAAAAGCACAGTTTCACAACAGTTTCCTCTCATAAATCACTGAATATTTTATCAATATTTTCTATGCAATAAATCAAATGTTTTATCATCGACACTTATGACATGGAGTGTGAACGTACTATCATTGCGCTATGATTTATGGTGTCGGGCAGCATAATAAAGTATTTTTTTGTGGACCTTATCTATTTATTACTAAATTATGTATGCCGTGGAAGTATTAAAATAGGGTATTGAGTTCCGATAAGGATTGTTTTGTAATGTGTTTTTGGGACGGAAGGAAACTATTAATTTGTTAGGGAATTGCGATTATTTTCATATGTTCACTTTTTAATGATTGTACAATATACCTTTTTCTCACAAGTATTTCGTCCACGACGTCATCCGCGTGAAATTGATTGCTTATCATCCTTACCGGCCTTCTCTCGTTGAGAGGGAGTGGGCCATAATTCACCACGCGGGCCCAGTGCCGGCTGGTACATATCACATGTCTTCGAATTTTGTGTTCTAAGGCATGCCGGTTTCCTCACGATGTTTTCCTTCACCGTTATGTTTTCGTTCATCACTTTTCATTGCTTAAGATACTCCGGAATAACGTAATTTTCCATAGGTGAAAGTAATTTTAAAATCAGTTAATTCGTTCGGAGTTTATCCATTATAAACCATTTTGCATACAATGAAATCTTTCCTGTAGATTTGACACGAATTTGAAATAAAACTGGAGCAATTGTATCACAAAATAGATAAGTTGCAACATTTTTCTGTGAAATGCATACTATAGCAACCCATTGGCGGCACCTATGAAATTCTTATAAACAAAAGAAATCCTTTAATTTAAAACTAAATTTTCACGTAATCCTCCCTTTTTGCTTATTCTTTCTAATCGACAATGACTGATTCGCCCATTACTCTCCTCACTTCAAAACTCAACAATTGAACGCAACAGCTGGAATTTCACGCTAAAAAATAACTGTTAAAATAACAGCTATTATTAATAACGTTAAGAAAAAAAAAAACTGTTGTTATTAATCAAGTTGTATTTGCATTAAGAGACGGCCCTTGTTAATTTGTTGGGAGATGAAAAGTTAAGCTATTAGAGAGGATGCCTCCCCGGCGTTTTTCTTAGATGTTTTTAATCTTAGAGTGTAACAAATAGCGCTCTTTAAGAATTAATTTTGGATGATCAACGGGTATCTTCTGTGGTAGTCGGGTATGAAATACAGAAGTGTTGGTTTGATTCTGGCGATACGTAATACTGAGGATTATGAAAAGCAAGTTTTGATACGGTACCGTATAACTGCAGTTAATGTCTTCTATCTCTTTTTTGTTTCATCCATATACAGGTACTGGAGCTTTTTAAAGAGTTAGGCAACTGTGCCACCACGACTACCTCTCGATCAAGAAACGTACAATGGATTTTGGTTCCGTTTTAGTAAAAGAGATGAAAGATAGAAAATACTCGTTCACCTACGCTCGCTTGGCGGGAAAAATAAAAAAACTCGCTTGGTACCTACGAATACCAGCGATGGAGTAGTTAGTTACTTCACGTCATACCCGGGCACTCGCTCATAGTCAAGCGATAACACTTTACAAACTACATCCTCACTGCTGTTGCTCGCCAACTTGTTCAATAGTTGATCGTTGACTGTTTACACTGCCAGCAAGCATTCTCTATGACAAGAGCTATCAAAGAAAATATTCGTTCGGCGACGCTCGCTTGGCGGGCAGAACACTCGCTTGGAGATTCTTGATTGATACTTACGCAAACCCAGCAAGAACGACAAAAAGTGACTGGGTAGTCTTTCTACGCTCGGGTTCTCGCTCATAGCCAAGCGATAAATCTATCTGAACTACGCACTCGTTGCACGTTGCTCGCCTACTTGTTTGTAGTCCTCGCTAGTTCTACTCGCTTTTCGCTAGTCGTCAGAACCAGTGATAAGACATTTATAAATGTATTCGAAATTTAAAAGACTCATAATTTCCACTACTGTAGTGAAAATCCTCGTTAAATAAATGAATTTCATACCGTTTCACAGCAGTTATTCATTGTAACGCAACGCAACAGTTTTGAAGCATCGTTATTTTAATTAGCCTTTGAAGTTACAGATGGTCGTTAGTTATTCTTTTATATCTCCGAGTATTTTAATTTTGATTTGTTTTTGTTCGTAATTTGTTGAGACGGCGGATTAATAATGTTTTTCTTTTGTTTTCGAGACCGGAGTTATGTTTTGTTTCGTTGATAAATGTGGGTTGTTGATTGATATTTTTTCTGTTTATTCTTTAATATTTATTAAGTTGGTGTAACTCTTATTGATGTCGCTAGTCTAAATCGCTTTTATCTTTGATACCGGATTCTTTTGTTTCTTTAAACTATATTTGTAGTCGTTTATTTTCATGATATTACTCACAGAAATAATTGAGACTATTTAATCAATGTGCCCAGTCATAACATAATTCTCAGACAATCAGTCTCAGTATACACACTTCATTAAATAAATCACACACACACAGCCACACAAAGTGTCCATAACACATATATACAACACTTGATATTTACGGACACATCACTATCGGTACTGACACCTTGAGAGACCATTTAGCAGTTATACCGCAGTAAATATTAACGTTATTGTAGCGACTGTTAGAATTAACGGTTATTGTGCATGATAGACGCGGCCACTGATAACTTGGGACCAAGAGTCGTAGAAAATTGATATGGTATTTTAAGTATACCCGATGTAGAGTGAAGGCTTTGAATTACCATATCCATCAACCTGAAAATCCTAATACCAATTTATTTTTTGTATCTACCTATTAGGTCTCATAGTCTAAGACTGCTATTTCATATGTGAGTGTTATGCAATTTACAGGGCCTAGACAACGGTACATCTATCAGCGATAATAAACAATCCACTTAGCCTTTTCTCAACTATGTTGGGGTCAGATTTCAGTCTAACCGGATGCAGCTGAATACCAGTATTTCATATGGAGCGACTGCCTATTTCACTTTCACCACCCAGTTACTGGGTAAAACGATACCTTTTGGGTAAGACTGGTTCGTCAGGCTTTCGGGCTTCTAAAAACCATTTCTGACTGTCATAGATCCACGTATAACAATCGGAGGCTTGGCATGTAAAGACGGTCACCCATCAAGGCGTTTTGGCGCTTGTTGCGCCACTTCTTCCCAGCTCAAGCACTAGGAAGTTCGTGCGGTCCATGGCCCTCTACGGGGCACCGGTGTGGGCACCCTCATTGAGACTGCGCCCAGCGCGCCGGCTGTTTGCGGCCCAGAGGGTCATGGCCATCCGGTTAATCCGGGGATACCGCACGGTCTCGTGCGAGGCGGCGAGCCTCCTTGCCGGAGTGCCGCCATGGGATCTGGAGGCAAAGGTCCTCGCGCACATGTGGGAGTGGCGCGAGGAGGCGAAACGCCGGGGCGAAACTCCGCTGCCGCGACAAATCGCGGCACGGCGGACAGAGCTCCGGTGTGATCTCATGGCGACATGGCGGGTACGATTGTCGCAACCCAGTGCTGGGCACGCCACAATTGCGGCGGTAAGTTCCCTCTTTGAGGAGTGGATAGAGAGGCGCCACGGCGTCCTCACGTTCCGCCTGACGCAGGTTCTCACCGGGCATGGGTGCTTCGGTGGGTTCCTGTTCAGGATAAAGCGGGAGGATACGTCCGGGTGTTTCCATTGCGAGGATCGTCTGGAGGACACGGTGGAGCATACGGTGGAGGTGTGCCCTGCCTGGGCGGAGCACCGCCGTGTCCTCGTGGAGGCGATCGGCGGCGGCGACCTCTCGCGTCCGTCCCTGGTGCGAGCCATGGTACGGAGCGAGAGGGAATGGGAAGCCGTCACCTCCTTCTGCGAAGCAGTAATGCTCGCGAAGGAGGAGGCGGGGCGCGTGAGGGAGTGGCAGTCTCTGCGCCCTCACGCCCCTAGCCGCCGCAGGAGGAGACGCCCCGGGCGTCGGGAGTCGATTGCGGACTCCCGGCCACCGTAGGCGCGAGCTTGCGGGTGGCGAGCAATGGGTAGCTCGCCGCCCGGTAAGGACCAGGCTCGGGTCGACGGCGCGCAGTGTTCCACGCGCGCCTCAAAGAGATGTCAGCAGCAGTGTAGGGGTCTACTAGGACCGATGCCTGCCGGGGTCGCGTGATTGTTCGAAAGAGATACCGTGACCCTGGCACATGGGCAACTGATGGAACACGGGTGGGTTTTAGTCAGTAAAAGTCTGACACGCCCTCCCGCTCCGCCCAGAGCGGGAGAAGTCATTTGATGATTTCCCATCCTGAAAAAAAAAAAAAAAGCACTAGGAAGTGGTGAAGGGCGGGCTTCTTATGTAATTTTGACGTTCGAAAAGTGCTGATCCTCACCCTAATTTGAATAAATGACTTTTTATTTGATTGATTTGATTTAAGGGAACAACCGAATCAGACATAACTTAACCTTATCTATCGACATGTGCGGCTGTTATGTACATTATTACAACGACCCATAACGATGACTGAAAAGTGTATGAAACTGACATACGCTATCGAAAAGCTTATGTCAATTTTGCTGAAAATTGTTGCAGACATACAAAGCCCTTTAAAAGTGATTGCCGCATTTGTGCTGTTTTATATCACACGAAAAATTTTATAAATAGAAAATCAAATAATATTTGTGGTAAGCTTTCACCGCATCTACCTCTTCCCATTCCTCACAATTTTCCAACATTATGTTGTAGGAAGATTTCAAAGAGTATCGTCTTCAATGCGCAGGAGTTACGACCAATCAAGACAGCGATACTAAAGTGAAATTACTTTGTTTACATCGCTAATGGTTATGACTCTACCACAGTGAAGCGTTATGTTTTCAAGATTGTTATTTGTGTAATTTTAGCAATTGGAAATACTGATAAAGAGTGTAAAGATATAATTATCGTTAGGCGAAATTTTGACGATTTTAAGACATGGCGATGACCTTTAGCATCGTGGCATTTTTTATTACTAATTACGGTATTAGAAGCGTTCAAAATGTTGTCGCACACTCAATCCAGCGACAAACGTTGTCACAAATATTGGTAGATATTTTTTCATAGCAGATGAGAAAGTGAATGCTCTAATAACTACAGGAACAGCCTCTTTGGTTGCCCTTTTTTTAGGAATTGTCATGTTTTTTAACCGACGAAAAAAAAAGGAGGAGGTTATCAATTCGACGCGTATTTTTTTTTTTTTTTTTTTTATGTATGACCACGCATAACTTTGTACATGGTAAGACGATTGTGATAATTCTTTTTTTATTGGAAAGGGTATACTCCCAAGGTGGTCCCATATAAATTTGGAAAACAAAATCGAACCCTAAGGGTCGGAAAACAGGGGATGATTGATTGTTCACTCACTGATTGTAATGTATAACCACGCATAACTTTATACAGAGTAGTCCGATTTTGATAATTCTTTTTTTATTGGATGGGGTAAACCTTGCCAAGTATTATTAGTACATTCAAGCCACAAAAAAATATTAAATAAAAACTTTTTAACAAAAAATTAAACCGCCGAAAAAACTGAAAAGCAGAAAATAATAAACCTTAAAATTATGAGTCGGCGCTTTGAGTGATCTTTGTTCATTGATTTTTCAGCGCCGACTCAAAATTTTAAGGTTTATTATTTTATGCTTTTCAGTTTTTTCGGCGGTTTAATTTTTTGTTAAAAAGTTTTTATTTAATATTTTTTTCAACCGACGAAAAAAAAACTGAGGAGAACTGAGGGAATTCAACGCGTATTTTTTTTTTATGTATGACCACGCATAACTTTTTACATAGTAGTCCGATTGTGATAATTCTTTTTTTATTGGAAAGGATATACTCCCAAGGTGGTCCCATATAAATTTGAAAAACAAAATCGAACGCTAAGGGTCGGAAAACAGGGGATGATTGATTGTTCACTCACTGATTGTAATGTATAACCACACATAACTTTATACAGAGTAGTCCGATTTTGATCATTATTTTTTTATTGGATTTGGATTTTTTTTTTTATGTATGACCACGCATAACTTTGTACATGGTAAGACGATTGTGATAATTCTTTTTTTATTGGAAAGGGTATACTCCCAAGGTGGTCCCATATAAATTTGGAAAACAAAATCGAACCCTAAGGGTCGGAAAACAGGGGATGATTGATTGTTCACTCACTGATTGTAATGTATAACCACGCATAACTTTATACAGAGTAGTCCGATTTTGATAATTCTTTTTTTATTGGATGGGGTAAACCTTGCCAAGTATTATGAGTTCATTAAAACCACAAAAAATATAAAATAAAAACTTTTTAACAAAAAATTAAACCGCCGAAATAACTGAAAAGCAAAAAAATAATACACCTTAAAATTTTGAGTCGGCGCTGAAAAATCAATGAACAAAGATCACCCAAAGCGCCGACTCATAATTTTAAGGTGTATTATTTTTTGCTTTTCAGTTTTTTCGGTGGTTTAATTTTTCGTTTATCTGTTTTGCACATCGGGTTCACTCAGGGTTTTGTACGAACTTATGTTAGATCTTGGTAATATGACACTTTGAAATCTTAAAGGTTCAGAACTTGGCAAATCCTCAATGATACAACCCTCGTAATAATATCCAGTTCTAAACCTGTGTACTGTGTTCTTATCTTCCACAGCGTTAACAAAATGATTGACAACCTAAAACCCAGTGTTTATGTGTTTGACAAAAAAATCCGACTGCGAACATCACAATTATCCAATAAAAAAGTTAATGGACATCACACATTACCCATCATGTTTTAATTCCCACAACACATCAATCATGACCACACATTAACTAACAGTAACACGTACCGGAAAAAAAACAGTTCAAAATGGCGGAGGTGAAGGAAATATCTTCGTCCGTTAATTAGTGATCGTTTTAAAATCTTTATCTTTCATCTCATGGATTTGTAAACATTACTTCCTGTTTAAATTTTAGGTAAAGGTTTACGTACATTGAATTGTAATATAGCAGTGCTTTTGGATGGTACAAGATATGGTATGGTGGTGGTATCTATGATATTCAAATGTTTAGCACTAGATATTATTATGAGGGTCACCCAACATGAAGATTCTGGCGGAACAATTACCATAGTTTGCATAGAAATGATTGTGTGTATACTTTTTCCGTACAAGCCTAACCTAGATTTTAGCCAAGTTTGAACCAAAAACTTGTCATTCAACCTTCGAGCTATCATGGCTATGATATCAAAATATCATATTATTATGATTAAAACGAGGTACGTACAAAATTAGTGAGCAAACCCAATGTGCGAAACACATAAACGGCCGAAAAGAAAATGGATAAATTTGAAAAAAGAAGAAGAAAACAAAAGAAAACTCTTATTCAAAAATCGACCGCCCAACGTTCAGGGTCGCGCGACATGTCACGTGACTATTTATGACAGTCACGTCGACGCCAGCCGACACCATTTATAAAACTCAATTACCGCCGTCTCCGTTGCTTCGCTCCCTAATAATGATAATTGATGACGAAATTTGCGAGCTTTTTGCGGGGATCCTCCGACGGCCATATTTCTTATTTTGCGTTGGTTTCCACGGTATTATGCGGTACGGTTTTTACTTTCAGATCTTTGGAACCTTGCGAACGTTATCCTTAAAGCATATGACAATTCAAAACCATATAAATAAACGCTGTACGACCGATTAATCATCTGAGCTTTTCGGACGGTCACTAAAACCACCTGTGTACCGGGTCAAGAGCAAGTGTTTTTTTTTTTTTTTTTCAGGATGGAAAATCATCAAATGACTTCTCCCGCTCTGGGCGGAGCGGGAGGGCGTGTCAGACTTTTACTGACTAAAACCCACCCGTGTTCCATCAGTTGCCCATGTGCCAGGGTCACGGTATCTCTTTCGAACAATCACGCGACCCCGGCAGGCAAGAGCAACTGTCATGTTTGCTTTTCTGGATTTAGTTCCAGTAGAATATTATTTTTTAGAATTATTTGCGGTTTTGAAAGCTTTATTTCGAAGTAGTTCTTATACTTTCGTGTGATAAACTATGCCATGGTAAAAAGATCAGATCTGGCTTAGAGATTTCGTTTAATTACAACGTAAACAGATACGTTTTTACCGAGACAATTTTCCTAAAAGAAATGGAAACTCACACTCACAGCTTGCGATATTTCTTCATAACACGGCCCCTGTTTAATTTGTAAATCGCTTGACGACTGATTAAAAACTCTTCTCTGAAATATTTACGACCGACGAGACGAAGAATTCTCGCCGTTTGCCACGCCATCGCCTCTTCAAACAGTAAATTAAAAAAAAACATTCACAGAGATAAATGTGAATGCGTCTATTTAATTGTGGATGATATTTTTGTATGGGAATTAAAATTAGGGATGTTAAATTGATTGGCAGTTTGCAATTATTTAGATTTTTATTTTCTTTGATATCTTTGGTTCATTTTAACATTTATTGCTCACTCGTTTGTATTAAACAACAGCTTCTTTGGAAAAGAGTCGTTCTTTGTAAGATTTAATAATTATATTTCTCATACTTATTATTTAACTCAACTCCATCAGTTGGAAAATCTGCATTTTAGCCCACTTCGATAGCCTTTAGACCACAAAAACCGACTAAAACAAAAACAAGAACCCCACGATCAAATTCCAAAACCATCGACCAAAATGAGTGCTGTAAGATAACGAGCGGTTTGCCCGCAAACAGTCCACTTTACGGGCAAAGCAAATCGGAGGCATTCCCATCAATTTGCCACGGCCCGATATTACGGAGTGACGTGACGGCGCGTCGGATCACGGTAATGACCAGTGACTGGGGCTTCGGGGGGCTATAAATCTGTGGCTGTAAGTGGCTGGCTGTAGAGGTGGTTGTTGTATCGATTTTGTTGGTTGATTTGAGGAATCGATCGATTTCAAGATGCTTCTTGATCTATAGAAACATGTGTCTCTTCGAGGACAAATTGTCAAGGAAACTTAGCCTAATTACGTAATCATAAAAGTGTTTGCCTTCTGGCCATCCAAAAGTGACATAATTTTTGTTGGACCCAGGCTTTGTTGGCTTCCAGTTCTGCTACCATCCGTACCAAATGGACCATGATTGAATGGTTCGTATTGACATTGGCAGCAGTAGTGTTTATCCAATCATTTGCTTCACAAGGATTTATTTTACCTACTAAAAGAAATCGCTGGGCAACGCCCTAAAAGAAGATATTGTGACCTTATTGGTGACGTTCTTCAGGAAGGTCAGATGTTAAACGTAAATTTAGCAATAGGAGGAGTAGGATTCTGGAGTTTCTACTTACCCCATGGGAAGAAACCGAAAGTTTATGTACCTACTCGTATATAAAAATGTGAGGATTTAAGTCCACTTTACACTAAGAATTTCCTCTCTAAATCCAGAACAACATAACCCAAGATATAGTTAGCTATAATCGATTCCCTTTTCCCACCTCTATCAAGTTACTCGCGATTAGTCATCTCGCGTCCAACGCTGCGGTTAGAGGCTGCACATTATATGCGATAACCATTAGTTAGACTGAAAGGTCTGCCAGGATTGCAGCTGATGATGTAGGGGGCTCGTGTTTGTGTGGTCAGTCTTTGGGGCGATGGTTTCGTAACACGGAAAGAGGGTTAGTTATTATGTGAAAGGTATTTGCTTAAATCGGTGGCAGAGAATTTACTATGGTCAGGTTATTCAGTGTTCTGTCTTATTATGGGAAATGTAAGATAGTAAGGGAAGACCAACAATTACGTAATAGGTAAATTACGGCATAAAGTTTTTGATATCAAAGTTTTCATCATTATTTAAGGAACAGGAATAGTTTGTGGTTTGGATAACCAGAGCACTACTTGTAAATTATTTGCAGCAGGCTTTGGGAGAGGTTGTTTAAATATTAAACGTGGTAGTTACAGGTAACAGCTTGCAAACGACAAACAACTTGGCCGTCGAAACAAAAACAAATGAACAACAAACCATACGAATCTACCTTTTGGAAGAGGCAACTAGAATCAGTTCCATTTTCATGTAACTGTGGACGTTCAAAAGTGCCTTTTTGGGTCTATTTGAAATAAATGCTTTGACTTTGACAAAAGACAGAAATTCGAAAAGGAACCCGGCAACCGCCCTTACCGCCCTCTAATTCCAAACAAATTACGTTAAAATTGACACAGCCTAGCGCACAGAATTCAATCACCCCGTACGACAAAATTACATACCACTACTATTTCGTCACAATACACTTTTGTTTTCAAAAAGTTTTCAACACAATTACATGGAATTATGTAACGTTTCGAGTGTCGGGTTTTAAGTAACGGCTTCACTCGGCGTTTACCTGATTGAGTGACTCGAAAGTGCCTCAAATTACAGGCTGGCTGCCACCGATGTGTTATTATATGTGCCTCCAACATGTTTAAGTTAACGAGGAACGTTTTAAGCCTCGTATGAATTCTGAAGACTTATTTTTAAAGGGCTATCGGGTTTCCAATCTTGCGAAGGGTGGGTGTTGGTAGTTCTTTTGTTTGGGGATACTACGGAGATGCTGTTGCTTCAGTAAGATTATTAAGAAGTCAAAACAAATAATTTATAGAAACGTTAATTATATGTACTTGATCGACATTATATGATGTCTACAGTCACGTTCAGAGATGTATTTTATGACAAATATTATTTTCAAGGATAAAAATTTCGTCCAAGCGTATGATTGATAAAATGATAAGCTACTGGTGTTGCTATTAGAAGGCTTCAAATGTTATTTACTAGTTACTTAAAACATTGGTACTTATCTACCTACCACGATATCGTAAGCGTAATGCCTTCAATGAGCGCAATAAATTAGTGTAATAAACATCTTAATAGCGTATTAAAAGTAACGTTACTGCCAAATATTTACCATCTTAATGATGGTGCTTGGAGACAAAAAACGTCCATTTAATCCCACGGCAAATATGACTTGGCATCATAATGCTAAGACATATTTATTTTTACGACTCAACGTGGTATGACAAATAGTGAAGTCGTGATCATAATAATAAAGTGTGGCAACCTAATTATATTATTATAATGTCAAAATATTTTTACGACCTAACAGACAATAATTCAATGTTCTTTTCAGTGCCAAGGCGTTTGCTGACAATATGAGGTTTAATATTTGTCATGACAGATATAATATCGAAGATAGACATGAAGAAAAGGAGACAAAGCAAGGTTGTGAAGACGATTATGTGGTTAAATCAATGGGTGCATTTGGACGATGGCAGGCTATAACAGTTACAGTGGTATCTTTCGGCAGACTGATTGCTATGTGGAATATACTTTCAATATTATTCTTAACATCTGCCACAGAATTTGTTTGTAAACAACACAAAGATAACGGAACAATTGTTATTAAAAATTCAACCTGTTACGACGGGTGTATTGAATATGTGTTTGATAATGATATTTTTGAACAGACTTTAATATCAGAATTTAGTTTGATTTGTGATAGAGCTTGGATGGCAAGCTTCACGCAAATGGTTCTCATGTTTGGATTGGTGATTGGCATTACTGCTTTTGGATGGATTTCTGACAGGTGAGACAAGCTTGCTATCGAAATTTCTTTTGCGTTAAAGGAAAATAAAGAGCCTTCAGTCCTTTTCTTATAAACTGTTTTTTATTTATACAGACCGGAGTCGGACTTCGATGTGCGACTTATTGCCATGGATTTAGAACATGGTTTTGGACTCCCCAGCGTGGAAATTTTTCGTCGTTTGTTAAAAAAATAATTGCTGTTACTAACATTTGGTCACTTTTTTGTGAAACAGTTGATTTTTTTATGAGATCTGTTGAAAATTTCTACGCCTTAGGGTCTAGAATCATGTTCTGAATGCCACTCTCCCTGACACCCTGTATTCTTTAGCCTTTATCATTTTGAAATAACCTGTTACGGTCCCATGTTCAAGTTTTCAAGTTGTCATTTGTTCTTTCTCCGTTTTCAGGTACGGGCGTAGTAAAGCAATGATCCTATCTGCTCTAATCGACGTCATATTCATGATCGGTACAGTATTCGCTCCAAACTATTGGACTTTCACTGCTCTAAGGTTCTTTGTAGGCTTAGCCAGTGGAGGAATCATGTCAGTTACCGCTGTATTTACTTTGGAGATTGTAGGACCACAACACAGAGAAATTTTTGGTGCTTTGGCATTACTTCCTGACTCTGTAGCCGAAGCTACTCTTGCTGGTTTTGCATACCTTGCCACGACTTGGAGAGTATACCTGTTAGAATTTGGTGGTATTTCTGTTTGTATATTGGTATTGTTATTCTTTTTGCCGGAGACACCAAGATGGTTGATGGCAAAAGGTAAAGCAGATGAAACTGTTGAACAGAATAACAAACAATACTCACAATTTAGCAGCCTTAGTCATAACTAAGGCTGCTAAATTGTGAGTATTGTTTGTTATTCTGTTTTAACATTTAAAATCAGAAACCCTAAAGTTTATTATCTTATGTCTGTGCTACTGACTACAGAAAAATATTGAGAGCTGGATAGCTTCTGTCAAAAGTGGAAGGAGGACGTGCGGGCTTTCGAAAATGTAAGGAGTGGTGGGAGGCCTTTGCCCAGTAGTGGGACAGCGGAGGCTTGTAATAAAAAAATAAAATTTGTGTTTGCATGCATAATTCTGCTTACATGAGAACTAAAATTGCAAAGATTGAAAATGATCCAAGAATTGACATAAAAATATTGATTCATTCAAATCTCAGTGTGAACCTTAATAAAATTAGCAAGTATTACTTACTTTTCCAGTAACAACCGTAGTACCACTAACATAAAGGATAACATCGAAACAGCTCTCAAAGAACTAAATTTAAAAGGGAACGAAGCACAAAACATGAACTACTTAGACTTATTCAAGACAAAGCGACTGTTTATGATAACGATGTCATCATGCATCGTGTGGTTTGTGACAGGGGCGTGCTATTACGGTATCAATCAATACAACACGGTGCTTGGGACAAATATATTAATCGTGGTGGCTGTAATTGGAGTTATACAGGTTAGTTGAATTGATCGGTGTCTGTTAGCTGTTATAAATGAATGCGTTAAAAATAGCTAAAATATGTCTTACCATTTTGATTAGCTACCTCAGTTACTTATTCACTTTAAGTATAAATATATTTTGAGTGACATACCACTCTCTATTTCATGCACAATTTTTATTTGGGCAAAGCTGAAACTGAAATGGCATTTATCTACTAAAACTACAACTGTTTGATTCCAGATGCCAATGTCTCCATTAGCAACAGTCATCACAAAAGTATACGGAAGGAAATCATCAACGATTGGTACCTTTATCATTATCGGAGTAACTATGATTATACTAGTTTTAATTCCCAGTGGCACATGGTTATCATCCATATTCGGCATAATCGGAGTTTTGTCTGCTTTTGTCAACTTTTGCGTTATTTACATATACATAGTAGAACTATATCCAACACCAATACGGAACATGGGCTTTTCTTTAAGCTCATCTAGTTCCAAACTAGGAGCTATGTTAGCTCCTTTTTTGGCCAATTTACAGCCACTGTGGATACCATCCTTAATATTTGCAGTTCTACCTTTCATTGCTGCGGTAATTTGTCTTTTGTTGCCAGAAACAAAAGGGCGGAAATTGCGTGATTCTGTGGAGGAATGATACCGTTAATAGCAGGGATGGCTATAAATGGGTTCAACATGATAATGAGGATGTCAGAGAATTATTAGAATATACAACGATGTGAAATGTATTCAAGGATAAATGTGAAAATTGTAAGTATAGAAATGAAGATGAACGTGTTGGAGAATGCTTTTCTTCTTTAGTTGGCGAAGAAATTAAAAGCAGAGTAAGTCGCAACACAAAAGCGAATTTAACGAAAATGTAGGATTGCTTGGCCAAACTGTTTTCATCTGATCAATCAGTTACTCGTACTTAGTAAAAATTTTTTTGTTAACTAGAAATAAACATTTTTTTTAAATCAATATTTATAAAAGAATTTGACTTTTATTTTGTTCTTATAAAACTTTTTTAAGACAGTCTTAAACTGAAATCTTTTTTAAGCATCCTTTACCTTTCAAACTCACTACTCGCAGGGACTTGAAACGTTACTCTAAATAACGCTACGCGTAGTTTTAGTAACGATAATTTATACCGTTTATTCTATAACTTTATTCTTTACAACGTTTTTCATATTTTTAGGATTGAGTATCGTTACAAAATCTGAAACGTTATTAGGTAATATTTAGTGGAACGGAACAACATTCATTTCGTTTACAAGTCCCTGACTACACGTAAGTGGAAAGTGACAGGAATAAATATTTCACATTAAAAATTAATCATCAGAACAAAAATTACGTAAATAATAACCTGTTTTCCTTAGTGAAAATGTTAAGTACGTCTAAAATACATCTTTCGGACATGATTACATAATTGAGCGGAGCCAAATTGGTCCAAATAACATGTTACACTACCGTGCATATTATATTGGTCATCATTTTTAAAAGAATTATTCTCTGTAATTTTTCTTGTGAATCGTCGTTAACTTAAGTATCGAGATTAAGAATTCCAAAATTATTGGGTGTATGTTTAAAATTATCTTTTTAAATATAGATTTTAAAGGTAATCATAATGCAATCTGTCGACGTTCTTGTATACATAAACTGATGTCTTTTCCCATGGGGGTAGGCAGAAACTACAGAACTACTGCTACAAACCTTACATACTCCCTATGTCTCGTTTAAGTCATACATCTGGTCATACACGCACGCTGGTTACCAGTGCTACGCACCTGACCCCTCTGAAGAACATCACCAATAAGGTCACTCTATGTTCTCCTAGAGCATCCCCTTCCGGCAAGTCTAGGCACACCTGCCGTGTAAATTACTGTACCTTTTTTTAGCCATCCTCGATTCATCCTCTCAGCATGACCGAACCATCTAAGTATAGGTACTCTTTTAAATTGTTGTCAGTATATTTTCTTTTAAACCGCACCGTCCGCGTATTCTTCTCACATCATTCATCAGCCTATCATTCACAGTCACACCACACATGCTTCGCAACGAACGCATTTCTACAGCATTTATTCTACTTTCATGTTTTCACGTTATAGATCATGGTTTTAATTTTGGTATAGTTTAACTTTTCAAATCAGATGCCTATCTACATCAAGTATGCAAAATAATTGCCAATCAATAATAATCATCAATCATAGTATGCGCGCATGACATTTTCTTTGCCAGATTTGTCCATTTCATGCGCTGCACACTTCCACCGGTAGCGGGGACCCTATCAGAAGCCGGTGGGCCTCGGAGTCCCAAGCTGGCCGGTGGTCGGCCTCGTCCGCGCCGACGTACTGGTGGTGGTGTCGTCGGCGGCGTGAAGTATTCGTCGCTCGAGCTCGACGCAACTGCAGCGGCCGGTGTCACTGGACACTCCAGACGTGGAGCAGGATCCGGCAACTGCGAGGCGGAGCTGAGCGACGAACCCGAAGATGTTGGGTGTGTGTTCAGTTTCAGTGCCCGACTTCGCGTCAGCATTTCAGTATTTTGTTTGTGTCAGTTTTCATCCATGTATTGTAAAATTTTGTCATGCATCCTGGTATACATTTTTGGTTATAGTACCAGTTTTTGGTAATCCACTGCTGTTGTTTACACATATTGCAGAACATTTTTGCATTTTAGGTCTTTAAAAATACTAAAATATACACGGTGAAAAAAAATCTTGTACCGTCGGGTTGACAATCGGGCCACAGATTAAGACTAACAATAACATAAATATTTGCGCACCTTATTAGATAATGATACAGTGTACTTCATATTCCTTTGTAACATCTTTTGATTTGATTTGAATCACCTAAGTACGTAAATGCTTCTCTACTAAACGATATCAATCCATTGCTGCTATAAATATTTCCAGCTAAACGTACATCGATCGAATAATTGTACTGCTTTGATATTCCTATATTAACTATGTCATTCGAATAAATCGATGAACGTTGAAGTCAAATTATCTATTATATATAGCAGTAAGTATCTATTAAATGGACGATGAAGTTGTAAAACTATTCTTTGAAATACATTATCTTTTGTGTTCGTAGAATGTCGATACAAAAAATATCATACACTTAAATTATCATCCCCATCGATTATATGATCAAATCTTGACACTTTAAGAGTCTATAAACCATACGCAGATAGAAGATTTAGCTCAAGCAACTGATAAGACTTAAAAAGTAATCTTGTACTAACGTTTCCAATAATCTCGGGTCATCGGTATCCGACCTAACAAGGGATGAGCCATAGATTATGGGGTCAGCTGGGTCACACATACGAATGTTATCTGCTTTACTATTCATCTATGGGCGTTTAGTCATCTCTTTGTATTGTATCAAAAATATTAAACGTAAAATGTTGAAAATGAGCTTTTGACTCTGTTATAATATGAGCGCTTTAGCATGCAACAAAAAAACACCTAAAAACTCAAAACAAACTGAATAGATTAATGGATGTCAGCATCATTTCAGTCGAAAGACGTCCACTGCTGGACATAGGCCTCCCCAAGCACCACCACTTCGACCGATTCTGTGCATCTCGCATCCAGTGGATTCCTGCGGCCTTCACCAGGTCATCGGTCAATCTTTTGAGAGGCCTGCCAACGCTACGTCTTCCAGTACGCGGTCGCTACTCCAGAACCTCCAATTAAAGGGTGTAGTGCGTTTATATAAGAGTACGTGAAGATGCCACAATCAACCGTCTTACATTTAGTCGTGACAACACTCACAGGAAAGTTTAATATGTTGCAAAGTATCCAAAAGGAAGCTCAAAAAGAATAATTGCAAAACATCCTGCTCAGAGTTTAAAAATCACACTTGTTACGTCGCAAGTTAAAGGACCAATCATTTCATTGACCATCGGTCCTTTGATCCGGGGGTCAGCGTAGCTCTCGAGAGGGAGCGGTGCCTTTGACCACAGATGTTATTATGCTAAATTGAATCGGATTGTATTCGTTTGAGACCGCAATGTGTCACTTAGGCTGGAGCTGTGTGATGTTGCCGGCTTAAAAATTGTAAGTTCCGTCCGTTATTTTGCTTGGTTGATACTTTAATAGTGATAATATTGAACACATCCTGAATCCATACATAATCAGCATATAATGTTTCTACTGCACGTATACAGGTCTCCTCTTTTCGAAAGGGGCTGGGCTGTAATCTACCACGTGGTGCCAGTGCGGGTTGGTAGATGTCACATATCTTTGAATTTTTGGTTCTAAGACATGCCGGGTTCCTCACAATGTTTTCTTTCACCGTTTTGAGAGCAGTGGTGATGAAATAATTTACACAAAGTAAAGCGCCTGTTTGGGTTCGCACCTACGACCTACAACTTCTAAGTTGCGGTCGTTACCACTGAGCCACCACTGCTTCTCATCCTTAATTCACCTCATCATTAATACACACGTCATGTTGTATCTTGTGAGGAATCTGTCACTACTGTTTTTATTCCTGTAAATCTTAGCTAGCATTTATTTTTCAGGGTGTCAATAAAAGAAATAGTTAGGTATGCTTTCGATTTTTTTTCACATTTAACAAAAAAAAAAAATGTTTATTTGGAACAAGTTTGAGGACACAGATTTACAAAGAGAAAGGAAGATAGCTGCAAAAGTTAAAAACTGTGGCGCAGCTATCAACGCCCAGGTCAAAAACATGGTGCATTTGCTCCAGACAAATAATTAGAAGAAAGAAATACACACGACAATACCCACGTCTAATTTATGATCTCGAAATACTTCAGTAGTACCCCGATAGCAAGTTTAGATGAAAAACAAGAAATCCTAACTCCATTAGAATTCTGATCTCGAAAGTCCAACACGAAAATTACCGTCTCAAATCCCAATCTAAATTGTTCACGAAGTGACGATCCCTGTCGACGCCCGAGGCAGTCTGTCGGGTAAAATATCTATCTAAACTGAATAGGATGAAGAACGTGATGCAGTTGCAACCAGACCTGTAGTTAGTCTGCGATAAGACCTACTATTTGGTTTATTTGACGGTATCTTACTCTCCAAGAGATTTAAGGTAATAACGATTATATTGTGAGAGGATTTTGTTGGATGAAGTTCATTGATGGCTTAAGAGATTTAGTTATCTCTCTTAAAATATTTAAACTCTCAGAAACATATTTCTTTTTAGATTTTAAAGTCACTGTATGGTTCGCAACGTTGTTATGTCTTTTTATTTTAAGTGGGTGATGAATTACTCACATAATTCGTAAAACATTATGATCATCACCATCTTTCTTTCTCCATAGACATATAGCAGGAGCAAATGGTACAAATACTTGATGACAAATGAATTGCATTAGGTGTAAAAAAGGATAATTATTACAAATTGTAATGGTACTCGATAGCTTACATCCCAACAGTCAACACGTCGGCGCTCAACACTAAGAAAGAACAACAGACTCCTCAATGAATACCAACCAATCCTTTAACTTCCTCGCAGGATACACCACATCTATTATAATGATTGATGGGAGCGACCGCCAGTAGGGGGCGGACGATCACTTTATCTACCATCTTTATAGCATCGGCGGTATCTGTACCCATTGTTTTACCCGTGATTTATGCTGCGGAGCGTATGCTTTCATATTGTGAATGTTTTTGATTTGCACTCTCTATGGTGTGGACCACCCTATGGTTTTCTGTGGGAGTTGAAGGCTAGTGATCAGCAGGTCTGGTGGATTGATAGCGTCTACTTGGGTTCCTTTCAGATTTTTTTTCAGTATGCGCAGCTTGGTTAATATGTCAATTTGAAAAGCAAACGCATAATCATAAATTAGGGCTAAGTTATTTCTTACGTTAAACTGGAAATATGGCAACATTTTTACTAGTACGGATGTACATCCGTCATCAAAAATTTAATGCGTACTTCTTTTTGGTATCCTTTTTTTTTTTTTTTTTTTGGATGGGAAATCATCAAATGACTTCTCCCGCTCTGGGCGGAGCGGGAGGGCATGTCAGACTTTTACTGACTAAAACCCACCCGTGTTCCTTCAATTGCCCATGTGCCAGGGTCACGGTATCTCTTTCGAACAATCACGCGACCCCGGCAGGCATCGGTCCTAGCAGACCCCTTCAGTTTTGCTGACATCTCTTTGAGGCGCGCGTGGAACGCTACGCGCCGTCGACCCGAGCTTGGTCCTTACCGGGCGGCGAGCTACCCATTGCTCGCCACCCGCAAGCTCGCGCCTACGGTGGCCGGGAGTCCGCCTTTTTGGTATCTTGAGGACAAATAATTTAATGTTTAATAACTGGTTTACGTAAAAATTATACACAGAGAGAATAAAAAACCGGCCAAGTGCGAGTTGGACTCGCGCACCGAGGGTTCCGTACAAACCTGTAGGTATTCTCGGTTGAATTTTTTTTTTAATTTTTATATTTCAGTTGATTGAATGTAAGGTAAATTGCAGTTTACGATTTATGACATTTAAAAAAAAAACTACTCACTCGATCTCGTTCAAACCAATTTTCGGTGGTAGTTTACATAGTAATGTACATCATTTATTTTTTACCACTTTGGAAGTGTCTCTCGCGCAAACTATTCAGTTTAGAAAAAAATGATATTAGAAACCTCATTACCCATTTTTGAAGACCTATTCATAGGTACCCCACACGTATGGGTTTGATGAAAAAAAAACCATTTTTGAGTTTCAGTTCTATGTATGGGGAACCCCAAAATTTATTGTTTTTTTTTCTATTTTAGTGTGAAAACCTTAATGCGGTTCACAGAATACATCTACTTACCAAGTTTCAACAGCATAGCTCTTATAGTTTCGGAAAAAAGTGGCTGTGACATACGGACGGACAGACAGACAGACAGACGACGAATCTATAAGGGTTCCGTTTTTTGCCATTTGGCAACGGAACCCTAAAAATGAAGAATTCACAAAAAGGAAACTGAATTGAGTAGCTCCTTACATTTTCTACTCCGAACATAACATAAACTGTTTGTTATGATGAACGTGAACATATTAAACCAAAGAATGTTATCTTCATCAATCTCATTCATAATTTTCATACACGATCGTGGATTATCAACACGTAGTTCCCACAAAGAGGTCCCTGGAGCCGCCAGCCGGTCTAAGATTGGTATCTCTTCCGTTCGTGTGTGGTCTTCATTGAGTATGGTGGTGCTAGGATTAAGGTTGTACCCCTGCAGAATCCTAAAAAATGTAACTTGCATCATAATCAAGAAGCTTTTTTGAATATTGAAATATTCAAAAAGCTTGTCCTGTTTTCCTATTTCCTGGTTGCACAAACACGTTACTTAAGTCCTGATTTGTTTATATGCATTGACATTTCGTCTACGCATGACATAAGTACTACCTACAGGTCAACTGAAATTGAGACGTTAAATCATAATCTTAGTATTTAAAATTGAGTTTTGATTTATATTAGAGTCCTGATGCTTTGGTATAGAACTTTAATAAGTCCTCAACACTTATTTTAATTTTTGTAGTATCCTTAGCAGCGAGATTCTTAGTTCTTTCTAGTGTTACTTTCACAACATCTTGGCAATGCTTTACAACCTCGCCAGGTCTTATTGCAAGTAGTTAAATAACGAGAAATACCTCCATACTGTGCTGTAGATCTACGTCAATCCGTCTACTGTCACTCGAATTAATGTCGTGATCTTCACGTGCCCCTCATAAATCTTCGAATAATGTTTGCAGCCTTACGTGTCGTAAAGTGCTTTAGCCGTTAGTAAGACCTTAATTGTTATGGTCTCAGTTATGATCATGATTTGTGTGTGGTCCTTGAATGACAAAAGAGGCGAATCTGTCATTAGTGGAAGAGAAGTATATTGGTCATAGCTTATATTGTGTATAGTTGATGAGGATATTAATTTGACCGTGCTGAATATGTCATTTAAGTCATAGTTATTGGTGGGAAGGAAGTATGTTTGAGTAAACTGGCTGGCTTTTAAATCATAGATTTATTATCAAATATTTGAGGGTTGATTTGAGGGCCAGTATTTATCTATATTAATAATATAGATGCGAAAGTAGCTTTGTCGGTCTGTTACGCTTTCACGACTAAACCACTCTTCACGTCTTCGTCTGCGTCCGCGATAAACGACATTTACGCGGACGATGTCACGGGCAAAAGCTAGTTGATAATATTTTCAATAAAAATATTCATACTTGTTTTACAAAATCGACCTTAACGAAGAAATTTATTTGTATTAACTTTATCCTTTCAAAATATAATTGAGTAGTAAAAATGCACCGACCACCTAACCCTGTTGCAAACGAAAATAAATGGCAATCACGGCCCGACATCGCTGTAGGTGACGCAAAAAACATGCACTTAGCATTCATAGTGTTAACCCACGGCCGGTGGTCGACGATTCGTATTCACGACGAGCAACGGATCGCAGGACCGCAATTATAAATTATATGGGTAGTTTTAAAACTATGCTTGTTAATTAGCTAATGTTATATTGATTGTTATTTTAGGCAGGTAGTGCTGCTATTTGGGACATCGGAAACAACCGCTATATATCATTGATTGAAGTCAGCGTATCCTGTTATTACATATATATCAATAATGGTTAAAAATTCAAAGTTATATCACAAGAAGTTTATTATTTCGTAGCACCTGTAATGATGACGTTGTAACTATCTCTATGATAATTTATAACCCTAAATAACAGCAATATCTTTAAAGCATCATTCAGCTATTTGACAAGGTTTTTATGAATTGCACTACTGATATGTAAACTTGAGGAATAACATAAACTATCAGGAGCGGTCGTTGGAATGGTTTCTCGAAACAATAATAGCAAATAATTGTTAAGGTCTTAACAATTTAACCACCAATCTAAGCCAACTCCAACGGTATTTCCCAATTCTAACAAGGATGCAAGCAATCAATATTCATTGTACCACGGTAAACAGCGAACCAAATCTTTATCGACAACGCACCGGCTGGTCACGGAGGTCTGTCAGTAAAAATTCACAAAACGTAGGCCTGACGAGTTGCCCACTCGATTATTGGGCCCCGAAGACCCGGCCCGAATGGGAACGGGCTGATTATCCGGCCCGTTGAGGAACCTTGTGTAATAGGCCCGTTAGGAGATAGCACTCGGATCTTGTAACAGTTGCTAATAACGATTGTTATCTTGCAGTTTTAATCGGATTGGATCGAACAGTTTGAGAGGCTGAACTGAGTTTGGAGTTACTTGAGGGAGGTGTGTTAGATTATTTCGTAGCTTCGATATTACTTAACGAAGTTCGAGTTATCTTTTCAAATGCAAAGTATTCATTTTCTAGTTTTATAAAAGTGTTTGTGCAAACCTACTTACAGAAATAAAATCATTTTGCAAGCAGATTCCCATTTCTTCCCGTGGGTGTCGTAAGAAGCGACTAAGGGACTTACTAGAGAATGGGCGGCAGCGTTCTCTATGCATTTTACTACCATACTGCGATCGCCAATCCGCCTGCCAAGCGTGGCGATTATGGCAAACCCCCCAAATTGGGGGAGGCCTAAGTCCAGCCGTGGACGTCTTACGGCTGAAACGAACGACGACGACGACAAGCAGATTCAAAGGTCTGTATTACAGAACTTCACTCTTTAGTGAACGAGTTTTACGTAATTCTTGAGTCTCTTGAGTCCCAAGCATTACGAAAAACGAATTTACGATCCATTTCAGTGATTAAAACTGTATTTTATTTAGACTTGAGTACATACATATTCATAAAATAAACTATGGTATTCAGCTTCTTAGGTGGCTTGAACTTCGTAATGAGAAGATACTAACGAGAAAAACTAATGAGAAAAAACAAACTACAACCTATTACCTAGTTATCTAAGTTTCTCTTTAAGTGAACTTTAATTTGGTTCTTCGAGTAATAAATGTCTTTAAACCGAAATTAGTTTTAAGTAATGCTTGAGTGAGGCCCTGTAATATGGGGATAAGATTTAAAAAATGAGAAATAGTTTTGCTTACCACGCTATATACTTCTACCATTAGACAGGTCTTAGTTCAATAATATTTTGACTAAGTATTTTTATGTTATTTAAAAACCAATCAATGATTAAAAAGAAACCAATTAAATAGCTAGCAGTTTTATTTCCTCACACCAAAAGTAGATGTCGCGTCAATTTGCGTTAAGAGCTCGGCTCCAATATATTTTACAGCATGTAATGAACGAGCGACGTCGGCGATAAAGATATGTATGTTATGTCCACAATCTTTTGTACTTGAACGCTTTATTACTTCTCAGATCTCTTTGATTTTATTACTTTTAAATGTGCAGTTTGAAGCGAAATTTTACGTCTTTGAATTATGGTTCGGATTAATTCGTGAGATATGCCCGTGTTTTTATGTGCTGAGTTTGTGATGTGTGATGGTGGTCTGGGTTTTATGCTTCATTCCAGTACTTTTGATAAGAGTCTTGTGAGTACTAAGAGGTAGTTTTCGGGTTTTGTTGAGGTGATTTGGGTGATTTATTTTTCCAAGTAGCTATGTATGCGTGTCATATGCATAGTGATAACTGGTAACACATTTGTTAAAAATTCTACGCTTGCCATGTCCGCCTTCAAAAAGAATACATTGAATGGTTTTGAAATAGCACTGAATTTAAAATCAAGCGCAGAATACAAAGTTTCATGTCGCAACTACAGCAGTGACAATACATAACATTTAACAAGAACTATCTGAAATTCCTAGACTTCCTCGAACTGAACACTAAAGCGCACAAGGACAGACAGACACTCACCGTGTTCAACACATTAGTAAACATCCGTAAATTAAAGTTTTAAATGACAATAAAATAAATTAACGCGTTGTGTCCGCACCGACGTGTTTATGTGTGCGATAAAACGCGCCTGCGCTGCGCCCGCGCTCATCGCTGGCATTTTATTGTTAGCGACCGATACGATTGTACACACGGAGTGATTGTTTCAGCAGTCTCTCGATAAAAGATCTTCCTGATCACAAGGCGAGTTTAAAGAGCTTATGTGCTTATACTGGGTACATGCGTCGGTGTAAAGATGTCAAGGGCAATGTTCAACTGGATATTTACGTTGGGATGATAGAGACTATTAGTCTACATAATCAATGAATTATTCACATTCATTATTCATATCATTACCATATCAATCATAACTATCATAATTGTCGTATTTTTCATCTATTTTATTTTCTTAGCATTTATTTTTTCATTCATTTTTTCATACCTTATTTGTCTGATCAGCAAGGAACTGTATTTCCTTACTTACTAACTCTTTTCCTTAGTTACAAATCCTTTATTAACTACTAAAGCACTGGGTATTACTACTCTCACCCAGCTTAGCACACAGAGATTCACATTTTTTTGTCCAAGCAATGTCAAAAAAGCTGCGGACATAATCAAAGAATTCCACTCTTTCAAGAAATTCCTCAAACAAAAAACTAAACCCAGAAAACACACCGTCTTAAACACCAAGAAGCTTAATAATCAGCCAGTGTGCTGAAGCCCATGTAACTTGACGCCGAATCAACACGAGTAGTCAATAAAACTGCAGTTAAAATCAACGGATTTAACATTGGACATAAACCGAGACATGGGCCGTTTATTGTAACAGCCGTGTTGTATTTATTCGTTAGTTTCCAGTTACAGGTTATGCTGCAGGAGTTGTGGGGGGATTAGGTGGTTCACTGTCGGAGTTGTGGTTACTTGGAACTCGGCGTTGTTGACGTGCCTAAAAACTGGACTACTGACGATATATGTTGCTTTATCAAGAGTCTTGTTTTATGGTCCCGAAAGAACATCGAGACATCCCGTATTGTGAAACCATATGACCTGGTGGTTTTTGGCATCACATCTGAAGGGAACAATGGAAAATTTTTAGACTGACTGTAACTAGTTTTATTTTATAGGTCAAGTTACGTATATATTGGTGGTTGTGTGTTGTGTTGTTATGTTTTATAAGTTTGCCATGTGCTAAACCGGCAGCTCACGTGTGGTCCATACCTTATAATGTATCAACTTGCAGCTGTGTAAAGCCATTGACAAATTATATTGCCTATTTACTGAGTGATTGCCTCTTAGTTTAACTTTATATTATACCTATTGCCAATATTATTGCGTTACATGAATAAATATAGGTTCTGCCAGCCCAGACGACCATTCGTCATGTTGAAAATATAAGGCATTTATCTTTCACAATTGTTTCGCAATTTACATGCCCAGTATTTATCTAACAACATTAATATCTTGAAATATTCTTAAACATGTTAATTTGACATTCAAACATAGTGCGATTCCCGACTGTTCCTATGGGAAAAGTTGGTAATATAAAGAGCACTCCACACGGGCGCGTCGTCGCCGCGACCGACCGTATAATTTTCACATTCAATCAAACGTGAAGCCCACTTCTCGCAACGTGGTCTATTCATAGTGCTGCCTGTCTGTTGCAATTTCTGTCGCCTGAAAAGTCTGGCGGCTGCTTTATTTTTATTTTTCAAGGAGTTGTGTGTTTTACGACTCTTTGTTTTAGGAGATGAATAGTAGTTTTAAGTGCTCCAGGTAATGTTAGTACTGAGTACCTTGGTGTTAAAGGAGTTGTTAGGACAGCGTACGTGACTTAAGTGGTCCTTAGCGACGCGAGGCTATTAAAAACTGTAAGAGATAACTGCTGTAGAAAAGAAACATAAATCATAAATGTTCGTATTTTAGCGCTACCTTCTATGTCACTGTAGATAATGTATTTTTTTAACTCACAATAACCAATAATTAACCTAAGTACATTTAGCAAAGCTCAAGCGACAAAGGGTTCTTGAAATAAAAGCAACGTCTTCAACTACAAAAGGGTCAAACCACAGCAAATAAAATTAAAAATTATCACGAAACTGGGTCTCAATTTAAAAATTTTACTTAGTGACCCGTATCTGTCATCGGTTGTGACGTCAGCAATTTCACAGATTGGACATCCAAGCGATGATAAGTTTTAAATATAAAATATTTTTATTGGGATATCATATGTCTGTCAAACGTATCTTGTACATTATTTCAAGGTTTTTATGATGTGAATGTGAGGATCGTTCAGAGTGTTATGAATTTATTATTCGGTCTGTCTTTTCAAAAGATTTTGAAGATTCAAGGCAATTGCTTTATTGGCTACTCCTTAATCGATAGCGAATTATTTGAACTAGACTTGGCTGTCTATGGAATTCCAACAGCTGAATTAAGCAATTGTTTGCCAGAGATTATCTGTGGTCCTAATTAAATGTCCTACAATACTACACTCCGTTATTCAAATGGCTTCTAGAAAAATCATTCTATTCTGTGAATGAGTGACTAACCTCTACAGAGTCACACTGTCATTTATAGCTATTATAATTTGACAAATGATTGACATTATACTATTAATTTACTAACCAGAATTTATATTACAATTTATTATCTTCATTTATTTATTTAGTGTTATCAATATTTTGCATTTTAGTTTTAGCGAATTGTATTAGAAACTGTCAAAAAACCCGACCATTTGTAACGTACTACAATTCTTAGAAATAATTTTGAATTTAATTTAACTGGCAATGTTTGGTTGATATAAGTAAATCTTTGATATTTCCAATAAAATTAAAAGACTAAAAAATTACCTGGAGAAAAATTTCCCAACAATGCCAGCCCACACTATGAATACGGTGTTAAACAGCAGATTAGCTTGCGCGAGCGCACGACGCGTACTTCACATTTATTTCTTTATTTATCCGCGGCCAATAAGGCCTACATTCAAATAGTTCATTAGGCATAGCTGTGACATATCCAGCCCTTTATATGCGAAGCCCGTTTCTTTGGTTTATTTGACTGGCTGTTGATGAAAACGGACGGGACATACGGATGGACAGTTTGACAAGTACGCTGAATATAAATGGGTAAACTTAAAATTGGTAGGCAGTGGAAAAATACTAAATGTCTTGTAAACATGTTGTAGGCGTTGCGTTACGCTATCTGTCATTGAGATTTATGTAGAAAGTTTTAAACGATTGCTATTTTGTGTTAATTTATTGTATATGTTGTACTATACTGGAGCTATATGCCTGTATAGCGTCGAGAGCAGAATGTCAATTTTCAGTGTTATTTTCTAATAACAAAAAAAAAATGAGTCTACGCAAATCAAAAGTCAAAGTTAATGGATGCTGAATCATATCTATAAGAGAAGTAGTCTATGCACCAATATCAAACAGGTAGTAACATTTACGATAAATATACTTTATCCATACCCTTCAGCAAAGGGGGCATCAGAATTTGACAGGGTCATTTTTAAAAAGTATGCTATAAGAATTTACAGGATTGTCAATAGCCGTGGGCAAGAGTTGTTAATCGTTAAAATTAATAAGGACCATATTATTTTTTTTACCTACACCAAGTTACCGAGACTCGAATGTGTCTATAGACCAATAGCGACATGATTGTGATATTTATGCAAGAATACCATATCTTTACCTTTGTGCAAAGTGATATCAAAATACGAATGCACAATTTTGAGAATAGTGCATTTTTATAATACACACACACAGCGTGAACATTCAGAGGGCTCGTAAAGGCATGTACGCAAAACCAGCTTCACAAGCTAGTTGCTATATCTCTTCGATACTTTATTCATTCGTCATTTTCTCTCGGACGAGTCTAGTTAAATTCTTATTCCATCAAAAACATAAATGTGTAATGAGAGCCAAGTTCAATATTATGATATATGCCTTGGTTGTTGACATCAACGACAAAAGAAGTGAGATCTAAATGGGTGCCAAGTTCAATGGTCAGTCCTGACTTGGCTAGTTCTCATAGACGAATTATTATGTTCGATGGCTAGTTTCTACCAGCAAGCCAAATTTTCGGAATAATAAAATAAGAACCGACAAGTAACAGGTTTAAAACTTGCGAAGCCTATAATATAATTCGTATATGAAAACTAGCCAAGTCAGGACTGACCATTGAACTTGGCACCTATTTAGATCTCACTTCTTTTGTCGTTGATGTCAACAACCAAGGTGTATATCATAATATTGAACTTGGCTCTCATTACACATTTATGTTTTTGATGGGATCTCATTACTTTTTGTTCATAAATTATTAGTAGGTACTTATTTATAACAAAATTAATACCAAATGGTTTTTGTTATAAGTGTTCCTAATAGAATCAATTAAGTGAAAAATTATAATAAAATGATTAAAATTTACCAGTTTCTGATTTATTCCTTTGTATTCACCTAATTACCTATCTGCATGCCAAATTTGAACTTTTTAGGTCATCTGGAACTGGTTTAGAATTTTGATTTATAGGTCAGTCAGTGATAAAAATGACCATTTTTGGACGTTAATATCTAAATAACCGTTTGAGATATGTTTATGAAATTTGGAGCACATATGTATCTTGCAAGTATCACTATAAGAGCCAAATTTGACACGTTTATGTGAATCAGTTTTTGAGTTATGAGGGGGTCAAAAGTGGCTCCAAATGGTTCGTGTAATATTACACACGGTGCTGCTCGCCAGTTCTGTTACTTGAACTTGGCTTGACACGCTGCCGCGTGTCTAGATAAATGCGAAAAGAAGCAACGTGAGATTGCGAAAAAATCAATTGAGGTTTTTTAACCCAGGAAAGGGTGAGCAAAAGGCTTGCAAAACATTCCGCTCATCCATCCAGTCCGTATGTCCCTCTAGTTAAGCTGCAAATCACTGCGTGAGGTGGTTATATACGACTGCTTGCAATGGGAACGGAAAATGATAGCACGTTGCCACAAGATGGCCGGTCCTTCGAGATTGGTACATGTGTTGTAATCATGTAGTACATGCTGTGATCACTGTGTTGTGAATATTGACGTCTGTTTAGTGTCGAAGGTCTTTAGGAAGGGATTTATTGGATGTGTCAGCTGATCGGGTCAGTAAGTAGGTTGAGGTGAAGTGATGGTTTTACTGGTGAAATATGTACAGAGGTTTGCATGGTCGTTAAGGGTCGGAAAGATCAATTGTAATCAATTGCTATTGTAGTGATATGGTCAAAAGCTTCAATTGCATTTGATAGACCATCAGTTTGCACATCAATGTGTATAAAGCACGTAAGTATAGAGACTTGAATTAATCGTTTCAGGATTGTTTTAGGGTGGATGGAAGTCTTAAAATTTGATACTCTGGCTGTTGATCTAGCCTTGAAATGTTATACTGTCCTTTTGCTAGTGACACTGCTGCTTTCCTGTAGTTGAGTTAGCTTGTGGATGGTTGTCTCGATATTCGGAAGATTTGCTGCGACACCGAAATTTTACTGATAGGCATTTCATCGTTACTAGAACTTAATTCTTAGCTAAATAGTGAAGGGTAATCATGAAAACATTCCATCATCATCTTTACGATATCCCGGTTGCAACCTTTCGGAGCCCGGGGTCCGCTTTCTTGCTTTTAGCTCTCCACTTCGGACGGTCTTGTGCATCCCTTATGGTGAGTTTGTTGGTACGCATGTCATCCGCTACGACGTCAAGCCAGCACTTTTTGGGTCTGCCCCTTCTACAGGGACCCGGCGGAGGCGGCATGGCCAGACATTTTGTACGCTGCCAGGCCAAACCTCAATTCAATTGCGCAGTGGAAGTTTTTGATGGGGGGCTCTGGAGACAAGAGTGGCTAGCGTACTGTCCGCCGTACGCGGAGCAGACAATACAAGTGAACAATTACAAATACAACAAAAGCACTTACCTGTTGGTTGAAGGACACTGCTCTGGTGCCAACCTGGAGATATGTATGTAAGTGAGTGTATGTGTATCGTGTCGTGACGTTATGAGTATTCTCCTGGTAACAATCCGCTTCCAATTAGGCTGGAGACAATCACAGCATGCGGTCTTCAAATCACTCATTCACAATAGCGTCACTTTGACTTGACCTTCAAACCATTTCAACAAGATATGTCCAAACCCGTGTTATTACGCCAAATTAGGGGTTAGCTACATTCACCTCAACTGGGTCATGACAGATTGTCCACAAAACGACCGGGGTAAGGGATAACTTTCCAAAAGATCGCGAAATTCAAGCTGCGACGTGTTCCCTGTTTTACCACCAAAATCCAAGCGAGATTGTCAAACGTCAAAATCAAACTTGACAAGTCAGATGTCATTCCGTTACGCGTTGCGTGCGCATAGAGAAACTATTTCAGGACGCAACACATTTATTCCCCGCATAGCTAGCCAGTTTCCGTAGTACGTGCCCGTACCAACGTAGGCGACACTCCTGCAATTTGTCTGCTATGTCACGGATATGAAGGCTGCCGCGAATGCGTGAGTTCTTGACGCGGTCTCTCCGCGTAACTCCGGACATCCAGCGCAACATTTTCATTTCCGTGCCACGCAGTTCTTGCTTGTGCCGCTCAAGTACGGGCCACGCCTCACTGCCATATAAAAGGCAGGCCTAATGATGGATTTATAGACCTGTCCCTTCAGCTTAACCGGTATCTTGGGGTCACAAATGACACCAGACACCTCTCGCCATTTGGCCCACGCTGCAGCAATGCGTGCCTTGACGTCGTAGTCGATGTCACCAGACGCGTGGAGTACAGATCCCAAGTACTTAAACTGGTCCGTGCGCTCGACCGTGTCTTCGCCTATGCGGACGGATGTGAGATCTGCTGTATTGCAAGCCAAGTACTCTGTCTTCGCCACATTGAGCTTCAGACCACCGTTCTCAAGCGTACCCTTCCACGCCTTCACGCGTCTCACCAGTCGTCCCCTGTCCGCGTCTACCAGCGCAATATCATCAGCATACATGAGCAGCCACGGAGGCTGCTCAGGAAATGCAGAGGCGTATTCTAAAAGGTAATCATGAAAACATTATTGGCCATAATTTTGGGTGACTAAATATCATTGTTAGAATAGAGTAGTCTTTATGCTGAAACGGAAGAGGGTGTGTTCTTTGTGAGGAGTATGTATCCACTAAGAAACGGTTTTTTGACATTCCATTCCAAAGAGGGTGCAATAAGGGGTTGAAATGGTGAATTTTTCGACATCCATGCGGGCGAAGCCGCGGGCAGAAGCTAGTACAGTATAAAACAAAGTCGCTTTCCGCGTCTGTACCTACGTTTAGATCTTTTAAACTACGCTACGGATCTTAATACCTTCACTTATGTTTTAATATTGAGATGACTCATGGTTTTCCCACGATACTTAAAACCATATTTTCACACATAAAAATAGTGACTGCGTATGAAGGAAAAAAAACAAACACACATCAATCCTACAATCTTTAGTGATGGAACATTACAGTCATCGATGATGATCACAACAACTTTAAACGATATTTATGATACTATAACCCTCTTATTATTCCGGTCATGAGCAGACGTATAGAGTTATTGCTCAGTGCTTTGTAATTTGTATGTACTTTGATGTCGTTGTAGGAATATGTATTGTATTGTTGAGTTCTGAATTGATTTGTGTTTTATTTGCTAATTTGCATGAGTATTGGTCTGGAAGTTTTTCGTTTCCGGCCATGTTCTTTTATGAGTATGTCCTGTCTGTACCGTACCTACTTTTCAAGTTTGACTATGAGTCAGGTTTCGTCAGTGAATCGTGATTTCAGCTGAACGTCGTCTACTGCTACATAAACTACGCTGCGGCATAAGCCTCCTCAAAAGGGGGAGTTTGCCATAATCGCCACGCTTGGCAGGCGGGTTGGCGATTGCTGTATGGTGGTAGGATGCAAAGAGAACGCTGCTGCCCATTCTCTAGTAAGTCCCTTAGTCGCCTTCTACGATACCCACGATGGCGATGGGAATGACGCTATTCTTTACTTCTGGCAAAACACGGATCAAAACGGTCGTTAATCAAAAGTTACAAAAACTCGCTCTTACCCGTTGGGCTATGGTTGCATTTGAAGCCTTCAGCTACATACTTTGTCCTGAAACCCACTTATTATAAATCCATTGGTACAATTTTTACTTCTCTATTTACCATGTATTTAATAACTGTTTTAATCATAATTTATATTGATTTATATGATTAATATAACTAAGTACTATTATAATTATTATCATTGTTCATCGTAAAGTAAATGTAAGCGATATATATTGCAAAAAATGTTGAACCTTCAGAGTGGGGAAGACTATGGCACCTGCGAAATAGGTGTTTTGACCTAACGTAGGAGTTGGGAGTTATTTGTTCACATTTTTATGCCAATTAAGAATTATTTAGTATTGTTACAAACGTTTTGTAACAGGTCTATATTCTAGATAACTATAATGGTCGATAACAATGTATATAGTACTGACTGGCTATAATACTACATGCAGCTAAGTATTCAGAAATATTTTAAAAAAAATGTGTTCGTTTGAATGTTTTTCTATTTCAACTGATCTAACCAATAAATGCCGTTATACTGACTAGAAAGGGAGGAAGCAAAGGTATTTAAAGACATCACCTGCCTGTATTTTTTGTTACCTTCAGAGACCATCATGAATATCTTGAACAATATAGGTATGTCGTACAAGTTGACTATAGTCATCCCATTCTCATACAAACAAACACACATCTACATAATTATACACAACAAATAGGAAAGCTTTATACAAAACCCAATTTACGTGTAAATAATACGTCGGCAATAAGTTCAGTGCCGAGTCTATCACTCAAGCCGTAGTGATGGGCATCGGCGTTAAAAATAATGTCGATAAATCGCGCCGAAGATCAAAGCACGAACAAATCGGTTGGGCGCGCCAGTGGGGAGCAGCGAATGAGGTTGCGTGGATGCGGTTTATATTTATTCGTAGATATTATTTAGTATTAGTTAATCATAGGTTTACAAAACAAACCAAAGCAAACTTTATAGACTATTTACTTCACCCGCGTGGATATTGGAAAATATCCCACGGCAACGTGCTACCGGGACAAAAATATGCCTATGTTACTTATAATATCAGGTATCTGTCAGTGAAAATGCCGTCAAAATCAGTTCAGCCGTTTCGGAGATTAGTGGGAACAACAAACAGATACAATAATTTTTTTTAGAGCGTATATTCTTTTATATTTAGTAAATAACTATTATTTTGACATTACAAACAAGCACTTTAATTTTATTTATTTGTATAATGTATAGAATAGTAAAACAAATTATAGTTCTTGACTATTTCGTGTTATTTGGGTCATAATGTTTTGTTGTTTTATTGGATAAGTATTTAATGTGTTAATACACATTGATGAAGTTTCGAATATTTATGTTTCTACACGCTTTATATTAGCTGCACTTGTATGTTTGTTTGTATCCGACTCCTTATAGCGCGATTTTGACCCACTTTAAACGACCAGATTTCATTTAAACTCTGTAGATTTATCGAGGACCGATGACAATACTATAATTTCATAAATTTGTGATATTATCCTTGCCAGGGTTATTATGTTTTAGTAAGGACAATTTGATTATTACAAAAAATTAAATGGAATTTTTTCTTTCAAAGCCAAAGAATTTATAAAACACCTATAATAAATATCAGATTAATCAAATAACAGAATTTTATGAAATTTAGATTTAGCACTGAGACAACGACTTCCTCGACTAACCACAAAAACCATTACCCAACCACCTAAACACTAATCAAGCCTAACAAAACCTCGCAAAATATCACTCCACAAAAAACATAATACCAATTGACTTCCACAAAATAATTTATCACTTCCACAGTTTCCCACGTCCATGGTTCCGCGTGATTTACTCTGTGCGCGCGGGCGCGGGGAGGGTGCGGGGGTGCGGGGCCCGGGGCGCACTCGACTAATAAAAAACACCCCGACGCCCTCGTGACTGATGCGACAATTAATTTAATCCCATTTCTCTGCGTCTTTCAAGCCGTCAGGGCTGGGTCTGGTTTAAAAATTAGGGACTTCTTTTATATCTGGAGGAAGTTTTTTGGGTAGTTTCTAGATCTTTGATGCTTCTTGGAAATTGGTAGCTGTTTGAATTTAGCAATTTACTGAACAAGCTAGCAGGAGGGCTAGCCTATTGCAAACATTTTGTGAAAAAAGTTTATCTGTGACTTTCGCATCCCACTTTCTCACATCTCACTAGCAAAATTTTTACAGGAAAATAAGCAAGATAAAAGGGCCTGTTGTACCCAAGGACCAATTTTATAAAATCTACTTTTGTAAATATAAGAATTAAGCAGCGCTATTCAATTGCCTGTGTTATAATATAAGTTGACTTATATCTACGTCAAAGCAAAGAGCACTCCAAAACAAAATGCCGGTCCATTTTTATTCATTTAAATTGACATTCTGAAGCAAAAACTACAATAGCAAGTGCATAACTTGTGCAACTGCGCACTCGTCTGTTCAGGACTTTTGTCTATCTGTCAGTTGTCATGTCCGTCTGTCAGTTAAGAGGTCAGACGTCGCGACAGACTGTTTCTTTTATCAACTTCTTAAGTGAAATTGTATATGCTCTGTATTTCTATATCGGTTTGCGTACTGGGAATGTTATTGTTTTTATGTTTACTTGTCAAGGATTTTTGCAGTTGGATTGACAGGTTTTGCAGTCGCCAAGTGACACGCATATTAATGGAGTTTATTTCTGCTTGAAGTCTGAAGGTTGCATGTTCTGGTAACTTCTTAATTAAACCTTTATACTCAATATGAACTTTTGTCCTGCGTCAATTGTGTTGACAAGGTTGTCATTTGCAGGTAGAGCGACCTTTTAATTATGAAAATTATTTGCATTTATAATTAGTTTACCCATCGATTTCACCTGTTCTGTATTAATTCAGAAAGCTTATTAAAAAGCTACCCATTACTGTTTCATTATACTTTTATATTTAACTTGAAGACCTTCTATTCCTTCAAAAGGGTATTATAGTTACTTGCCTTTGTGAATGGCTTCAGAAATCTAAAAATACAGCCAACAAAAGCTCATAAAATAAGTTCCTTCGATCCGCGCCAGCCCTGAAAGGCGCTAGAAGCAGACATCAGCGGAGCAGGCGGCTATTAAACAAGACTAATTGAGCGATAAATTCACGAGACGAGAGGCCGATATAAAAACGAACGAGAAACGAGAAAAATCTTAGATGAGAGAATATTGAAAGCGGTCCACGCGAAATTGATTACTGTCAATTAGGGACACGTCGGTGTCTGCGCCAGATGCTAACTCGATTCTATTAGGAGCTCCTTTGATCGGTGTTTGTTTACCCTGTTGTTCGATGCGTGTTGTGATAGTTGAGTTGTTGCTGGAGACTTCATTGTGATTCGTGGGTGAGCGTAGTTAGAGGCAGGAGTTTAGCTCTCAATAATATCTTGGTTAGAATAGCGACGCTATGACTTGGGTTATGAGTATTTCTGTGGCTATTCGCCTCTTTTGTTGGACGAATCTTGTGATGGCTGTAGGTCTGGAGATTCAATTCTGATGGTTTATGTTCGTAGCTGAGCATGATTCAAGACAGGTATCTAACAAAACTATATTTCATCTAGACTGTAGAGTCTCGACATTGAGACAAGTGTCGCAATGACATCGGTGTTAACTGTAATATATTTGTCTCTCTCTTATTCTTGATGATTTGTGACGCTTGCAGTTTTTTATGAATTTCCATTAAATAATATTTTTTTTTTTCTGTAAGTAGGTTTGTACAAATATGATTGACGTGTAAAAGTGTTTCCACAAACCTACTTGCAGAAGTAAAATCATTTACCATTTACTGACACGTCAATCACATTTTTAAAACTAGATGAGGTCGGCGTTTTTTATCCGACTACTCTGAGATGAAAGGCCGCAATAAACTCAGAGGTTTTTAAAACTCAGACAGAATCGTGATTCGATTATAATTATGAATACTGCGTAGATTGGTGTCTGAAATGGTCCTTAGAGGAGAGAACCAGACAGACTGAGTGGACTTATCCAGGCAGTGAACGCGATACATTGTTGTACTGGCCGCAGTAATACCGTACTGCATCTGTAATTTTATTATTTGTCAGCTGTCACAGGCGCCATCACGCAGAACTGCTGAGTTTGGTAATTTTGAGGCAGTACTAGCTCTTCAAACTTTGGTGATACCTAACTTTAGTCAACAGCTTTGGCTTGTTTATTCGAGGCATCAGTGTCTGCTTCAGATTCTGATAAGGTAGAAACGCCACGGTAGTCTCCGTTTAAAAAAAATGTTTTTTGCAATTAGCATGTATATGTCAGGCTGCATGTTGAACAATATATGAATCGTGACCGTTATACGAGTGTATTTACAGAAATATACAAATATTTTCACATTCATTACAATCATCAATACAACTCTCTTAGTTCATATAACCCCGTTAAATGACTTTTCATGAAACAGTTTTTCAATATATTTTCAGTAAGAAAATTTAAACCTTAGCGCTTTTAAGCTTACCTTCTAGCACTATAGGTCATTATCTGTCGTTATATACGTATCTATCTATACTATATATATAATATTAAAAAGTTGAAGAGTTTGTTTGTTTGATTGAATGCGGTCAACTCAGGAACTACTGGTCTGAATTGAAAAAATATTTTTGTTTTGGGTAGCCTATTTATTGAGGAAGGCTATATAACATCACGCTACAACTAAGAGGAGCGGAGCAGTAATGAAAAATGTTGCAAATACGGTTAAAATCGCATACATAGGGATTCGATGCAACGGGAAGGGTCGGAGGAACAAGAAATTTAACGCGGACGAAGTCGCGGGCACAAACTTAATATTATGAAGCTGAAGAGTTTGTTTGTTTGTTTGGTTGAACGCGCTAATCTCAAGAACTAGTGATTCGAATTGAAAAATTATTTTAGTGTTGAAAAGCCCATTTATCGAGGAAGGCTAAGCTATACAACATTACTCTAGAACTCTTAGGAGTTGAGCAAAAAGGAAAAGTCATGAATATGAAGACCTCGCACGGGGAGGCAATTCGATGGACGGGATGGGTCGGGGCGAAAGAAATATGACGCGGACGAAGTCGCGGGTAGAAGCTAGTCTTGCATATAATAATCGTTGAAGATTTGATAATATCTTAGTCCCCAAAAAAACAAGTTGCTCTTGAACATTCTGTCGTGTCTATAGTCACCAAGCTTTTACTTGACGAATGTCAATTACTTAAGGGCCTCGGTACATCTGCAGATGTTAACCTGATTCCATTACGGAGTATTTCTTTGATCTTATTTGTTTACAGATCTTGTTCAATGGAATACGTGTTGAGAGCGTTGAAGGTTCTATCGATAGTGGGTCAGGATAAAAGTACTCTTGTGGAGTTTGACTCCAAGAGGTATTCTTGAAGCGACTGAAATTTCCCACTGCATTTTTATTAAAAATCTCGCTAATTTCCGCACATATTGTTCCTTCGACCCGGATTGAAATAAGTAGCGTGGATCTGCTACTTATTATTTCGAAGAAGAAGAATTGCAGCAGTCGCGATGGCTGTCTTCTATTTTCAGAATGCCACAAAAACTAATAGACTTAAAACATATAAATAATGTGATAATTTCTAATTTATGTGCACTCATTAACCCAAACTTTTCAAACCAAACATCACACGTTCCCATCACGCCGTACAACACGTGAAAAATATGAGCCCATCCCCAAAATTTATAGCAGCACTAACGCAGCTTCTAATTCCCTCGACACACATTAAAATATCCGTTGCAACCGCCTTATTACACACGACAGTGACTTATTTCCATGAATAATAACACACTTTCATCCTTACAGAACGTATTATATGGATCATTATACACAGAGACGTTCGCGAAGCCGCAACAATGGCTTTTCAACCTCATTTTTGAATGAACATGACTGATTGCCCGTTGCTTCGAACAAAAGCCGCTAACATAAACATTCTACATGATAATTTGTCTGCGTTGTCAAATGAATGACGCTGCTAGTTCCAGCACCCACATTCATTACCGCTTCTGCATCACGTACTTAAATAAAACACCACATATGTGCGTCAGTGTAATGTTAACATATCGATGAAGTCGCGCATTTTTAGTTTGTAAAATCCGTAGTGATGAGGCGCATGTGTCCGGGAGTCATGTCGATTAATAAAGTTTACAAGATGAAAGCCGTTGAGCTGTTAGTCGCGATGCGTTCCAGAAATAAAAAGCATCTTTAAACTCGGCTGGGGTACTTACATCGTGTAGTGTCGCCACGTTTTAAAGGAAGGACAAAGTTAATGTGAGCGTCTGAAGATTGTGTTGGACGGTCTTAAAAACTGTGTTTATTCTGTATTTTACGACAAGTGCAAATGTTTTGTTTTGTAACACATGCACTGGTATATGCTATCTAAAAAGATTGAACGAAAATGTGACACTATATAATTTAACACCATATTTGAAAACTTTTTGTATCCGACTCTCTAAAACTTGGATACCTAATCTTTCTGTAATAAACATAAACTAGCCAATTTTTAATTAACCAAAAACCACTCGTCCAAATTTACGACAAGCAATAAAAAAAGAACTCCCTAACTGCCTATCACCAACGAAATATGCCTACAACTGTTATAAAACGCATTGTATAAACGACAGCAATAATTGTCGCCCTACACGGCCGCATGAAATATACTGCGTGCAACTAATAGGTGGGACGGGCGTTAAGGAGCGCATAAATTAGCTGATGTTGTGACGGCCGCGACGGCTGGCCATCTGTTTGTCGATATGTCACGGCACAACACTACGCATTTATATAGAGATGTTTATTTCACAACGCAGTATAATGTGACGTATATTTTTCATGATTTTTCGTTTTTTTTGTACAACTTGCACCTGTTGTTGTCGGCGAATTTAATATATTGTTGGTGAAATTTTTAACGTAACTCCATATTTTATCCAGAAGTAGGTAATGGGATGTTGGGATTGCGTCTTTTAATTCGTCATGAGCAATAAATTAGTTTGAATTATGACTAAAATTAAATTAGAATTCGCAGAAGTGAGAGCTTATGAGGAGTATGATTAATGAATTGTAGAGGTATCTTTTAAAATTTGTGACGAGGCCTCTAAATAACTTATAAGTTATAACATATTTTTGTGAAATAACGAGTTATTATTCAGTATATTGCTGTGGACATTCATTTATGCACCCACAGTAAATAAGATAATGTAGAGAGGCTATTTAGAAAACCCATCAAATTCGTTCGTCAATTAACTAAAACGAGTTACAACAATGATATGTAACAGTTCACCACATAAGAATATCCGGAATGTTTTCATTTCTAGTTGGCATGATAAAATAAAATGAAAATGTCGTGCGTGCCACTCTATACGATATCCTAATCCCTTAAGTAAGTATTATTTCTGATCTCGGGGCCCCATGCGATGATGGTCGGCGACATTTGCTTTCGTTTTTTCAGCTTCTTAATTGCTGTACACATTTTAACGTCGGCGAGGGCGAGGTTAGATGTCATGTTGATGGTTCGGATAAGATAATAACTTGAGAGGAAATAATTATGGGTCGGGAAAGTGAAAAATGGAATGGAAATGGTGTGAATAATGTGGTTGAGGTATTTGATAAGGTTTAAAACGGGATAGCTGAAGAGAACGGTTTCGTAATGGAAGATGCAAGTAGCAATTACTCAGAAAATGTATTGATTGGTTTTCGCACTTTTTACCCAGAGTACTAGCTTACGGTGGAAGCTCAAGAGTACTCGGTGACATTCAAGTTTGTCTTAGGTTTTATTGCAATCTGCAGTTCAGTGCCAGGTTATACGTTGATCAAAATATAATTCGCGATCGTAACAAATAAGGCTTGACATGCTTATAATCAATAAAGTTATCAAAACGGCAAAGAAAATTTGAATTTGGTAGGTGACCTTGGAGATTCCACCTTTTAATAACCCATTAGTGTCAAGTTTAAAGGTCCCATTGAAACCTCAGTAGAAATTCTTAGTTTAATGACCTGAAATTGCTAACAAGCAGTATGCAACCGTGATAATGAATACAAGTAGGTTCCTACCGTATGAGAAGAATTGAGACAATTACCTACGGAATTAATAGGCTTTATCAAATTAGGATGGCAAACGATTAAAATTGGTATGCCAGTTATAACTTGTAATTAAGTTATGGACATATTTACTAGATAGAAACGCAGTGATCCAAGTAGTAATGCCTGCGACTTACCAGTTGTAGGTCGTAGGTCCCAACCCAGATAGGCGCTTCACGATTTGTTCCGCCACTTCTTCTTCCCAGCTAAAGCACTAGGAAGTGTCGAAGGGCGGGCGTTTTGGGGGGACTGTCGTGTGTAACTTTGACGTTCAAAAAGTGCTGACTCTCAGCCTAGTTTGAATAAATGACTTTTGATTTTGATTTTGATTTTGACGAGTACTTTGTGTAAATTATTTCATCACCGCTGCTCCTAAAATGGTGAAAGAAAACATTGCGACAAAACGTCATGTCCTAGAACCAAAAATTCGAAGACATTTAACATCTATCAACACACTGGGTGGTTTACGGCCAACTCCCTCTCACAGAGAGGAAACCTGTATCCCAACTGTGGGAACATTATACCTACACTGATTATGATGATAACCGGAACTAAATTTGGATGGTACAACATAAATAAATTAGTGGTCCATGTCAATAAACGAAGATTTAAAATGGCATGTGAGACATCAACCCAAAATAACAGTAATTAACAAAAAGTGTTATTTAACACTTTTCTCTATAAGATACTAATTGAGGATGACGCAAATTAAAATTGATTATATTCGCACGTCGAAAGAATTACAGATCGACGTATACACACATTTACTAATTGCCATCATCTGTTAAAACCATCAGAAGTATATTTGGACCACTTAAATTCATCGGATTAATACTTTAGTATATTTTCATCTCGCATTTGCGCAGTTATAAAATGGTTGTGAATCGATAAGTGCTGTTTTACCGTGCTCACATTAGCTGGTTTGCCAAGATTGTCGTAAGTGTGTAAGAGATCTTATGTGATTCTGAGATTGTCAAACTGTAACTTTTCAGTTTTCGTTTCAAGACATTTGCGCAAAAAATTAAATAATTGCAATATTGTATTGTTATTTTAATGTCTAGTTGAAGTGCTGGATATTCATTCTGGATGGATTTTAAAAGCTTTTTAATTTGAATTAATCGTTTATAGCTCACAGTCATGTTTATAGCTCATGTTAGAAAATAATTTAGATAACAGAACATAATATCACGCTTTGTTCCTCCGAAAGTTTGCGCAGAGGTCTAGTTTTAGGTTGACTAGACGACCTACATACTTATGTCTGAGTCCCATGTAATAGGGGGCGAGCCAATAGTCATCAACCAGCCATAAATCCAGACTCCGGGCTGCTACTGAGAAAAACCTATAACACATTGCACAGCCTGGGAATCGACCCCAATATCTCGTCTTCATACGAGGCAGTCAAAAAATTAAATAGAGTGAGAATTAAATGAAAACTCAAATACTCCAATACTTGAGCACCATTTGGTTCAATTCAAATACATATTATAGAAAATTAAAAACAATTGAGCACCGCTTCTCTACTCCCAATAATCTTAACAAAACAGTGGCAACGGATAATGGACATCTTGAAAAATTGTCTTACGGCCGTAAAGCAGTTAATTTACTACGTGTCCCACTATAAATAACACTGTTGGCCACATCTAATAGCACACACGTGTGGCTCACTGTGTTATTGTCAAGTTATTTAAGAAATAGTGTATTAATACTCTTATTAACAATTTGTTACATATTTTAGAGTTTCGGATTGTTTATTTTGAATTTAAGGAGTCATAAATTATGTTTTTATTGCATGTTGGCGTCAAATGGAGCGTGTAGTGGGGTGATGTCTTGTTTTATGGGCGAAGTGTGGTGGTCGAATTGTCTGGCTGTCAGCGAGAGAGAATATTTTTGGGGAATTCATTTGGGAGGTGGGTAGGCCGTAAGATACAGTTTTCTACTTAGGTTGCTATTTATATTGGGTGTTTTTGGACTATTATAGATAACTAGCTTTTGCCAGCGGCTTCGCCAGCGCGGAGGTCGGAAATTATCCCGCGGGAACATACTACCGGGATAAAAAGTATCCTATGTCCTTTCTCAGGCTCTAAACTATCTGTGTGCCAAATTTCATTTAAATCGGTTCAGTAGTTTTAGCAGGAAAGCGAGACAGACAGACAGACAGAGTTACTTTTGCATTTATAATATTAGTTTAGAAGTTTAGATAAGCCTATAATGGTGCCACTGTTTGGATACCGGCCTTCTCTCTGTAAGACGGAGCGGGCCATAATCCACCATGCAGTCCTGTGCGGAATGGCGAATGTCACATGTCTTCGAAATGTCCGCCTGGCTTCGAAACCACGACCTACGACAAGTAAATCACTGACGTTGCCACTGGGCCACCACTGGACTGGACTAACTAAACAATACATTATTTAAAGCGAAATATTAAGGTGTATGTGTTCATTATTCAAGAAGTGCTTGGGGCTAAGTAATAACAGCCGCACGGATTGATCGTTCAGGTTAAGCTACGCATACCGCGGTTGGTCTCTGGATGGGTGACCATCTTTACATACCAAGACCCTTTCGTGCGTTAGAAAGCACGTTAAGCAGTTGGTCCCGGCTGTCTTTCCTAGATCTTAGACAGTCGTTGCGGGTCGTCAGAAGCCCGCAAGTCTGACAACCTGTCTTACCAAGGGATATCGTATTACTCAGTACCTGGGTTGTGGAGGTCAGATAGGCAGTCGCTCCATGTAACATACTGGTACTCAGCTACATCCGGTTAGACTGGAAGCCGACCTCAAAATAGTTGGGATAAAGCTAGGCAGATGATGATCTGTTCATTATTCAAAAGCCAATAAATCGAACTTTTATTACTTTGTCCTCACAAATAATTTTGAATCATTTGTATCTGATAAATATATTACAAGCAATCGATATTGTAACCCACAACACTATCAAAGCCCCGCCACCGAAAATAAACGAGAACCGTTCCACAATTAGCTCACAACAAATCACCAATCCATTAACAATGTGGAAGACAAGACAAACGGCTTGTCAGCAATGAGGTAACAATTACCCCGGGCTCGTCCCGGTCCCGGGATCCCGCCACGTCCGGGCACGTCCCGGGATATCCCAGGAGACGGAGCCATGGTCACCCTACTCGATCGATATTTCGTCGGTTTGTGAAAAATGTGCAGTCACTCATACTTTTGATATTTGATGTCGTCGGTGAATTTTTATTTTGTTGTCGTTAATTTTTATTATTTTGGTGCTGAAATATTGGACGCATAGTTTGAAGTTTTATATTTTTGTAAATTCAACCTGTTCAATTCCACAGATGGCTATGAAAAAGGACTTTTGGATGATATTGGCCTTTGTTCTTTTCAATTGTACTTAGATACCTTTGTACAGACGCCAACACATCAAGCTACTACAATCTGTCAGATTTCTTTGATAGATTTTCGACTTTATTTCTAGAGCATTAGGTTCAAGGTTCATTGGGAAAAAATGACAGTTTCGGGTAGCTTGACCTGGTGGCGTCTGTACATAATGTTGTTGACAGTACCAAAATATTGTCTGTAGTCTCTTCAATTTATCTAGTGAAACTTAAATTGATAGAGTATTTTCACGCAATCACACCTCCGTAGGTAAGTAGGTACCTACGTATTACGACACTTTATAAAGGTAATAAAAATAACCCAACGATTATACACATCAAAAATACCCACAGCATATTTCCATTTCACTAATTCGCATGCCCCACTTACGTCACCGACACATTAAACAGAAATGGTCAACATAAAGCCTAAATAATTTTGACACGCGGCTAAATTCGGAACTAACGCCAAAACGTACTAAATTTTGACAGCTGCCGTAGCAAGCAGCGCCACCTCTGAATGTCAAGAGTTACTGGTTAGTCCACATGCGTCGCGTCTCGTAGGAATGACACTGCGCAGTCCACATCATGGCTGACAGTCATCGTTGTCAATTTAAATAAAACTGTAAACGCTGACAGCCGACAGTCGAGGGCTCAACAAAAAATAATTAATGGCCCAACTAATGAATATGAATACGGTTAGCAGCCCAAGTTTTGTGTGGTTATGTGATTAGGGTAAATGTTTTTTGATGTGTAGAGTTTTATGTACATATTTTAAATATTGGTTATTTAGGTGTATTATTAATTTACTGATCTGTTAAGACGTGTATCTGTTGTCTTTGAAATATTTTGAAGAAATCATGTGACCTATAAGAAAAAAAATCAGGCGATAAAATATGATTATCATTATTTTCATCTTTCGATTACATGAAATACTACTACGAAGACCATGTTCAGGTAATGTTGAATCACTTTTTAATTTTCATCACTCTGACCCATAAATAATCTCCTACCTAAATAAATCCTTTACCAACTTTATTATAATAAGTTAAAGTTGCTCGAAAGAAATAATAAATACCTTCTTCAAAGAAAACAAAATTAATAACATTAAAAACCTGGAATTAAAACAAAGTAAACACATCTAAATGTTTCTGCGGACCGTACAATACTCCCCCGAGTGGAGTTAAACTTGATTTATTCGCCTCATTTCCGCTCCTTGTGGTTGTTAGTCGCCCGGGCGAATTAACCGACGATTCATATGACCTTACAAATGTTTATATGATAATGTGGCCGTTTATTGACAACTGAATTGGTCCTGAAAATGTGGGTGGTGCTGTGGGATTTTGGGGATTTGACGTTTATAAGTTTACAGGGCGTTAGTTGAATTTCATTGCTGTAGTATAGGCACTCGTATGTGTAACTGCCCCGTTGGTCTCGTGGTCGCACGCGCGAGTGATGAGCGTGGGGTTCGATTCCCAGGTCGGGCAAAAGTGTTATTGGGTTTTTCCATTAGGAAATACTTAGTAGCAGCCTGGAGTTTGGAAGTCGGATTATGAGAGTGAGTCCGTACCCCTGTGTCGAGTCGACGCACATACATAGAAAGAAAGAAAGAATACCATTTATTTGACACAGTTCGTAAAACGCAAAATAAAGAAACATGAAAAAAACCGGCCAAGTGCGAGTCGGACTCGCGCACCGAGGGTTCCGTACAAACCTGTAGGTATTTTCGGTTTAAAAATATATATATTTTTTAATTTTTATATTTCAGTTGATTGAATGTAAGGTAAATTGCGGTTTACGATTTATGACGTTTTAAAAAAAAACTACTCACTCGATCTCGTTCAAACTAATTTTCGTTGGTAGTTTACATGGTAATGTACATCATATATTTTTTTTAGTTTTGTCATTCTCTTATTTTAGAAGTTACGGGGGGGGGGGGACACACATTTTACCACTTTGGAAGTGTCTCTCGCGCAAACTATTCAGTTTAGAAAAAAATGATAATAGAAACCTCATTACCATTTTTGAAGACCTATTCATAGATACCCCACACGTATGGGTTTGATGAAAAAAACATTTTTGAGTTTCAGTTCTATGTATGGGGAACCCCAAAATTTATTGTTTTTTTTTCTATTTTAGTGTGAAAATCTTAATGCAGTTCACAGAATACACCTACTTACCAAGTTTCAACAGCATAGCTCTTATAGTTTCGGAATAAAATGGCTGTGACATACGGACGGACAGACAGACAGACAGACAGACAGACAGACATGACGAATCTATAAGGGTTCCGTTTTTTGCCATTTGGCAACGGAACCCTAAAAAGACACGTTAAAAAAGAAAACAACAAGTGTGTGCCTCACGGCTGCGCCAAAAAAGGTTCATGTGCACTATAATATCTCCCGCGCCAAAGGCTTGTCTCCGTTGAGATTGGCCGCCTTGACCGAAATAGGGTCTGGAGGACTATATAGGTATGTCTTTTGGAAGCTAAAAGTTTAGCATTACTCACACTTCTGCCGAAAGACATCCACTGCTGGACATAGGCCTCCCCCAAGCATTTTGGTTGCGTTTTTCATAATGGCCACGCTTTGTTGGCGGATTGGTGATCGCAGTATGGTGGTGAAATGCTTAGAGAACGCTGCTGACTTTCAAGCAAGTCCCTTAGTCACCTTCTATGACACCCACCCATTTCTTCATTGGGATAGTGCTATTTTCTACGTCCACATGCACCACACGGAATCACACAAAGTTTTGCATAAACAGTCAATAATGTTCCCAGTGCTGGGATACAGACTTCCTCTGTGTGGGAAGGAGTCACTTATAATCTACCACGAGGGCCCAGTGCGGGTTGTTAGATATCACATATCTTCGAATTGTTGGTTCTAGAACATGCTGGTTTCCTCACGATGATGTCATTTAGACTGGCCTGTTAGTCTAGTGGTTAGTGACCCTGACTGCAAAGACTGAGGTCGTGGGTTCGATTCCCACCCAGGACAAATGTTTGTGTGATGAGCACAATCATTTGTTCTGTGTCTGGGTGTAATTTATCTATAATATGTATGTATTTAGAAATATATAAGTATGTTTATCAGTTGTCTGGTTGCCATAGAACAGGCTCTGCCTAGTTTGGGATCAGACAACGTTGTGTTGGTTGTCCTAAGATATATAGATATATTCTTTCTACGTGTTGGGGGCAGTAGTGATGAAATAATTTACAAACAGTAAAGCGCCTGTCAGGGTTCGAACCCGACTCGTAAGTCGCGGCTGTTACTGATGGAGGACTACTGCTCTGTGGGGGAAAACTTTAAGTCTGCTCTAGCTTAAAGACAAGTGTTAAAAGCTCAATTCCAGTCTCAACAGATTTGCTGAAAAATCTGAGTAACTGGGCGGAAATAATTATTGGAAACCTTGCGATACAGATGACTTTGACGCAGCAATCTCAGGAACTACTGGTCCGAATTGAAAAAATATTTTTGTGTTGGGTAGCCTATGAGGAAGGCTATAGGCTATATAACATTACATTTAAAAGGAGCGGAACAACTAAAAATGGACGAAAACTGGGAGGCAATTCGATGCGACGGGAAGGGTCAGGGGAGCAAAAATAATGATGATGATGAGCAGATTTTTACTTTGTAACCAACAATAAATTACAATGATTCCCTAGATCTGAATTCATGATTTCAGTTTGTGCGTCGATGACCCTGCCACCATCTATAGGTAACTTTAACACATAGGGATTACGCCTTCAGGATCTCTTAAAGAAACCACATAATAAAAAATTATCATAAAATATTAAACGCAAGTGCTAAATGTATTTGCGGCGACTTCTCCCGCGGGTGGAGTTAACCCTGATTTATTCACGGCGGTTTCCGTTCCTTACGGCTGTGGATCAACGCCGGAATTAAACGGTCCACCCGTTACGCTGTTACTGATGAATGGATCTGTGGCTGGATAAGTGGATTATGGATTGGAAATTATATATTCAAAAATTTATGAAGAAGACAGTAGCATTGATCATCCAAGATGGTAAGGTCCGGTGTAGTGCATTAAGGCATTAACGTTATTATTAAAAACAAGCTTCTGCCCGCGATTTCATCCGCGTCAAAGTTTTGCTCCCCTGACCCTTCCCGTCACATCGAATAGCCTGCCAGATTTCGTCCATTTTCATTGCTGCTCCGCTCCTTTTAATTGTAGCGTGATGTTATATAGCCTATAACCTTTCTCAATAAATAGGCTACCCAACACAAAAAGAATTGTTAAATTCGAACCAGTAGTTCCTGAGATTACCGCGTTCAACCAAACAAACTCTTCATCAACTCAGCCTATAGCAGTCCACTGCTGGACATAGGCCTCTCCCATGCTGCGCCACAACACGCTGTCCTCCGCCTTCCGTATCCAGACTGCCCCAGGCAAAAACTCTTCAGCTTTATAATATTAGTACCTATAGATTATTAAGGACGGGGAAGGTAGTGTGAAGTAACTAGATGAAGCGAAGAACAAAGAGCTAAGCGAACTTACACTAATTGCGTTACGTACTACTACTCACTATCTGAATCATTTGGAAGGATATTGCTAATCCATCGCTTAATATTTGAAGAATTTGTCTTTCCAACAAAGTAAATAGCGCAATGAATGTATATACGCAATCACCCCTCTGCCCGTGACCCGAAATAAAATATTTAGATTTTTGATATAATAAGTTAATAAGGAAAGAAAAATAACTACCTTCTACATGAAGTGGTCGATGAAAAGTTAATAATAAATTCATGACAAGCAACAGAAGCTAAAGTAACGCGTGTTCTATTTAATCAACCGAACATCTACTTGCCGACGAAAAACACAATAATTAATATGCATAATAAAATTATAACACAAAAACACTTTTCATGTTGTCATAAACCGAGCCACGATAAGGGAAAGAATTACCACATTTACACGAAAAAAAGTACACGAAAACACGACACCATAATGTGTCTATCTATGGCATTTTTTGCACGTTTCCTCCATAAAATGCCCATAAAATGACACATTGGACAAACATTGACTTTGCGTGCGCAAGAGCATCGCAGCATGAAATTTATTACTTCCTCAAGCAAAGGAAGACACCACTTAAGTTTTGAAGGCACTTGGCTTTTAAACCAATTGTATAATTTGCATTGTAATTTAAAGTTAAGCTTTTAAATACCCCGATAATTCAATCTAAAATTTGACATAGGTTTAATCGCGAAAAGCTTTTCTGGTGTTTATTTTTATTTGACCCTGTATACGTCAGGATGCTAATCAGTTATTCTTTAAATATTCCTGGGTTATCACACAATTCCAAAAAGTGCACTTATCAAAAACTTAAAATCGTTACAAATAAATTATCCACACTTATATTATAAATGCAAAAGTAACTCTGTCTATCTGTCTGTCTGTCGCGCTTTCCTGCTAAAACTACTGAACCGATTTAAATGAAATTTGGTACACAGATAGTTTAGAGCCTGACAAAGGACATAGGCTAATTTTTATCCCGATAGTATGTTCCCGCGGGATAATTTCCGACCTCCACGCGGGCGAAGCCGCTGGCAAAAGCTAGTAATCTATATATATAAAAGAAAGTCGTGGTAGTTGCACTATTTATAACTCAAGAACGGCTGAACCGATTTGGCTGGGAATTGGTGGGGAGGTAGCTTAAAATTAGGAGACGGACATAAGATACTTTACTATAGGCTATATAACATCACGCTACAATCGAAAGGAGCGGAGTAGCAACGAAAAATGGACGGAAACTGGCAGGCAATTCGATGCGACGGGAAGGGTCATGGGAGCAAAATTTGACGCGGACGAAGTCGCGGGCAGAAGCAATTACTCTATAAATGATGTCTTTAAAAGTTAACATGATATTTTTTTATTTGTAAAACGATGTTTAACACCGTATTTACCGACCACAATTCCCCAAAATCCCACATAAAATTCTAAGTCAAACTTGGGCTTGTCAAAACAACGAGTTAACACCCAAAACCGTCGCATCCTGAACCCGCTAACAAGCAACAAACGGCCTGAACAAACACCCAACTGAAATATCGCATCGGTCCCTCTAACTACCGCACAAATTGCGCGTTTGTACGCAAAACTAACACCGCAGCACCAACATACGACACCCACAGCCATGCAAATTCCACCCTTATTACATCCAGTTATAGTTTGACTAGTTTGCACATGTGTGGTAAGATGTCTTCAAATGTTGGTAATCCAGAGGAAGCCGAGATTCATCACGCATCACTCATGTTTGTTTTGTATCAAGTTTTCAAGCTGTAGGTCGTAATATGGCGTAATCTTTTAATGTGTTCAACGTGGATGCAGAATGGCGATGGCAGGATATACGAAGGATGGCGTTTAGAGTGAAAAGATCATATTTGCTTGGCTCCTTTATTACTTCCCTCAAATTGACCTCAAAGTGCTACCTGCTTTCAAAACCAATCCAATTACACCCAAGACAGTACCTGGTAGCACTCCTTAAAGATATTCATGTTTTACAGTAGTAACAAAAACTTGAAAATAAATACAAAATTGAGTCATGTGGATTGTCTTTATCCGGTACTATCAAGGAGCAAAAAAAGAAACATTACTTTCTGTCAGGCACTTGTGCAATAATTTAGTTAAGCGCAAGCCCATCGGAATAAGATATTTATTACTTCCTTTCAATCGTCGTGAAGTTTTTTTTTTCATCTGAAACACTTATCTTCTCCAGGATACACATTGGGCAGCTGGCAAAAATTGCAAGTCAAAAAAAGTGGTCTGAATAAATCTTTACTTTGACAAACACTTCTTGCTGCCGTCTTTTGTACACCCCAGTGGGCAGGTGACGAAAGCTCTTGGCCGAAAGCAGTTGTTAGTTTTTGGCAAAAAAAAAAAACTTGCAATTTGTCAGTAACCTTATACTTGACATAACGCCGGCGCCAGGTTCCCATTGACCATAAAATTTTATCAAGCAAAAAATTGTGTTTTTACAACGTAGTAGACATTTGCATGTGATTTTTATAGGAAAATAGGTTGTAAAAGTTTATACGCTTTCAGTTTTACAAGACATATGTGCGAGTTTTTGTCGGTTCGGAGAATATTTTAGTAGTGCTTTTAAATAAGCAATAAAGTGGCTTGTAGACGTATTGTTTTTATTTGACTGCTTTTTACTCGCTAGTAAAAGAAAATAAAATGAAAAGTTTTATCAATTCCTTATTAAAAATATTATTATTCGTCAACACTACGTGTGGTACTACGCGTAAGTTTATTTAAATTTCTAATTGTTTTATATTAGGGCAGCATGCGGCATATGATTACTGATGAAACCAGATTAACAGTAGATGAAAATGAAAATAAAATAGTCCTACAATGGCGGACGCAGTAAAAACAGAAACGGACAGTTTTTGTAACGCCATCAAAATTCTAAAAACCAACAACAAGAACACATCAATGACAAAAGCTCATACAAATCAGGCTGCAAATAATAAATTATTTATGTGCCTATCTGTGAAAGGGCGTGCCAGGCGACGTTTACACAAAGAATGAAAAATGACGCCTGCCACAGACTACTATAGACCGTCAGACCGTCAGAGCCGCAAAGGATTAGTGGGCTTGAATAATGTCCCACTGTTGAATGACTGTCCAAAGTGTTATTTTTGTGGGCAAGTAGCTAAGTCATGTTTATGAGGCGTTCTTAGAAGTTAGAAGTGAGTGGGATTACATTCGGTTTAAGTTTGGAGTATGTTTTGTGATTTCATTTGGGTATTGCTTTGCATCTGTTTGTTATAATTATAAGAACTTATTGATGGCTTGGAGTTGAGTATAAGTTAAGTTATTGTTTTTTAGTTGGAATAAACTATCAAGGTACGCTGATATTCTGCATGAAGTAGTAGTGACTCTTTTAACAAAGGTTCGGTATTAATCATGGTGGATATGTTCTGTTGTATAGGAAAAGTAGTAATTAGCAAAGAGTTATTGGGAGGAATTAAAAATATTATTTTTTAATATGAAGAAACAAAACTAAAAGTACTCATATTCCTTTTATCTATTTTTTTTTCTCTTTGACTGAAATCACTAGAAGCGATTTCTACCGATTTAACTTCTTCGGACACACAGTCAGCATGCCACCATAATTTGCACAGCCACAATTCCCTTATAAACAAATGTCAATAAAAAACTGCGTGCTGCAGTTTTGGTATGCAATCCATGTGCGTACATTAATCAGGCAGCGGTCAGCGCTGTCAATCAGACCCACTGTGCTGTCACAGAAACAAGTGACGTTCGGCGTGTACAATTTACGAAATGTTTTTCTGTATCGATGTGGTCTTTTTGTCCAGAGATTTTGAGTTTTGACGCACTACCCAGTGCTTATGGAGCTGGCTGGTGAAGGGTTTTGTGTTCTGCTTAAGGATTGAAAACTGCCACCATAATTTGCACAGCCACAATTCCCTTATAAACAAATGTCAATAAAAAACTGCGTGCTGCAGTTTTGGTATGCAATCCATGTGCGTACATTAATCAGGCAGCGGTCAGCGCTGTCAATCAGACCCACTGTGCTGTCACAGAAACAAGTGACGTTCGGCGTGTACAATTTACGAAATGTTTTTCTGTATCGATGTGGTCTTTTTGTCCAGAGATTTTGAGTTTTGACGCACTACCCAGTGCTTATGGAGCTGGCTGGTGAAGGGTTTTGTGTTCTGCTTAAGGATTGAAAACTAGAGTATTGGTTAAGTGTGGCCACGGTATCTCGTCCTGTAAGTTTCATTTAACTTAAAAAAGGACTATACTGATGCAGAGATGGTTTTAGAAGAATATAATTTTATTATAATAGGTCTTTACCTATGAAAATGTTGATTTGTATGAAAAAATTAAACGAATTTTTTTCATGTATTTTTTATTTCAAGTATTAATCGAAATAATCACCCATGCAATCAATGCATCTTTGCCAACGCAGTGGCAGTTTATTGACGCCTTTCTTAAAAAAATCAGCTGGACGGGAGGCAACAAATTCTTCAAAGGCATTTTGTACTGCCTCTCGGGCATTGAATTTTTTTCCTGCCAAGAAGTTAATCAAATTCTGGAAAAAGTAGTAGTCTGTAGGCGCAAGGTCTGGTGAGTAGGGCGGATGACGGAGAGCTTCCAACCCCAGTTCTTGCAAGTTGGAGACCGTCTGCTGTGCAGTATGAGGTCGCGCGTTGTCGTGCAGGAGCAGCGGAGACGAGCGATTGACCAATGCTGGTTGGAGATGTGCCAGCTTCTCCATCATTGAGTTCAGTTCGTCACAGTACACATCTGCAGTAATGCTCACCCCGTTTGGTAAGAAGCTGTGATGAATCACACCGGCGCTAGACCACCAAACAGTGACCATCACTTTTCTAGGGGTAAGTTTTCGTTTAGGGCATTGTTTAGGTGCTGAACCAGGATCCAACCAACTTGCTGAGCGCTTGCGGTTATCAAACAGAATCCATTTTTCATCGCAGGTAACAATGCGGTTCAAAATTCCTTCATTTGTGTGTCTGTTGCGCAGTGCAAGGCACGTCTCGACGCGTACTTCGCGCTGGCGATCATTGAGTTCGTGGGGCACCCATTTGTCAAGCTTTTTTACCTTGCCAATTTGACGCAAATGGACCAATATTGTTTTGACGCTAACGTCAAAAGCTGCTGCTAATTCAGCCGTAGTTTGTGTATCATCAGCTTCCACAATCGCCTTTAATTCGTCATTGTCGACCAAAGTCTTCGGACGACCGCGAGGTTCATTTTTCAGGTCGAAATTTCCAGAACGGAAGCGAGCAAACCAATAACAGGTGGTGCGTTGGTTTGTAGTGTTAGCTCCGTAAACGTCGTTGATGTTGCGTGCCGCTTGTGCCGCGTTGCTGCCACGACGGTACTCATATTCCATAATTACTCGAATTTTTAACGTATCCGTGATGACGAAAAAGATTGGAATGCGATGAAAATGAATAAACAAATGACTACTTTTGGAAAAAGAATTCCATGTTTTTAAAATAAAATAAATTTGAAATTAGAATTCTTAGACAAACAAAAATTATTTTGATTTGAAATGGCCAGTACTGCAGAACGGCAATGTCATAGGTAAAGACCTAATATATAATCATAATCAACGTATAATACTCCAACTGCTGGAACCGGGACCACTTTCTAGACAGGGGTGTTAAGTATAATATGGCTCTTGATAAGAGTGGTTAAAGATACAGTGGATGCGTGGTGGTGGATGGGTTACCAGCAATAACACATCGAGACTTCACCATGCCTCGGAAAGCACGTTAAGCTGTTGATCCTGGCTGTCATATTTGACTGTATAATTTGCTGTATATATTTGACATTACATTTGTCATTACGGGTAGGCAGAAGCTCTAAAGTCTGACAACCAGTTTTACCAAAAGATATCGAATTATTCAACAACTTGAATGTGGAGTACATAAGTCTCAACAAAAGCATGAGCAGCAACATCCTTCCATCATCTTAGAATTACAGACCGAGTTCTACACCAACTACCCGTTAACAAACTTTGGATGAAAACAGCAACTTGGTCCATATTCAACAGTCCACATTTATATGTTGATATCAAAGCACACCACTCATTATACCAGGAACAGCATTATCAATCTACCGTGACGTACACGATAAAGGCTAAGCATTTGACTAGAAAATTATATAGCAGTACATAAACAGCCGTAAGTTGTGTCCCATCGCCTGAGAACGTCATATTGACCTTATTCCCTCAGTGCACGTTGATAAACATCTAATACATTCATGTATAATTTTATTGCCAGCTCAGTTAGAAAACTTATTTATTAACAACATAGAAATTACTTACTTGCCTACACGTTATTTTCTTTTATTGCTTTATTTGGCTACGATACGTTATAATAAAGCAACAAGTTTTATCGTTATGATTGTAATGAATGGTGGCGCGGTTAGGGTTCACAGGAATATTGTTTAGGCGTAGCCCACTTAAATTTTACACCCATTACAATACAACTAGCTTCTGCCCACGTGAGATTTTTTTGCCACCGACTCACCCCGTGGCATTGCACCTCGTGCCCGCGCTTTTACGTTTTTTTCGGTTAGCGTTCTCTCAGACTATTTTCGCTTTATGCTCTGCTCCTAAAAGTCACAGCGTGATGTTAAGTAGCCTATGACCTTATTTATGATTGATGCTGTCATTTAGAAAAAAATATTCAAATCCAATTGGTAGTTCCAGAGATTAGCGCGTGCAAACATCAGCTTTATTATAAAATATAGATACATATGATCGGTCAGTAATTTTGTCGTCCTTACGAAAAGTGCAATAACTAGGTTAAACCTGATTTCCAGAAAAACGCGTGTAAATATTTTATTTTTGTTTTGTTTGTATCTCCAATACTAATTAGGCTTAGTATTAAAACCGGCTACGTCATAGATACGTAAAAAGTGTCTAAAAAGAATATAGGTATAGATCTCGTTCTGCAAATTCCGAATATGTAGGTACTTATCTCAATTCGGCACAAAACTCGAGTTATTGCACTTTTCGTAAGGACGGCAGAATTGGCCCTGCGATGCTGGGCAAAGAGGCAGGACGATCCCTGTTTACTATGTTTAGGTCAGATTCGAAACTAGCTAGACATTGCAGTCTAGATGGGGTGGCATAGGCATCAACGCGCCAACTCTAACCATGAATTCAGCAGAGGATTCTAAACCCCCTAGTGTAGAAATGTATAGTCTTATTACATAAAAAAAATCTGCTGTTTCATAGAAAAGTGCAATAACTTAGTTATTGCCGGGTCAACATTTATGCAACAGCATTTCGTTTTATTTGTTACGATTAATCCCCGAAAGAAGAAGAAGAAGAGTTGTAAGTTATTATTACACTCACATGTACCCGCACAATAACAATTGGCCCGACCTGGGAATCGAACCCAGGACCTCATGTCCAGCAGTAGCGCTTGCGACCACTAGCCAGCAGTCTTGAAGACAAAGACCTCTTTTTCTCTCTTTTTACGATGAGGAGTTACCACGGTTGTTGATCAATGCAGCCACTGCACTAGTTGAAGGCAACTAGGAACTACTTACTGCACTAGTTTTATATGGACTTGGCAATACAAAACAACTCAAAACACATACATATTTCACAGCTCGTATAATGTGGGTCAAAAACAGAGCTCCATTGTTTTCCCACCTTTCCCTTTTTCATACCCTTGACGAAGATTTGTTCGTATAATTTATGTAAAACTAGCTGTTATCCACGACTTTACTCGCCTGAAATTAGAAATTAAATATTAAAATGCACGGCAATGCCATCTGTCGGGAAGGAAATAAAATGTTTGGTTATTCTCGCGGGGTTCGCTCAATTTTCCGGGTATGGTTGCAGCAATGTAGGGTAGTTTTCTTTAAACTATTTTAAGAAGAACTGTTTCTTTTAGGCTGGAAAATTTTAGGTTTATGTGGGCCGAGGTAAAGAATGTAACTTTATGTTGTGAAGGCAATTATTTCGTGTACAAAAAAGAAAATATTTTATTGTTACGGCAATACAGTAAGCTGGTCACAAGTTAACGGCAAGTTAAGATGACATGAGTAACTTAAGATATTATCTACTAGGTCACAATATTTTATTTGCCACTGAGCCCCAGATTACAGTTAATCTGTATATTTGGGAAAATCGGCTTTAATAATGTGGTTGGTAAGCATATTATTTGCTCTAGGTAATGGATGGAGCACGACTTTGGCTGTCTCATTGACAAAAGACAACTGCTCACGACATCATCCGACTACTGTACCTACCCATTGGACGACACACTGTGGATGACTAATTAACTACGCTCATATGCTGGGGCCATAGAAATAAAAAAAAAAATATTTTTTATTGTTCCTTTACTATTTGTTTTTCTACTTCTATGGCTGGAGCCGAGTCCCCTTTGCAGTGGTAGCTAAAATGTGGCCGCCATTGTAGTGGGGATGTGACAGTCTCGTGGCTAAGTAATAACAGCCGCACGGGTCGATCAATCTGGTTGAGTTACGATCATTGCGGTCATCTTCATATAGCAAGATGATCCCGACCGTCATTCGTGGATCTCTTGCCGTCGTTACGGTTTACCAGACGCCAGAAAGTCTAAGAGCCAGTCTTATCAAGGGTAATCTTATTACCCAGTTACTGGGTTGTTAAGGTCCGACAGGCAGTCGCTTCATGTAAATTATACTGGTATTCCACTTCATCCGGTTAGATACGAAGCTGACCTCAACATAGTTGGGAAAAGGCTAGGCAGACTATGAGTAGTGGCCAAGAAAGAAAGAAAGAAAGAAAGAAAAATATTTTATTTGGGACACGCACAGGACATAAAACAATAAAAAAGAACATAGGAACATTTCTACATTTAACATACAGATAACAAAATAATAAAGAAGAAGAAGAAGAAAGAAGAAGAAGAGAAGAAGAAGAAGAAGAAGTCTAGGTAACTAATTTTATATTATTAACTCTTCAGATATGCATAACACTTACCTAAGTTATATTAAGAATTTGCTCATTTACTCCACACAGTAGTTGCAACCACGGCTGTAACGCTGTAAGCAACTTGTCAGTGTAGTGCGTCATCTCATTGTACTGTTACGACACATAATGTATCTATGTGTGTGAAATTGTTAGTGTATGTTTAATCCTGTTAAATCTACCTATATTAAAAACTATGACCAAAATAAAAGCCTCAAAGCCCCCGGCAGAGCGTGGCCCAATAAGTCAGCCTTCCTGGCCACCGTGCGCCTCTAAACTTTTATTTTACATTCACAAAAAGGGAAACTGTTTTGTTTCCAGTGAGTTTCGCAGTGGAAGGCTCGTGTTGCCCCTTGAAAACCTTTGACTGCGTTTTCGAGGAACCTTTGTGACTAGATATAGGTACTGAAAATCGAGAATACAAGTCACAAAATTGACTAGCATCCACTGTTAGCTAGACCGGTCGGTTTATAATTTTATAGACACTGAATCACATACCAATCTTATCCGTTTCCCAATAAATTATGAAGGTTGCAGATTATATAATGTCACAAAAAGTGAACTTATTCTTGGGTCGCAAACTTCTTTGTTTTGGAATTATATGATGGCGTTTTGTGAGAAATAATTCATACTCAATTCCTATATATTAACTATATAAAATAACATGTAATATAAAATAAAATCCTAACTACATTACAAATTCGAAAGAAGTATGTTTGGTTCACGATAAAATATTGGCTAGGATATCGGTAATTTATTTTAGTAGTAAATTTGTTCGCGTGGGTTAATTTATAACATATACGCGGGCGAAGAGGTAAACAAAAGCTAGTAGATACCATATAAATATAAGTCTTCTAGCCATAAAAATATTCTAACTAATTCTAGAAACAACAGTATATAGCCATTACACTACAATCAAAATCAAGCTATCTTTTATCAACACATCCTAATCACAATTCTAAATGGCCCCCATCGCCAGAAACAACCCACTTCATGACCCCATATTATTAAATCGAGCAAACTTATTATGGTCATATCATAAAGTAACCCTAAACAATTACAGTGCACCCGTTCGCGGCGTAAAGTCGTAAGTGGCGCGGTTAGGGTTGGCGCACACGAGCCACTTTCCAACGATATAACTACAAACTTAAGGTAGGGTACAGCAATCGACGATTTTACACCTACAATTGTATCGTAGTGTAGTTGTGTCAGCTGGTTTCCTAGTAGCTTCGTCGTGCAAGACAGGTCAGATCAGAGACAGCCGGTTAGAACGGAAGCCGACCCTAACATAGTTGGGAAAAGGCTAGGCAGATGTGAGCTTATGAATCACAAAACTTTGTAGGGTATATCCCATCACGCAGTAACTGATTAATTATTGTCAAAACCGAAGGCAAATAAACGTACATGTTACACTACTGCTCTGTTACATCATCATACTCTTGCCTTCATTCCAATTTATTTAAGGTCGGCCAATATGTCATTTTCTTCTATACTCTTCTATTAGTCGTGATAAAACCAGAGTCAAATAATTTATTTCATTTAGACACAGTAAATGCAGTTTATCATCAGCCTATAATGTTCCCACTGCTGGGACACAGGCCTCCTCTCGGTGAGAGGGAGTGGGCCATAATGCACCACGCGGGCCCAGTGCGAGTTAGTAGATGTCACATGTCTTCGAATTTTTGGTTCTAAGACATACCGGTTTCCTCACGATGTTTTCCTTCACCGTTTTGAGAGCAGTGGCGATGAAATAATTTACACAAAGTAATGCGCCTGCTTGGGTTTTGAACTCACGACCTACTACTCGTAAGTCGCAGCCGTTACCACTGGGCCACCACTGCTCGTTAAATGCAGTTATGAACGTTAAAATTTACAAAAAATAGATTTGATTCTGGTTGTCATTTCCATGTTTTTTCCCGAAAGTAGCGTTGCTAAGCGTCCGTATAAAGTTGAATAGAGTTTACAGGTACACAGGTAGGTTTACAGGTTTTTTGGTTGCGTGCGTGGCTAAATAAGACGATACCAGGGCAGTCCGACTTTTATTGGGTTTTTTTAACAACTTTTTTCATTTGTCATGTGTTGGTTACCGCTCCGCCCTCCTAACCTGGTATCGCTAGCGCAACTTTATGAACTAGTGCTGTCCATAAGAAGATTGATTCATTATATTACATTGTTATTTCATTCGAATTTTAGAAGATCTTACAGAAAATGATAAAAAAAAACATTATTTTTCAAACTAATTACATAAAAAAAATATTGTGGTGTTATACTAAGACTATTAAAAACATTGTCAGGTAAGTTAATTATGTGATAGATATGTGGCGCTCTTACATTTACATATATTGCAAAAATAGATGAATATCCTAATATTTTCTTTAAGTACTTCCTTTACTTTTTAGCCATCTCACATATCTGTACTAATATACTTTGTCTACAGACAACAACTTTTCATCCAATGTCGTTACAAAGTGGTTCGTGTGTGTTAACCCTTACAGGGTTGGCACGCTGGGGTTAATACCGAGTTACATTAACGTCGTGGTATCAGCGGTATTAATAGACTATCATCGAGATAGGATACCGCACCGCGTTTATGACTAAGAAATGGAGGCAGCCTGATAAATTTTATGTACAGTGTAATATTCAATATACGCTTTTTTATGGTGAGTGGGGGGTTAATTCTTTTTATGCTGTCGTTACTCATTTGTGAGTGGTTGTTATGTGGTTTTCTGTTTTGAATAATGTGCCTTTTAAGGCTATCGTCTAGACTGGGTATGGTCAATACGGGTATGGGTATGGTGTTTCTGTTCATTTTAGTAACATACAAAACTCACGTCTTTGTCCTCATAGGGGTAAGCAGAAACTACAGAACCACCTACCTATCCTTACATACTCGTTTTGCCGAATTTACGTTCATCTACCTGGTTATACACATACGCCTGTTGCGAGTACTACGGACTTGATGTTTCTGAAGAACATCACCAATAAGGTCACTATATGTCCTCCCGGCTTGTCCACTCACTTCAACGTGTAAACGCCTTTTGTTAGACGTCATTCATCGCCTCAACGCTAAGCATACTCTTTAAAATTTTTGTCGCTACTTCTTCTTTGAAACCGCATTGTTGTCTTATCACATCATTCCTCAGCCTGTTCAGTATCTGATTTAATTTTGTAAACATATCATTTGACCAATGATCAGTACATTCTTAAAACAGACTTCTGAATTATTATATTAATGACTAGCTTTTGCCAGCGGCTTCGCCCGCGTGGAAGTCGGAAATTATCCCGCGGGAACATACTACCGGAATAAAAAGTAGTCCTTTCTCAGGCTCTAAACTATCTGTGTACCAAATTTCATTTAAATCGGTTCAGTAGTTTTAGCAGGAAAGTGAGACAGACAGAAAGAGTTACTTTTTAACCCCCGACGCAAAAAGAGGGGTGTTATAAGTTTGACGTGTCTGTCTGTCTGTCTGTCTGTGGCATCATAGCTCCCGAACGAATGATGCGATTTCAATAAAAAAAAAATATGTTTTAAAGGTGACTTATCTGCGAGTGTTCTTAGACATGTTTGATGAAAATCGGTTGAGCCGTTTAAAAGTTGTGGGGGGGAAAGTGGGGAAGAGTAACCGAATGTCAGCAAATATACTCGAGTGGGGTCTCAAATGAAAGCGCACTGAAAGAGAATATTGATGAATTAATCGAGAGTGTTCTTAGCTTCGTTTGATTGTACATTATATTAAGTATATACCTATAAAAAGTACAAAATAAAAAATTAAATTTAAAATTTAAAAAACCCCCGACACAAAAACCTAATTTCCCTTTAAAAAGTAAAAAATAATAAAAATAACTCAATCTTAAAGTACCTAAGAATGTATTAATAATTCAAAAAAAAAACGTCGCGTTGGGGGACCGCTCCACGAGTGCAGACGTCGTTGACTGCTTAGTTAGGTAATAAGATTATTGGTAATTAAATTGTTAGGTTTGAGGCGGTCCCCCAACGCGGCCTATTTTTTTTTTGAATTATTAATACATTCTTAGGTACTTTAAGATTGAGTTATTTTTATTATTTTTTACTTTTTAAAGGGAAATTAGGTTTTTGTGTGGGGGGTTTTTTAAATTTTTGCATTTATAATATTAGTGTGGATATATATTATATATATATATGTTACGGCTAAAGGTGGGTGTGAACATAAACTTAAGATTAGCCGGCTAAACTTAGGTTTATCTTCGAGAAGCAGCTAAAGTTCGATATCACGTTAGTTTGCGTTGTGATATTCCATCTTTATCCGGCTAATGTGCACATTAACCGAAACGAAACGGCTAAAAATGTATTCGATGGACGCGCCGGGCCGGCGGAGGGCTTGAGGGGGCGGTAGGGAGACAATGCGCGCACACGTGGCAATATTTTCGTTTAGTTAACAATTATTACAACTAAAATTTGCCTGCGAGTGGATAATTAGACGATGGTTAAAACACTTCAGCGCCAGATTGTATGATTTATTATTTTGAACTGGGTGAAATATGTTAGGTTAGGTTAAAACTGTGACCAACCGCGCGCAAGCAGCGGCAGCGGCCGGCGAGCGCTACTTCCAAGTTGCTCGTGTAAAGAGATTGACATTGAAACTACCCACCACTTTAGAAATCATTCCAGCGCGCAGTATTAATAAACTGCAGGCGAGTCGTTTTTTTTTTTTTTTTTCAAGATGGGAAATCATCAAATGACTTCTCCCGCTCTGGGCGGAGCGGGAGGGCGTGTCAGACTTTTACTGACTAAAACCCACCCGTGTTCCATCAGTTGCCCATGTGCCAGGGTCACGGTATCTCTTTCGAACAATCACGCGACCCCGGAAAAGGCGAGTCGTCCATTAGGTATTTCATACATAGTTGAAATCTCAATAATCTTAAAGAAAAAAAATTAGATCACTCGTTCGTTAGTGCAATTAATTTTAGTGTAATCAACATTAAGTTAGTGAAACAGTAGTTGAGTCGACCAATATGCGTTATGAACATTTGTCAATCAACCGTAGTTATCTTGAAAATAGTTAGAACAAAATTAGGTATTATAATACGTAACCGTAATGAGAGTGATTATTTTTTAATAAAAGTTTTCTTGTCAAAATGGTAAACATTATTACATTGTTTCCTTTTTCATTTCCTTCTACATTTTTAGCCAAGGGCCTCCAGTTACACTTAAGTATAGCCGGCTAAAGATAGAAGAAACTAACATTAACACCTCCTCGAAGATAAACCTAAGTTTAGCCGGCTAATCTTAAGTTTGTGTTCACACCCACCCTTAGCCGTAACATATATATATAACTAGCTGACCCGGCAAACGTTATTTTGCCATATAAATAATTTCCTAGGCGGGGGGATAACTAATTAAATGACGATTGATCAGTTTTCGACCGGAGAGGAAAAATGATTAAATTACTAAAATGGCTATTAAAAAATAAGGGTTGATCGTAGAAGGGTGAAAATTGAGGATTGTATGTATTTTTGTATATTGTATCATAAAAAAATAGAAATTAAAAATTTTGTCTAAAAAATAAAAATTTAGGGGTGGACTACCCCTAACATTTAGGGGGATGAAAAATAGATGTTGGCCGATTCTCATAGATACCGGATAAGCACAAAAAATTTCATCAAAATCGGTCAAGCCGTTTCGGAGGAGTATGGCAACGAAAACTGTGACACGAGAATTTTATATATTAGATATATAGTGTGAATGATTAATTTTGATGATGCCTTTGTCACCTACATATGACGTATGTCGAAGGCCACAAAGTTAACAATACGGACTGCTTTCAGTCTACCGCCTCGCCTTCTCTATCAACACCAACTTATTCTTTAATCGACTCCATCTTCAACCCTTCAAGACATCATTAGCCCACTCCACTACATGTAAATCAACACTCACACTAACGGGAAATGACACAACAGAATTCAAATTAAAATTACCGACACACTACGCGACAAGCTTTTTTAATTGTCACTTACCACTTTTATGTAAATCCGCGGTGACGGCTCCCACTGGGTGTCGGCACTGTCGGCCGTCTGACAGCTGACAGCGCTGACAACTGACAACCGACAGGTCGCCGTTCACCGGGCAATTTGCGACCAAGCGGCTGCACCGGGAGCAATATTATTTTACTTGCTTTTTTCCGCGGGACAGTGTGCGTCCTGTCAGTTGGATGGTGTTAATTTCATTAGGGATTGGACTATTTTTTGTTTGTTTGCTGAACTGGACGTGAGGTTCGTGCAGGTCCGAGGAAACGTGTTGAGAGTAATTTGAGGATGTTAGGTTAAAATTGTGTCGACAATTTTCTATCTGAAGTCGTAAATGACAGGTGCTAGGGCACCTGATTTTGATGACGTTTGTAAAACTTTGACCGAATTCGTGACGACATTCACTAGCCCTTTATTTTTGTAGGGTTTTATTGGATACGAACCCCAATATTCTAAATATTTGTTGTTATCTGTGAATTACAATACATACTTGGTATTTATTTTAGACTAGCTTTCGTCCACAGCTTCACACGCCTGGATGTCACAAAATTATCCCACGAAAATGTACTAGCGGGATAAAATGTATCCTATGTGTTAAACTAGGTCATGAAGTATCTGTGTGTCAAACTTCAACCAAATCCGTTCAGCCGTTTATGTGTCACTGACTAACAAACATCTTAACATACAAACATTCACATATATAATATTTCTAGCTTTTGCCAGCGGCTTTGCTCGCGTGGAGGTTGGAAATCGTCCTGCGGGAACGTACTATCGGAATAAAAGTTCCTAATGGGTTAATCCAGCTTATAAACTATCCGTGGAAGAAATTCAACTTAAATCAGTTCGGTCATTTTTGCGTGAAAGAGAAACAAACATACATACACGCTTTGACATTTATAATACAATATTGGTATGATAGCAGGAAGAAGCATAACTAGAACAAATTAGTGCAGTACCACTCAGTTCTGCTCATTCCTATTCAAACGCTACATGTCTTACAACCCAATTTTACCACCATTTGTACAACATTTATCCAAACAAATTCTCAAGAAAACATCCTTCTGTACAACACATTAAGCACTAAACATTCCCTATCTAAACTAACACACAATACGAGCCTTTCACACTGGCGCATTCCGGTATCTCAAACGGCTACGTCGGAACGGCCGTCTTGCGCGGCGTCTTTCATATTTTGAATACTTACTCGAGTTATAAGAATTTACGCGACGCTTACTCTGGGGTAATGGGTCGCATAAAATCTTATGACCACTCAACTCTTGTGTATTGACTTTTACAGCGGCGCCATTACACGGTATATTTTAAGAGGGGTAGCAATTCGCATTTTGTGGGAGCGGTGTGTCTGTTATTTGCGAAATAATTTTCATTTTTTTACTGTTATCCTTTTTCTGTTAATGCTTTTCGGTGGAGTTGAATTTGGGCCACGGGTCGGCTTAATGATTGCTCGTTTGTGAATTTGAATTTGGGGAATAAGCTATTATGTAATGTGCGTTAGGTTGGAGTAGCTATGTCGGTAAAAATACAGTAGACACAGGCAAAGAGAATTGCTGTAGCAGCAGAAATAGATAATCGAGCATCATGATGGAGATTCCATGTATCCTAACATGCAGATCCTGTCATCGTCATCCATAGCCTGAGTTCATCCATTGCTGCTTTTATTTGTTTTCTATCTTCTGCCCGCGACTTTGTACTTGTTGAATTTCTTGCTTCCCCGACCCACCTCGTCGCATCGAATCGCCTACTCGTGCGTGGTCTTAGTATTCATGACTTTTTTCTTTTTCCTCGGCTCCTAACGATCCTGGCGTGATGATATATAGTTTATAGCCTTCCGTGATAAATGAGCTATACAGCACTAAACGTTGTTCCTGAGATTAGCGCGTTCAACCAAACAAAAAAACATACAAATACTTTAGCTTTATAATATTAGTATAGATAGAATAGATGCCGATCTTCACGCTCCTGCCATTGTTATCCAAGTTCCTTTCAGCTTAAATTCCTTTACTATAAATCTGATAAATACTCAGTTCCCCACTGTCCGCCTGCACTTAGCCCGCACCCCACACGTGTTTACATGTCGCCATAACAATAAGTTAAATAAACGCCCTTTACGCTTCGTGACGACTGCTGTTTGAATTGCATTATGTTATGACTCGCTGGAGGAGCACTCTTTGTGTGGATGTAGTTCTATGTTATTGATTTAGGAGTGAATAAGTGAGTGTTGCTGTTTTCTTATTTTAGTGACGATAATATAGACGCTTTGTGGAATGGTTATTGGAGCAATATTCTATTGGATCTAGCGCATGCTGGGCTGTTATCGTCGCTACTAATTCTGGTGACTGGCTAAGTGGATAATCTAATCTTTGTTACGGCCATTATGAGCTATTCATGGTAGAATGTCGTTGGCAAAAAAATATGGCCAAAGCGGTCAAGCATGACATCAGGGACAAAAAGGAAAAACAAAGTCGTATGTACTATCGTATGTACACGCGGTACACGTAAAAAGAGACTGGCGCTAAAGTAGTTACCCTATTTGTAACCAGAGACCACAAGGAACTAACTTTATTATGATTAAACCGGAATACTAACACAAAACTAGAACGGCCAACGCGGAACCGATAACAAACATACACAATTAACAAATCAACACATATTATAAACATAACAAAACAAATAAAACTAACAATAAACGTGGAATCTATTAACAATAAATCATATTGTTCGCTAGAACGCAACGATTGAGTAATAAATATCAATGAGTTTAATGTTCGGGCGTACACGCGATAACTGTCAGCCGCCATGTTGGTCCGCCATCTTGATTTATGACATTTTATTGTGAACTGTCAATAGATAGCGCGGAGCTATGAAAGAAGCTAATTGTTTTTGGTTTGATGAATGGATTTTGATTTTGGGTATAAATAGAAAATAATTCTTATCGCTGTTATTGTCATTCATTGTTGAACACCATTGTGCCCACAAGTAGAACATTTTCGAATAGAAGTGAGTTGCGTCATAGACGTATGTAGGTATAAACCCAAATGTTGATGTACATTTTTTTTAACTTACTGATGTCTTCATTATAATTTTCATACATTTTGTTCATCTACGCCGATAGAAATAACTGATAGGAGCACCGCTCCGTCTTTCTATTTAAATTCCACCTGAAAAATAAAACATGCAACCTGTTTAGTATTACTAATTAATTCCGCCCGATGTTCCCTGCAGAGCCAATGACAGCAAAAACGTGTTAGATCAAAGATCACATTAGTTATACATACACAAGTGACGGGCCGTCAAGTCATTCGCTGTTTACCTTTAACTCCTTAACTTGTGTTGAAATGTCGTTTTACAAGTATTGTGTAAATATCATTGGTGTTTAATTCGTACTCTCTGGCGTGTTCATTTGCATAGGAATATGGTGAAATTGTGTCCAACGTCTAATAGGAACCTCTTTTGAAGATGCTAATGCTAAGGGAGAAAAGGGCAAAACAAGAAATGGGCAATATATATTAAGCCTTGGGTGAAGTTTAATTGATGTTATAATAGGGAATATGAGCATGCAACCTTCGATTTCTATCAAGGACCGTTTTTAAAATGTTGTCATACTCATTTCGTTAGTTAACCGCTGGATTTTGTTTCATAAATAACTCTTGCTTCTTATTCTTATTATTATTGCAGACAACCAAATGAAGAGAGATGATATTTTTTTAGATTCACGACATGCCATGATTCAGACGCACTCTCTAACCATTTTTGTTTTGTTTCGTTTATACTGTCCTTCTGCAAGTGCCTCCCAGGAACTCTTTTCCCGCGCCACCTCAAACTAGCTCTCGCGAAACTATAAAGGTCGTGCGCACGGCCAAACATCAAGCTATACATTTCCAGTATAAGCTAACATCTCATTGTACGAATAGCCTATACAATGCAAAGTCAGCTAAAACTGGAAATGTATAGCTTGACCTGAAGCCTTGTGTACCATAAAGGAAAATTTTCTATTGAGTGCTAGTAGCCCTTCCTTACGAAGGGCCTCGTAGTCTCTCCATAGAGATGGTAGAAAAATGCCAAATTACAATGTTAGAATGAAATCTCCATAGAAGCAGATCTTTAAATCTACAACTCACCTAACCAATTCCTCTACTACTATTGTGTCCTTCCTAGATCCATGTTCCTATGAGTAATTGTGCAACAAATGAATAACTAGCTAGCAATGTCGCAGTCTATACCAATTGAGACAATTGATTTTCTATGAACAATCTGTAGAGTTTCAAATGAAGATTACCTTTGTGTGTTAATGGGTAAATGTGGTGCTCCAATTGTAGGGTCAAGTGGGTTTGTGACCTTTTGAGTTGCAGTTTTATGTTTGTTTTGTCATAGATATAGAGAGTTCTTTGATGGGTTTCCAATTGAGTTAGTAGACGGACCATGACAAATTGGCGCAGATGTTGAAAATATTTGGTTGGTGTAATATTTTCACCAAGTGGGATAATTAATTCACTGACAGTAGGATTGGCTTTTATTTTGTCAGTTTAACAAAATTCATTCCGTTATTAACGTTTCTGAACAGATATTTGCTTCTAACATATGGGACAATGTATTACCAATATTTACCTTTATAATAATTCAGATTCTGATTAATTGTGTTACGCAATAAGGATGCAGCTTTTTTCACGATGTTTTTCTTAATTATCATCATCTGCCTGGCTTTTGACCAACTATGTTGAGGTTAGCTTTCAGTCCAACCGGATGCATCGGAAAACCAGTGTGTTACATTGAGCGACTATCTGTGCCAATGCTTTCTTAATCCTCATTCTAAATTAATTAAGTTGGAAAGAATGATTATGAAACGGAATAAAACTTTCTTGCCAAAACATCCACCCCTTTATTCATAAACGTTGTTTAAAGTTAAGAGACGTTTAAACGTCAAAAATGTATGGTTAAACAGCAGCTAATCATTACTTAACTTTAAACAACGTCTATGAATAAAGAGGCCAGTGTCTAGAATATCAATACTGCAATGGATTACTAACTACTTAAATAGTTATTTAGAGAATAAGCAAAGAAAACACTGCATAACTATGGAACATTGTGTGATTATTTTCTGAAAATAAAAAAGCTTTGAGAATACTTTTTGAATAAAACATGTTGCATGCATATTTTCACTCATTTCAATTTATAAATATTTGTAGAGTAGTACAATAATATCGGTTCCGATGAACTTTAATAAAATAATGAGGTGCCGCGGCCTCGATGTATCATTACAATAAATTAACAGCAATAAAGTTATTAATTTATAGTCACTTTTTAATACTATTAATGTAATATTTATTTAATATTACATTGCTTTGTCGTTGTGTAATAATTATTAATTTATCAGTATTTGTATTACAGAAATGATTTTAATTAAATGTTAAATTGTTGGTTCATTCTTACGGAAATGTTGCATTAAATGTATGTTGTGTTCCGTAGTTTAAATAATAAAAATCAGAACTGAACAAGGTCTGGTCACGGTAAAGATATCTTAGATATCATTACCGTGGTCTGGTTAGGAATCCCAAAACTGCAGACTAGCAGAGCTATTCACAAGCATTCGACGGTTTATGTATGACGACTACGTATGAAAATTACATATTTCGATAAGCTGATTTGCCTTGCCTCCGACAGCAAACAGCTATTGGAAAAATAGCGGTCGTCTATTTGATTCGTGTTATATTTATATTTTTTTAACTGACAACATTTTCGTAGAGATTTTTGGAGAGACCAGTAGTGGCCCGGTGGTTATCGGCTTACGACTTACGAGTTGTAAATTAGGGTTCGAACCTAGGCAGGTTCTTTACTTTGTGTAAATTATTTCATCAGCACTGCTCACAAAACGGTGATGGAAAACGTCGTGAGGAAACGGGCGTGTCCTAGAAACGAAAATTCGAAGACGTGTGACATCTACTAACCCGCACTGGGCCCACGTGGTAGATTAAGGCCCACTCCCTCTTACCGAGAGTCTCAGCAGTGGGAACATTATAGGCTATATGGGTTTGTGATCAACGTTTAATGGGGGTCCTATGATAACATGAACTGATGTTCGATTCGGTATGGAAGCCTATCCAATGGTTGTGCTTATAGTTCAATGTAGGAAGACTTTTTTTTGTGGGTGGGTAATCATCAAATGCGCTCTGGGTGGAGCAGAAGGGCGTGTCAGACTTTTACTGACTAAAACCCACCCGTGTTCCTTCAGTTGCCCATGTACCAGGGCCACGGTATCTCTTTCGAATGAATCTCGCGACCCTGGCAGGATGTAGGAAGACTTCACAAGTTTTGAGACTTATATGACGTAAGAACCTAATATTTATAAATATCTCGAGTGTTCACGTGAACAGCCAGCCGACTAAAATGACTGAATTGCAAATAGCATGCGTAAATAGATACTAACTATGTATTCTGGACACTAGAAGCGTGTAAATCAACCTTAACTGCACATAATGTTTCCACACAAAGTCTTCTCTAAATCAGTCATATCTCCATTTATTATGACGATGTTCCTTCACCTCTAGAACAAGCGGTAACGAGTTGTATCGCGTATAAATCCTTCGTTCCCCGATACGCTACAATTTATTGTTGTTGCTTCTCCCAGTCATATAATTGCGCAGCGCTCTGATTGATGCCTTCGTTCAAGTTGATCGTAACTCATTCAGAATGAACGGAGTGAATGTATCTGAATCTGTGTTGTTTGCTTTGTGTGGTTCCGATATTAAATTTGTTGAGGAAGGGATGTTGTTTTTGTAGTTGGCCAAGTAATAAGTCATTTTGGTAAGTAGGTTTTTTTTTTTAGAGAAATACTCGGTAAATACCTAGGTGTTAATATACGAAACCAACGAATGGTTTTCTTAATATTGGCATTGTAAGTAATGTGTTTTGTAATAATTTTACCAACTAAATTGGTCGGCGAACACCGATCTAGCAAGTCATTGTTCAATAACAAATGATCGTAGGTACTTGTTGAAAACCCATCCATCAAACGTAACAGATTCAGGCATTATTCTTTCAAGATTTTTTCCCAAAAATAGGCCACACCCAGCAGTGAGCCCAGACGTCAAAGATAGCGTAATAATCTATAACATAGACTTAACCCTCCCAACTTCGTTCACTTTTAGAATATTAAATTTTAAACTGTCACCGCGCGCTGACTTCGTCAAAGTTTTTCTATTAAATTTTTCATTAGCATTTGACAGGACATTCATAATGTTCACGACTTTGATCAATGGGGCTCGGCAGCACGGCTGTCAGTCTGGGAGCGGCTAATGATATTTGCTTAAAACGCTTGATGTATGACGGTACGTAGCTTACTTGAAATGAAGATAGAAATGTATCAACATTTTGGTACAAAACTTTTGATTATACTGTAGTATTTAAAAAAACTAACGTTCAGTTCAGACTAGGCTCAATTTAGAATTCACCTTTGTTTCAAGTGACTCACAGGCTTAATAGCATTAAATATATGTAGATTGAATTACAAAGCGCACTTAGCGTCGCAATCCTACTAATATTATAAATGCGAAAGTTTGTATGTATGGATGTGTGGATGTTTGTTCCTCTTTCACGCAATAACTACTAAACAGATTTGGATGAAATTTGGAACACAGTTAGTTTATAACCTGGATTAACACATAGGCTACTTTTTATCCCGATAGTACGTTCCCGCGGGATCTTTTCCGACCTCCACGCGGGCGAAGCCGCTGGCAAAAGCTAGTATTTTATAAGTATGAATAAAATTACTGCGTGACATAAAATTTTTGGTTGTCTCGTTGGTTTAGTAGTTGCAAGAGCTCCTGCTGAGCATGAGGTCCTAGGTTCGATTCTCAGGTCGGGCAGTGTTATTGGGATTTATTATCTGTTTTTTCTCAGTAGCAGCCCAGAGTCTGGATTATGGCAATAGGCTCGCCCCCTATTACATGGAACCTAAACATAGCTAGCAAAATGTGGGTGTACTATCGGTACACGTCTGCCGAACCCTTTAGGGAAACATATGTGGTGTTTTATGTTATGAATAAAATTAGTATTTTAATACAGCTTCATCGTATTTATTCCTAATCAAGAAGTTGTTTGCGTTTTTGAACACCCTTCAAAGTAGCAAAAAACTCACCGTGTATAATGTAGTAAGATACCATAACCATATTTAAAGTAAAATACTTTTCACCCATTATAGACCATAAGCGTGACGTATGCAAATAATGCGATCACAGATAGTCAAAATTATGGCTATACCTTGTTTTCGCAATATGGAAATTGCTGATAAACTTCTTGATAAATGTGCCTATAAAAAGTTAAATTATTCGGTGTAAGAGCAAGAAGTATGAATAGCTATTAGCCGTAACATAATAACTGTCTTCATGTAGTTAATTTGCAACTATGTTGATACGGTTACCGTGTTTGTAAAAATGTAATGTTAATAGGTAGTGGCCACGCGGTTTTGCTTCGATGGTGAAATTTCTATGTGTGGTAATAGTTGGACTGTTATCTATGAGTATATGTGGAGTGTTATGATTATGTACACATAGATACTTAGTTATGATAGGTAAAAAGTGTGTGTTGTGTTTTGTATGGAAGATTTCTTTCCTTACTTACATCGGCGATGCGACGATTCATAGATGAGATGTGACAGAAGCAAGCTTTTTTTTTTTGTCCTGAGTCTGTGTCGAATGACGTCTGTGGCTCCGGGCAGAGCGGGAGGGCGTGTCAGACTTTTACTGACTAAAACTCACCAGTGTTCGTTCAGTTGCCTGTGCCACGGTAACTCTTTCGAACAAATTCACGACCCTGGCAGAGACAGGAGCAACTTTATGTTGATACCTTTTCCTAACAAACAATTTGAGCATGCAGACTCACGTGTCTTAGTATTACGGGAGGATATTGGCTTCTGCAACACAGTTATAACTAGCGCAGCAGTCAAATATATCTATAATTTGGTGTACGACTTGTTCTATGTCATTAAAAAATAGTTTTTGTATTTTTCAAACTTGCTTGTTTTGTCTAGTGGCCATAAGTGCTACTGCAAGGCAAGGTGTCCTTTTTTTCTGGGTGGGAAATCATCAAATGATGTGTCCCGCTCTGAGCGGAGCGAGCAGACTTTTACTGACTCAAACCTACCCGTGTTCCTTTAGTTGGTGTGCCAGAGCTACGGTAACTCTTTCGGGTTCGATCCCCGGGTCGGGCAGTGTTGTTGGGCTTTCTGTATGGACGTTTCCAGTAGCAATCCTGAGTCTGGATTTGTGCCTGGATAGCAATAGGCTCGCCTCCTATTTCATGGGACTTAACCATAAGTGACAACATGTGGGTGCCGGGTACTAAGGTAAACCTGTGTCCAATCCTTCGGAGAATACAAGGTGGAATGTTTCAATCTATTTTTTAATTTCTTTCAACCCTAAGCCACGCCATTTAGCATTTCAGAGCCCAAAACCATGGTAAGATAAAATATCCGTGCAACTGGAGGATACTTTTCAGCGTTGCACTCCACCAGGCCACCAAACGTAGATGAAGACCGATGACAGTTTGATTCAAATCACGAGTCTACGCAGTGAGAGAGCGAATAAAAGAGACTTTAAGAACTCATACAATAAAGCTCTCAGTATCCCCCATATTTTCCTCATCGTAATTTACACCACCCATCCACCAATAGTAACACAGTATAACAAAATGTTACATCAAAAATACAGTGGAGCCAGCGACGGAACAGTAAAGTCACATTTAATACAATTACCTACAAAATATATTAGTGTTTATTTTGTAAGTCGGCGCGAATGTTTGCTACGACTGTACTGGGAGGTAGGTGCAAGGTGTAAGAGAAAGCGATATAGATCACGGTCGCAGAGACGTAATGATACGTAATGTACTTTAACTTATACTGGTTTAAAAACTACTACGACCGACTGGCCCGTTAGTGTAATGGTTACCCTGACTGCTAAGACTGAGGTCGTGAGTTCGATTCTCACCCGGGACAAATCTTTGTGTGATGAGCACAGTTATTTTTTCTGTGTTCTGTAATTTATCTATAATATGTATGCATTTAGAAATATATAAGTATTTTTATTAGTTGTCTGGTTGCCGTAGTACAGGCTCTGCCTAATTTGGGATTAGATAACGGTGTGTTGGTTGTCCTAAGATATTACATATTAGATATTAGTATTCTCTGTGGTGACCCGGGAATTGACACTCCAGCAGTTCATTCCAGCGCGTCGAAAAAACATGCTGTTGGATTTTCAGCTCTTGGTGTTAAGCTGTGAATTTTTTTTTAGCTTTTCAAACATGGAGTTAGGAGAGTAAAAAATGCAGCATGCCCGCATATTTTTAACACCCTGATCTTAATAGTCGCCATTGTTCGATAAGGGATAAGTGAGAAGATTTTAATAAGCATTCTTATGCATCAATCAAAATTGTCTTTGTCTGGATGTTTTTTTTTCCGCTGGATATTGGCGTTTTCGTAAATGAGAAAACCAAGGCCTCCTAGTAAAACATTCATAGCACATTTCATCATCATCATTTCAGTTCAGTTGAAATACGTCCACTGTTGGACATAAGCTCTGTGGTTCCTTAAGTTCTGTGGTTCCCTCATCCTGCGGATTCCTGGTGCTTTCACAAGGTTATTCGTTCTACCCTGTGGGAGACTTCCAAGTCTACGTTTTTCGGTACGCGGAATGGCTATGTATGGAGTTTCTATATGAGATCGAATCAGAAAAAATGAGATCAGCAGGAGAACCAAGGTAACCGACAAAGCCCAAAGCATACTTGAGTGATTTTATTTACTTTAAGGCTGACTGAGACCTGTCAGCATCCCTTGTATCATTTTGCATTCATAAATCGCCCCCGCTCCCGCTCACCCCTTAACCCCTTCCCAGCTTACACACGATAGCCATAAACATACATCAATGATATTTATGGGAGTCATTCGCTAAAGCGTGTAGCACAACGATTACTAAGAACCAAACGTTAAGGCAGCGGCGACGATTTGTGACGAACTTGCCGCTACAATTCTTTTTTTAGTAGACAAAATAACGTAATTTAGCGGCAAACGACGCCACTTTTGGTAGTTCGCGTTTTTTATGGCCCCACTTTTAGATTTAGTTGGGTGGGGTAGGTACTAAATGGTGGAAGGCATACAATGTGGTGTTGGGTTATATTTTTGGGGTGTCAGGGAAAACTTTTTGATGTATGAATGTTGGAAGAAATAAGTATAATGTCGTGAATGTTGCGTCGCACGTGGTGAATGGTGCATTTGGCACCATTACTGTGTTTTAAAGACGCATTATTTAGTTTTATGACTGCCAAGTTGTTTAAATGTGTGATGGGGCTGGCTATGCCATATTTTGCTGTATTCAGAAGTTATTCAAAGAAATATTAAAGCTGTATGTGTAATTATAGACACGAATCTTAGATGCTTTCAATGGAAAACGTAAATGCATTAAATACTATCGTACTAATATTTTCAATGTGAATGATTATGTGTTTGGATGGTTAGTTGTTTGGATCTTTGTTATTTAATCACGCAGAAATAGACGAACGGATTTTGATGATTTTTCGCACACAGATAGTTTATAACCTGGGATAACATATAGGATATTTTTATGCCGGTAAGACGTTACCAGGGGTCATTTTTTACCTCCACGTGGGTGAACCCACTGACAAAAGCTAGTAAATGTTATGTTCGCAGATCAAACTATAATCCTTATCACAAAAAGCCATTATCATTAGTTTGTCAAACTACAATCATATTACATTATGGAATGACTATAGTTGTACAGGTTCGATCAATAACAAAAGCACGTGTTGCTTTTATCTTTCATAACTCATCACTTCATTCATAAGATGTCCACTGATGAACATAGGCCTCCCCCAAAAGGGCGTTTTGCCATAATCGCCACGCTTGGCAGGCAGGTGGGCGATCGCAGTATGGTGGTAAAATGCATAGAGAACGCTGCTGCCAATTCTCTAGTAAGTCCCTTAGTCGCCTTCTACGACACCCACGGGAAGACATCAGATGGTGCTATCCTTTACGTCCGGCAACAAACGGAACATTACTTATCCAATGCTAAGTAATATTTCTAATCTCCACTTCATTTAATACTTGTCACTTAACCACAGAACTTGAACAACCCTCCCTATTCTAAATGAACCACCAAGAAGAATTCCTTACATTTAGCACTCACACACTAAATACCAGCTTCAGCCGGCACCATTAGTTGGCTGTCACATCTGTCGAGTGTCGCGACGCGTCACAAAAACGCGCGATGTCGCGGCGAACGCGCTCCAAGCCCCGACATGTTTACGATTGCGACGACAAAAATATCGCAAGCAGCGATTGTCCGTCGATTGAGTTACTGCGGGCCCTGTTCCCGGCTAATTTATCGACTTGTTAACTGAAAGTGTGCGAGTTTCACGTCTTTGAAAGTTAAATAAAATCGTCGAGTTTGTTTTCGGCCTTTATTACAGATTTCATGGGTGGATTAAATGATAATTCTGTTAAGAGAAATGTTGTTGATAGTTGTATGCGGTCAAGTGATTACTAAAAGGATTTATGTTTATTAGAATCACTATGATTTAACAATAGAAGTAGGACTGTTTGGTACGTGGCAGTAGAGTGGAAAAGTGTTTTATTTTTCGTAATGTATATCATGTTGTAGCAAGATTGATTCATTGCCATCATAAAACTGTTTATTGTAGTGGGTTAAGTTCATTTTTAAGATTGCTATTAGACCGGTATAATATTAAAGACAGAACTTATACCCATTTACAAGTAAGGAACAGAAAGGACGATGCAGAACTGGGAAAATTTCAAATGGATACAACTAATACTTGATAATACTTGTGCAAAAAAATAAAAACATTAATAAGAGAAAGACAAAACGAGTACTGTATCGCACGAAGTACGAACCACAGCATATAGAACTTTTCAGTTCTTATCTTCTATCTCCAAATACAAATTTGCTGTAAATGAAATGTAGGTAAACAATAGTAAACTAAACACTTGTAACAACAGAATTCAATCAGGCTATCGACGCGAGCTACAGACGTCAGCGCGGCTGCGCTGCCGGCGACACCCGTCACTTGTTACTGCACCTCTAACAAGCCGCCGCGCCTCGCATACTGTGGATACAGCTTTAGCTTGTGCTGAATTGTTCGTAACAAATTGCGCGTTTTGACTAATTTAAAATATGTCCTTCATGGAACTCCGTACGTCACATGTAGGTCCGGCTGGGAAGTGAGCAACCGATAGCAATTTGATATTTTGTAGCGAAGTTTTTTACCACAGTTTGCGTTAGGAGTTAACTAGTAAACATCGTCACATAACGCAAAAGTGTCATGCCCTCTCCATGCGACTTCTTATTGTATATAAAAGAAATAGAGACAGAGCTAAATAGTTTTCATAGTTGTCGAGGGTGCCACAGCTAATAGTGAGGTCAACCTGAAATTTTTGTGTTTTTCAACTCGTTGTCCTGCGATAATTTTCTCAGGGAAAAGTGTTAAAAAAAATAGAGGCATTATTTGTAAACTAACCTTGAGAAGAAAGACAGCATGTTAGTTTTTGAGAAACCTGTTCGTTTTACCTAAGCAAATCCTCGAAAAATACAGTCAGAAATTCAGCCGAACACAGGCCCTGAATGCGGTATCCGTATGAGGTTGTCGGCTGCGTAACTGGACTTGCCTGTGGCTGCTTTAATAAAGTAAGGCCTCCAATGAAGGCTTAAAAACTTAAAACAAGAGCGCCTACTCGCTAAGGGCACCCCCTGTGGGGTACGGAATAGGCTTAGGGCATCGCTGATAGAGGGCAGCAAGGGAAGGGCTGGATCAGAACGAATGATATATCACTAGTCTTAGAAGAAGGCTACAGCGGTACAGTCCAAAGTAATCTCTCTCGAACGAAAACAAATATTACGTACTTCCCGACCTAAAAACGTAATATTATTAATGTACCTACTTAATACCATTACAGAGAATGGAGTCTGTGTAAGAAAATATTTTGAATATTCCATTTTAGCCTTCTCCACACTATGCAACCCCGTCTCGAAGCTAAGACGCTTGTTACTCCAAGTTTGCATTGAACCCCGCGGCTCACCCCTCCAGGGGATCAATGGACAATGTGGGTGATTCGTCGGGTGACACCTGGGTAATGGGATAGTGTTTGTATGGAGGATATGACATAGTAAGATGTGTGATATGGATGCCAGGATGTGAATGATGCAGATATGTGCTCTTTGCATTGTGGGTGAAGTTGGAACAATGTAGTGGTTAATTGGGTTTTTGATTCCTATTGTTGAGTCTTCAAGTATGAAAAGATTTGTGGTGTGTCATTTGAAATACTTCGTTTAGCCGAATTTGTTCTTTTATTTGACTATAAAAGGTATTTTCGTATCTTTTAATACCAGCTACCTCATCATCTGCTTATCTTTTTTCCAATTATGTTGGGATCGGCTTCCAGTCGATTTGGTTTAGCTGAATACCAGTATTTTTCATGGAGCGTCTGACTATCTGACTTCCACAGCCTAGATACTGAGTAACACGAAATTTACCACCTCATTTAATACAAACAGGAAAATAGTTGCACTTACAACAAGGATTCACACACTTCGTTTTGTCTTAGTCAATTTGTTCCCACGAAAATTTCTATTAACACGACGTAGGTACTTATTTACTAAAAAAAGTAAGAGATTACAATTTTACAATACAAAATATTTCGTCCATATTTTTGGTTAAGTCTAGGTACTTTTACTAAATCTGGAACAGGCGACAGTGTACTTACAAAATCTAGCAAAATTGATTCTGTTAGAAAATTCTACATTCCGTAGAATGTCACAACCTCTCATAAATGTTATGCAAACACTTCTCCATAACATGCTACATGCTAACTTGGAACAATGCTATTTACGAATACTTTATAAACATCGCTATGAGACGTGTTCATTCCATAAATTAACACCAACCGTAACAAATTATAAGCAAACTGAAAAAGTATAACATTATATTTAAATATCGTAGATAATAATTATACTTATTGTACTGCCAATATACAGTGTTGTCTGAGTAAATATGTATATTGGAAAGACGCTCTCCATTATAATGAATAATAGCTGCTAATGTAAACGAGGAAGTGCTAAAACAAATAAATTAATGAGAACAACTGTCATTATGTTAACAGGTGCTGCGAATGTGGAAAAACATACATAATTATTTGGTACTAGCTTTTGCCAGCGGCTTCGCACGCGTGGAGGTCGGAAATTATCCCGCGGGAACATACTACCGGGATAAAAAGTAGCCTATGTCCTTTCTCAGGCTCTAAACTACCTGTGTACCAAATTTCATTTAAATCGGTTCAGTAGTTTTAGCAGGAAAGCGAGACAGACAGACAGACAGACAGACAGACAGAGTTACTTTTACATTTATAATATTAGTATGGAAGTATGGATGTGTCTTCTTACATCCGGCATCACATGACTTACTTTAGATAGTAAACGTATGATAAAGTTCCAAAAACATACATAAGCAGCCTCTATTGTCACACAGGCCTGTCTTCTGTCAGAGGGAGTGGACCATAATCCATCACGCAGGTCAATTGCAGGTTATTCTGATGTCACATGTCTTCAATTTTTCGGTTCAAGGACATTCCAGTTTCCTCACGATGTTTTCCTTCACCGTTTTGAGAGCAGTGGTGATGAATGATCAGCTCCTGTCAGGGTTCGAATCTACGACCTAAAACTCGTAAATCGCGGCCAGTTCCAAAAACATGGCGAGTTTAAACGACCAAGATATACTATGTGGTCTTGCGTACCCTAGAAACATTTTGAATGCGCAGTGATGAACTTGGGATAGAAATAAGTAGAATGAGGAAAATAAAATAACCACCAGGTCGCTACAAAATCTGATTGATGGGTCTTGGCAGCTTTTAGGGCGCTGAAGTTATCTTAGTATGTAGGTGAGATAATCTTACTCTTAATCCAGACTTTGTTTTCAGTGTCTTTGGTTGATATCATTATTTTCCAAAAACTAAAATCCGACTACTGAGAAATCATGCTCTCAAAAGTATGAAACTAGAAAATATTCTCATCTGAAAGCCGTCGTTGTATGCCACTTTGCTCTACAGGTTTTAGGGCCAGGATATTTTAAAGTTCATTTTTATGTCCTCTAAAGGGCGCCATATTCACGTAACATCACCTGTAACCAGTGGACAATCAAGACGCTTCTTACGATACCTCAATTGTAAAATTTTGATAAGCAGTTTAGAAGTCATGAGGAAACAGAACATACATACCAGTCAAAATCGTGAACCTTCTTTTGTTTTACCGTAGTCGGTTAAAAAATGCTCGGTTACTCTGAAACAAATGATTTTTTTTTAGCCCGACAGGTAACTGATATTTGGAATAAAAATACGCTACAATTGTTTTCAAAACTATCGCAAGCTGATGCAAACCATTCTGTAACAATGTTTACACGTGCCACATGTGCTCAAACTAATGAGATAAACAACACGTGTCGTGTTTTGCAAAAAATGTGCTTCTATAACGAGGGCTTTAGTGTCAATCACCTTTGCAGATCAGCGCTTCGGACTTTGAGAAGAGATTTGCGGGGCCAAGCCTTTAACTGTCATCGTTACGAGGCAAAAGTATGGCCCGTTGTAGACATTGCATCTTCTGTCAGGATGTTGGCATTGCTGCTGTACCTACATGTTTGCAGGTGGTGAGCGGGATCGATCAGGTTAAGCTTGCCGCGGTTGGACCGTAGATGGGTCGCCTCGGAAAGCTCACCACGCCGTTGGTCCCAGGTCATTAGTGAGTCTTTGACAGTGGTTGTGGGTCCTCAGAATCTCGAAAAACTGACAACCAGTATTACCAAGGGGTATAGTGTTACCTGTACCTGGGTTATGGAGGTCAGGCAAGTACTGGTATTTAGCTGCATCAAGTTTCACTGAAATGATGATGATTAAGTTTGATGAAAGCCTTCCTCACCGAAATTTGTTGGGCTAGGCTAAAAAGGCTAGGCAATTGGTCCTGCGAGTTTAACTTAATCCCATATTTGCCTTAAATTAAACGAGGTAATATATGACATCGGCTGACTTGTTAGTCTAGTGGTTAGTGACCCTGACTGCAAAAACTGAGGTCGTGGGTTCGATTCCCACCCAGGACAAATCTTTGTGTGATGAGCACAATCATTTGTTCTGTGTCTGGGTGTAATTTATCTATAACTAGCTTCTGCCCGCGACTTCGTCCGCGTCAAATTTTTGCTCCCCTGACCCTTCCCGTCGCGTCGCATCGATTTGCCTGCTAGTTTTCGTCCATTTTTCATTGCTGCTCGCTCCTTTTGAGTTATAGTGAGTCAACCTTAAAAGATAGACATATGCTCTCGCAGACTTTTTTTTTTAGAACTTTTTAAAAGGAACAATTCCGTCATACATGATTTTTGCGTTACTTTAACCGTTTACGCAGCGCACGCAACGGAAACTCTCAAAAGGAATACATTTTCCCCGTTTTTGCAACATTTTTCATTACTGCTCCGCTTCTCTTAGTTGTAGCGTGATGTTATATAGCCTATAGCCTCCCTCGATAAATAGGCTACTCAACACAAAAATATTTTTTCTAATCGGATCAGTAGTTCCTGATATTAGCGCGTTCAATCAAACAAACAAACAAACAAACTCTTCAGCTTTATAATATTATAAAGTATAGATATAGATATGTATATATTTAGAAATATTTAAGTATGTTTATCAGTTGTCTGGTTACCATAGTACAGGCTCTGCCTAGTTTGGGATCAGATAACGGTGTGTTGGTTGTCCTAAGATATAAAAAAAAAAAAAAACATAACGAAGCTGACGCTTGTTTTCCCCAAAGTGTTAAGCGGCGGTGGACATATATACTACACTTACGTTTGCCAGTTATGTATTAAATGTTATACGAGGTTGCATGTTTGTATCTGAGTTTCTACAAAGAAGTTACAATAGTTCTATTTTTCAAGTTGATAGGTGCAACCGATACATCTTCTTCTCTTATAATAAGGGAAACCATCGTGAAAAAACCAGAATATAAAAGTACATAAAAAGTTACATCGTTGCTTCTCTGCCTTTGCAATATAGTGGAGCAAAAAGGCTGACATAATTATAAAAGGGGATACTTTTTTCTGGCAAACTACAAAATTACTATCAAATAATTACTTAAAGAAGGCTTAAAATTCTATGAAACTGTTAAATACAGTTCCTTTAACAACTTAATTCAAGTATTTAACATTTAACAGCTAACACATTGAAGTATGTAACAATGTTATCGCCTAGCCATTTTAAATAGACCTGTAATTGAACCAACCGTCTAGCAATTTACGATCATCTTATCTAGACAGGTTGCTAGTGGCATTAATTTGTTTATTAAGTGTATTATTACATTCTGAATATGGTGTGTAGGAACTCCATGTTGTTTTGAAATCCTGAATAAGAGAATTCAGGTATTCATAAACACACGGAGCATTGAGATAGACACAATTGGCGATACTTAGTTGTATCAGCTTGCTCGCTATCTAGAACAAAGAAAACATTTATTATGGTTTTCAAAAATATCCAATTAAAGGGATAATTGCTCCTTCTTCTGCAGTTCAAAATTAAACTTTATGCCACATCTCACCCCACATTCATCACCACGGCTTTCAAAATAGTGACAGAAACCGACATGAAAAGACCGGCGTATCCCAGAGTCACATGTGACATCCTGTACTAAACAAATATATGTATCCAAACTTGTGTCAAATATCCTTTTGCTAATAAAGATTTTATTATTATTATTATCTAACTGCACTGGACCTGCGTGGAGAATTGCAGCCTACGTCCTCTTGATGAGTGTAGGTCGGTGGCTCAGCAATAGGAACACTATAGACTGTTTTATATATACCTACATATTTGCCACTGATTCACACTAACCAAGTCTGAAGTTATCAACAATACGCTAATATTACATTTCTGACACCTATCCCAAACCACAGGAGCTGTGGTAATCAACCACATCTTCTTAAAATGTCAGGGTTGTGACATACATTTGGTAGCTAAGCAAGTGCTTAATTCTTACTTTCAATACGTAATAGATTACAGGAGTACATAAGTGACATGGTGACTTAAAGTAGGTATAATTTATGTAGTATGTGTGTTTAGCAACACAACACTGTAAATATAAGTTGGTTATTAATAAATCTGGTAAGTACATATATCAATATTTGAATTGACTTAAACTTAGTTAAAGTTCGTATCAGTAGGGCTGTGATGGCCCTGTGGTATCACCCATATGGTATGAGCCTAGGCAGGTGCTTTCAAAACAGTCAAGGAAAACATCATCGAAATTAAGTTATTTTTATATTAATTAAGGTTTTTTTTTTGTAAAAAAGTACTTTTAACTTTTTAGTTATGGTATCTACCGCGCACTAATTCCTATACCACTACTGGCCAGGTGGAATTAAATACTTATATGGTTTTTCCATGGATGCCATTGTCAGAACTGGACCAAATTGTAATGGAACCATTCGGAAAGCATCAGCTTTCAAATAAAAAAAACAATCATCGAAATCGGTTCACCCAGTCGAAAGTTCTGAGGTAACAAACATTAAAAAAAATACAGTTGAATCGAAATCAACTTCAAAAAAAGGAGGAGGTTCTCACCTCCTCCTTTTTTTGAAGTTGGTTTAAAATAAGCAAGATGGAGTCGATATTTCCTATCTGACTACACAGTACGCCTTACAATGTATAACAGTTGGTTCTATTTATTTCTCAGCGTTGTCACTTGCTTTAATACGTTCGTTCGTTTACATATGTTCTACAAAAATGTACTTTTAATTGAGACATTTGTAAGTTAATGTTAACTTAGTAATCATTCATTTCCCGTACTTAAACTTAAATTAAAACGTTGGAGATACGATAAACGAGCGACAGGGTAAAGAAACGTATTTTATTTTATATGGTAAATGCGTTTCTTTTTACTTTGTTTTTTTTTTGTTTTACCTCTTTTAACTATTTTTTTTTGGTGTAGAATTAGAATTTAGGACGCCAAGTTTGGCTGACTATGTTCTGCGATCTTATTAACAGAAGGAAAAAAAATCTGCACGAACTGTTATCCAATAAAGACAATACGTAGACCACACAAAATATGGAGTGCCAACATCTCAAATATGTATAGTAGGCAAAACTTGGAGCAGAATCGCTGGAGACAGAACAGCTTGGAAACGGCTGGAGAATATTGGGACTGGACTATTGAGAGCGCTCCTTGTACACAAAAGTAATAAGATTAATACTTACGTAGGACATAATAGAAACACTAAGTTCAAAGATCTTTAGTTAATAATGTCACTTAGGAAGTGATAGGATTGTCACAAAAACAATTAGAATAGATAAGTTTATGATAAATAAAACTATTTCATTTTATGAAAACGTTCAGCAAAGAACGGGAGTAACTCCTTTTGTATTTGATATACTAGTGTCTTTGCATACTGCACTTGGTTTGTATATTAACTAGTTAGAATAAGTTGAACGGGGTATCTATATATTAATACGTGAAGCGAAAACTTTGGATCCCTTTTTACGAAAATTGGGCGGACGGAGGAGTATGAAATTTCGCACACTTATAGTTTATACAGAGAGGAAGTGACGAATGCTAATATTTTTTTTTTTAAATTATGCGTTAAAATACATTATTTTCAATAAATAAGACGTTACACACACTACTGTTCATTACCGTGTATCTAATACACACATGCATAGATATTCTTTTGTTTATGGTCCAAATCTGTCTTTAGTATTTTGTGCAGTGTTACCAACACCCAGAAATATTTACCCCTAAAGCTAAAGTTAAAAACCCCTAAAATTGCCACAATTATTAAAAAATCCCCTAAAAAATTATAATGAAAATAACCAACGAATGTTCAGTAATCATAGACCGGCACACAGTAGTAATATTTGTCTATATTTATTACGCGACATTTGTTAATCATTCACTCTGCATTCTTAGTATCGAGGAACCGTACTAGAAGTCGCTAATACTTTTATTATAATCAGAAACACAATGAGAAATGTAAGATGGCAAAAAATCCCTAAGAATACCCCTAAAAATGGAACGCCCCTAAAAAATCTCAATCCTTTTATTTATCCCCTAAATTTGGGAAAACCCCTAAGTTGGTAAGCCTGATTTTGTGTTTATAGTCTTACTGAATGTCAAGTAGGTATAACCATAGGTAATAAATTAATTTTATAGATATATATAACCTATTTCATTTTTAAAATCTATGATCATGTCGAGAATATTTGTCTTTAATATTATTTGTATTAGCGACGATAGGAATTTAATTTAGATTAAGATTTAGATATAAAGAAATATTTTTTGTGGTTTTATGGGGAGTGTCAAGTATGGCATTAGTATGTTTCCCATACAAAACTTAGTGTCGTGTGCAAACTGTAGAGGTTGTATGCCTCACGATTGTACAGGCTGGTCAATTGGTCATAGATTGTACAGGCTGGTTATAATTATGACATTTGGAACCGTCATAATTAATTAAAAATAATAGGGAAAATTCTATAAAAACAGAACAAACTGTGATAATTCATTCCATATTGTTCCATATCCAGCAGTTAAGAAGTATTAAGAAAACAAAGAGGAGAGTCCTGAAGAAGTATTCTTTACTCATTACACCTACGTCCAGGTCCTAGCCATCACCATCCCGCCAGCGAACCCTCTCCACAGTAGTACAGCGTCAACAATTTGTCTATAGTGTTACTGAATGTCAAATATAACCATATTATTTTTATATATTTATTATTATCTATATTTTTTCATTCAATGATGTATTTCTATTCAAATGAAGTACGGTCGAATTTCGACCAATGGGCGATCACTAGTCTGTTATAGATAGACAATTAAATAAATATCTTCTAGAATATTTATGTCGGTTACAGGACTAGTCTATCAAAGGAGATGGATCGCCTGGAGAAGGTAACAGCTAGGTGAAAACCAGAGTGTTGTTGCAAATGATGAAGGGCGTGCATTTTGGGGGACTGTCTTTTATAATTTTGACCTTACTAAAAGTGCAGACTCTCAGCCTAGTTTCATTAAATGACATTTTATTTTTGACAACTTTGATGACATCTACGTCTAGCTGTAGAGTTGAAAAAGTTACTGCATACCAATAGATACACGGAATAACCGTATTCAGTGCGATGCCCTAAGGTACCTCGCCAAAATCAAATGCTCTAACGTTTTTTTTTGTAGGTCAGTGTCAGGTTTTTGTTGATTAAAATATGAGTCGCAACCGTAATTTAATGGCAATATTAAATTAAAATGGGAAATCTTAAACCACAAGCTACCCTGACGTTTCGTCCTAAAATAAGTTATTTAGCAAACATTTAATATAAAGATATCTGTCAAATGATTTCTTGCCGCATTCAAAATGTGACAACCTGATAACATTCGAGAATTTTATGTCCTGCATTAGAATGCACATTACTTCAGATGCTAACATTAAACTTTATGTCCCTATACAAGACGCGAACTAACCCATTTTCCTTACAAATTATAATATTACAATGTAAATCAGCAAACGAAATGTAAGACACAACATTTACGAGACATAATAATTTCGCATTCTAGACACAAAATAATATCACAAATTAAACCGGGGACATAAATCAGTATGTCAAGTTATGTCCAATAAATAACTTGGAACGGGTTTAGCGTAGTTCTGAGCATGAATCCGACCATTAGATAGCCGATTTTATGCGCTTGCACATCTATAATTTATGAGAAAAACATTGTAACTCGATTCTTGTTGAAAGACAAAAAGTTGGAGCTACTATCTTGTGCTACACAGCCCATGAAAGTCAATGCAAAGGGTGTAGAAATTATGATTTGATGTTGCAAAGACTATGAAGGAATAGATACTGTTTTTGATTGATTTCTTGTTGAACTAGCTGTATAATGTATATAGCACAGCACGTATACTTAAAGAAAATCTTACATTGAGAAATTGATGACAGTTTTATTCACTCGCTGTTTTTAATATTTACTGTATTTCAGTAGGTGTTCCTGTAATTCAGAAATCGAATTTAAAATGTAATACAGAATCAGAACAATACATTCACAATTTGTAATTCTTGAAATAGTTGAAAATAATAACACTGAAATTGATACACCTCTAGTTTCAAATCGTTCTTATTCCGAATATTTCCGACACAATTTATTTGCAACTAAACTCGAATAGTATCGATATCAGAATACTATTCGGTTCTGGCGTACGAAATGAACGCAATGCCTGAAGTATTTGATATTTGTCGGTAACGTATTGGAGCATAGAGTTCGATAGAGCAATTTATGCTGTCTTGCCATTGGATACAAACTATGGAGTGTATTGCTACTGTGAAACATAGATTAGTGGTGTCAGAGTGATAATATTTTTGAATGTATATTGTACTTGATAAATTATAACTAATTTACAGCTCGTAGGCGATTTCTGAATATTTTGAAGTCCAAATTATTGGTGTTGTCGTTTTATATATAGTTTTTAATTTTTATATGAAACTGTAGCGGATAATAAGTGGTAGGATAGGGCGATTATTTAGATATTAAGGGACCTGATCCGATGCAATATGATTCTAAAATAATTATAGACACTATAATGCCACCTTAACAGAAAGTTTCACAGTTGAGTTTTTAGCTTATATCAGTGAAGGCGATGAAAATAGACTATGTAATTGTGGTTGGTGCAATGGAATAAAACTATAGCTCAGTTTGATGAAAGATTTTTCGTGGGAAAACCTTATGACAGATGCAAATAGAAGCAAAAAAAAAAATATAAATACTGAACGAAAGTTGAAATAAACAAATCTTCTAAAAATTGTACATCAAAAATGGAGTTTGCAACACTCAGCATTTTGACCATAGGTACCATAATTTCACGTTCCTCACGTAGTCTAATTAAGGCATCCAAAATGCGTCACACAATGGATCAGAATCTGAATCATATTGAAAGATATACGTAAACATTGCTAATATGTTTGAAACATTTGTTACCAGAGTAGGTCGTGAATGCGAACCCAAGCAGGCGCTTTACTTTGTGTTAATTATTTCATCACCACTGCTCTCAAAACGGTGAAGGAAAACATCGTGAGGAAACCGGCATGTCTTAGAACCAAAAATTCGAAGACATGTGACATCTACCAACCCGCACTGGGCCCGCGTGGTGTACCATGGCCCACTCCCTCTCACCGAGAGGAAGCCTGTGACCCAGTAGTGGAAACAATATAGTCTGCTGATGATGATGATTTGTCACCAATAACGTAATTAATGCTGTGGATCTGTCAAATTGGAATTGTACCGTGTGGGTACCTTTACGTCCGGCAGGACGTAAAGAATAACACCACCCCATTTCTTCCCGTGGGTGTCGTAAAAGGCGACTAAGGGACTTACTAGAGAATGGGCAGCAGCGTTCTCTATGCATTTTACCACCATACTGCGATCGCCAACCCGCCTGCCAAGCGTGGCGATTATGGCAAAGCCCCCCAAATTGGGGGAGGCCTAAGTCCAGCAGTGGACGTCTTACGGCTGAAATGATGATGATGATAATGATGATCTGTCAAATTGGAAGCCATCCCTATTGATCTGACGTATTACGCAATTACCCCCTGTATACTCTTGGTCCATAATATGTATTAAAAGTTTCACATCGACAATGCAATCTATACTAATATTATAAAGCTGAAGAGTTTGTTTGTTTGATTGAACGCGCTAATCTCAGGAACTAATGGTTTGAATTGAAAAAATCTTTTTGTGTTTGGTAGCTTATTTATCGAGGAAGGTTATATGTTATATAACATCACGATAAAACCAAGAAGAGCGGAGCAGTAATGAAAAATATCGCAAAAACGGGGAAAATCGCATGGGTAGGTGATTCGACGTGACGGGAAGGGTCAGGGGAACAAGAAATTTAACGTGGACGAAGTCGCGGGCAGAAGCTAGTTTACAATAACGTTGCTCTTGAGTGAGTAACAACTTAACAAGTTACTTTTTCCTTGTCTATCCATCAGTAAATAAACTGTTTGAACAATAAGTCCTTACTATCAGTCAGCACTAGTTTTATGACTTACGTTCACATGGTAGCAGCTGATACGTTTTACTGTTTTCTTGAATTTCCAGAATGGCGTAAAGCATTTAATGTGTTGTGTGTTTTTCTTTGTATAAATTGTTCGTTATGTGTATGGTGGTAGTTAATAACACGTTAAAACTTATACGAGTATTTGAAAGAGAAAACATGTTGAGTAATTTTCGTCTGCAAGCATTTTTTGCGATCATTGAAAATGAGGAAAAAAATGAAATATGAGATGAATTTTCTTTATCATTATTAAATAAATTTAAACTAAATGGAATTGGTTTTCTTTTTGCTAAACATACTTACACAGCGGCTTATTCCAACCAAGGGTAACAAAGGTTATACATTTTTGCCCCAAAGAAACAGACACGCATATATGTATCTACGTATTCATCCAAAATGCATTACTAAAAGGATGTAGCCAAGTAGGTAAGTACAGGTACTAAATAGCACTCCACCCTCCCTGATACAACAGCCGTATAGGCACAAACCTCCCCGATTCCCATACTCTGTGTCAAGACAGCGGCGTTGCCATTCAGTTAGATTTACAACAACAGTGACGTTTTAACGATAATGCGTATTTACGAGTATTTACGTGTATTTATGCGTATTTACGCGTATTTACTGCCGGCGAGAAAGCCCGCCTGTTTAATTGTCGAATAAAATTGAAATTTACAACCGTTGATTTATGTGAATGCTGCGCAGGCGATACGTTTTACGAGTTTTTATGAGTTACCGTAGAGGAATGAATGAGTTGTTTGACGGATTAAAGGGATGAGTTGCTGTACGCATATGGCTGTTGGGCACCGGCTTACTATGAAGCAGCAGGTGTTATTGGGTAGACAAAGGAGAGCAACGATCCCGAGTTACAAAAAAAAAACATGAAGAAAACGTCATCTTAACGCAAAATACGCGCATTGACGTGCAGTTGCGGATACCAGCCCGTATATTACTTATTATCTATTAATATCTTCAACAAGTCTGTTCTAGTGGCTAGTGAGTCACTAGAGGATCTTTCTATGTTAGATGTTTAATATTGGAGTGATTTCTTATACTAGTGCTCGCCCAGTGATCTAAATTCGACCATAATTCATGTAGAATTTAATTCATTATTATATAAAATACTAGCTTTTGCCAGCGGTTGCGCCCGCGTATCATACCTACATATAAACCTTCCTCTTGAGTCACTCTGTGATGGATACCGCATTAAAATCCGTTGCATAGTTTAAAAGATCTAACAGTTCAGACACGAAATTTAACTTTGTTTTATACTATGTTAAGATCAATTTTCTGCACTCCTTTCCTTCTCCATATCAAATTTAACTGTGTCAAATTTCATACTCCTTCGCCCTCGTAATTTTCGTAAAAGGGGTACAAAGGTTTCTCCTTTCTGTTCTTCACGTATGAATATATAGATACCATCGTAGCCTACAGAAAACCACAAGCCAACAAGCCTGCACTCTAATTGCGCAACACTATCAATCAAATGTTATAATATATCAATATAACAAATAATTAAATATAATCTGAATAATTTTCAAGGATATTGCTAATCCATTGCGGCATTTGTTTTAAAAATGTGTCAGCTCAGCAACGTAAATAACGTAATGAATGTTGTTGAACTGTCAATATTAAAGCCATTCTGTTGATCTAATAAGTAGGTCCCTACTTATTAGATCAACAGTAGAATGGCATTATTGCCAGAAAAAGTGTCAAGTGAGAGTTCTATCGAGCGGTTTTAAATGTGTTCCTCAGAAAACATAGGTATGAATGTAAAATGCTTACAACTCTTAATAAAAAAACGACTGGCTGGCTATCTTGTAATGAAACTTGGTCTCTATTTATCTCAAGTGTCCGTAGCATATTTATGTTTTGTTTCATCATCATCATTATTTCAGCCCAAAGACGTCCACTGCTGGACATAGGCCTCCCCCAAGCTCCGCCACTTCAACCGGTTTTGTGCTTCCCGTATTCAGCGGATTCCTACGGCCTTCACATGGTCATCGGTCCACCTTGTGGGAGGTCTTCCAACTCTACGTCTTTCGGTACGCAATCGCCACTCCAGAACCTTTCGGCCCCATCGGCCATCTGTTCTGTTTTGTTTAAAAAATAAATAAATTGGTCATCAAAAAAATTATACTTCATAAAACTGTCATGTCACAATTAAACTAAGCCACAAGTGCTGACAGATGTTAATGATTAAAATGACGTGTTAATTGACAAGCGTCATTAATTAGGGAATCCAAAGGTTGCATAGCAGCGGTTGTTGGCATACTGCCTACCCACTGTGGTAACACATCGCAAGCAATTTTTACGACCACATAATACAATTCCATTGTTACAGGATGACATCGCAAATAATACAATTCCATTTCTTCATCAGGTTTGTGGGATGTGGATTTCAAATGAAGAAACTGCCTTATTATCTAATTTTAACGCCAAGACAGACTATATCTTTATATTATAATTTGCCTAGACTTTTCCCACTTATGTTGGGGTTGGCCTCCAGTCTCAGCTGAGTACAAGAATTTTACATGGAGTGACTTCGCTACCCAGTGACTTGTTAATAATATACCCTTTGGTGACACTTGTCAGAATTTCGGTATGAAAAATATAGTGTAATGTCAAAGATTTACGAATGACTGCCGGAACCTACGGCTTAACGTGATTTTCGAGGCACGAAAGGGTCTTGGTATGAATAAATGGTTGATAGTCATTGGTCACCCATCCATTGACTAACTGTGGCAAGTGTAGCTTAACCTGACAGATCGACTCGTGTAGCAGTTATTACTTAGCTACAAACACACAAACTTAATTAACATTCAGTACAACCTTAATCTCTTTAGGATCCCTAAGATTTGTTCAAATCTACTTGTCTGGAACTCATCATATCATTCAGCAACAGTTTTCAGGAGACAGACAGAATAAAACTTAATGAAGCGCTAATATTAGGTTCCATTTTGTTCAGCAATGTGACGCCATCTTATTATACACGTCAGCTGAAAAATTGTCTAATCAAAACAGTCTGTAAACTAGGCTTTCCAGCTGATACTATATTTTAGAGCTTCTGAGTTTATACTATCATCATCATCATTTCAGCCGAAAGACGTCCACTGCTGGACATAGGCCTCCTCCAAGCTCCGCCACTTCGACCGGTTTTGTGCTTCCCGCATCCAGCGGATTCCTACGGCCTTCACCCGGTCAGCGGTCCATCTTGAGGGACGCCTTGTAATGCTCCGTCTTCCAGTACGCGGTCGCCACTCCAGAAGCTTCCGGCCCCATCGGCCGTCTGTTCTGCGAGCAATGTGCCCTGCTCATTGTCGCTCAAGTTTGGCAATTCTTAGTTATACAAGTCTTAGAGTTTATATTAGTCTTGCACAAAGTTGTTCGCGTCCTCGAGCGCTCAGTATAGTTCGGTTAGTTAAACAGTCAAAGGCTAGAGTTAAAACAAACAAAACAAAATGTACTACGATCGTAATATTCCATTAATTCACGACGATAATAAAGTTCAATTGTTACGAGTCTATAAAAATATTCAACGTTAACTAACTACTGTCATAAAAATGTTGGGCTAATAAACCTATTTTCAATGACACAGTTTTATTACGAAATGTCCGATGTGTGTTATTGATTGGTGTGTGTTGTTTCTGTATTTTATTTATTGATTTATGACGATATAATAGTTGAGATAACTGACGCAGGAAAATGCCGCGCTTCGAAAAGCACGTTACGCCGTTGGTCCCGGCTGTTATTTATAGATTTGTGACAGTCGATATGGGTAGTTAGAAGCCCTACAGTCTGAGAACCAGTCTAAACAAGGGGTATCGTGCTACCCAGTGACTAGGTTGTGGAGGTAAGACATATTCATGTAAAATACTGGTATTCAGCTACCTTTGGTTGGACAGGAAGCTTAAATCTGGCTTGCCAATTCCGAATGGTGTTAGGATTAGCTAGAACGGAATAAAAAGGAAAGGATTAACCGGACTGATTGATTATTACATTTTTTCTTGTCGCTTTTCGTGAAAAACAACTCTCTACAAGACTTTTATCAGTGTACCTTATTAAATGTAGGGATAGTTATACCCTTCTGTCTACTTCTTCGACAATAAAGGAAAAAGAGTATGTTATCCACAATATTAAGATACTTACGCAAGTCCAATAAAAAAAATTGCGTAATCAATATAAAAACGTAATTATTTCTCGTAAGAAATAATTGTTAACAATTAACTATTAACAGTAACTACTATAAATAATTACAAGAATTATGTCAGTTATTTATCACTGAGTTATTTAACGATCGCAGCGTATTCTAAATATGGTACTTAACTAAGTTTTATATGTGTATTTAGTTACATAACTATGTATTTAATTGTGTTATAGGGATTTGTTTTTATTCAATAGCGCTAGGTAATTTAAATCATTCTTGAAGCGTTCTTGGAGATAATTGCCACTTCTGAGAGCAATCGCGAAGGGTGTCTTGTAGACTAATAATTAGATTAATTACTTACTTATTGTATTAGTCACTTTAATAGTTTTTGTGTGTTTAAGTGATTCCCAAAGTGGTCCGTGTGGACCCCAGGTGTTCACGGGAGTCTACGTTAGATCTAATTTTCATATTTTTAACGAGTTTTGGAAATATTATAGAAATGTAGCACCAGGGATCCACTGAAATCAGTAAAAAAAAAATTGTGGTCTACGAGATAAAAAGTTTCGTGACCTGTGGTTAACCCTTTACAGAACGATTAGTAGGAACCGCACAGAACATAAGAGAATTCGCATGGCTTTGCGATCTAGGTATTATCTTACAGAAAATCTCCATCTCGCGGTTTTTAAATATCATCATAATTACCATCTCAGCCGTAAGACGTCAGCAGTTGGACATAGGCCCCCCCTATTTGGGGGGGCTTTGCCATAATAGCCACGCTTGGCAATTTGATTGGCGATCGCATTATGGTGGTGAAATGCACTTTTAAATATAAAATTTGCCAAATGAGCAAACAGGGCATCTAAGGCAAATGTACCATTTTTCATAACATTTAAGACCAACATTTTCATTAATGTTGTAACATTCTTAAATGTTATATTTACACCAACCAAAGAAATTACTCTTTAAAAAGAAACACTTAACAGAATAGGTCGTATCTAACTGTCCACTTATCCAGTCGTGTGGAGCCGGTGATATTATCATATAAACAGTCAGTACATGCCATTAGGTTCCCAAAGGCTTTATTGCCAGAATATGTATAAATGTAAAACCTTCCTTAAATGGAGAATGGCGCTCATATATCGCGGTGTTGGGCCAAAGATGTACCATACTTTGAAGTTTTTAGATGTGGTAATATTATGTTGCATTGTGAAGAATTTTTCAATACTCCTTTAGATTTTATCTCGGTGGTTGAGCCAGTTCAACCACGGTAAAGTGCATTTCCTTATTGGAAAGTATAAAAACGTTTCTGCTCTACAGAATATTTCGTTACAGTGATAGCGAAGTTTATAAAATAATTGCATAAAGAGAAAAGAAAGAGAGATAGTAAAGTTTGAGTAAAGAATACTTAGTTATAAATTCAAATAATTTCTGATATTTATGGTTTACACATACAATATAACTACACAAAAAAACTAAACTGGAACACTTAGTTGTAACTTATATTTATCAGTAGAATGTGACTTACGGTGCGCCAAATATGACAGTTTCTCTAAGGTTTATCAATTGTAGGGCTTCGATCCAACCTATCACCTCACCAAACCCTTTTAACAGCATATTGGAGGATTATGTCAAATTGCAATATGAAGACGCAATTTTTAGAGTTGTCATAGTTACCCCCTAAAAATCTGATTCTTCGAAATGGCATGTGTTTCCAAGAATATAATTTTTGATCGATTTGATTTTTCTGACAGGGGTGTTTTTAACAGGGGTATTTTTAGGGGGTAACTATGACCCCCTAAAAATCTGATTCTTCGAAATGGCATGTGTTTCCAAGAATATAATTTTTGATCGATTTGATTTTTCTGACAGGGGTGTTTTTAATCGTTTCATCTTATAGTACACTTCTTAATCTGTAGGTTCAACTGAAAACTCCAATTTTAAATAAAACTGCCGCATCCACGAGTTGTTGGCAGCACAGCTCGACAGGCGGTGGCCGACATGTTTGAGCGCCGCGCTATTTTAATTGATATGTCTCCGCCTGTTCGCAGCCAATACCAATTACACGTAGGGCTGTGCTCCAAGATATACGTGGGCTATGATTAATTGTGAGCTGTGATGTCTTCAGGTTTCTTGACGAGGTGGGTTGGCTTTAGATGCAGTAGGCGATCGTACTGTGGAAAGAAAAGCCGTTGGAGACAGAATGTGGGATTAAAGTAGGTATAGAGTTTTGAGGAGTTCGAATTGGACTTTTAACATTTTTTTTAAATGCTCTGGTAAATGTACTTAAAATCTGAAATCCATACTAATATTATAAATGCAAAAGTAACTCTGTCTGTCTGTCTCGCTTTCCTGCTAAAACTACTGAACCGATTTAAATGAAATTTGGTACACAGATAGTTTAGAGCCTGAGAAAGGACATAGGGTACTTTTTATCCCTGTAGCATGTTCCCGCGGGATAATTTCCGACCTCCACGCGGGCGAAGCCGCTGGCAAAAGCTAGTTTATTATAAATGCAAAAGTAACTCTGTCTGTCTGTCTCGCTTTGCTGCTAAAACTACTAAACCGATTTAAATGAAATTCGGTACACAGATAGTTTAGAGCCTGAGAAAGGACATAAGCTACTTTTTATCCCGGTAGTATGTTCCCGCGGGATAATTTCCGACCTCCACGCGGGCGAAGCCGCTGGCAAAAGCTAGTTAGAAATAAAGCAATCTTAGACTTACTATATTCGCAAATATCTACTAGTAGATCTTAGTCAAAAAATTTAGTTCATCCATTGGTAATTTGGATAGTTTTGTAGCATATTTTCGAATAGGTTTTATTTTATCTAGGTACCTATATTATTTCGACGGTTAAAAGGTACTAGGGCATAAGCGCCATTTTGGTCGAAAATGACTTACATATATGAATTCCATCCTACTTAATTATTTTTTTTGCTTTTTCGAATGCTTATGCTTATGCTTACTCCCATGGCTCTAAGATGTCTTTAAAATTTTCACGATATAACAATAAACAAAATGTTATGTCAATTGTTCTACAATTTAAAACTTTAAACCGCTCTCCTGAAGAATTTGGTTTTTGTCGCTTATACCCTATTACCTTTTAACCGTCGATATTATGCTAGCTTCTGCCCGCGACTTCGTTCGCGTCAAATTATTGCTGCCCTGACCCTTCCCGCCGCATCGTATTGTCTGTCAGTTTTCATCCATTTTTCATTGCTGCTCTGCTCCTCTTGGTTATAGCGTGATGTTATATAGCCTATAGCCTTCCTCGATAAATAGGCTACCCAACACAAAAAGATTTTTTTCAATTTGGACAAGTAGTTCCTGAGATTACCCCTTTCAACCAAACAAACAAAGAAACTCTTCAGTTTCATAATATTAGTGTAGATACTTTCTGGAAAAGTGAATAATGATGACGTTAATGATTAACATGGATAACTTTTAGTTATATCTACATATAACTACTAATACTATTTAATATAAAATAATTTTTCAATTCGGTTCCGACTGTGAATGATAAAATATGCAACATTCTATTTTCCTTATCCTGTTATAGTTTGTAATTTCGGATTAAGACGATTAGATTCCATTTGGGGATTCATCCAATAGTTTCTACTTGAGCTTAAATATATTCGTAATTCAATAAATTGTTTTTGAGCAAGGGTAGCCTTTAACAACAATTGTAACTGTGAATACCTAAACTACGATATATTTTGACCAGGAATATATTAATTCAGACCAATTCATTATTTACGGAGTAACCTCACACTTTTTCCAACCTATCGTCATAGTAAAAGGTTTCGAAATCGTCAGAGAAATAGCTCCGTGCTCGTGCACACACTCGCAGTTAACGACATTTGGGACTATCTGTATGCAATTTGGATCGTCAGGCTTTTTCCTGCCATCCATTCTGGGCTGTCACCCGCTGAAGTTAGATTGAAAGATGCATGATACACATGATCTAGCTATACTAGCATCCCTACGATGAAAAATGGATTGGAAAGATCCTGTTTCTGAAAGTAGTTTTTGGTTCAGATTTCTGTGTTGGAGTTTGTTGCATTTGACTGTCAATAGTTTTTGATGGGTTATGTTCTCGGATCCTAAGATTCCAATGATTTTTGTAAGTATTGTTAATTTCTACATCCAGAGTAATTTATAATGGCATTCTCAGAGTTGTGGTAAGCATTTTTTATATTTTTTTGTAACCAAATAATATTAAAAGTTTGCAACATACATACAAGTTAATGGTGTTAAATTATATAAAACTAGACAAAATGTTATAAAGTGAAATGAAATTAAAGAAAATTAAAGAAATTAGGTGACTAAAATGGGGTTGTGTCTAAGTAACAAACACCGTACGGGTGGATCGATCAGGTTAAGCAACGCTTGCCACAGTTGATCCGTAGATTCGGAACCATGTTTACATACCAAGACCTCTCCATTCCTCAGAAAACACGTTAAGCCGGACGAAGTCCGAAACGCTGACAACCAACAGTCTCACAAAGGGGTATCGTATTACCCAGTAACTGGGTTGTGGAGGTCAGATAGGCAGCCGCTCCATGTAAAATACTGGTACTCAGCTGCATCCGTTTGGACTGGAAGCCGATCCCAACATAGTTGAAAAAAGGCTAGGATGATGATGCGGTGAATACAATGCAAAGTACATAATGAATATAAATTAATATAATTAATTTTAGAGACCTCATGAGTCGTATTGACCACGATTTATAGACGTATTTAACGAAAAAACCTCTTTTTTTCATATCTAATACCTACATAATATACCCTACTGTATTGCCTTGAGCTAGAGGAAACATAAATAATACTCATAGGAATTTTATATCAAAACAATTTCTGATAACCATACCTCAATCATATTTATGAATTCAATAAAATACTTGCACAAGAGTGCGAACACAGCGAAAAAATTCGAACAACGCGCCATGAAAAATGTAGTATTACACTGAAATAACACGCGTTTGATATAAAAACAAACTGCGATGTATGTATGTGTGTCGTGACACGCACAGACGTCTATACATGAAACAACATAAATATAAAAAAAAAAAAAATGTATGTTGCACATAAATATGTCCTTATCCGTCAATGGGGTACTGTGTGAGTGACGGCGAATGGCGAGAAGGTTTTGGCTATACATTGATTATTGAGTTAATTTCGGTACAATTCTGTAGATAGTGGCTGAGTTCGTGCCAAATATTTTTCAAGGGGTGTTACTGTTGTCTATCTTGTTAGTACACACGAACGTTACAAAATCGCGGCTAGATTCTTTCGCGTACCGGGATTTTCTCGCTGTTGAGAATCCAACAGCGGGGCGCCAACGGCCCACTGAGATAGGCTTGAGTTACACATTTTTATCACAGTTTGGGAGCAAAAACCGATGTGATAAAATGCGTGACTCAAACCTATCACAGAGACAGTGCTCGCCCCGCAAAGTGCATCTTAGCGCATCGAAAATCTAACAGTGTGTTCGATTTCAACTGTCAGCGCTCAGCAGCGCGCAGCGCGTTGAATATCGCGGCGATGAAAATTGAGGCGGGATTTTATTACGTCCGTGTGTATGTCGACTTTTCGTTTCTTTTTATACGACAAGGCAATTAAGTAACGTTTAGCTGTAAAGGATAAATGTTAGTGACGGCCTTGTTAGTTTTGTGGTCGCAAGCGCTACTGCTGAGCATGAGGTCCTAGATTCGATTCTCGGGTCGGGCAATGTGTAATTAGCTTTTTTATTAAGTAATTTCTCAGTAGCAGCCCGAAGACTTTGTGCCCGGTTGATGGCAAAAGCCTGGTTTGCCTTACATGGGACCCAAACATAACTGACAGACGGGCAGACGTGTACTATAGGTACGCGTCTGCCCAACCCTTGGGGGATACAATCAATCAATCAATCAATTTATTTATTTCGGGCATGATGTTATGTGTTAATACTAGTTGCTTCAGGTTATGGCTCAAATTGGTGATTCTGATTGCAAGTCTAAACACGATCTTTATCAAGAACTTCTTAAGTCGTGTTTGTAAGTGTTTGGAAAAATCTATTTTGACGTCTACGCGCCACTGGGTTGACAGTGTACTGTGTTCATGAGTTATCACCTTACTTTAAGTGAAGTGTCTTCACAAAAAAAACTAATGAGGTTGTCATTACATTATTTGTGAAGACACGTCACATCTTAATGGGCAAATAGGTCGCTATAAATTATTTTTTTTTGACGTCCCTAATTTTATAGGTTATTTTCCTTATTTATTTCAGCTTAAACATTTTTAGAAATGCAGTATTCTTTTAATTTAATTTTATAACCAAACTATGCACAGTATATATTCGCAAAACCCCACAAGTTAGACTTAACCAAGCTCTCACATTTCATCAACACACAGCATTTAATTAAAATACAATTAGGGGTTATAAATACAAGGTAGCATAACCGATACTTGATAATTATTCACCATTACGACTTCCGTGTGACAACCCCTTGTCATTTACAGCCAATTAAATACTTTTCCTTTCTCCAACACTATACTTACCCGCTCCCCGCCGGCGGTGTGACCACACCTCCAGAATGCGGCCGCCTGCGCCCGTCACGTTATAATTATCATTTAAATTGTGCCTACCGCGCTACCGCTCGACACTTGACAAATGTAATGACGATAGACCGTCGCTTCAAGAATTTTTATACGCTCATATCCACCGTTTTATATGATCGTGTCAGATCCCCTTTATATATACGCCATTTTACGTTTACATTCCGCATTCTATCAGCGGACTTTAAGGCCCGACTTATAAGGCTGGTTTTACATTGACTTTTCAAACTTAGTACGAAAATATATTTTTGTTGAAACATACAAAAAAAACTAAATAGGTTGCTTGATGAATACCCAACAATGGAAACTTAGTACTTTGGGTTAAAGTCCAAAATTGCTTAAACGGTTATTTTATTGGTCATTACATTGTGGTAATGATAAGTAGCGTAGTCAATGTTTTGCTCATAAAAAGCGCGATACTGTGCTCATAGATGACGTTATATATAATTTCCATTTGATTTGAAGCCAGTTTTTGTGTAGTGAGCGTTGACATTTTTATTTTTATTAATTTGTTTGGTATTATGGTGAGGAACGATTAAGTTCTCGTTGAACCTCAATTTATTTTTATTGTTGATTGTCTAAATAAAAACTGTATCATGCTGCGTTTGTTTGACTTTGAAGACAGTTGTTATAGCGATGGTCATCTATAAATTTAACTATTGAATAATATGTAATATTACTGGCGAGATAAATCTCTCTCTAAGGAAACAATAAATCAATCATTTATTTTGTTAAACATAGGTATAGTTACAGATAGTACATGGACATATACAACGTATGAACATAACACACGTACATACATTAACTGCCCCGTTGGTCTCGTGGTCGCAAACGCGACTGTTGAGCGTGGGGTCCTGGGTTCGATTCCCGGGTCGGGCAAAGTGTTACTGGGTTTTTCCATTAGGAATTTCTTAGTAGCAGCCCGGAGTTTGGAAGTTGGCGGTGTGGTACCCCCGTGCTTCGGAAAGCACGTTAAGCCATTGGTCCTTCACCTGATCTCTCTCCGGTCGTGTCGGATTGCCGTCCCATCGGACTATGAGAGTGAGGGAACAGTGAGTGCTCCTGTGTCTGCGCACACACTTGAGCACTATAATATCTCCCGCGCCGACGGCTAGTCTCCGTTGATATTGGCCGCCGTGGCCGAAATTCGGTCTGGAGAACTATATGAATTTAAACATATAACAATCTTTAATAACATGTTATATTAATTTCATATATCGGAGCGACCAATTAGGTTCGAGTGTGGGATCACCTTTAAATACCAAGATCAGTCCGTGCCTCGGAAAGCATTTGGTCTTTTGTCCTGGTTGTTGGTCCCTGCTGTAATACGTGGTTCTTTGACCGTCGCTACGAGTTGTCAGAATCTCGAAAGTCGGGCAGCCAGTCTTATCATAGGGTATTAGTTAGTACCTGGGTTGTGAATGTCAGAGAAGCATTCGCATCACGAAATATTGAGCTACATACCGTTAAACTGGCAGACGATCCCAAAATAGTTAGGAAAAGGTTACTTTCTTATAGTTACATAAAATGTGCACATACTTTTAACTATAATGTTTGTCTAGGTTGATGTTCATCAAACTTCATCAACATAATCAGCATATCATGTTCGCACTGCTGGGACACAGGCCTCCTATTGGTGGGAGGGAGTGGGCCGTAATCCACCGCGCGGGCCCAGTGCAGGTTGGTAGATGCCACATGTCTTCGAATTTTTTGATTCTGGGATAGACCGGTTTCCCCATGACGTTTTTCCTTCACCGTTTTGAGAGAAGTGGTGATGAAATAGTTTACAGAAAGTAAAGCGCTGTGTCTGGGTTCAAATCTGCGACCTATAAAAAATCAACACCATGCATCATTTCATAAACGCTTTTCGTTGTTCACATTTTTATCTTTCTCTAATTCTTTTCTTCATTTCACTTATTAAAATTTATTTGGTTATTATAGGTACTTACATTTTCACTATACCACCATAGGTATATTGCTCAGCTTGGCAGTCAGATTAATCTTACATAAGTATCTGTATAAAGATATTCCTTATTACATACGTTTAAATGCCTTACGGAGGGTAGAAGTACCAATTCATATAACTTCACACGCTTTCGTATCAGATTAAAATTTTATTGCGAAACGAACAATTTATTACGCCCAAAATATTCTAAGATAACATTTAATTCGTAATAAAAATACTTATTTAAATTTTCTACTTATTCAAAGTGAAAATGAGGGTGTCAACGCGGCAGGCTCCTTTTATCGATCAAATTATTCGATGTATGTGATCGTATCGAGATCGTTCTCTCACCATTAAAAACTCGAAAACTATACAAGTTTTGTCGTGTAACTCGACACCTCAGGTGTTTTAAAAAAAGGGTGGGGACACACCGAACCTTACATTCATTCAGGAGTTTAAAATCATGCGCACTTATTTCCTAATTCTTACTAAACATCACGCCTGTACTTCTCAATGATTAAGCACGTGTGTATCCACATTAAAAATAAAAATTAATGAAAAAATTGAAAATGAAATCATATTTTCGATGAGGAGTTCTTGCATTATATCAGGTCTTTTTTCCTGTTTATGAAATTATAGAAACATCCAAATTACTGAAGCGAAAAGATATAATTTTCCTTAGGGGAGTTCCTTTCTTGAATGTTTAGATGAAAGCGAATATGAGTGTTATTAAGAAGAAAAAAAAATACTGGTAGTGTATACGTATAAGTTGGAATGTTTGTAAATTGTCGGATACATTTATGTCCGAAGTATGTTTACACAAAATATTGCATTATTTAAGAGGCAAACCGCATGTACTGATAAAATCTAATTTACAAGTCCAATAATAATATATTAAAACAATTCACATTATTTATATACTTAGAATGTAAGCCAAGGAAAACCGATGTTAAATTCTCTACTGGTTCAATGCTAATCTTGATGATGCATAAGATAAGATTAATGGACTGATTGTCATTCCAGGCTGCTTGTCGGTTACTGCGGGAAATAAATTATGTTCTGATGACTGTAATCGATCACTTGTTCGTGCATTTACTGTTGCTGCTGTTTTAGCTGCAGATGTTGACTTATTAGTTAATGGTGTACTAGACAAGAAAGTACAACGTTTGTTGCTTAACAGATACGGTTGTTAGCTAACTTGCAAAAAATAAAAATAATAATAAAGAAAAACTGTTATTTTGAACTCACACATTTCCCATTGTTTAATAATTTTTAGTAGAAAAGGATAGCTATTATTCCAAGAAAGAGGAGCAAATATTCAACTCGTGATGTTCCTTTGCTAGATTTAGATTTCTTCATTTTTTCTGGTTCTGCGCTACTGTTTGCTACTTATCTCCTAATGAAGACATCCAAATCCTGACGCCTTTTCTATCATGATTAACAATGACAGAAATGGCGTGACGATTTGATGATATTTCTGTTTATTTCATTTTGATTTGTTTGAATCTAAGAAATGCCTAACAAATATTTTCTATGAAATTTAGGTACGTTGGTTACTAACGTACTTACTTGTTATAATTGCACCATTAAAAATAATTACAAGAAACGAAATATTAAAAAAAAAACATAATAATTGAAACTTAATCATCCGACGTTCCTCTCAGTGTGTCCCTCAAGACGACACACAACAAATAGTGTCGATAGTAATCGTCGGTTGTGAGTGTAAATATCGTCGCGATCCGCGCGATAACGCGCGGCTACCGTCCGTTTTATGTACGAGTTGTGATCGAGATAATAGTACGATTTATACGTGCGGGACAACTACTTGAGATGTTTTACGTGATTATAGTTGGATGGTGGAGATGCGACGGTCCGTGCTTGGGGAGCGAACAGTACCTCGTTATTTGATTTCGCTTTATGAAAACAGAGGTGCTCGTGACTAAGTAAGAACAGTTGTATGAGTCGATTGGTCCGGTTAAGCTACACTTGCCAACTTTACGTACCGAGAACCCCTACTTGCTCCGGCAAGCACTTTAAGCTGTGGATATCGGCTGTCATTCGTGGACATTTGACAGTCGTAATGCCGGTTGCAGACCAAGAGCTAAGCGAAGTTAGTTCAACTTAGTTCTGGAAGCTGAGGTAATTTTTCATACTGGTGTGCAGACCGCAAACTACGAACACAAGTATGAAAAATTACCTCAGCTATGGGAACTAAGCTAAACTAACTTCGCTTAGCTCTTGGTCTGCAACCGGTTTTACGGATCGTAACTGAGTTGTGGAGGTCAGATAGCTCCACGTAAAATATTAGTATTTAGCTGTATTTGATTAGCCTGGAAGTCGATCCCAATAATAATTGGCAAAAGGCTGAGCTTTCGTAGAAATTTTATTTCCGTATTTAAATCAATTATACTGCAGACACATGGTATTGTCACTTACAATAAGCTTTATAAAAGAAAACATTGCATCGAATCTGTACCAGACTATAGGATAAAGCCAGTTTTAAAGAAATCTCTAAAAAGATTTTGCATTTTCAGAACTAGTAATAGGTATACTGGTTTTACCGACTCTGCATAGTTTCTGTAATAAAAAACTACGTATTATGTATATCGTGCATCTAAATTTTAAAACAACACCAATCTAATAAATCCCAGTTTTATTATGTGTGGGAAAACGAGTAGCCAAAACAGAAAGCACTAAATTGCTCACTAATTTATAAACGAATGTAACGTTAATGGCACATCTGTGTTCCTAACCTTAGTCTTTGCCACAATAACCAGTTGAAAAATCCGTATGTTGATAGTCGAATGAAAATAGACATTTGATATACGATCAGCTGATGTACGTAAACACAATTCTGTTTCAGATTTATGAATAACCACTAGATATAGGAGTCAATGGAAACGTTGTAAATTGTAATAAACCATAGCCGAAGAGTTACTGACTCTCGTAAAATATTAGTTTTATAGTCGTGTTATAACGAAATATGTTTCAGCGGAAACGTAAACGGGAGTAAAAATAATGGTTTACGGTTTCTTTATAATAATTTATGTTGTGTGTTAGTGTTGGGTAGGTGTATTGAATTTTCTTGAGAGGGTTCTGATGGGTTTGGCGATGGTTTGTATTTAAATTTTAGCGGAAAACTTAGCTATGTAAGTTAGGTGCAGCAAAGAACTGTGTTTATTATCTACTTATCTTACATACCAACGTATGCCTCGTTGATCTAGAGGTCGCAAGCGCTACTATTGAGTATGAGGTCCTGGGTTCTGTGCCCAGGTCGAAATAAAGTATTTTTAGGTTTTTCGATGTGGAATTTCTCAGCAGCAGCCCGGAGTTTAGATCTGTGCCCAGAAGATGGCCATAGGCTAGCCCCTGTTACGTGGGAATTAAATGTAACTGGTGAAATGTAGGTGTACTATAGGTACACCTCTGTCCAAGCCTTTTTAGGGTTTCGTTGCCAAATGACAAAAAACGGAACCCTTATAGATTCGTCATGTCTGTCTGTCTGTCTGTCGGTCTGTCTGTCTGTCTGTCTGTCTGTCCGTGTATGTCACAGCCACTTTTCTCCGAAACTATAAGAGATATGTTGTTGAAACTTGGTAAGTAGATGTATTCTGTATACCGCATTAAGATTTTTACACAACAATAGAAAAAAAACAATACATTTTGGGGTTCCCCATACATAGAACTGAAACTCAAAAATTTTTTTTTCATCAAACCCATACGTGTAGGGTATCTATGAATAGGTCTTCAAAAATGGTATTGAGGTTTCTAACATCATTTCTTTCTAAACTGAATAGTTTGCGCGAGAGACACTTCCAAAGTGGTAAAATGTGTGTCCCCCCCCCCCCGTAACTTCTAAAGTAAGAGAATGATAAAACTAAAAAAAATATATGATGTACATAACCATGTAAACTTCCAACGAAAATTGGTTTGAACGAAATCCAGTAAGTAGTTTTTTTTTAATACGTCATAAATCGTAAATCGCAATTTACCTTCCATTCAATCAACTCAAATATAAAAAAAAACATTTAATTTCATAAACATAAACCTTACGCATAAACCGAGGATACCTACAGGTTTGTATGGAACCCTCGGTGCGCGAGTCCGACTCGCACTTGGCCGGTTTTTATACCTAACATTCTTTGAGACACATTTTGAAATCATTTGTTCTACAAATTTAGAACTGGAAGTTCTGAAAACGTTTCCAGAGCTTTCCTTTTTTAATTCATCATCATCATCATCATTTCAGCCGTATGACGTTCACTACTGGACATAGGACTCCCCCAATTTGGGAGGCTTTGCCATAATCGCCACGCTTGGCAGGCGGGTTGGAGATCGCAGTATTTACATTCTCTAGTAAGTATGTACATTCTCTAGTAAGTATGTACATTCTCTAGTAAGTCCCTTAGTCGCCTTTTACGACACCCACGGGAAGAAATGGGGTGATGCTATTCTGTACGTCCGGCAACGCACGGGTTTGTTAAATTATTGTTGTTCAAACAATAATTAAAAAACCCGTGTGGTGATAAAACATTTTCGTTTACTGCCAAGAGTATTGTAGTTAAATTGTGGTTGAATAAACCCAAAGCATATGGCATCCTATGCTTTGGTTTTTTGAACATTTATTTTATTTCAAAACGACCATCTGAAAATATCTTAGATATTCTTAAAGATCGCCAAATTCTGATATTTTAAGAAACATCAACACCGTGCATAATTTGACACTGAAAGTAATTTACTATGTTTATATTTTATGTCGTACCTAACTGATTTCTTTTTAAACAAAGTTTCATCTATGAAAATTCCATTAGATTACTTTTCTTCTGTAGATATATTTGAATGTCTGTCATTTTGACATTACTTTGAGAAGCAACACCTGCCAATCAAATTAATTTATAAAAACATTATTTTGAATCAATTATGTCTGTTATGACAACTAGTTTTATACTTTGGAAGGTGGCGCCAAGATTCCTATCTTATGGCATTATAATTAGAAAAATATTTTAACGTGAGACACATTATTTATTGATTTTAAAATAATTTCGGTTTGGAATTCAGTAAATTATAACGTGACGAAAACAGTTTCTGACGTTAAAATCTAATCGTTTAAAAAACTAAAACACACGCTTTCATAGAAAACCAAACTAAAAGTAGAAAATAATGGGAAGAAAATAAAAAAGCGTGGAGTGCTTTTCGAGGTATTTTTTATATTGATATCAAGCACCCGACACGCTTTCCTCCGTTTTTCTATTTATTAAAATGGTTATCTATGAAAACGTGCTTTTAGTTTTAAAACGATTATTTATTTTCTACTTTTTATTTCGGCTAGCTTTTTTTTTTGCTATCCTTATGATCCTGGCCAGGATAAAAGTACAAAAGACATTGCCCGTTTTGTTAGGAGATTTGGGCCCCTAGAAAAAAAATGCGGGCAACGGTGGTTTTAACTTGGTTTTGAAGAAAAACAATTACCTTTTCAGATCCTGAAAACAATTTTCAGTTTTTCACCCTAGTTTCAGAGATTTTTTTTTTAAAGATGATGAAATTGAGGTTATAAAACAATATTTTTTATAAAAATATTTGAAATTAAAATAATAATATTGTTTATGGATTAATATTGATTCCAGAATGAAATAAAAACATTACATAGCATCTTCCGTATGCAAAATACAGGCTCAGTCGTGGAGTTGCAGACACCAGCCCGTTCTACCTATTACCTACATAGCATCTTCTGTTGCTAGATATATGTATTATGTTGGACTGACCACCTGGCAGTCAGCATTAACTGGGCTGTGCCCTAACCACTTATTAGAAATAAATACTTACCAACGGTTAAAACCTTCGGTTAGAGGAGCTCATGGGTGTTACAATAACCACACAGATCTATCTCAAGTTAAGATAAGCTTGGTCAGACTGCGAATGGGTGACATACAAATTCGTCCTGAGTGGCTGTTAATACATTCAAGCTGTTGGTTCTGCGTGCTATATTTAAACCTTAGATACTCATTATGAGTAGCCAGAATCCCGCAAGTGTGATAATCTCTCTGTTTAGTTATAAAGGAGGTTAAGATGCAGTATGCTGCTGTACAACTGTTTAATTATAGAGGAGGTTAAAATACAGTATGCTGCTATACAGCTGTTTAATTATAGAGGAGGTTAAAATACAGTATACTGCTATACAGCTGTTTAATTAGTAAAATAATCAATAACAACAATAGACATTTATTCTTCAAGGAATATATTATGTAGAAATTGTGCTGGGGCTATAGTTGGTATAGGAATCACAACATCTGCAATGATGTTACGGTCTATGTTATCAGACACTGGTGCAGACTCCACAGTGGGTTGTTTACAGCCAGCAACGGGTGGCCTCTGTGTTACTCTTGATGCAGCCTCCCAACAAGGATGACAAACTCATTCCAAATGCAAGACCTAAAAACAAAAATATTATATTTATACTATAAATTGTTATTCAATTACTATGTATATTATGTTTAAATAAATAAATAAGAATAAACACTTACGTGATGAGCTGGTGTCCATCTTAGTATAACGTTCCTTTGAGGACAATCTTGACTAACTCTGTGAGTTCTGCGACTTGCAATTGACAAGCCACACGCAAAACATATGTTTAGGTGTCCAAGAGCAGGGTATACAAGGGATAGACTTGTGTCCGATGATGTCCGGTTTTCTAATATTACAAAAAATCTGCACACAGGATGTCATCAGAAGATACCTGAGAAGATAACAAAAAAAAAAACTGTGAATTCCTAAGTATAATATGTAAATTAATTCATGTGCTAAAAATTAATTACAAAATAGTTTTACCACAAATGATAGATTATATTGTAAATCTTTTATTATAACAAGGGAATAGTTAAGCAGTATATCTAGAGGATAGGTCTGAGACGAGTACATGATATATGACATTTTGTTTATAAATGAAAATAAATGTATGATAACATAAAAAGTTCAAGTATGCAGACAAAAATCTTACTTTTTACATTATATCTGTTACTATTGTGTGCACAATGGCTTAATAACCTTAGGACATAGAAAGCATGTCTTTTCATACTTCTAACATTGCTTAAAACGAATTAGAAGTTAGCTGCTTGAATATTTACCTGTTTTGTCAGACAATGACTCCTTGATTGACCAGGTAGGCATCGTAAGTATTCATATAAATATTGTAAATGACATATTAACTTACCAATGTAGGTGTTACCCAGGATCTCAGAAGGTTTAAGCATTGGTTCATCTAATTCTTCGATTTGACGTCTACGAAGATTAGGCGCCAGACGTAAAGAGCAATTGACATACCGCTGCACCGGCGAGATAAAGAGTAGTTTACCCGATTGCAGAAATGCAGACATGTATCACCATTTATCACTAAAAAACAATTTGAATGATGTATTGATTTGACAGATTAATCTGTCTAGTCTAGCCTCGCGTTCCGAGTTACGCAAAATCTCTAATATAAGCGCGCCAAACAATCCTTCCGCTAAGCGTGGCGATTTCTTGACGCGCTAACAGTGCAGTGGCAGCGATGTTAATGTGATGCGGAACGCGAGGTAGGTGTGACCATGTTAAAATATTTTGTTGATCGATTTACCAAATCGATTTGATAAAAGTAGGTAATATCATTTATGAATTTTGGTGTGACCGTATTGTGGTAACTTTTGTTAGTGTTGATATTTTGCTATTAGTGCAACAGTTGTAAACAGTTTCTCTTTCTTTTTTTCCTGCTTTCTATTTATACCTAATTAAAGAGATACTTTTGCATATGATTTATGTTCATATTTATATCGAACGTTAATTTTTAAATAATCTAGCCAGTTTTAGTTGGTCATATCATGAAATGTAACTAATTCATGAAATGGCTAGTCACATCATAAAGTGATCAATTCTACGATCTGACCACGACATATATATCCTCAAATTATAATTCCTTCGTGTTTTAGTTTATTTACGACCTATTTCTATTTTTTATTTTTATTTTAGCCCACCCGCTGCCTATTTTAATCCACGATTTGAATATACGTCTAATCAGTTACATGAGACCTAAATTATGACCGGAGAAAAGCATTGTAAACATCTCCGGTACTTTTAGTTGGCGAAATAGTAATATATCGATATTTTGAATCGATTACTACCATTTAATTGACAAAATCTGTGGTCTATCTTGGCAACATTCAGGTTAAGTTTTAATGGCAGAACTACCTTTGATTCAATAAAATAATTATTAATTACGGTTTCTAATGCTAGGGTGAAAGAGATGTTGATAAAATAAAATTAGACTTATAAAATTACGACTTAATTTTTGAGAAGTAAATAGTCTCTGCCCGGCACCAAAAATAAGGGGCCCATCCGCGGGCAATGTCCTTTATGACATTATTGTATCGTCATCGGTTTTTGATAAGTGTGCAGAGTTTCAAACATATCCGACATTTTGAAAGGGATGAAAATCACGTTCAAAAAATTTACATACATACATGCAAAGCTAATAAAAACGTGTTAATAAATAATCATCGTCATTCGACCCCAAATTTACCCACCAACGGGCATAAGCCTGTTTTTTTCTTGTGCTAATCCGCACGCTCCAGTGCCCGCCTCAGGTTTTGCCCTTGATGGCAAGAATGCCGTCCGCCCATTTCACCGCTGGAAGACTACCATCTCGTTTTCCAATCCTTGGAAGCCACTCTGTCACAGCACACCTGTTCTCACTGCACCTTGGTGTTCTGCACAACCTCATTTGAGTTCTGTAATACGCTTTTCGATACCAAAGACCTTCATACGTCTTCGTATCTCGACGATTGGAACTCGATCTATTAGCCTGATGACAGTACGAATCGCTCCGTGACTCTCTGTGCAACTTTCAGCCTATTCACACCCTCCTGCGTGAGCGTCTATATCTCAGCATCGTACGTCATGATATGCAGAACACATTGGTTAAGAGGACTTCAGACAATACGGAATTTCGGCTGACCTCAAATAAATAATACTTGTCTTTTTAACTATAAGAAAGTACGGCAGAAAGTGCTTAGGTATCAAAGCGTTACAAATTTCTCAAAAATTTGCTAAAGCTTCGGTTCCTAAGCACGTTTGTCTACATTAGAACATTTATTGAAGAGTTTAAAACTTCATACAGACAGCAATTAAAATTAGAATATAATAAGGACTGGATGAACCAATAAGTAACGAATTTGTTTCAGAATAATCTATTAAATTGTTCGGTATATTTTTTTCAGTAGTCCTCCTACTACGTATATGTCTGGCAGGAAATAGAGTAGACAATTGAGGAAATGCGTCTTGTGTATTTAAAAATGAAGAAGTCGTGCTTTCTGACTACTGAGTATTATCTCGAGTAAAAATAGTAGCTACAATAAAATATGCTCACGTTTACTCTTCAAAAAAGACAGGCACTAAGGTTGGTAGGCAACCTAGCAACCAAGTCAGCCGCCCTCCTACATTGGTAGGTGTTTTGCATTTACATGGAAAGCAATATTTTCTATTTTCCCACACCTTTACATTTTTCTGGAGTGCTGACTCAAACGTATAAAAGAAATTGCATTCCTGTACAGTAAAATACATAAATTGCACTAGTTTTATTTGTTTATAACAACGGTGTTGGCATAAAAATGTGGCATTTCTACACATTTCTTCGAACATAATCTGCGCCAATGATCCACAGACAGACAACTTGTTTGTTTTATATACAATATTTACGACACTAATTAAGAGCCTAGCTTATTAACTACTAGACGAATTTATGGTTCAAAATAACGGTTAACCAACGTACTGTTTGTTTTCTTAGCTACACTGTGACTTGCTATATTTAACAAAGAGTAGACCGCATCTATTTTAAATTTCGAAGGCGTTAATTGTTTGTGTTTGAAACTTATACCGGATTATCTTGTCTGTACATGTTTTTAGGTAATAATCTTTGATAATTAATTATAAAATATTAAAAAGTTCACTTTATAATCTTTTAATTTAATATTCCAGTAAAAGCTCTAAAGTACGGTAACTTACATAGTTTCAGTCGTTTTTACATGGAAAATCAAGCCGTGTGAGTATCACAGGTGAAAATAGGTTTAATGGAGTGCAATTTATTTAATTTGATTCCATTTTACTCTTCGTGGAAAAGTTGTCCTGATTTTTACACTAGTAATTTAATAAATGATCGTTCAGAATTTCATTGAAAAAGGCTCACGATTCCACGTTCACTGTTATTTTCAGTGACAACATTCCGAATATACTGTTTCCCGATGAACAGCGATTGGATCTGAGCATCTATTGGTGCTAAGCAGGCATGCAATATAAATGACAATACCATTGCTTCTAAGAAAGTGGAACAGTGGTCATAACGAAACTAGAGAGGTATGAAGAATAGGGTGAAAATTTCATTCAATCTCAATGGAAACGGAGAATCCCTCAACCACACGGGTCTTGTGTCTGGTGGGCAACTGCCCAGAAAATCATTAAAAAAACAAAAGTCATTAATTCAAACTAGGCTAAAATCAGCACTTTTTGACCGTAAAAATTACATGAGACAGTCCCCTAAAACGCCCGCCCTTCTCCACTTCCTAGTGCTTTAGCTGGGAAGAAGAAGTGGCGCAACAAACTCCTCAGCAGCACAGCTGTCTGTTAAATTACAAGAACTTGATTCTATCCATATAGTAGTAAACATATAGTAAGTAAGTAAATAATAAACATTATGAAACACACACCATTCAGTTAAATATTTTACCATATTGTTAGCTAGCACACGCCAGCTAATTTCCGAAACGGCAGGAATGATTTCAAAGGACCCTTTCATCGTCCGATGTTAAGGTAATCTTATGTAAAAAAAGAATTAGTAGACGTTATTGTTTTCCGACATTCACGAGAAAGAATTCGCGAACGCAGCTATAATATGTCTAAAATTGTAAGAAGGTAAAAGCAGAAGCTACAGAATTAAAAAAAAAATTGCCCATGGGCAGTAATAAAATATCTAGGTAGGTACTACCAAAACCTGATTGAAAAATTAACCCCTCTATAGAAAAACCAAGTCCTTTTTACTCTACCACTCTGTCTACCTTGACATATTACCTCTTCCGACGGCACCGGAAGTACGTCACGGTCCTGCCATAGACTATCAGACACAATGCCGTTATCAGAAGGGGTGAACTCGTAAACAGGGGATGTTTATGGCGGCGCCGACTTCCGGTGACGTCACACGGCTTTTTTGTGAAAGTAATAGTGTAGTTAGTAGTTATCTGTGTAAAGAATTTGTTGGTGGTCTTGAATAAAAGAAGTCGAAAGAAAAATATTGGTCTTTGAAGAAATAACTTTGGGAAAATGAGAAGGGTTGTTGCACCTATTATGTGCGGAGTCGTAAAAGGAAAGTCAATATTATAAACTAGCTTCTGCCCGCGACTTCGTCCGCGTTAAATTTCGTGTTCCCCCGACCCTTCCCGTCGCGTCGAATCGCCTACCCGTGCAATTTTCCCCGTTTTTGCAACATTTTTCATTATTGCTCCGCTACTCTTAGTTGTAGCATGATGTTATATATAGCCTTCCTCGATAAATAGGCTACCCAACACAAAAAGAATTTTTCAATTCGGACCAGTAGTTCCTGAGATTAGCGCGTTCAATCAAACAAACAAACTCTTCAGCTTTATAATATTATAAGTATAGATTATATATTATAAATACATACATACAAAAACTCACGTCTTTCAGAAACTACAGAACTCCACCTGCTACGATCATTACGTACTCCTTTACCTCCTTGTTTAGGTTTATACATATGTACAGACGCCAGCACATCAACTTACCTCAATCTGTCAAATTTCTTTAATAGATTTTCAACCTTATATCACAATAGTGGAAGGTTAATTTTCGATTGGTAAAATTTGACAGATTGGGGTAGCTTGACCTGCTGGCGTCTGTACATCTGCACGCGTAGCATGACCGCCATAGAAACGGAATTTGTCGACGGAAGACAAGACAAAATGATAGATTGTATCGTAGAAAAATTGTGTAAAACTGAAAAGAAGACATGTTTCTATTCTTCAGTCGACAAAAATACGATGTCAAGTATGATGACTATTTTTCTGATGAAATAGAAACATTTTTACAGAATTAAAATACATAAGGAACTTTATTTGTTCTTGGTAGAATAGATATAGAATTCGTCATGCTACGCCGGCAGGTCATACACTCAACACGTCAATATCATAACATATTAAACTACTAGTTAAAGATTTTTAACCTAGTTAAAGATTTTTAAACTAGTTAAAGATTTTTATCTATCAGGTCTTTTTAAAAAGACATCACACAGTGAGTTATGGTTGACTGGATCTTGAAAGAAGACGGTTTCTAAGACGAAACGGTGCTATTGGAAAGAGCACTTTTGACTTAATCATTTGATAGACTGCATAAATATGGAAAAAATATATCTACATGGTCTTGGTCACAAAAAGTCCCAGTTGATTACTCCTGAAATACAAATGTAAGTCAAAGCACATGAATAAACAATTAATGACAGTGTCGATAAGGAGCTTAATGTCAAAGAGCATCGCTGTCATAGAGACTGGCTGTCAAAGAAACTCGCTGTCATTGTCAATCAGTAGCCGTCCTTTCCTTTTATGTGCCGCTGGTAATTATAGAGTGCGCATTTTATTGTGAAAGATTGTATTTGTTTTCTTTATAGGAAATAAATAATAAATAACTGACAATAAGAAGAGACTTTTTTATAGCTAGAACTTGGGCGTCGAAAAACATTGTCATACATCTATGAAATGGCAGGAGGAAGCATACGTTGTTGTTGTAATACTTGCAGTTTGTAGAATAACAATGGTCAGTAACTACAGGTCTATTTTTTGTAAAAAGGTCGTCATTTTTTTTTTATAATCCTTCATGTTAGTATGATAATATGAATAAGACATTAATTTGAATCTCTTACGCTAATGTACTCGTACCTCAAATTCTGTGAATATTTTGTAAATATTAGACGCCAAATTAATTTAGTGTATGTAGAGCAAAGCTACTGCTAGCTAAGTATACTATGCTTGAAAATGGACTCAACGGGTTAATTTGATTTTGACATTCATTGCGTTAGTTACGTTGCTGAGCCGACAAATTTTTCGAACTTATGAAGCAATGAATAAGCAATAAATACATAAACTCACGTCTTTTTGCCATGGAGGTAGGCAGAAACAACAGAATGCCACTTGTTACATTTCTTACATACTCCTTTTGCTTTTTTTAAGTTAATACATACATCAGAGGGGTAATTGCGGAACTTTTTATCGGTAGGAATTGGTTTAATATTCATAGTTCAACAACATTCATTGCGTTATTTACGTTGCTGAGCCGACAATTTATTCGAACAAATGACGCAATGGTTTAGAAATAATCTTCAATCCCATTCAGATTCTGATAAATTGTGCGTTTCGCAATTAGGGTGCAGGTCATACACACACGCCGGTTGCGAGTACTACGCACCTGACCCTTCTGAAAAACATCACCAATAAGGTCACTATATGTCCTCTAGCAGCGTTTCCAGTCACATCTGCCTTGTAAATACGTAACTTTCAAAATCATGAATCAAATTCGGAATACCTAATAGTGTACTACAAAAAAAAAAGATATTATTTATACCCATTTTCCTTCCGAAACTTAAAAAGCGTGCCGTGTTCTCCCCCCCCCCCACCCCTCCGCCCCCAATTGTCATCACTTGTTTGTCAATCTGTCTCTGAACATTAAAGCGAGTCTTCATCTAATGGATTTTAACGTCCAGAATGTTTACATATCAAACTCGAGAGAACATTATTTTTTCTTTAACACATTAAATTAAAACTGTTTGGCTTTCCTCGGTATAAATTGATATGTTTATTTTGGGTGAGAAAACAGAGTGCTGTGAAGGGTTTGGGCTTGTTATTATTATTTTTTTGGTTAAGTACTTGTGATGAGTACTTTAAACTGACGTTTTGTATAAAAATAAATTCCAGCAATGTGTGTACGAGGCACACATTTACAAATTTCCCTCGCTCTGATAGCCTGATGGGACGGCAATCCGACAAGACGACGGCAAGACTGGAGAGAGATCAGGCACAGGATCGACGGCTTAATAAGCTTTCCGAGGCATGGGGATATCACACCGCCAGCTTCCAGACGCTACGATGATACTAAGAAATTCATAATAAAAATACCCAATAATACTATGCCTGACCTGGGAATCGAACCCAGGACAGCGCTCAGCAGTTGCGCATGCGACCACGAGACTAACGGGGCAGTCGCGATCTAAGCTTAGTTCCACAGTCATTTTCGTTGACCATTTTTTGAAAATCGACACTGTTTCTTGGCTCAGAGAGCGTGTTTTACTGTCTAAAATATGATATAAAATCTGATAGAAGTCTTATGTCAAAGTTTCGGGTTTCTTAAGTCCCATAACGACTGTCAACGATCCTTGAATGACAGCCGGGCTCAACGGCTTAACGTGCTTTCCGAGGCATGCAGAGGTCCGGGTATGGAGATGATCCAACCGTGGCAAGCGTTGCTTAACCTGACCGATCAAAACCGTGCGGCTGTTATTACTCTAGCCACAAGCCTAAAGTCCATTAGTGTATCCTTATCATTTCCGTGATTGCGAAGGGTTTTTGAGAAGGCAAGATGACAGTTGTTCGAAAGAGATACCGTGGCCCTGGCACATGGGCAACTGAATGACACGGGTGGGTTTTAGTCAGTAAAAGTTTGACATGACTTTCTGCTCCACCCTAGAGCGGGAGACATCATTTGATGATTTTCAACACAAAAAAATAAAAAAATAAGACGACAGTTGTTTTTCTATGTACGGTATTTTAATCTCTGGCGTTAACTAATTATTTTTTTAGACATAGGCATGTGTCAAGAGACACCTGCCTATGCCTGCCTAGTCTTGTTCAGATATAAGACTACGTTAATCCTTTTATTCAAGAGTGAGCGTAACTCAGTAAAGGTTGGTTGGCAGGCAACGAAATGCCTTTATCACATTCGAACTGTCAACGAGATCGAACAACCCTTCAAGAATTTTAGCATAGGTTTTTTATTTCGGAAGTAATCACTTGATTGACAGGCGCGGAGCTGTCAAAACAAAAGCTTGGAATAAACGAAATAATTTCATACAAGGGTTTTAATACTAGACCCCGGTACTTGAGTGATCTTAGTGGTTCCACAGTACCTAACATGACATTCTTACTGCTTTTAAAAGCTGCTTAAACAAGCACCTAATGACTGGCTAGAACTATGTAATTAAATTACAGCACAGTCATCATGCCTCCCTTCACCAGAAAACTTCAGTAACTAATATTTACCACCTGTTTCTCCAAACCAATCACTAACTTAACCGCCAACACAATATGAAATCGCACAGATTCATTCCAAGAACATTTTTCATCCCAATCGCTTCCGAAAACAAGAACAAAGCGAAACTAAGTAAATAACAATTTGTTCCACCAAAGTAACATCGCACACAAAAAGGTTAAACAAAAAAAAAAAAAAAATTGAAAAACTAGACACGAGTTCAGTAGCGGACGTTAATCTGAGCTGACAACGCGCAGCGGCTTCAAAGTGGCGGGGCTACGTTAATCACTCTTCCACTCGACTGTACGATGCTTATCTGCCCATTGCTTTACCACTTCAGATTATTGACTTTGACTGTACCACCATACTACTCACGTTTCATGGAAAAAATATGGATATCTTTATGTAATGTAAATCGGGTGAGTACTGGCGAGGAGAGCGGTGTTATTTTTAGAAATTGTGCGTAGGCCTTATGCTTCACAAAGGTACCAAGTTTATACATTAATGTCATCAAATGATAGATCTAACCTTCTTAAGAACTTGGTCATTTTTAGGGTTCCGTTGCCAAATGGCAAAAAACGGAACCCTTATAGATTCGTCATGTCTGTCTGTCTGTCTGTCTGTCTGTCTGTCCGTCCGTCCGTATGTCACAGCCATTTTATTCCGAAACTATAAGAGCTATGCTGTTGAAACTTGGTAAGTAGGTGTATTCTGTGAACCGCATTAAGATTTTCACACTAAAATAGAAAAAAAACAATAAATTTTGGGGTTCCCCATACATAGAACTGAAACTCAAAAATGTTTTTTTTCATCAAACCCATACGTGCGGGGTATCTATGAATAGGTCTTCAAAAATGGTAATGAGGTTTCTAATATCATTTTTTTCTAAACTGAATAGTTTGCGCGAGAGACACTTCCAAAGTGGTAAAATGTGTGTCCCCCCCCCCCCCCGTAACTTCTAAAATAAGAGAATGACAAAACTAAAAAAATATATGATGTACATTACCATGTAAACTACCACCGAAAATTGGTTTGAACGAGATCGAGTGAGTAGTTTTTTTTTAAAACGTCATAAATCGTAAACCGCAATTTACCTTACATTCAATCAACTGAAATATAAAAATTAAAAAAAAATATATATTTTTAAACCGAAAATACCTACAGGTTTGTACGGAACCCTCGGTGCGCGAGTCCGACTCGCACTTGTTTCCCTTTTTTATTAAAGATAAAAGGTTGATATTAGAGAAGTGTAGTTATACCTTCTTCGAAACTTGGCCAAGTATAATAAAGTTAAAAGGTTGAAATATAATAACACATATCTCTCGTAGCCTCTAACTCTTTCTCTAGTTTTTAGATCACAATGGTCTACACGTTAGTGGGTGCTGCTGAAATCTTTTGCTGAACACAGTTTTTTTTTTGTTATTTAAAGTTCTATTATTATTATCCTAGTCATCATTTTAAAAAACCAAAGCTTATTGAGTATTGAGAAGCTTTACATCAGAAAAATAATGCCTTTCACCAAAGCCACCAATAATTTTACCATCAAACATTCTACCTACTGAATCAGAAAAAACCACGACAAAATACTTACCTACTTCACTATACATCAAAATCATTAACACCCGAGGAGACAGGTCGTCAAAATTTTACCTTGAAACCAGTGGGGCATGAGCTAGACAGCCTCAATTTGGCATCACCGTCAGTTAGTGTACATTTGAAGTATAAGTACATTTTCAGTGTAACCTGACCCCACATTGTACGAAAAGACTATAGACTGCGAGATCAACTAATACTGGTTTATGGGTTGATGTCGTGGGTACTTCGCCGCGCGGATGTAATCAGCGACGCTGACGGAGCGATGACCGCTCCTCCCGTGTTTTGTTGAAAAGTAACTGTTTTATTTTATTGGCTAGACTTACTAATGTTTTTGGAAAGTTTAACGTGGGTTACGTTTACATTACCTAGACTGGACGTTTTTTTAGTGGTGGTAATTACAAATATTCCACACTATGGGGATATTTTACAACGAATATGCCTTAATATTAGGTAACGGGTTGCTATCCGACCTCTTCCGAATATAACACCAAAAAGTCAATTCTCGTAATTAAAAACGGTCAAATCTAGTCGCAGTCTCATTTCGGCGACAGAAAAATGTCAAAAACTCATCAAAAATGTATGGGAACTCAAGGTATATTTAACAGATTGAGACTGAGATAAAGCTGTGAATTTTCTTAAAATTACGAGAATTGCCGCCTGATCATTTCCTTGAAACCTTATTCTTGCATAATGGTTGTAATTGACATGACAAGTAACTGACAGCTAACCATATAAGAACACGGAGTTTGTGGAGTTGTAACTTATTTATTTTATATTATCCGGAAGAGAAAACGCAAAGTTTCGCCTGTCGTTTCCATATTAAATAAACCCACATAATTAAATTAAGGTAGTTATGTCAAACTTTTGTATATTTAATTAAAATAAAATATAGCTCCTAAATAAGTGCCTAATAATAAGATAATACAGTTTTCTTTACATTATTATTAAAAAGGCATTTAATCTTAATCACTGAACTTATATGTAATGAGACCACTTTACTATCATTTCAATTAGTCAGCTCCAACTCTGTGAAAATATTGTCCCACATTAATTTTCAAAACTACCATAAAATATTTTTCAACGAAACTCCCGACATTTAAATGTTTCGTCATCAACTAAAGTAATTACCGTCACCGAACTCGTACTACGTAAACGCTAATTACTCTGACATTATTACCAATAATTTTCGCGTCAATAAAAATTAACATTTAAAAAGTTTTTGCACTTTTTTACTCGAGTGTACAAAGTGTCATGGCGTCGGGTGAGCGGCGAGATCAAAGCAGTCGGCGCCTTTGAACCGCCGCGTGTATCAACACTGCCGTGCCGTAAACGACACGTAGAGGAATGAGTGGTACGGTCTGCAGCGGAAATTAGGAGCGTCTGTTCAACGCCATTTTTTTAATACAAATTACTTGCTATTAGCAGTATGTGGAATAAATGAGTTGTATTTACATGGCTATTAAATTAGATCATTTGGAACGTTCCAAGAGATTTTGCGTTTAAGTTTCAAAAATTTAGGTGAAGTACCTGAGATTAAATACGGGAAGAACTAAACCATTAAATGTATTTGTAATTTGAGACAATTTCCATTTCTTTCCTTTCGTAAGCCTAGTTGTAATTTTTTTTTTCACATATTTAAAATACGAAATGTTTCCAATCCATAACATCCTGAAAACGCTGGTCATGATTGTCTTCAATTGCACTTCAACTCATTATAAAAACATGTATAGTTTAAAACAATGGCACCAAAAACCGCATTTAACATTGATACAACTGCACGCTTTACCAGTACCGTTTACAAAAAATGAACACCCGACAAATTAATTAAAGAAAATTAATTTGCCGTCCCTCCTCCCTTACCTGCGATCTATCAAAACGGACGGGGCGTAGTTTAAATTAAATGTAGTATGTAAATAAGTATATTGGACAGGTTGACCCCATTGATTGCGTGCAACACCTGCTTCCCAAGGTTTCAGGTTCGATCCGGTGTCGGTGCATTAGTACATTTCCTTATCATAAAATATTAACCCGGTAACTCATAAAAAACTTGACATATTAAATGCTCGATAAGGTGAACAAGAGTTAATTATTTTCTTTTAATTATAAATAATAATGAAATAGTAATTAAGGTTTAATTTAAGGGTCTATTTGTGTTAATGAATTTATACAGAGTGGTTCCCAACGTCAATGCTTATTAAGACGTTACAGGTATTCAGACGAAAAATTAAAAAAAGGAACACATTTATATCTCTTATATGGATTGAGTTCACCTCAACAGTCTTTAACAATAATGAAACTAAATATTTTCTCTTCTGTAAACAGTGCGTCTGTGATCTATTGAAGTATACGACTTTGGTGGGTATTATTTCACACCTTTTTGCCAAACTTTTTTTGAAAATTTACACCGTAATCAAGCAAGGAGTTAGCCACGTCTCTTTAATAAAATACACTGTCACATCCACCTCATGTCAAGAATTACAGAGTATGCCGTAAGCTGTAATGAAGCAATGTAAAAACACTACAAATGCAGCGACCGGCAGTCGGCAGGAACAATCAACAAAGACATTAGTGACATTACGACAACCCAACACGTCAGGTACAGTTGGACTTAAAACTGTTACAAATAATAATACCCTTGAGTACTATGTTAGTCATAGACACCAATAACTTGTATATCAATTGTAGCTATATCACCATCATCATTATCATTTCAGGCGAAAGACGTCCACTGCTGGACATAGGCCTCTCCAAACACCGCCACCTTTACCGATTCCGTGTTTATTGTATCCAGCGACTTCTTGCGGCCTTCACCAGTCCATCATGTGGGAGGCCTTCCAACGCTACGTTTTCTAGTACGCCGTCACTCCAGAACCTTCCGGCCCTATCGACCATCTGTTCTGCCATCATTGCTGATTCGATCGCGTAGGGAAACTCCAAGCATAGCCCTTTCAATTTCCCTTTGGGTGACTTTAAGCCTTTGGGTGATGTAGCTACTTTGGTCACCAAATGGCAGTAGGTACCTTTAAGTTAATTATTCAGAAGACAGAATTTTTGACTTTCTCATCTCAATCGCGAGGATAAGACTTCGGGGTACTCTTTCTTCAAAAGATGATTCTTAGAGATATGAGTGATAATTTTATGAAATTATTGATGTAGGTCATTTGTGTATATCATTTCATACAGAGAACGGCAAGCACTAAAAACCACCACCACTATCATCATCATCATCATCATCATCGTCACCATCATCATCATCATCATCGTCATCATCATCATCATCGTCATCGTCATCATCATCATCATCATCATCATCATCATCATCATCATCATCATCATCATCTGCCTAGCCTTTATCTCCAGACGGGGTTAGCTTGCTGTCTAACCGGGTGCAGCTGAATACCTGCTTATATGGATCGACTGCTTATCTGACCTCCACAACCCAGGTACCTACTTGGTAGTACGATACCCCTTGAAAGACAAAAACGAATGACAGCTGGGCTACTGTTGGTATGTAAAGATTGTCACCCATCCACGGACCAACCGTCAATCCAATTACTCAGTTTTGTATAATTTTAATTTTTTAATTTTTAGTTACTAAGATTTTGTTTTTTTATTTTATTTAATTTAATTTAATTTTATTTAATTTTTAGAAATAAGTAATAATTGTACATACTTAACAATAACTTTTGCTGTGCCCTAACAGGGTCTACAACGGCTCTTAGCTTTAAGCTTTTTGTTAACACCTGTTTTCCCTTGTGGAACGCAAATATATGAATATGAATATGAAAGCGTAGCTGAACCTGATGAATCGACCCATGCGGGTGATCGCACGATCATGGGGACCATCCGAGCATTAACCACCGTGCATCAACTAAGACATTAGTTGCGACACAAAAACCCGACGTCAAGTACAATCGTGCCGAAAACTGTTACAATATTATATCATAAAAAGATGTCAAACTGCTTCTAACTGTATGAAAGTTTGCCATAAAATCGTAGTATAAGTTCATTATGCCGCAGTATGAATTTCTTATACTCTACTCGTGTGTCTACAACTGAGAAATGTGCATTCAGGACGATCAAAGTTCAGGGTACTCTTTTTAACTCATTAGGCGTAAGGAGTAAGCCTCATAATATTTTATTAGTGCAGTGCTTTCTTGTAATCCTCCCACATCAGGGTAAAGACTTTTTTCGAAGAGAAGTAACGATCATTATCCACTCTTGCTTGCTCTTTGCTCACTCCTTTGTTGGCTAATACAGACAGCTTTACAATTACCAATTACAATTTACGTACAATTTACCTTTCAATATTTTCCTTGACTAAAGGTACGTCCGTTAGTCAATGATAGACAAAATAGAAAACCCTTTTTTATTTTTTTTCAGACTTGACCCCACATTATCTCGTTCGAAAATCAAATTCATTTATTTGCCAGAATTTCGGTTTACAATGTATGATCTATAATGGCCCTTTTTTTCGATAAATATTTATTCATTAATAAAAATAACAAAATTATATATTAACATAACCAAAACTATACACAAACTAAAATAAAGCGTCGAAAAAATCATCCTCATCGCTGTCGACCGGCAATGTACTCAAGAGACTGGCGGCATTACCACGCTGTATAGCAATGCTTAGCCGCTGGCCAAAATAAAAACCAGCCCTTGGGATACGAGAAGTGTCAATTAGCCGTTTTGATATTTCTTTAAAGAGGCCATGAGCACTCTGACCCCACGGCCTGAGGGTTTCAACCCCAAACGGCTCGAAAATATAATTGCCAATAAGGTTGCTATACTTTCGCCGCTTGAGGTTTTCCGCAGCCGCAGCGGCAGCGCCAGCGCAGCAAGCGAAGCTAGGAAGATGGGATGGCGCAAGAGTATCGACGCACGTTGTATCCTACACTAAAGGCCCACCCACCTTCCAAGGAAACAAAGACATACCGTCCGGTCTTTTGCCATCGTCGCGTGCCAAGCCATTGGGTTCTAATACAGCTGGAACGCCGACGGTGACAAGACCTCGTCGGATGATGTCGTTAATGTTCGCGTGCCGCGTTAAGCGACCCGCACTTCGGCTACAAGACAGGCCGTGGTGTCCTAGACTGTTGACAACTTCGCCACAGTGGCAGCGATGAGGAGAACAACATGGCCCTTTTACATTCTACTATTTTATATGATGTGCAAATATTAAATGTCGTCCAGCACATTGCTATTATTTTGAAAAAGACAGCGACAACAAATCATGCCGTAGGATTTTTATTGATAAATAAATTTATTGTTGTCAAAGCTATACGTATGTCAGTTCAAGATACAAAGTTTAATATAATGAAAAACGGATTGCGTCACCAACGGGAGGTGATCACGACACAATAATGACAAAACCATTTAACTACGACGAAAATATTCATATTAAATGACCAAAGACATCCGTTGTCGAGTCAAAGCGTCGCTAGAAATCTAATTAATTTATTAAAACGAAACGTGTATATTCATTTTAATATTAAATTGTATGACAAATTGATCGTTATGCTAATGCGTGTTGGTTTCCGTTTCGCTTTATGGCTTTTGATTTGCAACCGAATAATTGGATTGCGATGTCATAGGATTAGTGATTCGTACTTAGTAGTTATCAGAATTGAATAGAGTACGTTGATAGAATGTGCATCTTTACTAATATATCCACACTAATATTATAAATGCAAAAGTAACTCTGTCTGTCTGTCTCGCTTTCCTGCTAAAACTACTGAACTGATGTAAATGAAATTTGGAACACAGATAGTTTAGAGCCTGAGAAAGGACATAGGCTACTTTTTATTCCGTGACTTTGTCTGCGTCCGCGATAACCGACATTTACTCAGACGAAGTCGCGGGCAGAAGCTAGTTAAATATAAATGCGCAAATCTCTGAAACTAACAGCCGGATTTGAATGGTATATTGTTTTAGATATAATAAACCAATTCTGCTTTAAATGCTATTTAGCATCACGTTACAAATATTAGCAGCCAGGCAAAAAAAAAAGTTTAAGAACGGTAAGCGGAAACAAAGTAATAGCGCGAGCGAGCAGTGCGATACGACGCAGTCAGATGCACAAAATCCTGACAACCAGTCTTGCGAAAAGGTATCGTATTACCCAGTAACTGGGGTTGTGGAGGTCAGACTGACAGCATGTAAAATACAAGTATTTAACTCTATCTGGTTAGACTGGAAGCCGACCCCAACAGAGTTTCAATAAGACAGGCAGATGATGCGTCTTTTAACCATACCTAAAGACTTCCATAGGCTTTAGATGACAATAAAATTACATAGAAGATCATGCTCTTCAAGCCAGTAATATATTGTTTCCATGTCATGCTCCATGTTCTACTGCCTGACAGACTGCACCTAAGTTGATTAAGTCGTTAAATGAGTTATTAAAAACCCAGTCACCTGAAAAATCTTTCATGCATGTAACTGGCAGCTGAAACTCCGCCGCCACTCCATATAATGTTCAGCGACCTAGTATTTTTTTTTAATTCAGTTTGAGGCGGAACTTTAAAACTTTTCAGGATATGATCGACCGTATTCGAAGCCTTTGTTTTTAATCGACTTCAAAAAGTAGGAGGTTCTCTGTTCATCTGTATCTTTTTACACGCTTTATATTAATTAGCTTCACTTGTATGTTTGTTTGTAACCGACTTAATATAGCGCGATTTTGACCCACTTTAAACGACCAGATTTCATTCAAACTTTGCACACCTGTCAAAGACCGATGACAATGCAATAATTTCATAAATTTGTGCCATTATCCTTGCCAGGGTTACCAGGACAGCAAAAAAAAACTGTCTTCAAAAACTATGCTGCTATACATCACAAACTACGCTGACGTACGTCTCAAAATTTGAAACACCCTAAGGGCGATTGTGCACTACAAGGAATTTTACTGTCCGGCAGTCCGATTTTTTACGGTCCGAAGTGGCATGAAAAAAACGGATGATTGGCTTGTGCACTTGTCCGTCTTTACTCGGATGATACGCCTCAGTGTAGGGTAGCTCTGTCTTTGAAACTACACGCCCCGCCCGCTCATGAAAACGGACGTAGTGCACAAGCTTAAACACGTTTTTCATTGCTGTCATTTCGGACCGGAAAAACGTTCCGGAATGGGGAAAAGTAAAATGTCGGACGGTAAAATTACGTATAGTGCACAAACTAGTATATACATTATATGGCGTGCCATATCGGACCGTAAAAAATCGGACTGCCGGACAGTAAAATTCCTTGTAGTGCACAATCGCCCTAAAACTAGAAAATAAATAATTGAAAACAAGCGTGGGGTGCTTTTAAAGGAATTTTTGTTATTGATATCTGGAACCCTGCGATTTTTTTCCATTATTTTCTACTTTATAGTTTGGTTTTCTATGGAAGCGTGCTTTTTAGTTTTTTAAAACTATTATTTATTTTCTATTTTTTAGGGTGTTTCGAATTTTGAGACGTATGTCAGCGTAGTTTGTGACGTATATCAGCGTACCATAAACAGACTGTGACAGCATGTGACTTACCTGTGTCTTAAAATTTCTTCTGAGTATTGCTGCAACTGCTGCAAGTGACGAAACTGGAAACTATACTTAGCGTGCACACCAATACATGTCAAGCTAAAAAAAATCCAGTTTTAGCAGACCTCGCTTTTCATACAATGACAATTCAGCTTATACTAGAAATGTATCAGTTTGGTTTGTCACCGTGCGTACAATCCTCGTAACATAGGGTCCAGTTGAAATCCAGCGTCACACACTAATTGTTTGGCATTTATGCTGATCTGTGCTTATTCGAGGCAGCCGGGCACACAATACTATTTAAGTTTTTATTTTTGTGTAAATATCGTGTGCCTTAATCTAGGTCAAATAAAATGTATTTCTTTCTTTCTAGTTTCTACAACCCCACCTGATTTTTAACTCGTAAAAGCATGCACCAATGCAACACCTCTTTAGTCTTGTGATGCAAATCACCTAAGCGAATTCACGCCTTCTCTTGTATAACTATTAAAAGGAACGCTTCCAAAATACACTGCAGCTACTACGTTATATGAAAACATAAATAATCCACGTATAATGAACTTCAGTGCACGCAGTCGGAACATCTTATTAATTCAATATCTGGTGAGATGTATCATAAGTCTGCGCTCGTAACTCTAGGGTGAATGATGCGATTGTCGGACGGAAGTTCAACAGATTTATGTGTATTAATGTGGGTTTTCTTTGGCGCGGCCTACTGTGGTGTGTTTTCAGATTTCTGACTAGGAAAGATTCCTACCGCTTAGATCTAAAAGTTTTCAATGCTTCCCCTAGTACTTAGTGATAATGCTCCCTGAAAGGAGAAATACCACCAATTTTGACCAGTTATGTTAAGACTTAAGTATTAATCGAATATAAACAATAAAAAATACCTGTCCGCTGCTCCTGAGAAATATCATTCATGTAGAAAATTAAAAAATAATATTAACCATTCAATTCACGCCTTTAAAACATTTTTTAAAGTACACGTTATGTGGAAAAATGGCTTTTAGTATAGTGAATAATGAAGAAGAGAATTCCGTGCTTCACCGATCGACAAATTGGAAGCCATTGAATTAATGGCATTGAAATTCGTAGAAAAGAATAAACTATTAAAGCTGACACTAAATAAATTGGTAGTAGAAAAACTAAATTGTTTTCCCGAGTATACAAAGTCATGACCTGCTTTTAAATTGTTTAAAACAGAATATATCTTCAAGAACGATACAAAAGAAACTGTTGAACATAATAAAATTAATGAAACAAAGACATATTATACTCGTTTACGACTTTAATGAATATAATAATGCGAGAATTATACTTTAAATATATGTTTAGTAATTTCAATATGCTTCTTGGCATATATATTTCGAAATCAGCAGGAAACTATAAAGTTTTATTATACATAAATACATACTAACATTGTTTTTGTAACTGCCATTATTTATAATAAAATGAATGGCGTTATTATAAAAATATTTAATTTATTTAATGTTTATTATGTTTAACGTCTATAACGGCGTTTAGTATGTTATTTAAATTTATAATTTAATTTTGGATTGCTAAATAGGATGTTAATTTGATTTAGTGTTAGAAACTTCTTTAATTATTCTAATTATACTGGTCATTGTATGTTTAGTCAGTGACTTGTTAAAACTATGTCACTGTATTTTAATTAATGAAAATCCAAGGTATATTAAGTAGAAACTCTAAAAAAACCTATCCCTGTCAGAAAAATCAAATATACAGTTGCAAAAGAAACAAAAATACCCTCATAATAAATTGCAACCTAAAAATCATTTCACACGTTCATAATGTAGCATTTAAAGATAATGCTTGGCCCGCACGGCTAACAAATGGTACGTCCACCCTGCACATTGGTCATAATATTTCAACGCTAGTAAATGCTGCACAGTTCGTGATGTATGGCGACAGACAGACAGATAAATTGCTTATAATTTATTGTAGTGGAAGCCGCAACAGTCCTAATTACGAACGACGTTTGAGTCATGCCTTCTGAAAAATATCGTTAATTCGTTCTGTTGCATCATGCATGAGTGTGGGTTGATGCTAGTAGATTGTTCTTCTTTTTCTTATCCGTGTTGGTATTAATCTTCTTGTCTTGGAGATACAGCGAGGTAACTACGGACCACACTTATAGTGACAATGCGTTTTATTTTAACTATTCAACAACTTTATTGCGCCATTTACGCTGCTGAGCAGACTTTTCCAAAAGCCACGAATTGTAATTTGCAATGAGACCGCTTGTCAAGTGTTGCCATTTCATGTTCCTGATTTACAATAAATGCAGCACAAATCTACTTGGAATTTTATTCAAGTTTTGGTCTAATATAATTCATTGTTAACTGTATTGTAGTTAAGATTGAGTTTAAATTATGTATAATATTTATTTTCAATATTTAATTCTGTATAAGGATCAATAAAGAGCTATCGGAAATTGGAGTCAACTTAGCTTTAATTTCAAATGTGTGTAAACTTTTCTGAAGCCAGACTGTCTGGTAATAATTTTCATCAATAAGTAATCGTTCTTTGGGGTGACCTAATAATCTTAATCGGATTTTAGTTCTCGAGTTTACTGACTACCAATGAGGCGATAAATTAAAGCTGCGAGCATTAAAATAAAGTTAAAGTTTTTCTCACACAGCGCTGTTTAAATATTCATAAGTTCTTACTGTTTGCAACTTTGTGAATAATAATCACATTATTTAGAAATGCAGTAAAAAATGAAATGTATCTCGGTTAGAAAACCAATTAAAAACTAAGAATTTAAAAGTTGCTGTACTATCAGTAGAATTATATACAAATCATGAATTAGTTGAACGTAAACTTAATATATGCAGTTAATTGCATACACTTTTTGAACTCGTTAATCATACTTCAATATTCAATAAGTGCTTCTGACCATTAAGTATGTATATAGTAAAGTATGGGGTTTCAGTAATCAAAGTCTGCGGTTTCAAATTAAATATTTACGTATATTTTTTTCGCTTTATGCCCTTTATAACAACAAATTTTTATTTCAACAGTTATCAGTTGCAAGTATTACAGTGTCCATTACTTTATTATGAATGTTGTACACGCATTCCGCTTTCACACTATTATAATTTGTGTCATTACTTAACATTCTGACAGTGTACTATGTAAACATTAATTTATAGTTACACATAAAAATATAACGTGCCAGTTTTGCAAGCATTAGAATGTAAATTTTAAAGTAAAGTGTATTCGTGAGATTCATCTAAGATCTTATCAATTTGAAAACTGAAAGTAGCAATTATGTAATATAAACGAGGAATAATTGCGGTAACTGCTATCTGTAACACTAATATACTGGACTACCATGCGTCTACGAGAAACGTTCAGTCACAACGCACATAATTACAAAGATATGTGATAGATCAATGCATCGCCAAATCATTAAACATTCACTTAAAAAAATAAAACACAATTAACAACCCTCACTAATTAATTGCAACAACTTAAATTACAAAAATCAATTTTTAAATTACAATCTATAGATTTGGTACATAAAAATTTCGTTAGTCTAACTAGAAAATTAAAATCCGCGCACGCGGTTACGACGAAGCGTTCAGTGCACTAATTATAATGATTACGAGTTAGAGATCACAGCTGTCGCGACCCCCACAGGGGCAAACACTTCCGTCGATGATATGAGCCGACTAGAAACCCGAAGAACACTAATTTATATGTACACAAACTTCGGTTCCGAATGTCCTTTTGGCATGGGCGTTAGCGGTCGGCGCCCCCCTTCTTGTGTCCGTGGAGCGCCGACGGTCCTCAAGGGTGCAGAGGCCGCGGGCCGAACAGCGGGTACGGCGGGAAGTACGCCGCCAGCGAGGGGTGCGGGGGCATCGGGAATGGCAGCGGCGGTGATGACACCAGGTGCGACGGCTTGCTGTACGGGTGGAAGCGAGGAGTCAGCGGCGACAACGGCGGCGTCGGGTACGTGCGCTGCAGAAGCGGGTGTGTCGCGCTCAGCATCGACAGACTCGGGCTCGACTCGCCGCTCGCAGTGTGTGATCTCAAGTGTTGCAGTAATTCATCTGATGAGGAGAACCGCTTGCCACAGTACGCAGAGTCTCCTGCCATCCAACTGCATACGTAGGGCAGCTGTGAAGCGGCCGCTAAAGCAGCTAACTGTGCGTGAGCATACGCCGCTGCCGCGGGGTGGTTAGAAGGTAACTGAAACGGAGTCTTGGCGTGATCGCATTGAGCACACCCCGCCGGACACACGGCGGATTTGAGCAAATGTGAGCTTAGTGAGCAACCCGTACAGTATGGATCTCTGCAGATTCCTAGATCACTTCCAGGCGCCTTCATTCTAGCGTACGCGAGGTACGGATTTAATCCATTCTTTAAAGCGTGGTGCTGTGCAGCCATCAGGCTACTGGTCATTAGGTCCATTTGTAAAGGAAATCCGCTATGGTGTAATCCACCGAGGAAGGCGGATGTAGAAACAGGTATGCTGGGCTTGAAGCTAGAATGTTCTTTGGTGTCTGAGCTGGACGATAAAGAGGTGGGCGTATACGGTAACTTGGATGAAGATGAGATGCTGATCGACTCTGAGTTAGATTTGGCTGGCACGGGTGAGCCGTGCAGAGGGCTGGACCTCTCGTCTGACTTCTCTGACGGAGTTTTTCGATGAGCGGGAGGTGGTGTCCTCTGTGACGAGGAGCTCTGGTTACTGGCGCAGCGCGCTTGTACTGGTGTGTTCGAAGCGCTGCCTTTCGACGAGAGGGGGGTCTTAGACGATGCGTTGACGGAACCTCGGTCGTCAGGTGTTCTAGTCTTTTCTCTCGCTGTTAGGCACGATTCGTAAGGCTTAAAACTGGGCTTGTTGTCAGGTACGTGCGTTTTCTCATCGTACTTCTTACTCGCTTTCTCGGCGGCGGAGATCAGCTTGGGGTTGGGCGAGTCTGCACCGATAGCGCTGCAGGTCTGCGCTAGTAGCGCCAGCGGGCTCTTTTTCGCGTCGAGCTGCAACAAAGAGAGGCAGTTTATGAAATGAAACGTCGGGTCGAGGTTGCGAGTGACGGGCGTACAAAGGGACCGCGGGGGTGCGGGGCGGGGGAGGCGGGCGTCCAATCACGCGGCCGACGCGCCATTATCCGCGCGTCTGGCAGCCGTCGGCTCCGCTTGACATTTCACTCGGCTCCCGCATGATGTAATCTCGCAGTGAAAAGGGCAATTTGTGCCGCTGAATTTGCGGCACGCCTGAACTTGTGGCGTGTTGTTACGTCTATTGCCGCCGCTCAACCGTCGCTATGTGTCAGGAATATGTTTTCTGTTTTACTCACGTTGTTTTGTCAAAGTTTATTTTAGCGACGATACGAATCTTATTAGAGTCTACTTCGAAATACTAATTGCTTGTTTGTTAGCGCTTCAGAGACGATGGTTGTTTTAATGTAGTAATTACGAGAAGGCTGTCAAAATAGATGGGTGTTAGTTAAAATATTTTATGTTACAAATAATTTAAAATACAATGAAAGCTAATAGATTTCGTCTTTCATGAAAACAAAGTTCAAAAGATTTTGCAGTTTTTAAAGTAATATGAATAATTTAAAAGAAGTTAGTATAATGCTATTAAAATGTTACTGAAAAACATATTTCTAGTTAGCTGAATTTTATTTCCTACCATTTGATATATTTCCTAAAATTACACTTGCTTTCGGAAAGTTTACTGTCACCAAACTTGATGAAAATTATTTTTACCGCTATATTAATATTTAAACACGGGTTAAAACCAAAATATGAATTTCATTAGTTAAATATTATACAGAATTAAGTTTATAATATATATCTATACTGTTTTTTGTATCTTTATTTTTATTTCAGTATCTTACTTGTAAAACTGTTCTTAATTCTATTCTAATAAATCGATTTTGTCTACATTTTTATTTGAGTCAGAAAGGTAGATACGTACAACAAGCTAAATATTCACACATTTTGCACAAAACGCAAGCGATGACGCGTTACAAAGTTAGTTTAGAAAATGTTGTTTTCATTGTCTTTACGATTTTTAATTGCAGTCGCTTTTTTGCAGAATGTCTTTTATGGTTTTTATTCTATCGAACCTGAACTTTAATGAACTAAGTACTTCAGTTTCTTCAACTTTTAAAAGTACTTAATTATTCAAGTAATGCATAAGTAAAAGCATATAAGTAAATTATTTTAGTTTCCACGATTTTTCTTTTCGGATCTATTTCAAAAGTTAGTAATAAAGTTTCAGCTGCATTTGTTCGTTCGTTATCATTAAGTGATATTTAACATACTTGTTGAAATCCTCGTGACGTATCCTCGGAGCGATTGTTTCATTTAGAATGTTCACGGAAAAATTATCTGAAATTTACTGAAGTTGTAGTCCGAGGTAGGTTTATTCGTTCTTGTTGAATAACGAAATGGTTAATTTTTGAAGTTGGATTCAAAAGTTTGTTTTTCAATTATTTTCTATTTATAGTTTCTTTATTTTTAAACTGTGTTCCCTGTTCATTATTGTGTTTTATTTTTGTTTTCTTTAATATTAAGAGTTGTCCTATTTAATGGATTTTTCCTTCAGTGAGTAGTTTTTCGCCTACTCCTTGATGAATAGTTCGTCTTAAACTGCTACTATATTAAGAAGAGTTCTGTCGTTATATAAGAAGTTATTTTCTTCAACTATCAGTCACATAATGACTGTATATCAAGTGAGACAGTATTCCAGTATCAATTCCCTTTTGATACAACACAACAAACTTTCCAGCAACGCTAATGTAAAGTAAATTATACCTAACGCAAGCGCAAGGATAAGAAAACATGAGTTTGTCATCATCAATCAAACTTACCGTTGTCGGAAGCGGCGATAGGTAATCCGGTCGCAAATACTGATTGCTTGACGTGAGCATGTTGCTCCACAGTCCGATATCCTTTTCCAGCTTAAAAAAAATATAATCAATCCACAGCACAGAACAATATCACTTCACAAAATCCAAGGCTTGGTGTCAGCACATGATACACAAGTCACTAGTCGCGGCGTGTGTACGGAGCGGGACGAGACGTGCGGTTGCCGCGACGGACGGCTCTGAACTGAGGTTCGCGGTGTGACGTGCCCCCCTCCTGACACCTTGTCACTAGTCGCCTCGCCATTTTTGCATTCTGTGTGCTCTGCGGGAGCTTTGGCGTCTTATCCCCACCGCTGTTTGACACCCCGTTTGTCAGCGGCTTCCTTCTCGCTCGCTCGCGAGAATTACTAAAAGCGCTTTCCGCGAACTCGACGTTTTGATGAAAGGATTATATAAAATATGCATCGCGCAGTCAAAGGAGTGGATGCGACGACTGAGATGCATAGCATGGGAAATTGAATAGCTGCGAGGCTGGTAAACGGCGGCTTAGTAATAATTTAGTTTTAGTGTCATCTCGACGTGGGCGGACCTTTGTAGCCTAATGTGGGTCAAGAGATTTTTCTCAAAGATTTGTTGCAGCGTTTTGTTATTCGCTTTGTATTATGACTGTTTTATGGGCTGTTTTCGTATTATTATTCGTCGTATTATATTATATCTGTGAATTTATATGTGTTTTAGGAAATTTATCGCATTTGTCATCACTTTCTTTTGTGGAGACATCTTCAGCGTGTTAATTTTATAGCTCTGTTGGAGCGATATTTAAATATTCTAATGCCGTTGCATAATCTCAGGTAAAGCGTGAGTTTACTTTTCAACCCCAAACTTGTACGGGTGGGGGACCACCCACTGGTTTTACGATTGTGAAAACGCATTCTCATTGTTTAGTTTTCATAAACAAATGGCTTAGTCATCGCAATTTCTATAATCTTTCCAAATCTTTTGTAGTTTTACTGCGGGTACTAAAATGATAGGTACTTTGCTAGTTTCTGACAATAGCGTGTTAATACCACTGCTTATCTTTATATTATGAGCAAAAGTTTTATGTTTTAAGCACTTCTTTGTGTGTTTTTTTATTTAGAAAAGAGTATTACTGTTGTAAAGTAGGCGATTAGGAATAAATGAGTAAAAGTAAGCAAGTGGTTGTTAGAATTTTCACACGATATTATTATATTCTTCGTATACTATTAATGGTTATTAGTTTTTGGTTAAGTTTTGGAAGGATTATACTTTGGTACTTAAGTGGCTAAGTATTAAATATTCATGTGTCTAATTGAAGCATTATAAAATTTAATTATACCTCTGCCAGTCTGAACTTATATTAAGTATCAAAAGAACAATATTGTTTTAATTATTGCTTATATTATTAAACTCAATAACTTAATGCATATTAAGTTTTATTGTCTTTGTTACTAACATTTAAACAATTTTCTGGTTTTCGGATTTGTGTCAGATTAATGATTTAATTCAAACTACATCACGAAAAGTCTGTATAAACTTTCCAGATTATAGGTATTACTTTTATATTTTGAATATCACAACTTGATTTACAGTGTTTTGTGACAAGATTTGTCACTTAATAATATAACCACAAATAAATCAGCTCTCCCGTTAGAAACACCACGTCATCACCGTATGTTTCACGTCATAGCGGCCAGGACAGGATCAGTCGTGCCGACAAACGACAGAGCTCCGACTGTGCCCGAGCGTGACGAGCGAGACAGACCACATTATGTCATGGCTTGATGTGTAACGATTGAGCTACCTAATGGCTCTTATTAGATACACCAGAAATTATTGGGTCTTATTACAAGTTTACTATTTTATACAGTCGGCTGCATCTGCCTAAACAGAAGATCGTAAGTTAGAAGAGTAGATGTAAAACTGACAAAGTTTGGGATTTAACAGATAAGTATAGACGCCAGCAATTAAAGCTACTACAATCTATCAAAGAACATTGGCCACGGCCCATACATGCTGTGACCTGACTATAAAATACCACGAACATGAATAGTGTATGGATTAATTCGTTGCCCTAGGCTCAATTATCAACCTTAAATTGAAAATATATTATTTAAAAGCCGAGGATCATAGAACTTTACACATAAGTATTTCGTAACTTTTGAGGTTATGATGTATGTAATAAGTTAGCAACCTCAGTTAAAATCGCGAAAATGAATCAATAGCTATATTTACAATCTGATCGGTGTTGTCTTTGTCAACTCTAATGTCATTTGAATAAATGTATTATTTACGTTTCGTTCTACCTATTAGTGCATTCTACATTGACTGTTGACCTATCATTTGCGACTCATTTCGGAATATACCCATCTAAAAATAATTGTATTCATAATGCACTACAAAAATAAATAAAAAATTGGCAATAATATTTAGAATTAAAAATATATATATGTTTATTTGAGTGTCATAATAAAACGCATACCACAGATGAAAACGGGACGGGTTTGGATGCGTTCAAAATGTCTAAAAAGAAGTAAGAAAATGAGGTTTTTATTATAAACCTAAATTATTTTACCGGCTCCAATAAAATAAGCTAGACCCCGTAATTTAATTTAGACTTAATTTTCAATTTTTTGACGTTTCAGTCATTGGTGGTCGTTTCATATTTTGGTCAGGTCGTATTTGACCGATGTTCTTTGTTTAATGGATTGTCAACTTTATCGCCAAAGTTTTAAGTTCAAGATTGATTGCGAATATTTGACAATTTCGGGTAACTTGATGTGCTGGCGTATGTACATTGTTAAGCATAGGTCATCTACCTATGGTCATAAACAAAAGTTCTATGTACAACAGTTACGTTGATGGAGCAGCCTGTTATCCGTCACTTGTTTTTTTTTCGACTCCCCAGTACTCGAAAACAATGAAATGAAATGAAATGAATTGCACCGATCCCAGCGTGGTTTGACCAGACTCGATTAATCGAATGAACCCCAAGATATGCACTAGCCTTTGAAGCCTCATGTTTCATGGTGCTCTTTTTTGTTTTCGAGTACTCCCCAGTACTCGAAAACAAAAAAGAAAAATTTTCTTTGCAGTGGGAAATGACAAAAATAAAATCAAATTTTTCATTTCCCTTCCACTTTACTGCAACCGGATCAACGAAAGCCATAGTCCATTTCGAAGTCTAGACCACAGGTGTATTGCGCTAAACTCGAAATTCTCTCCAAGACAGAAGGATTACCAGGAAACAGTTCAGAAAATTAGTGTAAGACCCGCTGTGTCTCAGTCTTAGAACTATACTTGTACTTGCAGAGAGTTGCATCCCAGAAACATCAAACCGCTTGCATTAAAACGTTAACATAACACTTTGAATGCATTACACAATCTGTACGTTAATCTCGGCTGGAGATTAGTTTTGGCATCGCTGCGTTTGAGCAGACTTGAGCCAGCCCGAGACTCGAGCCCAGCTAATCCCCAGGACTCAAGCCAGATAAGAACGATAACATAACTAGAATTTGCATACGTTTGTTTTAACGAGAGTTCTGAGGGTTTTGGTATGTAGAGCAGTTGAATTTGGAGTATGGAAAAGTGGGGTTTCTTTGTGTTTTGGTTCATAGCCAGGTATCAAGCTGCAAAGAGCCTTTGATCACAAAACTGAAAGGGTGCTGTTCAAAGCGCTGATGCTTTAAACAACTGAAACCCTTCACTTTCAAGTTGCCTAAACATTCATGCAGGTTTAATTGGACGTAATTGTATCAACCAGTGACGTAAGAAAATCAGATAGTACTGAATGAAATTAAGGTAGCTTTTACAAATATTTGTACATTGCCAGTATACATTATTCAACATTCTATTAACAAATAAAGGAGACATTTAAATTCAATCCGAGACCAATGACTTTGTCCACCCCTTTACGACTAGTAAGCATGTTAATAGCATGGCGGTATGTGAGATTTTAATAGTTTTAAATTGAATTTATGGGGTACTTTCAATTTCGGCTTAGCACGAATGGGTTATTCAAAAATTTGTTTTTTGTATATACTCATTTGGGTTCAGAAACATATTTTTGTGAGGAATAGAAGAATAAATGTAGTGGTTATATTCGTTCTTATTTATTTGGAACTAGCTTTTGCCAGCGGCTTCGCCCGCGTGGAGGTCGGAAATTATCCCGCGGGAACATACTATCGGGATAAAAAGTAGCCTATGTCCTTTCTCAGGCTCTAAACTATCTGTGTACCAAATTTAATTTAAATCGGTTCAGTAGTTTTAACAGGAAAGCGAGACAGACAGACAGACAGACAGACCGACAGACAGACAGAGTTACTTTTGCATTTATAATATTATAATAAATAATAAATATAATAAATAATAAATATAATAAATAATAAATAATAAAATAATAAATAATAATATAATAATAATATATAATAACATAATAAAGTGTGGATTAGTGTGGATAGTGTGGATTAGTGTGGATGGCCGTTTGAACGATTCCATCAATTAAGTGTGTTTTGGTAGTCAGTGTTTCAAGAAAGAGGAAGAACATTATTATACCCCTGATTAAGACTGTACCATTAAAAAATACATGATATAAGCCCACTGCTGGGACATAGGCCTTGTCTTTGTGAGATTTTTTTTGGTTCTACCTCATGTTGGTTGTTCACGAGCTTTTTTCCTTCACCGTTTTGAGAGCAGTGATGATGAAATTAATAATAATAATACATTTATTTAATTGCTCTCACAATGGTTATTATTATTACGCATTTACATTTAGATGTATCAATATTCACAATTGTATTCCCACTGTGCGAGCTGGTGCTTGAAGTAAATTTGAAAAAATCTGAATTACAGGTCGCCAAATGACTCGTAAATTGCGGCAATTACCACTGGGCTACCAATGCTCTCTAAAATATATAGCAGACTCAATTTCCCAACTAACAACACTGTAAATTGACAACTTGTCAACCAATAACCTGTCATATAAACACCAACGAACAATTGAAGTCCAATAAACAAACAAAACTCGCCGCTGACAGATTTCAAACTAACAAATATTGCACACGTAGTATCTGATCTCCAAGCAAATACAGCGCTGTATATGTCGCCGCGTCCGACAAGCACTTAGTGGCCGAGTTGCTTGAAGCGCTGGAAGATAGACTTAGAAGGGTCGAGAGAAGACCGATTCAAAATGGGAATAGTTTTATTTGTGTAACATTTTTAAGTTTTAGCTTTGTGGGTAGCGCTGTGTCCTTGTGAACTTTCATAAACCGCTTTATTTTTGAGTTTGTCCTTGTGTGGTGATTCAGTATCGACTGTAACTATTGCGTAAGTAGAATAATTACTTTACCCATGATTCTTATTACGCTTTTACGCTATAATGCTTTTTCTGATATCATCATCTCCATAGCGTCTTCCCAACTATGAAGGGGTCGGCTTTCAGTCTGACTAGATGGATGCAGCTGAATACTACTATTTTACGTGGAAAATTTACGTGGAGATAGATATGTAAATACGATAAGCCCTTGTAAATACGATAAGACTGCGTGTTGAAAGAGAATCGTAAAAAAAAACCAACCGACTTCCTTAAAAAAACACTACAAAGTCAAAAATAACTTTAATTTCGAAAGTCGGTGTCTTAGGCTCTGTATTTAAGGTTTTTGCCACCGACTTCCGAAATTAAAGTTATTTTTGACTTTGTAGTGTTTTTTTAAGGAAGTCGGTTGTTTTTTTTTTGTAAAAAGTTTTTATTTTTTTACTTTTTAGTTGTGGTAGATACTCCGCACTAATCTAATCGCGTTATTCGTTCATTTGTCGCGCACGTAATGAAAATTTAAGACTTATATGGTTTTCACATGGACCCCATTGTCCAAATAGAACCAAATTAAAATGGGACCATTCGGGAAGCACCAGCTTTCAAATAAAAAAGAATCATCAAAATCGGTTCACCCAGTCAAAAGTTATGAGGTAACAAACATAAAAAAAAAATGCAGTCGAATTGATAACCTCCTCCTTTTTTTGAAGTCGGTTAGTGACAAATTTCTAGATTCGGTCAATCTGAATCGAAATCTCCATTTTGACCTGTCTTGGTTGACCATGGTATGGCTAACCCTTTTTGATAGTAGGTTGTCTTCACTGGAGTTATGATCTCGAGAAAAACATGGAGAAAAATTAAAGAAACTGTACATTTACTGTACAGTTTCTTTAATTTTTCTCCATGTTTTTCAGTGACAAATTGTTCTCGCCAATTCTGTCCAATTCTGTCGTCTATTTCAGTAACAGATCTGAAAGCGACCGTGTGACTTCCGTCGACGCGAGTGCACGAACAAGATGTTAGGTTTTATGCTAGCTGAGTGTATGTAGTTTGTGTATTTATTTGTTGTAGTCACGTCTTCTGTGTAATAAAAATGTAGGGAAAAAAGGAGATGATATTGTTCCTGTTTCAAGGATTTTTATCAGCAAGTTGGAAGTAATATGATGTCTAAAGATGGCTGCTGTCAGATAGCTTCTGAAATTATTAGGTTAATGATAAAGCTTATAAAGATGGGGGGAGTTAAACTAGGAAAAAATGCATACTAGCGCAGAACGTCTGGTTTTGGTAATAAATTCTTTTTTTATATATTAAGAAAAGCTTTAGACGAACAATAGAAACATGATAAGCGGACAAGAAATTATATGAAGGCTGATGGCTGGACTCAAAACGGTGAAGGAAAATATCGAACTAAAAAATTCGGAACATTGTGACAACCAACCCACACTGGACCCGCGTGGTAGATTACGGCCCACTCCCTCCCAAAGAGAGGGGACCTTTGTCCCAAAAGTGGGATCAATATAAGCTGATTATGTGTGTTCAGTTATGTGGCCGGCTGGAAGGAGGAGGGCAGACAGGCGCATCGCAGTTCAGGTGGAAATATTTCTATTAAATTTTGATGAATACTGTTCTACTCGAGTAGCGCCGAGCTGTGATGCCTGTCTGCGGGAAACTTCACAAGAATAATGCGACTTTTCTATAAAGATAATATTCCTATAAGCCTTAGTAACTAACAGTCTTATTCATAAACGCCTCTTAAATTTTAATCAATTGCTAAGCAACTGATTAGTGAAATTCTTATTCATAAACGCTATTTAGCGCTAAGTAGTCGCTACCCATTTGATTAAAAGCTGTCAAAGTTAAACACCACTGGTAGCTTGTTAAGAGGATGCTAAGAGGCAAGATGGCGGATTTTATTTGAATCAGCTGATCGGTTCAAGAGGATTATTGTGTGCTTCAAGGTTATTTTGTCCCTAATATCTAATTATGCCTTAATAAATATTGATTTCAACAATATTTACGGGACTTCGGAATAGTACAGGAGAATTAAATAATTTTGAAACGCTACGCGCCGATGGGAAATAGAAGGAGGAAGACCTACAAGGCTTGTTTACATCTGCTATGAGAATAAGTCCATATTAGGTACATATTCTTCGTGCGAAGTAAACGTGATAAAGGATTTATAGGGAAAGCTCAAACAGGAGGAGGCTCAGTAGGTTTTAGGCCCCTCACATTCTTTGACGCCAGTTCCAAGGCACAGAACTGAAGAAAAGCCATGTTGTGGCAGTCTTGCTCAAATAACAAGAGACATTTCATAAGCAACAATTCTATCTATCTAATCTATAGTAGCCTATATTGTCCCACTGCAGGGCAAAGGCCTCCCTCTCCCTTTTCCAAACATTTCTGTCTTTTGCTAGTGTTGGCCAGCGCATGAGATGGACAAGATCTATCAATGAGAATGTCATGCGCTCATACTATGGACACCAATGGAATGAGAGTGCATCCGAACACAGTACGCGGTCAGATTGTTTCCACAGAGGGGGGAAACAATCTGACCGCGTACTGTGTTCGGATGCACTCTGTTTTTCAGGTGCTTGAGCCAACCGTCAACGTTTCAACCCAACGACTATCGGATCAGGTGCGGGTCATCCAGCGTAATCATATGTTGGATGACACTGTACTTGATCGCCTACGAAATGAAATGCAGAGTAGCCATGTTAGTTAGCCAAGCAACAATTACGTTTATTTTGATAAAGCTACATTTTTGTTATAAATTCATATTTTTGATTTCCAATTATTCTTCCTCCGTAACATATGTATGGGTGCTATTCTATTCTCATGGCACTCTCATTCCTCATCTTATTCACGTAGCATGGTCTGCGCCATTATATTGTAGTCTGTGGTCTGCGCCCTCGCCGTCTTTCCGAGGTTATATAGTATTGGTGCTTCGTCAAACTTTCAACTGTAAACAAGATTTTTTAATTTTATTAAAATACACAGGAACCCCAGTGCATAAGCAATAGGAAGTAATATAGAATAGACACAAGTACCTATCTTTTTAAAAGAGTATATATTCATGTAAACAAGCCTATGGGACATGCAAATACATAGCTATAATTGTATTATCGGCTACGGCTTTTTAACATTAATTTGGTCAGTTTAAGGTTAGCGGATATAAAATCAGAAATAAATATCTTTATCTTCCAGCCTTTGAAGCTAATTACATTGTAGTTTACCATCGGAAAAACAATGAAATAATTATGATATAAACGTATTAAATTATTTTATTCAAATTGAAATATCCGATGACATTGTTGACTTTGGTCTGTCAAAGGCACCACAGATACAAATACCGTGGTTAAATGATAAATGATAAATGATAAATGACTTTATTTTTGCAAGTAGGTTTGTACAAACACTTTTACACGTCAATCAATTTTTTTTTTTAAACTAGATGAGTTCGGCATTTCCTATCTGACTACTCTGAGAAGAAACGCCGAAACAAACTCAGAGGTCACAGTCTCTTTTAAAGTCCAGACATAATCTTGATCAGATCATGTGAAGACCATGTGGATTGGTGTCTGAAGTCTTTTTATTATTATTATTATTAACTAAACAGTGGCTAATCAGTGATTAGCGAGATTTTTATGAATAAGGCTGTATATGTCAGTTCCAGTGAGACTTCTGCCAATACAAAAAGATGTACAATATTTACATTGGCACGGCGTGGATGATGGATGGGCGTGATTTATACCGGGCCATCAGCCGGCCCCTATTTATGCACTTATTGTGGAGGAAAGCGATCATAATTCATAATGGGACAAGCGCAAGTTACAGGTGACAGCGTTCTTTGAGAGTTTCAAATGTGTAAAAAACTTGTATTCTGAGTTATCTCGCTATATCTCTACTGTCGTTGCTTACAATGTTTCTAGTTTTAGATTTCTCTTTGAGTTTTGGTCGGCTTTTATTGTCACCCTTATTTTCTAAGCTATTTTTTATCATTTCTGATCCACCGAAGCATTTTATCATGGCAAGTAACATTTGTCTGAAACGTCTAGTTGAATTGACATTTCAGTTGCTTTATCAAACATTTACAATAAGATCATCATTCTACTGCCCATATCACAATTTATTTTGGGTTCGGTGCAACATGTCATTTTCTTCCATATTATTCCAATAATCGTCATCCTGGTAGTCCCCTCCTATCTAACCATATCTTCATTCACACAGTCCATCCATCGTTACTCTCTCTGGTCTCTCCCTGCTCTTATAGCTATCGAAATTCATATTCAAAACTTTCCTCACGACATTGTTTTCATTCCTCCGTATCACCTGCTCATACCATGACAACTGACTTCGAAACAACTTTTCAGTTACCGGTACACTTTTAGACTGGATATGCATATAATTATGCTGTAACCTTTCTAAAATTTACCAGTTATGCTTCCTACCTTAGTACCTTCTAGTCATCTCTTATGGAATCGTCATCACAATTATTTGACTACGAAAAAAGCTGCTTTTAAGTAGTTTTACATATCGCTGCTACCTCCTTGCTTGCACCAACCCAACAAGACTGGCGAAGCTCATTAGCCAGGAGATAATCAATCATAAAAGAATTACCGGCTGCTGCCACGGCTGCCGATCGCCCGTCACTGCCGACACCGACGTCTGCCGCTTTTACTTACGTAAGTAGCGTGATGTAAGTTTGTGATGTCAGCAGAAAATTGGTGCTGAAGGGAAATGGAGTTCTACTTTGGATTTGTAAAATGGTTATCAAATTTTCAAATTCAAATTAATTTATTGGTGTGATTTTTGGTTCATTTTACATGAGATCTTAATAATAAATAGTTCGTTCCTCAAAAATCTACCTTAAAGTCAAGTGAATGATGCTCAGAAGATAATGTTGTAACAGAAACCAGCTCAGCGGTACCACTGGTAGACATTGCAGTTCTCATTAGGTGTTTAACTTTCAAAATTCCTTCTATAATAACTAGCAAAACTGTGGAAAATATGAAAAAAAAAATCGTTTATATCATTAGTACCTAGAGTGTAGGTTTGTCGATGATTTTGTCTGGTTCTTGGGTGTTTTATGAAATATCCAAATTGGCTGTTAAATCTGCAACCTTCTACACTTTTACACATTTTTATCTCATCCAATTAAGTTGTTGATCCATTGTTAGTGTTCTATGTGTGTTGTTTCTTATTAATTTAGTTCTTCTTTCCATGTTCACGGATGGACTTGCCATTCGCATTGTTTAGATTGGTACACCGAAAAATATTGATCGTGCTAATTATGTATATGCAACAAAATGTTTGTATGTTCACAAAACATATTAATAAGACAATCTCAATCCATATTAACACGTCGGAACATGTAACGAGCAATTAGGCCGGCCACACACGGCCGACACGCGATATTAAACGCGACCCCACTTTGTAATGAAAGAAACAATGGCGTTGTATTTGCGCAGAAATTGTGGATCTTGCGACTAACGCGTGCGTCAAATTGCCGTGTTTGGATGTTGTTAGGTGTCGAGATAAGCGATAGAAGAGGATTTCTCGGTGATGAAATTTGATCTTCTTCTTCTTTTCGTGTCGATGGTACTCGTATACTTTTTACTATATCGTTTGAGCCCAGTAGGTGGCAACGTTTATTGCGGCATCAGTGGCATTTTTGAGATCATCTGAGGTGCAGAAGAACGTAACATTAGGTACCTACTACTAAACCAATGTTTAAGATAGGCTTTGAATTGGGAGATCCATCAAGTGTGACATGTTCTCAATTATGCTTAGATTGTCAAGTAGAATTTAACAGTTGAAAGAATTTACATCTTTATAGTTTCAAACGATGTTTCATTACTTCCAAGCCTCTCTATAGCTTCTAAGCTCTCAAAAACAATCATGGGAAAATTAAAAAGACAAAAGCAATGGACTGCGCTACACGTAATTCATCCCCAGCAAGTGGGCAGAATGTTAGCCCACGATATTCCAACATCGGGAGATATGAGCGAGTGAAATGAAAGCAGTATTCTGTAGCAAATTGCCATGTTTGTCATATTGTCTCATTTGTAGTAGAACGATGTTATTATAACTTATTTGCTGAAATACATTGTTTGTGAGAAGGTCGCTAGAGGACTTACTCGCTATTTGTCTTAGCTTTATTTTTTACGAAGATAACAAGTCTAGATTAATAGTGCTGAATTTTAAAATGAACACCTCTTTTTAACAATGAAATTGCAAACCTTGTTAATTCAAAAGAATGTTTGTAACATAAACTAAGAAATTATGATAACCGGCAAATATGGACGCCTTTCAATTACAAGAAATTAGAACTTGGTCAAGTAGAATATTAACACCCACAGGAAGAGAAGGAGTGGCTATATTCATCGGGTACCAAAAGGCTAGCCATATTGTTGCACAATAGATGACCGCCCAAACCGCATTACTTTCCGTTGGAAACAAACCAGCCAACCACAATACTTACTCAAACAAGCGTTTCAAAAGAAAAGGGAATGACGATCCAGAATTTAAACAGTAGCTACCGATAATACGGTATACAAAAACTTAACAACAATGAATTTAAAAGGGTATAATGCGTTATTACACTGTCAGTCACAACAAAGGAAGTCGACCGAAGAAAACATGGTGCGTTCAATGAAATAACGTAAATTAATACCTTTGCTTCGTGACGTGACGTGAAATGACCCCTTTGGTTCGTTTTGCAATGGTATGAATACGCCCGGCGATGCCCGCGGGGTCTTTTTTCGGTGAGAGTAATTTCCAAGTGTCTGTTCGGCATTTTGAAAGTTTTTGAGTGTGTTTGTGCATAATTATGTTTAAATTTTAGGGTGTGTTAAGATTGAAAAATACTTGTTAAAGGTGGCAAAGTTGTGGTCAGTTAAATATCGACAGACAAGAGTCAGACAAGAGTCTATTTACGTGTATAGCATGGCTTTTCAGCCCTGCATGAAATATTATTTTTGTCGTACAATGTTTTATGTGCCTGAATGCTTCGCATCTCTCATTGTTCAGAGTTATTTGTAGTTTTAGGTCACAACTATGAAGTAAATAAGCCGCGAATAGGTTCTGTAAATTTCACCATTATTTTTGACATATTAATTCACCTATTTCAACACACAGACTGACAGTTTTGTCCCTACACATGTAACGAGGTATAATCCATCACAAGAATTGAATGCGCGTAATATGTTTTACGCAAACATAGAATTTCATGGCTCGGTGGGTACATGATTACAATATTAATGATATGAGTCCCGTCCTGTCTTGTTGAGTCGTGGCAGTGATGGTACCCTCGCAAATTAAATTATATTACACTGCAAGAGAGGAAATGTAACAGTTTTTTGACGTTGGACAATAATAATCATTACCTAATGATTATTAAGAAAAATTAAACTCTAATGAAGCATTGAACAATTTCCATAGCACAGACGTGTGTGGTTGTGAAGGCCTACAGGAGGAAGAGAGATACATATTGTGTAGAAAATACTAGCCGTACGTTACCATTATTCGTTTATTTATACTTGCTTTCATAGCCAGAGCTACAGGCGCTAATAGTAAAGAAGCACTTAACGAGGTAAAAACAATAGAACCTTTTAGAAATAAGAAAATCTACCACAGCGGTCCTTATATTTTTCTAACAAAGCGCCCTTGGGCGTCGGCACTAGGACCCATTTCCCTAATAGCGTACCCAATATGACAGGTGTCAGAAACACACTATCCTCCAATTCCAAGAAAACGTTTATCAATTTAAATCGAATTAAAATTCAGAATTCAGAGCGTCTCATAAATAAAACATGAATTAAATCACTCAATTACCGATGCCATGGCAGGCTTCCTCGAGTAGTAAACGACATAGATGGATGGAATCCCTTCAACGCGTCAATTGTCAAAAGGAAATGATCCAGTTTTTTTGCTTTCAAAACAGTACCGTCCCTTACCTTTATCCTTAAACTTTACTTCTATTAAAATAGAGCTTATATTTGCTTGTCAGTTTTAATGTTTTCTTCAACTAATTTGTATATGAATAGCACAGTGTGATTCATGAAAGCTCACCGAAGCGTGAAGTTATTAAGTGCTATTGTGTTAAACTGAATTTAGCGACGAGCGTGTGATTGATCGGGTTAACGATGACAGAACAATGATTATATGCATGTGTGAATTCTGTTAAAGGTTTTTTGTATGCTCATGTTAATTCAGAGGTATGATCGCAGTTACAATTACTGCCAAAGCTTTTTAGTCATCAGATTTGACGAGGTTTTGGTTTAAAGATTTAATCTTGCGTTACCAGTTCACGTCTAGTTTACCAATTTATTCGATTAACAGCTTTTCTAATAAAATATTTAAAGATATAACCACAAGCAGTTCTTAAATTATTATATTGAGTAGTAAGTAAGTAATAGTAAGCCAGTTCTTATTATTTTTCTCTGTCGTTGAGCTCCTTTCTTTTTCTTTTCCTTCGTATTTTCTTTCTTTCTTTTGTTCTAAGTTAAGCTGTACGATAGACTGGACAGCTCTACTCAATCTGTGTGAATCTTCCCTGAAAAGACCATTTCAGACTCCAATCTACCTACAAGGATTTCATAAAAGCTGAACAAGATTATATCTGGAGTTAAAAAGAGTGACCTTTGAGTTTGTTTCGTGCCTTTCTTTTCAGAGTAGTTAGATAGGAAACACCGACTTTATCAAGTTTAAAAATATGGTTGATGTGTAAAATTGTTTGTGTATCATTTAGCATCATAAGAATGCAAGCTTAATACAATCTAGCTGATTTAGAAGAGATTCTGAATCATGCAAAAAGTCCATTCAACGAAAACACTATCCTCCTAGACACCTACTTTTAATATCTCAACGTCTTACGGTCTTATAGGGTCGTAACAAAGAATTAAACAGTAAAACAAACACACACTATACTTGCCCCTCCACTGGTGCTTACGTATGATAGCGCTAATCCTCCACGTCTGATCGTAGGCACGGATAGGGGGATGAAGGTGCTTGTAGAAGAACTTTATTGAGACAAAGAGTTTGAAGATGAAAATAGTTATGGTCTTCGGAAATAAAAATGAATAAAATAATTATTGTTTCATTTTACATGGTATTTTTTTTTGTATCGGATGTTTTCCCAATATATTTTTTGATTTGCTTGTACAATTTTCCCATAAAACTGTCTACAATAAAATTCCTATCTTTCTTTTCTTTTTGAATCTCGTTAGTTTTAACATTCGTATGTAAACTTTAATGGCTAAAATTAACTGCCCACCTAAAGTAGTATAATTTTAAAAGCTATCAGGTGACCAATGGAAACGGCACGTTTTATTGGCGGTATCATAGCGACTGCTATCAAAATGGGACGTGACTGCTTGGCTAGTCAGGTGTCAGTTTACAAGAACCAGTGGGAATAGGGATTAGATCGGATGGTAGGTGATGATTATTTTAACGACAAAAAGTTGTGGTATATTTGCAAAAAAGTTTTTTGTCTGATGTAATCAGAACTATGAAATAATAACATAAACCACATTTTTACAAATTTCTACAGTCGTAGAGTAGATTAAGTATTGTATTTACTATGATACGAAAATGTTTTCGAGGTACGAAAGGGTAGTATGATTTTACACATGGAGGAGGGGGTTGCCATAATCGCCACGCTTTGCAGGTGGATAGCGATCACAGTATGATAGTAAAACGTGATTAGAGAACGCTGCTGCCCATTCTCTAGTGTACTGAATCAATTTAATAGATAATTATGTAAACACTGTCTCACGCACATAACATGAGGCAATTGCTGTTACTAATGTCATCAATCAGTCACGAGGAATGGCGAAAAACATAAAGTGAAGCAGGTCTCCACTTAAAGGACAAAGTGCGGAAACCAAACTCTTTTAACATAGTACTATATATTTATTTACTAGCTTCTGCCTGCGACTTCGTTCGTGTTAAATTTCTTACTCCCCGACCCACCCCGTCGTTTTGCGAATCACCTAGCCATGCGAGTACTTCGTATTCGTTTGTTTATATAACCACTGCTTTCAAAACAGTGCAGGAAGATATCGGAGGGAGCTATGTCCTAGCACCAAAAATTGGAAGAAATGTGACATCTACCAACTCTCTCTCATAGAGAGGGGGAGGCCTGTGTCTTGAGTCTTATAGACTGTTTATGCTGTAACCAGATCGAGGTAAAGATCAGGCAAATTAGTGAAAAAAAGAACTATCACAATATTTCCAAAACCTCAACCAAGACAAGACAATCTTCCAGTTTGTCACAAGCCGGAAAATAGTTGAAACACAACAAAGCCATCATCGCCAGGGAGAACGAGAAAAACTTCACATTCAACAGACGTTTCTTATTAATTCTTGCAATCGCTCAATATGCAAAGCAGCTAGGTTTTACTCACATTATAAGTAGAATGATTTAATGCAGTTAATATGAAGTGAGCTGAATGCCGTGCGACCGCACAAGCTGTGAAAGTTATTTCCATAGAGCGACCTGCGACTGTTTGTGGTTTTGTTTGGAAAAATACACTTTTTAGGATACATTAACTGCCCATTTTCTAATAAAACAAGAAATATATCAAGCGCGAAAAAATTGTCATCTATGTTATATTCTCATAGATATATGATATTGATCATGTTAAGTCTCCTTAGGAAGGGTTAGCTAAGATATATCTTATGCTAGATTTTAGACATTTTGATCATAAACAAATCCAGACAAAAAAATACGTATGACGGTCGGAATTATCAATGAAAACCCTCTTCCGAATAACACACACAAACGAATTAAATAACCTCAACATAACCCTCTATAATATAAAACTTAATTATTTACCCTCGGTCCTCTAAAGCCTGTATCCCTGGAGGATAGGGGTTTTCGGGGATCGGGAAGCAATTTCCGAGCCCCGGGCGATTGTTACAAAATCACTGATGTAACGACTAGGAGGATCGTCTGCCACTTTGATCGTAGGTAATACGATTTTGGGATATTGCACTGACGTAAGTAGGTGATGAAGTCTGTGTTGACTTGTCTGTTTTGGTGACGTTCGATAGCTGTGGTGATGTCTGAGGTTGCAGTATGCCTTTAGGCAGGTTAATAGCTAAGTGCAGTAGTAAATTCTTCAGTCAGAATTTTTCTACAGCCATGGTTGATTTTTTCAACGCATGAAAGAAATTAACCATTTCTGAATTGGTTAATTACGCAATTATTATTCTTATAAAATAATAATAATTATGTAATACACTATCAATCAGAATCTGAATCATTTAGAAGGATAAGTATTGATCCATTGCTAACTACCTTAAAAAAATTGTTTGCAAAAAAAATTAAATAACGCTTCATACGTTCAAAAAAATTGTTTGCTCAAAAACGTAAATAATGCAAAGAATGTTGTTGAACTGTTAAAATGAAAGTCATTCCTACTGTCAGTGTGTTACGTTAATACGTCGCTCGACTGGGTAAATTGTGCCTAGTGAATAAGGTAATTATCAAAACTCTCTCTTTTCTGTATGAGTTAACTATATGTTTTGGTACAATATTTGTTTTATGTGCATGCTGTTTAAATTTTTCAGCAAAAAGGTTTTTTTCACTTTCTTTTCTCTTGTTTGTAATTACAATTCCCACACTATCTTAGTAACAGTCAGCACGTTAACTAGAAAGTCATTTACTCCTCAATTTATTTCCATTATTTATCTACGAACAACAACAAACATACCGACAACACAACTGAACCAGTTCAATTAAAAAACCAGTCCAATACTTGTTTATTTGAGTAAGGCATTCATAAATCGTACATTTAATCGCTTCAGTAGCGTTTAAACTTACCATTGTGTACGTACACGTCCAATTTGAATAAAAAATATATCTATTGTAACCCAAATGAGTGTTATCGGGAACCGGTATCGAGACGAAAAACATACATGTAACTTGTTCACGAAATTTAACGTTAACCCTCGTAAGACGCGGGGTCTACGCGTAGGTACATTCCCATTGTGAGCGGTCGCCGCGACCCGAGTAATGATCTCACGTCCTGCGTGCGTGTCCCGATAAAGGGTTAAGTACACACTAACAACCTGACGTGAGTCACAAATCCACCATTATTATGTTATTGTGGGAGCCGTGTCGCACCGGTCCGCCATTTACATACAATTTAACATGAAATGTGGGCAATAATTCATGGCGGCTGTTGCGTTATTATTTCTATTATAAAGTGTTCAACTTGACGTTTTTCGTGTTGCCGTCTGGCGTGTTACCTTTTTTTCACTGTAAATGCTTTTCGTTTATATGTTAACGGCCCGCCATTAAAGTCCAGTTTTGCTATCTCGCTAGCTTGAATAATGATCGCTGTTTTGCATGAAATTCATAATGTACCTACTTTTTCTATTATACCAACTCGTATAGTTAAAATAACCCTGTAAAATTAATTCCGTGCGAGTGAGTTTAACGATATTCGAGCATTAAGACGGCCAAACAAATTAATCAAGAATAATCGTCGATTAATTCGTACCACGCCGCGAAGCAATATACCTACGTGCTTATTTTTTGTTGGCGAACGAAAACAGAACAACATAAAAACCCTTCCAATAGGTCGCCCGTCGACAAATCGCCGAACAGCATTATCTACGCGTCGCTTAATTCGAATTCAAATGAAGGCATTCAGTGTTTAAAATATTAATCGATGCGAGAAGCTTATTGAATATTTTTACGACGATTTATGCCCAATTAGCAGCCGGTGCGTGAATTGAATTGTTTGTGCCCGAAATCTGAATAAATACCACAATATTTACGATAATGTCCGGCCGTTTGAAAGGCGGCACCGCGGGCGCGCCGCGGGAGAGTCCGACCGAGTAGTTTATTATGCGGCGGCGAAGGGTTACTCTTTGTATGACGTTTTCATGTTAATTTACGCGCTAGCTGACAAGGTGGTCTCTCCAACCCGCGGCGCGCATTACGACGTCGGATTTTAAAAATGATATTTTAGTGTTAAAGCTATCGTTGAATGAGATTGCTTTTCGTATAAAGGTATATTTACAAGACGTTTGTCTGGTACTTGGTTGGTTATTGGCTAGTGTTGTGTTCACTGATTATTTCCGAGCGGTTAAACTTTTCATAATAGCTCATTATTGCCGTTATTTAATTACGAGTAACGTTTGTTCGGCTCAGTCGGTTTAATTAGTATGAAGCGGACGGGTTTGTGATCAAAGCTTTGTGGAAGCGATCGCGCGGATACAAATCGTTTTGTAGATGGTTAGTCAAGCGGCCGCGTTGCTTCAGCGACTGCTACCTAAATATAGAGAGACTTAGATTTGTAAACGATAACTTTACTGTTGTGGAATACATAGCAGACATAATCAGCCTAAAATTTTTCAACTGCTTGCAAACCAATTATTTAAAAAAAAAAAAACAGTTGAATATTATCGCCGATTCTTCTCCATAGGAAACGACGAAAGAGATTATCTATACTATCTACTATCTATACTAATATTATAAAGCTGAAGAGTTTGTTTGACTGAACGCGCTAATCTCAGGTACTACTGATCCAAATTGAAAAATTATTTTTATATTGGGTAGCCTATTTATTGAGGAAGGCTACAAGCTATATAACATCACGCTACAACTAAATGAAGCGGAGCAGCAACAAAAAATGAACGAAAACTGGCAGGCAATTTGATGCGACGACGGGAAGTGTCACGGGATCAAAAATTTAACGCGGACGAAGTCGCGAGCAGAAGCTAGTGTAGAATAAAATATTTAGATTTTTACTGACTTAAAACCAAAATTGAAATACTTGGTTTTTCAGTTTACCGTAGATTCATGCACAAGAGTGCGCTTCAAACATTTAAAACAAGGTTTAATATATCACCAGTTGTATAGGTACAATAATTGGCTTTTTCTCCCACTTCTCAATTAGTAACAAAATAATAAGCTCACAACATATTAAATGAAATTATTTCTTCAACACTTCGCAAGATTTTCCTCAGAAATTGTAGGTACCTCATCAATATAATTCATACATTAAATCCGACTCAAATAAAGTTGAAACTTGCCATAAATACAGTGAAACTTGTTAGCGGGCAGATCTCGGGCTCCTAACTGCTGGATAAGGGCTCCGCCGTAATTTATCGTTGCGCTTAGAGATAAAAGGGGCAGCAGATTTGTTTTGTATTTATATGCTGATGGTTTATGAGCGACAGGTGTGCGGCAGTGATGTGTGAGTGTCGGTAAGTGGAGACAATTGTCGATAGATTTAAAAATATATCTTTGTCAAATACTTTCAGGCAGAAGTGTCCTAAACTCTATTGAGATATGTTGATGTCCTCATTGTATTAATACTATCAAGTAACTTTTTACTTTCAAAATAACTACAAAATCTGAAGGGTTCAAATAATTCTAAATTAAAATCGTCTATAAAAATCTAATAAAATATAAATGAAATTAATATTTAGTTTACAATTGATAATATGTATGTCTCCAATAATTATGCGATTTATAAAATATTGATGAAAATAATAATGATAAAATCTAAAATGACATGTACTTAATCAATTTTGGCATTCATTTTCAATTAATAACTTTAATTTTAAACTTTTGTTGTTTAGTGAAATACAATGTTATAACTAATTGTACTTAGTTGAGAACCATAACATTTCATGTTGTGGTCTTGTGCAAGAAAAGCGACACCAAAAAAAAAATATTGACAACATACTACATACGTTAAACTACATTCTTATAAATAAACAAATTGTGATTCTATTCACACGTGGCTCGATTCTAACAAATTCAATCTAAATAACATTCGGGTCTTTCCCTTTTCACGATTCACAAAATTAAATTATCGAAACTTTCCCGGCACCGCACATCCCTAGCCACTATTTCCACATGCCATAACTCAGCGCTGCCCCTTATTAATGCATCTGTATCAAAGCGCGATGACATATTTAGTCGAATAACTCACAAAGCTACGGTAACTCAGTGGACTGTACTTGGGTGAGGACGGTCCGCTGCGTGGGATCATTTCACTTGAAATGGGTGATTTGAGGGATAAAGGAAAAGTTGACTGACTGAATAATAGGGTACTGGATATTGTGGGCAGTCGACTACAACGGGACTGTCGTAATATGTCAATCAATCATTTTGTTCTTTATTACTTAGGTCGTGAGGTTGTTTTTTTACAGCCTAAATATATACGTCAATGTATTTTTTGTCTTTCACGATTATTCAAGTAATTCATTGGTGCCAATTCTTGTATTCACCACCTAAACTAAAATAGATGTATTGCGAAAGAAAAAGGCAAGTGACGCTTCAGAACTGTTAAACTAAATTACGCCTCGATTGCCTTGAATTTACCCGGATTTTGGGCATGAATAATTTAGTTGAGTCAAAGAAAATCTTACTTCTACTGAATTTGACAGCTTTCATTTATTTCGATCTCTTTCTTGTTTCATTGGAAGGAAAAATAGCAATAGCCTAAATTAAATTTAGTCGGTGCACAGCAGGATCATCATCTTGTAAAGATCTTTCACGTTAGGTACGTTTTTCCATAAGCACCAACTGCTTTTTCAGATAGATATTTTTTTATTTCTACTAATGCAATATACGAGCACCCTATATCCAGCAGTGAACTTCTAATCAAACCGAACATTATCATCTTACTCGTAAAAGAGGTATAGTGTGAATGATCACCGCTTTAACATCCAAGATAACATCACTAGAAATTCTTTTCCAAGTAGGTTCTGCTACGTAGATGGTGGATGGAGATAGATTACTCTTAATCTGAGTCTCATCCTCTTTCGCACTCATGAGATAAGTCAATAGTAATTACGGTAATTTATTACGATTACCTACCAGATTACATTAATTAGAACTATTAACATCTTTGGCGCCTGCCGCTATAATTAAAAGACGTCTATTAATTATGTTGCTCAGCTCTTGTAAGCCTTTAAATATATATAAGACCGTAAAATTTGAGTGACGCCGTGGTATAGGCAGGAGATGATGGAATGACCTGGAGTCCTTCAACAAGAACTGGTCCTTAGCAGCTTTAAACAGAGAGAAGTGGAAAGAGAGTAAGAAGGGCTTTGCTCTGTAGTGGAACATCATATGCTTTTAATTATAATATAATACAATTCATAAGAATTAAGATAATGACAAAATTACAAATGATATGTTAAAAAAAAAAACTTAACAACTGGTGATTGGAGTCTAGTTTTAAGCAGATAAGCATGTGTTAACGGACATCGGGAAGCTTTGCGAACAATAGCTCAGACTAGATTGACGTAAATGTTTCAACTATCTCGTAAATTATACTAACTAAATAATTTACGAAAGAAAATAAGTTGCAAAAACGTTGTCTACCTTCTATAATTGTATTGGCAACTCCCGCAAAATAGACGAAAATCTGATCTTGCAAGACAAAGCTAAAGCAGATAAAACACTAGATGATAAACAAGAAAATAAATAATAGATATATATCTTATACCTTTAATCTTATACCTTTATCTTATCTTATAGGGGAAGTACGTTCAAAATGACATATACGGATAAAATGACACATCGGGCTTTTTTCGAAATTGGTGGGCTATAATCCTATAGTTGCCATATCATTATGTGACGCCGGCCATGGTGGCATACCTGTTAAGTTTATAGCGCCATTGACTTGGTCACGGCGAAGTAACTTGCAGGAACGCGATTTTTGCGCGTAAAAGTTTTTTATTTTTATCGATTTCGTCCTATTTTTGGGCAGTTTCTCGTGGTTTCTATTACATCTTTGAAGTAAATTCAAAAAGTGTAGCATTACATTGCATTATTTAAAAGTATTCATTTATAAATCTCTTGTTTTATAGTAATTATGACTTAGTTAGTGTTTACATAACCTATGGGGTAAAATGACATACTTACATACGGGGCAAAACGACATACATACCTTTATTCAAAGATGAGCTTTTCAATATTGAATCGAACTACGATAATAATCCTAAAAAGCAGTAAGAAAAAGGTGAACACTGGTACAAAAGACTCATTACGCTGAGGACTCAAATGTAGAAGATTTCCAGCTGTGTCGAACGGTGATGATGATGACTGCGCATGCAGTTACTGTAACGACCTCTTTTCCCGTTCCAAGGCCAACGAGTGCTGACTACTGTGCAACAATTGTTCTCTTTGGGCTCATATTTCATATTTTGTGAAATATGTACTTCATAATTTTCGTATTTATTATGTATGTCATTTTGTCCGTACTATATGGACAAAATGAATTTCCCTAGAGGCTTTGATTAATTTAAATTATATTTTTTATATGGTTCCTATTCAATTACGAGTTAACTTAGGTTAAAACTTATTAACCAAAGATGATTATTCAAAATAAACAGTAATTGTAACTATGTTAATTAAAAATATATGATTAAAAAACAACACCGTATGTCATTTTGGACGTACTTCCCCTACCTTTAAACGAGCAATTCTTATATATATGTATATATATATATATATAATATAATCTGAATCTCGGAAACGGCTCCAACGATTTTCATGAAATTTAGTATACAGGGGGTTTCGGGGGCGATAAATCGATCTAGCTAGGATTAATTTTTATAAAATGTTGTTTTATTCGTGTTTTCAATGACCAACTTTATCGATAATCAACTTGAACATAAACTTAATATTTTAAACATAATTTACCAAAAAATACCGAGCAAAGCTCCAACATTAGAAAAGAATCTAGAACACAATAGAAAAACCTAATAGGATTCCCACTAGAAGTCTAAAAGAGCATAAAAAGGAGTATTAACATAAAATATCAATTAGTTTCAATGACAGCCACTGCATTATAGGAAAAATAGTTCATAAAAGCTAAATTACATGGTGCAGACGATAATTTCCTCAATGGAGGAAATTATAGGGACGGTAATCATTGGGTACTGCATTGATACAATGTAACTGCCTGCTATTGGTAGTTCGAAACACAATCATTTCCATGAATAATTTGTTAGTTTTGACTTTAGCTTTGTTAATTTCGTAGAAGTTAGTAATGTGTTTATTAAGGTAGAAATTGAAACTTTTCGTGGAGAATGTTATTCTGTATTCGTATTTTCGTATTTATTTATTTGTTTTTATTTTTTGTGTATTTTTTTTATCCTTGCTTGAGTTCTTAGATTATAATTTGTGAGTGGTACTCTAATGTAATTTATGTAGGTATTAATTGTGACAAAATGTATTTATTTATAAATGAACTTTACGATATTAACTAATTGCATGTATTATTGAAGTTAATTACTTTATTTCTTCTTCTTTCTTTCATAAAATATAAAATTTGCACGCCGAAATTAAAGGCATACTAAGAAAGAACTATCTGTATTTACGGAAATAAATTATTTTGATTTTTGATTTCATAACAGTACAAGATAGATGGACTGAAAAAATACGGAGTAATATGGAGCAACTTGTTAGAGGTGCCATTAAAATTGATAGTGCATGAATGCTGAACAGTCAATAAATTAAGTGTTTGATAAATTACGCTGTGTAATGATATTACTTTTTGTATTTGACTTGAGACTATTTTCTTCAAAATATTTTCATATTCATGATAAATTACTGTATCAACTTATAATTTGACACACTATAGATCGATCACTACAGCAGTTTATCACAAAATATACTCAAGGCTCCAACATTCATCCTTGTAAAAACATAAAATATCATTCTATATGCTCATTCAATCAAATTAACGAACACATAACGAGCCAACAGTTGATGTAAAGTATAACCCCGTATATGACGCAAATAGTCATCTAGCATGCGAAATGTGCATTGAAAACTTTGCATAAATAGATTTATATCTGGTTATCCATTAGACCACACGATGATTTATGTTATGTGAGCACGCTTGGCGTATGATAAAAGTGTTTGTTCTGTTTTATTAGAGAAACTAGCTCGAATCGTGGCTTTACTTTTTGCTTTGGCCAAATATTTAGTACTCATTCTTAAACTTCCCGTGTATTGAGTTTAAAAGAGATTGTAATTTTGCGTCTACTGTCTTGAGACTATTATTGACACTAAAGCTAGGATTTGCTAAGACTGAACTGGTAACCACATAGCATCCGTAATTTACCGTTTAATACTGTCATTGAAATGATATTTGTGAAAGTAAATTGGTGTGTTTTTTGTCACCGTAATGTTAAAGCTCGAAGCCACTTTTTTATGACAGCTGTCACTGTGGTCGTTATATGGCTGCCACTGCTTTTCTAGGAAGCAGTAGCTTAATAGCTGGCTGACTTCTCATGATGTGACTGACTTGGATTATTATAATCGTAAGGTTATAATCATTCCCTTAATTATTTGTGAAAACATTGATAAACGGCTCATTTGGAGAAACTTCATACCTATCCATGCATAGAATCTTATACAGTTTGACGTATAGTTGAAACATAGTTCTTTAAACTTGCTTCAGTTGGTTCTGTGCCCTTCTCCTCCAATCCATCCAATTCTTCGTACTTAGCCCTGCAACGAGCAATTCTTATTTATCACTTAATTATTTTATCATGTACAACTGTATGTATAATCTATTGTTTTGTTCTAGCTATAAAGGGCAGACAAGGATCGTTACTATTGTGTTCATAAGTTCATTAAGATGGTTTACGATCAATAACTTTATACTTATTGCAATATCTGCTTTAATAGCTGAACGATAGCCATTTATATGATAATTATTGCATGCTAGAGTGGTCGGTACTGAATTACTAATCTTGTGAATTGCTTCATCAATTGTGTCTTACTCTATTTTATACTTAGGTGAAATTAAAAAAATAGGTTAGTTTTGATTTGGAGTGGTTTACAGTCTGTCTGTCTTATTAGAACTTTACTGGTTAAAATTGGAATCAGTTATATAAAATAACAATTCCAGCGATTACTGCGATTCTAAAACAGTTTATAAAATTCAAACTAACTTCATTCTTGACACATTGTAGTTGCGACACAACTTCCACGTAGAAAACGAGTTGACAGCAAACGTAATTTTTATTTCATTCTCATGTCACCCACGCGGCAAGCAGGCGACACACTTTATGTCTTCCTTTCAATCTCACACTGTAACTCCGAACCCTATAAATATACCATCCCAATTTATTGAAATTACCAATCGTATAAATATCAATTATTTGTTCAAAAACATAAATTTTGTTCTTTGGATATCGCGTGCATGTCAACTTCGTGTCATGAGCTGATCATTATTGTATCACTAGGCGATGTCACAACGCCCACAGTAATGATACCAACGATACTCCACGCTGACGTTAAACGTCATAATTGAAATGTATCAACGTGATTATTACGAAATGGTAATGACGAATGACTGACGCTAATGACACTTTTCAAGCTAACCACGGCCTGTAATCTACTTCATTTTGATAATAAGCAGTGAAACCGCTTGCTTACTGGACTATGAATAATGAAACGCTAGGAGTTCTGAAAGTCCATTATGTCTTTGAAGTTATTTTCACAATTTGCGGAGGTATTAAAGCCGAGCTATCTGGTTTTACCATCAACACGAACAATGTTCTATTTGAACAAATAAACTGCACAAACAAAGCAACTATCGTTAAGAAACAATACAATTTAACTAAGGGAGTCTGACGTTCACTGACATTCGCCGAAACCAAACATTGCCAGCGTATCAGCCGTATAGACACGATCCAATCAACCTTTACTTCACAGAGGCATGCCGCAGACGTCTCTCGATTCAATCGAAACTGCAACTGCATTTCCAGTTGGCAGTCCTTTGATACGTCCATCGCTTGTCTGTCCAAACGATTGTGAGACATGTCCAAACTAGCTAGAAACCTCGTTCCACAACCGCGCGCCCCCCGCGCGCCTACAACCAAATGGTTGCAACCAGCATGAGAGCTCAACGTACGTCGGTCAAACGTCCGCCTCCTTTGAATACAGAATACACCATCATTTCAATTGTCAAGCCGTAACTCGTAAACAGGGGAGGTGATAAATTAATGCACTAGTACATTAGACGCCCGTGATAATAAAACACGCATTAAAATGTAATTGCTGACAACCGTTCCACCCTCATCGATTCTACCCCTAAATTGCACGTTCATTGCTAGCTTTGTCAACATCACACGCAACGTTACTGTGTATCACGGAGCAATGGTGTTGTAGTACATCGATGTGGTTGTGTAGCGTGTGGGGTGAATGTTCACATTGCAGGGCGCCTAACAGCAGAACCCACTCTGGAGGGTAATCGCGCACGAAAGCGTCTAGTAATAAAAGTGATCGTAAAATTGTAAGGTTACGAGCCGTGAGAGAGGAGAGTGCACTTGGATGGCACACTGATACGTTTTTCGGGTTCAGTCGTTACTACTTGAACTAGTGTCATTTATATGATTTATGGATCTCCTGGTATTGACGGGTCGTGTCGGCAACACAGCTGTGTTTACTTCTTGTTAATAAGAAATAAAAATAAACTACAGTGCCACGTGTGAAAAAAAACTCAAGTTCATCATTCTCTTGATACATGTAAACACAATAATTCTAGAGTACCATCATTTAACGAATAAGTCGCTTTTATTCTAACGTTTACCGGCAAAAGTTTAAATCTGGAACTTTGTTGTATTGTACAGACGCCACCAGGTCAAGCTACCCGAAACTGTCAATTTTTCCCAATGAACCTTGAACCTAATGCTCCAGAAATAAAGTCGAAAATCTATCAAAGAAATCTGACAGATTGTAGTAGCTTGATGTGTTGGCGTCTGTACATAGTTTTCTGTGCAGCTCACTCACTCACACTCACACAAGAAGGGAATGTCAAAACTAATTTATTATTACCAAGTTGTGCGAATGATAGATCTCTTACCTCCAGAAACTTATGTCATATCAATTTATTGCCCACATGGCCTCCAATTTTCGATGAATTCAATGTAACTGAGCTGAGTGCTTGGTTTAACAATAAAAAAAAAGTGTTTACTTCAAATAACTACCTACTCTGTGACCCAAGAAAAATTATAGCCAAAAAAACTCTAACCAATGTTAAAACACAATATTTTACCCCAGCGCCCCCAAATTGTCTGTGTCGAGAAAAATTTGCTCCCGCCAATAGACTACGAGATTAACTCGCGTATCAGACGGCAGCGTTTCATGGGTTTTATCTCGCGCGGTAATTGCTCGTAAGATTCGGGCTTTACAGTCGACACTGGCATAGTGGCGTATTTCGTAGGAGCTTTTGTGCTCGGTTGTACGTGATTGCCACCGAAATGATTATTGAATGCCCCGATAAGGCTCGTTCCAGATTTATCGTTGTAAGTTTTGATCGTGCTTCAACTGGTGTTACATTTAATATTAGGGTGACTGTGTGGGAGTTATGTGTTTTAAATGGTTCTATGATAGGTCTGAGTTCTTTATTTCGGTTTTAGATTATTCTTGGATTCTTCTTTTTTATTATTTATGTAAATTACTATGTCAAGTCACGCCAATATAGTTTGTGACTTGCCCGTGAAAAGTAACGTAATTCATTTTGCATGACTGTGAATAAGGGCGTAGTTTCTTTCGTGAAAGCCAGTCATAAATTTTATAATACTTGATATAAATGGTTGTTATTAAAAGCGATGTTTAACCCAATTACTTTCAAAAACCTTCACAAAATGATAAACAGTCGGCACGCCTCGCGTTATTCACACAATGTCACTAAAATGAAAAATTATTGCGAAAATTATTTGTGTAAAGTACCCTACACAGCAACTTTAGTTTAAGATATAAATAATATTCTCATCGTCCGTAAAGGCTAGTTTACTTTAAGTTCAAAACTTTAAGTTGGGAAATGCGAAAATTATAAAATGGTTCTTCTCGAGTTTTCACTAAGCGCGGTAATGAGGCGACTAGTACATTTGACCCCTACTCACCCTTTCAAAATTCCCTTTACGTTCCTTTTTACAGAACAGCGAGGAGGTCGGGGAGGTCATACGAACTGGTGGTTGTTGAAAATGTTTTTAATTTATTACACCACCGTGTATTTTTCGGCCATCTCTTATGAAATATTGTCCTCGAAGCTTTGTAAGCTGAATATGTTTTTACCGAGCACAAAATGGCGGCAGGTACGCTTTTAATGGTGAAAAATGTTCCCGATTACATAAACAACAATCATTCTAATAAATATGGCAGTATATTTGTTTGTTTGATGAATAGGGAATTAAAACAATAATTTGACTCACACTTCTGTAAGCTTTGAGTCATAAAAGTGATTAAATTGTACATTACAACGCGCCATACAAGTTGTGATTAATCGTCCGAGATATAGTGAGACTAATGGATTCTGTTGACTATAGTGGAACCTGTTGCCAATTCTATGCTACTAGCAAGAACAGGCAGCACACACCATCTATCTCTTTCTTCTAAAACGAAAAAGAAAAACCATCAATGGTCCCAATAGCATTCTATCAAATAAATAATAGCACAAGCTGTCTGTTAACACGTGTCTCCATTCAAACTTACACGCTCAAAACTGACCATTAACACGAACAAAATGTAAAAAGACCTTTATACGTTCCTTTTCACGCAAACTGCGGAGCATAACGCGACGTCCCTAATGACGTGTGAAAGATTGATCGAGCTAACCTTGAAGGCGCGCACAATTATTCTTTTATACTTAATGTATTTTAACTAGACATTTTCGTGGGTGTACGATTTATGAACGTTCAACGTTGTTTTATGATGTTAAATTATAGTATGTTGATGGCAGTTGACAATGTAGGCGGAGGGGATCCGATGATCTGTTATTTACGATTATTCGCGAAGTCGTTAAGATTTAAGAGTCTATTAATGTTTGTGATAAAGAAATCTTGTTGGTGTCGTGTTGCGTGTGATTGTGTTTAATGAAGTTTTGTCAAGTTAGGGGATTTAAGCCTAGATTATGTAAATGACCAGATATACCAGTCTGCGGAAAAAATATTGGCGATGATTAATCACGACATGACGGACGAGGTAAATTACTGCACAGTGATCTTAAGATTTTAAGATCACTGTGCAGAGGATTCTCGTGTGTGTAGAGGATTCTCTAGATAAAAGATCTTACCCAGGTTTATAATGATGACTGTAAATTTGTAAAAATTGGTGCTGGATTTAATTTGTAGCTGTCATTAACACAATTAATAATACTAGTGTTTTTATAATCAGATATTTACACAGCAGTCTCTCTTTGACATCAATCGTCTATTTTTGTAGACTTTCCATAAACTTTAATGTATTGCAAAATCATCATCCTTAAACCTCTAAGTCCCTGAGATGCCACATTTGGTATGTAAACAATCGTTTTTTAATTGTGTCTGTAATTACGGTAATTGATCGGTTAAATCTATTAAAATTGCACCATACCAGTAGAACTGCAGCTCCCCTGCAAATAATAGGTAGTCTTAACCCTTTTAAGTTAAGCGCACAAAGCTGACCCACTTCCTCGGCACAGGTACCTACGTCTAACGAGTCGTTCAAGCAGATAAGCAGATGATACCTTCTTAGCTCAAGTTGTTTGTGCTAAGAACTGTTGTTGAGTCTCTGTTATTGTCTTTGTTGAGAAGAATCTTTGAATTAGTTTAAGAGAAAAGGTGTTTTAGATATTTTTTATGCTAGCTTTACGAGTGATTGGTGCTCAGTTTTAACCCTACTCTATTCTACTTTAATATTATAAATTTGATAGTTTTAATGTTTAGATGGTTGTTACTCGTTCATACAAAAACGGCTTTTGGTGAAATTGTCTCGCAGATAGTTTATAACCTGGATTAACACATGTTATACTTTTTATTTTAGTAATACTTTCGTACGGAATCATGTCCGTCCTCCACGTAGGCAACACTGCTGGTAGAAACTAGTCTCAAATAATCATGGAAGGTTTAAAACCGTTTGTCAGTAATCTACACGTCTCTTCTGTGACTTAAAAGTAGCGACCTTTGCATACCCCTCCAAAGTTGTGTAGTCAAGTTCGGTGCCCAAAAAGATTGCCAGTCCATAAACTAGGGTGCAATGTAAAGAAAGCCATTTACCCAGATTTGTTTACCTACCCGTATTATTTAAAACAGTAATAGCCTTATAACTATATGACTCGTGTAGACAATCACATAATAATAAAATCTTCTTTTAGAGACATCTATTTTCAACAATAGTTGTTCCAATGCTGTCTGCGACACAATTACTTTCAATCCGTGCATCAATTGCCGATCTCATTAGTCTTTCAGAAGACAGAGAAAGATTAACGTCATCTCTCAAACGTTTGTCTACACCAGTCCACACTTCAATGTCTTGGTACGTATTTGTGCAGATTATTGGCATCTTTCCTGACGCAGCATGTTGGTTGAGATGAGAATGAGTAGTATGTCTTTTGCCTGCATTGTCAGTATATTTCTTTAAATTATCGTCAACAAACGTTTTCGCATGTTTCGGATTGGAATTAAAACAATTATAGGATTATTTTCTCATTTACTCCTTACCCCTACTTTTTAAGACACTTTTCATTCATCAGTTCTTGGGGTCTTCTAACTTTACGGGCCAATATACAGGGTGGCAGGGACATGGCGAACCCTGGCACCACGGATTACTTCCATAATTTTGAGCCGTCAGAATTATGAACGTGTGCACTTTGTAGAAAGGAGAGGATTTTTTAAAATTACCGGCAGAAAATGTCAACAAATAGCTTTCAGAATCTTCTACACATCTACCTTGCGTAGTGTCCAGTAGTTTAATGATGGATTAACTAACTCATACATAAACTTACGCCTTCTTCCTCTGGTGGTAGGCTATAAATATTAGAATAAAACGGTTGGCAGAATCTACATACAGTGAAAAGGAATAGTTTAAATCATATCTAAAAGCTGACTTATTAACAGACAAGATGAGCTTAATGCTAAATGGTTACTATCATACCAAAATGTGTCACTACATATAAAACGTAGCAAAATATCGCACCCAAGTATTTCATCCTCTCACTGCTTAATCTTCTGTCACTATTAACTCAAAGGAGGATCTGGCAAGAGCATCAACATTAGCAGCGTGAGTGATATTAGCCGCCGTGACAAAGATATAGCGTTCGGTGAGTCACCGCCCTACAATAACGTACGAACAAGAATATATTAATTTTATAGCCACATTAATTGGGCATGGATTTGAGTGTCACTGTCAACAGATTGTTCTCAACTTTGTTTTTAATATTAATGAATTTTATAATGGCTTTGTTTGTCATTCGAAATAAAATAACGTCTAGACTGTTAAACAACATTTGACAGGTAATTAATTCTGATACTGACGATGTAAAGTTAAAGAGAAAATATACAAAAAAAAAAAAAAAAAACAATCGGCCTAGTTATCCCAACTACAATGGTGGTCGGTTCCCAGGTTAACCGGATGCAGCTGGACCAGTATGTTACGTGGACTGACTGCCTATCTGAACTCCACAAATCAGTTCTTGGGTAATACGATACTCCACGGTAATACTGGTTGTCAGACTCAGTATTTTGACTACCCGTAACGAATGTCAAGACTTTTTAACAAAAAATTAAACCGCCAAAAAAACTGAAAAGCAAAAAGTAATAAACCTTTCAGTCATTTTGAGTCGGTGCTTTTGACTGTTTTGCGACTGTTTTAAAAAGTTTTTATTTTATAATTTTTTGTGGCTATAATCTACTAATTACTACATGCTTGCAAAATCGGATTATTCTGTAAAAAGTTATGCATTACAATCAATGAGTGAACAATCAATCATTCCCTGTTTTCTTACCATTAGGGTTGGAATTTTCTTTGCTTACATGGGACCACCTTCGGGATATATTACTAGTCAATAAAAAAAAAAAAAACAAAATCGGTCCACTCGGTAAAAAGTTATGCGTACATAAAAAAAAATATACGCGTCGAATTGACAACCTCCTCCGTTTTTTGGTCGGTTAAAAATGTACAAATACCAGCCGGGACCAGAGACTTAATGTGATTTCCGAGGTACGAAGGAGTCTATAAAAATGGTCACCCATCCACGCAATGACCGTGGCAAGCCTAGCTTAACCTTCGATCGACCCGTGCACCTGTTATTATTTAGTCTCTATACATATAATAATATAAGAGTTTAAATTGAAATAATATTGGCTATCAATAGACTCTCGGCAATAGCTACCTAACCAGTGTAACTAAAGGTAAAAGAAAAAAAGAATACCGTTTATTTGTCACAGTCCGTAAAACGCAAAATAAAATAACAGGAACAACACAGATGAACAGCGATGATGTTATGACATAGTTGTCCTCTTAGAAAATTCTATCCAACTTTTCTTTTTAATTACAAATTACGTGGACATTTGGCTGCTACAGTTACATAAATAAAACTAAACCAGCAATTTGGCATCCATCTTTAATTTAACCTTTCGACACAAGTTTACATCAAATATTTCGTCGTCTAACAATAAGCCAAAAAAGTTTAGGATACTCGAACGAATTCAATACAAACATATTGCGTCATAAATCCTCATAAATAACGATATTTGGCACCGATACAGTGTTGCTAGTGATATAAATTTACGGATTTGCACACAATTTATATGTTCAAAGTGTAAAGCTAGCGTGCTTTTGGAGTTCAATACTAAAAGGTGAAGGTTCTAGTGACAAAATAAAAATGATTACCTAATTTTGAAAAAAAAATTGACATTTTTTTTATTTTTGATCGCTTCGCTCTTTATTGTTGTTGCTAACTTTCAGAGCAATGTTGGCCCAGTGGTAACGGCCGTGACTTACGAGATACAGGTCGTGGGTTCAAACTCAAGCAGGCACTTTCCTGTGTGGAAATTATTTCATCACCACTGCTCTCAAAACGTTGAAGAAAAACATCGTGAGAAAACCGGCACGTCTCAGAACCAAAAATTCGAAGATATGTGACATCTACCAACCCACACTGGCCCGCGTGGTAGATTCCCACTGCCTCTTATCGAGAGGAGGCCTATGTCCCAGCAGTGGGAACATTATGGGCTACTGATGATGAACTTTCAGTAATATTTGTCTACATTTTAATAGCTACTTATATTTTTTTCCCCACTGCTTACTTAAATTTTAACATCTTTGCACACACATTCTCTTTGGAAGCTAATTATTATTAGGCCAGTCTCATATGTATTCTGTGATCTGTCCATCAATTCCACCATCGTTTCTTGTGTTTGTTCGTATACAAGTTATTGGTCTATCTTAGTGTTTGATAACAGTTGAAAAGCCAATATTGATCATGTCAGTCGGTATTTCTTAAATATTTGACATGACTGAATGTATCGCACGCCATTATTGCCATGTTCTCAGATATTGTTTTGTTTGTGAATGTTTTCTAGAAAGGCTCGAGATTCCAAATGATTATTTTTTCTGTTATATCGGATCATTTATATTATTTCTGAAAATCCCTATTTTGAAAACATGTGACTAGGTTGAAAAATCAGCTAGCGTATCAAAATTCATATTGAATTGTATAAAAGAAAATTTTCGTAACCCATTATTTTCAACTTCGTTTGCATTGGATTACTAATCCACCATGTTCGTTAGTAATGAGTCTAAAAAGAGCATGTCTCAATCATTTTTGTTTCAGTTTCATAGTAATCATGGCTACGGAACACTGTTTGTGCACACTATGCAAGCGCTCTTGCGATAGTAGTTGCCCAATTCAGGAATTCGCGTATCGCGAGCCCACAATACTCTATAGAAATTCTATTGTTACTGTCTTTCCTTTTTTTTAATACTAATCCCTGTCCATATTGCTTTTGAAACCTAACCTTTCATCAAAGTTCCGATAGCTTTTATGTGAGTACGTTAAAGTTTAATTTCCTTTGATTTTAGTGAACAAAAGATTGGTATTAGCTTTAAAGTGTTTGCAAATCTCGGCGTCTGAAATTTCCGGTTGCAGCACAAACAATAATATGCAGTTCATTGGAACTTTTGATGTATTGTAATAAGGTACATTTTTGTGTGTGTCAGATGAATGTTGGTACATTCAATGTTGACTCAGTTGGTCTGACAAATAGTATGTCATTGAGGTTAAATTGACGGTAGCTAATATTGATTTATTAACTAAATAGTTGTGGTTGGCGTTCTCTTATGTTTGAGATAAATTAATCACGGATGTGAAATCAGATTAACATGTAAACCAATCTAGGGTTTTGTTATATCTCTGTTCATAATATTTGCTTTTATAATCATTGAGAGTCAAGATTTTATAATCTGGATATACATATATAATTAATAATATATATAAATTGTGTAGTAAAAGCTCTTCAGTTTACAATACATCTCTGCAAACTATAGTAAGGAAAAAGAACCGAAGACTAATCCCCTTATTTAAAAACGTTCTCAAAATCAGCCTATATTGTTCCCACTGCTGGGATACAACCTTCCTCTCGGTGAAAGGAAGTGGGCCGTAATCTAAGAAGTGGGCCCAGTGCAGGTTGGTTGATGTCACATGTCTTCGAATTTTTCGGATACTTCGTTTCCTCATGATGTTTTCCTTCACCTTAACGTTCTAAATCAAAATAATCAAAAATGTAGATAATTCAGATGTAGTTTCGAATGATTTAAACTCTCTCTCTTTGCCAAGCCTTATACCATTTCATATGGGGTCAGCTCTTCTCGTCATTCTTCGCCAGATGTTTCGGTTCTGGTTCGTCGAGTCATTAACTTGGGCTTGCTTCAGGTCGTTGTTGACTACAGACATCCAAGTGAGAAGGGGTTTACCTCGCTTCTTTGGATCAGAATTCATGCAGAGGACTTGCTTAATCATGTGTTCATTGGGTCTGCTCCTTTTGAAGGTTGAAGGATTGAAACTGTGATTTGAATAATATTGTTTTTAAAACACAGAAATTTTTCCTCGGTTTATGCTTGTATGGTTAGCAAAATCAACCTAAATTCAATTTATGCACGACTCTGGGTACAAACTTTCTTCAAGAATACAGTGTGAAAAACTCGATTCAAAAAAAGTATTCAACAGGGTGGTATCTTCATTATAGTAACTAACCTACTAACTACTGTACTTCACAATTATATAGTCTAATAAACATATCCAAGACCCCACTTTACGTAAACAGCACAAAGGTATTTTTACACAACATTGTTTTTAAATTCTCGTAAATCGTTAAGTACCACCTGCTCATTGCTTCCAATTTGAATTGCTAAACTGAATTCACGAGACCAAGGAATGGATAGCCTCAGAAGACCAAGTTTATAGAATATGTGAATAGCTTGCGGTACCACTAAAATCAATATTATTATTATTTACATTCTGTGATTTGTTTAACTTGCACACTGAATTAAAACATGTTAAAATTTTGGAACAATCGTATACTATTGAAGAAATTTCTTAAGAAATAAACAGTTCCTTTGTGCTCAATTGTATGATTATGCCGTATCACTATATATTTCAGTGTGTGAAATCTGTGGCAACACTCTCTTTCCAACTGTGACACTGGTCCAGTACACACGCGAAGTAAAATGGTCCGCCTTTTCATTTAATTTCCTCGACATCAACGCTACCAGCACTTCACCAGCAACCATGATCTATTTATTACACTGCTGCACAGCAGCTTCCACATCGCCATATTCTGCAAACAAAATCCTGCATGACGTAAGTAGAGTTTACATTGCAACTAGATATATGTAACGTTTCGACGTCCAACGTCAGGTATTTGCCCGCCAGACATAGTACACGTCAGGTCGGTAGATCCTCCCTGTTCAATATGAGTGTACTATCAACCCTGTTTCTAATTCCCTTTTTTTTTGTGGTTGGGAAATCATCAAATCACGTCTCCCGCTCTGAGTGGAGCAGGAGGGCGTGTCAAACTTTTACTGACTAAACCCCACCCGTGTTCCTTCAGTTGCCTATATGCCAGGGCTGCCGTATCTCTTTCGAACCCTGGCAGGTTCCTCATACCTCTAAAGGTTATCGCACTTCGTTTGTAGTGGAGTTACTGAACCTCATTACTGTATGTTGGTACCTTTATGGACAATTAACTTAAACTTAATTGCTTTATACTTGATACCCAATTGTTTTATAAAGATCTCTATTGAATGTGAATGAAGGACTTTAATTTACTTTATTTGTGGCATTTTTGCGCTAAGTTAATTCTTGTTTTACATTATTACGATTATTGCTTTTCAATTTAGTTTTTCAATGATTCTAATAAACTTTTTATAAGATTTCTAGCTTCGGGCAGCAATTGACTCAATTAGATTTGCCAGATTATAAAACAAGGGGAAATTATCTAATCTAAACTACATTATTTCAGGCTGTAATCCTTATATGATTCTTTATAGCATTTTAATGACCCGTCTTTCCATTCTCTTTTCCTTTTCCCAATATTTAATTTTGTTTCGTGTGGTGTCGGACGTAAAGAATAGCAGGATCCCATTTCTTCCCGTAGATGTCTTAAAAGTCGACAAACGCGCTTTCTAGAGAATGGGTAGCAGCGTTCTCTATGTATTTTACCACCATACTGCGACCACCAACCCGCCTGCCAAGCTTGGCGATTATGGCAAACTTCCAATATGAATGGCCACACCTTCGCTTTGCCGATGACATCGTCATAATGGCAGAGACACTGGGACAGTTGGACCAGATGCTGCACAGCCTGAATGGAGCCTCCCGGCGGGTTGGCCTCGGCATGAATTTGGACAAGACGAAAGTCATGTAGAGCAGTGGTGGCCCAGTGGTAACGGCCGCGACTTACGAGTAGTAGCTCGTGAGTTCAAACCCAAGCAGGCGCATTACTTTGTGTAAATTATTTCATCGCCACTGCTCTCAAAACGGTGAAGGAAAACATCGTGAGGAAACCGGTATGTCTTAGAACCAAAAATTCGAAGACATGTGACATCTACCAACCCGCACTGGGCCCGCGTGGTGGATTATGGCCTACTCCCTCTCACCGAGAGGAGGCCTGTGTCCCAGCAGTGGGAACATTATAGGCTGATGATGATGATGATGATGAAAGTCATGTTCAACTCGCACGTCTTGCCGAGTCCAATCCACATTGAGGGTTCGCTTCTCGAAGTTGTGAAGGAGTATGTCTACCTAGGGCAAGTCATCCAGCTCGGTAGACACAACTTTGAGAAAGAAGCCGACAGGAGGATCCAGTTGGGTTGGGCAGCGTTTGGGAAACTTCGTCAAGTCTTCTCGTCGCCTATCCCGCAATGTCTGAAGACTAAAGTCTTCAACCAGTGCATCCTGCCCGTAATGACATACGGTGCCGAAACATGGACTCTGACAGTTGGGCTGGTCCACAAATTCAAGGTCGCTCAGCGTGCTATGGAGCGGGCTATGCTCGGAGTTTCTTTGAAGGATAAGATCATGAAATTATCCGGAAAAGAACTGGAGTTACCGACATAGCTCGCAGAGTAAGCAAACTGAAGTGGCAGTGGGCTGGCCATGTCTGTCGGAGGACCGATGGCCGATGGAGCAGACGAGTCCTACAGTGGAGACCGCGTATCGGCAAGCGTAGCGTGGGACGCCCTTCAGCTCGGTGGACCGACGACTTAAAAAAAGTGGCTGGGGCAAACTGGTTGCGGAAGGCGGAAGACAGGGTGTTGTGGCGCAATATGGGAGAGGCCTATGTCAAGCAGTGCGATACTGCGATAGGCTGAGTTGATTGACAACAGAATAAAACAAAATACGTAGTAGATTAAAATGTTTAAAAAAGTGAAGCAATTTGAAAACCGTAGTAGTCATCGAGTCTCAGAATCATCCACTTACACAATTATTAACATCCTATTTTATAAAGCCCTGTTGCGTGAAGTAAAACAATTTTTCTTAGAAGAATGCATAAGTAGGAATATTACAAGGTGTTAGTAAGACATTAGCCATTTTATTATTCATGTATGTGGTGGCTATGTTCACGGTATTTTACCTTAACAGGGCCAATTGAATGCTTAAGGTATGTTGATGAGTTCTAATAAATTGCTTAAGTGGATTATAAAGTGTGTGGTACCAATTGTGTTATTGCCTTCTTTTAATATTATTCTACATGAGGTTGTAAGTCCCATCGCTATTACTGTAAAACGCACCACTTGAAGATTTTCTACGAAATACATTGCATAACCAAAGTCTGCCTCGTGGTATAGTTGTTTGTATATAATCTTTATACATATAATATACATATTCTATCTCGTTTTAATAATTTGCAGGTCAGGGCAAGATTGTATGCTCACTAACTCATGGAAAAGTAATTTAATTCAAATTCAGTGGAATTAAATTACAGGGTGGGACAGGTGCGGAAGGCGTAGGACAGGGTTTTGTGGTGCATCATGGGAAAGACCTATCCTCTGCCGGCTGTCCTGGAATGTTCACCATGACATAGATACAATTTCTTAAAGTGAAAACTTCTTTAGCGGCGTTGTGCACTTTTTTTGTAATGGGTAAAAAATGTTAAACTCGCGTCAGGACACGTGACCTGATCGAAAATTCGTAAGACGGACGGAGAGTGATTTTTCTGTAATATAAATTGTCATGTTTGTGTACGATAGCGCAATAAATAAATATTGTATTCTACCACATAAATGATAATACTTTTATACTGATAATTAAAGCAATTCGTGCAAAATTATTCCCTAACCATTCCAAAATATCAAAAATGCACAACGTTAATATGCAAGTTTTCACTTCTGCCGGCACTCCCGGAGTGCAGCCCGTCGTTTTTTTATCATCAAACATCAGCCTTTTACCATCCTCTATTCAGCTACAGCCCGTATAATTTAACCCCTCAGTACCTACATAACATTCGTTTTATATTATGACGCAAGCAATCATTCTTGATAATCCCACGATACAAGAGAAAGTCCAAGGGAGGGGAAAACTTTTAAACAGATGAACAATCTTTATACTAAAGGATTCCCAGAAAGAAATACACCAATTATTTTGATTTGAGATATGACAGCATAAACTATCTAACATAAACACACATGTACCCCAACCCGCTGATTTCTCCACGTTTTCCTACATACCCACATTTCACCCTATTCAAAGCACTCACGTTCTGGCTAATGGTTTTGAAGTATCGGCTTTGTGTCCCGCGGCCCTAATCTCTTTGTACCGCGTTATTTATGTGGCGAACCTATTAATACTCATTATTATAACAGCTGTGAATTCCCCTATACATGTACCGACAACTGGGACATTCACCCTGTCACAGCCTAAAATATTTATCTGCAGTCTTTTGTTATACTGTAATTTTAATATTTAAGATGTAGGGTATCTTGTTACGCTGTGACAGAGTGTAAGGTATAAACGCCTGTTATGCGATATGTCATAAGCCATTTTGTAAAGAGCAGAAAGATCGGCTTTGTTGCACAAAGTGCCGTCGAGGTGGCGTGAGTGATGTTTTTACCTTTTGTGTCGCGGCACTCATTTCTCATGTTAATGTCTTCTGAGAGCTCTAAATTATTTATTTAATGGTGGTCATAATTTCTGTTGCATTAAGATATTTTGAGGAGATGAAATGTGTAAAAGTAAAAAGTAAGATTTCACATATTGTTTACTCGCATTGTTTATTTCTTTCCTCGTAAAATGATATTGAAAGCCGCACTTGGTGTTTTATTAACGACGTTGTTTCTTTAAGTGTTAATCGTTTTACAAAGTAATTTAATTTTACCTTTTTAACTTCGGACGTCGACTAACCTTCATACAATCTTATAAAGTTCATCAAGATCCTCATTACAACATACTTCACAATCCCATTATTCAGTATTACCCATAAACCCATCCCTATTTAACCCACTCACCACACGACTTCCGAAATACCACGTCATAATACCCCACCCCCACACAGCGTGAGGATATTCAGCGTCCAATATCACGAGCAACAAGCGCCCGACTGCGCTCGTCACGTGTAATCGCACATATAAATCAGCCATTATCTCGCCTCTCGAAGGCAACAGTACAAAACGGTGACGCCAACAAATGACCGCCATTTTTCCCCAGCAGCCGTGGCGGAGGACTCTGTCAATATATCCGTCAGGTGGGGTCTAGTTACGGCGGGGAGCGGACGGTAACTGGAGTTTTCACCCTATGAATTATCGTACTGTTTCGATTATGACGCTGACCAAAATTGACTTAGGGCTTTCGCACACAGGTGCGAAGCGATAATGCGACGCGATACTGGTAGCAAAATTCCACGAAGCTTTCATGGAAATTATTCTTCTACGGTTGCGTCAAAATATATGGGATTTGTTACTGACAAACAGAACGAGAAAGAAGCGGTGACTCTTAAAAGCTGTAAATAAAGATATGTTCACTGTACAGTTTCTCGTAAATACGCTGTCGGATTTTATATTTTTAAACTATCCTTACCACTATCTTGTTCCACGAAGAGGAAAACGGAATCTGCAACCTCAACCCGATGCGCCCACGCGCATTATGTCCTTGATACTTTTAAACAGTCAAAACAATCATTATTTTTGTTGCAGTACGTTTGTTTCGCATAATAAATTGTAAATAATTATTTTTATTTATGAAGAGCTGAGTCTTGAATGATTATTTGGCAAATGGCACACAAATGTGCTGTCGTCAAAATGTATCTTTGTCAACTTGAGATATGTTATTGTCGCTCATTACAGACGACAAAAAGTGCTTTATTTTTGGATTTTTATCAGTCGTGACTTTGGCTGAGTTTGTACGAGTACACACTGGCACGAGAGACCATTAAAATACATATTGTGACAAAGATTAAATGACGGAAGACATCAGTCTGTCAACACTACTTTTACAGTTATGGATTTAAAGAAGCTTCTTGGTATAAAATTCTGTATAAAGCATACAAATAAAAAACTACATTTATACATAGGTACTACTTTTTTATATAAGGAGTCATCCACAAAAATGTTAGGTAGTAGTTCCATATTCAGATGCACCCTAATTGCGTAACACTAGGTATCTGTCGCACTCTAAATCATTTTGAAGGACTTTGCTAATCCATTGCTCCATATTTTGGAAAAAAAATCTGCTGAGCAACGTAAATTACGCAATGAATATTGTTGAACTGTAAATTTGAACGCAATTGCTACTAAAATGTAATAGTCGTTATAATATCTGTCGATATTAATATAATTTAAAAGCTAAGTCTTAAAGAAAAAAAAAATATATTACTCATTGTGTGTTCGATATTACACCGCCGATCAAAATAATACAGTTTTTGAACGATCTTAAATTTTGTATTAACCTCTAAGTCCCTGAGATACCACATTTGGTATGCAAAAAATCGTTTTTTAATTGTGTCTGTAATTACGGTACTTGACCGGTTAAGGTTACTGAAGTAGTGACTTTAAGAAAAAACAAATATGGATAGTTATCCTAAATAGACATGCACAAGAATTTGACTACTTGATGTGTGGCCATGAAATCGAAGTTGACTAACCCGCTCCCCGCTATCACTGAAACCCCTCCCCGCCTCGCCCCATCTGCCGCCCTAACCACTGTTATATTTTATTTGCGCGATAAATTACTTTTTATTACACATATTTTGTCGTGTTATAATAACTAATGTACTCTCTCAATTCGTGTGTATTGCTGCGTAGCGAAATATTTTTTGTTATTTATTCCTTCATTTTATTGCTTTCACCCTCCCTTGTTTGATCGACGGGAGCTTTGAAATTATTTGATTTATTTTTAAATTATTTATATGGCGAAACTTGAGTTTCTAATTTTAATTTTAGTACGGCGCGGTGCAGCGTGCAGCCATGCTGACCACAAGCATCGATTAGCATAATCAGTCTATAATATTCCCACTGCTGGGACACAGGCCTTCTCTCAGGGAGTGGGGCGTACTCCTCCACGCGGGCCCTGTGCGGGTTGGTAGATGTCACATGTCTTCGAATGTTTGGGTCTAGGACATGCCGGTTCCCTCACTTCTTGTATGTTATCACTCATCATTTTGAGAGCAGTGGTGATGGAATAATTTACACAAAGTAGAGCGCCTATATGGCCACCACTAATTATTTTGACAGCGAACGTGGGGCTATATTTTAAGTAATAAAAGTACCATCCATGATTATTATCTGCACGTCATAATCATTTTATTATCCTATTGTTTATGCTAACACCATGTGCCATTATTTTGCACTGTAGTGCGAACAACGCAAAAAAAAATATTACCATTTGGCTGACAAAACTATCTCCTTCCCCTAATATTGTATTTAACATTTCCATCTTCATGTTCCCAAAGTTGTTTCCTCTTATTTTGTTTGGCAAGATGCACCTATTTTTCCCAACGGTAAAATAGACGTAAAGATGTCTACAAAAGTATAATACGCAATAAAGGGAACGAGCGAAATGCCTATACGAAAGCTTAAACAAATAAACATAAAAACAGTAATAAACTTTAAACTAAGAATCCCATAATCCACCACCCCTGTGTTCAAACTGTTCCAAGATCTAGCCAGACAGAACAGAAGTCCCACTCTTTACAACAAACAGAAGCTTCATAGCATCTGCCTGTACTTTTCCTAACTATGTTGGGGTCGGATTCTAGCCTAATCGGAGACAGCTAAATACCAGTATCGTAACATGGAGCGACTGCCTATCCGACCTCTACAACCCAGTTCCGAGGTAATACGATACCCCTTGGTAACACTGGTTGTCAGATTTTAGAGGTAATAGTACTGTCAAAGATGTAGATCTTTGACAGTACTGTTACCTCGAAAATCTACGCCAAGATTCGTAGGAATCACAGCTGAAACCTATGGGTTAACGTGCTTTCCGAGGCACGTCTTGGTATGTATACCGCAGCAAGCGGTCAACCATGTAGTTATTATTATAAATTATAACAAGCCTCTAACAGAAGATTTATTTAAAACCTATAAAATGTAAAGTTGAAGTAACTTCAAAGGTCCACATAAAGCATAATATTTCTTAGTAACTTCTATTTTCTAACTCACCAATAGTCGCACAGCCAAAGGACAATCCAAATTCATAACATGACATTTTTTTTTCCGTGTACCTTTCGCAGGTACTTAAGATTCAGAATAGTAGTAAGCTCCTTGTGAAAATATTTGACGAAGTAATCGATTGAGCTTAAATTGTATAATGGTATCCAATGTTATATCGATTTTAAGAAGTGACGGCGTGAAGTTAAAGAAATAAAAGACACTTTTAAATCTTGATTATAGTCTCTGTATTGACATTTCATTTTCTCTCAGTGATACACTTATACTGACTAGCTGACTACTATATTGTTCGGATCTTCTGCAAGTACCCATATGGTGTTGCCAAGGTTCTATCCTCGAAGGCATGATCTTTGTTGTTCAATACGTCTCGCTCGCATCCGCATTATGTTCGCGGCCGCTCGTAAAACTTCGACAAATTCAAATACTGCTAGTGTTGTAGTTACTGTTCATCGATTGTCGATGATTGGTGCATTTGCTACCTATATACATGAACTACGAAACGTGTCTACTGGTCATGGGATACAAATTCATAGAATGAAAATAATGATTTTCAATTTCTCATCTCTGTCTTTCTCATGGATAGTTTATAGAATTCTGAAAATACTGTTTTCCATTCCTTATTTATAGTATTTGAAATAACACTTAATAGTACAATTTCACAATTTTACTATTTCAAAAACTGGTTTAGTAATATTTATTTACATTTTCTGGTATTACAAAAATGATTAATAATCTTAATATTCACATAATTTAAAAAGTAAGTCTTAAAAGCATATGTGCATGGCACAACGTAGTACAAAAGTACTTAAATACACGTATATTTAAGCACAGCATTGCACTACATTGCGATTGCTATATTTTATTTAAAAACTGGTATTATTTGTATGTTAACCACATTGATAAAAAAAAAAATATAGGTACTATATTCTTACACTGTGCTTCAGTAAACATGTTGTATTATAATTACGCTCAAAAATATGACAAATGACATCTTCATACCCAATTTTATGAATCACCATTGCGCTGCGTCAAATTATTTTTTTTTCAGATTCACGATACATTAAACGTGAACATTAATCGTGCCATAATTGCTCTATATACTTAAGTACATTAATCATAATATTATGAGTGCGTTCATTAATCATACTTGTAACGGTCCCATCGAAATATATCATTTTTTAATGTTAGTCGTCAAACTTTAATTTTTGGAACAATGTTTTATAAGGTTAATGTATGAAAGCTTTCAGAAAAACAAAATTGATAGTCTCCACATAAATACACAATGTTTTCTGAATTCTGCTTTCTACTGTATATATAGTAAAAAAAAAAAAATATATAAAATATTTTTTTTTACTATATAGGTAGTAAGAAAAATATTTTATATTTCAAAATTATAAATTTGAAAGTTTGTATGTTTATATGTTTTTACTCAATCACGCTAAATCGGTTAAACGGATTTTATTGAAAGACTCACAGATAGTTTATAACCTGCATTAATACAGAATACTTTTATCCTGATAGTACGTTCCCATGGGATAATTTCAACCTCCAGACAGGCGAAGCCGCTAGCAAACGCTAGTAAATGAATAACTAATTTAAAAACCATGTCTTTTAATGAAAACAAAACAAGTATAGGAACGTTCATGGATTACCTGAAAAAGGTGTTGATAAAGTGCTCATAAGATATCGATAAAAGGAAACATCCGCACATCACTAGAGAAAAGAAAAATACTGTTATTGCGATGGTCGGTGAAAAGAGTTCGTACGTTTTAAAATGTAGTGAAAATTTAGTATTACGGTAATAGCTTTTATTGTATTGGGGCATATAAATATAGAAGAGAGTTCTTTCGTGAATAAAACTTGGCTATTCTTTTAGTATCTTTATGAGGGTAGTTTCAGCTATATACGAAGCCTTTTACTATTGTATATATAATGGAACCCATTTTGAAATCAGTGTGCAATATAAATTTTAAGTTTTCCAGCAAAATGGTAGGAGTGTATAATATTAAATCACATGATTTTGGGCGCTAGTGTCAAATGTTACAATTACACTTTAATTTGTACTTTTAATGTCACTTCTAACCAGCCAATTAAACATTGATATATTATAACTTTTTAAAAATAATATAGCATAATCAGTTTATAACGTTCTCACTACTGGGATACACGGCGGCGACCTCTCGCGTCCGGCCCTGGTGCGAGCCATGGTACGGAGCGAGAGGGAATGGGAAGCCGTCACCTCCTTCTGCGAAGCAGTAATGCTCGCGAAGGAGGAGGCGGGGCGCGTGAGGGAGTGGCAGTCTCTGCGCCCACATGCCCCTAGCCGCCGCAGGAGGAGACGCCCCGGGCGTCGGGAGTCGATTGCGGACTCCCGGCCACCGTAGGCGCGAGCTTGCGGGTGGCGAGCAATGGGTGGCTCGCCGCCCGGTAAGGACCAGGCTCGGGTCGACGGCGCGCAGTGTTCCACGCGCGCCTCAAAGAGATGTCAGCAGCAGTGTAGGGGTCTACTAGGACCGATGCCTGCCGGGGTCGCGTGATTGTTCGAAAGAGATACCGTGACCCTGGCACATGGGCAACTGATGGAACACGGGTGGGTTTTAGTCAGTAAAAGTCTGACACGCCCTCCCGCTCCGCCCAGAGCGGGAGAAGTCATTTGATGATTTCCCATCCTGAAAAAAAAAAAAAAAAAAAAAAAAAAAAACTACTGGGATACAGGCATCCTCACGATGGCCCGAGTACGAGTTGGTAGAGGTCAGATGTCTTCGAATTCTTGATTGTAGAACATGCTGGTTTCCTCAAGATGTTTTTCTTCACATTTTTTTAAAGCACTGCTTAAAAAAAGAAAGTAGAGGATATTTTAAGAGGCAATTAAATTAGCACCACAGATTTAATGATGACCATCTACTAGCCCAGCATCATGGCCACACCAGTCACGAATGACGTCAACACTTTTCTTATTTCCACACAAACTAAACGCGACAGCCTCATCACCATTGCCTTAAGCAGAATTAATACAAATATTCCCACTTACATTTATAACTATATCCTCAAAGTTGCGCCGATACGTAAATAAATTGAAATGATGCGGAGTACGGGCGTCGAGACAGGGTGATATGTGTGGCGTGCCAGTATAATGGCCGCCATTCATCTACCGGCAACTGTAAGGGGACGAGAGTGATTTTTCATTGGGACACTGGTGTAATGCATGAACTTAAAAGTTTTGCTTTCATGTGGGGGCTTTGGATTTGTTTGCATGGACTTTAGTGGGGTTTCTTGATTGTTGGTAAGCTTGTGTTGATTTATCATGGTAATTTGCTAAAGGGTTAATATGTTCTTTGCTCGTATCAATCAAACAGAATTTGTGGACAAATCTGAGAAATTTACCGAACTTACTCTTTCTTTTAATGACTCTGAAAATCCCGTAAAATGTGGTAAAATGTTACTGGGTTGGCTTTATAGAATTCCTCTCTCTCTTTCAGTAGCAGCCCGAAATCTGAGTTTGTGTCTGGTTAGCAATAGGCTCGCTCCGTATTACATAAGGCTTCAATATAACTAGAGAATTGTGGGTGTACCAAAAGCTACACCGTCCAACCTCTAACCCCCTAGGAAATAAGACGTTATGTTTTGTTATAATTTTACGTATTTTTAAATACAGAGTGATATTACTCTTTCTATCAATGTTCATAGGCATACACGAGGAACATGTAGCACAGAAATTACTTTTTCAAAAATAAATATTTTTTCTCTTAACTATTATACCCATCGGCTACAACGTAAATCTAAGGCACAAATCAAATTTAATTCATACAAATCGTAACAGGGCCGTAACGGTAGGGACATGTGCACACGCAAATAAATCGCAACGATTTATTAGTCGCACAATCCGAGAGCGATATAAATAATGATAATAGCGGATGAAAGAATAAAATAACATGCGTTCGTAACGCAATGGAAAACATTTTAGATGTTGCTGTGATTTGTAGCGGCTAGAGCTTTTTGAAAAGTTCTAAGTAGGATTAGAGTTTTTTTTTTTTAGTTTAAATGTTGTGTTTAATTTTAAAGATGCATTTTTGTGGTCTAGGTAGTTGTTTTTACTTTTACGCTTGTATTTTTACTGGTCAATATTTAATATAATTATTCAATGGGGAATTCATAATGCAGATGTATCATCATGTGAATACTGGAAGGGCATGACGGGCCTCAAATAAAGCAATTTCAATAAAAACTTTAAGGGAATTGTCTTACCAGAATCTCGTCAGACTGTCGTTCCGCGCCTGTCTGCGGGAGCCGAAACTCAGCACACGTACACAATCGCATGTTAACCGTCAAGCCAAACAAAATAGTCACAAGAATCACAAGAAAATACGAAACAAATCAAAACAAAATGACAATCGCAATAATGATTGAAATAATTCACCCTGCAACAATCATAAATTCATAATTCAAAACGTAGATTACGAGACTGATACCAGCCCGACAGTAAATGACATTGTCGGTACAATAAACAATAATAAATCAATCAATCTCTATTTCAACGATCCGAACTGTCAGCAAAACAAGAAAGTAATTGACGTAATTACGCGTCGACCTCAGAACACATAAATCGTTTGACCTTAGAACTGAACCAGGGACCTTGCTTAGTTGCTTTCAAGTTGGTTGACGTCATTATACCAAGTGTCTCCGCATCAACCATTAATGACACTCATGAATATTATCCAATATGTTTGATTTTATGATTGTTTTTCTTTCATACTTTTCTCAGTGTCGATGGCCATCTTGATTGTGTCACCATCTTGATTGTGTCAAGCTATGACCGTCATTAAAGTATACTGTTATTAGCGTTCATAAATATCTCTCCCAACTTGCCTACTATTTGACTGCATTCTAGGTCAATGTTGCAACCCATATCTGATGTCAACTTTAGATAATTTCTTTATTGTTATTTGGTGTCGAAACTAAAAATAAACGAGTATGACCCAAACCCAAATAGATTCAGATAATTGCTAATGCATAAGGAGTACCAAATTTAATCAAATAGCATATGTAATTCTCTCTTGAACCCCAACAACCATATTGTAAGCAATAGCGTAAGGCTGTGTAAGGCTTTTAAGTTTGGTGAAGTCATTATACCATGTGTCACTGTATCAACTATAATGATTGGTTTTATTAATCTCAAAGTGACGACAGCAATTTTAATTGTGTGCGCAGATACGATAATATTTATTTTTTCAAAAACAGAGCTTTACATTTCCTTATGGTCTAATTACATTAATAGATAGGCTAACATGAAAAACAAAACTAAGACTCATAAGAAGAATTTTGCTTATGAACTCCACACTAGGTCGAGCCTGTCTCGTGGAGTCCATGAGTGATATTTTCGTATAATTGTGTGTAACATGAATACATGTTACAGTTGAGAAGCAGGAGAGTGTTATTACTATACAGTAGTTAAATCATTGAAACATTGTCTAGGTTTCAAGTAGTGAAAAGGAAAACAAAAAAAATCAAGAACATCATCAAAAAGTCAATGAGGCGGACGTAAGGAATAGCACTATGCCATTTCTTCCCGTGGGTTTCGTAAAAGGCGACTAAATGACTCACTAGAGAATGGGCAGCAGCCTTCTCTATGCATTTTACCGATCGCCATCCCGCCTGACAAGCGTGGCGATTATGGCAAATCCTCCCAAATTGGGGGAGGCCTATGTCCAGCAGTGGACGTCTTTCGGCTGAAATGATGATAAAGATGATGTGTAGACAATGTGGCTATGACCGCTATTAACATACATTGTTAGTAGTGGCCATAGCTATACCGTCTCTCCCAACTTAGTTAATATTTCACTGCATTTAGGTTGGTGTTGCAACCCATATCTGATATCAACTTTAGATAATTTCTTTATTGTTATTTAGGAGACTATATAAGAGGTCTATTTTTTGACCATGGTGTCGAAACTAAAAATATACGAGTATGACCCAAAACCAAATAGATTGACATTATTGTTAGCACATAAGCAGTATCAAGTTAAAACAAATAGCCTATCCAGTTCCCTCCCAAGCCCACGTGTAACGACCAGACATTTATTCAAATGTCCATCAATAAAATTTTACTGCGACATAAAAATATCAAATGCTAGGGTGTCGTGATGGATGGTGCGGACATAATTGGCCGTCCCCTACATGTTAATGAATCGTGCGTAATGAAAAATGATTGTGCAACCGTGTCGGGACATGTCCGGTCGCACTGTGATGTATGGTCACACTATTTCGTGTAACGAATCGAGTTACAAATGGCGCTGTTTGAAGTGTTTTTGGAAGTAGTGACAGAGGGGAAGGGTTGTAAATGATGGGTTGAGGAATATTTAAGTACAAGCAGATGTCCTTTTTTGAGCCAATGATAAGTTTTTCATGACTTTTTGTGGTAGATTTAGCAGTCCCTGAATTTACGACAGAAGTAGGATAATTCTAATATTCGGATTTGCAAATTCTCTACAAGGCAGTTTCTATTGAACTACATTCTAAATATTGTACGTACTTAGTACTAAATATTTTACCTACGTGTTTGGTAGATATCGATATCGAAAACTAATGGAATAAAAAAAAAGTTTTTTTTTCTTCATTTTGCCGACTTTGTTCAAAACTTTCAATGGCACTGACATGTAAGTATACATTAAGGCAATCAAACGACTGTTAGCTAGAGCTATTTAATTTGGCCCTGTATATTTTAACTGTAATAGCCCTTAACAATAAAAAAACATGATTTAAAAATCTGCATCATTTCCGACAGATAGGAAATTAGAAATGTCAGGAAAAGTCTTATCACTAACAACATGTACTACATCCAATAATTTAATAATACTATACGACATTAAATTACAAACCAGTCCTATAAAATTAAACTCAATTATAATCTCCCTTCACGAGAAACCGTTAAAACTTAACGCACGATTTGCAAACCCCATAAATATCGTAGTAATATTAAAACTAGTCATATATTCTGCATGGTAGTCCAGATAGCGATGACCATGGCCCCATAAAGCGTATGATGACAAAGTGCCACCATAACGAGGTATCCCCCGATATTTTTACGTGCTAGCGCATTTTACGCCTCTTGTATTAGGTGGGGTGTAAGTGATAAGGTTACAGCGTGTAGTCGGTTTTTTTAGGAGGGTGTGAAATTGGCAAAATTGTTTAAAGGTGCTAGACTGAGTGACTGTGTTAGGTTGTATTTGGTGTAATTATGTACAATTATGATAACAATCTAGAAAATATCAATCAGATTTCACAGAAAATACTTGGTCATTCAGGATATTTGGACGTTTATTATTTACATTGCAGTTTCGGTATGTATAAACTTATTAAACTATAATGATAATGAAGTAACTAAAATAGAGATACTGAGAAGGAAAACTTGAAAAAAAAAATACCCGAAGTAACTAACCGTTTAATGTTTTCAACAATCCACTTATCAAATTAAATTTCATTTGCAACATCCAAACAAAAACATAAAAATCTATCCACTAACAAGAAATTTACTAAAAAGAAAACTGTCAGAAATGCTAAAATCCTTGTCCTACGAAGCTACAGAAAAACTTGTGGTAACATAACATATACATAAACATACTTGTCACAAAAACACATACCACCCCCTCACTCACCCTGACACTCACTACTCACATACTACTCAACAACCACTACACACTGACACATAGTTAGTAAAATTTAAATAACCCTTAACTTTAATTTAATGTTATCTTTTAAGTTATTTCTTTCTTCTAATTATTTGTCTGGAGCAAATGCACCATGTTTTTGACCTGGGCGTTGATAGCTGCGCCACAGTTTTTAACTTTTGCAGCTATCTTCGTTTCTCTTTGTAAATCTGTGTCCTCAAACTTGTTCCAAATAAACATTTTTTTTTTTTATTTATTTTTTATCCATCGGTTTCTGACTAAACTTCAACTACAAAGACGTATTTTTTTGCGACTGTACAAATGTCTGCCAAATAAGGCCAATAATTAATGCGGATTCAAAGTCGGTCTAAGGTTCAAGTAAGAAAATGATTGTGTGGAGGTATTTGACACGTAGAAAATGGTCAGTTTGGTGTAAAAATTTTACATAGCGTGGGCCCAATTGAAAATCAAGTCAAACAAGTATGTGTATTAGATAAAGAGTCAATTTAAAAATCTTAAAACCAATTTGGAGTTAAAGCAACTTTCTGCTGTGGATCTCGCCTTCGCCTATTACTTGGCCCAGTGGGGCTACTGTCAAATTTGGCAATAAAAATTGCTTTTATGTATAATGCCCATTTATACCACCATTCAAACATAGTGGTGGCACAATTTGAGTTATGGGGACTGGGGACGTATTTATTACTACGCTTTGTGGATATAACTTTAGTTTGCTAGTGGACAACGTTATGCTGAAGTAGACAGAGTATTTAATCATAGTTTTCACTAGGATAACTTATAGCTAAGGCTGTGCTAACAACAAAAGTTGGTTACTGGCGGCGATATAGGCCTCAAAGGGTGGAGCGGCGGACAGGTTGCCATAATCGCCACGCTCGGCAGGCGGGTTCGCGATCAGGAAATGGGATGGTGCTATTCTTTACGTCCGGTACCACACACCGGACGTAAAGCGTCCCGTACCACACGGAACACGAAAAACCCTATCGGTTTTAAACTTTGTTTGGCCCAAAACTCAGGAACACGAATACCGTTCGCCTACGCAGCCATTAGGTCCTCACGTATGTAGGTGACAGGGTATACGGTGCAAGATGGGAGGTAAGCCATGGTCTGTGGAGAGACGCTGCCTGCACACCCGAAGTCTGAGCCGATCACGAACCCTCACTTGTGGCGGTGATCCTTGCTACGAAACTCTTTAAGATAATCCAAGTAGACCACGGTAAGTTGTGCCTGGACGGGAGGCTTTCTCATGGTTCAATAAAGAAATCAGAAGGTTTAAACATATCTTGCCAAAGATATATTTCATATCTTCTTGTGGAGGGGATGCCAATGGCTAGACACACGCGTCGGTTACTAAGGTAGCGAAACTGCCTGCTCAGAAAACAAGAACATGAACCGTATTTTTCGAATTTCCATTCTCTAAAGATGGAAGACAGTTAAAACACAAAATTGACTTTGAGAAAAAGCAAAAAATTTTAATCCAACTTTCAGAAAACAAGGAAGAGAATTTACCAATTAAGGAAAAAATTAATGAGACTGCGTTGTTGGTTTTTGAATATGAGGTGCTGGGTTCGATTCTCGGGTGAGAAAAATTTTCCCAACACGAATGTCTCAGTAAAAACCCGCAGTCTGGATTTGTGCCCGATTGATGACAATGGGCTGGCCCCTTTTACATTAAATGGGACTTAAACGTAACTGGCTAAATGTTGGTGAACTATAGTTTTACCTCTGCCTGACTCTTCAAAGAATAAAGTCTTAAAGCTTTGTTATCGAAACAAAAAAAATTCAAAAGATTATCGAAACATCAATTTCAATATAATAACTTCCCACATAAACTTAATAAACACAGCTCATAGAGCCGAAACGATTGAAAACTACAAAACGATTGAATCGAACAATACTTTACAATCGAATACATAATTCATACAATTCTGTTAAGCTTTCGACAATTTTATCGATACGCCCCGGGATAACGTTAATTTATATATCGATGTTTGTCGGCGCTTTGTGTTAAATGATGCTCGATTAATTTTATCGAGTTTTGAATCGATTATAAAATGTGAAAGCGCATCTGTCGTGACTGTGAAGGGTGTGGTTATTAGTATTTATGGTAATGTTTTTATTTGTACGTGAATGTAGTTTGTTAGAGCAGTGGAGGCTCAGTGGTAAAGGCCCTGATTTACAAGTAGAAGGTTGTGGGTTTGAATCCAAGCAATCGTTTTTTTTTACTAGCCTCCACTGTTCCACTCTTTCTATCTTTCGAGAGCCCGCGCGTCCTCCTTCCAGTTTTGATGGAATCTATCCAGCTCGTCCCGCCATCTCCTACGTGGTCTGCCGTGCCACCACCTCACTGCTTCAGGGCACCTGGAAGGCGCATTACTTTGTGTAAATAAAAAAACAACCGACTTCCTTAAAAAAACACTACAAAGTCAAAAATAACTTTAATTTCGAAAGTCGGTGTCTTAGGCTCTGTATTTAAGATTTTTGCCACCGACTTCCGAAATTAAAGTTATTTTTGACTTTGTAATGTTTTTTTAAGGAAGTCGGTTGTTTTTTTTGTAAAAAGTTTTTATTTTTGACTTTTTAGTTTATTTTATTTTATTTATTATGGAACAATAAACAGCTACAATATAAAATGTTTACATATTACAATAATACAGGCTCATAATTAGTATTAACAATATTGTAGCCCACTACATTATCCGCATGTTTACTTAATTCAAATATGGTAAAAAAAAGTGCCACTAGAGTAGCATAACTACGGTATATAAAATAAAAAAAGATTGATTATTAAAATACAATACAGTTGAATAATGACAAAAAATTAAAAAAACGTAAAATACAAATATATGAATTTTTGATAACATTAAAAATATATGGGATTAGATTCTTATTATAACAAATAAAGATTTAGATTATTACAAAAAAAAAAAAAGAAATGATAGTATAAAAACTACAATTAATTATTAAAAATAATTGAAACAGTTAAAATTGTTAAAAATTGTGGACTCTCTCTATTTCTTATTATTATTAGATAAGATTTTAAAAACACTGGACTTAAATTTCGATTTAGAACATATAAAGATATCAATATCAATGAAGTTGCGATTGTAAGATTCCACCATACGACGAATAGGGCAGCGCAATCCTGAATTAGTCCGACAGCTATTTACAGCGAACAATGTGCCTGCTACACTTATTTACAGTGCGGGGGACCACATAGCATAACTTACTGGTCAGATCAATGGAATCGAAGTGATTATGAACAATACCATGCAGTATGTTGGCTTCAAGAAACTTACGTCTAGATTCCAATGTTAACATATTATATTTGTTAAGTAATTGTGAATATGACAAACGCTTTTTATAGCACCTATAGTACATGGCACGAAGAAATTTACGCTGGACCTTCTCGATCATATCCATGTATTTCTTATAAAACGGGTTCCAGATTGGGACCGCATAATCGAGCTGCGAGCGCACAAGCGTCTTATATAAGTAAAGATAGGTGGAGGGACGCTTGAACTCAGTTGAAGATCTCATGACAAAACCATAGATCTTAAAGGAATTGTTAACAATTCGTTCTACATGCTGATTAAGAGATAACTTACTGTCCAGCAAAACACCAAGATCTCTCACAATAGATGTGTTACTAAGCAGTGCATTATTTAGCTTATACTTAAAATTTGTGATAAATTTGTTTTTCTTGAAGTTTATATAATGACATTTGGAGATGCTTAAGTATAGTTTGTTGTCCAGACAGTATGCTGAGAGTCTTCTTGAAACTTTAAGCAGTCTTCTGTAGTAGTAATTGTTTTAAAAGCTTTCAAATCATCAGCATAGATAAGAAATTTAGTATTTAAGAAGCATTTCCCAATATCATTTATATATAAATTAAAAAGGAGTGGTCCCAGAATGGAACCCTGTGGTACACCCGAAGTTATAGATACTGAATCAGATTGATGGCCACTTACAACAACCTTCTGTGTTCTATTTTTAATGTAGGATGAAAACCACCGGAGCAAGTTTCCCCGTATGCCATTAAATGCAATTTTATTAAGTAAGATTTCGTGGTCGACCTTGTCAAAGGCCTTTTTGAAATCTGTGTAAACAGCGTCCGCTTGCAAACGTCTATCCATGTTTTCAAAAACGTGGTTGGTAAAGGTTAATAAATTGGAAACTGTAGATCGGCGCTTAACAAAACCATGTTGTTCAGGAATTAAAATGTTGTGCAAAACTGGGTAGATTTCGTTATGTACGAGTCTTTCAAATAGCTTTGACAAGGTCGATAGAATTGAAATTGGTCGATATTGCTCAATATCATGTTTCGAGCCACCCTTGTGTACTGGCGTTATATTGGCCCGTTTCCATATTTCAGGGAAGACCCCTTCACACAAGCATCTATTGTAAATTATATGAAGCGGTTTATATATGCTATTAGCAGTAGCCTTAAAAAACAGGGCTGGGTACCCATCAGGGCCAGCCCCTTTGGACGGGTCGAGGTTTTTTAACTCTCGAATTAATTTAGATTCCTCGATACATAGGTTGTCGACTAAGATATTAGCGTCACAGTTAGTTGGCGGGGTCCACGTCGACAACGTGGGCGATGCGGGTTCGAATACTGACAGAAAGTAATCGGAGAACATATTGCAAACCAAGTCTGGAGCGCTTGACTTCAGGTTTTGGTATTGCATCGTTGACGGAATGCCTGATTTATCTTTGCGATTTGAAATATAGGTCCAAAAGAATTTAACATTAGAGGTAAGATTATCCTCAACGGATTTAATGTAGGTGGAATAGCATTTGTTACAGGCCTCTTTAAAAGATGTTCGGTATTCGGAAAACATATTGTAGTCTTTAATATTTTTATATTTCTTCCACTTTATCCAGAGGCGCTGCTTTCTTTTGAAAGTCCTAATCAAGTGAGGAGAAAACCAAACGGGGAAGTCAAGCACTCGAGGCCTCACCAGAGGAACGTTCGGTGAAACGATGTCGCTCAACATATCATAAAATACTTTCACTGCTTCCTCGGAAGAGAGATGATCCAACATGATTGACCAATCGACTTCATTGATCTGTTCATTGATAACGTCATAATTGGCCTTACGGAAATCGTATTTTTTCATGGGTTTTCTTTTTATAGTTTGCGTTGATATATCCATAGGAGCTTTTACAACAAACGGAGGGTGGTGTGGGTCTATAGGCAGTAAGGGGTCTATTGGAGGGCTCAAGGTGCCAGCCACGTTCGAAATGAACAGATCGAGAATATTACCATTTCCATTGCATATGTTATTATATTGGTAGGCATCCAGGGTTGAAATTAGCTGTTTTAGTTCTGTGCATATAGGGGAAGGGCCAAAGCAAGTCATGCCAGTGATTTGTTGCTGTCTGCAGGTCTGGGATACCTGCCACGTAATATGCGGAAGATTATAATCTCCAACAATAAATGCACTCATTACGTCAGGTTGATTTAATAAGTCTTGCAATGTGTCGAAGTGAGAGCAATAAATATCAGTGGTCGCCCAAGGTGGGATATATGCTGCGCTAATAACATGCATTTTGAAACTATTATTTTTACTTGGAAATCCAACCATGAGATGCTCGATGCAAGTGGTGAAGTCATTATGCGAGCAATTAGGAACATTAAGCAAACAAGATCGAAATTCCCGCAACAATGCGATGAGGACCCCGCCACCATCCCGTTTTTTTGTTGTGTTACGATCTCGGTTGCATCTGTAAACAACATATCGAGGATCCGCGAGCTCAACGCTAGCAATGTCGGGCACAAGCTATGTTTCAGTTAGAACTATAATGTCATATGAAAATGATAAAATATTTACAAACAAAGTGTGTAGTTTGGTTCTTACACCTCTACAGTTTTGGTAGTATATTGATATTTGGTCATTGCTATCCATAATCTGAATGCCTTGCCATGAATTCATATAGAACATTAAAAGTTGTGGTAGATACTCCGCACTAATCTAATCGCGTTATTCGTTCAATTGTCGCGCAAATACGTAACGAAAATTTAAGACGTATATGGTTTTCACATGGACCCCATTGTCCAAATAGAACCAAATTAAAATGAGACCATTGGGAAAGCACTACCTTTCAAATAAAAAAAGAATCATCAAAATTCGTTCACGCAGTCAAAAGTTATGAGGTAACAAACATACGGTATTCGTTCATTTGTCGCGCAAATACTTAATGGAAATTTAAGACATATGGTTTTCACATGGACCCCATTGTCCGAATGGAACCAAATTAAAATGGGACCATTCGGGAAGCTTTCAAATAAAAAAAGAATAATCAAAATCGGTTCACCCAGTCACAAGTTATGAGGTAACAAACATAAAAAAAAAAAATAAAAAAAAAATACAGTCGAATTGATAACCTCCTCCTTTTTTTGAAGTCGGTTAAAAATCATCACCACTGCTGCCAAAACGGTGAAGGAAAACATCGTGAGAAAACCGGCATGTCCTAAAACCAAAAATTCGAAGACACGTGACATCTATCAACTCGCACTGGGCCGGCGTGGTAGATTACGGCCCACTCCTTCTTCCCGAGAGGAGGTTCGTGTCCCAGCAGTGGGAAATATAGCCTGATTATGTACTTATGTCATGTAATGTTTGTTTTGAAATAGAACATTGCTTAAATTAACAGGTCGATTTAGTTCTATACTCATATGAATCAATATTCAGAGTTCCAAGATAATTACTATTCTATAACAGGCTCCCGTAATGCAACTTTGATATTGCAATTTCTGATGAAATGTTCATGGAAATTGATCTACTAGTGACGCGTCGCACCCGTTTGCAGGAGCCTTAAATAAAGGATGGTCTATCTTTAGCAAAAAGAAAAAATACCGAGAAGACAATCCATTGTAAGTACGTCCTATGATATCGATTGTTCTTGCCTAGTAAGTCTTTTTTTTTTAATCTTTATTTATTTAGAGGCTTTTACCTTACAAAGGTATGCCAGCCCCATTAGAAAGTCTTAAAATTGCTTCATGGAGTGGTCTGAAAAATATTCTGAAAGCAGAGCCAGTCATTGTTATGATGCTGCTGGTGGTGTTCTCTAGTAAGACCCAAGTCACCTTTTAAGACACTAACGGAAACAAATGGAGTGATGCTATTCTTTATGTCCGACGCCACACGGTTAAACAAAGATAAAATGAAGATTACAAAAACCAAAATTAAAACTATCTATACTATATATATTACTATATTATATTATAAAGCTGAAGAGTTTGTTTGTTTGATTGAACGCGCTAATCTCAGGAACTACTGGTCCGAATTGAAAAATTCTTTTTGTGTTGAGTAGCCTATTTATCGAGAAAGGCTATAGGCTATATAACATCACGCTACAACCAAGAGTAGTGGAGTAGTAATGAAAAATGTTGCAAAAACGGGGAAAATCGCACGGGTAGGCGATTCGACGCGACGGGAAGGGTCGGGGGAGCACGAAATTTAACGCGGACGAAGTCGCGGGCAGAAGCTAGTCAGTAATAAAACAAATTGTTTTTAAGATTAAACGATTTTGTTTTTATTATTAATGAGAACAAAATTATTTTCCGTTCATTATCGACAACTGATGATTGACTAACAAATAACAATACATCTTCCTCCCACACACAACCTAAATCTGAAAATCAATGTACAGTCAATAACCTCATTACGTCTCGTCTGTCAAATCGTGACAACATTAGGAACCCCTTATTTTCGTATCCAATTCGATCGCATCAAACGGCCCGACAAAAAGCTAATTTGAACGACTGTTTGACATAACAAAATCTGAAAGGAGAAAATTCAAATTGGATCACGTCACTTACTCGAAGACACAACAGTGAAAATATAGCTGTCTCCCTCACATAAAATTAATGACTAAAGTCAGGTTCAGATGCGACGTTTTTTTTGGCAAAATCTTGGCTCTTGGCGAAAGGATGGTCATTAACACGTTTGCCTCATGAAAGTTAAATTATTGTTTAAGTGGAATTGGGGTTTTTATCGCTTGGCCTTTTTAAATTATGGCGTGAGGGAAATTTTTGAACAGATTCTGCAGCTGGGTGGGATATGTCTACTATGGATTTAGCCAGAAAATTTCATCAGTAAGGGCATTCCAGTCAATGCGTGACTTCTGACTGGACTCCACCTGAGTGGTTCTTTTCTCAAAAGACCTTTTCTCAAGAGTTTGTTGCGACTTATCTTCCGAGCATAGTCAGATGGAAAACGCCGATCTCAACTAGTTTTTAAAATATGATTGACGTGTCAAAGTGTTTGTACCTACTTGCAGAAATTAAATCATTTACAATTTTTTAAATTGATGAAATCAATCTTGAGATTTATTTTTCACAGAATATTTTTCCCACTTGATTGCCCCATGGGCACAGAATAGTACCTACTTTACTCCATCAGATTTTTCATCAAATCCGCATTGCCGATAATCAAACAACATGCTGACGTCTCCAAGATTTAAACTCATTAATTTAATACTTCGCGTTTCCATCAGTACCCACCCTTATACGGGCAATAAGATTATTATATTTGACAGGGTAATTCAGCGATACAGGCAGTGTCAGGCCAATCTTATTAGCCATGTAAATGAATATAGAATGAATCCATTATTTCGCAAACAAGCCTTAGGGTAGGGGGGATAATATTTTAGGGCGACCGTGGATTTGTAAAGAGCTGTTTATACTTTGTTTGTAAACATAAAAGTTTTAGGGTAAGTATCAAGGCAAAATGCGTTTGATTTAAAGCTGATAAAGATTTTCTTTTGATTGCAAGGAGTTACGTGTAACTTAGCCAATACTTTGATGAATCAAATACTTTTTACAGAAATCATAGTGTTGTGATACCTTCGATGAGCTACAGTGTAAGTAATGTATAACACTTTATAATTTGATTAACAATTACTAGGGGGCACGGCAGTCATCTGCTTTTTCCAAAATATATTGAGGTCGGCTTCTTATTTAACTGGATGCAGTTGAATATCTGTTTTTACACAGATCGACTACCTACCTGCACCCTAATTGCGAAACGCACAATTTATCAGAATCTGAATGGGATTGAAGATTATTTCTAAACCATTGCGTCATTTGTTCGAATAAATTGTCGGCTCAGTAACATAAATAACGCAATGAATGTTGTTTAACTATGAATATTAAACCAATTCCTACCGATAAAAAGTTCCGCAATTACCCCTCTGACCTCCACAACTCAGTTACTGGGAAATGCGATATCCCTCAGTAAGACTGGTAGTCGGATATTCGGGATTCTGATGACCCTAAACTACTGTCAAAGATCTTCGAATGACAGCCGGGAACAATGGCTTAAAGTGCTTTCCGAGGCACGGAGGGTTCTTGGTATATAAGGATGGTCACGCATCCACGGACCAACCACGTCAAGTGTAGCTTAACCTAATCAATCCGCCAGTGCGACTGTTATCACTTAACCACAAGCCCCTCACCCAATTACCAGTAAGCATTTCATTTGAAATAATAACTGAATATTAATTCACAGAATACGAGTAATCATTTTGATGATACAACCTACCCATTTACCAAAACTAAGTCGCAAGTGCGCACGGGCGTAGTACAGACGTCAGTATATCAAGGTACCCGAAACTGTCAAATTCGCCCAATTAACCTTGAACCTAATGCTTTGGTAATAAAATTGAAAAAAAAAAAACAAAACCTATTAAAGAAATTTGACGGATTGAAGTATCTCGATGTGCTGGCGTCTGTACAATCGCGGCGGGTTTTATTCGCGCAAAGGATCTTTAACCATTGCTTACCACTGAGAGTTGAAAATAGAAAAGATGCATACTGTTGGATACTCCGTGTGGTGTCAAACGTAAAGAATAGCATCATCCCATTTCTTCCTGTGGGTGTCGTAAGAGGCGACCAAGGGACTTACTAGAGAATGGGCAGCAGCGTTCTCTATGCATTTTACTACCATACTGCGATCGCCAACCCGTCTGCCAACCGTGGCGATTACGGCAAACCCCTTCGAATAAGAGGAAACCTATGTCCAACAGTGGACGTCTTTCGACTGAAATGATGATGATGATGGATACTCATCGCTTGTTTCAACACTGATTATCCAGTGTACCTTAAAATCCCACGACACTTTTAGGTACGTCCGTGCAAACGTTTTCATACTTGCAAATTTTTGTCTGAGGTGACACAGCTCAAAGTGACTCGTTCCAAAGAAAATTTACATTACACCCACCTAATTACGTGGCACAGACAGGTAATAACAACTCCGTACGACCCGTGAACCATTAAGTCGTAGCCATAATAAATGCGTTACCGTATTTTCGGGTGTATTACGTGTTATTTATTGGCTTAAAATTGTACTCATCGCGTATTATGTATGCTGGTAATTACCCCGCGAGCGCTCCCTTCTTGGGTCGTTCATATTGTGAGATTGGGGCACAGAGTAGGGAGTTATAGTGAGACAACATACATACATGGATACATTTTTGAGTCGTCTTTGTCTCGTGAATAAAGAGAGAGTGTTAGAAATTGTTACAAAAAATCAATTATATTATACAGGATCCCCGCTAATTTAAATTAACCCCATGTAAAAGAGCCTATGGCTTTAAATTAGAATTGTTTTGTTTGTTCTGTTCAGACAAAAAGAAAAAATCATTTTAAATTATTTAGATATATTTTATCTAAACTAGTCACTATACATATACTGTATATTTGTTTATCAGATATATAAAAAAAACATTTTATTTGTTTCCCGAATATTAACAATATTGACAAATTCCTTGTTTAAAAACTATATTTTAGAAAAAAAAACTTCAAACAAGGAGTAAGTGGAAGCGCCAGGGTAAATGTTTCATGATCATATTTACAGAATTATAATCATTAAAATCAGTACCACAATCCTGTTATTCATTTATTCATATTGAATTACTTTTTCATGAAATAGAAATTCAAGGATTTTACCTTAGCACATTCACCTTAACGAAAAGTCGGAATGGTCATAGTCTAACTGTTATTCTTACTCTATGGCTTCTTCAATTTGAATATCCAAGTCTGAACGCACCTCAGCGCCCTCTTTCGAGCTCGATGACACTTCACTTTGTTGACAGGTCGGTGATTAATTCATATTTGGAGGGTAGACGTAGAATATTTATGCGCCACGGTATTTATAGTGCTGGGGCTAGTAAAAAGTGGTGAATATGATTAAATTTTAATATCATTTTGGACGGGACCTTGTTTTTAGGGTAATGTTTTAATAAGAATACTGTTTTTGACGTGATAGCTAACATTTGATGTTTTTTGATGACATAATAAAGTGGCTTTAAGCTCGTCTCATGTTTCTGTAATTTAGAGGGGACTGACAAAAGACGTTTCTTTTTTTATAAAACACCAGTTCTATTCGTTTAAATGCTAAAAAGTTAAGCATTCAAGGTTTTTATTTACCTGACTAATAAAAAATACAGACCTTCTTTAATATTTTGTGAATGTGAGAATGTTATAGGCCTTGCAGACTGTAGACCCTTTTAATATTTTATTAAGTACCAAGACTTGTTGACAGGCCTATGCTGTCCTCTCATACCTATTAACACTATAAATGCCAGTTATTTTTAAAAGAGTATCCATGGAGTTTCTTGCAGTCTCTACTCGATAGGAAACGACCACTTGGAGCCGTGTGCCTAGCTTATGACGAGGTTTATGTGAAATAAAATGTTTTGATTTTGAGTTATAGAGAATCAAAAGTGTAAATTCGGAAAAGCTCAAGTAATAATGATGGGTTGATTGACAGCCTTTGAAGAAAACCACAAACACGAAAGCATTTCGAATTCAAGCCCACCTTGCTTTACTTTACAAGGACTATAAAATTGTACTCAATCGTCAATTTCCCTAAAACCCTAACAAACGACAGCCATCAAAACATCACAACTGCCAAACAATTACCACACCGCATGTACGGCGCACAAAGTCTACAAGACAAGCGTCGCACCGCGATTACTCGCTATTAACCCATAGCTAGCCCCCGTTTAATTTAATTAACACGCAACCGCACACCATCCCTTTCCAACACACGCCTGAGCTGTACCTCCGTCTCTGTCCCACAGTAATCTGCACACAGCCTTGTGGTCACCCGAGGCAGTTAACATGCTGGCCATTGTTTCGGAGATTTCAGTGGGCCACAAGGATAAACTTGTAGGATTAGTACATTTGTCGTGGTTGGGGTGAGAATCGTTTGGGGTTCGTTCGGATAAGTCTTGTTTAGGCTGGCGGGAAATTGGGGATGGAATGTAGGCTTTTGGTAAAGATTTGAGGATAGTTAGTACGTTGTTGCTTGTTTTAGGACTTTCGGCTGTATTTTTTATACTGTGACATCGAAGAATCTTTGTGTTTGGTCTTCTTTTTCGTCATGTTTACAGCATTTTTTTTCGTACTTATTGGCTTGTCAATGACGAATGCTGACTGAATGAATGATTCAGCTTTTGTCTACCTTTCTTTATCTTACAATCCGCTCAGCAACTGGGGCTTTAAAAACTTAGGTGAATGGAGCAAGCAGTTGAAAATTTTAAGAATCTACTGCATTTTACTAATGGTTAGGTTTGCTCTTAATAAATCTAACCAGTTCATAATACATTTTTTGAAGCCAAGAAACATCAAACTTCACTTTGATGTGAAAAACAGAAGTCAGAGGAATGTGTGACTGGGAAATGATGGCATTACACATAAAAACTATCTCTTAACAACTCCGTAAAACCAAAATCATCTTCGAGACTTCATCAATGACATGACATTTCGCCAAACTAAAGCCACATTCGGTCTCCCCACAACGTCTGGAGCTCCTACCGTGCGGAAGACTATGCGGTCGACCCTTAATGTGGGCCGTATTAAATTCTGTGTGTAACAGTTGTGGGTGCCGTGTTCATTTGAGACCTCTGTATTACCTACTAATATTGTCTGCTTAGTTTATGATGCTGGGAATTAAAATTTTGGTGTTGATATCTGGGATGTTTTATATTTTCTTTACGGAAAAGGAAGGCTTTATTGAAAGGATCCGCTTTGAGTCAAAATACCTGACCTAGCAATGTTAAGTTCACATCTACCACTAACAATGTAGTGGAATAACATTTGCTCCCAATCATTCCAACGGCAAATATTTATGTTGGTCGTCTATTATTCTTAAACTTGTAAAGAATTTCTTGACTCTAACAAAAATTTGCATTTTAAAGCCTAATGTTCCATAAACGTAATATTTTTATGAAAAAAAAATACAACATTTTTGAAAAACCTATCCAATGACACTCCACACCATTAACTTGAGATGTCTTAGCAAATATCTTTTTTAGATTTTTTTTTTGGCATCTGAAATCTGTATATGTATACATGCCAAATTACAGCTTTCTAGTACTAAGACTCACCGAGCTAAGTTGTGAGATAAGCTCTGAGCTAAAAGTGAAACTATAGGTAAGGGCTCCTTGTTGACTACAGAACACTAAATATAGTCTCTCTTGTAAGCTTTGTTCTTCTCCATCCATTATTTTTCTCCGTTTAATGCACTAGTCAACCAATTAACGTGTTCACAACGTCTAAATAGACTATGGTCAATAGTGAGCCTTCCCTCTTCAAAATATAAGCTTAATAAACCAAAATTAACTATCAAAACCCAGCCCGCGAGCCCTAACCGCAGATTCACTCCCGCTTTACCCAAAAACCAGCAAATCAACCAGAACAAACTGGCTTACCCAATCCCTTTAATTTCTCCCCACCTCGTAGAGCTGACCACGAGATTTATAGTTTTAATAGTAGGCCAATATACCAGCGCCATTTATCTGGACTTCACTGCATTAAAGGGATCTAGTGACCCTTAACGGGTTTTAAATTGTCCTGGCCCGTTGTGGGGCGGTTTTAGTCTGAACGCGAATTTGGGGATGGATAATTTAATGTTTAAGCTTTAGTATAGCTATATTTAGAGGGTTTTGTGGTACTTTTTGTTTGTATTTTGGCTGCCAAGACGTAAGATGACTTTGTAAAACCAAATAGAAATTTTGAGAAGGATTATTTAGCTTACAGATAGAAATGTATTTAACCAGAAGCGAATTGTAAAATATCTGATTTCAGAGTTACAAAAGCCACAATTGCGGCGGTAAGTCCCCTCTTTGAGGAGTGGATAGAGAGGCGTCACGGCGTCCTCACCTTCCGCCTGACGCAGGTTCTCACCGGGCATGGGTGCTTCGGTGGGTTCCTGTTCAGGATAAAGCGGGAGGATACGTCCGGGTGTTTCCATTGCGAGGATCGTCTGGAGGACACGGTGGAGCATACGGTGGAGGTGTGCCCTGCTTGGGCGGAGCACCGCCGTGTCCTCGTGGAGGCGATCGGCGGCAGCGACCTCTCGCGGCCGGCCCTGGTGCGAGCCATGGTACGGAGCGAGAGGGAATGGGAAGCCGTCACCTCCTTCTGCGAAGCAGTAATGCTCGCGAAGGAGGAGGCGGGGCGCGTGAGGGAGTGGCAGTCTCTGCGCCCTCACGTCCCTAGCCGCCGCAGGAGGAGACGCCCCGGGCGTCGGGAGTCAATAGCGGACTCCCGGCCACCGTAGGCGCGAGCTTGCGGGTGGCGAGCAATGGGTAGCTCGCCGCCCGGTAAGGAACAAGCTCGGGTCGACGGCGCGCAGTGTTCCACGCGCGCCTCAAAGAGATGTCAGCAGCAGTGTAGGGGTCTACTAGGACCGATGCCTGCCGGGGTCGCGTGATTGTTCGAAGGAGATACCGTGACCCTGGCACATGGGCAACTGATGGAACACGGGTGGGTTTTAGTCAGTAAAAGTCTGACACGCCCTCCCGCTCCGCCCAGAGCGGGAGAAGTCATTTGATGATTTCCCACCCTGAAAAAAAAAAAAAAAAACCCTACATACTTGACGAGTGACTGAAATCCTCACTCAAATTCTCTCTGCTTTTGACCACATGTCAGTCACTGTCACTCCTGTGAATCTAAAAGAGACCTCTTGAACATACCTTTACAGAATTTTCAATTCTTCACTTGTCACAAAGCTAGTTCATTTCTCGCTTAGCTCAGTACCCCAAAGTTAGGACAATGAGAGAATCACAGACGTTACCCGCCTGCATTAGTCCGGAGATTTGTGCGGGATTGAAGCGGGTGAGTTAGTGTTGGTCGTGCGGCCAGTGCTGGGATTTCACGGGATTCCGGGATTTTGAATTTGGGTCGAATTTAGTAGTCACCTGGGCGCGTATTAAAGGATGTCATTACTTTTGATTGTTCATAGTTATTTTGGTATTTAAATGCTTCCACCGATAAAATGCTTAGTGAAATAAATGAGATTTGCGGTATCTATAAAATGGGCATGCTGCCTAAGGTAGGAAATATAATTGATTTATTCAATACCCCCTAGTGAAAATTCTAGGCGGTTCTCTGAAATATCGGTGATAACGTTTCTGACCGGTTTATCTCTTCAACACAAAACCTAACAAACTATCCTCAACTCACTTGACCTGTAGGTCAAATGGAAGAACTTTTAATGTATTTTGTATAAAGTAATTTCGTAGTTGGTTCGTATGGACACGAAGAAGTTGTGTCTTTTATATAGCTGACCTTATAATTATGATAGTAAAGTTCATTCTAATATCTATCCGGAAGCTTCCCAACACATCACACATCAAGAGAAATCCCGGTAAATTCTAACACCAATCAATTCCCAACTAAATCCGGCAGCATACGTAATTTCCTATCACAACATTTCACCGTAACATAATTATGAAGCAATTTTACTACAGCCGTGTAATCTGTGGCTTTCAAAACATGGAGGATTATACCAACTATCTAATATGATTAGCATACAAATTAGATGTTTTTAACAGAGTAGGAGTAAGTTAGTTTATGGGCTTGTATGGTGAAGGGATTTTGAGATTATGAACGTTTGTTTACGGTGAGAAATGGTATGTTGTATAAGGATTAGGTTTGGTTGTGTATGTGTTTAATTAACTGTTTTGGAGTCTTCATATATATTCAGGAAAAGTTATGAATCTGACGTTAAGGTTGGTTTATTTTTAATATTCTGCATTCGCTTGCAGTAACTTTTATTTTATTTCGCTTTACATGTTTTGTTTTCATACAATTATTCATTTTTTAGGGAAAATAAACGGTTACACATTATAATATTACCTATATAACACATTTAAAAAATATATTTTACATATTATAAAGATAAGTTATAAAATTATAGTACTATGACTAGCTTCGACCCTGCTCCCGACGCCGTTGGGCAACTATTTTTTATATTTTTAAATGTTTTTGTAAGATTTTTGTAAAAATATTTAAAAATATACTCAATATGTAAGAAAATAAATAAATAATAGCACTACGATATTATTAGGTATGCAAACTACAACCTCGTGTATTTAAGGTATAAATCTGTGTCTAGTTCGTACTCAGAAAACCTCGTAAAGAGGCAGAATATATCAGTATACTGATAATTCAAAAGTTACTTAAAAAAAGATCTCCAAATTGCCCCAAAAACTTCTATTCCATTAGCCTAAAAGTAAATACCGCTCAATAAAATTTGGAGTCCCACATAAAAAGCAGTAGTTTAACAGTGAAAAATTTACTCCCGAATGAATAAGGTCAGTAAAAATGTGTTCCAGTAAAGGTCCATTTCTATGTAAATGTTATTGGGGGCGTCCGTTTAATCCTACGTTTTGCCCCGTTCCCGGCTTGTATCTGGTTTAAACTGGATTAGGGCTGCTACTAAGTTAATAAACTGTGTTAACTAAAACTCTGATGGGTTTTCGGGCATTATTTTTGGTTGGTGTGGTACGTTTTCATGCATGGAACTAAATTTAAATTGCGATGATAGTGAAATCTGTTTAGCTAAGCAGATATTCATTAAGTACCTATTAGGCTATTAAATATACCTCGTACCATAGGGAAAAACAGCAAGAAATATTTAAAATTTCGGATTACAATATTATGCATGTAGTTGGGAGCTACACGTACTTATGTACTTCAAAGGAGCCAATTCATCTTGTACGTTTAAAACCATCTTCATTTTTTTTTTAATAAAGGAAAAAGTACTCACTTATATGGAATTTTGTCTTGAGTAAGTAATATAATAAATAATATCTGGATGACCGAGCTTTGCTCGGTATTTTTTGGTAAATTGTGTTTGAAATAATAAGTTTATGTTCAAGTTGATTATCGATAAAGTTGGTCATTGAAAACACGAATAAAATGATATTTTATAAAAATGAATCCTAGCTAGATCGATTTATCGCCCCCAAAACCCCCTGTATACTAAATTTCATGAAAATCGTTGGAGCCGTTTCCGAGATTCAGATTGTATACATATATACAAAAATTGCTCGCTTAAAAATATAATATCTGGATGACCGAGCTTTGCTCGGTATTTTTTGGTAAATTGTGTTTAAAATAATAAGTTTATGTTCAAATTGATTTATCGATAAAGTTGGTCATTGAAAACACGAATAAAACACCATTTTATAAAAATGAATCCTAGCTAGATCGATTTATCGCCCCCGAAACCCCCTGTATACTAAATTTCATGAAAATAGTTGGAGCCATTTCCGAGATTCAGATTATATATATATATATACAAGAATTGCTCGTTTAAAGGTATAAGATAAGATTCCAATGATATGACAGAGTGATTATGAATCGAGAATCACGTTTTTCAATTATAAGTATTAAAATATTTATATTTTTATTTTAGTGCCTAATAGCCCACCCCTAAGCACTAGACCTGTGAGCCTGTGAGCAGATTCTCTGTTTATCTGATAGTTTGGCAACTCCGTTAATGCTTGTTCTGCTAAATATTTTGTAGTACCGTCGCGTTAGGTACCTTATCTCTTTTAGAATGTTATCTAACTTCTGTGTTGAGCGACCTACAGCGACCTACAGCTTTCTTTATTATTATACCGAGATATATAAGGTGTATCTCTTCATACACGAAATATTTTAAGGGGTATACCTGTAGGTGGTAAAGAAGCTATAGAAGCAAAAAGATTTTTTTTATCTAAGCGTTTTGAATTTTCGTAATTATTATAATTTTAAAACTACTTCCGCGGTGTCTCGGGCCGTAAAAAATAAGAAGGAGCCAGTATTTCTTATGTGCGTCAAATAATTTATAAATATTTAAAAAAAAAACAAAATTAGATTTTTTTTTCGTTGCTGTACCTTCTTTGCCACCTACAGGTGTAACTCTTAAAATATTTCGTGTATGAATAGATACACCTTATACAACATTAATTTTTGTTTATGCGAAACCCGAAACACGGGTCTAGTATTTTTATGTAAAGAATCTATGAAAAAATTTCAAAACTATCATTAATAATCACAAAGTTATAAGCTTGATAAGTTACCTGGTTGTCCACGCAAAAACATATGCAGATCACCACAAACAGCTAGTGTACGTACCATTTCCGTGTAATGGACGTTTGAGTACGAGAAAGACATGATAATTTTAAAATCGAAACAAAACACTAAGGCCCGCGACTTGGAAGCGTAATTAAATATTTTTGGTACAAAATATAACATGGTGTAAAAATTATTAGAATCGATTCAGTTACTGATTCTGAACAAACTATATTCAGGTTTCGCATATACTAAAAATAATCTTGTATATTCTAAAATTGTTATACAAGTTGAAGTAGCTGCAGCACGTATTCAGTCGTGTTTACATGGGTTACAAAATGTGAATGGTTTAAAATCGACTCCTTTTACTGTTTTTCAGTAATGTACCAACGAATTTTCAGATTTTCAACCGATTTCAAAATAGGAGATACTTATATAATGGTCCCATATAAATTTGGTCAAGGTTCTAATAAAACGTATTTTTTTCCCTCAGTGTTTGTTGATGTTGATTAACTTCTTTAAAGTTGTTTTTCACGATGTACAGTGTATTTTTTTTTTTGGAATTTGGTTTTTTTTTTTTTAATAAACTGCTTTGTATTTATCGTTTTTGTTTTTTAGCTGTTTACCAACTGTTTCTTTTGTTAACACTGAAACAAGGAAAAATTACGCACAGTGATGTAAATCTGTCAACTTCTACATTATCATACAAAAAAAAAGAAATATCTCAATCTTAACCAAGTGCACAACCAATTCTCACTACAACACCCTCCCATGTTTTATAAAAACGTGCCTACCCAACAATAAACGTAAAACTGATAGCTATGGATATTCACTGCCATCCACGAACATCCACAGACATCCACGGACATCCACAGTGCTCGAACAACTTAATAGAGCCTTATTCGTTCTAATAACCACCTTCACGGCTTTATCTTTATCGATAATGGCGATTGCTCTAACACTATCGTCTTTGGTTCGGAATATACGGCAGGTTAATGTGGACGTGAATGTCTGTGTACTGTTTCGCTTTTTGCTTACGGAACTTGTAGGAGGTAATTTTACTGATATAAAATGCAATTCTGAAACAAAAAATTGTGTTCTTGGCGTTGGAGTTATCGGTCCATTCGAATTTTTGGTTTTAGGAAATGTCTCACGATATTTTCCTTCACCGTTTTGAGAGCAATGGCGATGAAGTAATTTTCGCAAAGTATAACGCCTTTCAGGGTTGAAACCTACGGCCAACTCGTAAGTCGCTACCGTTACCACTGCCACCACTGCGTTCTAGCAACAATGTATAAAAACATATATATTTTTTTAATATAAAACTGACTGTTTCAAAGATTTTTTCGCTAACTAAAAACGCGATAACCTTAACGACAATCCATAATAGATCCTATTATCATTTATGGAAGCAGAAGCTCTGAGTGTCTTCCCATATATTTCCACACGACACCTCACGACCTAAGTCTTGCAACTATATATTTTTACTCCAATCTCAACTTTACTCTTTCCACCGTAGGTCCACTTTCACCTGAACCTTTAAAATGGAATGTCCTAACTCCGATAAGGTTGTATCACGTTAACTATAGTCGCAAATTGGAACTATGCGACACTCAACGTTGTTATTCGCTTTGCATTCAACGAGCGTTACTATGAACTCGGCCATTCGGAATCAGGTATCGAATAGGCTCGCATCGAGATAAAAATTGAAATCGTTAGAATCGAATAAAGTATCGATTGTCTGTACATGTCCGTAGAAGGGATTTTAAATGACTCGTGTTTTTTTACGTTTTTGTCGATTAATTGCAGCAATGTTGTGCGTGATTGGATCCATAAGGGATTTTCGCTTTATCGGGCTCAGTGGATTTTTATTTCATTGCTCGTACAGAATAGTAAACGAATAGAGTGCCGACACGCACATTTCTCTTTTAGATAAATCTCACTTAATTTGTGGGATGTGCAAGACGGGAATGTCTGTTTTATGAAGCATTGCCAATTGTAAAGGCGAGGAAGAAAACCTTTTGAAACTTCCAAGTACATGTTTTTTGTGTTCGAAATATGGTGGCTTTCTTTCGTCATGAGTTCAAAAATAGTATTTTAATCCCAAAGTAGGTTCAAGGCCTCGGTGACAAGATCATTCAAGCTCGCTGTCCTTATATCAGCTTCAACTTCTCGAAAAAAAAAAAAAACATTAATTCATCTTAGCTTGGACCTTATAATTTAAGAACTAAAAATAATAAAGCAAGTTCATTTAAGTTAAGATATTGAAATTTTGATAGTAGAGCAATTCTCGAATTATAAGAAAGTTCACAGTCTGATCTCAATCTGTCAAAAATACCCGTAGTTTCCGAACATTTTTGACAAGTTTTTGACATTTGTTTGTAGCCGAGATGAGACTGCGGCTGGATTTTGAACGTTTTCAGTTACGGGAATTGACCTTAAGGTATCTTAAAGCTTTGTTTGTTTGTTATGAGGAGACCAATTAATGTAATTAAGTAACACAATACTCGATAAAATTTATTGAAAATAAATCAAAATAAAATAAATCATTAACATACTCTGCCTAGCTATATCCCAACTAAGTTGGGGTTGGCTACCAGTATTTACGGATGCAGCTGAATAAGCTAGCATTTAACATTTTACACAACTGCCTATCTGGCCTCCACGACCCAGTTAATTAAAATTGTCGTAGACAATAAATAGAAATGTAATCAAATTACTTGTATGTAAGTTAGCGAGAAAGGGAGAGCCCTTAGATTCCACCCACAAATCAAATCACCAGTGTATCTCCACCCTAACTACTAAAGTGAGAGCACTTTTTGTCGGCTGTCTGCAAACGCCACTACACCAGATCTGTGTTCTTCGTCCTCCACATTTTTATCTCACAAAGTGCTTGGATAGACACCGGAGGAACTTTGCGGGATATTCATCACAATGACTGGGTTTAAACGATGTAAGATACTGCACAACACCAATCAAAATTAAGATCTGATGTCTCAGTAATAGGGTTGGGTTTCGTATGGAGCTGGTGATGTATTCCGGTAGTATTTCATAAACTTCAGGCTTGTTGAACGGGAGAGCCACGTATAAATGTATGAAGGTACATTAATCCAAACAGACGCGCTTCTTTGCGGGCCATAGTTGAAATGGCGTGAAAATATGACTCGTTATTTATGTCCCTAGTACATGCTCCGTTTTGTAGTGACTGATTCACTTTGCTGTTGGTTTTAAGTGTTGTTTTTGGAAAAAAACTATTTTATCAGTAGTGCTGTGTAGCTTATTTTTTGTAAGGATATGCAGTAAGCATGACAAATATTTACTCGTTAACAAGGCCTATCTTCCAGATGAAACAGTCATGGGAAATTTTACAGGAGGCATTGAATTAAGAAAAAAATCCAATGTTTATATTTCAGTATTTATGCGAGATGGAGTCTTATTACAGTTACATTTCGATATTTGAATAGACACTGTGTTTTATAGTAACTATAATAAATCATAGTCTATGTTCATAGAGCCAGAGAAAAGTTAGAAAAGAGGATGTGACTTTAGCGCTTTTCCATCACTAATAAATCTTTTCATTTAAGACTTCTCTGTATCAATTTGTATCATAGTTCTTACTTTTATGGGGCATGCGGTGCTAACCTATAATAAACTGTAATACTAACCTTAGTTAATAGAAAAACATTTTTATATTGTATGAGTATATACAGTTGTTGGTTGGCCAAAATAAATAAATAAAATAAATAAACAGAACCCATGTTATGATAGTTCTGGTTTAGTAAATCCTTAAAAGAATAATTTGCTGTCTGCCTAATAAAACCATCCAAAAATGTAACAAAATCCTTGAACATTATTGTAACAGACACCCATATCTCACGCATCGCTTAAAGCGTTTCGTTCGAACATCTTCCGAAGCTAATACATAACAAGAATCCCAAAATAAAAAGCCGCTTGAAGCGCTGTCGGATCGCGATCACACAAGTTATGACGTCATTAGCCGCGTTCAACGCTGCAGCTTTTTCCAGCGCGGCTTTACTCCCAAATTTATTTGACAATTATTAAGGTGTCCGCATTAAAGGAGCATTACCGGCTCGCTGCTGGTGGAAATTCATGTTTTTCTTGGGATGTTTTCACCAGTAACTCAGCATAAAGACCGACACGTGCGAACTATTAGCCTCCCGACGTTCGGATTAGAAAATAATTCACCACTCTGAATGTTATTATGGAGGCAAGTCGGATTTATTTTATTGCTCCGCGAGATATATGTTAGTCTTTCGGCTTTATCCGTACGTTTCTCCGGTTTGTTTATTGAGAAAGCTGGAGATAAACGTGTGTAGCAAATTTTATAGTGAGAGGGGAGTTGGGGCTACGTGTTTAGACGTAAATCTTGTTAACGTCCTGTTCAGTAATTATTGCTTTATACGCTTGAGTAACTCGAGTTCTACATGTTATTGAATGTTGCTATAAAATATTATTGATAGCGCGAATAAAACGTTATTTATGTGGGTTCTGCGTTTTTTATTATTTTTTCTTGTGTTTAACTATCCATTTGTTCGTCTATTTCTGTTTCGGGGTTGCGTATTTTATTTTTACGGTTGTTGGTCGTGGAATGGGCGAAGACTCATCGCTGTAGTAGGTACGTAGTTATTCATTTTTATAATAAGACACCAAACACATTTAGTAGTCGATGTGTTTCCTGAGTAAATTGATAAGATGGGTAGACCCTGCATAATGTGGCTCTCAAAAAGTAGTCTTGTTGTCAAAAATAACTTTGGAATCACACACCCTAAAAGAACCAAATAAAAATCCACATAAAACTAAATCTAATTAACCCTGTCGTGAACAGTTTCTGCTATTGTTCACTACCCTCCATTTTCAGCGTTCCACATTACCCATGTAATTGCCCAGGTGCTCATAAATAATATCCGTACTACCCGAAGACCGGGTACCCGGCTACCCGGGAATATATTGCGGATGCACCGACTGCATTACTCTGGCAGTCTCTGTTTTATTTCTGTTAATGGGTAGTGTGTTTTATAGGGCCATTTTGGGGTTCTGCTGAACAGTTTTATGGGTTGGCATTAGAATGGATGAGCTTACAATAATGTTGTGATAATAACCTAAAAATTCATACTTCTTATTAAATAAAGTTTCTTCCAAACCAAAGAACAACTCAGTTTTTCAAAATCAATCTCCTGGCTGTTTTGATAAAACATCATACTGATATTATAAATGTGTAAGTTTGGATGTTCGGTGCTCACGCCAAAACGGTTGAACGGATTTTGGTGAATTTTGGCAAAGAGACAGTTTATAACTTGGATTATTACATAAGGTACTTTTTATACCCGAACTATATTTCTGTAGGGTAATTTTTGACCTCCACGCAGGCGAAACCGCTGGCAATAGCTAGGATTATACTACGAGTTTAATAATTAGGATGAGACTTGTTATCCTGAATAAGCTATCTTTTATGGTCCTTTTTAATAAACAGTCACAACAATGTCAGCGTACTGAACAGACAACCAACCTTTACCAATGTAAAATAAAAGTATTATAATTCACTAATTAATCCTACGTACTTTAATGTACATTAACAGATGAAGATCAGAAAAAACACATCGATATATTCAGTCCAAGGCCAATAACTTTTTCACCGAGCAACAATCCATAAATTTAGCGTAAGTTCTCGTAAGCCGTAACTACCATAACTTTGGCCTCATAATCCGTTGAGGCCATACTTTAGCTTTATGGCCTAGTGGACGCGCGAGTAGCGAGTTACTGTAGGCAAGTAAGCTTATCCATTTTCGTTTGTGACTTCTGGGTGTAGCTATAAACTAAAAATAAAACTGGTTCAAAAAGTGGCCTAAAGATTGGATAGGTCCCAATTTATGTGTTATTTCAAGTGGTTTTTCTGAGGTGGAAAATACTGCTATTCGATCTATTGCCATTCAGTTGAAGGCCTTATGTCCAGCAGTGGACGTCTTTTGGCCGAAATAATGATAATCATTAATCACATCTGATTGTTCTTGAAACTGGACGTTTGACAGAAGGCAGTTTCCTATATTCTTTGGTTATCAGTGACAGATACTAATATACAAACTTATTTTAAACTTCCCTACCTTGACATTTTCGAATTAATCCGCTTAAAACCCCATTCCAGAAACTTTGCAAACATATCTCAATCAACGCTTTAAGCATACGAAATCACAGGGCCTGGGTGTTTCAACAAATAAGTGCTTGAAGCGATTTATTCGAGCGATAAGAGCGCTAAGTGCTGCACGGTGCAAATATTTCGCGTCTAAGTCTTCCTTGCGTTAGTTAGCGCTTACTTACACTCGCTTACGCCGGAGTTTCGCGTGATGTATGCGATGGAGCGGTTCTAAAGATAAGTTTGAAGCGAGGAATATTATTAACTTTCTGTTTCACAAAGCGACCTTCTATATCCAGGTCTCCAAAAGCTTAAACTTCATCGTATATTTTCGAATCAAAGTATCTTTGCCATCAAAGATGATCAAATCCAACTTGCCTGGTCTTGGCTTTTGGCGTTGACAAACAAAAATTTATGGAGTCTGAGTCCCCAAATTATATAATATTCTTTTTTGGTTAACGCCATCAGGCATTTCCGTTAGTAGACTGTGCTGTTATCAAAACGATGTTTGTTTAAGTGTCGCTCTCCCTGAAGAATCAACATACACCTTACAACATAAGCAGCAGATAACGTTCCCACTGCTGGAACATTGGCCTCGACTTAGGACAGGGGAGTGTGATGTATCAATATCTTCGAATTCTTGGATCTAATCCGGTTTCCTCACGCTGTTTTCCTTCACCGTTTTTCGAGCAATGATGATGAAATAAATAAACGCAATAAAAATGTATGCCTAGGCCAGAAATACGGACCTACGACAAGTAAGTCGGGGCCGTCACTGCCCTCAAAAAACCACTGCACTGAATAAAATACAGACAATTTTGTACAAGACAAGTTAGTCGCTGTTCTTTCATCCCTTGCACCACCGTAGCGCACCGCTGTCAGTCTTAACTGGGTTGCTTACGATTTACGTACAACGTTACCCGAGTATCGTAGGCACTTATTAACATCTATTTTAGTTAAACGCGATCCTCACTTACCTAGCTTAGAGTTAATGGCCAAGTAATGATGGAGGTAAATTTGAACTGATAGCAAGTTGATGTTGATGTGGGAACTTAACTGATGCTGGTTACCCTTTAAGTAAGATAATTTATGATTTGTAACTTCATGTTTGTTAAGGAGTCATTGTTTCATAGTATTAATAGTTCTCCGTACCCTATTACATCCCGTGGGTGTCATAAAAGGCGACTAAGGGACTTACTAGAGAATGGGCAGCAGCGTTCTCTATGCTTTGTACCACCATACTGCGATCGCCAACCCGCCTGCCAAGCGTGGCGATTATGGCAAAGCCCCCAAATTGGGGGAGGCCTAAGTCCAGCAGTGGACGTCTTACGGCTGAAATGATGATGATGATGATGATGATGAATAGTTCTCCAGGGGGTCGTAACATCAACATATTATAGGTACTGACAGATTTAAAAAAAAAACTGTTATGTCTGGTCATGATTCTTTACTAACTTGTTGGTGGTGTTCTTCAGAAGGGCCAGATGCGTAGCACTAGTAACCGGCGTGCGTGTGTGACTAGATGAATGAACTTAAATGAGGCAAAAGAAGTGTGTGAGGGTCGCAGCTGGTGGCATTCTGTAGTTTCTACCTACCCCCATGGGAAAAAGGCGTGGTTTTATGTATGTATGTTTCTTCACTATTCTATTTCTCATTAAGGCAAGCAAATCTGAAGGCTATTTCTCGTATTTAAAAATGTTAAAAATCTGCAAATGTCATTTTAGCGACACGGTAATGTCAAACACTTATCGAAAATGTAGGGAAACTCGAGGTAATTATAGATAGAGAAAAGATCAGACAGCAACATTCTTTAAATTAGCGGTAGTAATGTCTTAAGTGAATATGAAAAGCAAGTGTGCATGAAACAAGATGGCCGGTATATCGATGTACGTGCAACCTGTTATCAGTGATGCAGTACATCATTCTGAATTAGCTGATTCATAAATTTTGGCTGATTTGCACTTTTCTATGAAATGGCTGTTTTTTATCAATATTCTACGCTAACCCTTAGCGTATAAATTGTTCGTTGTCGCCTAGAACATAGGGCTGATTTCATGGTTCTAGTGTGCAAGTTGATGCTGCCACCATGTAACGTATACATACAAAAGAAAAAATAAAAATTGCAGCTTAAAAAACGATGTTATGTTAAACTTAATGTTAATTATGTAAGGCTGGTACAGGACAGAAACAAATAAAAATCTAAATTCATGGTTTTGGTTTTAGTTTGTGTTATCATGGTTAACCATGTCATCTAATATTAAAATTAAGATCCTTATACCGCAGACCACGAAGATAATTTCACATAGTAGGTATTTAATTAAACTTGTTCCGTAATCACAACATAAAAGAAAATGACTCAAACCGTTTACTTGTAAATTCAAAATTACAACAAACGAGACTGAACAAGAACAATGCCACAAAAGCTTATTACCTTTTATTACAATAAAAAAACAACAGTTAAGTAGGTACTAATAAAAAAGGACGGACGGATGGACAGACGTACCTTGCGGCATCAGCAACATATAATTTAATATGAAAACCACGGAGGGTATTACGAAGGGAACTGTGATTATGATAAGGTTATTATTACGGGAAATTGCTCTGTCGGTGTGTGTGTTCAAGATAATCGAGGGTATGAATCAAATTTTGCCGACTGTGGTGGTGTAAAAGAGTTATAAAGAGAGACTGATCGAAAACTGTTAACTGAACATAATAATATTTATTTGAATAGATAATATATATTTAGTTAATGAATTTCGGATTTATGGAAATTCAGTGCATGTTCTTTAACAAAGATTTAGAATGCTAAAACATTGTAGAGAAGAAAGCAATGAAAAACAACGACAGTTTTGATTTAACAATCAGTCGGTCGAATAAGTATTGGCTGCGCTTTTTTGTACATTGTCGCAATTTATTTTTTGTTCAAAATCACATTAGAATTTAAAAGCATCTCCAAATCACCATGCACTGTCACCATCACATACCGTTATCCAATTACGTAGACACAATAATCGATCCACGAACAAAGCGATGCATCGATTTCTTTTATCTGTCAATCAAAATCGATTGTTACGACCGATCGAAGCGGACACAACTTTGCGTTTACCACCAAGCTTACATTCTTCAACCTTATGATCTTCAACTCAAGGAGGTGAATTGAGTTGACTGAGTGCAAATATAAGTTAGTTTTTCAAGTAGTGACGTGATGTAGATTGATTGGCGGCAGATCGAGATAACTCAAGCTTTGGATATGCGGCTACCGGTCAGATAGCGAGGCAAATAAAAGAGAAACATTTGTAGACAATGGTGATATTAATTCTGGATACGACAATCATACGGAGTAATAAATGTTCTGGAGTTATGGTTGTTGGGAGCTTGCGTGAAATGTGAAATGGCATGTGAGACAACAATGCTTTCGTTCGTCACGACACATTTTTCAGCTGTTTTTATACGTTATTCCGTGAATTTAATTTTACGACTGTTCTCTCTTTCAGAATGGCGGTCACTACAATGTCAATCTAAAAATTGAGGGGTGATATTTTCACAGTGGCGTGGCAATAAGAAATGTTTAAAATGTGAGGACAGGTTGCAAGTGTTGCCAGAGATGTCCAAGCTAAAATCATTATTTGACTCAAAGAAAACCTTGATGTACACCTGAACAAAGATAAACCCTGGGGGAGGAAAGTAAAAAAATGGTTCTATCCTGTAGTACATTTTCATCCGTCCAAGTATGAAAATCACTTTATTACAAGGCGCCCCATGTCCCTTCTTCGCACGATGCACAATGAGTGGGTATTGAAAAGTAAGGTGTAGTATTGAAAGGTTGTGCAATACTTAAAAGGAATTTTGGGCAAGCTTCAATGTTATTGTGCAACATTTTTTCATTCTCAGTCATTATGTAGTGTAAGATCGTGCATTAAAATTTAAAACTTAATAGAGAAAATAAAAATTTGAAACAAGAATTTAAATTAGAAAGGTTATGTTCTATTCAATATTTTTGCACAACGAAAGCATTGTGCAATATTATTTCAGGCATATGGCGCCTAAGGTAGCGGTGGGTAACCAACAGTAAAAATAATAAACGTTGCTTATATTTATACATACATATAATGACTTCTAGTTTTACAATCAGTGAAACTATTAAAATATTATAACGCTGCTTCACAAAGTTATTGCTAGCAGAATATAACACAATATTTTAAACCCATCATTACTCTTCCAGATCAAATTACAGTAATATCGTTCCTAAATCAATTACACCCTATACGCAAGAATAAAAAGAGGTAAGACAGAAGCTGTAAGGTCGATAAAACGCGCTCGTTTATAACATTCATTACGATAGCATTAAAAAGATGGCGGGTGATTCGTTAAATTTTATCCGGTAGCCGATTGGGATGTGGGTAGCGACGGAAAATAAGACACGTAATTTTTTTGGAAAATTTATTTAGCTTACTGATGAAACATTTTCAATATGTAATTAGCAATCGGCATGCTTTTTATGCAATCCAATTATGAGAAAAGATCACTGCAGATACGTACAATAAAGTGCAACAAATCGATTCGTGAATCAACGAATAAGCCACAATAAAGGTGTTAACAGTAGATTAAATATTTGATTTCGTCGATTTTTTTATTTGGGCCGTTATAGATGATTATCTAGTCTTTAAAAATAAACCCGAGGATATTATATTTATTTACTTAAGATTAACTTTCTTAATTAATTGTTTGTTAAGATTCACTGCTCACGACATTTTCCATCATACCCTAGCAAAACAGTCCACCTTTTATAGACCATAAACTATACAACGCCAATTCAAGCGCTGTTGAAATTTTCTCGCTCATATTTCACCTTACAAGTCATCAGTTTATTACTCGGTAGTAAAACTTTAGGTTAATTACACTATAATTACTTTAGTACATTATGTGCAAAGGGATTACAACATGCCATGTTTGGCTCAGAGCTCATAACTCTTCGTCAAGGTGTCATTAGAAAAACTGGCTGAGAGCGTGTCGGACCACGCACAGTCGTGTTCCGCAGTTAGGATGAATATTATGACATGCAACTTTACCAACCGTAAAAAGATAGTAAGATAGAAATTTTCGAAAAGCCATTATTGGGGTAGTGAAAATATACTATAACCCAAAATGAATTACTTAAAAAAGTCACAACATTATAATGTTGTGACTAAAACATCATAATCTATTCAATTATGGAATTCAACTATCTTCGAGTAAATGATAAATGATTTTATTTCTTGAAGAAATTGTTTCTTTTAAAGACATAATTTTCGCCGGATTATGGGAAGACCATGTGGTGTCTGAAATGGTCTTTTGAGGAAATAACTATACAGATTAAGTGGTCAGTTAGTTTCCACATTTGTCAGTAAAACTGGTTGTGTAATATCCGGACAGACGGCTATGTCACGATATGACTCTGTTATTGCCATTTGGTTACGGAACCCTAAAAACATAATAAGTGTGCTTAAGTTCAGTCATACATTAGACAAAATTGGTTAATTGAATGTTAGTCGGGAGTAATCGTTAAATAATTACATGTTCCATAAAAATTATAGGTATGTAATCGTTTTCCTATTTATGGTCACCATTTTCTAGTTGACTGACAGCGTCCGTTACTCTTGAAAGAACTGCAGGCTTGTAGGCTTGGTTCTGAGGGCAGATAAATAAATGACATCAGACTGTTTTTAACATTTTAGAAACCAGTATAAGAGTACAGAGTGGAGGAGCATCTACGTGCAAACTTTTACCATGGATTCAGCATATAGGATCGTACACTCTCTAGATTTTTGGTCCGATTTCAACGATTTTTTTTTGTAGATTTTCTACAAAAAAAAGTCAAGTAAGCAGGCATCAGGTGCTTGGCTCAAAAAACAAGGCCAAATATTGAGTTTTGTTTTTTTGCGATTTCTCCAGAAGAAGGGCAAATAGATTTCTTTTTTTGTAGATTTTGCTGCGTGGTTTTGTAATTATGTTTTGCTTTTCATCTAAATACAAAATAATAAACAACCTAAACTTAACTATAAAATGCGCAACATTTTCTAAAACTCCCATTTATTTTATTTCAGAATAAGGAACATCTTTTCTGCTGACCATCCACCCACGTGTATCAGCCGATCGACGCCGACCGCAACCGGTCGCCGACTGTCCAAATGATATACTTTTGACAGCTCAGATACAGTTGTGATAACACTGACAGCGGCAATCCGCTCACAGTGCGCACTGATAAAAACTAATGTATTGTCACTAATGAAACGAGCTAGATGAAGTTAGATTTATATAGTTTTATGTTTGTGTGGTACAGAGCTTGCTGTTTAGAGAAAGGATTTGAAATTGGCTCAAGACTTGAAAGGTGTGGAAGGAAAATAAATTACACAGCCACACAAAAAAAAAAATCTGACCTGGAGGTCGCACTATGTGTACTATATGTTTTTGGGGTCGCTGAATCCGAATCTGGGGTCAGTTTTATTCCAGCACATCTGGGTTCGGCTATAACCTCAAAATATACCCTCAAATTTGCTAAATTTGGTTAAACTGCAAACCGTATTGGCTTTAAAACCTTATAATCCTCTATTACAGTAGCTCGATGACCTCTTGCGGCCTGAAAATGTGTACTATGTGTTTTGGGGTCGCCGAATCTGAATCCGGATTCAGCGACCCCAAAAACACATAGGTATCTGAATCCGGATTCAGCGACCCCAAAAACATATAGTACACATTTTCAGGCCCCTACGTCAGAAACTTCGTTAAAACTGACCCCAGATTCGGATTCAGCGACCCCAAAAACATATAGTACACATAGTGCGACCCAGGTCAGATTTTTTTTTTTGTGTGGCTGTGTTATGGGAAGGCGGATAACTGGGTTTTGGAAAGCACTTAAGTGCAAAAGAATAAAATGAAGTATTCACTGTCCATTCGTTGGGAAACACAAATGGTTAAACTACTGATGCTTGGCCACTGATGCTTTCTCCAGTCTGCACGATAGAGCAGTGGTGGCCCAGTGGTAACGGCCGCGACTTACGAGTTGTAGGTCGCAGGTTTGAACCTAGACAGGCGCTTTACTCAATTATATTAACACTACTGCACTGCTCTCAAAACGGCGAATGAAAACATCGTGAGAAAATCGGCGTTTCTTAGAACATGTGACATCTACCAGCCCGCACTGGGCCCGCGTGGCGGATGACGTCTCTCTCCCTCTCACAGAGAAGAGGCCTGTGTACGAGCAGGAGGAACATTATAGGCTGATCATAATAATATAATAATATAATATAATATTCCACAACTATCACACAACGCCATCTAGTCCCAAGCTAAGCAGAGCTTGTGTTATGGGTACTAGACAACTGATAAACATACTTATATATTTCTAAATACATATATACATATTATAGATAAATTACACCCAGACACAGAACAAATGATCGTGCTCATCACACAAACATTTGTCTTGGGTGGGAATCGAACCCACGACCTCCGGCATAGCAGTCAGGGTCACTAACCACTAGACCAACAGGCCTGTCAAATTTCGATTATGTGAAAATGTCGATTATGAGAAATAATATATCTTATGTATATCCACAGTGTGCCAGCATCCTAATTTCTTTACATATCCGAAAAATTGTCCGCTCAACTAACGTAAATAACGAAATTAATGTTGTAAAACTGTCGAAAGCCATTCCTACTGGCAGTGTGTTAATTACTACTCTGAGATACGAAGAGTGAAAAGGTATTTCATTTATGCATGGAAAAGTATAATGTTTGTTTTTTCCAGTAGAAGGCATCGTAAAAAATTACGAAGCTTTTAACTATGTATTATACTGCGTTCACCATTATATCCGCTTTTTTTTTGTTTGGGAAATCATCAAATGACGTCTCCCGTTCGTGGTGGAGCGGAAGAGCGTGTCAGACTTTTATTGACTAAAACCCACCCGTGTTCCTTCAGTTGCCAGGGCCTCGGTAACTTTTTAGAACAAATTACCCTTTTTAGGCTTTAACTAACTGAAATCCACCCGTGTTCCTTCATTTGCCCATATGCCAGGGTCACGGTAACTCTTTCGAACGAATTTTGCGACCCTGGCAGGAACAAATTACCCTGGCAGAGCATTCTATCTGCTTGACCGGGTGATTACACCATTATTGCACACAGCCTAACCATGCTCCAAAATACAAGAATTAAATGTTTTTATTTAACTAACTCTGAAACAGGAAATTTCTTAAATATAACTTAATGATTACTTTACTATATAACTATGTGCTTTATAGTAATTTAACTTTACAATCGTGTTCCGAACAATCATTTACAACTTAACATATCATAAGCTGTCAAATTAAAACACAGCTGTGTCCTACATATAAATACAATACCTACTTATGTTTATCCCAAAATTTAACCCTATCAACCTTGTTACTCAGTAATAAGGGCTATATTGCAGATGCAGCTAGTTCCCCAGCGGTAGTATTTAAGTTTGTAAGTGTAAAGAACTAATATTATGAATTAATCAGTCATGTAATAGATCAAAGTAGTGCAGGAAGTTCTCAATAACGTTGACAACTTCAAGTAAACTGCATAATAATGCCGTTTTCCATTCTGATCTAGTTACATAAAGTGAGGGAAATCAATTAATAACATACATTCAGGCATATATTACATAGTAAATATAATTGATAATAATATTTTTTACACTTGACTGACACCATTAGCTTACATATATTTTGTTGTGCAATAACATGTCAGCATTTTTTCAAAACAGTCCCTTACGATTAAGAAATCAAACAGTACATCTCCAGCTCAAACCAATACAGATTTTTTTTATTTTTTATTCCTGTAACTCTAATTTATTATTATGATTACTTTTCATTTCTTTGACAGATACATTTCCTAGCATAACACACACAGACACACACACACATACACACACACACTCCTCACTATTATCTTATAAGCCTATTCAATAAATATGTTCATCAGATGTATTACATAATTATACATATTTTGTAAAAATGTGTCAATCCACCTAAAATACACTGTCCTTCAAGATACAGGACTCTCCTAGTTTGAAGGGCAGGAGTCTTACTCATATGTAATAGCCATACCTATCTATAACTGAGGCAATACTGATGTTACCTAGGCTAAGTGATTTGTTAAATAAAATGATTACTGCTTAAAAAAAAGTAACTGCTTGGGACATGAACTACAATGATGAAAGCAAATGGAAAGAAAAAAAAAAACTGATAATTTTAAAATTAACTAAAATAATCACTGATGCATTCGGAAACTATCTGGCAGCAAAAAGTAGGTGAGTGTACTTGAAATATTGTTATTATCATATCAAGCCCTTTTCATCCACAAGCAAAAACCCATGAAAGTGACTCTTCCAAGTCAACACACGTGAGCACACTTCCAAGCTTTTCTTTCTCTACAAATAACATTTTATAACCCGCTTTGTTCGAAAGATTTTAAATTGAATATGAAATAAATCTTGTCAATGTTTTTTATGGAAGCCAGTGACAGCGTCTCCATGTCGGCCGTCAGTCTTTCCATGGTTTATCTTAGTTCATTCGTCGAAGAATCACAAAAAATGTCGCCATGACTAATAGGTATATTATGCGTTTATATAATCTGGAATTGTTTTCTAATGAACTGGAAAATAGAGGCTGGAGTTTGCTGCACAGTCAATGTTTGATGAGTTATAGTATGATTGAGTAACTTTGTGAGGACCAATGACGATCAGTCAGGCCCAAATACAGGTATATAAACAAGTGCTCAGAGTGTGGATTCTGTCCGTCCTCTGAGTGACCACAGTGAAGAGGTCGTTGCACAGAAGGCGTTCCGGATCGGTCTTTTGATTGGTAACGGTTCCCCTTCCATGGTGACCACCGGGGTGGTTTTAGTGAGGTAAACATCCCACACTCCTCGGTGTTATCCCCAAAATCCGGGTGGCTCTTCAAGGCAGCCATCCGAAAAAATCGTATAAAAACAAACTAGAACAATAGAAAAAAGTCCATGTTGGTACTGCCCTGGACGACTCCTGTTATAATGTTCTCATGCCATTAGTTAGGTTAAACTTGATTCAGTGCCTCATGTTTGTGTATGTATTAGTCATGATGTACTGGCTTCGATACCCGGTGGTGCGGTGTCAGTAGTTTCTCTATCTGGAATTTCTCAATAAAAGTATGGAGCCTGGATTTGTGCTCTGTTGATGGTAATTGGTTCGCTCCCTATTACATGGGACTTAAACTTATCTGGCAAAATGTTGGTGTACTATAGGTATACTTCTGCCTAGCCCTTTGGGGAAACAAAGCGTGATGTTATGTAAGATAGATTAGATCCAGTAAATTAGGCGTGAAATGGTAGGACTGACAGCCAGACAGAGATACTTTCGTATTTATAATAGGTATTAATAGTACGGATTATTTTCCCTAGAGTGTTGTATATTACTTTAAAGGGTTATGGTATCATAATACAGAAAAATTGAGGAAATGACGAACTGAAAATGTAACAACATGGTTCCTGGTATCATGCCTAATTAGTGAATATGGAATACGGATAATGGTTATTAATATAAAAAATGGGACCGCAGATGGGTAGTGATGCGAATGCGCAATTCATTGCGAATAAAAAGAAATTTGTTGAAAATTATTCCGTGTGGACGTGTGCCGGACGTAAAAATATCATCATGCCATTTCTACCCGTGAATGTAGTAAAAGCTAAGGGACTTACTATGGATAGCAGCATAATCTATGTATTTTACTATCATACAGCAATCGCCAACCCGCCTGCCAAGAGTGGCGATTATGGCAAGCTCTACCAAATTTGCGGAGGCCTGTGTTGAACAGAGGACGTCTTGCAGCTGAAATAATGATGAAAATACAGAAATTATGAAAAGTGTAACTGCTTCGCATTTCGATGTCGAAACTACTACAGAAGTGAAAGTAGATGTTCTCACACAGCTAACGAATTATCCCTTCTGACTTAATCTTTGTAACACTAAATTGAAGAATTCTTCGAACTTTTGAGCACAATATGTAAAAATCTGTCGGAAGAAAATCAAAAACGGTGATCATCGTACACTATACAGGTGGCAGGAAATTGAAGCATATACTATAAGCACGACTTCTGCTGATGATTCTAGACTCACTAACGTGGATTTTTTTCTTTGGATATAAAAATCTGTCGTATTATAGAAAAGTGCAATAACCTATGTGGTCAAAATGTTTAGAATAAATTAATATTGTTGTTTTCAATACCCGACGAGAAATTTCAATGCTGGGGGTTCGGATTCATGTACTGAACCCATAGTTGTATCCTGTTATATTTCTATTGATTCGTAGCAATGTTTTTGAGTTTTAATGAGAACATTATCCTCCTTTTGGAGCAATTGCAATAAAACCACGATATCATATTCCGCCTAGTCTTTTCCCGACTACATACGTCGAGGTTGGCTTCAAGTATAACCGGATGTAGTTGAATACCAGTATTTTACGTGAGGCAACTGCTTATCTGGCCTCCACAAACTAGCTATTGGGTACCATGATACCTGATGGTGCGACTGGTTGTCAGATTTTCGGGCTTCTAACGACCCAGAACAATATTAAAAAAACATGTATAATGATAAAAATTAGCATATCACAAGCAAAGGAGGATCGATCCTGCCAGGGTCGCGAGATTGTTCGAAAGAGATACCGTGACCCTGGCACATGGGCAACTGAAGGAACACGGGTGGGTTTTAGTGTAGTCAAGAGTTTAGCAGAGAAAGCTAAACTACACGAGACTGATCGAGCTAACAACATCACTACAATGTATTAGTCTAATTACAACTGCCGATCTAATAAACTGATAAATAATTGAAAAGTCCCTAAGGTTCAACGCGGTCGACAAACATTAACCTAATTACCTAGTAATTGTTTCACACACGAATTTTTCTTTAGTTGCAAAACCAACGTATTGGCGAGAGGACGTAGGGAAGAATGGCGGAAACGGAGTAAGTAAATGCTATTAATTTAATTGTTAAAGTTAATGTGGTTGTTTTAAAGGTTAACAGCAAATATGATTCCTTAATAACATATAGGTCGGTCCACATGTATTCGGTCGGTGCACTTGCTTTTTAAGATCTTCTATCGTCATGAACTTTCAAAAAGAAGATTGTTTTTCTTTTTAAACTAGGTGCTTCAAAAATCTCTGCGAAACCTCTATGAAAGTGTTGTAAGTTCGTTGATCCTGTTGGAGTTTAGGGTCGTTTTTAACTGTATAATTACTTAATATTGATGATTTAACATATGATTTCATTGATTTATTGCGACACGGTTGAATTGCTATTTCAACTTTATTTTGTATTCCGTGGTAGTTTTAAATTCGCTGGCTCTCGTTACTGGAACGTCATACCCGCCTCCTTTTTGCGCTTAACAGACAATTGGTACTTTCAGAAAAGAAAACATAAAAAATACCTTCTACAGCTTCAAAAGATACCGAACTTTGAACCTACCCTTGGTTTGCTGTCAGCTGGCTGGTTGACCAAACGTTTGGCAGCGATTCTTCTCTGAACGAAACAAATGCTGCCTGCATTTGTTTCGTATCTCGTTTTTATTTTTTTTGTTCTAGTGTAGGACTTTGTTTTTTTTATTTTCTAGAAATACTGTTATTCTTAGTTTTTTTTTTATGATTGTGTATGTTAAGTATAGTATGTGATCACATACTAAACTAAACATATACAATCATTCCCGTGCATTTATATTTTTGTTACATATTTCTTTAATTGCTTTTACGTTTTTTTTAACTTCTAACTACTGAAAACATTTGTTTGAGGCATATTTAGTAAATTACATGAACAACACACATTATCTTATCCCTATTTTTTTTTCCAGCGAAGATAATGGAGTGGTCATCGTTACTAACGTATTTGGCGATATTTGTATTCGTAAAGCAAGGAGAAAACGGCAAAAACTGTTAGTAAAGGAACTAATGTTTGACTATGCAAACAATACAACACTGCATGGTCTTCCGTACGTCACTAGAACAGGACTTACTCTCATCGAAAAGTAAGTACTGTATAGCGGATTTCTTTTTAATTTTTACTTTAATATGCCCATAGAAATATAATCTGTTTCGCTGCGATTAATTTAGAATTTCAAATTTGTGTCATCTCCTGAGAAATTAATTTTGAAGATTTTTCAAGGCAATTTTGCTCTACATTTACCTATGTAATTCACACCAAATTAAACAACAACATAGAAAAGCCTCGACATAGAAAAGAGCCAAGCAAACGGTTAACCCCACCAAAACATGCATCGGTGAAGCTCGACCTGAATTAACATGCCGGCGACAACGTGAAAAGATGCCCTCCTATAGACAAATATCACCCTTCTCTCCACTAGTCCAATGCTTACTTAAGGCTGCATACTCGGTAGGCTCGTAATCCTTTCCTATACTATGGGCACGTCTTCCCTACCATTACAGCGCCCCCCGGTCTATTTCTTGATATGCTATAGCCCATGTAGCACCATGAAACATGAGGCTTCAAAGACTAGTGCAAATCTTGGGGTTCATTCGATTATTCGAGTCTGGTCAAACCACGCTGAGATCGGTGCAATTCATTTCATTTCATTTCATTTCACACCAAATAAAACAAGAATATTTTTTATGTTAGCCGGTGTGATATTAGGTTCCTTTTGGGAGAGAACCTTTACAGTTCCTAGTAATAATTGATGACCTTAATCTTGTAGCTACTCTGTTTTACTAAGCAATTCAAACACTAACATTGTTTGATGTTTGTACTTGATAAAAAAACTATATCTTTTTCTTTTGTTCCTTCTGTTCTCTTTTCTTTGTAATATGAACCCAACATGGTTTAAATTTTGTCTTGAAATGTTTTAGAGAGATGAATGTTAGTAACGTCACTTTGATCCGATTTCATTTTCCGTTATTTTTCAGAATCTTCTGGCTAATGACTTTTATTGCTAGCGTGTGCATGTGCATGTTCTTGATCAGTAATTTATGGTTTAAATGGCAGTCCAGTCCAGTCATAGTTACTCTCAGTGAACAGCTAGTTCCTGTCTATAAGGTGAGTTATTATAGCTTCATCATTATCATCATCTTTTAGCCAAAATTCTCGGGACACAGTTCGTTTCTCGTCCCAACTATTAGTAATATCTCTCCCATATCCCGTAGATGCGTGCCACCTTGACCAGTTTGATAGACAACCTGTTCAAAGTCAAAGTTAAATCGTTTATTTCAATAATATATTAAAAAGCTCTTTTGAATGTCAAAATGTCCAAAAAATATAGATTTCATTTCTAGTTGTCCCTTGCAAAGGTAGTATCATACTTAGAATAATGGGCAAATAACTCCACAGATATTGTTTAAAAATGATAAACAATATTTTGTTTCTATTTATTACATAATTGTATGTGAAGACGATGTACCTAGAATAATATTACACTAATACTATAGGTTTAAAAAAAGAATGCAGGTGACAAGCATCGGATACACTAATTTACAATTACACGAGACCATCATGTTCAATACACAATTATTATTCTATGAAGAGAAGAGAGTGAAATGATTAAAAAAAACCGGCCAAGTGCGAGTCGGACTCGCGCACCGAGGGTTGCGTACAAACCTGTAGGTATTTTCGGTTTAAAAATATATTTTTTTTTTAATTTTTATATTTCAGTTGATTGAATGTAAGGTAAATTGCGGTTTACGATTTATGACGTTTTAAAAAAAAACTACTCACTCGATCTCGTTCAAACTAATTTTCGTTGGTAGTTTGCATGGTAATGTACATCATATATTTTTTTTAGTTTTGTCATTCTCTTATTTTAGAAGTTACGGGGGGGGGGGACACACATTTTACCACTTTGGAAATGTCTCTCGCGCAAACTATTCAGTTTAGAAAAAAATGCTAATAGAAACCTCATTACCATTTTTGAAGACCTATTCATAGATACCCCACACGTATGGGTTTGATGAAAAAAAAACATTTTTGAGTTTCAGTTCTATGTATGGGGAACCCCAAAATTTATTGTTTTTTTTCTATCTTAGTGTATAAATCTTAATGCGGTTCACAGAATACACCTACTTACCAAGTTTCAACAGCATAGCTCTTATAGTTTCGGAATAAAATGGCTGTGACATACGGACGGACAGACAGACAGACAGACAGACAGACAGACAGACAGACAGACAGACAGACAGACATGACGAATCTATAAGGGTTCCGTTTTTTGCCATTTGGCAACGGAACCCAAACAATAGGTTCGTTTTTATTTTTAAATTGCTGAACGGGCCTGCCCCGGACTAAGACCACGCTAGATTGACGTGATTTTAATGAGAATTAACTTATTTTACAGGTACCATTTCCTTCAGTCACAATATGTCCGCAATCAAAATGCAAAGTGTCAATCTACGATTTTACCAAAGAAAAAATGATAGTGGATGACTTCATGTGGCATAGCAAAGACACCATTAACGACACGTAAGTTTTTATTTACATTAAAGTTGGTTTTGTTAAGGCTCTTGTATATGTCAGAGTCACAACTCGTCAAACCTACTTTTGACGGCGTAAAATTATTCAAAACTATTACTTAAACCTGTTTATAAATCATGTTTTTTCTTTGCTTTAGTAAAGCACTTTTGTTTCAAACAGTATAGTTTTTTATGATTTTCGTTGTTGTTGTCAGAGCGGAAATAAATCGAAAGATGGTTTTGAAATCGACCCTGTTTCCGATTTTTTTTTCAATGGGTCACGATACATCGTTTTTTATCGTGTCTGAAATCTTTTATTTTCTTAAAACTAGGATGTTTCTATGACAATTTTTTCAGGGTCAAAATAATCTAATTTGCCCATTTAATATTGATTCAATGACTCCCCGTTAACAAACAGGCCGTGCCAGGTATTGCTACGCCTGTCGAGGTCTGTTGCGGCCTATGCTGAGAATTTCCAAATAAATAAAGTAAAAAGAAATGCGCCCGTACAGGCCGCGATAGACGCCCCGCACCGTGCCTCGCCGCGCCTTTTAATTGCTGACCTCCGATGAATCGAACAGGCGACGCTGACGTTAGGCCACTGCAGGCCTCATCAGGTGCATGGCCTGTTAGCCTGGTCTGGATTGGCGGCGTAAGGCCTGGAATAAAGCGGACTTTGGGAACGCGGTAGTAAGCTGGTTTTTAGTAAAGAAAACGTGCTTTAACCTAATAACGGTTTATACCGAAACCAGTCAAAAGTAGTTTGACGTAAAAAGTAGTTTTTAGTATATCTTATACCTTTAAACGAGCAATTCTTGTATATATATATGTATATATAATCTGAATCTCGGAAACGGCTCCAACGATTTTCATGAAATTTATTATACAGGGGGTTTCGGGGGCGATAAATCGATCTAGCTAGGATTCATTTTTATAAAATGTCGTTTTATTCGTGTTTTCAATGACAAACTTTATCGATAATCAACTTGAACATAAACTTATTATTTTAAACATAAATTACCAAAAAATACCGAGCAAAGCTCGGTCAACCAGATATTGTATAATTTATGTTTACCCCGTTTTCCGTTGTTGATTCTAAATTTGTTGTTGTTTTATCTAACTACACTAATTAGAAGTTTCTTTAAAATTGTTTATTTTTCAGAATGAGAGCAAAGATCGCTAAGTTTGACAGTATATCAGGAGTTTGCGGTATTGCTCATTACTATAATTTATCTGAAATATATCCCAATGGTTATACTGATTCTTCTGTTGTCAAAAATATTATGGAGGTAAGATATTTTGTTTTTTTTTTAGGGTTCCGTTGCCAAATGGCAAAAAACGGAACCCTTATAGATTCGTCATGTCTGTCTGTCTGTCTGTCTGTCCGTCCTTCCGTATGTCACAGCCACTTTTTCCGAAACTATAAGAGCTATGCTGTTGAAACTTGGTAAGTAGATGTATTCTGTGAACCGCATTAAGGTTTTCACACTAAAATAGAAAAAAATAATAAATTTTGGGGTTCCCCATACATAGAACTGAAACTCAAAATTTTTTTTCATCAATCCCATACGTGTGGGATATCTATGAATAGGTCTTCAAAAATGGTAATGAGGTTTCTAATATTATTTTTTTTATGAACTGAATAGTTTGCGCGAGAGACACTTCCAAAGTGGTAAAATGTGTCCCCCCCCCCCTGTAGCTTCTAAAATAATATATATTTTTTTAGTTTTATAATTCTCTTATAAAACTAAAAAAAAATATATGATGTACATTACCATGTAAACTACCACCGAAAATTGGTTTGAACGAGATCGAGTGAGTAGTTTTTTTAAAACGTCATAAATCGTAAACCGCAATTTACCTTACATTCAATCAACTGAAATATAAAAATAAAAAACATTTATTTTTAAACCAAGAATACCTACAGGTTTGTACGGAACCCTCGGTGCGCGAGTCCGACTCGCACTTGGCCGGTTTTTTTTAAATGTAAGGTCAATGGTGAAATTATTTGATTGTAAACTTGATGATAAATTATGGACTGTACGATACGGGTGCAATTTTCCATACTTTATAATATATCTATGTCAGACCATAGAATTGTGAATGTACCGGGGTTCACAATCTGTCATTTATTGGCGACCATAAAATTCCAGTCTTTAATTTTTTGGTCTTGGCTGTAGCCGAATTGTTGGCAGTAACAGTAATGAATCCAGGGCACCGATCAAATGGGCTAGGTTTGGCTAACCTAACCTAGCCCATTTGGTCCGTGCCCTGCATTTTGTAGTTTTAAAACTATGACAAGCCGCTCTACTTCCCAGTTAGCCGCAGTTACTAAGCTGTTAGTATTCGGGCAAGGTGTGATCCTTCGTTTGCAAGTTTGATACCAGTACAGGTTATAAACTATCCAAAAGTAATGCATGAAATTGTAAATGGTTTATAATTTATAACTAACTAGCTTTTGCCAGCGGCTTCGCCCGCGTGGAGGTCGGAAATTATCCCGCGGGAACATACTACCGGGATAAAAAGTAGCCTATGTCCTTTCTCAGGCTCTAAACTATCTGTGTTCCAAATTTCATTTAAATCGGTTCAGTAGTTTTAGCAGGAAAGCGAGACAGACAGACAGACCGACAGACAGACAGAGTTACTTTTGCATTTATAATATTAGTATGGAAGTATGGATAGTATGGATGTAGTAATATAGTATGGAAGTATGGATAGTATGGATAAAGTATAAAGTATGGAGTATGGATGATGTTGATAATGTTACTGTACTGACTCATAATTGTAGTTGTGCTGTTAATGCTCAGTAGTTGAAATAATATAAAGTTTATAGACTTTTTATTTTCAGGTTTCTCCAAACAACACGGATGTATTTTTTAAATGCCATGTTCATAATAAACTTATCGATTGTGATGAATTGTTTGACATGGTTTTAACCAGCGAAGGAGTGTGTTTCAACATGAATTCACTAGCAGCTAGAGAGATATTTAGAATAAAGAAGTAATAGTGTTTGATCTTTCTTTATTTTAATTTAATTATAACTTTCCACAATACCTAAGTAGCTTAAATGAAAGTACTATGACTTAATCAAACGATAATGATAAAAATATTCATTAATTGACAGCTTGCAAAGAGACTATAAATACTTGTACACCACAAAACGTCGCAAAGGGTGGTCAGTGGAACACGGATACAGCAAGCCAATAATTAATCAAGATCACACACACTCAGACCTTTATCCAGCTCCTGGAGCGGTAAGTTTAAAAACCCGAACAGACTTCCTTTTCTTATAGAAAACAAAGAGTTATGAAGTAAAATGATGAAATTATGCATAAAATTATGTGAATATGTGTAGTATTGTAATTTAATATTGATTTTACATTGATTATTTCAGGAAAATGGCGAAACACCCGATGTTGAGGTTGTGTTAAAACATAGGTTTGCCGACCGTGATAATCTCTGTAACGGCATCAACTCAGGATTCAGAGTAAGATTCATCAACATCAATCATTAAAAAAAATTATATCAAACCCATTTTGTAACGAAGTTCTTTAACGCGTCTTGCGGTAGTATCTAGTTGACTGGTAGACATCGTCACTTAAGAGCCCTTTTACAAAATTTGAACGCTCGAGTTTAGGTAAAAGACGGCAATCTTATGTATGTGTGCGTAGCTATCCACACATGCACAATACAAACAGTGTAACGCGAGTGTCGAGCCGGTCTAAACAATCTTGATCCGTTAGAATTATAATGCGGTATTTAGATATTTATGAAAATACTTATTTTATTTATCCAGTCTAATAAAGATTTCTAGACTAATAAAAAAAAAATACAACTCTATGTTATGTAAAGTATTCAATAAAAATAAAAAATTAAAACAATTACATATTGGTGCCGATTCTGTTGTACACCGAACTAAACTAACAAAACTATCTCTAAAATTGCTTACTTTTAGCTATGAGAATTGTTACGCTATTCTGCAAGAAATAATCTCTTTTAAAAATTATTTTGACACGACTAAAATCAAATTTGGCAATCGCGACTCAACGTGGTATTTTTAGGGTTCCGTTGCCAAATGGCAAAAACGGAACCCTTATAGATTCGTCATGTCTGTCTGTCTGTCTGTCCGTATGTCACAGCCACTTTTCTCCGAAACTATAAGAGCATGCTGTTGAAACTTGGTAAGAAGATGTATTCTGTGAACTGCATTAAGATTTTTACACTAAAATAGAAAAAAAAAACAATAAATTTTTGAGTTCCCCATACTTAGAACTGAAAATCAAAAAAAAAAAAAATTCATCAAACCCATACGTGTGGGGTAAAATGGTATAGAGGTTTCTAATATATTTTTTTTCTAAACTGAATAGTTTGCGCGAGAAACACTTCCAATGTGGTGAAATGTGTGTCCTCCCCCCGTAACTTCTAAAATAAGAGAATGATAAAACTAAAAAAATATATGATGTACATTGGTGCCGATTCTGTTGTCACAAAATTCTCTAAACTAAACTAAAAATCACTAAAATTTGGTTTATTCCTGTCAAACGACGATTTTCTATTCTGAAATAGACTAAAATGACACAACTTAACTATATTTTAGTTTGACAGCACTAAGATTGCACGAGTTATTAGTTTAGTGAAAATGACAATTTTGCTTTTCTGAGATTGCCGGTTTTCACCAAAAATGTTGACTAAAATAATTTATTTTAACTAAATCTGACTATTTTTAATCGCGATTAAAAAGGTGTGGAATAAAACTAGTGGTCATGAACTAAAATTCTCAACAACGCCTCGCCTTCACGTGCAAAAACAGTTCTGTACTTTTTATTTTCCTTTTGCTTATATCTTGAAAATGGCGTGTCCTATCGCAAAAATAATGAAATTTTCGACCCCCTTAGTACACCCCGGAACATTTAAATCTCAACACGTGGGTAACATTTTTTTTATATTTTTCAAACAAAAGTGAAAAATTCCATATAAAACACGTCCAGGCTGCACCGTAGCACGCGCCTTCGTCTCTCAAAAAAATCATTCTACGCAATTCACACACAAGTAAACGTTGCGAAAACAAAAGAAAAAAAAAATACCACGTTGAGTCGCGATTGTCAAATTCGATTTTAGTCGTGTCAAAATAGTTTTTAAATTTAGAGATTTTTCCTTGCAGAATAGCGTTACAATTCTCATAGCCAAAAGTAAGGAATTTTAGAGATAGTTAAGTTAGTTTAGTTCGTGTTCAACAGAATCGGCACCAATACCATGTAAACTTCCACCAAAAATTGGTTTGAACGAGATCTAGTAAGTATTTTTTTTAATACGTCATAAATCGTAAACCGCAATTTACCTTTCATTCAATCAACTCAATTATAAAAATTAAAAAAAAAAACATTTAATTTCATAAACATAAACCTTTTGCATAAACCGAGAATACATACAAGTTTGTACGGAAACCTCGCCTCGGTGCGCGAGTCCGACTCGCACTTGGCCGGTTTTTTTTCTTTTGGCTTCGCAACTTAGTACTTGTGCGCTACGCAATGAACTTGCTGAGATACGAAGGCGCGCGCAAGGGGGCATCCTGGACGTGTTTTATATGGAATTTTTCATTTTTGTTTCAAAAATAAAAAAAAATATTACCCACGTGTTGAGATTTATATGTTTGGTTTGATTTATGTGGTTTTATAAAGGGGGTCGAAAATTTCATTATTTTGGCGATAGGACACGCTATTTTCGAGATATAAGCAAAAGAAAAAAAAAATACAGTACTGTTTTTGCACGTGAGGCGAGGCGTTGCCGTTGGTGTGAATTTTTGTTTATGACCACTAGTTTTACTCCACACCTTTTTAATCGCGATTAAAAATAGTCAGATTTAGTTAAAATAAATTATTTTAGTCAAATTTTTTCTACAATCTATTAAAATAATGCTTTACTTGATAATTAACGAAACTCTTATTCAAAAACAAAAAAAAATGCGAAGAGTAGCAAAATGTTGTAGTCGTAGTATATTTTTGCCTTCACGATACGAGTACCCGTAAACTGAGACGCGGGAAAAATTGACATAGATCCTTCCCCGTTGGGCGCTTGCGCCGTACTAAACGCTGCTCGCTTGTGCATCGTAATTTATTCTAATTTAGAGTGATTTCAAAAACGATATTATGTCTAATTAAATGAACAGATTTAAATAAAACTTGAGAATTCGATTTGTTATAGAGCATCCTTTATACTGACATGATTTTTTTAATGTAATTATGCTTTATTCAAACCAAAAAAACGCGATAAACTTGCGAATAGATCGTAAAAATTGCCATAAGACTTTATTTTTTTTACTAATTAATGTTATTAAAAATCAATATTCTTGTACTAAATGTAACAATTAGATTATATGTCTGTTGTTTTGTGTATTTTTTTTACTCAAATTTCTACATATTAATGATAGAAATAGGAGTCTGAAATTGTTCCTGCGCTGATTTTTACGAAAACTAGTTGTGGGAGATTAATTACTACAAAGTAAACAAACAAGTTTTTGTAAATGTTCTACTAAAAGTGACAAAACAAAAGATTGATCTATTTTTTACATGTATTCGTCAATGCCAGAGTATTTATAATGATGAGATGAGAGGTAAATAAGGCGACTAAAATCTTAGATATTCGCGCAAAAATGTAAAATGGCTCATTGTGCCCCTCGATAAGACTTTCTGTCTTCGGACTTAACGACGGAACTTCTTTGATGAACGGCCTCCTCCAACCACATGCGTCTTATTTAATACGCTTTTATTAGCTTGGAGTATACACTCCAAGCTAATAAAAGCGTATATATGTAACAGTACAAGTAACAAATGACTCAAATATGTTAGTAACAATATTTCTTATCAGCTATGTTAGTAAACTTATCCTAAACACTTAACCTACACTGAACGAAACGACCAAACGACGACCATATTTGAACATGGTTTTTACCTCCTTCACAACGTTGGATAAATTTGAAACTTTGCACAGTTATCAAAGACTTATGACAATACAATAATTTAAATAGTTTGTCCCATTTCCTGATCAGGATCTTCTCAGGATTAGCGATTTTTATATCCGGGGAATGTCTTGCACCATGTAATCGTATGAAATAAAGTTTCCGGAGAGGAAGCCTAGGAAACGGCGACAATTTTTTTTTTTAAGAAAACCTTCGTGTGCTTGGTGTCAATTGTCATATTTTATTGACAGATATTGGTAAGAGTTGAGTCATTATAAAATATCTTTAAAAAAAACACCCGATGTTTTTTTACAATAACGTATTTTATCCGCGTTCGGCGATTGAATTGGCCATTTACCAATCCAGGGCCAATCGGGGCGTCGAACGCGGTCGATACGTCAAGTCGAGATTGTTAAAAGAAATGCATACTAGGACCACAGGTTATCAGTCCTCCTTTTGAAATCTCGTTATATACGAGTCCAGTTATTACAATAATTAATTTCAGGTATACATCCAGCATCCTACCGATTTGCCTCAGTCATCGCTGTACTACTATGCTGTTATAAATGAACAGGTTTCTTCAATGGCGCTCAGTTTCAATGAACTCAATACTTTAGAAAATTTGAGGGGCTATGATCCGGAAATGTGAGAATATGATATTTTTGCTTATTATTATTTGATTTTCAATATCCGCAAAAGCCATTTAAAGTTCATTTCAATGTTATATCATTTTCTATGAGAAATGGGGATAAAGTCATGTAAAAAGTTTAAAGATTAATAATGTATTTAAAGTACAAATGTGCATGGCTGTTTGAGTTGGGAAAAACAAAGAAATGGGGGGTGGATTAGTCTAGCCATACCTCTATCTAACAACCACGTTAGGAAGAGGTATGGCTTGACTACTGAGGTGACGACTAATGGAAAAGTAAGGAAGAAGAAATCATACATTTTTCTCTGTTTTGGACTGGTTTTAGACGACAATGCTATTTTCCTGATGAGCGATACCTGAAGTATTTCAGCCTATACACAGCCTCCAACTGTCGGATTGAATGTCTGTCCAACATAACTCATGAATTCTGTGGATGCGTTGCATTCCACATGCCACGTAAGTATATTTATCTGATATCATCGGGTCGTTATCTCTTATCCTTAATAGTTTTATGCAATCGAGACGTGAACACGCGATTGTTGATGGGTTTTATCGGACAATAATTTTTTTTTTACACATTGTTACAAATGAAAAATAATATTAATATCTTTACAAAGTAGGTACACAAGAAAGTGACATTTCGTGTCTCTACGCTTAGATGTTTTTAACTCCGTAACGGATTTCAATACGGTTTTCATCAATAGACAGAATGATCCAAGAAGAAGGTTTATATGCATAATACGCGGGCGAAGCCGCTTGCAAAATTAAGTGTCCAATGTTTTTCATGTCAGCCTGTATTTTCATCTTTTTTGCTTTTGTTTGTTGCTCTTTTTTCTGTTGAAATAATTTATTATAATTTCCTTTTAAGATGCAAGCAGTAACAGAATCTGTACCGAGCAACATGAGTCGTGTATGTCGGCTGCAAGAAGTAAGTTTGTGGATCAGTATATTTATAGGGAACTTAACCTCTAAGTCCCTGAGATACCACATTTGGTATCGACACAATGGTTTTTTAATTGTGTCTGTAATTACGGTAATTGATTGGTTAAACATAACTGGTGAAACGTGGGTGTATTATAGGTACACCTCTGCAATTCTTTCTTCATTGATTGAATGAATCCTTAATTTATCTTTCAGGATCAATGACAACCCGAGAATTAGATAAAGATAGTTTCAAATGTCATTGCCTCCCAGCCTGCAACAGTATAGACTATGAAGCTGAAATACTGAAGACCGATTATAAATTGAAGCAATTCATCAATACCTACTTTCAAACTTTCAATGATACTGATAAACTTTTCAAAGGGTAAGTAAGTCGACAAACACCCGTATTGAAATTGGAAGAATTATTACTTCCCCCTAATTTTTATAGATTGTATAAACAAAATAATGATCATGAATCGGGAATGCCAAAATCATTGTCATTCATTTGTTTTAAATGATAGGAGTCATGATGACTAATCGCAATAGTGACGATTGGTAACTCTAACAACCATTATAGAATAATAATCATTTAAATCATAAATACAACCCTCAAGTTGATCTTTCTTAATTTGCCTGGAATAATTCGAGACGAGCAAGTTTTAGGCACGTTTCCTTTATTTTAAGCAAAGGTTAAAGGCCAATTATTTTAAATGATACTACGATTTCACAATTTCAACTCAAAAATTTTCATTACTACAGTAGAACCCGTTTAAGACGATCACGCTTAATACGATTTCTCGCATAATACGCCACTTTACGCCAGTCCCTGCAGCTTGAGACATATTTTCATACATTTCTTAACGCTTAATACGATTCGTCATCCCGTTTAATACGCCCGAGCCCGAGCCGAGAGGTCTAACCGAGCGCTCTAACGCAGCCCCCCGCCCGCGCGCTCTGATTCTTTTGTAATAGTGCATCATTTGTTTGTTACAATATGACTACAATTAAGCGAAAGGCATTGTCACTTCAAGAAAAAATAAGAGATATTGAAAGTTTTCGATAAAAAAATCACAAACAACAAATCAAACTCAGTTAGCTACTGAGCTACACTTACCAGTTTCTACGTTACGTACCATTTTAAAGAATAGAGAAGAAATTAAAGATAAATACAGATTGGGAGGTGTGCAGAGAAAAAAGCAAAAGGTAGGAAAGTTTGATAAATTGGAAAAAGTTTTAGTGGAATGGCTTCATCAAGCACGAGCTTTAAAACTGCCCATAAGTGGCCCCATAATATGCGAGAAGGCTTACAGATCACATATACACTGAGAAAACTGAGAATCATAAAAGAGGTGAATTCAGCTTAAAGTATGATGAATTCACTCAAAGGACGGAGCATAGTGATTCACCAAAAAGAACGATGATAATACTATTGTTGATGATAACAGTATTTAAGATGATGTGTCACCATGGATTTAGTTTTAGTTACCTACTATTTTTCGATGCCTTCCTCATATATCCAGTTATATCCTATTAGTTTTCCTACAATTTTTCGGTGACTTCCTCACATATTCAGTTATGTCATACAATTTTTCCTACTATTTTTCGGTGCCTTCCTCATATATCCAGTTATATCCTATTATTTTTCCTACTATTTTTCGGTGACTTCCTCACATATTCAGTTATATCATACAATTTTTCCTACTATTTTTCGGTGCCTTCCTCATATATCCAGTTATATCCTATTATTTTTCCTACTATTTTTCGGTGACTTCCTCACATATTCAGTTATGTCATACAATTTTTCCTACTATTTTTCGGTGCCTTCCTCATATATCCAGTTATATCCTATTATTTTTCCTACTATTTTTCGGTAACCTCCTCGTATTTTAGGTTAGGTCCTCTTACTTTTCCTACTATTTCCTCATATCTCTGGTTATAGCCTATTATCTTACGGAGGTCGCCCTCAATAGGAGGATTGTGTTTTTTAATAAACCAATTAATATCTCTATAATACACCAGTGATTAGTTGTAGTTCTACTCATTCTCCATCAGTAGGACTACAACTAAATACTGGTGGATTACACAGAAATTGTTTGGATTATTAGAAATCACAATCCTCCTATAATTGAGGGCGCCACTGGACTTACATGATCCCCTTATTTTTAAGTATCCAATATTGGTTCTTTCCTTTTAAATATTATTAGGTGTGAGCTCAACATTAAAAAAAACTGAAGAACCCTAAACTTGAACCTTAAAAAAATGGAGAGTAAGTAAAAAAAATAGAAAAAAGTACCTTGGCAAGAATGGTAAGAAGGTGAAAAGGGATGTATGTATAAATTAAACAGAAAATTGAATGGTATTTTTATTTCCATAGTATGAATGAATAATTATTATATACTCTAAACATTTATATTCAGTATAAAAGAAGACTGTTTTGTTTAGAAACATCCTCGCCTTAATGATTACAGTATCTATTTGTCGGTCATTATAAAGAATCATTATATACATTATGTTCAATAATTCTAGTTTTTACAAATTAAAATAAAGGTTGAGACGAGTAGAAATTTAATTTACAAAAAATAACAAACTTTACATTAATGTACCTATAACTAAAACATTTTTGCCCTTAAGGTGATTGCTTCAGGGTAGCCGTTTTTTGCAATTTGCAGGCCAGTGCTAGGTTGTATGTTAATTAAATGTTGCACGCGGGTGTAAGTACATAAGTTGTACTACATACGTCTTACACCCGCGTCTAACATTTCAATCAAAACCTAGCACTGGCCTGCAAATTGCAGAAAACGTAAGAAAATTTGAATTTCGCGGGCTACCCTGACGCTTTCACCTTAAAGCTGCATACAATAAATTGGTTATATTATTATAGTAAATATCTATTTTCAAGTAAAGTGCTACTATAAACACTCCGATGAGACTAATCTATCAGCATTATCAAGGACTTCCGGTTCACTATCAGCTTCAATGTATATGTGCTCAGTTGCTACTTTGGTAGTCTCTGTTTCACACATAGGAACTACGCAAGCCTCGTTTGAGGTGGATGGCAAATAACGAGTGTTTACTTTATTCAAATGTTTTAAGTTAACATGTTTTCTAAATTGTCTAACGTCCGTGAAATACCGGTAGCATGCGTCTTCACCACATTTATAAACTCCAGTAATATCAATTTTTTCACATTCTTTCCTTATGTGGGTAATAAGTGAAGAAAACGTGGGAAAAGTCCTTTTACAACTGTGACACTTCATCTTAATTTAAATTGTGACTCCGAGAGTAACTAATATCTCCTTCACAGATTGTGACATACGATCGTACGATGTTTTGACTTTGTAAAAACCAATTTGGATAATAAGCCAAATATTATAGCTTTCAGTAGGATATTTAGCCGCAGTAGCATGAAATATTTTAAAAGTCACATCAACAGCCTCAGTTAGTGTTGTGAACTTGTAAAACGTATTGTCACATACTGTGAAGGAGACACCTGACTGGCGGCACCAAATTATAAATGGTTGGAGGCTAATACCTAGGTTTTGAAGCTTTTGGCGACGCTCCTCAATTACCACCTGCACGTCTGCGTCATCATCCACGATGGTCACAAATCCATCCAATATCTTCGCTCGTGAAGCTTGCCAGTCTTTTCTAGATCGACGGGCAGGAGGAATATTAAAGAGACAGCCGAGTAGCAATATCGCTGCTATTAATTTTGTCTCCGGTTGTTCATCTGGAAAGAAAATAATAATAGTATATTTGACACAACACATCATCATTAACTGAGCAAATAGGGAAAAGTATCAGAACAAAATAAAATCTATCTATATAAGTAAAAATGAATTGCCGAAATGTGTGTCCGCCCGCCCGTTACTTCTGAACGACTGCACCATGTTAGATAATTTTTAAATTCTTTTTTGTCTATATATTTTATAACGGGTTCACCGACCCAGGGAGGTCGAGCACCTAGAACTATATAACAGAATCATTTCCTTACCGTCACAAATTGCCAATGTATCAGCTATTTTTCGACGAAGAAACGAGTCCTTTGTGGTGTTAAGCTTCTGCTGAGCAGCTTTTAGTATGTTTTCCGATGAAGCATCCAAGGCGTCGAGGCCCCCGGATTTATCAGGGAACAGTGCTTCGTAGTCATGAGTCAGGAGTCGCCATCCATCACTTGACTTCAGGATAGGATACTTATTGAAGTACTCCTGTAATGTCCCTTCCTCGTAGTACAAGTACCGGAGGCGAGCTCGCACCGTCTCCCGCCACAGGGCACTGACCTCCTGCCACGGACCAGCTGAAGGACTTGACAGCTGCTCTAATGCTGACGCTACGTCCTCCACTTCACCTGCACACAAAAATTAAAACGATTAATAATTAGTACAATGACAATAACGGTTCTTAGATTCAGATATTTTGTAATTTGTAACGAAAATTTATACTAATTCAGATATTTTTCTCAATAATTTTGTTCTTGATAATTTAATTCAATCTGAAAACATAAAATTTCTTGAAAAGGAGTTACCTTCTTTAAGTCCGGTCAGGTCGATTCCAGCGAGTGGAGGGGTGTCTAGCCTAGGACTGGACTTGGAGCGAGAACGTGACTTGGGCTTTTCAATAAGGCCCAACGAAACTAAATGCTGCCGTCGAGCCCTTCTGGCGGTGACTAACCAGCCAGAGATATTGCGCTTAGCCTGGTAAGCATCAGCCGGCAGGTACGGCGCGTAGTATAGGGGTGGTGACTCCTCTTTAAATAATCTGCCAATGTCGTAGGATAGAGCAAGCAGCTGCGAATCTGTCAGAAGTACCGGGTTTTCGGCCGTAATGAGCTTCTCCATAAGCAGCTTGCATAAACGCCCACGCACGTTTGAGGGTAAGGTGCCCGTTTTCTGCCCAATTGCTATTATTTGTTTTCCCTCGACTGATGAATTCAGTATGGTATTCACCTGAAACACAAATAGTATAAGTATGGCATTACAAACTAAATATGCAAGGTAAAAGTTAAAAAAAAATGTCACTAAAATGTTGAAAATACAGGTTCAATACCTACCTTCCATTCAGTATAATGATCAGTTGGAGTCGGTGCCAGTCTAGGCATCATGCATTTAGTTGTTAGTTATAGCTGTCACCAACTCCAAATATATTACTGATCTTTGTGACATATAGTATAGCTCCTAAACGGCCGTCCGTACACACATACAGGACAGGACAGGTACAGACGTTAAACTTATCTGTTTACGCCGGGGGTTAACAATATTGAATGTCAATTTAAATTCCTTATCAAAAGTACAGGATAATAGGCAATAACTTACTAAATTGCTCCCGGTGGACTCTTGTCTAACTGCTTCACCCACTGACGACGACGAGTCCAGTGGTATCACCAGTATGTCACCATCCTAAAATAATATTTACTTTGAGACAATGTTATAATAGTACATGTAACAAAAAGGTGTGATAATATGAGTATGTACGGTCAATTAACCTCAATAATCGTTGAAATAATCACTAAATGTGTCCGAGTGCGACCGTTAACTAACAGGCTATAGCTAGCCCTAGCCGGAGATAACTCAAGGGAAGTGTTATATTTTTTTACTAGTAATCGGTTCAGCATTGCAGGTGTGAACGGTCCTGCCCTCGTCCCTTGATCCGGCCCTGATAAAAACTAATCGATCAAGATCAGGACTGATCCTGGTCTCAAAGAATGTCTATACCAAATTTTGCATCGGTTCAGTGTCTTAGGTATGAAAATGTGAAAAGGTCCTGCCCCAGCCGACAGATAGACAGACAAACTTACTTTCGCATTTATAATATTAGTATGGATGTAATTACAAATTAATACATATTGCTCTTGAACCAAAAAACAGTAAGTACGAGTACTTTTCTACAATTTTGCAGAACTTACCAAATTTTCCTGGTTAAGTCCTGCTTCGCAGTCTTGGTTGAGGATTGAGCTTTGCAGTCCTTCACACGGTGGCAGAGGCTCTAAGTTACAAGGTAGACTAGTTAACAAGTCATTCCTCAGGACCTCTTCAAAGAGTGATGAATTGTAGGAGTTATCCTGAAATTTAACAAGAAATTTAAAAAGGTAATAATAATGTACTTAGTTGGTAAACTAACAAGACTGATGAAAAGTTATGATTTTATTCCACTTTTTAAATAAATACTGCACCGGTTAAATTGTTAGGTATCTTAAGAAGACTTTAAAATAATAAAAGTTAATAAGTAGGTACCTACCTACCTACATGCAAGTAGGAGAATGTGCATTTAAGCGACGCAGGGCATGTGTAAGCAAAAAGTTTAAAACAAAATTTACTTTTTTGAAATACAATTTAACATGAAAACAAACCATATCTTTTGGTTGGTCAACCGTTTGTCGTAAAAACGATGTCGAAGGGATCCATAGGTAAGGTTATGTTAGAACTGTGACCTTGAAATTGGTCGCGAAATTTTTTTAAGTATATTTTCATAGTGCCTCTAAGACGACACTCTGACCCTATTCTTGCTAGAAATTAGAATGTGTGAATGTAATGTGTGAGCTCATGCTAGCAACTTACTAGGTAGGTTTGTCAACTTACTTTCAAAACGATCGATGTAGCGTTCCAAATTCCACTTCTTAAAAAGATCACGCGTAGCCATATCCATTTTTGCACTGATCAAACACGTTCACTGGCACTAATGGAATTGTTATTGCTATTAATTAAACGAGTCGTGAGTCGTGACTTGACTTGAAATACAAATGGCCGACCGAAATGGCGTCACCTTGGCAATGGCATTTATAATAATGCCGTCACCTTAAATTTGTAGGACATCATTCAAATGCTACTCATAAATGGGTCTCTGTAATAATAATTTAGTAGGATACACATAAAATAATATGACTATATTATTGAACTTTGATGCTTACTCTAAAAATATGAGATTATTTAATCGTATTATCATAGGATTCACATAAAATAATATGACTGTAATATTAAAAAATGATGCTTACTTTAAAAATATAAGTTTAAAGCATTATAATTTAATATAGTACATTAGGGGGAGGTCATCGTATTTTTAGAGATACTTCTTCATATTAAACTATGAAATCTATTTATATTACGGTGACTGTCATTGTGTTTTTTAATTAGAATCTTATTTATAATTATCATACTAATTTATGGGACAGTGGACCATTTTCTATTACATTGTGTTATTATTTGAAGAAGACAATGTTATTTCATAATTACAAATTTTTACGATGACAAGTATCATAATATTGCATTATTTACCCAAAAAATTCGATTCCATCTTAACACATTTCAGTTCTAGCGTAATATTTACTTATTATCAACATATTATAAGACAACGCATCTATTTTAAACCAACGTCACGATATTTTAAGATTATGCCAAAATGACATTTTTCTCAGTGTAAATGTATGATTTAATACCTATATGTATACCAAAATTAGAACATAATACATAATAATATGTAGTACATTTTCCCTTTCCCGCATAATACGCTTTCTCGCTTAAGACGCGTTTTTGGTAGGGTCCCTGAGAAATCGTCTTAGGCGGGTTTTACTGTACTTGTTCAGCTTACAGTTAAGGCAATCTTGCAAACTTCCAGGAAAAGAAGGACGAAGAAAGCCGTATAGAAAAATGAAAAATGTTTGTATAATGAGAGAGTTTTAGAACGTTGGTGCCAATTAAAGCATATTCTTCTTATTTCTATTCTATCTAGGATCAAATTATCTAAGCTAGAGATGTACTTCAAGAAGCCTAGATTCCTGTCGATGCGTCGTTCGGAGCTGTACGGCTTGATCGAGTTCCTGTCCAATTGCGGGGGTCTCCTGGGCTTGTTCCTCGGGTTTTCGTTCTTGAGCCTCGTCGAGATCTTCTACTTCCTCTCTTTAAGGTAACTGATATCATCTTTCCTTGACAGTCTAATAAAACTTTGAGTTAGTACAGAAATCTTGGGTTTACATATTGAAAGCTTGAAACTGGAAGGGTGGAGAGATGACTCTTCAGGGTAAAGTCTTGTAGCGGCATCTAAATCGCCACATGTAACCACGACGTTCCTCATGCCTCCAAAGTCTTCCCCAAAAGGGTTCAGGGTTCTATAAACATATTCGGCTGCGAAAAACATCTTTTTTTTTGGGTGGAAAGTCATCGAATGGTGGAACCCAGGGCGGGAACGTCTCCCGTCCTGGGCGGAACCATTCGATGACTTTAACACGCATGGGTTTTAGTCAGTAAAAGTCTGACCCTTTTAGACTTTTACCCATCCGTGTTTCTTCAATTGTTTTGCCAGGGCCACGGTAACTCTTTTGAATAAATCCGTGACGCAGGCAAGCGAACAACATCTTGCCATACGTTTCGTCAATTTGCGTTCTATGAGACTGAACTGATATGATTATTTCAGCGTTAATCGGGACGTTAAAATACTCTATGAAGTTTACGCTGACTCCATGTATACCAATAGCGTTTGATAAAAGATATTAAAAAAACTCTAAAATTGGAAAATAAATATGTTTATGGGCCTTTAAGCTTAAGAAATTGTAGGTAAAATATTGGCCAAAACATTGTCGCTTCAAGGAAACGGCAAATGAAAATGTTATCCTTACTACAATACAATGCTATTACATCTCTGTCTATTTCCCACACCATCTACTGAGATGTTATGTTTTGGGCTTCAATACCAGGTTTCAGGCCTTTTTCACCAGAAGCTACTTTTAGCACCTCCAGTGCAACAATTTCACTTATGCAAACGATGTAATATTTCGGAGAAGCGTTTGAAAATTCCACATCCTATTATAATGTATTAACTAAAGAAATGAACTGGTAATATTTAAACTTAAACTTTGAACTTCATATTAAAGTTAAAGCGAACATTTGATAAAAGGGGTACATTAACTACATACTTTTTCTCATACTAAGATCAATTTTGAAAAATTTGCATAGGTAAGTGACGTTGTTGCACCGGAGGTGCGACTGTTGGTTAATGGTGCCAACCCTGAATGTGATGTGTTTGTTGATGAATGGAATAAAATGATGCGTGTATGTCTGGCGTTCTGTGAGAGAAAGTATGCAAGGGAGTCCACTGTTCCATATTAGTTGTTAATATAGGTAATTGTATAACTTTTTGTAATTATTGTCAACGTTTTATGTGTTTCTATGTTAATTAATTTAATTGGTGTTGTACCGTTTTAATTAACTACAAATAAATAAATGGTGACCAATGTTTGTAAGTTCGTAGCCCACAGCTTGCAGAGTTGAGATAATCATCTCAACTTTACATCACACAAGAATTTTAGTCTTCCAGACTGAATATTGTAATACGCTGACTGGACAGCTAATAACTGCGACTTCTAACATTTCAGATTATGCTGTACCCTAAAGAAGGACCTGGCAGAAGAAAAAGCTCTGAATGAACCCGGAAAAGAAATTCATGTAGAGAAATACTAAGGCATAATCCTCGATCTAATATAGTTTATATTTTGATCAAAGGACCTAGTCTTCTTAAATAAGATCAAAATGTTCGTACCTATATTTCAATAAATTAAATATATGAACGATCCCTATAATATTATTCACCCATTTTTTTCACTTTCTTTAATCTAAACTAATTTTATAAAGAGGAAAAATTTGATAAACTCGAAAACTCCTGAACCGATTTTAATGCACAGTTCCTGTGAGTCCTGCGGACAAAGTCGCGGGCGAAGAGCTAGTACTTTCATAAAATTATTTTAGATTATGCAAACACTACAAAAATAGAGTGGTGGTGGTGGAAAGTTGATAGACGTACTAGATAATGAAATGCTTACATGTGTGTGGACAAAGTGGTGCATTCCCAGCGCTAAATAAAAAAACCTAGGATTTAGTAGTAGACTTAAAACAATTGTAGAATGAATCTGGGAATTTGTAAATGACTATGTTAGAAATTGCAGCCCTTACACTCCACTTCTTTCATCCTTCGCGAGCCCGCGCGTCCTACTTCCAGTTTTCACGGAATCTATCAAGCTCGTCTCGTCATCTCCTATATGGTCTACCGCGCCTCACTGCCTCAGGGCACCAGTTCTTTGGTACTTGGGCCCACAAACTTTCCTGATATAAAACGTTAATCTGTAAAAAATAACAAAATAATGAAACGTTCAAATGCTAGAAAACGTAACTAATTCTCACAAGTATAGCGCGTTGTGCAATTGTACCAATATTAGCACAAACAGGACGTCGGTTCGACTCCTGCGCGTCGGATCAAAGACACGATTTATGTGCCGTCGGATTACTTCGATTTATAGCGCGCTAACGAACGCACGTGCCCCGACAAAGATTATAAGTAGATCTCGAGACGCTGCGTTGAAATAAAAATGTCGTTTTAATTTATTTAGCAATACTATTTTGTATTCAAAAAATGTGAGTCAGATTTTAAAAGTACATGATAGTTTTAAGAAAACTACCGCTTTAAGTAGGTACTAAAGAAACGTTACAAGCAATGGATTATATTCCTTTCCATAATAAATAGGTTTTTGCTATGTATAAAGGACAGTTACAAAAATGTATTAATTATATCTATACTATATTACTATATATAATATTATAAAGCTGAAGAGTTTGTTTGTTTGTTTGATTGACGCGCTAATCTCAGGAACTACTGGTCCGAATTGATTTTTTTTTTGTGTTGGGTAGCTTGAAGGCTATAGACTATATAAAATCACGCTACAACCAAGAGGAGCGGAGCAGTAATGAAAAATGTTGCAAAAACGGGGAAAATCGCATGGGTAGGTGATTCGACGCGACGGAAAGGGTCGGGGTAACAAGAAATTTAACGCGGATGAAGTCGCGGGCAGAAGCTAGTGTAAGCATATTGTTATTTTCTTAATTCAAAAGGATGGCTTCAATAGCAGATAACATTAGTGATCTGAACATCTTATTTCTTCTGTATCTTCTTTTGGTTTATTATTACCGTTTAATTTTTCCAGCCGGTGCTAAACAGTATTGGCGCTAGAATTGTTATTTTCATCTCTAAACTTCATACGATAACAGCTCAACCAAGCAACCACATCTCTGGTCTGGCAGTCTTTTTAAAGAAGTGATAAATTAGGTTGCCCCTTGAAATGAGAACTAAAAAGCTCCATTACTACAGCCCCACTATAACTCTTACAAAACAATAAACACGAGCATTAACAAATATCCAAACATCTTGTCTTATACGTAAAGCGAAACACTTGAAGATCAAAGACGGCGCGGGCGCAGGAAACGCGCAATCGTCTATCAATGATACAGAGCGCCTTTCAGTGCCACTTGAGGGTTAAGTGGGGCAAAAATTACGTCATTGATTCTGTATTGTATCATGGAAAGATTAGGAGACCGCCAGCGGCTTAGCTGAAATATACGTTCAAATGCAGTGGTACTAACATAACTGTGTTAGCGTGGACTGGTGCATGATGTCACAGTTTGAGGTTCGTTCTTCGTCCAGTGCGGCAATGGCTCTTATTCTGAAAAAAAAAATAATGTTGTATTAAGGTATGAAATGAAATGTTAATTTTCAGTAATTCTAGAAAATACAGAACCTTTATGTCCTAAAAAAAGCACGAACACGACTTTCGCTAAGCGACTTTCTAAGCGCGTTCACTTTTAACAAATTGAACCAATCATACATTCCCTTTTTTTTGGATGGGAAACCATCAAATGACTTCTCCCGCTCTGAGCGGAGCGGGAGGGCGTGTCAGACTTTTACTGACTAAAACCCACCCGTGTTCCTTCAGTTGCCCATATGCCAGGGCCACGGTAACTCTTTCGAATGAATCTCGCGACCCTGGCAGGATCATACATTCCCTTAACGTACGATATTTTATTGTAAGACTGAAATTAAATAATAACTTTTAACGCTCAACTACAAAAAAACAGAAGACCTTTTGGAATCGCACATATGAACATACAATTACCCCCTCACACACACACGCACTCACCATACCTGCACCCTAATACGGAACACACTATTTATCAGAATCTCAATCATTTCGTAGCTTGTTACTAATCCATTGTCCCACATATTCGAAAACATTGTTTGCTTCGCAATGTAAGCAACGCCATGAATGTTGTGAAATTGTTAAAATGAAAGCGCTTCTTACTTATAGTGTTTTACATAATTAACCCGCTGTTCGACACTAGAATTAAGCACATAACAAAAAAATAACTACTACTATTATGTATAATGGAAGGAGAGCCCTGTAAAACAACCCCGATCTAGTAAGGACTCATTGATCAAATCTCTGTTTCTGTAAGTCTTACGTTATTGCAGTTCATTTGTACATCACTTTGGAAAATAAGGGATTTCTTTATTAATAGAATGTTATGCAAACATGTTTAGTATATATTCCGCAAAACTAGATCCAGGCTTTGAGACAGAACATAGCGCTCAACCCAACTCCATGATTGTCGCAACCCAGTGCTGGGCACGCCACAATTGCGGCGGTAAGTCCCCTCTTTGAGGAGTGGATAGAGAGGCGTCACGGCGTCCTCACCTTCCGCCTGACGCAGGTTCTCACCGGGCATGGGTGCTTCGGTGGGTTCCTGTTCAGGATAAAGCGGGAGGATACGTCCGGGTGTTTCCATTGCGAGGATCGTCTGGAGGACACGGTGGAGCATACGGTGGAGGTGTGCCCTGCCTGGGCGGAGCACCGCCGTGTCCTCGTGGAGGCGATCGGCGGCGGCGACCTCTCGCGTCCGGCCCTGGTGCAAGCCATGGTACGGAGCGAGAGGGAATGGGACGCCGTCACCTCCTTCTGCGAAGCAGTAATGCTCGCGAAGGAGGAGGTGGGGCGCGTGAGGGAGTGGCAGTCTCTGCGTCATCACGTCCCTAGCCGCCGCAGGAGGAGACGCCCCGGGCGTCGGGAGTCAATAGCGGACTCCCGGCCACCGTAGGCGCGAGCTTGCGGGTGGCGAGCAGTGGGTAGCTCGCCGCCCGGTAAGGACCAAGCTCGGGTCGACGGCGCGCAGTGTTCCACGCGCGCCTCAAAGAGATGTCAGCAGCAGTGTAGGGGTCTACTAGGACCGATGCCTGCCGGGGTCGCGTGATTGTTCGAAAGAGATACCGTGACCCTGGCACATGGGCAACTGATGGAACACGGGTGGGTTTTAGTCAGTAAAAGTCTGACACGCCCTCCCGCTCCGCCCAGAGCGGGAGAAGTCATTTGATGATTTCCCATCCTGAAAAAAAAAAAAAAAAAAAAAACCCAACTCCATACCGCGAGCAGAGAAGGATGCGTATTTAAAAAAATTCTTGCAAGAAGCACTGATCCAGAAACAAAAGCTCGTGGCCGGCTTTGTTTGCAAAAACCCACATCACAAATACCGCAAAATCATAACATCCCAACCTAAATTAATGGTAAGACATGATTAACCCTAACGGCGTCACAAGACAACCTACCGTACAATTAGCGACCAATTCTGCCGACTCCCCTGCGGCTAAAGGATAATGCAAGGGCAACAATTTGGTGGCCATTACAACGTTTGTCGGGTTAATGGGTAATCAAAAAACTCTCGTAAGTGGCCAGCTCTTTGTTCCGCTTGGCCTTTGTAATTGGTTAAGGTTGGATTATATGGCGGCAATACTGTACGGTTTTCGTAAGATGAATGCATATTTCCTTTGTTCTCTAGCTGCAACCAACTTGATCAGTAAAAGCCAATGTGTGAAGTAACTGAAATCTATATTTATTATACTTATATAATATTATAAAGCTGAAGAGTTTGTTTGTTTGTTTGTTTTGTTTGGATGAACGCGGTAATCTCAGGAAGTGTCGGTCCGTATTAAAAAAATATTTTTGGGTTGGGTAGCCTATTTATTGAGAAAGGCTATAGGCTATATAATATAACACTAAAATCAAAAGGAACGGAGCAGCAACGAAAAATGGGCGAAAACTGGCAGGCAATTCGATGCGACGGGAAGCGTCAGTAGAGTAAATATTTGACGCGGACGAAGTCGCGGGCAGAAGCTAGTCAAATTAGATAAGAGGAAGTCTGAAAGTTCTAGCGATAACTGAAACGTTGTTTGAAAATCAGATGTCTTAATATGGGCTCCTGATACGGAGGAATGGGGAGAATGCTATGAGGAAAGTTTTGAGTATGAATGTCGATGGGTATAAGAGTAGTTGAAGACCAAAGAAACAGTGGATGGACTGTGTGAATAATTCTATGGATAGAAAGAGGGTGATCACCAAGATGACGAATTTTAGAGAAATGTGGAAGAAAAAGACATCTTGTGACGACCAAAAATAAATTGGGATAAGATCAGAAAAATCAATGATGAAATGACTAAAGATTGATTACATATGGATGTTGTGTAGAAAGTACCTAATTGATTGTCTTTTGTTCGAAAATTTTTTTGAAGTGGTAGTTGCATATTTTTTATTAAAATACAATGTTTACGGTGGTTATGATGATGCTACACGTACAGCAAGAGAAATTATATGTTTATTCAACTTGATTATAAGTTCAGAAAAGAACGTAGCCTCATTTCATTAGTTTTAAAACTAAAGCCAGGCAGTGAATTGAATAAATACTCCATGTAAACCTATACTCAGCGACCATCATACTTCGCCATATGATTAATTTTTTCTTCGACGTTTTTGCGTCAATTCTGTTAAAATTACTGATGATTCGGATCTCCATCATTGTAAAGATGATTGATTACTGCCTCCTAGCCTCTGGAGTAATGAGGGGCCACCGTTGGAGCAATGTCTTTGTTTGATCAGTGTTTAATGTAAGTACGTAAGTACCATCGCGAATATTGGCGATTGACTTTTCAACCTTATTGCTTAAAACATAAGGGTGAAAAGTAATCAACTACTAGTGTCAACGTTTATACTTTCATAAACATGGTTAAATTAAATAAGCTACCGAAACTCTTACATCGAGTTGATGAAGTTAATCAAAGTCTAAAAAAAGTTAGGATTCCTTTATTCTATAATTTTCTTGATTAAACACTTTTGTGTCTGTAAAGCATTCGATATAGACTAGATATTATAACATGCCTGAAATATTTTTAACTACCCATGACTCGGTGAAAAAATAAGCTTATCACGTCAAAGCTTTTATTTTTGATTCATGTTCTACTGGAAAAATTTGAAGGTAACTTTGGACTATATTTTGAACTGTACACGATGGCAGACACATCGACGCGCAAACTCATCATCTGCCCTGCCTTTTCCCTTCCATATTCAGGTCGGCTTCCAGTCTAACCAGATGCAGCTGAGTACCAGTATTTTACATGGTGTGACTGCCTATTTGAACTACCCTGTAGAGCGCCAAGAGGTACTGTAGTACCCAGAACGAACATAACTAACATCTACCCTCAAAATTAATAAAAAAAAAAATCTCATTCATTTCAGCTTTTTAACTGTATATTTTATTTTGGTGTACAATTGTGATTTTAATTTACGAACTACGGATGTGTATGTGATCGGATTCGGATGTGATCGAATAATATTTGCGGTTGGCCGGAAAATTGCGGAAAATGAGGCTATCAAGTCGCTACACAAACCAGCTGCTGAGATACCGCTTAGTAAGGCTAGTTGATAGACTTTCGGGCTTCTGACGACCCGTAACGGTGGTCACACATCCACGAATTAGAACCGGGACCATCGGGTTATATAAAGATGATCATCCAACCACGCTCTTACTGCAGCAAGTGTAACTTAACCAGTAGTGTTATTCTGTAAGAGTCTCACCCTAATAACTGGGGTGAATTGAGCTTAAAATAAGCTGTCATTAGTCTCAATCTCTAGCGTCTGATGGAATCACACCTCACTTTTAGGTCACTTCACCTAAGTTCTCACGGTGAGATTTTAACAGAATAGGTCGGCAGATGGTTCTTATTACTTAGCCACTAACTCGGCGCACAAACTGTAACCATGAATTCAGCAAATGATTCTAGCTAGACCTGAAGTTCTAGCGTAGAAATAATAATATTCATCGGTTCAAAATAAAAAACTGCTGTTTCATAGAAAAGTAAAAGCTTCGCGTACTAAATGTATGGAACAGCTAATTTTATATTTTTAGTAACCGACGAAATTGCTTTTCTTTAATGCAGTCGCCTGCTTTCAAAAATGTTTACGAATTATATACTGGATCCATGTTAGCAGATTGCTTGCCGATATTCCCACCAATGTATACAATGTTCTATCATTCAGCTAAATTATTTAGTTCAAATCAAAAACATGTTTAGATATAAAACTTCGTCCTATTTCTTAAACTATGTCACGGAGGCAGTATTTATGTACCAAACGCCCTACTTCCCAGTACAAAAGATATTAAACCACACGGCTCCTATTCACCCGCCCCCTCGACCCAGGACACACAAGGATCTAGGCTTTGTATCAAAGAGCTATTGTGTGTCTAATGCGTTCTATTTTCTTCCGAAACCCGATATCTGAGCTGTCGATGTTGAGGTATCGGTCTTTGTGGAACGAGTGCACAGATGACGTAAATAGAGTAGGTGTAGGAGTAGGCTATCAAAGGAATATAAAAATAGCCTAAAACAGTCTTCTTTGTAGGAGTTTGTGATGAACATTTGTACCTCCTACTAATGGACTAATCCATACTTTTTACTTACTTACTTACTATATATATTATAATATATAATGTATATATATATAATGTATAATTATATAATATATAATTATATAATAATATTATAAATGCAAAAGTAACTCTGTCTGTCTGTCGGTCTGTCTGTCTGTCTGTCTGTCTGTCTGTCTCACTTTCCTGCGAAAACTACTGAACCGATTTAAATGAAATTTGGTACACAGATATTTTAGAGCCTGAGAAAGGACATAGGCTACTTTTTATCCCGGTAGTATGTTCCCGCGGGATAATTTCCGACCTCCACGCGGGCGAAGCCGCTGGCAAAAGCTAGTATTATACAAATGTGAAAGTTTGTGAGGATCTATGGATGTATGAATGATTGTTATTCTTTTACGCAAAGAATACTGAAAGGATTTAGATGAAATTTTGCACAAAGTTAGTTTTTAACCTGGATTAGCACATAGCCTTTTTGGCCCAGTAGTACGTTCCTGCGGGATAATTTCGACCTCCACGAGGGCGAAACCGCTGGCAAAATCTATTTTAATTATAAACGTTTATTTGCTAAGAAAGATGACTTGAAATTAAGGTGGTTACAAAACTAGTGATCACTGTACAATCTACCTTAAATTAGGCATGCAAACAATGAAAATATTTTTAAATAAAAATAATTAATGATAGAATTTAAACCAAGATTTTGAGAGCAGTGGTGATGAAATTACCAAGTCTACATTGTTCATTTTACATCTTAGCACTGGATTATAGGTCAGTTCTGTCCTAAGAACTTGTCGTAATTCAATTCGAAAATTCAAAAATTATTCTGTGGTTAAAAACTGCGTCTGTCGAACCGTGAATTGTACGGTCAGTGTTTTTGACTTTTATTTTATAGCAGTAATTTAACACTGGTCTACATAAGTATTATAGAGTTACTTACTAACATTCAAAATGTGTATGCAACAAGCTGTGGAGGGGCGTGTAATTTTAATTTTATAAAAGATCTCTACCTACATACATCCAAAGGAAATCACTTATTTAGAATATAGGTGATAATTAAAATATAAATTTGCAGGCATTAAATATCAACCTCGATAAAAAGGTCCATCAAAGCGCCATATGAGAGCCCCGGAAGATTATTACATCGACAGAATTTCAACTGTCAAACCTACCGTGGAGTGTTTACACTGCGGCAGTCACTTGAACGAGTCAACTCGACCGCTGGACGGTAGCGAGTGTTTTGTTTACTCTGCTGTGCCAACAGTAATGTTGAGAGCAAGTGAATAATTGTGCGCTATTGTTGGGGACTAGAGACGGAATATCCAAGACAGGATGTAAGTTACGTGGACAATAGTTTTCAATTTTTAGAAAGATTTTTACGCCAATATTATTTTGTATTTTGTTGTGTAAACGAAGAGCTCAATCATTTCGTACGAGTATCAGTTATGTAACTTATTACAATTGTTATTAACATTGGAAAATCAGAATGTTTTTATTTTAATAATTTTCTTCATTAAAAGATACGACATAAATAACGATTACATTCTACCGCCTTGACATTCCCAACTCCTCCGGCTGTATTAAAACCACCCATTTCGATAAAAGTCCACATACTAGTATGAATAATTCCCCCATCTCTAAACCATAACGAACACAAACACTCTATAGTGAGCATAGTTTTGTATGATCGATGATCGGAACGAGACTCGCGTCCAGTTAATCGTGTTTACACACTCAACACACTCGATATTGACATTTTAAAAATCCGCGGGTGGCCAGCTACTGTTTGCTTTTTACCTATGATTTGAAGGCTCCTTCAAAATTCAACGTATTTATTTTAGACTTACAATTTAATTTGAGCTTTATGTACTTTAAATACAGTTGATTTTTCTTGGAAAGATTTGTTAGAACAAAGACCTCTTAAGTCACGCGTGGGCTTATTTGGTGAAACAATAACTTTTGTAAATACTAAGAAATAATATTGAGTCTTGTAAGTATAATTAAGAAACCACAGAATGCTTTCAAGTTAAACGGTAAACAAATGTTTTGCAGACACTGAAAGGAGTATTAAATGCTACTTCTCGTAAATTACGTTTATTTACAACGTTTTAAAGTGTGTTTTAACGTAAACGACTTAATTACGGCTCGAAAAATAATCCTAAAACATCCGTTTGGTATTAAAACATGGGTTGCGGGTAGGGTGACTAATTGCACGACGCTTTTAGAGACTGTCCCATTAATAACGCTAGCTGATGACGATGATAAAATTGTTTTATGGGCCTAATGTAGATAAGTTGCTTTTAAATTAGTGTAATTATTTTATTATGCATTTAAATGAAAGTTTATTGAAACGTTGCTTTAAGTGCATCTTAGGCAAAAAATTGAGAATAAATCGAAGATATTTTTATATTTTTGCTAAAACATTAACCGTGTTTTTAATGATTCATGATAATGGATTTTTAACTGATAAACACTAAATTGATTTAACATATTACGTTCTTCCAGCTGTAATTACTGCACAAGGCTCTCCTGTTATTTATGTTAATATAATTACAGTTAAAACATTTCACCTTTTGCTAATAGCTTTGACACCTTTGTGCGATTTTAATTATTAAATTATACGGGTAAATTATGATAATTATACTTCCCAAAACATACATACATAAATAAACCTGTTATGCAAATTTTAATAATATGCATTTTTGAGTTTATCGAGGCATGAACAACCAAGACACAGAGGTTCCTTCTGCGCAGTCGGGTAAAAAGAGGTGTAACAACTTCTTTGACGTGTGACATGATTAATGAGCAGGAAATGATAAGAAACCACTATAATTATTCGTAATTGTATGTTCAATAAAGCTCGCTATTTTGCTTGTTAACTGTCAAGAATTATTTATCGTGTTTAATATGCATGAGAGGTTATGAATGTTCGCGGTAAAAAAGGATGAAGGTCGATGAATTAATGTTATTTTTTATATTTTTTATTGAGTTAACATTAAACATAAAACAAACATTAGTGAATATTTAGAACATTTACACGGGTAGCCTTAAATCTACATATTTAAGCGTGTAGAAAAAACTTGTCACCCGTTTTTACAAAAATAGCTCGGACAGAAGAATATGAAATTTGGCACCGTTAAAGTTTATGTAAAAAACCCCCGACACAAAAACCTAATTTCCCTTTAAAAAGCAAAAAATAATAAAAAATAACTCAATCTTAAAGTACCTAAGAATGTATTAATAATTCAAAAAAAATACGCCACGTTGGGGGACCGCTTCAAACCTAACAATTTAATTACCAATAGTCTTATTACCTAACTAAGCAGTCAACGACGTCTGCACTCGCGGAGCGGCTTTGTTTTTAAATGTTTAATTTAATTTTTTATTTTGTACTTTTTATAGGTATATACTTAATATAATGTGGAATCAAACGAAGCTAAGAACACTTTCGATTAATTCATCAATATTCTCTTTCAGTGCGCTTTCATTTGAGACCCCACTCGAGTATATCTGCTGACATTCGGTTACTCTTCCCCACTTTCCCCCCCACAACTTTTAAACGGCTCAACCGATTTTCATCAAACATGTCTAAGAACAGTCGCAGATAAGTCACCTTTAATACATTTTTTTTTTATTGAAATCGCATCATCCGTTTGGGAGCTATGATGCCACAGACAGACAGACAGACAGACACGTCAAACTTATAACACCCCTCTTTTTGCGTCGGGGGTTAAAAAGAGTGCAAAAAGCTATTTTATTAAATAAATAATCGTGGAATTTCAGCCAATGGACGATCACTAGTTTATATAAATGTGTCATAAAGTCATAATAATGAATGAATTCAAGCATATTGTTCGTAGGTTTGCAGTAGTTGAATACATTTTTGTTGATCAATTAAAACTAACTCAAAAGTTTGGTATTAAAAAGATGATATCCACATTAATCTGTCATCAGTTTATTAGGAAACATGGCTACCAGAAAGAATGGTCATCATAGGTATTATTATATTCTGTAATTTGTTTCAACGTTAATGGCTTAATAACAATAAAGGTCACGCCATTATTTTTATTACCCTCATGTTGAAGAATAATTTACTCATCAAAATTTATTAACTAATTTATACATTTAAAATATAATTTTTGGACGTCTAAATTAGCTCATTTAACATAAAAAAAATACTCTTCAAACTCAGTTTGTGGATGCATGTGTACACACGGCTACAGGTCAAGCATTACATTTCCATTTTTAGCTGCCCTCACATTGTATCGGTTTTTCGTACAATAAGATATCAGCTTATACTAGCAATGTATAGCTTGATGTGTAGCCGTGCGTACTTGTAGTACATGCTTCAACTAGGTAATCAGCCGGTTAAATAATAGATAACTTTACTTATAAGAATATTAATTCAGCTTATTAACTTTAATTTACTAAAATGAATTAATATTCTGATAAGTTAATTCAATGGTAATTATTACTTAATCTAAATATAATTAAGAAGAGATGTAATTATATAATCGAAAAAAAGTGATTTTAGGATAATTATCATCCGGACCCGAATAAAACAACTTCCCCAAAATTGATTAAGCATCACTGCCACCCTACCGAACGCGCCTTATTCTGTAAGATCAATTAAAAATCTCCAAAATTCTCAAAGATAACACTTACAAAAGAGCTTTCAAAAGATAAGTTTGCGTCTCATAATTAAAAAGGCCCTCAAAAAGAGCCGGTCGTTATCTTAAAATTTCTAAATTCAAGTAACAGTTTTATCGAAATGTCCACACATGCTGCAGCGGCGGCGCTTTGTCGATACCGATAAGACATTTAATCGATCAAAAATTATGTCGACCACATTATTTTGGGAATTAACTACTGGCGTTCGCGTTTTTATGTGCATAACGGATTTTTAAGTGTTAAATGATATTATTTGCATGTATTTATGGAGCTGCGTATATCCATAATTGCTCGGCAGTTAAAAAAATATTGCGCCGTTTTCTTAATTATGTTTTTTTTTAAACACTCAGCTGTCTTTTAATTAAAAAGTCATAATCATCAATGATACTACCTGTAGGTAATTAACTCTGGGTACACTACATAAATACGAAAAACTTTATTCCGACAGTCACAAATACGAATTTCAAAATACCGATTTTCATAATTCCGAATGATTCAAAATTCCGAATATAACAACTCCGACTTATCATTACTCCTATTTTTATAATTCCTAAATTTCAAAATTCCTAACATTTATAATTACTATTCTCAATATACCCAATTTCAATAGATCGAATAATAAAAAGTCCGACTTAATGATAATTCGAAACATCAAAAATACGAATTCCGATTATTAAAATACCGATTAATACAATTCTGAAATAAAAACGCCTTGTAAAACCGAATAGTATAATTTTTCGTCAGAGAGAAGTATAATATTATGTTAAGTATGAGGAGGTAGAATTAAAAAACATGCAAGCAAGCATGCAGCATGCAAACAGGCATGCAGTGTGCAAGCAGACATACAGCATGCAAGCAAGCATGCAACATGCAAGCAGGCATGCAACATGCAAGCAGTCATGCAAAATGCAAGCAGGCATGCAACATGCAAGCAGTCATGCAACATGCAAGCAGGCATGCAACATGCAAGCAGGCATGCAACATGCAAGCAGGCATGCAGCAAGCAAGCAAGCATGCAGCAAGCACTGTTTTTGTCACGGCTCCGGCGCTGCGGGGTTTGGGCGGCCCCACGCGTGCTTATCGTCGCAGATGGTCTTAACGCTCACCACCGCAGCTTCGGCCTCACCCGCGGCGGCGGGCCTTCAAACCACCTGCTCCTCAGCTCGCGGGCCGCCCCACCCCTCCGTGCCTACGCGGGCTTAAATTAACTCTAGGGGTAGGGCAGACAAGACTGCGTGAAGTCGGTTTTGCAGCGATTCGTTTCTGTCACTAAATTTTGTAGCACAACATGTTGACTATTAGTTTATTCGGAACATTGAAAATCGGAATGTCGTTTTTCGGACCGAGAACCCTTCGAGCATTTGATTCTTCGAACGTATGAAAATCGGAAAACTAACAAATCGCATTTACGACTTTCGGTAAAATAAATTTCGTGATTTTTAATAATAGACATTATAATTCTAAGGTATTATGAAATTCGGACTTTTGAAAATCGGACCTTTGAAATTCGGAATAAAATATTTCGGAGTATTTGGGTGTTCCCAATGAACTCTACCATCTGATCATTTGGTAGCACAAAAGAGTAAACATACGGGTAGATGAAAAAGAGGTAAAATTACTCCTAAATAATCTCTGCGTATAATGATCGGACAAGTCCACTCAATCTGTGTGGTTCTTTCCTTAAAAAAACACTTCAGACACGAATCCACATAGTCTTCACATGATCTGACTAAGTCTGGACTTTAAGAGAGACTGTGACCGCGAGTTTGTTACGGCCTTTCTTCTCAGAAAAGTCACATAGAAAACGCCGACCTCATATTTTTTTAAATATGATTGACGTGTAAAAGTGTATTTACACACGGCTACGCATCAAGCTATGCATTTCCAGTATAAACTGATCGCACATTGTATGGGATTTCCGTATAACGAGAGGTCAACTTATACTGGAAATGTATAACTTTATGTGTAGCCGTGTGTACAAACCTGATACATTACCCGTGCATTATCGCCATTATCCTCTACTTACAAGTCGGATTTGAAAAAATATATTTACATTTGATAATTCAATTCTTAAGGAAGGTTATAGGCTGTTTAGCTACACGCTATGAACCTAAGAAGCCGAGTTAAAAGGAAAAAACTCGGAAAGAACTCTAAAAGCGAAAACGAAGTAATAGGTAGAGCCCGTGGGCGATAGATTCTAACGTGGCGAGTCGAAGGCTAAAATTTCACGTGGAAGAAGTCGCCGGCAAAGTGCCAGTAATAATATAAAAATAATTTAAGATAAAGTATTTTACTTCTTCCTAGTAATCGATTATTGTACCTACCTTAATACGGATTTTAAAACATAAAACGCATTCTTGAATTGACAATATGAATAAAATGAACGCGATTGTCACTTGACTGCTGCTTTGTGCTATTGCAGGTCAATTTTGTATGATGAATATACATTAGAAGAATGCTTACCACTTTTTAGTAATAATATGCTGTTCATGAATTAACGGGTTACATTTGAAAGCTCTTGGCTACAAAAAAAGGCACAAAGAAAACAGCTTAACGTCAATATCAATAACCTGTAACTTAAACCAGGCCAGGTTGCAAGCTAACTGCCTATAGGAATCATTTAACATGCTATATCCTTCAGCAGACTGGTTAACTTACGTCACAATGTAATTTTAGAAGGTAAACTTGACACAATTATTCTCTCAGCACAAGCTATTAGAAAAATACTTCATAGGTAACAAGATTAGCTAATCAGTAACTGTAAATAGTGATGGTTAGGTTATTAAGAATATACGGTGGCAGGGACATTGCCGCTAACTGTAACCAAGAATTCAGTACATGAATCTGAACCCCATTCCTTGAAAGTTTTTGACGATAAAAACAATAATTTACTTTTCCATACGATATCCGACACCGTGGTATTTTACTTTTCTTGCGAAACAGCTGTCTTATTTATATCCAACAAAAAATCTACGCTACGGGGTTTAGTAAAACGGGTGCATCTTAGTTCAAACTAAAGATCAGAAAAAATAAACTGCCGTAATAAGTTCAAAAGAATACGTCACTATATAGTAGCTCTATTACAGAATAATAAACAAAAAAAAAATGTCCCTTTATTTATAATACTTTGCCTTCTGAAACTGCTGCATAGTGACCCTACAAGTCTTAACTTATTTACTTCCTCTACCCGAGTCTGACAGACACCGGAGGCAGTGAACAGCTGATGTGTCTTCACGCTTTAATTTGAACTTGGGTGAGTAGTGCTACAGGTGCAGCCAGGTGATGGCGCTGATCGAATTAACTTTAAAGGGTGTGACTGATAGACGGACACTAATGTTTGATTTACAAAGTTGTCTGTAGTTTTAAGAGCCATTTTACATTTTGGCGCGAATATCTAAGATTTTAGTCGCCTTATTTACCTCTCATCTCATCATTATAAATACTTTGGCATTGACGAATACATGTAAAAAATAGATCAATCTTTTGTTTTGTTACTTTTAGTAGCACATTTACAAAAACTTATTTGTTTACTGTGTAGTAATTAATCTCCCACAACTAGTTTTCTTAAAAATCAGCGCAGGGTCAATTTCAGACTCCTATTTCTATCATTAATATGTAGAATTTGTGTAAAAAAATACAAAAAACATCAGAAATATAATCTAGTTGTTACTTTTAGTACTAGAATATTGATTTTTGATAACATTAATTATTAAAAAAAATAAGTCTTATGGCAATTTTTACGATTTATTCGCAATTTTATCGCGTTTTTTTGGTTTGAATAAAGCATAATTACGTTAAAAAAATCATTCAATCAGTCAATATAAAGTATGTTCTATAACAAATCGAATTCTCAAGTTTTATTTAAATCCGTTTATTTAATTAGACATAATATCGTTTTTAAAATCACTCTAAATTAGAATAAATTACGATGCACAAGCGGGGCCCCGGCTGGAGGCCTAAAAAAGTAACTTTTTAGAACTCACCGGGCTACCATCCGTTTAAGTAGTAAAAATCTTTCAGGTTAACTACGAGATGTCCTACAAAAAAAAAATAAAAAAAAAATGCACAAGCGGGCAGCGTTTAGTACGGCGCAAGTGCCCAACGGGGAAGGACCTGTGCCACTTTTTCCCGCGTCTCAGTTTTCGGGTACTCGTATCGTGAACGCAAACATATACTACGACTACAACATTTTGCTACTCTTCGCATTTTATTTTTTTTGTATAAGATAAGAGTTTCGTTTATTATCAAGTAAAGCATTATTTTAATAGATTGTAGAAAAATTATGACTTAAATAATTTATTTTAACTATTTTTAGTCGCGATTAAAAAGGTGTGGAATAAAACTAGTGGTCATGAACAAAAGTTCACACCAACGCCTCGCCTCACGTGCAAAAACAGTACTGTATTTTTTTTCTTTTGCTTATATCTCGAAAATGGCGTGTCCTATCGCAAAAATAATGAAATTTTCGACCCCCTTTATAGAACCCCACACATATAAATCTCAACACGCGGATAATATTTTTTTTACAGAATTCAAACAAAAAATTATAAATCTAAATAATATGTAAAAGGCAAACCTGACTGACTCTATCTATCAACGCACAGCCGAAACTACTGAACGGATTTCACTGCGCTAAGAAAGGATTTTTGAAAATTCGCTCCCTAAGGGGGTGAAAAAGGGGTTAAAATTTTGTATGGAAGTCCATCATTTTTAGAGCTACAAGCTTGAAACTTTGTTTTTAGGTTAACAAATAGAAATAAACAATTATGTGTCCTGGGGTTTTTGAAAGTTTAACCCCTAAGGGGGTAAAAAGGGTTTAAAAATTTGTATGGGGAAACAAGAACAGTTAAACTATTTTATTCAAAGCTTCACAGGAGTATTCCTATTAATAAATGAGTAAACACGTGTGTCAGACTCTTTCAGAATTCAACCCGTAAAAGGTAGAAAAGGGGTGACAAATTCTGAAAATCAACATGGGTATCGTTTTTATGATTTATTGGGTCGCTGATTACGAAAACAACAACTATTTCACAAAAATTGCACAAAAACATAAACCAAAATAGACAAGATGATTTATACAAAAAATTGCACCTGAACAAAAATAATATAATTTAAAAATTACAAAAACTATGGAAATAAACAACCAAACCAATTTTTTTTTTCAAATTAATAAATTGGCAAAACCAAAAGAAATACTAAGGTGAGAAATACTAACCTATTTTGAATTGATCCTGAATGATCTTCCCTTTTTTTTTCTGGATAGGAAATCATCAAATGACTTCTCCCGCTCTGGGCGGAGCGGGAGGGCGTATCAGACTTTTACTGACTAAAACCCACCTAGCTAGGGAGCTGGCGAGCATTTCGGTATATGATTTGCACACGTTTCACGTCGAGGTGGATTGCAGTTTAAATCATTACGAATTGATTATTTGGTCTAATCAATTAAGTTCCTATATCGCTGCGTTTTCACGTTACAGCGGATTGAAGTTGCTTAAAAAAATCGGGGTATTGAATCATTTGCACATGTATGCCTCTGGAGTTCATGGTCACAATCATCTTGGAAATGAAGAAAATCGAAGAGGCAGACATTAAGGACTCTGCATTATCATGGGACGGAGTTGTAAAATGTTTAAAAAAAAAAAGCTCTACTAAGTCATTTGCACGCGGTTCTCATTGCGCCCATTCGATTCACTATGACTCTGTGGATTCGAAAAAACCTGTGGCAGACACTTTGCTCACTGATTTTCAGCTGTACATCTGTTTGAAATTCACAGAATCAAGGGACAGCGGGTATTGCATGGGATTATTGTTATTCTTTATAGTTTTATTCTTATAAGCTTGTTTAATATTATACTCTAAACTCACGGTAACGATTAAACTTCTGGAGCTGAAATCTATGCAATCATATTTTTTCTCAATGCCAACCAGAAACGAAATGCGCTTGGAACTCTAATTAGAAGGTATCTTTTTTTTAATTGCATGCTTGAATGTAATCTGAATAGGATTATGGTCTGTATAAGAACAGTCTTTAACTTTTTAAATCACGTTGTATTTGTGTAAAATACGTATATAGATATAGGTATAGGCTGTATATAGATATGCGCTCTATACATTAAGTTTCACAATACGGAAAAGGTCGGAACTGAGTTATACCGTTCTCACTCATATTCCTAAATAAAAGAGAGACACCACGAAAGGATCTATGGGAATATTTTATACTTACTTGGTTTGGCGCGAGCGTCTGGTAGAAAAAAGTAAATCAAATGGTCTGCCTTTGGAATATCAGAGGCCTGAACGTCTGCCTCATCGATTTTCTTGGTTTTCATAAGTAATTCAAACATCAGTCCAAGAGGCAGACGTGTGCGCATAATATAGCATACCTTCTTTTTTTTTACATTTTTGGGGCACTGTCAATAGGCAACGCAGAGGCAACATGTTGGCAGACTATTTTTCCGTGGTTCTTCTCATTGTTTTTAATCGAACAATTCAAATCTGCCAAGTGTGCACTTCATATACAGTTTTTAAATCATAAAAATTAATTAAAAAAAATGAATACTACAAAAGTCAGAGCCCTGGATGTCTGCCTTTTCGATTCTTTGTGTTTTCAGGATGACTGTGTGCCCCAGTGGCAGACGTGTGCGCATAATATAGCACACCTTTTTTTTTAACATTTTTGAAACGCTGTAAATTTACATCGCAGCGCCACCATGGTGGCAGACGAGGTCCTTGATGTTTCTTAGGGTACAATTATCAGTATTAATAACGTCTGCCTTGTGTGCGGATCATATCGAAATTTTGCTCGCCACTTCCCTAACTAACCCGTGTTCCATCAGTTGCCCATGTGCCAGGGTCACGGTATCTCTTTCGAACAATCACGCGACCCCGGCAGAATGATCTTCCCTTTGAATTCAAACGAATACAGTTTCCCCTCAAAGTGCTTTGCAATGACCAGAATCACAAGGGCAGACATTAAAATTTGTGGGTATAGACTTGAGGGAAAACTGTTTTTCAACAATTCTATGTGGCTTGCTCTCGTGTAAGCTCGCCCAGTAGCCTGATAATTTTGGCATACAGTAATAGATTAGTAAAAAATGTGGTGTATGAAGAAGTTTTGTAGTTTACTAGCTTTTGGCCGTGACTTCATCCGTGCAATTCTACTTCCTTTCTTAGCGCTTGCTTACGCTACGTTACGCTACGAAGTCGCTGGCAAAAGCTAGTTCCATATAAAACACGTCCAGGCTGCCCCCTTGCGCGCGCCTTCGTCTCTCAACAAGTTCATTGCGTAACGCACACAAGTATCAAGTTGCGAAGCCAAAAGAAAAAAAAAATACCACATTGAGTCGCGATTGTCAAATTTGATTTAAGTCGTGTCAAAATAATTTTTGAATTTAGAGATTATTTCTTGCAGAATAGCGTAACAATTCTCATAGCTAAAAGTAGGGAATTTTAGAGATAGTTTAGTTCGGTGTACAACAGAATCGGCACCAATATGTAATTGTTTGATTGTTTTTAAATTGTATTCTTTAAGTAGCATATATATTTGTATTTTTTTTTCAAAAAAAGGAATTTACTAGGCAGATATGACTGAAAACGCCGTAAGGGGAGGTCCTAAGAAGACATATAGTGATCTTATTGGTGACTAGCTTCTGCCCGCGACTTCGTTCGCGTTAAATTTCTTGTTCTCCGAGCCTTCCCGTCGCGTCAAATCGCCTACCCATGTGAGTTTCCCCGTTTTTGCAACATTTTTCATTACTGCTCCGCTGCTCTTGGTTGTAGCGTGATGTTATATAGTCTATAGCCTGCCTAGATAAATAGGCTACCCAACACAATAATAATTTTTCAATTGGGACCAGTAGTTCCTGAGATTAGTGCGTTTAATCAAACAAACTTACAAACAAACAAACTCTTCAGCTTTATAATATTAATAATTATAATTATTAGTATATTAGTATAGATGCTCTTCAGAAAGGTCAGGTGCGTAGTACTCGCAAATAATATGCGTGTATGACCAGATGTATAATCGTAAAAGGAATATGTAAGGTTCGTAGCAGGTTGTGTTCTGTAGTTTCTACTTACCCCCATAAAAAAGAAGGCGTGAGGTTATGTATGTAAAAAGTTTAGTGTATACTGAAATTATAGAGCCTAGGTACTAATTCATTTACACAAATAACAGTAGGTACAGACGCCAACACATCAAGCTACTACAATCTGTCAGATTTCTTTGATAGATTTTCGACTTTATTTCTAGAGCATTAGGTTCAAGGTTGATTGGGGAAAATTGACAGTTTCGGGTAGCTTGACCTGGTGGCGTCTGTACCTTCTTTGCATTGTTAGTTTTCAATAAAAACTCTAATAGTATACTGCAAGTTAATCTTGTGAATTTCCACCTGGTTAGTTTCTTTATAAAAATCTCCCTTAAAAGGCCATAAATCAACCCGTTTCCTGTACATCGATAAACATCGAACCCACGGTCTTTATTATAAAAACCGCGCATATTAACTTCTATGCGTAACCATCCTCTCGCTACAAGCTGTCTATCATCGTCTCATATGATTGATATCACTTTTTCGCTCGCCACGTATTGTGCGAAAATGTTGAGTATTCGCCTTAACCGACTCTACAAGAACATTGAATTTATAACTCTTTAACAATCCTGTCTCACAGTCGAATTTCCTCTGGCAGTGGTTTGACTTACAATTCTGAATTCATACAAGTTAAACTGAATCTTCTTTAGCTAAGTTAGGGTTGGTTTTTCAGTGTGTTAAGATATGTTTAAGGGGTCGTTTGCCGCGTACTTAACACACAATGAAACGCAAGTTGAAGCGTTTTTGCGGTATTGATGGATAGGAGTCTACGGATATTGTATTGATCATTTAGATAGATGCGGCGGAGAAAACATTGATATATACAATTCATTAATTATGTTAGTTTGTTTGGTAAGAAAAAGCTAAATGCTACAGGCGTTTATAGTCCAAAGTAGATGGATCAGCATTTTTTGATTTCAGTATTTTCTAAACCGAGAGCTTAACGTATCGGTTAAAAGTTTATGGTCTTTTTAGGTATATAACAAAATAATTCTGCAGAATTTCGTGTCGGAACTGTCTTTCTAGCCACTTAAAAAAAACACATTTAGACCAGCCCCTTCATTGCATTTCCCACCCAAATTCCACTGTCGATGTTATAATTCCACGCGCGTTCGCGACGAATATTTCAGTATCTCCATTTGCAAATAAATGCGCATCGCGTACTGGCGCAAAAAACGCCCGCGAAACGCGCCGGACACGTCACCCGGCGCGATGACACGCCGTCCAACGAGAAAAACGTTTGACGCGCGGTTTGTAACTTGAGAGAGATATTGAAGATTGCTGAATCTTTAATTGTACATTATCTTGGTAATAAATGTGCCTGACATTGACGTGTTGGGTTTGAAATCCAGATCAACCATAAAAGTTTTTTTGATACAATTTTCCTGTCGTCACAATATTGAGATGATGTTGATGGTGTTTTTTTTTATTGCTTGTACAAAATTTCAACGCAGGGGACGTTGAAATTTTTGCCGGTTATTACCTCGTAGGTATTGTGAACTTTGTAGTTCTCATTTTTTTTTTAATAATCTTCTGAAACGTCTGCTAAATCCATGGTAACAGGTGGTCGATGTATCTGCCACCCTGTATTTTTATGTGTTGACAATATTTTTTTCTTTCTCTTTTATTCTGTTTGTTTTCTTTTATTCTTTATAGGAAAAATAATAATAATTGTATAAACATATGTGATTCGGAGGAATAAGGAAAATGTCGTGAGGATAGTTTTGAGTATGAATCACTCAACCCATGTTGGGATCGGCTTCCAGTCTTACCAGATGCAGCTGTATATCACCATTTCTTATGTAGCATCTGCCTATCTGTACCTCCACAACACAGTAGCTGGGTAATACGATACCCCCTTGGTAAGATTAGTTGTCAATTTTCGGGTATCTGACGACCCGTAACGACTGTCAAAGGTCCATGAATATCAGCCGAGACGAATAGCTTTTTTTCTTTTTTTTTTTTCAGGATGGGAATCATCAAATTACTTCTCCCGCTCTGGGCGGAGCGGGAGGGCGTGTCAGACTTTTACTGACTAAAACCCACCCGTGTTCCATCAGTTGCCCATGTGCCAGGGTCACGGTATCTCTTTCGAACAATCACGCGACCCCGGCAGGAGACCAATGGCTTAAAGTGCTTTCCGCGGCACGGAGGAGTCTCAGAATGTGAAGATGGCCATCCACGGACCACGATAAACGTAGCGTAACCTGATGAGTCGATCCCTATGGGATGTTATTTTTTAGCTGCGAGTCCCTTCTGTTTTTATTATGTGGATTTAGAAGACCAAAAAAGCAATAAATAGACTGAGTACATAACATACATAATAAGCCGATAATGTTCCCACTGCTGGGACACAGGCTTCCTCTGTAAGAGGCAGTGGGCCGTAATCCAACAAACGGGCCCAGTGCGGGTTGGTGGGCGTCACTTGTCTTCGAATTTTTGTTTCTAGGACATGCCGGTTTCCTCACGATGTTTTCTTTCTATAGACTGGATGAAAATGATCATTCCGCAGGCTACCATGTTGCTGATGAATAGAATCGTGTTTATGTAAGAAGAAGATATGTAGCGCCAACACTCCAAATATTAATACCACGTACAGAGGTAAAAAAACGCCCGCGCCATTTGCATCCGTCGCGCAACGTTGACACGCCGTCAAGCAGCGCTGAAAGAAATGTGTAAAGCGCTGCAAATGCTGCCAATCATTCGGCACCTACATACGTCACTCGTTTGATGTCGCTCACACTCGTGGGTAGTTGAACGAGTTCAATTCGGTCAAAGCGGAAAGCTCGAACTCATCAGTTTCCGATGACTTTTGGTTTTAATATTGGAACAAACGCTAGATATGAATTTGCACAAAAAACTTTATGATTTTATGATTTAGCTTGCAACTTGAATGATATGGGGTAGAGAGCAGTATTAATAATCTTATCTTATACCTTTAAACGAGCAATTCTTGTATATATGTATATATATATATAATCTGAATCTCGGAAACGGCTCCAACGATTTTCATGAAATTTAGTATACAGGGGGTTTCGGGGGCGATAAATCGATCTAGCTAAGATTATTTTTTATAAAATGTCGTTTTATTCATGTTTTCAATGACCAAATTTATAGACAATCAACTTAAACATAAACTTATTATTTTAAACACAATTTACCAAAAAATACCGAGCAAAGCTCGGTCAACCAGATATTGATATAATTAATGTGTAGAAGTACTAAATATTTTAAAATATTTAAAGAGAGTAACGGTGGAGTTTGCTCATTCTTCTCCAAACGCAATTACTTTTTGGAATGGGCAACTAGAATCAGTGCTATTTTATTGTCAAGTTTGACGTTCAAAAGTGCCTTTTATGTGCCTATGACATAAATTATTTGACTTTCACTTTGATTTGACTTTATTCTTTTTTGTTTTTCAGAATTCATGACCATAAATATTCCTTAAAGTGTTACTTACACCTAAAAATATTTGAGTGAGCATCGAAATGTGTTGGCCTTTGGCCTGGTTGAAGAAAAATAAACCTAGATGAAACGCATAGGTAAAAAATACTTGAATAGTTAAAACCGGTCAAATTGATGAAGTATACAAAAGTACCTACCCTCTTTATTAAATCAAATTTGAATAACACAATTTATTGTATTGCATCTCATCTCAACAAAAACATTCTACTGTATCCTTACAATAGAATTATAACCCTACAATGCGGGCGGTCTAATTAGAGTTCCATTTACCGCTCAGGGACGCTATGAAATATGCATGCAATGATTTGCATCAGCGTCGGATAAACCGAGACATTTCGCATCAATCAATACGGGAGCGATTGTGGAGCTGATGATTTGAATATTTTGATGACGTAGGGGAGACTATTTTTGGAAACGAAATTGATAGGTTTAGATTTAGATGCAGTTTGAATTTCGAGTGCACATGAATGAATAAGTGGAACATACAGTGGATTATTATTAGTCAGTGTTTAGTGAAGGGTGAACAATGTTTTTCGGTAAGAATGGATGTCAAAATCACTATTCACGTGCACTCAGTAAGCACGATCTTGTTGAGATCTAAATTTGATATAATATTGCTTTTACAAAGCTTTCTTTCCCTTAAAAGGATTGTGCGATCATTAGCAAATGCATTTAGCTTCCATTTCTACCATCCGCATATATTTTGTATGGACAAATCCACAGTAAGGAAAAGTAATAAACATTCGGAGGACACTTATTCAGATCGACATTCCATTTTAAAATTCTATTGAAGAGACGCGACCCGCTGCAGCATAAACTTTATTTTTAAAACAATGTTATATTTTAAACCAGAATAAGACAATAGAATTGTGCATCACATAAATCTCTCAACTTTCCCGACAGCGGATGATTAAGATTGACAAAAGAAACGGTTTCTGCTAGAGAAATTCACGAATTCCACCATCTATGGCTACCGAAATTCTCGAGAATCGATTTAGCGGTAAAAGAAGTGCCGCCCGAATAAATAATAGGACAAAACACGTCGGAAATATTCGCCGATACCGCCGACAGGCTTGCCGCCACGTCCGAAAATGTCAACTTCGCGTTCCGAACTCTTCATGGGTGGAGAGAGGCAAAAAATCAAGCATACCTAAGTCGGCTTCAGCGCTCGACGCCTAATTTCGAATGCTGCAAGCGCTTCGATCCCGAGACCTCTATTATTATTTCAATCAACGATAATTGGACACTTGTCACCGTAAAAAGCGCTGGAATCGCTGATTGGTAACCGCGAGTCACGAGCGCGCGGCGCTTTTGATTTTAGAGTCGTTTCGTTTGAAATTCAAATGGTTTGAAGACGTTCGGGCGTTGTCGGGTACGATCAGCTGAATGGTCGAGCGTGCGTTTGAAAGTTCAATAAGGGGATGTTAGAGACAAGTCGCGTCTCTATTGAGTTTTAATTAAATTTATTGTTCGCGTCCGATGATATTATGGATGGCTGAATATGGAGTGGTAAGTTATTGGACTATTCCACTGTTATTTAGTACCTAGATCAATCACAAATTATAATAAGAACTAAACAAAGATAAACAACTTGGCAAAGATAAAGTGGGTAATTTAAAACAACCAAGTATCGTGACGGTTTACTTAAATTACAATAGCCTTAAATTGTAATACACAAATGACTAGTTGCTTTGCTATAAGCTAAACTGATTAGCAGCTATTCTTTTGGTTACATTGCGAGACTTAAGCTGCTTTGTTCATTTTCAGGAAACCCGTGAACGTCTTTTAATTTTTTAGCGGTTAACTAAACGGCTTACCAGATTAGGTACTAAAAAATTAAGAACAAAATACTCAGCAAGTAAGATATTTAGAAGTTAAATAATAGTAAAGTTATAAAATACATGAATGGATAGTTAATCCTTTTAAAAAACGAGCTAAGTGCGAGTCGGATCACTCGCAAAGAAGGGTTCGGTAGTTGAGATAAATTTATGTTAAGAACAAACTTAGCTTTGTAGTTGCAAAACTGTGTTTTGTGAGGTATACATATCTCAGTATACATAACACATAACATAACATCACGCCTTGTTTCCACGAAGGGTAGGGGCAGAGGTGTACCTATAGTACACCCACATTTCACCTGTTATGTTTTTTTAAGTCCCATGTAATAGGGGCGAGCCTATTGCCATCAACCGGGCACAAATCCAGACTCCGGGCTGCTACTGAGAAATTCCAGATGGAAAAACCCAATTACGATTTGCTCAACCTGGGAATCGAACCCAGGACGTCATGCTCAGCAGTAGGCGCAGTAGCGCTTGCTACCACTAGACCAATGAGGCAGTCGATCTCAGTATATATCACGGTTAATTCTCTAATTGAAAGTTAGTTATCACAAAAATAAAATGGATTTTATGCCAACCTACAAAGTTAGCGATTTTCTGACTTTTCCCTTCACTTGTGCTAAGACCTTGCTTTTGCCAAATTTCTTCATTCCGGGTCTCCATAGAGGTTCCTATTTATTTTTTAGGTACGCATTCGGTACCCTAAAAAGACAAAAAAAATATATTATGGTTTACTTGTATTCTATACAATGGCAACACCATAAACTGCTCAAAAGACCATGGTAAGTCAAACAAAGGTCTTATCGTTTAACTGACGCCTACACTCATAATTAGCTACCCAAAAAAGAAACAAAGAACTCATAAAAACAACTTTCATTCGTAAATCCTACCACCCAAGAAGTTACCGAAATTACTTTTTAAATACACAAAGACCCCAGGTACTAATTATTACCTTGTTCCGGCGCCAACACCAACTTGGCGCCAATACCGAAAATCTTAAAACGCCCAAATTGTTCACGAAATCATTCATCAAATGTTTGACACAAAAATTTGCCAAATTCTCGCCTTAATAACTTCTGATGAATGGGTTGGCCCAACATCACGCGAGTGCTGATTAAGCGACCGATTTTCGTCCAACATCTGTAATTTGGAGATCGCCGCAAAGAATTAGCTTTTCTAATTGGTAACGTGAAATGGCAGCGTGATTGTCTGTCTGTGGTTTGGTTAAATTACATGTTATTTGGCCGGGGCCGAAAGCCGAAAGCCGAATGTTGGCGCCTCGTTGGACGACTGGTCATTATGTTATTGAGGGTTTGTCGAATCATGACTGGTGGACAGGACCGGATTTTGTGGAGATTTATTATTGGAATTATGTCTGTCTTCAGCGGTGAAATAAATAACAGAGGGTGTGTTATTTCCTTGTAATTATATACCTAAACTGGCAAAATAGTCTTTTGATCCGCGCTTTGAGTGGGTCTGACGAAGCAGGACGTATTTAATGGATAAATGATTGCGGAGCCATCATAATTTTCAAAAAGAAAGAAAATATAAAACAGTTTATTTGCGGTAAACATGACGCAAAGGACGACCAAACACAAAAAAAAATCTGCGGGACATGCGTCACGTCTACGCATAACGGCCATCACTTCGCATTCAAAGACCGAGATTGTTACACCCATGGCTCTCAAAAAAGTTAACTGTCTAGAAAAGTGTGCTGAAGAGAGTCATACTGAAGTAATTAGTGCTAAAGCACGACCACGCTTAGCATAACGGTGGCATAAAATTAGGGCAAGCAACAATAACGGTTGCGAGGTACTCTATTTTATTCTAAAAAGGAACGGAAGATTCCGAAGTAGTGACCGCGTACTGGGAGATGTAGTGTTGGAAGACCTTTCACAAGACGGACCAATGACCTGGTGAAGGCTGCTGGAATCCACTGGATGTGAGAAGTTCAGAATCGGTGGAAGCCAGTAATAATAGTTGTTTATTTTTGTCAGGATTATAATACAATTCATTATAATAAAAAATATAATCCGTCTGAATCCTCCCCTGTTTTCAATCGTCCATCATAATAATAAGGAATTACATGATTAAGCCCAACACGGTCAGCTAGAGTATTTTTACTGTACTCGTAATGACTCCGGTAAGGTGGTTATTGAGGCTAACCGTAGTTACTGCTAACCATGCGTTAGTTAAGTAGGGGGTCTATGTTCTGCTATTACATGTATTAGCGGGAGATTCATAGCTTAAGGGGTAAAAGAAAGCAAAATCGAACTCGATTCTCACTTTGACCTCTTTTTGTTGCCTTTAGATGCCTCCAAGGCATTTTCTTGAAATGGCAAATTCATTATTAATTCAATACTTCTAATACAGTAAAATGTAATTAAATCTATACTAATAATCTATACTATATACTATTTTATACTTAATATATACTATAATCTATACTAATATTATAAATTCGAGGAGATTTACTCAGATGGTTTCTTCGTACTTGGAAAACAGGTCCCAAGCAGTAGTTTTAAGCAATTATATGTCTAGTTGGGTGCCTGTCCCCAGTGGAGTCCCCCAGGGCTCGTTGCTCGGCCCATTACTCTTCATTATCTATATAAACGACATCAACTCTTGCTTAATTTCTTCCAAACTCCTGTGTTTTGCCGACGATATGAAGATCTATGCCACAATATCATCACAGGTGGACGTGATTGCACTTCAGAATGACTTACGTCGTCTGGAGGCTTATTGTCGTGAGAGTAAGCTTGATCTTAACCCTGCTAAATGTTCGGTCCTAACGTATTCTCGAAAACGTGTTATTATACCTTCATCGTATATTTTAGGCGATCAAGTACTACCTAGAACGAATTGCATCCGAGATCTGGGAGTGCATCATGATTCTAAGCTTACATTTGAGTTTCATGTTGATGTCATAGTCGCTAAAGCATCTAGGGCACTAGGTTTCATAATGCGTCTGTCCAAGTGCTTCACTCGTGCCAAAACATTAAAAATTCTTTACTGTACTTTTGTTAGAAGTCACTTGGAATACGCGTCTGAAATCTGGAATCCGTGTTATCACAAGTCATAGATCGTATAGAGAGCATCCAGAAAAGGTTCATCAAGTACTTGTGTTATCATCAGAAAGTGCCCTACCGGTCTGAAGATTACCTCAACCTCTGTAAGAGGTATCATATATTGCCCCTAATTAATCGGCGTGCAATCTCTGACTGTATCACTTTATTTAAAATTTTCAATAATTCTATTAATAACTCTGATATTCTATCCAAATTTTATTTTAAGGTTCCCAGTAAGTCAAAGCGATGGAACGCACCGTTGCGTGTTCCATTTACCTCTACAAACTACAGGCAAAATTCATTTATAGTGCGTGCAAGTAATAACTTCAATAGCATGTGTAAACAGCATGATTTTGATCCCTTTGTAACAAGTGTGTCCTCGACCCTTGGTTTTTTTAAGTAAGATTTTGTGTGTCCTGGCTTTGATTCTCGCTTTGAATATAAAATGTGAATTTAGTTTAAGCATGAATGTTATACTGTTTTTTTCCTTCTATTCTTTTTTTTTGGTAACTGTGTTGTGAATTTGTGATGTCCACACTCTTTCTTTCTTTCTAATTTGTTCCTATAAGTGATGACTTTTAATTGGCTGTCAGTCTCATACACAATTTTTTATTCTGTTTGTTTTAGCTGTAAGTCATCCATAGTTATTAAATAAATAAAAATAAATAAATATTAAATAAATAAAGCTGAAGAGTTTGTTTGTTTGTTTGTTTGTTTGATTGAACGCGCTAATCTCAGGAACTACTGGTCTAAATTGAAAAATTATTTTTGTGTTGGATAGCCTATTTATCGAGGGAGGCTATAGGCTATATAACATCACGCTACCGCGGAGGAGCGCTAGGAGCGGAGCAGTAATGAAAAATGTTGCAAAAACGGGGAAAATTCATTCCTTTTGAGAGTTTCCGTTGCGTGCGCTGCGTAAACGGTTAAAGTAACGCCAAAATTATGTATGACGGAATTGTTTCTTTTAAAAAGTTCTAAAAAAAAGTCCGCGAGAGCATATGTCTATCTTTTAAGGTTGACTCACTATAACTGAAAAGGAGCGAGCAGCAACGAAAAATGGACGAAAACTAGCAGGCAAATCGATGCAACGGGAAGGGTCAGGGGAGCAAAAATTTGACGCGGATGAAGTCGCGGGCAGAAGCTAGTAATATTATAAAGGTGAAGGGTTTATTTGTTTGATTGAACGCGCTAATCTCAGGAACTACTGGTCCGAATTGAAAAAATCTTTTTGTGTTGGGTAGCCTATTTATCGAGGAAGGCTATAGGTTATATAAAATCACGCTACAACTAAAAGGAGCGGAGCAGTAATGAAAAATGTTGCAAAAACGGGGAAAATCGCACGGGTAGGCGATTCGACGCGACAGGAAGGGTCGGGAGAACACGAAATTTGACGCGGACGAAGTCGCGGGCAGAAGCTAGTGAGTTTATATATGTATATTATTGTAACGTTCGCACTAGGTACCTACTACGAACTATTCGTTCCATGTGGTTCGTTCTTTCCGTGCGTATTGTAAGAGGCGACTAAGAAACCCCCAATTGGGGGACGCCTATGGCCCGCAGTGGACGTCTTTCGACTGAAATTATGATGATTATTCTAACAACATGCCCACACGATGTACAGACGCCACCAGGTCAAGCTACCCGAAACTGTCAATTTTTCCCAATGAACCTTGAACCTAATGCTCTAGAAATAAAGTCGAAAATCTATCAAAGAAATCTGACAGATTGTAGTAGCTTGATGTGTTGGCGTCTGTACTTACAGCCCAAAAAAGGAGAGAAAAGGTTAATTAATGTCGTCATCTTCTTTGCGTGTCAATGGTAATATAAAAATACTGTCAGCCCAGCACAACTTGGCTATGAGTGTAAAATTATCAGAACCATCCATTAGTATTTGAAGATTTTACGTCAATCATCTATCATTATACTCAACCATGCTAAAATCATTAACATCAAAACACAAAAATAATTAAAAAAGCTCTCACCCACTTACTCTTCTGCCTACCCACAAACAAAGCAAGTTCACTCACGCAAGAACGTGCAGTTGCAAAGTGCAGGCGGCCATGTTGTTGCGTGACGTCAGATGGGCGGGGACAGCGGCGCCCCGCCCCCGGCGCCCGCCTCGCGCGCGTTTTTATAGCAACTTCATACGAAAGTTTAAAGCGCTTTTTTTTGTGCAGTTTTCAATTTTAAGGTTTTTAGTGATTTTAGACTTGATTGTTTGTTGTAATGGGTAATGACCATTATAATCAAGAAATATTTGTGCTGAATGAGTAATTTAATTGGGTTTTTGCGAAAGGTTATAATAGCTTTCGGCATTTAATATTTTTTCATGAATTTAATGATTTTGTGGGTTTGATTTTGTAGCTATTCTGACAAAATAACAATGGTTTTTTTATAGATGTACTGTGCTCCTTACCTAAGTAAGGTAAATAGTGAGTGGTTCAATTACTTTTCTCAAAATGCAGTTTGATAGTTTAAATACATCTTAAGGACCGCACATTAGACAAAATACTTTTTCTGCTATTCTCACAATGCACCACTTATTATTCCTTTACAAAATCATTCCAAGCACGTCATGCCACAATCTGAAAATCACCAACTCATTAACGTTTCAAAAACACGACTCACGGTTACCGGCAGTTACCAAAAAGTTAGCGTAACCCGGCAGTTTGAGACGTATCAAATATGTCGGCAATAAGTCAGAGGGGCAAAAACTGTGGCGGCAAGATCAAAGTCGGCGGCTCGTTCAGACGCCGACGAAATGACTTGTTTCTCAGTTAGGTTAGTGTAAACACACCGCTACATCAAAAGCGCCGGTCGGGGTTAACGGATGCCAAAGCGGATTTTTTTCGTCGAAACGTTGTTCGATAGTGTCGAATTTCGACGAAGTTGATTTTACCGAATTGTTTGTTGCTTACAGCTGTAACACATCTTTAACTATTTATTTGGACATTACTACAGGATAACTGGATTTATTATCGAATATCGTACACAATAACCACAGATATTGTTTGCTTCAATATGCTCGTGGCATTTTCCAAGAGTTAATTTCTTACATACCATGAATAAAGATAATCATAATGTTGACTTTCAGTGTTCTAAATTTTTATAAAATACACTCAACTTTTCCATTGCAAAAACTTTTCCGACTATCGCTAACAAAACAATCTTCGACAACCACTTTCGATTCGACAGCACCTTTCTCCGGCCGTCCTATATCCAGACGGAGGGGGCTCTAAATTTTTTTATGGCTTCTTCCGTCAATTTGCCAGTAATACAATATTTATTCAACGCCGGAGGCCTGTTATTATTATAATGAGACGCCCAAAACTATCAATTAAGTGGCGCCTGCCGGTACCTCAAAGGCACGGGATGAATATATGGGCCTTTTGATGCGGTCAGCTAAATGGTATGGTTTAATGTGGCTAATGATATAGTCTAGGTGGAGTAGAGAGGTGACTTTTATCGATAGTCATTTGATTTTTGAGAGTCGATGACATTTGGAGTGACCGTCTTTCTACTAGGTAAGTTTTTTTTTGACGTAAATGTATATTCTTTAAGAATGTATATCCACTGTATTTTGATGCACATACAAATAAATAGACACTCACAGTACGTTTCTAACAAGGTGCAAACAGGACAAAGAACATTCTACTTCAGTTGACTTCACTGCAGTAAAAGTTTTAAGACCAATTAATGAATATTGCAAATCCTAGAGTGACGACCATAAATATCATGTTCCAAACGATATCGATAATTTTCAACCAACATCCATCACTATAACTCATATTCATAATTTACATTTAATTTTACACCATTTTACGGTCCGTTTTAAGTGGTTCAAATGGCCATTTCCGGTGTTTTAGTGATTTGTAATGAAAAACGATCGTTTTTATGATCATCGATTTCAGATTATGGTTGCAAAATTATTTAATTATACACAATTTTAAAATCGGTTTGGGTCCAGTCATAAAAACTGTCTTTGATTTGGTAAGTTTTAATATTTTTGTGGTCTGTAGAGTGAGACTAATAAAATGTTTAGAAAACTGTAGGTAGATAACACTATAGGAAAACATAGCTCCGGACTTGACAATTCTATAGCTTAGTCGTGTCAAAATATAGGAATTGACTTGATAGTGTTATTGTAGCTCAGGAATGTCAAAATATAGCAGCTGCCTTGATGGTGTTTTACTAGCTTAGAAATGTCAAAATATACCAGCGGACTTGACAGTTCTATTATAGGTTAGAAGTGTAAGAATATAGCTGTATTGATTGTATTTTACTAGCTTAGAAATGTTAAAATGTAGCAGCTGTCTTGACAGTTCTATTATAGCTTAGAAGTGTAAGAATATAGTAGCTGTATTGATGGTATTTTACTAGCTTAGAAATGTCAAAATGTAGCAGCGGACTTGAAGTGTTAACATAGCTTAGGAGTGTCAAAATATAGCAGCTACTTGAAGTATTAATATAGCTTAGGAGTGTCAAAATATAGCAGCTGAATTGAAGTGTTAATATAGCTTAGGAGAGTCAAAATATAGAGCTGACTTGAAGTGTTAATATAGCTTAGGAGTGTCAAAATATGGCAGCTACTTGAAGTGTTTTATTAGCTTAAAAGTGTCAGAATATATAATTAGTTTTCGATATCGATACCCAACAAGTGGATAAAGTATTGCCAGCTAATGTAATATGCCCTGTATATGTATATGTGTATATGTTATGTACTACGTATTATAAGAGTACTTATAATTACATAAAAAACATAACTAATGCATTGCAATGTCCAAAAACGTTTGCGTGTTCTAATCACATAACTCTATGTTCGTGTACAGCGATGTTGAACATATGCCCTTGATAACTTTGATTAATGTGCTGTTGAAATGCTATTGTGTTAGCAAACTGCGATCAATTAATTACGAAGTATTGGTACTTCATGATTACATGTGTTGCCGTTTGGAAATAATGAGCGGTTCTAATGAGCGAGTTAGTTATCATGCATCTTATGAGTTCAGAGCAGTAGTTGCCGCGATTTACGAGTTGTTGGTAGTAGATAGTCGTAGGTTTAATCCCAATCAGGAGTTTTACTTTGTGAAAACTAATTTGTCACTATTGCTCTCAAAAACAGTGAAGGAAAACATTGGGTCCAAGAACCAAAAATACTCAAAGCATGTTTTTTATTTATTTTAATTTTAGAATAAGTTAGATTATAAGATAAACATTAACTCCTCCTCTCATCCTTCTATATTTCTTATGCTGTGCCCGACAGGGTCGCCTGTGATTGTGACTAAATCTAACCTTTACCACCTAAGCATATACATACATTGTGGAATGCAAAAAAGAATTGAGTATTGACATCTAGGTATTAACCCGTACTGAGCCTGCGCGGTCTCTCACTGAGAGGAAGCCTGTGTTTAAGCAGTGGGAACGTTATAGCCTGATTATCTTCAAGGGTTGATCTTTAGTTTTTTATACTGGTTTGGTATTTGGTCCTTCCGAGATCCCAGTAATATTGTCTAACGCATAAATACAGGTTACGCAGGAAGAAATCGTGAAGTAACATGTCCTAGAACTGAAAACTGTTAAGACTTGTGACATCTACCAGCCCCCACTGAGACCTCGTGGTGGGGGAGGCATGAGTCCCACCAGTGTAAAGGTTATTTTTTTATTTTATGGTTTTCATAGAGTAGCAACCTCTGGCAGCGTTTAGTTACATACAAATCTGTTGTCGTGTATGTGTGTTGCCAGGAACGTAATTAACAAACAGCTAGATAGAATTTTTAACCGACTTCAAAAAAAGGTGGGTCCACCCATATAAATTTGGTCACGTTCTGATGAGTTAATTTAAGTTAGCTTCAATGCTACATATTTAAAGCAAAATAAAGTTTTTTTGAAAAGACCATCCCCAGAAACGCTTGCCCTTCACCACGTCCTAGTGCTTAAGTAGTGCGAAGAAGTAGCTCATCATACTCTCCAAACACCCCAGCAGCTTAAAATCTATCTAAGCATCATAAAATACTAGAATATGTCAGTCTAAACATTATAAAGACTGGGTCACATCTATTTATTCTACCGAATACCCCACGCGGTCCACTTGGCCCCGTCTTCTTGTAATTGCCATGATGCGGACAGACGGCGCATCCACTGTCGCCTCTGCGTGACAGAGACATTACACGAAGACTGGCTCTTGTCAACCTTCAGATGTCTGGAGTGTAGGTAGCAGGGAGCGGGGATTTGAGTTGTGGTTCTGTATAGACAAAGATGTTATATGAGTGTTAAATTGGATAGAAATGGAATGAGATAATTTATTTAAAATCTTTAAAGGAATCTAAAATTAAAATAATTTTAGAATGGACATCAAACGCTCTTTAACTACATACACTTACCTTAGTTACGTAAAAATCTCTACTCAATATAAGACAAAGTCGCATTTCGTGTTTGTCCACTTAGATCTTCTAAACTACGCAATGAATTTTAATACGGTTTTTATCAATAGATAGTGATTCAGTAGGAAGGTTTATATGTATAATACGCGGGCAACGCCGCTGGTAAAAGCTATATGGTTATAAATTAGAAAACATGTCTACTTATTTTATAAATAACAGTGGTTCTAGCTTTAGTAGCTTCTAGCCAGGAATACAAAAAAGCTGGTAAAACAAAAAGTTTACCACTCATATTTAAAAAAAAAATGGGACCATTAACCCTTAAATGCGCGCGGTACCCAAACGTTGTACAGCTTCACAAAAATACCCGGTAATACCCGCGGAGATCAAAGTTGTGTACAATTAGGTTGCAACACGATACGCCTTCAAAGTGGCGGGTGGCGGCGTTATTTTACTAATTTCTTTGGTCCGCGTCGTAACGTGTCAAACCCTTTTAATGGTAAGAACACGCGTCAGCCACCCGCGACGATAGGGTTGACAGATACGATCTACTGGGTTTGGTGACGCTTTAGATGCTTTGATTTTTATTTGGAATTAGATGTTAAAAGACTATCTTCAGTCTTTAAATAGGGTATAAGTTAAAAATATTAATGGTGGGCTGTTTAAGTTGTCATATTAGGAATGATAAGTATCCTTAAAAGTATAGATTAAGCAAGGTAATTGGTAAATTTTGTATTATGTGTAGGTAATAAATAATATTAAAAAAAAACTTTTTGGTTACAGCGTTGATTGAATCTCACGGTTAATTTAATTCACTGAAAAAAGTACATCTAAATTTTATTATATCGTGTGCTGTCCACAAGATGCGAAATAGATAAAATGTTAAAGCCCAAACGAAATTCTTTGATCATAAACCGCCAATAACAACGAGTATTTCCATAATCTTACCTGTCTACTAATTAAATCTTATATCCGCCGAACCTGCAACCATAATTAATAATTCCCGGCCTCCCAAATTAATTTGACAGCGTCAACCCTGTCGGCGTGGACAAAGCTTGGCGCTAACTACGCTCGTCGTGAAACGCGCCTAATTGAAAAACGCTGGGTGATTACCCGCCACAATGCAACCGCTTGGTAGCCACGATGAGAATTTTAATTGCTCTCTCTTGGCCTTTTTAACTTGTGTTGTTGTAGACGTAGTGCATTTTTGATGCAGCTTAGAATATTAAAAAATGTCTAGGTGAAAACTTTTATGAGAGACTGTAAAAGAGATACCATTTACTTTTAAATCATTAGATGAATGACAACGATCGGCTTCGAACGTCAGTTGTTGTGTAGGAATGTCCAAAATAGTTAAAACAACTATTGGCTCAGATTGATGCCAGAAAAATCTTGATTATGAATTAGGTGCATTGTACGAATCCAAAATCTCATACTTAAAGTAAAAAAAATCAAACTGTCATTTTTTTTATTAAGAAATTGCTACAGTTTAAAAATCATATTTTATTGAAACCATGTCCAAAAATACCTTTGTACAGACGCCAGCACATCAACTTACCTCAATCTGTCAAAATTCTTTAATAGATTTTCAACCTTATATCACAATAGTGGAAGGTTAATTTTCGATTGGTAAAATTTGACAGATTGGGGTAGCTTGACCTGCTGGCGTCTGTACATTGCTGGGATGTTCGAAGCAGTCCGGAGTTCGGGACAGGACACGCATTGTAACACGTCCGATCGACATTGGAGGGTTAAAATGTTTGGGCACGCCACAATTGCGGCGGTAAGTCCCCTCTTTGAGGAGTGGATAGAGAGGCGTCACGGCGTCCTCACCTTCCGCCTGACGCAGGTTCTCACCGGGTATGGGTGCTTCGGTGGGTTCCTGTTCAGGATAAAGCGGGAGGATACGTCCGGGTGTTTCCATTGCGAGGATCGTCTGGAGGACACGGTGGAGCATACGGTGGAGGTGTGCCCTGCCTGGGCGGAGCACCGCCGTGTCCTCGTGGAGGCGATCGGCGGCGGCGACCTCTCGCGTCCGGCCCTGGTGCGAGCCATGGTACGGAGCGAGAGGGAATGGGAAGCCGTCACCTCCTTCTGCGAAGCAGTGATGCTCGCGAAGGAGGAGGCGGGGCGCGTGAGGGAGTGGCAGTCTCTGCGCCCTCACGCCCCTAGCCGCCGCAGGAGGAGACGCCCCGGGCGTCGGGAGTCAATTGCGGACTCCCGGCCACCGTAGGCGCGAGCTTGCGGGTGGCGAGCAATGGGTGGCTCACCGCCCGGTAAGGACCAGGCTCGGGTCGACGGCGCGCAGTGTTCCACGCGCGCCTCAAAGAGATGTCAGCAGCAGTGTAGGGGTCTACTAGGACCGATGCCTGCCGAGGTCGCGCGATTGTTCGAAAGAGATACCGTGACCCTGGCACATGGGCAACTGATGGAACACGGGTGGGTTTTAGTCAGTAAAAGTCTGACACGCCCTCCCGCTCCGCCCAGAGCGGGAGAAGTCATATGATGATTTCCCATCCTGAAAAAAAGAAAAAAAAAAAAAACGGTTAAAATGTTAGTAGTGCAATAAAATGTATTATGAATTTGTTTAGCATTGTTTTGTGTCATGCATGAATTTAAGGGTAAGACAACTGAGTCTAATACAGTATAAATAATACGTGTGATTTTCTGATTAACTTAGAAAAAATATTTTCAGAATGATTTTTTAAGTCTTTTTTTTCCTCAACTGAAAATTACCAACATAAGCACTGATTAGTTTACCTATCAAAACACGAATTATAGCTGAATTAAATCAAAATACACAAATAAGACTGTTTTTTTCCACATACCTAAGTTTTCTCAAACATACACTATTTTTAAACCGTCAATTCCCCACTCATACCAAAACCATTAAAAAAATTATATGTCAGTTCCGTTTAAGCCGTCGTAATGCGTTCTTTTAATTGAATTAAAAGAACTCATTACATAAATATCGCTGTAACTTAAAACACGGTACCGTACAAATTAATGTTACAAATATTTATAAATTGTACGCTACCTACATATTTTTTATTGAGGAACAAGCATCAATTACAATTAAAATTGAGCTGTAAAACAATTGTTTTAAAGGCTGTTTTAAATTACGATTGAAATTTGTAGTGTTATGAGGTAGCAGTTAAAAATGAATTGCATTCAATGCCATTTTAATTGGCAAGTTCTCGATAGCTGTCGAGCCAGCCATGGCCTGGCGTTTTGGCATTCCTCGCGAGTGTAGCAAGAAATTGATTGTGTAGAATGTGGGGCTATTACGCCATGTTTTTCGCGACACTCCTTTTAATTATTAATTTATAAGACTGTTATTTCTACGTTGCCATTTTGAGTGATACTAAACGGAATACCTGGGTCTGCTCGTGCGACAATTGTGTTTATTTTGTTTGGATAGCGTTGTGTGGTCCATAGACCACCCTGTATTTGCTGTTTCATCATCATCAGCCTATAATGTTCCCACTGCTGGGACACAGACCTCCTCTCGTTGAGAGGGAGTGTATTTGCTATTTGCTATCAAAATATTGTAAAACTGTGGCTAACTACGTTGTGTGATAATGAAGTCCATTAAGATACAGTCCTTCTGTCCAAAACAATTGGTTGAGCTTTTTATTGAATAAAAGGCTAATAACTAATAAAGGGTTAATGAATTCATCTAAGGATGCATGCCACAGAAGAATTGGCTGTGGGTTCAGAACCCGTCAATTCGTTTTTATTATCCTGTAGTCGAGATACAGATTTTTCACCTAGTTTGGTACACATGCACCTATGTTGTATTGTTTTCATTATAGCCTACATTTTTTTCTATACACAAAATGGTTGTTGTAGTGTTAATATTTTTTGTGTCAATAAATAAATATTATGTTTTTTTTTAAATATCCCTCAAATTCGTTTGAAATTGTGTTACATATAGACAAACGAATTGTTTTTCTGCTTTAGTAGTTACCCCCCACTGACCGGTAGTTGTAATCTTTAAAGACAATGTGCTGCTACAAATATTTGACGTCATAATAATTAACAGCAAACTGTTAATTGTTATCGTTTCTGGTTATTGCATTCCTCTTCCTCATTGGTATTAAGTGTACCTTTCCGGATCAACGTAGACCTCCAAGAATAAATAAATTAAATAGTAATCGATCTTGGAGATTCAATTTCATATTTGCTTGGTAAAAATTGTTTGGTGCTGATTTATTCAAGTCAAAGTGCAAATCAACTATCATAACTTTCGGTTTGCAAGAAGCCAGTTATAAATTTAAATAGTAACTTAATGTCAAATTAATAACAGCTGTCATAATTGATCAATCACAAGAGTTTTAAAAGCCACTTAGCATTGGATTTCACAATAGGTTATCAATAAATCAATCTTTGAGCAACATGTAAATGCGATTAAAAAAAATTATAATATCTTTATATAATCAAATAGTAAGTCAATATATTTTAAAGAACCCACGAAGGTGACACAGGATACAAAGTCACCCTTAACAAAAAAAAAAACCCAGTTTCAAAGAGCAAATACTAAAACGATTACCATCTTAGGCACATACTTTATTTTAGCATTAAACAGACATTCTTTAATTCCTCAGTCATGAAGATGTCATAAATTTTTTGCTAATGTTATTGACAGTGTTTGCCGCCTATAGGCCACATTATAGATGACAACGTTTTTACCTATTCGGAATAGGGTAGGTATAGTAAAATGTTACAAGATAATATTTAATGGTGGATAATTTTATGTCCTTCATTTTAACATAATGTGCCAAGAGTATTTTGTAAAGCGATGCCAATTACGTCAATGAATATAAATGGAGTACCTATATCGTTCATATAGCAAGTAAAAAATATTGCCCACCTATCTTTTAAATATTCAGTTAATTAATTCTATAAACACTTACTTGTAGGTGTATTAAATAAATATATAATATTAAAATTGCAAATAGTTTAAAGATTAATTTACCAATACCTAATTAATTAAAATATATTAGCTTTGTACTTACTTCTTGGTTTGCCGTCGCTTTGACAGTTCTGTACTTTTTATTTAATTCCCAAACAAAATGTACCAAACTGTTACCTACATTATTTAAGAGTGACAATAAATTAATCATTAAAACACACTTGTTTCTATTTTAATTTAGATATATCGTTTACGCAGTTAAGGATCATAATTGACAAACACAATTCAATTTAAAAATAGAAGCAAGTACAATTACTTTTCATAGTTCATTAAAAATTACTATTCAGTATTCGCATAACTTAAAGTACGTTCCGTTTCATGTATAAACCATAGTTTGCAACAAAAAGTGGGAAAGGGCAGTTCCTCATGAATAAATTCTTGCTTATGAAGCTAAAAACAATTACATTGTCATACAGTGTGCAACGTCTTAATAAAAGAGACTTGTATGATATAAATTATGGTTCAGAAAATGTGAATTGCAAAATACTATGCATGACAGATTGTCTAGTATATTATCCCAGTCGATTTGCAGTTTGCTGCTTGACATTTATGATTTTTTTAATAAACTTGCCTCATACTGGGCTTTACATCATACACTGAGTATGGGATAACACAACTTAAATTTTCAAACACTTGGTTCTTCGATTTCGTCTGGAACGCACAATCGGCGAAAGCAAATCGGGCATACGCGTTTAGCTTGCTTTTGGTTATTGGTTTCTCTTGTTTTGTTGTGAGATTTTATTAATCCCACGATATCTTCCTCTTGACCTTTGGGCTTCTCTGGTAACTCATTAACAGGATAACCATGTAAATGTCTGTTAACAGCTCCTAAATGACTAGGTATATTTATTTATTTTTTACATACTTCTTTGACATCTACTCATTATTTGACATTATTAACCAACAATTCTAATTTGAACTCTTTATTATTGGTTGTCATGGCAATAATGACATATGGTTTAAATAGGTTATTACGTCTTATTTATGAAATAATATCATTTATGCAGACTGTTTTACACTTCGTGAATGTAAAAACGTTTTAAGCCTTGTAGAATAGACAATATTCTATTTTATTGAATACCTGGACCTTTTTGACAGCCCAGCCTAACCCCACTGTCGGGTTAGGGGGCAACTCGTCCACTTCGAAACTGGGCCCTGGGACCATTTGACCCTTTTCTAAATTGATAATAGGCAACTGGGCCCACGTTAGTTTAGGTATTGGGACGATTGCACTACTGAATATTCTCTAGGGGTTAATTGGTCCCAATAAGGTGATTCTGGCTGCATCAAAGGGAAATCAAACAGATCTGAAGGTTACTTGATCTCATTCGTTTTATGTAATATAGTAAATATGAATAGTGAATAATACTAGTCTTGACCAATTTTTTATTCCATAATTAAAAATTATCCTTCATAGCTAAACAAATCAAAAGTACGCATTTTTTTTTTCTCAAAACCGAAATAAATTATAAATCTTTTCAACAAAAGGCGTGACAAATCATTCAAGTAGAAATCCTAGTTAACTAATTTCTCAATACAATGTCCTATACTAATTTCGTTGTCGGTCAGCTCTCGAAGTATTCTTTTGAGTCGTCTTTGTGATTTAACGGTCTCAGATGTTTTTTTTTGAAATATATCCATCGTTTTTCAATTTACCAAAGTAATAACTGGAATCTTTTTGTAGTGTTTTAAGAAGAACTACTAAGTTTGGCTTTGGTTTTATCATTTTATTGAGACGTGCATTCCACGCCTCAATTGCATTATTAGTTTTATGCTCCTGATTATAAAAACACCAGTAATTATTAAAAAATGCGTCTTTTCTTAGCCACGTTTTTTCAAAATAGGTATTAAATAAATCAATTTGCGGATCCTTTTCACTCTCTCCTAAATTGTTTAACCAACCATCTTCTACAAAATCTTGAGGAAGATGGGCAAGCGCTATGCATTTTTTGACGTGAGATCTCAAATATTTATTCATTTTTTTTTTTCTGATTTCTGAGCATTTCTCCACAATGCCCTTGCAAAATGAAATAAACATCCTTGAATTTTTGTTAGAGGAAAAATATCTGAGATCGCCTGCATTGCACTAGCCTCGACATCCGTAGTAAATGTATCTGGGTTGAAGTCAGGAATACGACTCTTTATAAGCCAGAGCATAATCTTGTATGTATGTTTTTTTTTTATCTGAAAGCAGGCAATATAAAACAGGCACAATGCTGTTGGTATCATCTGAACTCCCAACATCAACATGTATAGTATATATTTGTGTAAAGGGCGGTGTAGCACTTTTAAATGTACCGTCGCCAAACACATGCTTGGCACTTTTTAAAAGTTTTCTTGAATCAGGACTCGCGAAAAGAAGTAATCTACAACCGTTATGGGAATAATCAGCAAAGAGGAAATCTTCAAACTTCGGTGGAACTGAAACCTCAGTAACATTTAAAAATCTTGTTTTTTTAACGCCTAATGATTTATTTCTGTACTTGTACAATCGTTTTTTTATGTTGTCATATTTTGGAATTTTGTTTGTGAAATTATATTGACCATCATTGAGTTCTTCAATGACTTCTGAGTACAAGGAAGGCATTGGGGTTTTTTCACTCTTTGCCTTTTCTAAAGTAACGTGAATTATTTTTTTTACTTGATTTTCTGCATAATTTGGTTGACACTGGTGAGTTCCCTCTTTTATAATTACGGAATGGCAGGTAATCAAATTGGCGTTACACACTTTTCTTTTAACGCATCTCCATACAATATGCCCGTTGGGACTCGAACGCTTCATTGTGTACCGATATCCATTACGAATCAACAAATCGCCTCCTCTTTGAGATTTTATAATTTCATAAAGTTTATTACTAGATGCTTCTTCATCCGACATACTACAAAAAAAAGACGTATATGAGTCGCGTATTGATTAGTTCTGTACACTATTCCTCATCAAACGACAGTAATTATTATAATAAATATAAAACTCACCTGTTTACTTCGGGAATACAACTAAAGTAGTTATAAGATATATAATAAAAATGAATATTTGTGAAACGCTAAAAACTTGCAACGTACAAAAGCTGGACACAGTCTGTAATATCTCCTAATATAATTTAGAACTTTCACATTGAACACCGAAGTTCACGTGTATAGTACTCCTCTAAAAATGCATGACAGAAAAAGTGACTCGGAGTCAAATGCAACTTAATACATTAAGAAAACAAAGAACAGAATTGTCTAACAGTGCTAATATAATTAAAAAATCGAAAACTAATAAATAACGTTACTAATACTGTTTTCTTTCAATTGTTTCCTTAACAGTTGCAAAATTATATTGTTTACCTTCATATATTGACAATGAAATTAGTATAGGACATTGTATTGAGAAATTAGTTAACTAGGATTTCTACTTGAATGATTTGTCACGCCTTTTGTTTAAAAGTTTTATAATTTATTTCGGTTTTGAGAAAAAAAAAATGCGTACTTTTGATTTGTTTAGCTATGAAGGATAATTTTTAATTATGGAATAAAAAATTGGTCAAGACTAGTATTATTCACTATTTATATTTACTATATTACATAAAACGAATGAGATCAAGTAACCTTCAGATCTGTTTGATTTCCCTTTGATGCAGCCAGAATCACCTTATTGGGACCAATTAACCCCTAGAGAATATTCAGTAGTGCAATCGTCCCAATACCTAAACTAACGTGGGCCCAGTTGCCTATTATCAATTTAGAAAAGGGTCAAATGGTCCCAGGGCCCAGTTTCGAAGTGGACGAGTTGCCCCCTAACCCACACTGTCCTCCTACACCTATTAACACTGTTATTTGAAACCATTGTAAAAACCAATTATTTAAAAAAAAGTAGGTAACCATGTAGTTTCTTTCCGATTCTTCTCCATAGGAATCAAGAAATTGGAACCGTGAGCTTCTGACGTTTTATAAGTGCCCATTTAGCTTTATGTGAAATAAAAATATTTGGTTTGCTTTTTGTCGCCTTCATTTAGAAAAACGGTCAGCCTTAGAATACTCTTCCAATTAGCTCGTATGAAACTAAAACCAGATCATTTCAAACAATAGCTAGGTTTCATTTACAATGAACGAACATTATTCATCCACAGAATTTCATATTCATTACACATTGTGCCCTACAGGCTTTAACACAGAGATAAAAATAAGTGACGTTTCTGTCAGGTATCACTTTAGGCTACGAAGGAATAATTTAAATAACATTAATATTGATAGGGAGATGTGTATGTTAAGTGATCGATCGATGGGTATCAAAGAATATAATGGATTCATTGAACTTTATAGTCATAGAGCTCTGTGGCTTCAGACATCTTTGTTATGAATTGCCGACGGGCTCAGGTGAATTTAATTTTACTGGTTTTCCAATGTCCCCTATTTTTATGTTCAAAAATGTATATTCATCACATGCCAATAAAGCCATAATATATTAGTAGCCGGTAAAAATAATAAAATACCAGTAGATATATGTACCCACTTAATTTACTAATTAGAAAAAACATTACTAACTAAACACAGTTACTAAGACTAATGAAGAGAAAGCAATGAGTTTGATTAAAACGAATGAAACTCCTTTAGGAGTAAAACCAGATGTTAAAACACCTTGTCTGTACCTGAGTGTATTTACGAAAGGCATAATGAATTGTATTCGCACAGACAATTACAAAGTACAAATTGATGCCATTATTAAAAGCCTATGAATAAACACAGACTTTATAGTGTTTACAAATTACCACAAACCGTTTGTAGCAACTAAAGAATTAGCATGTGTAAAAGGACTTGCAAGAAATGTGCTTGTGAGAAAAAGTTTAAACATAAGAGTTAACAATTTTCATCAACATATGGAAATGATCACAGTTTGTCAACTTAATGGTTGTACAGACAGAAAAATTACTATCTGTCGTGTTATATTTATCTCCGTCAGTAAATCAGCTTTTTGCTGGAAGGCACGGAGTTTCTGAGAGCTTCCAAGTTTGAAGTAAAGTTTTTTGTTAGCAGCAGTAATCAGAAAATAATTGGAATCTTTATGTAAAGCAGAATAAATAAAAAAAAACTTAATTTATTATATTACTAGCTTTTGCCCGCGGCTTCGCCCGCGTGGTCGTCGGAAATTATCGCAAGAGGACATAGGTACTACCACGGTTAATGGATTAAGAATGCATTAATCCAGAGGCGTAATTGCGGAACTTTTTATCGGTAGGAATTGGTTTAATATTCATAGTTAAACAACATTCATTGCGTTATTTACCTTGCTGAGCCACAATTTATCCACGAACAAATGACGCAATGGTTTAGAAATAATCTTCAATCCCATTCAGATTCTGATAAATTGTGCGTTTCGCAATTAGGGTGCAGGTTATATAGGTAATAAGAGAACAGTTGAGTGAGAGCAGTGGTGGCTCAGTGGTATCAGCCCCGACTTACGAATTGTAGGTCGTGGGTTCGAACCCAGGCAGGCTCTTTACTTTATGTAAATATTTCCATCAACACTGCTCTCAAAACGATAAAAAGATTACGTCGTGAGGAAACCAGCATGTCCTAGTACCAAAAATTAGAAGACATGTGACATCTATCAACCCGCACTGGGCCTGCGTGGTAGATTACGGCCCACTCCTTCTCATCGAGAGGAAGCCTGTGTCTCAGCAGTGGGAATAATATAGGTAATTATATATAGGTAATAAATACTATCTGTGTGCCATTTTCGACCCAGATCCAATGAGCCGCTTTTGCGTGATTGTGAAAACATCAAATCATACAAATGTTCACATTTATAATATCAGTAGTAAGTAGGTTTATAATTCATATTACTTCGGATTCATAGTTTATGAGAATATCATGTGTGTTTGATGAAGAATATCATGTGTATTCAGAGTAAGAAGACTGTGAAATAGGGTTGGATTGAATTGATATAAGTCATCCTGGTTTTTCTTAACGCTCGTTCGTATTCTACCTATACAGACACTCAATCTTTACCAGACACCAAATCGATCATAGGAATTATAGGAATAGTACTTTTGCCAGTGGCTTCGCCCGTATAGTCGTCAGGAAATATCACCTGAGAACCTACTACCGGGATAAAGTATCCTTTATGGTAAGTATCCAGGATAACCAAAAATCCAAATCCATCCAAAAATCTAAACATCTAAGCCATATTCCGTGGTCTCTTACTTGGAATAATACAATAAGGTTTATTTTGAGTACTTCGAACACACATGATATTCGCATTTACTATGAAGCCCAAGTAATATGAAATTACAATCCTACTAATCCTGCACTATCAAATCGCTTGGTACCGGTCGGGTACCGGTACCAAGCGAGACGGCCGGACGCGGAACGGCCCGCTAGCCGACTATTTTATTATAATCTCTGATATCTTCTAAAATATTAATTTTAATGATATGCTGTAAAGGGCAATTTTGATCTACATGAAATGCACAATTTATTTAAGGTACTTAATTGCATAAGGATTAATGCTGTATTGCTTAAAATCGCATTCATAAATAAGCCATTATTTCTTCCGTACGCAAAATACGCGCTCAGACGTGGAGTTGCGGACACCAGCCCGTTCTACCTAAGCCATTATTTCTCGTAAAAAGTAAGGGATAAAAATGGTTATTATGGGTTATCCCTAAGAGTTAGACATATGCCATCGCGGACTTTTTTGTAGAACTTTTTAAGGTGTACAATTCTGTAGTACATTATTTTGAGCTATTTCGTAGGGTTCAGCCAGCGTTCGCAATGTAAGCGCAAAAAAATGTGTTTATTTATGACTTCACATTAGAAACCTCTAAAATTATCAGTGTTTCTTTACTATATTATGCATGTTATATACATATAAACCTTCCTCTTGAATCACTCTATCTATTAATAAAACCTGCATCAAAATCTGTTGCGTAGTTTTAAAGATATAAGCATACATAGGGACAGACAGACAGCGAAGTGACTTTATTTTATAATATGTAAAGATAAAGATAAAGATAAAGATTTTTGGTAAGACTAAAAGCTGAAATTAAAAAAATAAACATATAGTGTAGCAGAAGACAATGTAACGATCATAACAACACCACATTACTAAAAATAAATAATAGTTTAAAAAAAACTAAAAAAACACGCTTCCATAGAAAACCAAACTAAACAGTCCTACTAATATTATAAATGCGAAAGTTTGTATGTATGGATGTGTGGATGTTTGTTACTCTTTCACGCAAAAACTACTGAACGGATTTGAATGAAATTTGGAACACAGTTAGTTTATAACCTGTATTAACACATAGGCTACTTTTTATCCTGGTAATACGTTCCCGCGGCATATTTTCCGACCTCCACACGGGCGAAGCCGCTGGCAAAAGCTAGTAGAAAATAATGGAAAAAAGCGTGGGGTGCTTCATTTCAATTAAAAAAAACACCTCAAAAAGTTTTCTATGGAAGCGTGTTTTTAGTCTTTTTAAACTACTATTTATTTTAATTTTTTTAGGGTGTTACGAATTGTGTGACGTATGCCAGCGTAGTTTTCAAAGACAGTTTTTTTGCCATCCTGGTAACCCTGGCAAGAATAATGGCACACATTTATGAAATTATTGTATTGTTATCGGTCTTTGACAGGTGTGCAAAGTTTGAATGAAATCTGGTCGTTTAAAGTGGGTCAAAATCGCGCTATAAGGAGTCGGTTACAAACAAACATACAAACATACAAGAGAAGCTAATATAAAGCGTGTAAAAAGAAAACCAAAATGAAAAACAGCAATGAAAATCATGTTCAACTGTGACTACTGCCGTCATAGCTACGTATTTTCAGTGCAAACGATATGTCTGCAGATTACTCCATCAAATTATCGGCTCATAAGATTAAAGTTCCCCTTTTTACATGAAAACTGTCGTTTGAATTCACAAGAATGTTAATGAAACAACTATAGGGTTTCCAGTCACTTTTCACTACCAGTATTCGTTTACAAACGAGCTTTATTTTTTGTCCCTTTTTATAAACCTTACAAATTGCGATCTTTACACCCTACTGTGCATTTTTTTCCAACAACACTTACTACATAACTATTGACTTCTTCGGCTACGTTAACTAGTTTCCCATATTTAACTTTACAAACTGATAAGAAAACAGCTGTAGTTTTTTGTAACCAAATTAAGATAAATACGTGTTGGTATTTATTCGTCGTATTATGAGACTTTAATTATTCAAGAGTGAATATTTTTTGACGCGAGCCTTAAACGGGTAGTTGTCAACTAATTAAAGTTGTGTTATAAGGAAAGACTTGTATGAGGATGTTGTTAAGGACATTGTACATTATGCTTGACTTAAAATGTATGCGATTTAGTTTCCATTTTAAAGTCTGATTACTATCGAGCCCAAGATAGTTTCTTGAAAGATCCTTCCTTTTTTATTAATATTTCCTTAGAAATAACACCATCTTACTCTTCAGTTGAAGCTGTGACAACATATTATTATAGTCTGGATATGTTATAATTTACAGACATACCACATTGATTTAGGTTTGCAAAATTCTTACAATTACAAATATCGTTAATTGCAGCAGTTTGTTTCAGACATACGACCGAGCCTCTTTAGAAGGGCGAAAGTTACCCAAAGGGCATTAGAGAATTTTCTAGTATAATATGCTAAGAGTTTCTTTACGTAATTGAACTAGAAATGAAGAGATCCGAAGGAGAACCAAGGCAGCTGACATAGCCGGAAGAATTTCCAAAAGTGGCAGTGCGCAGGGCACATTGCTTTCAGAACAAACGGTCGATGAGATGAGAGGCTATCCACAAGATGAACCGATGGCTTGGTGTAGGCCGCAGAAATCCGTTGGATGCAAGAAGCACAGAATCGTTCAAAGGGGCGATGCTTGGGGCCTCCCCCAAGCACCCCCGCTTTGACCGATTGTCCGATGTCCAGCAGTGAACGTCTTTCAGCGGATATAATGATGATGATGTTGATACGATGGAGTTAAATAAGACATATACTCCTCAAGATGAAAATCTGAAACCTGTCTTCTGAAATGAAGGATTCTTTGCTTTATTCGCATGGATTTTTTCGCATGCTATCTTATGACCCATAATGAATGAATGCAGGGTTTGACTACGTGGAGTTGGGAGACTAAATACATGTGATATGTTAAGGAAACCATTACGATTGCGCTCTTTGAATGCACAGGCGTTACCGAGCTTAGGATAGAAACTGGGGAACCCAGATCTTACAGAGATGATCTTAACAGAACAGGAGATCTGATCAACTTCTGGAGAGAGGTGGGATGGTTGGAATACCCACCGACGGCTGCAATGGCTCACGCACAATGTTTAACCTGTAGGGGTAAGTGCGGAAACCAAACCTTTTAACATAAAACACACAGAATTTCCGCAGGCGTAACGTTATGCAACTAAAGATGTGCTTCAAAGAATCCATCAAATGAAAATCGAAAGCATAAAAACAGCGAAATTACAAACATTCCTTTCACGGAAACTTAGAAATCATCATTGGAGCATACACACGTAAACTATGAGAAAATACCGGCGTCACACATATAAAGATGGTTGATGTGTTTCTGGCGTAAAAAATGTTCCAACAATCTCCTCTGGCATGTGTGAATAGGCCATTAATGAGTTCTAAATAACGAGACAAGTGGAATTTCCTTAGTCTTACAGATGGTGCTAATGAATATATCGTGTTGCGGTGTATGAAGAATATGAAGTTTCTTTGACGAGTAAAAAAATGTGGATCGTTTAATTAGGCACGATATTTGTAACTACTGTATATGAATTAAGGTGAACCTGCGTGATGTGTGATCATGCATGTGAGAATGAATAGTCATATTTCTTGTGTTATTTTGATGCCTTGTCTGTATACGGTAACTAGAAATGATACATATCTAGTTTTCACAGCAGGGTATTGTCACCTAAAGTTCAAGAGTTATGTCTAGAATTAAACTTCGTTGATGTCGATCCTGTTATCAACATTTAGGTACTTCATAATTACGAATAATCTCCTCAGTTCTTATAATTCTCAGTTTACTTTTTTTCTTATGAGCTGCACTTTAAATCTTTGCATCGTATGAATAGTTTCTTTCTTCTACCTTGTCAATAGTTATGTCCATACCACTAATACGTCTAGTTATTTCTCGAAAACCCATATTTATCATGAGAGCCGCAACAACAACACATTGTTTTCTTTTTACTGCGCACAGTATAATACCGTTGAGAGACCGTTTTTATTCGATTCATAGAACCAGTAGCATATGGCGGTTTTAATTAATTAATTATTTACTTATTAAGCCATAATATACATCACACGCAACCATTAGTGTTCTTGAGATGTTAAAAACTGTATCTTGTTTATTTTCAGTTGTTGTGACAACTCTTTGAGTGCTAATTAACCCTGTTAATACGTTTGATGTTTGAGTTTAACTTTAATTAAAGGGCTGTTAATTGGTACAGACGCCTGCATGAATTGAGTGCTCCTCACTGAAACAAATTCCTTAAAACATGTGATAGCAGTTAGTTCTTCTACTAGCCTCACTGGCTGACTATATAATAATATAATTCATCACAATCGTTATCATTTCGATGACTTAACTTTAGCAGTGCTTGTATAAGCAGTACGCAAAAAAAAAAAAACGGTGGTTGATATGAATGAACGTTGTTATCATCACCATTCACGTAAGTATTTATCGAAATCAACTATATTCTAGTAAAAGCGAGTAAGAAGAAGTAAGGATCATTAAAACGCTGGTATTGGCGATGTGAATCCAGAAAAAGAAACACGGAACAAGATGAGGAGCTCTGAAAGTTTTTGCATTTAAAATACAGATGATTTCGTCGTTGTCAACAGCATTCCCCTCAACATTAACAATAATCGCCAATACCATACATTTCAGTACGCCACAATGGTCAATTAAAATAAGCTTCCACATTCTGTATTCTGGAAAGTTGCGCAGCAATTAACCGACATTGAAGAGAGAAATACTGTCCTGTCAAGGTATGGTAATGATAATTATTATAATCGACGGTTTGACACGCCTAAGTAATTGCCTGTTGGTTTAAAACATACTAGCGTTTCACGCGGCTTCGTTTGAACAGAATGATTTAATTTATGGAGACTTGTTCCGAGTATTGGAAGTAGTTTTGTCTGGTGTTGCAGCTTGATTTGTGGTTTAATGTTATAATAGAGACTGACCGTGGTTACATTATAACAATTCTAATATTGGCTGTGTTAACACTTTGAGTTTTAACATTGAAAGGATTTATTTATAAATTCACCAATTATGAAGGATTTTAAACGGCATCCATAGATTTTTAGGTGATCAAGTCTACGATTGGCACTATCTCACCTGAAAGTAAGCAATGAGACAGTCAACACCGATGTTGGTCACGAAGACTTCTCTGAAAATTGTATACCTATTTAGAAAAATGCTTAACATTCAAAATTCACAATGCCATTGTTAATCTCAACAATCTATGTATATAAAAATGAATCACTATTTCCCTTGGTCACGCCATCACGCATGAACGGCTGGACCGATTTCACATTTTTTTTTTGTTTGTTGTGTTTGTTATTCTCAGGAGAAGGTTCTTATGAAAGAAAAAAAATGAAAAGTGGAAAAAAAAAGTGAAATCGGTCCAGCCGTTCACGCGTGATGGCGTGACCAAGGGAAATAGGGATTCATTTTTATATATATAGATACCAATTCGAATTAAATAGTTATCGTTAAGACAGGACAACGTCTGTCGGGTCAGCTAGTTATAAATAAAGTGCAATAGGAAGTACCCGCCAATAGACTTGAGATTTATTATGATCAGCCTATCAACATGACAGTTAGATGACATGCTTCCGTGTCATCAAATTACAATGCATTAAGGTATTTTCAATGACGTAATGTCATCTTAAATGTCAGTCATAAATCTGTTGAAACAGGCTATAAATCTAGTAAGTCTATTGATATAAGATGGACATAGTAGATCTTGGAAGCTAACGTTTTACTATATGTCCATATAAAGGAACAAACCGATGTGGTCCATGAATATGTAGGCATTGGATGCGGTTTCGTGCTGATCATAGAAATAACAGAGCTTTGGAATGATCTATCTATTTAGATGTTAATTGCGTTAAGATTAGTTAATAATCATTGCGTAAGAATTTTGGAACCAGTTGGATTTCTTTCATTTCGTTTTCTTTCTTAAGATTATACAAACATGTTCACCAAACTACTCTAACCTAAATTGAACAATGTTGAACGATGCCTTGGTTTTGATTCCAAATTTTGATCAACAGACTTTTACTGTTCACCGTATAAATCAAAGAAATCCTCCACATCTGCAAATACATTTCTGATACCATCTTCAATAATATCTAGCTGCAGGCCTAAGTCAACCACCATCAAATCACTATGTACTAATTCTCCCATCACAGTTCTACGATCAAGCGCATTGTACTAGCGTTGTCACTCGTAAATCAAACGCGTCACGTTGTAAATCTTGAACGTCGATTGCGCAAAAACGATGCGCGCTGGATCTACGATGATAATAGTCTATTGAGCTTGTTGGTGGATATGTTGGGTCATTACAAACATATGCAACTGTTGATGTATGGAAGAAGGCAGAAGATAATAATTATTTTTGGAGCCAAACTAAGATTTTTGGTAAAAGTGAAAGAATCTTATAAAATTTGATGATTGTGATGATACACCACTTCAGTTTCAAGACATTACTGCTAATTTCCATCCTTGAAGGTACGCCAAAAGTCTAATATTGAAGATTGCGTAGATTTACCCAAATAACTGGCCACTTCTTGTTGCATATATCCATTTGTTGAAAACGGCAGCTAAAACTGTGGCGACTACTATTTTTTAACGTATATCCGTTATCAAGTATGTATGTGAAAATTTATCACTTTAGATTTTATTTGTTGGACAAAATCCTTACCCGTATAAACCGGACACTAAGAACGAAAATTACGTACCATTCTGTTGACGTTAAGGCGGCGCGCACACTAGCATTCAATCGCAGATTTATTGCAGATCACGATAAAATTATAATCGTTATTTATCGCCGCGTCTTAAAGCGTGTACCTGCATTATTCATCCGATCGCTTGTTGCGATGTCTTGCAGCGATTTACTATGCATTGTGGAGTATTTTAGCCGCGATTTTCACACGACATTTTAGTATGACGAAACGCAGTTTGTGCGCCGATTCTTAGTAGTGTTAAATGGTTATGGTGAGCTTTCGAATACATAGTTGTTGCAACTTGATTCGTCGTGGAACATGAGTGAATTTACATAGCTATTGGCGTGTTATCTGTTTTTGAGGTGGCAATTTGGTGTTATTTGTGCATGGTGGTCTTCCAATCGTTGCTCGAATACATAAATTCCCTGGGATTCTTGGGCAAATGTGGATAGCTATTACGGGTTGTTGTAACACATGTAACCGGTTGTAATACTTCCATAACTCTGAATATTACTTTGTATTGTAAGTCGTATTCCCTGGAACAAAAAAATCAAGCCAACAACCTATGTGGTTATTTTTAATGTATAGAATTATTGCAGTGAATAAGTGGCGAGTAATCAAGACGTCTGGACTGACAGACCGGTACGTGTTAGCGCTATCAGGAGCTATGTAATGTAGCAGCAATTTGCACGCTCAGAGAGTAAATATTTGTTCCTGTTAAGGAGTTGATTTTGTTTGGTTGGACTAGTTTAAAGAGTAAACTTCATCGAAGAAAACGACAGGTACCTAAACAGCTTATTGCGTATGCTAAAAACAAATCACTATCTCTAATTTGCTTCGATCAAAAATGTACTGATCGAAGCTAATTTGATTGAAAAACCTGGAGATATTTACTATGCTGTGATAGAATACTTGTGAGTGGAATTTAGGAATTTCACATTCTACTATCAGCAGGCTTTGAAGAGAGACATGATGAGGATGTAGAAGATGACGTTACTAGAAAATTAGTATGTATGCAGTTTACTTTAGAGCACTTTATCTGATGAAGCAATGTGTGCTTGTGTGTTTTACTTGTGGTTACCATGTGTACAAACACATTGTGAATATGTGTCATGCCAGGAGCTCCGTTAAGGACAATGGCGAAGTTGAAAATGCGTGTGTGTTATGTACTTAACACACATATATATTCGCAGCGTGTTTACCGTGGTACTGTGGGTACTGAACATTTTTAAGCACGAATTTGAACAGATATTGAAACCTTTGACATCGTTCGTCTACAAAAAAAAAAACTTACCTTACAATGTACTAATTCTGACATACTATGACATCTAGTAATTACAGCAACACATTTCCCGTAGTTAAGTCATTATTACCTGTGCAGAAGATTAGCTGCTGTTGGCACCCTGTGTTTATCGTTCATTACTGTGTGAATGGCATGTGTGCAACTATGTTGCTAAGTGTCACGCTTGTGTTTCATAACGGGATGAGCAGAGAAATAAAGTCTGTGATAAACGACAGACTGATAAAGTTTTTTAGTCGTGTATCATCATCGTTTGTTTATTTTATTTTATTATGTGAGGGTGGTTTACAGCTAGACAATACAAAATGAATATAGAGGATTGCCTCTGTATTAATTTCACCCTCCACCCTCTGTGAATTATCACGATAAGCCATTTACAAGCGTCCACAGATAGCAAAAGAGTATTGTTGTTCGAGTTAAAAACTATGCAATGAAGTATGTAAGCTAATAATTAAGCTTAAAATTAACTAAGTATAAAGTTATACCAATAAATTTTCTTTTTTTTTTGCAAATTTTGTTCATCCCGTTATCTTACGTTTGATCAGTATTTGCTGAGATGTGGATTATGTATGACTCATTAGTGTATTACGGATAAACCAACTTAATTATGAATTATATTTTTCATTTATTTAGTCATGCCAATTTATGGTTGCAGCTGACTTTCTGAAAGCAAAAGAGATGAATTCATAAAAGTATACCTTTCATTTAAACCAAAAGCAAATGCCATTTCTCTGAAACACCTTTTTATGTAATACTTCATTCTTCGTTCACTTGAAATACCTACAGCTGTCTTTATTAATTAAGGTTGACAAAAGAAAAACTTTATCGTACGAGAACGAACCCGAATTCTGTCACGGTGTTCATCAAACAAAGGAAGGGAAGCTAATTGTCGAACTAATTAACGGACACCTTGAGGCCATCCATCAAATGGATGAAAAAATCTGGGACAGCTTCGTACTGATCATTAAGAAAGGCAGTTTTTGGTTCAGACAGTGAAAGGTATGTCAGTTTTTGGGTGGTTTGGCTTGTGAAATATTGGAGTAATGAGGTGGAAATAATGCAAGACATTGATCAGTTAAAGAGTTTTGTTTGTAAGGCCAAACTGAATCCCTTGCCCTCAAACGATTACAGAAATTATAGAAAACTGTAAACGTAATAGAGGGTATTAATTTGAGCCTAATTTTGTGTTTTGTTATGGTACTGTTATGGCTCAAAATATCCTTATTTTCCTCGATGTAAAAGTTAGCAGTTTGTAGCAATCTGTAGCAATTTCAAAAGTTTCTATCCTGACGGGTCACAGTTAAAGTATATTTATTTCACGAAACAACTCGCGCTTTACAAATGGTAACCAAGTGTACAAACACGCTGTGAAAGCATAAGCGCAGGAGCTCCCGGTATCGTCCGAGACAGGGGCAAGTCAGAAGTGTGTGTACGTGTGTGTGTTATGTGCTCTGTGTTTTGTATTTGAACACTTTGTTAACACAATAAAACCGCGCGTCTCTTTGTGCGATAAAAATACTGTATAAATTTATCGCTCCCCACCTATAGACAGTCCAGACTCGTCATACTTGAAAATAAATAAATTTAATCTATTCGTGCATTATGCAGTGGTGACCCGATGTCTCGACGATTATATTACGGGTAAAAACTGCAGAACTGTCTGGAGCATCCATCATGACGAGACGTTGAATCCATGATGATCACGTGACTAAAGAAGTTGGCAGAAAAACTGCAGGGTGTCAGGGATATAGACGTACAGCCTGTTAGCATGGATTCAGAACATGAAAAAGAATGATGAAAAATTTCTACGAATAGGGCGTTTAAATTTTTTGTCACTTATTTAAAAAAAATATCTACGCTACATCTAGAATCTTGTGCTGAATCTATGGTTTCAATTTACGCGTCTATGTTTGTACACCCTGTATGGTGTAAAAAAATATGTTGTTAGTTGACGGTTGATGAAAAAGGAAAAACAGTAGAGCAAACATTAAAAATACACGATGTAGACGGTAGACAAATTGAACACAAAAAAGTAAATAGTCAAGAAAAGGATCAAAATAAAGAAAACAAATATACAGAAGTAGCAGTAAAAAATGTGACAAGTTAAACGACATTTCAATAATTATTAAAAATTATGATACTCATAATAAAATTACTCTGGACCAGTTTAAGTCATAGGAAGATCAACTCAATAAATATAAAGTTTTATTCAATGTTGACATAAAGAAAACAATATTTAATCTGATAAAATCACTGTCGCTGTGGGGTTTCCATCCAAAAAGTATAATTAAGTTGTAAATATTTTTGTTCATTTCCATTTACATTTGTTAAAAAAGTCAGAAAACCTGTAGCAAAATTTAAAGTAGTTGCTGGGCTATATTTTATTTTATCTTTCTTTAACTGGTGCTCCGCAAGGTTCATCCACAGTAGGTATACCTACATGTAAATTAAGTTTTTTAAATATCGGGTTAATCGTTAACATAATTATTTCCTTTCTTTCTTACTATTATTCATTTCATACCTTTGTTTCAATTTTCTTAATATATGTATGCATTCAAGTTTTTGAGGCATTTTCCGCAGTTCAAATCCTTTTCGATGAAGTTATTTTTTTTTCATCTTATAAAATACATAAAAAACAAACAGACTTTCAAAAATCTTACATCAACGAAGGTTACAATACAGACAGAGACGTAGTTACTATGCACCGTGACCTGGACTCTCAAATTACCAAATTATGCTCAACAAAAGCTGCAGACAACTGCATTTAATTCAGTACAGCCATCATTTATCATGCATCTGTCCAGGACACATCTATTCTGGTGTCAAATGAATTAAACATACTTCATCCGATGCTGCTGTCTGTCCAGAGTATAATATTATCATTAATAAACCCCAAGGTTTTGCTCTTGTCTTCCATTTTGAGCTTCGTTTTTTAGTTTTTTTGGGAACCTTGGTTCATTTTCCTGGTGACATATAAATAGTAATGGCGGTTATTTTGTTTTTTGGGTCAGTAGTGCCAAAACATAATAAAAACAATCTCACGATTCGATTCTTTCGAAATTAAAATTAATCCTGTAGTTGTACTGATTATGATCTTTATTTCAAACCAACATTTCAAATGATTATTCGGGAACGGTATTAAGCAAAATTTTGTCGTTTTTGGAGGCTCAAATAGTCAAACGCGTAAATTGGTTTCACCATTTATTGGTAGAAGAAGCACTTCCTTTACGGTCAAGATGTATCTGACTACGTTGACCGTGAAAGTTACTACTATCCTTCTTTAACAATGGGTCATCAGGGATACGAGTGCAAATATAAATACTGGCTAAAATTATAAACAAAATAAAGAATCTTGTTATGAACCAAAAGCAAGCGATGCATTTACGAATGTATTCAAAATTATTTAATAATCAGTCAATAATTATGTTATATGGGCTTAAAAGAGCAACCAACCATCATCTTGCATCATGCTTAACCATATTGAAAGCTTCGATTTAGATACCTTCAATAATTTATTCCCGGTCAAAATCACATCTATAATCACCACCTCCAAATTCTAGTCCCTTCATACATTCACGATCATCCAGCATCAGTAATGTATTGGTAAGGATAACGTTATTTACTTTATATGTATCTAACTTGTTGCCATGTCTTTTAAGCATATCAAATAGCAACTGCATCAGTCTTTTGAATTTAACATGTTCTTGAACACCGATCAATCTTAGGAGCATACATTTTGGATTGAATATTTTTTTGCTCATTTTTAATAAAATTTCCATAATTTTCGGTGGTATTGGGAAAAAAATGTGAGTTGGACACGCGTATTAACGGTTCCGTACCGCCAAAACGATTAGTTGAATAATTTTCTTTTTAATTTTCCATCGTGAAGATTACAGCCACACATGTTTTGTAACAAATTCAAGTAGCTTTTTTACTCAGTAAGAAAGAAGAGAAAACTTGGAGACAGACAGACTAACAGATAACCAGCCGGACAGAAGCGCGACATGGCGTAAGTTTGGCAATACTCAAAACATGAAAATAAGGGTCCCGTTTTCAGTTTTTGGGTAAAGAACCCAAAAAAATCTGTCTGGCACTCGGTGTCTGCATTATACATGACAGTGACGTTAAAGAGTGCAGCGTCTGGGTCATTTGTCAAGTGCTGGCATTAATGTTTCATGTGTCTGACTTTTTTGTTGACGGTATAATTTTCAATGTGAATTTTGTTTTGAATCTAGATTTCTTGGGTCTGACTAATTTAATATATTTTAGATTGACACATTAGTATTGCAGGAATACCTAGATGTTTTCCACCAACTTCTAGATTAGTTTACAGAAAATAAAGAAATTATTAAGTTATTGAATTTTCTCAATACCTTATATTTCTATTCTCATCGTCGTGGGGTAAATAGATAGTATACAGCATTAACGTGACCTACGCGAAGCTCATCAGCCGTCGTCGTCATCAATCATGATCAAGGCAATATCCTCTGCAGGCAATTCCATTGTGCAAAGTACACCAGTATTTGATGAGCAATAATTTTGACATTTACGACCTGCTATGACATGAAACCGACAAAATAAAACATTACAAGAAAACATAACAGCAAAATAGATATCAAAATGCCATATACAACTGCAGAAACCATAAAAAATACCCAATATAGTGTCCCAACCACTTGAACTTCACCTCACGTCATACATTGCCGTGCAGTAAAAAAATGGCCGCATAAAATACTCATCGTCATAAACCGAGTACAGTTGTGACTCCATTTGTACTTCTTAAAGTACTTTAAGCCTTGTATTCTTATCTCAATCGGCTTAGCAAAGCGGCTTGTGGCTATTACCGATAAAATATGTTGGTTAATATCTTTGCACTTATATGTATTATTTGCAGGGCGAGCGAATATTAATCGGGTTATCTTTTTATCGGATGTCGGCTTACTTGCATTTGAGAGTTGCAGAATAATTTTCCATTTACCTATCTCAGCATTTGCAATTACAATTTGTAGGAGTATGTGCACATGTGGGTATAGGCACTTGGACCTGGACTTTTCTTAGATTTAAAGTAATTTGGATGTACCTACAGTTTCTGGGAGCTAACTTTTGTATCATTCTAAATTGTAGCCTCCAGGGGCAATATTGCTTTCCGTCACTACCTTGTTTTCAAGACGATTATAGCCAGAAGCATCATAGTTGATGGAAAAAGTAACATAATAACGTAAGTACAGTAATGTTCAATTGCAAATCATCTTAACTATCTAAACCTTTAAGTTGCACGAGGGTAATGGTCATTCAATTAAATATTATATAGAAAAGCTACACTCTCATTAGATTCCATGGTCACAACACCACTTACAACAATTTTACGACCACTATGCCTATAATTCTAGTATATTAGCAAGTATCTTCAAACATGTACCTTTATCTTAATCGGCTATTAAAGTAGCCTGGCGGAGCCGATGTAAGATAGTGTTCGCAGTAATATGAGCAAGGACCTGATAGCCTTTCTGTTATGTATTGGACTGAGATGTCGTCAGTTTTACGGCTGAAGTATCAATTTTCAGATTTATTACGTTTTGTTTTGTTTATAGCTGGATTTGGGAGAGATATTAGTTGTTTATAAATATGATATGGTCGTGGTTTTGAACCCAGGCAGGCGCTTGACTTTGTATAAATAATTTGATTACCACTTCTGTCAAAACGGTGAAGGAAAATATCGTGAACAAACCGGCAGGTCCTAGGACCAAACATTTGAAGACATGTGATATCTACCAATCCGTGCTGGCGTCGCATGGTAGATTACGGCCCACTTCTCTTTGAAGAGAGGAGGCTTATGTCCGAGTGGAAACATTTTAGGCTGATTACGCTTAAGGAAAAATGGGATTTTGTTGGTTTGGATAGTAAATATGCAGATACTTTCTGTTCTTCCTTCCAATCAAAATAATGCAACCCTTGTTGCTGTTCTAAGAAATGAAAATAAAGAGGCTCAAAATAATAAAAGTGTAAATTAATCAGGAAAATTATAAAATGTTTGGATAATAATTAATAAGGTTAAGCAGAAAAGACGAGAAACGCCAACATCACCACCATAAAAGACACCGGTAGAGGTAATAGGAATGTAGGTGATGTGATAGCAAATGTTTAAAACAAGTCTTTGAAAGTAAGGGTAGATAATTAACTGTTATTTCATATATGTGCCTTGTTAGGAGCACCTTATAAGACAAGTCATTTTGTTAACGAAGAATAAACACAGTGAATTGTGATCAGTGAAAGCCATTCTATAATTTAGTCACCATATCACCACTTTCTCAACATCCCGCCAAGGCATAGACCTCCTGTAGCGTCCTATTTAACGTTTAGCAATTCCAATACAAATCTCACCAACTTTCGAACCGCAGAAAATAGCGTAAAAACCTCACGGAAGACATCAAAACTAAAACGAATGAGTCAAGAATATTATTATGAATATGTAGTTGGAAACTCATACAGAATATTAGTTAATCGATGTCCTAATAATGGCAAGCGACGCCGCGGGGTTTCGGCGGTGTGCCAGATGGTAGATATAAATGTGATGATATCTATCGCGTTTGGGTACCTTAGATGATATTTTTGTCGTGTAGTTTATTTTAATTATGATGAAAAATTAAGATGTATGATAAATAATGATGCTAGTGACTATCGATACTGATGTCTTTCAGAAAAGGGTTGTTATTATTTTTGATTCCAATTGATTTACTTCAATCCTCACGTAGAGTACTAAACTGTTATTGACAGGTGTCATCGAGAGGAGCAAAGCACAAAAGATTAACAACAGTTCACCAATCCAGGGTCAATCGAAGCGTAGGACGCGGTCGATACGAATAGTCGAGATGGTCAAAAGAAATGCACACTAAGGCTTTCGTTCAAGCCTGAGTCCTTCGAGAGAATTTAATCTATATGATTCGTTGGACCAAAATAGTAATCACTGAAAAAATTAAAAATTTTGTGATCGCTACTGTTTTCGTCGTTGATAAATTCAAGTTACCGAGATAGTCGGATGATATCTTCAAACATTGCGTGATGAAAAAGGATAAAACTATACTATACGAGTTGAAGCGGTAATAAGAGAAGTCCGCGTAAAGAACGTTTATAGGCACTTACGACAATTATGATATACGGGACATAAGGCAGCCCCTAAGTTCCCACTTGTCCAATAAGTATCTAGGTAATATGAACGTCTGAAGTCACATAACGATCGTACGCTCGTAAACGTTTAATTTACGATTATTATACGACTTTAAAACGTTATTGAAGCTTAATTTTCGCGTTTTATTGTCGTTTCGTGCTTATTTAATAAATATTTTTATTTGTTATCGACAGTCGTAAATGGTAATTTGTTTTGTATTGAAATGGTTTACGCTTTGAATATGTAATGAGGTTATAAGACGTTTGTGATAATGTCAAAGGTGGTCAGAAGGTCGGCTTCCATAACGTGGCTCTCGCCTGTAATACGGTTTTGGTAAAAAGCATTCAAGATACTATATTTACTACGCTTGTTATTTGGCTTGTTTTTGTTGCCTCGTTGGTCTAGTGGTAGCAAGAGCTACTGCTGAGCATGAGGTCCTGGGTTCGATTCCCAGGTCGGGCAAAGTGTTATTGGGTTTTTATATCTGGAATTTCTCAGTAGCAGCTCGGAGTCTGGATTTGTGCCCGGTTGATGGCAATAGGCTCGCCCCCTATTACATGGAACTTAAACATAACGGGCGAATGTGGGTGTACTGTAGGTACACCTCTGCCTAACCCTTTGGGGAAACAAGGCGTGATGTTATGTTATGTTGTTATTTATTTACAGTGCTTATAAAGTGCTGCGTTTTAAAACCGTACCTAGTCTCTAATTAGTGGTCGTGGCTGGAAACCTTAATTTATTAAGGTACCCACGAGATAATCTGGTTAAACAGGCGACAGCCTCATACGTGCAAATAAAAAATTAGATTTCACGTCTCATTTACGGTCTACGTATACACACGGCTCCATATGAAGCTCATCATTTCCAGTTTTAACTGACCTCGCATTGTATAAGGTTTCCGTACAATGAGAAGTCAGCTTATACTGGAAATGTGTAGCTTGATTTGTCGTCTTGCATACCAGAGCTGGTAAACATTAAAACGGAGCACACCTACTGTGTTCATCTGCATCGTGTCCAAAACTTGATAGAATTACGACTCTCCTTGTTACGGCCAGTCACAAACAGCTTGTATGAGTAAATACGTTTAGCCATGAGCTGTTAGCGATAAATATTTAATTTATTGCATTGGCTTTATAGCATGATTGCTTCCCGTCATCTGGTGAAGGGAAATATATCAGCTGTTCGTGAAGTAAGGCAGTGAAGTGTGGGAACGGTAATACCGTTGTGTTCATGAGTTTCATAAATTGTGAGAAACTTCTTCCCTTATTTTTTTTTGATGATGATGAATATATTTTAAGTTTATCGTTTTAACGTTTATAAATGGATTAACGGTACACTAAGGCCAAGATTTATAAACGTTAGTAAAAAGTAACTTAAGTTTGACTAAGACATAGGTATAAATATTTCATTTACGTGTCTTACAATAAAGTTAATTTATTTGTGGACGAATTGACACTTCCAGAAATATGAATTAAGCAACTGGCACATTTGGAGTAAAACGTTAAGAAAACAAAGAAGGGTTAAGGAAAAGTACACTGAAAATTTATTTTTTCGGGATGAAAACAGGAGTACAATTATATGTTATACATAATATCTTACAAATTAAACAAAACACTTATTATACTACTAGCAACATTATCCACTTATAGTTTACCTAAAATACAAAACGTGTAAATTGCCTGATACATATTTCTGGAATTCTCATTTCACCCAAAAGTAAATTAACGTAGTGCAAATCGCCTATAGAAAATATTAAAATTAGTGATACACACGATTCGGGTGAATTAATTTGTGCGAATCTACTAATAAGCCGGTTCTAAAGGCGATTTTTGCAGGAGACGCATTCCTAGCACTGGCCATCTTATAGAAAATGAAAATAACAAAACCATTAAAAGTGGATTTATAATGGTTTCGTTATTTTATTACGCCTTAAATTGGATCTTAACTAAGATTTTCCAACACTTCACTACATACCTATTTTTTTTTTAAACATTAGGTACAGCTCAATTCGCAAAATTAAAGCCAGCGCAGCTAGCAGGATATAAAATATTAATTACCAGATTAACTTTTAATCAGAAACTAACGGGCGACAATTAAAATTTATATTACCCTCATTCATAAAGATTATATTGACAATAATTTGACGGCCCAAATACATTTGAAAACGGCGGCAGTCGGCCATGTTGTAAATTGTGTTGCCAAGTCAATTAGCACGAATTTATAAGCTCACTTGTGAGTTAAATGTTATTTTATATAGCTATGATTTAATATTCTATTGGCAATCATGGTTATTAATTATTATTTAAGTTTATATCAATTGTTTTGATCAGTACATTACTGCTTGAAACAGTCTTAAATTATATATCCCTCATTATTAATCATATAATTATTTCCTTTGTACTGTAATAACAGTAGGTAGGTACCTAAATATAATAAAATTTTGTCGAAATATAATAATATTTCGACAAAATTGAGCAAATCAAATAAAACTTGACACGATAGCCAGGATAGATGGAAAAATATAAGAAAATAGAATGCAGAATATATTACCTGCATTCGATTCCCTCTTTGGTTTGTGCATCGTCATAGTCATCTATAAGATTGCTTTTCACAGTCTGAAGTGCTTTCAAGTCCCGAGTCAGAAAGTCAAAGTCAAAGCATTTGTTTCAAATAGGCACATAAAAGACCCTTTTGAACATCAACATATACATTGAAATAGAATTGATTCTAATTGCCTATTTCAAAAGGTAGTTTCGTATGAAAAAGAATGGGTATGAACCTCCACCGTTACTCTTTCTCAGAGAGTCTATTGCAAGATAAGTACACGTTACACGACGTAAAAACATCGCGGGCGGGATTTTTATGCGAACTTGATCTTTAACGCACTGCACCGAGGGTTGAAAATGAAACAGCGTATTTTTTTATACGCTAGGATGCACTCTGTTCGATTCTCTATGCTCGGTTTAACACCGAGAGTCGAAAATTCAGCCCGCGACAAAACCTCATCGCGATGCTTTTACGTTCGTGCGAACTTAGGGTCGGTTCACATCTGACGGAAGATGCGTCGAGCGTATCATCGGTCGCGTCTATTCGGTCAAATAGTGTGTTTTCATATCTGACGGAAGATGCGTCGGGCGTAATTTTGCATTTCCGTGATAAATCGTTCTGAATCAAACATTTTCAATGAAAGAAAACTTCGAACGGTCAGTACACTAACAATCTCCGCTGATGTTACGCCTAGTCTGAGTGCATCAGTCAATATACCTACGCGTAGCGCGACGGTGCCGCTCTTTACGTCGTCGGCCGACAATGCGTTGACGGAAACGGAACAGACGCTGTACGCTCGACGCACTAACGCATCATCGGTTAAGTGTGAAAGGTTGAATGTTTTCTCATATAATTGTCTGTTCTGGCGTTACGCGACCGATGATACGCGACGCATCTTCCGTCAGATGTGAACCGACCCTTTTAGTCTAACAAGGAGACGCGACGGTAAGAGTGTGGGATTCTTAAATCGAACGGAGGTTCCGCGTGTAGTCAGTACTCAGTGAGTGTATTCATATACTCAAACTCTAGAGCGCACCACTTCGTCATTGCCGAAAAAAAAATCCTGCAGTAAGAAAAAAGTTGTTATTTGTTGTGCAAGTTGTCGACAAAATTTATGTTTTTCTTGTTTTTATGATAAATATCATCCAGGTTTGTGTATTGCTAACGATGAATGATTGAAAGGAATTGTTTAGGTATACCGAGTTATTAAATTTTAATCTAATTTTGTATTTTCAAACTATTTGATTTTTTTCTCGGCATTAACGAAGTGGTAGCTCTAGATTTGAGTATATGAATACACTCACTGAGTACTAACTACACGCGGAACCTTCGTTCGATTTAAGAACCCCACACTCTTGCCTTGTAAAATAATTTTATTTTAAAATTGTCATGTTCAGTAAACACAAACACATCGTGTTATTAAAATGACACATTCAAATGACATCAGATTACATAAACATTACAGCTTTAAAGACCTTACATAATCACCCAAATCTCCATTCGAATCTTAACATATCACCGTAATTGCAGCTGACATGAAATTAATTACCAAGTGTAAAAGGTCGCGAATATACATTTTATATAGTGTAGTGCTAATATACATTCTAAATGAATAGTGCTGTGCCCTGTCACTCGATTATCGATTGTTTATCAAATATGCTAATATTGTAATAGTGTTTTAATGGGACAACCGGTTGGTGATTTAAATATTGATATTAATATATTCGTGCTGTCGCCGGTAGGTGTTGTGGGAACATGGCGGCCGATGGAGTCTATATCTGAACCCCAAAAAATATTCTCATAAAACGCAGTTTATTGATAAATTAATCATTATAGTCCATAAAATTCTGTAACAATAATTGCTGATGTGCGTGTACCGATTCTAATTTTCTTTTTTTCCTGAAAACACATTGTCTTCTGAGAACTCTTTTTGTTGTGCCTGATAGTTATAAATTACGAGAAAAACAAGAAATATTAATAATGATTGAATTTAAACATTCCTTGCAATTATGTTTCATAAACTATTAGGTCCTTTAAAACTTGCTTCCCCATTTACAACAAAATAAAATAAAATAATATATACCGCAAAGAAGTCTCCAAATCTTTCTCCGTCCCAACACTTGTCTTGTAAATAATGTCAGCGTGTAATTCGGTGTGTATATTAGAATTACGAAACGTGTCGATTTACGTGACACGTCTGTCTGTTTGATCGCTTGTTTGTCGACATTACGCAACTAGGTAAACGTACGGCAAGTCGCTTTTAGATAAATGGTTAACATTTCATTTAGTCGTTTTGGTTATGTAGGTACTGTGTTTATAGTTTGGTTAAGAAAGTGATTTTCTGAAGCAATTGAAATATATTAGTGGCATTGAAGATGTTATTTTAACTGTATCCTTTTTTTGCACGGTTGGCAGCAGATCAATCACGCTCTGATGACGTTAAGCAAAGTGCCTACCTCCCTTTCACTTAGCTATTTATGAAAACAAGGTAAACATTATCTCTAGAAGATCAATGGGAGAAATCTACATTCAGCTGCATTTGCATACTTAATTCTGATTCCGATTCACTTCTGAACGATCTCTCATTCTCAGCTGTCTGATATTATCTTAGAAGGAAATGTTGTATAACAATACCAAATTGATTGTATAAATTCACCGTTTTGTTTTATTATGCCGTAATTTAACTTTGACAACAATAAACATAATTTACTTCACTAAAACATTTGTTAATCTTGTGTTGTAATCAAATAATACTTAGACACACACTAAATTAAAACCAATAAATATACAAAAAAGCAATTTACGCGACATTTTTTTACAGCACTATATTAATGTTAAAGGTTAACATTATAATTTAAAATGCAATTAAGGAGACTGGTGATAATAAATTATGAAAAAAGATAATGACACGCCATTATTTATCGGTACGATTAATTCCACACTCTATTTTTTTCGATAATTTTATTTATGGCTTATAAAAAATAGGGTCACAACTTTTCGAGATTTTTGCTTTCAAAAACATTCACATTTTTTCGTTTTCAGTAAGAGTGACAGTGCCCTAAGTGGCGTATTTAAAAGGTCGATAAAACAATAAAGAGTTTTGACTTATTGATTGTTCAATTTGTTGATGGGCGAACCAATTACCCTTTTAGTTTTTAATTTCGCTTTTAACTTTTGCGTGCAATAATAGCAGCTGATGTTAATTGATCTTTTTAATTGGTTTCAAAGAATCAGGCTCCAAAAAGTACAGAGCACTTGCTGAAATCTCCTTTCTTAATAAACTAGCAAATCTTTGGATGACCTAAAGAAACCAAAATAAAAATGGAACTGAAGTGTTGTAGCTAAGTCAAATCTAGTCGATTTAAAATAATCTAATTTAGAGATTTTAGAAACCATAAGATAGTTTTTAATGATTGGCCATAGATCTTTACTGGATAAAATATCTTCGCTTATCTTTTCACAGATCTGATAGTGATGCTTATTAGTTGATTCATAAATTCTCATACATTAACTATTTATTTCTATGTTAATCTGAATATTATCTCTATCTTGCACCGGATATTTATTTGACAGTGCTTGCCACCGTTAAAAGCTTGATATGTTCGGTTTAAAGGTCAAACATAAACTAACTGTTTAGTGTGTTATTAGGAGTTGAGATTTTATGGGTGCATTAAGAATTGATGCCACTTTTATTTTTTTTTAATCTAAGAATAATTTATGTTTTAATATTTATTTAATGATTGTTGCTGCACCGGTCAACGTCATCACATCAGCGCTGGCCCGCTATCACTGAAAACCAGCGCTAGGACTCTGTAACGCGGGTCACGGCACTATGCTAAGTGATGCCCGTTTTGCGTGGATATGACGCATGTTTTCCCACACCTTATTTTTTATGTTTGTATACCTCTGGTCTTTCTGTGCGTCATGTTTACGGGAAATAAACGTATTTTATTTATTTCTTTTTAGACTTGAAAACAGTAAACTGTACAAGATCTAGAAACTACTCAAGATTACTATTATAAAATATAACAAAATGGTCTATATTCTTAGGACAGACATTGCTAAGTTAATATTATGTTTGCAACAGCATCAATTAATAATATCTCATGCTGTTACTCGACAACAGACGTTACAGTGGCCCTATACTTATCTCCACACCCATACCATCAAAGCTTAACATATAATTCTATTTAACAGCACCTACACCTAAACAGTTTATACCACAATTAAAATGACATCTGCGACGGTTCGTACCGTGGAAACGCGATCCTCAATGTTAATGAATGTATAACGATTGCCGATTATCGTTGTGTCATCATCAGATGCGGTATCTATTTGCATTTTATTGATTGTAAAATTTTACGAGCATGTCGTGCTAAGGTGGTATCGACTCTCAAATTGATATTTTATCGATATACCACTCGGACAGCACTAAACGCGAGAGCGGCGAACTTTAAATATAGAGTTTTATGTTTACAAAAGTTAGCTTATAATTTTATTTTGAATTTATTAATTTGGGATTAGCTGTATAGGGTAAGCTGTAACTATTATTATAGTGGAATTTATGACTTTTAATAAAAATTTCGTGTCAATACTGTACGATCGTCAAATTTCTTAAGTAGTTTTGAGAAAAATATCGCGTTGGCATAAAGTTTTTATGACGAGCAGTCAGAGTTGCTGTAAATAATACTTAATAGACTAATTTTGGGACTTAGTAAGTCATTACTGTCAGCCATTTTCACTGAGATGGTTGTGTATGAATTGTAAGGTTTTATAGATTTTTGCTTTTATGAGATGAAGATTTTATCAATGCAATCAATGTTAGTGGGTGCTGGACAAATGTAACTAACCTTATTGGAACCTATGTTGATTGGAAAAATACCACCAACACTTCATCTCAATTTATGACTATCCTATTAAACGACCGACTGTTGTTTTCAATAATCTGTCAACTCTTTTCATTTTCACGTCCATATCTCTTGATTTTGTTGTACACAAAGGCATATTAAGGGTGGGATGTAGAAACCTTGAAATCAGCGATTAATTTAACCATAGGGATATATGTTTTTTTTTTCAGCTGCTACTACTGAACTGCAGTTTTTTCAGCCATCCATCGTCATCATTTAAGTTCTCCATTTGAGATATTTTACTGAATCAATCGATCAACTCAGTCTATCGCACTCCACTGCTGGACATAGGCCTCTCCCACACTGCGCCACAACATTCTATTCTCCACCTTCCGCATTAAGTCTGTCCTAGCCACTTTCTTAAGGTCCTCGGCCCATCTACCCATTTTACTAAAAACCATCATTCACTTCTTTTAAAACTAGCAATTACGTCAGCTCAAAAGAGAATAATGACACCTGCAGCTACTAAAAAGCTGAAATTCCTAGCCGTTTTTCGTCACGTCAGTCGCGACGTCGGCGTGACAAATCCGCGGGCATTCGTCTAGTTGGCGGAGAGTGATCGCGGCAGCAGCCAGCGTGACACGCGCATTTATCACGCCACGCTTCGTGTTAGCGAGGTATTGTCCCAGCTCTGGTACGTACAGAATATAGTGGTCAGATTTTGGACCGAAGCTGTCAAGTTAATTTTGAAATTGTATGTTTGTAATTTTAAGATTTTGTCTTGGATTTAAAAATGGTTTCCATCTTTATGTTATCTTAAATTGAAGAACGAGAGGTAGTTGTGACATGCAGTGATCTCCTACATCCGTGAAGTCAGCAGTTGTCACAAGTTTTCGGAAATTCGATTCCATTCACTTTGGTTTAGTTGTTATTTAGAGTTCTCGAAAACTTAAAAGCAATGATTGTTTATCGTCTTATTTTTGTGTCGTTCGTACAAATGTATACACAGTCCTTGTCGAAGATTACCTCAACTCAGTTTGTGAAATCACTCAGACTTAGAATTAAAATAGACAACGTCATACCAAACCCACTTTCACTAAGACTAGCTAACACACCCAGTGTTGGCATCAAAGGAGGGTAGTGTTACAACAGTTGTCAACTAAAGATATTTATTTGATTGTTAGGGCTTACGAATCAATTACTTCTATTTTTTGGGACAAAAACCGAAAGAAATAACAAAATATATTTATTTAGCATAGACTAAAAGACACGTAATATACAGCAGATTAAAAAAAAACAAATAAAAATTAAAGTTGTTTCAACAATGATGCATTCAAAAATTCATTCACTGAACAATTCAGTCGATAAATACGAGTCATATAAGTGCAATGTAAAAAAGTTGTTACTAGCAGAAAAGTGTGACTCACAAGCGCACCAAAAAGCCTAGGCAAAAAAAACCGAATTCAGAAATAATGTCAGACAAAAACCAATAATTACAAATACGTCAATCAGTAAACACCATACACGGCTGCGTGAAACCTTTTTAAATACAAACACTATGGTTTAAAATGCAATATAAAGTCCTTGTACATTTTAACCCCCGGGGGTTTATTGTAGAACCTCACAGGGATTCAGTTTGCGTCATCAAAGGGTGCAGCCAAACAAACGGGCTAACCAAAAAACAAGCTTCAAACGTTTTAATACGGCACACGTTTATTGCGGCTGGATGTAGGAAGGATAGGTGGTTAGGGAAATGTGGGACAGTCTTGATGGCAAAAAATAATAATTAATGGATAACAATATGCTTTTTTACGATGCCAAATATGTATTTAAGATAAAGCACACTGTATAAAGGCTCCCACAAACAGGCGCGACGTGACTTTCCTAGAACGATTTGTACATGTGTACTTTATGGAAATTACAAGATTTGCGTCGCGCTGTAGCGATGCATTTATCTGAAGAATCTCTGATAAGTGCAAAAGGACTGATGTGAAGTTGATAAAGCAAGAACACTTATATTGACTTTTATTTTGCATTTAATGATTTTATTGTACCGAATTATTATGTTACTAGCTTCTGCCCGCGACTGCGTCCTCGTTAAATTTCTTGCTCCCCCGACCCTCCCCGTCGCATTGAATCGCCCGTGCCCATGCAACGGAAGTTCTCAAATGAATTCATTTTCCCCGTTTTTGCAATATTTTTCATTGCTGTTCCGCGCTCCTATTGGTCGTAGCGTGATGTCATAGCTTATAACCTTTTTCGATAATTGGGCTACGCAACACTAAAAGAATTTTTCAATTCCAATGAGTAGTTCCTGAGATTATAGCGTTCAACCAAACAAACAAACTGTTCAGCTTTATAATTAGTAATTAGTTTAGATATAACAGCCAGCAGTGTGTACAAAATTTCATCGAAATCAGTCCGGCCGTTTTTGCGTGATGGAGTAACAAACATACATGGAGTGACCGAAACAAAAAAAAAAACAGCCAAGTGCGAGTCGGACTCGCGCTCGGTGCGCGAGTCCGACTCGCACTTGGCTGTTTTTTCCGTACAAACCCGTGACGGACGTCGTCCGTCCGTCATGAAACGAATCATGATTTTGGGTATAATGTGTGGGATTTGGGTAAAATGTGTCCCCCCCCCCCCGTAACTTCTAAAATAAGAGAATGATAAAACTCAAAAAAATATATGATGTACATAACCATGTAAACTTCCACCGAAAATTGTACTATCACGCCTTGTTTCCCCGAAGGGTTGGGCTGAGTTGAACCTATTTCGACAATTATGTTTAAGTCCCATGTTATAGCGGGCGAGTCTATTGCCAATAATCGCACAATTCGAGGCTCTCTGCTGCTACTGAAAAATTCCAGCTAGAAAAACGCAATAACATTTTCTCCTGACCTAGGAATGGAACCCAGAACCTCTTTTATTTATTTAAACTTCTCGCACACAAAAATGGTACAAAGGCGGACTTAATGCCTTAGGCATTCTCTACCAGTCAACTAAGGGTGGTGAAGAGATTAAATGGCAGGTGCTTTGGTTGAAAGGATCAGTGAAATACTATTAAAACTACAATAATCAAATTGAATGATAAATAATAAGGGAATAGTAGTATATAAATAGACCAAAACTAATAATACACATACATATTTACTATAATATATACTATAATAAATAAATATCATTTCATGTCATATCTCTGTAGAATTGTTATTGGTACAAAAGGCGAATTTAATGCCGGTTACCTTTGGCCGTACCGTGTGGTGCCGGACGTAAAGAATAACACCACCCCATTTCTTCCCGTGGGTGTCGTAAAAGGCGACTAAGGGACTTACTAGAGAATGGGCAGCAGCGTTCTCTATGCATTTTACCACCATACTGCGATCGCCAACCCGCCTGCCAAGCGTGGCGATTATGGCAAAGCCCCCCAAATTGGGGGAGGCCTAATGCCAGCAGTGGACGTCTTACGGCTGAAATGATGACCTTTGGCAGTCTACAAAAAATATCCTTAAAAAAATCCAAAAGAGCAGCCACCCTACCTGATGAGAGAACGTATCGCAAGGTTCATTTTGTCGGGTTCTTGCGCCTGGGGCGACACCGTCGTTTCCGGGGGAAGCCGACAGAGGGCGCTGGCAAACACGAGCTCCATTTCCGGCGCGGAAGAGCGCCGCCGACGTCGCTTCCGGCGGCCGACTGATTGGGCCTTTATTAAAAACTGACACCTGGGGCTATGCACCGGTTTTTGTTTTTCGAAGTTTTCCTTTTCACTAAGGGTTGGTTATGACAAGTGCTTTTTTAATGTTTCTCGGTTGTAGTTTGTCGCGTTTGGATTAAATTTTGGGTTAAACTGAGGGGAGGCTGAGGTTGGATTTTATTTTTTTGTTTTGTAGTTTTCTTGCGAAATATTTTGCATTCCAATGATTTAAGAAATAAAACAGAATTAATGAAAATTATTCATGTGCATGGTATAAGTCAAATGCATTAATGCAGGGCTATCTTCATATTATTTTCCGCAATAGCAAAAAATATACCTGAGCAAAGTAAACTAATAAAAAAATTAAACATAGAAATTCAGGAATCATTTCCCGAATGGTTTCAAAAATTACTGACTCTACCTCAAAAAAACTGATACAATAACTTAATCTGTAACAAAGTACATTATAATACAAAATTTAGAAGATGTTATCTATGTAGGAGACAAAGAATGAGTGTGCTGTACCTAGCTGTTCCTCGTGAAACGTATCACTTTGGTACAAATCCGACGCCTTGTTACATGCACACCGGATAAGCCAAAAGGAATAGTGTTGGCTATTTCTCGATGTCGATAAAACATATTTATATTTTATTTTTATTGTTTATAAAAATTGCATAAAATGTAATTGTATTTTAAAATAACAGTTAAAGTTAAGTTTACAAGATGTCCCATTAAGACAAACATGAATTATATATAATATTATTAAGTTTAACTGTTGTTTTTACATTGACCTCTGCTGTTCATGAAGTCAAAAAATATTTTTGTTGAAAAAAAATAATTTAGTTATATTATTAATTTATTTAATTCCAGGATAACCAACAGTTACTATTACTGAGCCTGTATTATGTAATTACGACTCTAGCTTATGTATACCTCAGTTGTTTGTGATGAGGAAGTGGCGCCAATTCCCATGGGGTTGGAAATATTCTGCAGTAGGTACATCGAGGCTTTGTGTAGAACATGTCACTATTTCGATCCTCTCTGCATTTGAATCGGTTTGAAGCCTCAGTCGTATAATCGAATGAAACCCAAAGCCTTAGCTGACACCAAAATTCTATGCAAGCTACCGAAGTCCTCCAAAGGATACTACATGTGCAGTATTAGATTTTCACGTCAAGCTAAAATTTCGATTGGTTTCTGGCAAAAGCTATCACTTGACTGTATCTAATTCATTTTAAACTCTATTTGCAGGTTACACATAAACCCTTTTATTAATAAACGTTTTTTAAAGTTAAGAGAGGTTTAAAGGTTAAATTTCTATGGTTAAACAGTCGTTAATCCCTACTTAACCATAAGCAAAGCTTTTAAAGAGGGAAAATGTCTTAAGAATGCAATGAAAATAAAGTCAACCTACGACATTGACTGCTATACCATCCCTTGTTTTTTTATATTTTAAATCATGCTTATCATCAATATTTGCAGATGCAAATGTCCCTAGTATTTTTCAATATTTCATTTAGTTATTAATTTTGTTATAATCCCTCAAAAATTAGCAGTGCTCAAAATACAGTCAAAGAAAAGAAAAGAAACAGTTTCTTTTTATACATTTCTTTATCTACAGTACCCTAAAACCCGTGAGCCCAACAGCTTTGCTCCTACCTCGCCACACAACTCTGAGAGCGATAAATCGAAAACACACGAAATCTGAACAATAAATTGCAGACAATATTTTCAGCAACATCGTTCCCGTAAATATCGTTGAAACTATAACTGAGTTCTTCCTGAGTTAGGGGTGGCACGTAGTTCGGAGTTTTTTGTTCCATAAAAGAGTTTTTCGCAAACATGGTGTTTCTTTTCTTTTGTACAAATATATATATACAGAATACGTTGGATAACTTACTTTTTACGAAAAACGATACCTTTGTTTATTACCCAGAGGATTTAAAAGACAAGAATACTGTTTCATATAAAATGAAATTTAAGAAATTTGTCGTTCTGTGTTCGAAACAAGAAAAAAAAAATACAATCGAATTGAGAACTGCCTCCTTTTTTGAAATCGGTTAAAATGAAATTTAGTGGCACGATGATAATCATATCTACCTTAATAAAAAATGGGACAAGACAAAGTTCTAAAAATAAATTAATATTAGTCCCTTTTTCACACTACGACACATTTTTGATACCACTACTAAACGAACAAAAATCCTACACCTAAATTTGGCCCAGCCCTAAACGACTATGGAGTCGTAAAAACGTATTTTATTCGGAATGGTCAATGCAGTGAGTCCCCAGTGGCCAGTTACATGTCGTTCGAATGTGCCGCCCTCTATACGATCACTCTTTTTACGTGTCTCAACTAGTCACGTCGGACACGTGGAGGAGTACTTTAGGGTAGACATGTCAGCCTTTTTAGGTAGTCTAGGGGTTTCAAGTTTGCACCTTTAGATAGTTGTGATATGGTTGGTTTGAGAGTACCTATTATGTTATTAAAAGGATGTGAAGTAAGTTTCCAGATAAGATCACTCAATTCATACTTTTGGTTGAGAGAAGCAACATGGGAATGTTTTGAAAAGTCTACTGTCACTATATTCATTGGTTGTTCATTGGAAACCGAACATAATACTTCAATATCCGTTTCTCAAGAAATATTCCTTTTCATATGTGAAACTTTCGTATAAGAAACTTCAACGTAAATCATAACAACAAAACAGAATAATCATCGCGTTAACAGTCAATAAAATATTGTACCATTTCAATTGAAGATCTTTCTTCCACGTCATGTTAAGTGTCGATAAATACTCGACACGACTTTTGATCTTACCAGCTGAGGTTGAACAGAATTCAAACCCGACAAATAAGGTCACAGACACACTGGGACATCGATGTCTTCAGTTTTATGATCTCCGTAAATGACAGTCTCCGAAACTGGCTAAGTTTAATCGATTTTGGAACTCTTATATGTTATTTCTGTAGTTTCAGTCCCTCTTTTAAGGTCCTCAGTTTTATTGCTTTTATTTTATCGTTTACTTGGGAATAAAATGAAATTCTTGTAAGAGCTTGTATGTAATCGTTTTATGATTGTTTGGAAATATGTTTCGTTTTAGAAACACATGTTTTCAGCAATGTTTTTGTCTTTTACAGATCCTCCTTTGATGGAAAGTTGTAAATGTTTTGCTGAAAAGTTTTAATCTTGCAGTAGCTTAGTGTTGAAATTGTGAAGTGTCAAAAATAACATTTCATTTTGCGTCTATTTGCGAATCACATCACTTTTGCATTGGCACATATTGCATATTCATTCACCATTGACAATTTCATCCAAATGTATCTTTCAGTACTCTAAAATAGGGTTCACAATTGCGAAGATGGGTGTTAAAATTTAGAAATTCTTCAGTACCGAGCCGTTAAATTGTAGTGCAAACAACATGTTTAGGCGTATTAATAAATTATCGGTCGGCGAGTTTATTTGCTCACACATTTTAGTGTACTTATGTTAATCAAAAAAGAAACTCAGCGTTAAGTTGTCGGCAAACAATGTGAGTGTATATTTGCTTAGAATTATGTACGCAGTATGTATTGATTAGGTTATTTATAGGGATGTTTTTTTTTGCACTCAGAAGTCAGGTTGTCTATATAGAATGTTGTCTGTCCATCAAATTACCGGACAAGCATTTCCCAACCCGGTTACGGTTGGCTTCAAGATTAACCGGATGTAGCTGAATACCAGTATTTTAAATTAAACCATTGCCTAGCTGACTTTCTCTACCCAGTTACTGGGTAGCATTGTACCTCTTAGCAAGACTACTCTGAGTTTTTTACCTATCATATTTATCTTCACGAGAATAAGTAAGAACTAGTTATATACACTATCTAGAATAGCGATTAGGATAAAATATATGATTTGTCGAATACCACTGATTTCAAGTTACAGTTTTTCGCAAAGTCAAAAATATTTATAATCAACGTGTACACATCGATGAAGATGCTATTATTGCAGTTATGTATGTTACTATAATTATTAACAGGTTTCTAGGCCATTATAAATCATGAATCTTATAATGACTCAACTCGATCAGATAACTCTTTTAAAGGATACAGAGTGACAAGCAGCTGACAGCCAGTTTTTGCTTTATTGCCCTCATCAATATGGATATTAATTAACTACAGCATATCTGCTGTATTGTGACCCAACTGGATGTGTGTAACTTTGTAGAGTATAAAGGAGTTAAATGCGTCAAAAAGTTCTAGAAGCGTCAACAAAATTAACTTTGTTTGATAAAGTCCTAAAAATACAGAAGGCAGTCTACAAAACTTCACAAGAATTTCTATATTTACCACCAGACTTCGGACAAGAGCAACAAAAATGGTAGCAGCAAACATGAAAAATTTAAACCCTTCCATAGAATTACAAAAGTGATTAGAGCAGCTCCATAAATAACTAAATATTTATTTCTCTTTGCCGACGTCAACCGACGTCAATCTTTAGCGTGGACACGTTAAAATCGCGTTTGCTTTCGCTTCACACACATTCCCAGAAGGACTATCTGTCAATACGACGTTCTAAAAATCGAATGTCAAATTGCTTGGACAAACCGTTCGGGTCCAGTCAGCTCGTATCGTACGTCACGAAGCAAAAGGAGCAAAGGGATTGGTCGATTTAGTATTAGCTCGCTAATGCGTATAGGTCGACAAAGATACCGACGACACGCAAACCTCGTATTTCGGTTCCGTGACATTTTTACTTAAATCAATATATTTTTACTATTTGTACATATTGGTATTTCTTATATGAAACAGTTCGTTAATTTATTGAGTAAATAAGCGGTGATTTTCAAATGGAGTCTTGGAAAAATATTTTCGGCACCATTATTTTTATTACCTAGAATTATAGACAATTGTTTGTACTAATAAAGATTTAACAAACAGATTTTCATGGTAATCCGTGAGTAGATAGTAAAGTAGTGTACTAACTTGTTATCTTTGCTTTTATGTTAGTTTTGTCGAGCTGACAAACAAAACAATTTGTTTTTGGACACGCTAAGTTTCAGTGTTATCTAGATGAGACTAACACTTAAAGCTGTTGTAATAAAATGGTCTTATTATTTAAAAGTTTTGCATAGAAAGTGAAAATGCAAAGAGAATAGGGGATTTTGCAGAAGAAAAACGATATTAACATTAATCCGTAGTAACCATATAACTATAAGAATCTGATTCTCAAAAGTTGTACTATAAAGGTCAATTTTTATCAACCCCATTCTCTCTTTGAAAAATAGCAGACAGCGGTCACAAAATAAATCGGGATACTTGTCTCAAATAACACGATGTGAAACGGACCGGGTTTCGGCCGGGTAAATTGGATCGGCATCGTCGACTCGATCGCGGGGATTATCCGGCCATCGTTACAGAGCAACGTTAACGCTGGCCGCTTCTGATTGTCTCTTTACTCTATGTGCACTGTGGGGTTCAATGATTTTGCGGAAGACAAAATAAGTTTCGGGATCAAAATGACTTCCATTTTTATTTTAAGAACTTTATCCTATTGCGTACGGTTCTTTATAGTTTTCACGACACAATCACCATCCAGAATACATTTTCTAAATGATGGTGAACTTCGCATCAACATCACTTCAACAGACGGCTATGTAAAGCGAGTATCAGTTCTAGATTTTTTGTTAATACTAGTAGCTGGATTTAATGCGTAATGTTAAAATTAAAACACCAATAGCCATATGTATAGATACGGAGTCCTGTCCCTATTGTCCAGGAACATTAAAAGTGACTTCTGAAAGTTTAGATGTATTTTTTAGATCTGATGTGCCTATAAGTTTCCTTACTCATTTTGAAATAGTTCGATTTAGAAGTTTCATTAACTTTTTTGATTACATAATTATTGCAAAATAATACATTTTCCTCACAAGTCTACCCACTGTGCAGATCCCGCCCACAAGTTCAGCAGGCTATCGCAGATCTCCGCTCGTTTGTAACGACGTCTCGCGTCCGACGACGTAACGACTCGATTCCGCTTTTTATTTCTTTGCCCACCTGGTTTTTGCTGAGTGCCCACTGTGCATTTCAGTGATGGGAATTTTTTGGTTACTTTATTGAGGTTTTCAAATTACATAGAAATGTAACAAAATATTAATGTAATTTGAAGTCGCTTAGAATATCAGACTGTAAGCTTTTTACATTCGTCTTTTCTATCTTGTAGGAATGAAACGACAGTTTCTCAGCCTTATTTCGTTATCGAAACTTTAACTATACTAATAAATTATAAAGGGTTAATATTTGTTTGTTTGTACGTACAAACTTAGTAACAAAAAAATTTAGAAGTTAGAATTAACAGTTGGATTTGAAAAAAATCTTGTTGCATTTGTTAGCCAAGTTCTTGAGGAAGATGTAAAGGCTAAATGTACATCACACTACAACCCTTAAGAGCTGAGCGAAAAAGACCTGCCAAGGTCGCGAGATTGTTCGAAAGAGATACCGTGACCCTGGCACATGGGCAACTGAAGGAACACGGGTGGGTTTTAGTCAGTAAAAGTCTGACTCGCCCTCCCGCTCCACCCAGAGCGGGAGAATTTATTTGATAATTAAAAAAAAAAGCGAAAAGGACAAAGTCGGAAAAATTAACGCAAAGTAAAAACAGTAGTAAGTAGTAGAGCGGATTGGACACGGGTAAGGGGCTGAAATTTCACCCGGACAAAGTCGTGGGCGAAGTGCTAGTATTTTTTATAAAAGCACTCATACCCCGCGTCCTAGTCAAAAGCCGTCATCGCGAGAATAGGCGATCGTCGCGTTCATGTGTAATTTTTTGTTCAGAAAAGCGGGAAACGCTCTCGGCAGGCGCGACCACGCGTTCCCGTTGCCATAAAACAAGTGATATAAACGCGATGATCGCTTACATACACACATGATGAACACTTTTGGTTATGATGCGGAGTAAGAATCAGTAATGACGAAACGAACATCACAGTTACGAAATAAACCTTATAAATATTTAAGTCACCCGACATGCTAATAAATTAGACTATCATCTCTATATTTGGTACGCGCTAACTACCACAAATCACGATAAAAATTAAGTACATGTTAGCAAGAGTTTGAATCAACAAACTAAACTAATCAATCACGTACATATTACACATACCATTCAGTTACAGCAGTCACCTAGAAACGTGCTAACAGACAGACACACAGACCATCAAACACGATAAGTGACGTCTGTCCGACTTGAGATGCTAATTATATGAATGTAACTGCGTTTTAGCAGTTTGATTAACGAGGTTGGAGGCACGGTTTTAGTATTAGATGGTAAGTATTTTATTGTCACACATATATACATACAAACATTGAATACAAACAAATAAAACTAAAGTGTCTGTTTGTAATATCAAAATAACAGAATTTACTACAAAAATACTACTTATTTACAACAAAAATCATGTTTTTCAATTTTTGTCTGTCTTTTTGTACTGGCTAACCTCCAAAATGGCTGAACCGTCTTTGACAAGACTTTTACTCGCAGATAGCTGATGTTACAAGGAATACATATATTTCTTTATCCCACCACTGTAGCTAAAGTGCTGGACAGTATGCTGGATCAACAATTATGTAGACATCTTAATATAAGCGATGCGCAGTTCGGCTTTCAAGCGGGACTGTCCACAGAAACTGCAATCTTATGTCTTAAGCATACTGTCCGGTACTACAATGACAGGAAGACTCCGATTTATGGATGCTTCCTAGATTTATCAAGGGCTTTCGATTTGGTATCCTATAACCATCTTTGGGAGAAGTTGAGATCCACCTCACTCCCCGAGGATATCATTAATGTTCTTGATTACTGGTATAACAATCAAGTCAATGTTGTGAGATGGGCGAACGTTGTGTCCGATGAGTACAGGTTGGAGTGTGGTGTAAGACAGGGTGGCTTAACATCCCTTCGACTCTTCAACCTGTACATCAATGAGTTGATTGAGGGTCTCAGTAGCACTGCAGTCGGCTGCACTATTGATGGCACCACCATTAATAACATAAGTTATGCAGACGATATGGTGCTGCTGAGTCCTTCAATTAGCGGTTTACGCAAACTGGTTAGGAGATGTGAGGAGTACGCCGTGGCCCATGGGCTCAGGTACAATACGAACAAAAGCGAGTTGTTGATATTCCTACCGCGGAATTCTAAAGTCGTCACAGTCCCACCCGTTACACTAAATAGTGTACCGCTTAAAAGAGTGACGCAGCTTAAGTACTTGGGTCACTGGGTCACGGAGGACCTCTCTGATGACGTAGACGTTGAGAGGGAACGAAGGGCATTGGCTGTCCGTGGGAACATGCTGGCTCGCAGGTTTAAACGGTGCCCAAATGAGGTGAAGTGCACAATGTTCAGGGCATACTGCCAATCCTTTTATTCGTGCAACCTGTGGATCAGCTATACTCAGCGGGCACTCTGTGCCCTTCGTGTACAATACAACAATGCTTTTAGAATGTTGTTAGGGCTTCCGAGATGCTGTAGTGCATCTGGCATGTTTATGGAGGCTCGGACTGATGGTTTCCATGCCATCATGAGAAAGCGAGCGGCCTCCATAATGCACCGTATCCGAACAAGCTCCAACAGCATTCTAAAAGTAATAGCAGACCGGTTAGACGGTCCTTTTATTAAACACTGTATTGCACTCCACGTGTCGAATTGATTTGATTGAATTTTTCTTTATCTTTTATTTGCGCTTTACTAACATAGTTGTTAAGTACTTACTAACACAAATATAGATTATTTAATCTGAAATAAAGTAAAATATATATATAAAATATATATTTATCGATATCCACGCAGGCGAAGCCGCGAGCAGCAGGCAGTGGTAAATAAAGCGATGAAAGAGGAATATTTTTATGACATCAATAATAGTGAATAAACAACACTCCCACTACTCCTTGCAACCAACGAACAGAACTGCTCAAATTAAACACCCAATATGTTTATTTAACACTTTACCTACATTTATTTAAGTAATACCTATTAATTGCTATCCACATTTAAGATTTACGTTATGAGAGGATAGAATTGATAGGAAAACTGTTGAATTCGTACAATTCCTAACAACCACCAAACAATTTCTAAAAAAACGAAACGTAAGAAGCAGATGACCACATCAGTCTCTTACCTTAACAGATACTAACAGAAAAAACTCGCAATTAGCAACCTGAAGACGTCACTAGCATAGCCTATGCTCAATTACGATTAATTTGCCTCCATTACTTTGTCACAGCCAATGCTTCACACATTATCAACTCCGACCACACAAGTGAAATCCGAATTTCAAAAGCTCTCAACTACTCTTGTAAATAACATACGGATGCTAATAACAACCAAATTGATGTAACTATCGTTGGTATGGAATATCAAACAGAGAAGGCACGAGTGGAAATAGCTGAGTAATAACGATAATTGATTTGGCCAATTTTCGAAACGTATGTTTTATTTGAGCAAACAGACGTAAGAATGTAGCGTTTGTTGACATACTTAGTGATTTGAGGAGTTCTGTTTGGGATGGTGAAGGAAAATTGGGAAAGAATGATGGGAATGATTTTGATGAAGTTGAAGAAGTGAAAGATTATAAAGCTAATGATGATGACGAATTGAGGCATGTTAATGCTCTGGCCCTGGTATATAGGCAACTGAAGGAACACGGGTGGGTATCAGTCAGTAAAAGTCTGACACACCCTGCCGCTCCGCCCTAGAGCGGGAGACGTCATTTGATGATTTCCCATGCAAAAAAAAGGCATGATAATGCTCATACTGAAATTATAGATTACAATAATTTTATTGAAGGGCTCGTGGCTAAGTAATGGCAGTCGCAACCATCAAAAAATCAGGCCCATCGGTTCGTAGATGGCTTCCCATTATACGCACCATTACTGAGTCCCGGCTGTAACTCTTGGATCTGTGACAGTCATTACGGATCGTCGGAAGCTCGAAACTCTGACAATCTACCATACAAAGGAATATCTTACTATCCAGTAACTGGGTAGTGAAAGAAAGATAAGATAATTTTTTATTTGTACATAAGACACAAGGCATACAACACATAATTATAGACAGTGGGTTGTACAATCGAGTCTAACATTATTGGCAGACTTCCAGCCCTTAAACTAGGTACGCAGACCTGTATCTTAGGAGTTGGTCATTTTTCGGCTTCCATTTTATATGATACAATACAACCATATAGATAGAAAGTCACTCCATATAAAATACTGATTTTTAGCTGCAAACGGTTAGACTGGAAGCTGACCCAACCTTAATTGGTAAAAGGCTGCGCAGATGATGATGATAACGATAATAATCCTACATGTTCCCAAGGTCTGACATACAAATGACGACCATAAAATCTAATATTTCCGTTAATGATGTTAATAAATTTGATGAAACGCTAACCTTTGTAAAATAGTATCTAATGTCTTAAGTAGCAAGTTAAACGTGATAAAGAGTTTCAAGAGACAATCTATTTGAATTACTCGTTTCCACCCCGCCTCTGTTCTTAGTAAGATTTACGCGGCTTTTAAGTTGACGTTAGTTGAGATTATCAGCCCAAGGGCGCTCTCTTGTTGACCCTGGCTGAACTTAGTCAATAATTATGCTTTATACAGACAGATTAACAACATTGTAGGATTTATGTCAAGTCGGTGAAGTTTTGACTTAGTTTTTTGAAGAATAAAGTTGTTTGTTGCAGTAATCAAGAATTGTACATAACGCACGCAGAATTTAAGGATTAATAAAGGTTACAGTATTCAGAGATTTTCCATTAATTGATCATTTGTATGTTGTTAAATTCTATTGAGGTTGGAATACAGGCTAACAGACGGCCACTGTGGACATAGGCCTACTGCAAGCGTCGCTACATCGACTGGTTCTATAGTTTTAACATCTAAGTGATTCCTGAAAAATGACGTACATATATGGGTGAAATGCTGATGATGTTGATGGAATACAGGTACTAATTTAATTTGAAGTCGACCTTGCTCATGATAAAAGTGCGGAAAAAAATATTGAAATCAATATCAGAACAAATTCACCCTTTATAAAAACAACCGTAAATACAGCCGTACAAGACGCACTAAATCTAAATACTGCCATCAAGCAACCCTTACCGTTTCACTTATCCAAGCTGTCCACATGTAAGAGAAATTCATTCACCGTTTACAAAACCCGAAAGAAATCAAGCGATCGATCAATTAAAGTAAAACAACTTATCATTCCAACCGAAAAAGAACCACGAATCCATTATACAAGGGCATTAACAAACAAATGTTCACACTTAACCTTTCTTTCTGGCTTGCGATATACATCTCTCGACGAAGCCTCATTATTACTGACCAGCAAACTTGCTGAAACAGTCCCTTCAATTCTTACACCCTTAACATAAAGTTCAAAACCACCTGGCTCGTAGGTAAATGGAACGTAGCCGAGGCTCTTAACACAAGGGGGGTATCTCAGGTGTCGTGGAAAACTTAATTTATGTTAAACTCGTCTGCGCCGCGATTATTTAACTGGCGGCGATGGAACGATAAGGAAGATTAATTGGGCTGGGCGTCGGATAAAAAATGCGAGGACAAGCAACCCGTGTGGTTCCGTCCGCCGAAATAACGATACGAACAAAGGCGGTTCTGGGAGGTTTATTTATGGAAACGCGTCGGACAAGACGAAGACTCTCATTTAAGCTGTATAAATTGGGTAACGGCGACTACTTATTAGGCAGAAGACTTTTCAATAAAGTCTTTTATGGTATAATCTTGATTACATGCTTGTTGTTAGCCATTCCCATATTTTTAATAATTGCTCATAATTTAGATAATGTGGTTCGGATGACATTATTAATATTATTAAATTGTGTCATCAAAACAAATATGACAGCGTTCATCCATGAACTACAACAATAAGCAGTTCATTGATCTATAAATACATAAACACTTGATAAGTTTATTATAAGTATTCACAACAAAATTTACCGATAAAAATACATAATTATTTTCATCTATTCACCATTTAGTATCCATCCTAGTTTCAATAAAGATGCGTTTATAAAGTAGTGTACATATTTATAATATTCGTTTAAAAACTAAACGATAGTTTATACTTAAAACATTATCGAGTTAATGTCTTTAAGAATAAATCCCCATATTCTCAAAAATCATGTAATAGCTTCACAATTAATAGCCGATTCAATAAAAATCACCATGAATAGTGGAAGAAGAGGTAGCAGTTCTGAAAACTTGGTTGGCAGTGACTTCGAAGATGATTATGTGGTCAAATCAGTTGGTGCATTTGGTGCGTGGCAATCTACAGTCTGTGTAATAGCAGCTTTAGTAAGATCAGCTGCAATATGGAACATGCTATCAATAATCTTCTTGACACCCACAACAGAATTTGTGTGTATCAAGTTCGATGATAATGCAACAATTAAAGTGGAAAATTCAACATGTTACAACAATTGTGTAGAATATAAGTATTATGAAGATGTGTTTGAAAAGACTTTGATCTCAGAATTTGGACTGATTTGTGAAAATGCATGGAAAGCTAGTTTTTGTCAGTCAATGGTGATGTTTGGATTTCTGGTTGGAGTTTCATTGTTCGGTTGGATCTCAGATCGGTAATATATTTTAAATTTGTTAGAAATCATAATAAATAAGGTGCACACTTTTAACATGTTTTGACTCTGAAAACATTGTTTCCAGATTTGGTCGACGCATTGGATTAATAATATCTTCTTTACTCAACATTATATTCATGTTAGCCGTACCATTTTCACCAAGCTACTGGATATTCAACGGCTTAAGATTCATTATAGGGATGGCTTCAGGTGGCACTATGATAATCAGCCTAGTATTTATCATAGAAATTGTTGGACCACAGCATAGGGAAGCTGCAGGCAGTCTAGCAATCATTCCTGATGGATTGGCACAAGCACTGTTGTCAGTGTTTGCCTATTATTCTGTAGATTGGAGAATGTACCTTTTGGAATATGCTGTAGCATCGATTTTTATTTACGTATTTATTATATTTTTGCCTGAATCTCCAAGATGGTTGATGGCTAAAGGTAATGGAGAAAAAGCACTTGAGATTATGACGAAAGCTGCAAAAAGGTAAGAAATATTACAACAACGTATTTAGGATCAAAAAGATTATAAGTCAATAGAGTTACTGTCAATTGAACACTTTCAAAGTTCATCATATCAGCCGAAAGAAATGCACACTGGATTTGCCATAATCGCCACCCTTGGTAGGCAGGTTGGCGATTGCAGCATGATGATAAAATGCATAAAGAACGCTGCTGTCCATTCTTTAGTAAGTCCATAAGACGCCTGTTACGCCACCCACGAGAAGAAATGAGGTGGTGGAAGTAATAACTTATGTCTGGCACCACACGGAACATCGACGTTCAAAATCCTAGTGATCAAAAATTGAATTTACATAGTTTATAATTTATATTACAGGAACAAATTAAATACAGCATCCATTCGAGAGAATATTGCAATGGCTTTAGATGAAATGATGGTCAACGACAAAGAGATACGCAAGGTGACATACTTAGATCTATTCAGAACTAAACATATGGCATTAAAGACAATACTTTCGATAATAATTTGGATCTCAGCTGGAGCGTGTTATTTTGGCATAAATCAATACATTACTTTTATTGGATCTAATGTTTTTGTCACCGTAATATTATTAGGATCTATCCAGGTTAGTGCAACTTCTTAAAAGATTTTCATAAGTCTGTTAAAGATGAAGTACTCTTGAATTTATTTTATTTTTATATTTTCAGATCCCAACATGTCCTTTAGCAATGATGCTGAACAAAACATTCGGAAGAAAAGTGTCAACAGTAGGAACTCTTAGCATCATCGGCATAACAATGTCAATCCTCATATTTGTACCACTAGGTCACCAAGGGTGCACAATCCTCGGAATCATTGGCTTTGCAGCCACATGCACCACATTCGGTGTCCTCTGTGTTTATGTTTCAGAATTGTTCCCTACTCCATTACGGACTATGGCTTACGGTGTGAGCTCTGCTGGTGCCAAAATAGGAGCAATGGTTTCACCGTTTATAGCTACTATCAACCCACATTGGATACCTTCATTGATATTTGCAGTTCTACCATTTATCGCTTCAGTTCTATGTATTTTATTGCCAGAGACTAAAGGAAGAAAATTGCAGGATACGATGTGAAATGTTAATATTTCTGTTGTTAACACAAATGGTGTCTTGGCTTGGCCATAGTTTGTTGGATTATAATGTTTGCGCGTAAACTTTATTAATGTCTGAGAAACTTCTTGTAGCAATTAAGATTATCCCGTTCATTTCAAAATATCACATAGATAAATCTGACAAACATGATTTATCCAAAAAACGTGACTGAACTTTGTGATTTAGAAATAAATTGAACTTAACTATTACGAAAACTTATCACGATTTGTATAATAAATACATTCAATAACTACACAAACTGGAAAGAGAACAGAAATACCAATCACCAATACAGGGTGACAATGTAACGAATTCATGCGCAAAACGCACTACAAAAAATGTGAAAGAGAGTATAACCTGTAAGATAGTTTTCAATTTGATCAACATTATCCTTGGATAATTATCTATTACGTATAAAACTCTCTCTAAGCACGTTAATATTAGTACTATTAAAGAAACCCTTTCATAATTCCAAATCAGATCTGGCAAAAGATAGGGTAATACAAGCTAAGGCTAAGTAGGCTTCAGAACTCGCTACTTTTTGTAGTAGAATATAGTATTTTTATTTGAAGACTAAGGACTATTGTCCATTTTCCTATTGACTGGTGTCCACTCGAAATTCCACCAACTTAGGACAATGTGCGCACCATCGTCATAATTGAATTGTAATTTTTCATGGTCTGACCTTTGTGTGACTAATAAAGTACAATATCATGGACTTAAATGTTATGACCTTTTAATATTCTGACCTATAAACTCCTCTTCTTTTGGTGACTTTGTGTCAATAAAATTACACTAGTTTCCAGCTCCTCATCACGTGCTCACGAGTCTTCTGTTCTATCTGTTTCTTATTTTGTGGCATTAATGGACGTTGACACTCATATTTAAGATAAACTTGTCCGTAGCAAGGTCGGCTCGTAATTTGTAAGTAGGTGATAATAAGAGTGATAACATTGGATGCACTGAGCTGAATCGTGGACGCAAATAAATTGTAGTATACTTGATCATTTATAGACGATTTATGATGCCGAACTTACATGAAGGAGCTTCTTTTGTTACATACTTTGGTTTAAAAAAAAAAAAACAGATTCTAGAACCTATAGCGTACTTGCATAATACTATAATATTCTGTATTGGAATAATATTGAAGGTTATTAGTATTACTAATCCATTGTTGTATATGTTTGGGAAATATGTCTGCTCAATAACGTAAATAATGCAGTGGATGTTGTTGAGTTGTTAACCTCGCTGTTATTTTTTAATCTCACTCTAGCCCAAGGTGACGTTTTAAGTTTGAATAGTTTAGGTGTTTTGGAGTGCATCGAAATGATTAAATTGTCTTAATCTAATTAAATAAATTTTGAAATTATGCAATAAGTGTTTAATACAGCTGCTTCCTGTAGTGTACGATATTTTTTAATGGAATGATTGACTGATACTTTGTTGTTTCGGAATCAAACTACGTGTTGATATCATTAAATAAATAAATATTTTAGGACAACCAACACACCGTTATCTGATCCTAAACTAGGCAGAGCCTGTACTATGGTAACCAGACAACTGATAAATATGGTTACTTATATATTTCTAAATACATACATATTATAGATAAATAACACCCAAACACAGAACAAATAATTGTGCTTATCACACAAACATTTGCCCTGGGTGGGAATCGAACCCACAACCTCAGTCTTAGCAGTCAGGGTCACTAACCACTAGAGTAACAGGCTAGTCACATTGGGACCATGGTCACTCTGTTCATTTTCCAAACTTTACCACGCATCCTTAAACCATAATTGCATCACCTCATTCTTCCTGTAAAATAAACTTCATAGAACTACCACAGACTACCATTAATAATGGTGTAAATAATTCAAGAAATAGCCATAATAGCGACAATTAGCCGCGGGCTGGCTTCTCCCATAAACTGATGGTGTTGGTGGTTTATGGGGCATAGTCACGCGATGCGCCCGTAAGGATGCGCCTGGGCATACAGTAATTAATTGTACCTGATACCATATCGGGCTGGCGTTGGCTATTTAATGTGGTGTTGCTGAAATTAGGGGGAGTGTGAATTGTGAGCAGTTTGACGTAAAATATTGTTTTATATAATTGTTTGTTGCATTAACCGGGAATAGTTTGTTCATTTCAAATGTGGCGTGTTTTTAGCTGCTAGCTCTATAGTTTTTTCTCTAGAATCCTTTGTACATGGTCAAATTAAATTAGCTGGCGAAACTTTACCCGCGTGTTGCGTAACGATATCGAAAACGATCGGAACTAAAAAAAAAACAATAAATATATTTTGTTCATCTTTTGGTGGGCGAAGGTCGCCCGATAGTCAGATTTGTAAATTTTTGTGGAACATAGATACTTTTCCGATTTTCTAAAGACCAAAGTGCCAGTCATTTGGTTGCCTTCAGTGTCATTTAAAGTTTAGAAGAAAGTTGGAAAGGCAATTTTTTTTATAATTTTTTATTAGTTTTCGATAATAATACCCAATACGTGGGTAAAGTATTGCTTGCTTTTTTTATTTTGAACTTGTATGTCTTCTTACGACACATCATTTATATATTTTGTGACCGTGGTGTTTTTAATAATTATTTGTTAGTAGGTACCTACTTGAAGAACGTAATCGGCAGATTTTAAAACACAACCGAATAGAACGCCATGTTTTGACCAAACATTTCAATAAGCGCACACTAGCGACAAAAGCGCGACATATTTCATATGCAAAGAAGGATCGCCCAACATGCGACGTTAAACGACACAGCTACGTCGCGTTATTGTAAATGCCGTAACTCGCATAAATTCTACTTTTGAAACGTCGAAATATTGATCGTGGGAACACACACTTGCGACAAAAAATTAATGAAAAAGTCGCTCAAGTAAATCGCAGACTCCGTGCGTAGGTGCAAAGGAAATGACGTTTTGAATTAATATTTCGGGAAAATACTTTAAAATGAATGAAAAAGAAGTCTAATTAAAATCATTGTAATTTCTCAAAACCGATGAAAAGTATGTACTCTAGAACTTTAGGAGTATAGTAAATACGGTACAACAAGCGCCTTGCTTAGAAATATCCAAAGCGGAGGTTCTAGTGATTTTTAGCTGAATACTTATTTTTAACAATCTCTAACATTTGAACCGCTTCCATAGCTTGAATATATGAATCTTATTAATTTCCAGCCAGAACCAAAGTTCTACCATCCTGTATGATGTAAGGTTTCCGTTGGCAGGCAACCTTGCCAATGCCAATTTGTAGCTCATTTCCAGAACACAATGTAACAATTATCATTACGCCTTGTTTACATAGAGTTAGATACAGGTGAACCTATAGTACACCCACATTTCGCTAGTTATTTTTAAGTCTCATGAAATAGGGGGCGAGCTTACTGCCATCAATCGGGCACAAAAGTGGACTCTGATACTGATAATATTACAGACAGAAAAACTCAATAACACTTTGCAAAACACAAATTAGTCACAATCTGAATAATTTTGAAGGATACCACGAATCCATTGCTTTATATCTTCAGAAAAATCGTCTGCTTAACAGCACAAATGACACAATGAATGTAGTTGAACTGTCATAATTAAAGTTATAAATTAAAGTTATTATTACTATAAGTGTGTGACGTCACTGGACCTGTCTTCTTAGTCCAGTGTTCACGAACGCTACTGCTGAGTAACACGGTATTATAAAATCAGAATACGACCAACCAGTGCGTCAAAATAGTCGCAAGTTTGCACCCACAGCAACATATCTCATCGAACAGATGAATAACGAGCGAGCTGCCAATTACACTAAAAAATGTCCATAGGCGCCAATTAAAATGATTTACATATCAATAAATCGACGCCATGTTGGTCGTTGCGAGTTTTTCTACGATATCGCGGAGCCGGCAGTGGGTCGCGGGATGAATTATTTGTTGCTGTGCACAATGGATTTCTACCTTATTGTGTTATGGTTTTGCTGATATATATTTTTTAAAGTGGAAATAAAAAGCGTAGTTTTTATTTTATTGTTTTTTTTTTTTAATTTAAGTTGGTGACATTGCTTGTATTTTTTCTTTGGGTGTTATAAGAGATTTTATTTCTATTCGTTTCAGAGTTTTAATAAGTTATTTGTTTATATTGTTATTAGTTTTTTTCTCTATGTAGATATTTTACCAATATACTGCGATCGCTAACCCGCCTGAAAAGTGAGGCGATTATGGCAAAACCGCCCAAATTGGGGAGGTCTATGTGCAGCAGTAGATGTCTTACGGCTAAAATGATAAAGATGATGAAACTGGCACATATTGATCGATTCTTTATTTGCAATTTAAGAAGAATTATTTTTCACGATTATTAAACTTTTTATTTAAATTAAAAATTCAATCATTTAAACATGAGTGAAGTGACGTACGACACAGCCACGATTGTAGTGACTTGGAAGTCGTAATGCTGTAATTTCTATTTCCATACATAAGACAACTTCCGCAAACAACAGAGTAACGAAGCAAAATAAAGAAACAAACATTTACAGACGATGTTGCATGTGACAAGTCAAATATGACCTAATGAGCGTCACTGTTGACAAAACATCGCATGTCAAAAAGTAATATAAATCAACCACACACGTACATTCATCATAAATCACAGACACCACTCAATAGATTTTAAACCTTGATTCTGTATCCATAAAGTTAATATTACGTTGCAGTATATCCATGATTTACAATCTTGCAAGTACAGTCGGCGAATAAAATTGTATAATTAAAGGCAATGTAGATATATTATCATGATGAGACAGGGACGATGTAGAGATTATTGCTATAGCCATCGTTCTAATGATAATAGACATATGAAAAAGTTAACCCTGAGTATATTACAAATGACATCTAGTACCTAATGCTAGTTTAATTGTATTTGATGGAGATTATAGAGTAATCAAGTCTTGTCATCTGTTTGTAAGCGATAAATTCGATAGTGACATGCATCTGCGTACTTTAGAAAAATGAAAAAAAAAAAAACATAATAACGTTTTCTTCATACAGTAAATAACTACGAACGTATTTTATCAAATTTCCTCCTTTTTCATTAAAAAGGAACCAAAATTTAGTTCCACTAAAGAAAATGAATCTAATTCAATACCTTTTTTCCTCAACTGTACAACATACTTACACATCCGACCAGTTTTATTGATACAACATTTAACACAAATCACTTGTTGATTGAACGTGCGTGCTTTACACTGCGTTGCAATTAATCGTGCGTCGCAACTTGTTTACACGACTTTGAGTGCACGCGAGTGTACGATACACTTTACGTTCGACATTTGACGTTTTTATGTCGATAATGGGTGCGTTACAGTGGCCTGCAGTTCATTTTAATTAATATGCTATAAATCTTTTTTTTTTTTATAGAATGGCAAATATCATATAGCGTAGATGTTTGCTGCATTGGACCTTTTATAAGTGTCAAGGTATTAATTTTAAAACAAAATAAGAAATAATATAGACTGCAATACAGCAGTTTATAAAGATATACCTACTTGAGATTGTCTCGAAAAATATTTAATTCTTTGTGAGTGTTTCGGACCGATCGATTAGTTACTTTATGCGCCTTCGGAACGCGCCATCGAACGGAATGACATCTGACTTGTCAGTTTGATTTTGACACTTGACAGTTCTCTTGAATTTGGTGCTGGAACCAGGGAGGACCGTCGCCGCATGGTTTTCGCGACCCTTTGTTAAAGTAATCCCTTACCCCGGTCGTTTTGGTGGACAATAGGTCATGACCCAGTTGTTTGTGTTAATAACCCCAGTTTGGTGAAATAACACGGGTTTTGGATATATCTTGTTGAAATAGTTTGAAGGTCAAGTGAAAGTGACGCTATTGGGAACGAGTGATTTGAAGACCGCATGCTGTGATTGCCTCCAGCCTTGTTGCAGCGGATTGTAACCTGAAGAATACTCGTAACGTCACAACACGATACATATACACTCACTTACATACATAACTCCAGGTAACCCCAGAAGCAGTGTCCTTCAACCACCAGGTAAGTTCTTTTGTTGTATTGTAGGTGAGTCATTTGTTAATTGTATTGCGTCTTCACTTGAATTGTACTTGTATTGTCTGCTCCGCGTACGGCGGACTAGTTTCGCTAGCCACTTCTTGTCTCCTGGACCCCACCATAATATCTTCCACTGCGCTATTGAAATGCTATTGTAGGGGTCTAGTCTGGCAGCGTACAGTGAGATTTTATGTGGTCAAAACTTAATATTTGTGAACAAATATGAGAGTCAACATTTCTCTCTCATTATTTTTAAGATGCATATTGAAAATATCGATGCTTTTTCTTTTAACCACTTCTATACCGAAAGGTTCTCAGTCCAATCAAATACCTACCTAACAAATCACCCACATTATTTCCCCATACCGTCATAAATTTAAGTTTACAGCCTTAATTTCGAAAAATACTTTATAAGTCGATTAATTATTCGTTGATTAAACACAGGCAGTCGTAAAAAGAATCGATATAATGACAATATCATTAACATACGCGATTCGAATGACATTATTAGTATTCAACATGTGTATGATAATGTCCAAACTTTGCATTACCTCCTACGGTTAGTGGGTTTTTTTGGAGATTAATACAGGCGGAGCTGAGAATTTTGAAATATTTTTTCAACTCTGATTTTTGTTAACAATTTTATTGGAATGAACCACTAGTTTTTTACACAGCTTACAACGTTTTCACGGCATATAGATTTGTGATCAATGCAGTTTTTTTTTTCTTATAATATAACCTACATTTCATACTAATGGCACTGCTGTACGTCACGTCATATCAATAAAACAAATAATTGATGACAAATCAATAGTCTTATTAACCTTGTCTTGAAGACTGTTATGTATAAGATGTTTGTAACAAAATCTCTACCCCTTCACTTTTCATTGCACGAGTAGGCTGAAAATTTGTGAAAAATTTATGTAAAACTCTTGAGAAAATACACACACAAGAGAGAAAAATACAATCACCAAGACTACTTCACCTGCCTAGAAACCTATTCCCGACAATGTAGGGTTGTTTTTCCGACTTACTGATCGGATGCAGCTGAATACTAGTATTTTACATGGAGTAACTGCCTACATGACCTTCCACAACCCAGCCATCACCAATACTACGTACCTTTCAAAATAATTTTTATTTTCTTCAAACTAACAAATACGCACTTATGCACTTCCATCGTCCACGTCCCAGTTCCAACCGCATAATGTTAACATAAATTACATTGGCGAAATCGATTGCTAATTAAAACCAAACATATTTTAACGACCGCGTCAATAAATTTATAACAATAATAATTTATTGGCAGTCAACTTTTTATGTCAGCTTTTGAATATTAATGGGACGTTATTTATTACCCGCTTAACGCTTGATATAACATGTTTTTTTAATATTTTAATATTAAATACAGGTTTTATTGAGTTTTCAGATTAGCCTCTGTTATTGAAGGGGGATTAGGGACGGTGGCTTATGGAACGCTTGATCGATCAATTTTATTGTTAAAGGCGGTAGTCAAATGAGTGGTTTTTTATTTTGGCTAATGTCAAGAACCTATTTGGTTTTTCATAGAATTTGAGTATTAGTCATGTTTGACTTGATTTTGTGGTTATTCACTAACCGCACCAACTTTTCGCACATTATTTTTTCTTTTATAAGTTATTTGAATAATCAATTATACTTCTAAATTAAAGTAAGTTATCTGTTTCCAGCTTTTGTAAAACCTTTCTTTTTTATATGTATATCGAAGGAGTGACGTAATTTCTTCCGCCCCACCAAGCCATAATATAATTGCCGTCCATACCACATTTGTAAGATACAATCTCTCTTCCTGCCCACAGATCAACATTGTATGTAAATACTTGTAGATGGTGTGATAACATTGATAGTACATCATGTACTTAGTTACATGTTAATGCTGTTATCAAGTGTTTAAACTATTCGTTGATTGTCGTTGTAAATGGTCATTGTTGTATGATCTGATATCTCTTAGAGATGGTGTGATAGTAGCGTGGGTAATGATCCTTAGAGTGAGACATGTCTGTTTATTTCGAAATGCTTTTTTAAGGGTGGGTCATTTTAAATGGTCGGAAGTGTAAACTTTTATAAAGGCTCATAATTGTTTTGCTATAAATGGGTCATTTGAAATGGAATTTGTCATCACGTTGCATGAAGACGATGAATAATTTATTTCAGGGACGTATCCAATGTTTGCACAAAGTTCGATCGAAGTCTCTAGATTTGTACGGTTTTGTGAAAATATTACTGGAAAGTCTAAAGTTAAATAGGTTGCCCGGGACATCAAAGCGTAAACTTACTTTGTTTAACTTGCTACCCATGGATTTAGTATTAATGACTCTGAACACCGATGAAGTATTCAATGCTGATTTTTGTAGGCCGTTAAAAAAAATACTGTTCCATAGATTTTTAATGCATAAATATTGCAATTTTCTACAAAACAGCAGATTTTTGTTACGTTTTGGGGTCTAGAATCATGAGCTATATGCATGGTTAAAGTTTGCGCGGCGAAGTCCCTTTCACATTATATGAATGACAAATCTTTTGTAAATTCTAAAAGTTCAATAAATAGGTTTTCAACAACATTATTGTCAACAAAATTACCATATCAGATTAATTAAACACACACATTTGACATTACTTTTCATTCCCACAGTAAAATAGGAAATGGATACGAAAATTATGTAAATAAATAAATAAACTACCAACAAATATCAATCGATATTATTATTACTACAACTGTTTTGATAATTAACATTTAAATGAGTGTCATGTCCATAATTAATGAATTATATGTTGCCAAACACTTTCGACTAACGAACCAAATGTAAAATAATCTTTAAATTTATCACCGTATTTAAAAGACGGTGATTTGATTAGGTTTAATCGCATTATTCACATATAATTTGCATATTATATGCATTTCTGAATTAAGAAATGAGGTGCGCTGTGAGAACGCTATGAAAAAAGTGAATGGTGTTAGATAATTAGATAATTTGGAAATATAAATTAAGAATGTAGAATTAAAAGTCAATAGATAGGGTGTATTTTAAAGCGTTATGCGGCGTTGCTCTTTTCAGTATACTTTTTTTTTTTTTCAGGGTGGGAAATCATCAAATGACTTCTCCCGCTCTGGGCGGAGTGGGAGGGCGTGTCAGATTTACTGACTAAAACCCACCCGTGTTCCTTCAGTTGCCCATGTGCCAGGGTCACGGTATCTCTTTAGAACAATCACGCGACCTCGGCAGGTTTTCAGTATACTTTGGCTGCCTTTTCATAACTATGTTGAGTTCAGCTTCCAGTCTTTCCGACTGCAGCTACATATCAGTATTTTACATGGAGTCACTACCTATCTGACTTATTACAGTGATATAAATAAGTAAACATAATCTTACATATCAAAATATTTATTTGTATTGATTGATCCACTGCTCACTGCGCACTGAAATATACAGAACTTTAAATTAGAGTATCTTATCAAATCATTTACTATCGCTACTAAATTGTTCATGGGTACTGAAATAAATTAATATTTTATTCCATTTTCTCCTGATAATTCTGTATCTACTAGCAACATAGTAAAAAAAAAAAAATCAAAACACTAACCCTTCTGTTAAAATTCACCTCTTTGACCAAAGATCAGGCAAGGAATTAAGGTGTCACAACAGCATGGCAGATTTAACGCCCGTCTCCGGACGTACAGCTCACAGAGATTACCTCGACGTCCATGACGAATCAGAGATGGGATGTGTCAACACACGTAGGCTTTAATGTAGGATGAGCTGTCTGCTGCCTTTTGTTTTAAATCCTTTGTATTTGAGAACTTCGGCAGCTAAAAAAACGAAGCACAACGTTCCCACTTCTGGGACAAAGGTCTCCTCCTTGGGAAAGGAAGCTTAATCCACCACGCGGGCATAGTGCGGGTTGGTAGATGCCACAATGAATTACACAAAGTAAAACGCCTGCCTTGGTTCGAAGCAACGACCTACAACTCGTTAGTCGGGGCTGCTACCATTGGGTAAAAATACGGTGTGTATTATTATAATAATCCGTATGTACATAATTATCCACATCGTATTTTTGGAGATAAAATTATAATCCTTCAATGAAATGCGTGTGTGCATGTGATGACATCATAACTTACTTTATAGTACTTGTGATCTTATTTAAACCCACACTTAAGTGTCGCGCTTTTCTGTTAGTTAAGTAGTCCATTTTTACACACAGAAAAGTGTGACTTAAGTATGAGTTTAGGTCACACGTTCCATAAAATAGTATACGATACGTGTGACTTAGGTAGTGACTTAAATAGTTCATTATTGTGATAATTTACTACTTAAGTCACATGTATAGTAATGTACTATTACGTCGAACCATCATATATTCAACGAGTAGCAACAACTAAATGTAAGGCCTTCTTAGTGTGGCGCATCATATGTATGTAATTAGACCCTTTACCACTTTGCTAATAATATCACCAAGGCTTCAGCTAAATTCGAACAGGGAAGAAACACCAATGTTGAACCTTAAAACTCAAAATAACTTTAAGTTTACAACCAAACAACATTCTTAATCCTTCAAACACCAATACAAAATCACTACAATAAATTATTCATAAATGACCACAGAACACCAAAACTGATGGACGTTAAAATGAATAGTAAATTATTATGTCCCGCCAACAGGATAAAGTTAATGAAACAGCTTCATTTACGCCATTTCGTGGGCTGCTGTGTTTCCAACACGTTTAATTGCAAATGAATTATGAATATTTACCGCTGTCATTTCGATGTTGGTGGTTAGTGCAAGGTAGAGGATTAAGCGATGCAATTAATAGTAATATGAAATGACTTCATTAATATATTGACATTAACTATGGCATCCCAGCTATGCTTCGACGTTTTAATGAAATAATAAAACAGAGATTTTTATTGGATGTAGGTTTAATTTTATGTATTACATAAACCATCAACATAATGTTAAGCTTTGCGGATATCAAATTAAAATAAAATTAATCCAGGTCACAGTTTAACAGACAGAGTTACTTTCGCATGTATAATTTATGTCATCCTTACATAAACTATACATGCGAAAGTAAAACTGAGTGTCTGTAAAATTTATGTAAGGATGTAGGTATCTAAGATATACCTGGATATAAATATAAAAAAACCACAAATTTACAGACTGCCCTTATAACATACTACGCCTATTGTAGCGAGACGGTTAAAGAAAAACACCATATTCACACCACTTTTATAATTTCAACGAAAAATGAAGTAAAAAAAAATACAGCAGTAATATAAAAAATATAAAAAAACAAGTATATGGTTGACTGCAGATGTGGCTATAAAAATATTTGGTTTTGTTTAAAAAGAGGAATGAGTCAAACTAGATGGTTAATTAGATTTAACGGAAATTATCTTCGCGCACGACCTATCCCCAATACGATTGCAATCGATTAAAAAAACAGGCCTATGCACGTCGATTTATAGGTTTCTTTTTTATAACGAACACCTAGTTGAATCGTGAAATGCACGTTACATCAGGATGCGTAAAAAAATAGAAAATTATCTAGATAATCTATTACAGGAAAATAGGAAAAAATAGGTGAGTTAAAAGGTTCCTTATAACCAGCCGGGCGAAACAATCCAGAAGGACAGTCGGTGCTGCGTGCAGCGACGGCAGCAAGCAGGACAGTCGGTGCCGCGTGCAGCGACGGCAGCAAGCAACCGACTATGTGGGCGTCGGGCTCTGCGTCGGTGGCAAACGTCCGCAACACGCCGCTGATCTCAGTTTAATCCGACGGCTGATAGCCCGTCGGGGGGAAAAGCCGAAATTCGGCTTGTATGGTCGTCGTCGTCTAAAGACAAATAAACAGGACGGTCAGACCAAGGTTACAAGCGGAATCTTCGATATAGCTAGCGAGAATCGCCGGTAGAACAGATTAGAATAGTAAAGGGAAAAGAAAAGACGTAATACGTACCAGTTAAATGGAAGAGTTGCACAAAGAACTTTATCAATATGAACAATTTTAAAAGTAGCACCAGATAGGACACACGAAGGTTTAGTAATAAAATTATAGGGCTAAAATTGATAATTTAAACTTGGGAGTTCCGAAAATAAGAATATTGATGTGAAACGCTCAGCTCCCATCTGCAGTCTGCCAGTTGACAAGCAAAAATTTTTTGGCGTAAGATTTTACAGGATCGAAATTTGAAATAGAACAAAAAAATATAAAGGCCAGTGTTTCAAAAAAAAGGTTGATTTAGAAACCAAAAAGTTTCGTCCGCAGCGAATTTACGCTGCACTATGTATATGCATGGCTTAGTTACGGCATTATAATGTGGGGCAACAGTACAGATGCACCATCACTGTTTACGATACAAAATAAATTTGTTCGTATCGCAGTAAACATACAACAAATAGATAGCTGCAAACCCCATTTTGGAAGGCTAAACATTTTAACTCTGCCATGCATATATATACTCGAAATATGCAAATTTGCTCACAAACACCAAGACTTTTACACTAAACGAGAAAACATACAAACACGATACACACTTAGATACAAAACACGATTAAACTTACCAACATCTCGCCTAAAAATGCACTCATCTGGCCCTCTGGTTATGTCGATAAAAATATACAACAAGTTACCAGAATCCATAAGGACAGAGAAAAAAAGCCATCTATTTACTAATAAATTAAAAAAGCTGCTGTTAAGTAAATGTTATTATAGCGTCAACGAATTTTTAAATGATAAATACCTGAAATTAGTTTAGAAAAGTCCAAAGCATGTATTTCATCTATTTTTAATTACTATTTTAGAATAAGTTACACTATAAGATAATCAATAGGTCCTCCTCTCTACCTACTGTATTTTCCTTTGCTGTGCCTGACAGTGTCCACAATTGTTTCTAAATAAAATGTTTTACCACCTAAGCATATACATTGTGGAATGCAATAAAGTATTGAGTATTGATAATTAAAAATAATCACAAGATTGAGTGAAGTCGAGTGAAGAAAAGGAGTTCCAGCGCTTTGGTGAGATGTAGTTGAAGAACACCGTATGGCTGTGGTCAGTAAGAGTCTAACTGACCCTTCCACTTGCCCCACAGCGGAGGGCATCCACGAGGGCACACGACACGTAGTCAGATAAGAAATGTCGACTACAGCTTATTTTTTTTATGTTACGTGTTAAAGTGATTCCAATAGCCTATTTACGGAATGAACTATTTCATTTCATTTCATAACAAAAAAAGCCTTTGCCCTGCACAACCAAATATGTTTACAAGAGCATTCGCGCTCTTGTTTAGGTTACCTACACATTTGTCATTTTTAACGAGTTTCTTCATGTGTAGGCGGTCTAGGCTGCAGTATCAGGTACATGTATTGTATTACTGTCATATGTTAGTCATCAAGTTAAGTAAATATCATTTTTTTTCGAAAATATTTTCTAGGTACTTGTACAGTACATAGTGTTTCAGTAAAAAAGGGGCAGCCCGGTTGAACCGCGCTATGGTTTTGTTCACAAAGTTGAATATAGTTTATCGGTCTCACTTTGCTCAATATCTTCATTTTGGCTTGACATAGCTAAAAAGAAACATACTTAAATTTAGTTGATTGATGTCAAAAACATATTGTTGGTCTGTCATGTTGGTGAGTGTCTGGTCATTTTAACTGCTAAACGAAGAGACTTGAAACCCGATCGCAAGCGTGAAATTCGTCTTAATATAAGATTTTTTCCCAACGAAAGTTGTTAGAGTTCGTTTTTTAGCTCTACACCTTTTTGAGACTAATCTCGCTAGCAAGTTCGCTTCATCCCCCATCTTGCATCCATAGCAACAGTTGTTCCGCTCACCTCAATACAGATACATTGATTCAGAGCGAGATTGTAAACGTCAATTAGCAACACAGATGTATGTATGTATTTACTAAGAGATTTATTACCAAACAGTGCTCACTGATCAGCGACAATGTCCAGCTGTTTTATATGCAAACTTCGTGCTTGTTTATTTACTTGTGTAGTTTGAGGCTATGAATAGACTGGTCTTTTCCTTATATTGGGTTCTGGACCCTCATTGGCTGGTGGTTCGTGTTTTTCTTGGCAGGTTTATGAGTTGGTATATTATCTGATCGTGGTCTGCCTAGATCAGATTACTCCTGGACATTACTGCCTAATTGACTTCTCTCATACAGTTGCTTCGTCACTATAAAATATAAGCACCAAGAAGGTAGGAACTGCTATCATAAGTTAACCTCAGAAGCGAAATCTAAGCCCAAGGAGGCTTAAATGGCCACACTCCTGGCTAGCCGAAAACTAATCAAATGTATGGGAATCTGCCGGGGTCGCGATATTGTTCAAGCGAGATACCGTGACCCCGGCACACGGGCAACTGATGGAACACGGGTGGGTTTTAGTCAGTAAAAGTCTGACACGCCCTCCCGCTCCGCCCAGAGCGGGAGAAGTCATTTGATGATTTTCCATCCCGAAAAAAATAAAAATAAAATGTATGGGAATGAAATCATCTCAATATTAAGTCACGTGGTTAGAACAAATGAATAGAAAATTCGTAGCCAAGTTTACATTGTTCAAAATGATAGAATTAATTGTTATCGTTTCTAAAATGTTCAACGCTACATCCTTTGTTATAATGTCGTTTTTCTAAAGACATTGCAGAAGGAGCGGCCGACTCAGGCGGTCAACATGGCTACCAACTTATCGTTTTCTACAATTGCTGACACTGAGGCGTTACCGATTGTAGAACGGAATTCGACACGAAACGGTTATAACTTGGCTAGGGGGCAGGATTTGCTGTTCCTTATTGTTCTTTAATACCCTTGTATTGATAACTTTTTATGTTTGACCAATTATTGTACTGCCTCGTTGGTATCCTTCGTGAAAATAAGGAGTGATGTTATGTATTATAAGAATTATTGTACCTACGTACATCGGTTGTGTCTTATTCAATCAACGAATTAACATAAATGTGAAAAACATATTCTCACTATTTGTTCTTTTCATTGAGTTCAATATTGGCTTTTGGTTGATTTTAACAATTACATGTGAGTGTTTGAGTAACAATATTTTTACTGAGCAAATATTTATTGCATATATTTTTGGTTGAGCGAAGTTCAACATTTCTGTCATTATTTGCATGGGTATTTCTGGAAAAGGAAATTATTCATTTCCTTAGTAAACAGTTATATACCTAAGATGTGTTCTAGAGCTTTGGTGAATAAGAATCCGTTATGAGCTTTTTTTTTTGGATGGGAAATCATCAAATGACTTCTCCCGCCCTGGGTGGAGCGGAAGGGCGTGTCAGACTTTTACTGAATAAAACCCACCCGTGTTCCTTCAGTTGCCCATGTGCCAGGGTCACGGTATCTCTCTCGAACAATCTCGCGACCGTGGCAGGATCCGTTATGAGCTTGACTTAACTTCATCTTTTTGACTGACAATTGGTCCTTGACTTAAATTCAAAAGTGCCTGTAATGGGCACGTCATCTCCATTCCATCCATCCATTTCAGCCGTAAGACGTCCACTGCTGGACTTAGGCCTCCCCCAATTTGGGGGCTTTGCCATAATCGCCACGCTTGGCAGGTGGGTTGGCGATCGCAGTATGGTGGTAAAATGCATAGAGAACGCTGCTACCCATTCTCTAGTAAGCCCCTTAGTCGCCTTTTACGACACCCACGGGAAGAAATGGGGTGGTGTTATTCTTTACGTCTGGCACCACACGGTATGTCAGGTCATGGTACGTCATCTGCCTAGTCTTTTTCCAACTATGCTGGGGTTTGCTGAAAGCTGAACACCAGTACTGTAGGTGGAGCTTCTGCCTAATGGGCCTCCACAACCCAGTGACTGCGTAACACGATAACCTTTGGTAAGACTGGTTGCTTTACGAGGCATGGTGGCGTCACGGTGTCATTGATTGTCTTTGATCATTAGCCCAGACATCAACAAGAAATGGACAATTTTGTTAAACTATTTTAATCGACTTATAATAAACTAGCTTCTGCCCGTGACTTCGTCCGTAGAAAAGTTTTTGTTCCGGGCCCTTTCCGTCGCGTCGAATCGCCTACCCGTGCGATTTTCCCCTTTTTTGCAACATTTTTCATTACTGCTCCACTCCTCTTAGTTGTAGCGTAATGTTATATAGCCTATAGCCATCCTAGATAAATAAGGTACTCAACACAAAAAGAATTTTTCAATTCGGAATAGTAGTTCCTGAGATTAGCGCGTTCAATCAAACAAACAAACAAACAAACAGACAAACAAACTCTTCAGCTTTATAATATTATATATAGTATAGATTTAGGGCTTTTGACGATATTATATGTGTGAATTTTATGTATCTTTTTCTCGTAATATGTGTTTTGTTTGTGCAGAATAACCATATTTTTTTATTTTATAGTCACCCATCCACAGACCAACCGCGGCACTCGTACCTTAACCTGATCGATCGACTCGTGCAGCTGTTATTGCTTACCCCCTCAAAACTGCCGGTGGTTAATTGAAATACATGTTTTGAGCTTGATTGAAGTTTCTTTTTATACCACAGCTTGGGTTCCGAAGGAACTAACTAATCTTGAAGGTCAATTGTTAGAACGATAGCACGTAGCCAGAGATCTGGGCACGTTGTTTGATGAAGAACTGTCTTTTAGAGATCATTACAATAGCGTGACGATCAGAGCATTGAAACTTCTCGGTTTTATTTCTAGATCTACTAAAGGATTTAAAGAAAAGCTTCATAGTACTTTATAAAAGCCTGGTAAGAAGTATATTGGAGTATTTGTTCGATAATCTGGTCACCATGTTACGCAGTACACTCTGACAGAATTGAGAGTGTGCAAAGAAAATGTGTTAAGTGGGTTTCGTACCGATACGGCTTCTCAAGAACGCTTCAAAGCTATCCCGAACATCTTGCTAAGTTCGAGAATGACGCTAATCCCATATCATACGGATAAACTTTCATACAAAACTCATGTTTTATCTTCTAATCTTTAACTTACACAGCAATTATAGCCATTACCCTAACACGGCATATATTCATCTATAACGAGCCACTCTAACTAAATCAATTACATACTATCAATAATAAAAGACGCCATATTTTATAAGGATGTAAAGAAACTATAATTTTTTTCATTGTATGTTCGCACATACAAGAAGTATGTAATTACAAACCTAATAAAGTGTAATATGTATGTTTAATGATTTACACATGGACTGGATGCGAGTGTAAAAACGTGATAAGAACATGTAGAGCTGTAAAAAATTGCCTTCTGCGCAAGAGTGCGTGTTGTGTGTGGGATGGGACTGTTTGTTTGTTACTTCGTTGTAAGAATATCCATGATTTTATTGATGGTTTATTTGTATTTAAACTATACCAATGCTGCCAGCCTTTTGGGCACGTTTCCTGTTGACAATGATGCAGACGAACTTTTTGGTGCTTTATTTAATGATTATTTATTTTTATATTTACACTAGCTTCTGCCCGCGACTTCGTCCGCGTTAAATTTCTTGTTCCCCCGACCCTTCCTGTCGCATCGAATCGCCTACCCGTGCGATTTTCCCCGTTTTTGCAACCTTTTTCATTACTACTCCGCTCTTCTTAGTTATAGCGTGATGTTATATAACCTATAGCCTTCCTCTATAAACAGGCTACTCAACACAAAAAGAATTTTTCAATTCGAATCAGTAGTTCCTCAGATTAGCGCGTTCAATCAAACAAACTCTTCAGCTTTATAATATTATAATATATAGTAAAATATAGTATAGATGTGCATATTCTTTCCTTAAAGACTTTGATTTTAAATTATGTAAATATTGTAAGATATTATAGCAAGATAATAAATTAAAAGTGGCACGGAAAAAATAAACTCTACCTACCCAATTGAAAAATATAGAAAATTATAATCTAAATAAAAATAAGTAAGTTATCTACATTCGTTTTTTAACCCTCGCGGGGCGAGTACGGCCTACTGTGATAGGTTTGAGTCACATATTTTTATCACAGTTTGGAAACAAAAACCGTGATACAACGTGTCACTCAAGCTCATCACAGACGCCTTGTTCACCCTGTTGAAGTAATTTTACAGCTGTAAGTTCAAACTTCTGCACCTACTAAAATGTAAACACACAAAGACAGACTGAAATGACAGATTGCTATCTGGGATTAAAAGAAACGAGCTTTAGTTATATTTTTTGCCAGATATATAAAACTAGCTTTGGCCATCGGCTTCACCCGCGTGGAAGTCGGAAATTATCCCCCGGGAACATACTACCGGGATAAAAAGTAGCCTATGTCCTCTCTCAGGCTCTAAACTATCTGTGTACCAAATTTCATTTAAATCGGTTCAGTAGTTTTAGCAGGAAAGCGAGACAGACAGACAGACAGACCGACAGACAGATAGAGTTACTTTTGCATTTATAATATTATATAATAATATAATATATATAATATATAATTATATAATATAATATTATATAATATATAATATTAATATATTAATATAGTATAATAGTATAGTATAAGTATGGATTAAGCGACAAATTATTGACTTAGCAGAATGGAAATAGACTTGAATTATAATAACCAGAACAATAACTGAATATAAATAATTGTCCAAACATAATAAATTAATAAGCAAGTGAAACCGAATATTAATACTAGTGCATTATAAAATTGCTTGTGAATTTTATTGTGCGCAGAACTGTGACGATTCTAGCAGTATAGTAACAATGATAATGTATTGGCGTTAATTTAAATTCAAAAGGATTTTATTTGGCTTATTAGTAAATCTAAAGTTAAGAAAAGTTTTTAAATATAAGCCTCAAGAAGAAACTAAATTATTACAGACGGAATTACAGGTTTAGACGTTTAACGATGTTTTAAATAGTTTGACTTACTTTCTCATATTTTGTTGGTTTCAGTCCTAATTAAGGCACAAACGTAGGACACTATAAATTCTAAGTTTTTTTGCGCACTTTTAAGCGTATCTGTACTATAATATTATAAAGCTGAAGAGTTTGTTTGATTGAACGCGCTAATCTCAGGAAGTACTGGTTCGAATTGAAAAATTCTTTTTGTTTTGGGTAGGTATCAAGAAAGGCTATAGGCTATATAACATCACGCTACAGCCAAGAGGAGCGGAGTAGTAATGAAAAATGTTGCAAAAACGGGGAGAATCGCATGGGTAGGTGATTCGACGCGACGGGAAGGGTCGGGGGAACATGAAATTTAACGCGGACGAAGTTGCGGGCAGAAACTCGTTAGTACATATTACAATTCAGAAAAAATTACTGTGTGATCAAATGTTCAAAGAGAAGACTTATTCAAAAATATAACAGTATGAAAATAAAACCATCGTAAAACGAGCTCAAAAAATACTCGTATAATTCGGTAATTTTATTTGCAAATTATCATATTTTATGTAATGATAATAAAGGAAACCAACTAATTCTTTAGTTGACTAAAATATCTTTAAGCTAATCTACTTAGCCGTACAGTAACTGTTATTAAAATTGTATAATTACTTTTATTTTGGTGGTCATTTGATTCAAGTATCAAAACCACATTTCTATTTTGAACCTAATACCACTGTCAAATACATAAAAACAATGCTTTTTACCACGCCTTAAGTTCTCAGCAGAAGAGAGCCATTGGCTTAAGTTCACCTGTTACTGACTGCTTGAGCTTTAGCAAAAGGTCACTTTATACATAAATCAATCACATTTTTAATTTCAAAATACTTGAATGTATTCCACTTACACTTTGGAGGAGAAATACAATGTCTGTCATACGAGGCAGAAAACGACACATCAGTTTTTTTTTTCGAATGCCGGATATTTTCCTTTGGAGCCATAGTGGCCAGTTTACAGTAAACCGACTACAAAACTCTTGAGCACTAACTCTTTATAACCACACATACACTCATACACTTAGCTATATAATTATTATTCTTTTGAGTTATTACGCTCGTTAAACCGTCTAGCAGCTGTTGCTATTTTGACGTCACTATAGTAACTTTTTATAAGATGCTGACAACACTAAAGACAAAGGCAAAAGTTCTATTCTGTACAAAAGACTGAGGTTAAAATGTTGAAAAAAGAAAAGCAGATAAAAAAAAATTGGGATCTTAACATCATGTCTACTGACTTGACTCTGTGGTATGGTATTTTGTCTATGAATTGATACTATGGGTCTTCTGCAAGATTTTTGTGTGTGGCAATATCGAAAAAATAAATTGGTCTTCCAGTACAAAATGGGTCAATAATGTAGGGATAAATTTATTGGAGGTTACTGAATAAGTGGAATGGAATTATATGACACGTGTGTGTCAGGTTCATGGGGGAACAATTGATAATAGTGGACGGAACCTATTGTGGTTTTAAAATATGTCGTTTTAAAATTGATATTTTGCTGTAGGTGTGTTATTAGAGCAGATGTTTGTAGGAGTGCCTGGGTAACAAAACTGGATAAAATAGGTAGATATTGTGTGTTACTGTAATAAAAATTGTGTCCGGTTGGTGGAAATAGGCTCGCCCTCTAGTACCAGGGACTTAAAAACTGGCAAAATGTGGGTATAGTGCTTCGGGTAACCAAGGCATATGGTAGTATTAAAATTGTATGTGACAAAGTAATTGTCAATAAAATATGGGAGCCACCCTCTACATACTATTAAACTTAAAAAATGTGGAAACAGTTTATCAGTTAATTTACTTAGCAAACACCTATAAAGAATAAATGAAAATTCAAGAAAAAGTTGTAAACTTTAGGAGCTTAAAACTCAATTGCAAAACGACTTATAATTTATTTAATCTGCACTACAAATATAGTAAACCATTACGTTTTACCGACAAGTTATCAACATGTTTATAGTTGCACCTTATAGGGTATAACGCGTACATTTCTATACAAGAACTCTATATGTTTAAGTTAATTCATAATTGCTTGGCAAATATACATTTTGATAAAAAAAACGAATTGGTTCAGAATTGGCCTGAACATAAAACTAAACTGCCGTGTAATTTCTTGGTGATAAAAACTTGTAAGACTGAAGATACCTTTTCTGAGGAGTAGGTTGTGGTCAGTGAAGTTTTATGATTGAAAAATATAGACTAACAGACTGGTATTTTCTGGAGAGTTGTAACCCCAATTACCGTACTCTGTGGTCTAACCCATGTTAAGTATAACGTCGGTACTATTCTTTGGAAAACTTAAGTTATCCCCGTTTGCTGTTATTATTTTGTAATTAAAAGAGATGAAGTCCATCCGAAGGTTGTCTTTAAAATATAAATTTTAGCGAAAAGAGCGCTCATTGTGTTATGCTCTGTAAAATGTCTACTTTTATATCTATAATTTTATTGGAATAAATAATAGAGAGAATTCTATTCTTATTCTATTGACTAACGTGTTTCTGAATTTATGGACTTAAAAAATAAAGAGGAATAAGTAATTTTTGATATGGCGTCTTCTGTACACTTACAGGAGTGCAATAAGTGAACACGACGAAAACTAGATGCTGATAAAAAGAAAAATACAGAATGTAGCAACTGTAAAGTCTTTTCACCTACCTTATACATTAATTATTCTACGAGAAAGTCATCATATTTTTTTATTTTTCCAATGATAAGTACGTGACGAATACGATTTTTAATAGTAAGAGCACAAAGAAAAGAATTGGTTTGTGTGTGTAGACTACTCTCATAATATTTTTCGTATTTATCTTATTGCTTATTAGTAATTCGTTATAATATAAATTTGGATATCTAATAACACAACACGAAACACATATTAATAACTATTAAATAAACATTTATTCATTTACATTCGTTTATTCTAATCACGACAATTCGTTTAGAAAATAAAAAAAATCCATAGCTTATTTCTGTTCTAAATACATTAGCTCGTGTCTTATGTAAAAGAAAGTACGGAATGTTGGAATCTTCACCACCACAACATGTCCATACAACTGCTCATACGTGGACCGTTACACAAATGCACTTAATTTCTTTCATTCCGCAATTCATAGTCACACAAACATGGATAAGTATTGCCAATAAAAATTCTACAAAATCCTGCGACGCTGGAGTACCGCGGGGTATTTGATGGTATGTGTAATTGGCGCAAAAACTATCAAACACTGCTGGATGGCGCAGATCCTAGACGTTTGTATGTGTTCGTGGTGAGTGATGTGAATTTATTAGGAGTAGTGCTGTGTTTACAGCATCTGCTTGAGATGGTGCAATGAAGAAGAGGTTCACTTATATGGACCAAAATTGTGTCTCGAATTCTGGACTTTCTAAGAGAGCGTGAAGTCAAATTTTTCAGTGTTTCTTCTCAGAGTAAAACCATTAACCGTATCTAGTAAAAAAATGACGTAAAAAAGTGTTTTTCACAGCAACTTTACAGAAATAAAATATCATATATAAAATCTGTAAATTGATATTGGTGGTTAAGGCATCTCCAACTGTTTTCGGCGGCAACTGCATTGTATGAAAGAGTAGACTAGGAATGTCAAGAGAAACACCCTACTGTAATGAAGATAAAGTGTCTGGTTTCCCTTTTAGCTCTTTAATCCACATCCACACTAATAATATTATAAATGCAAAAGTAACTCTGTCTGTCTGTCTCGCTTACCTGCTAAAACTACTGAACCGATTTAAATGAAATTTGGTACACAGATATTTTAGAGCCTGAGAAAGGACATAGGCTACTTTTTATCCCGGTAGTATGTTCCCGCGGGATAATTTCCGACCTCCACGCGGGCAAAGCCGCTGGCAAAAGCTAGTATAATATAAATATTTGAAACGCTACCATCATTACCTTATTACCAACAACATTGTTCTAAACTTTTCCTACTTCCTTAGAAGATGAACAGATAATATCCAGATATATTGTGTCGAACTAACTGCGAATAAGTTCTCGTACAAAAATACTGCATTTTTTCTTCCGTATATTGACGGCAACATAAAATTGGCTAACACTTACATAGTAACTAATAACAGTAACAGTTAAACCTTAAACAGAATGTTACGTCCGTCTGTCGGTTAGTTACTAGTACTATTAGTAGGGTATGTACCGACATCGCTTTCATGCCGGACGTATGTTGCAAGTATATTCAGAATGTAGTATCGAACAAGTATGCTGATAGCTTTTAATATAGTCAACAGCCAAGACATGAGATCTCAAAGCCTCACGAGAAATAATTAATAATATTTCATGCTTTAAATTACGGCTTATAAGAGCATTAGTATATAGGATGGTAGAAACATTGGCGCAAAAACTGAAACAATGAATCCATCATGATTAAAGACACCCTAGTGTATAAATTTTTCTTTGGTTATTGAAAATAAATCTGCGGTTTCATAGAACAGTGCAATCACCTACCCGGTCAAAATATATAGCAGAGTAATTTTTTAACACGTTTTTATTAGCTTCGCCTGTATTTATATAGATATCCATGACAATTGGATCGTCATTGTCTTTGGAACGGTTTTTAAGATTTTTGCTATCGACTTTCAAAATTAAAATATTTTTTTAAAGGATTTCTAATATGTGTTCCTCAATATTTGATAATAAACAATTACACAAAATAAAATGATGACCAACAATATTCTTCTTTACAGCCATTCCAGCGTCAAAAGATTCTTGTACAGCTATGATTTCAGTAACAACCCGCAACTGTCACTACATGCTATACCCAACATAATCAGCGGCAAAAAATTGAAAATCGACGTTTATATTTTCCAGTTCACAGCATAGACACACGAACACAACTCATTTTCCAGTAAACGTGTGTCAATTTTTTCTACAAATTGAAACATTTTGCTACTTTTCTCAGCAGATTATGGTAGGTTGTTACTTTTTTATGTGATCTTGGTAACAAGTTGACAGCCTTCTGGTTTCCATCGGTAGTAATAGTGTGAATTACGTTGCCAAGTCGTTAAGTGTAAAATGAGATATTACTGAGAAAACGGTGGGAGACATTCCAAATAAATAGGCGGAGCTACTCTGTGGATTTGCGTTAGCTGATTTAACTTTACGAGACTATATTGGGCGCAGCTAATGAATTATAAGTAAAACACTTTCAGACTATATTTAGACTTTACAATACAATTATAGAGCTGAGTTTATTTGGTTAAAAGCGCTAATGTCTGAAACTAAGAATGGAATCTTTTTTTGAGTTTTGGGTAGCGCATTTATCGAATAAGGCTAAAGCCTATAGACTACACATTATTACATGACGCTAGGACCCGCGTAAATACCGAAAATTATACCACGGGGACAATCAACGGTGATAAAAAGTATCCTCTGTACTAGCCCTTGTCATAGGCCACTTGTGTTCCAATTTAATCAATATCCATTTAGCCGTTTAAGCGACAACAGGTATCAGGCATAGTTACTTTCGTATTATTATATCTAATGTGTTCATTTGGAATTTTGTATACGACCTCAGCAAATGTCCTGCAGATCGGGTGGCTTCTTGTGATGGGTCGTTGAGCTCACTAAAATAGACTTGAGTTACACGATGACTGATACGTACATATCAGCTGTTGCGACGGGTCAGCTCAAAGCTACAATGGCTCTTACTTCAAGAAACCCTTCCAGAGATGCAAGATCATTTTTTCATTGTAGGACTCGCATAAAATGTTAATAATATAGTGTTTGGATTTTAAAAGACCATGACCTCTGAGTTAGTTTCAGTATTTCTTCTCAGAGATCAGTCAGCTAGGTAATGCCAGTCATTTAGTTTTAAAATATTGACTACCTAAATGTACAAGTGTAAAACTGTCTAAAAAAATGTGCTTTCCTAAGTAATTCAGCAATGATTCAGTACGACCAAAGAACACGATCATGGTGGTGGCGTCTTCCTTACTGCAAATCATCTTACCAAGTTACTACTTTTGGCAAACACCTGTGGCACGGTAACGGTGAGCAGCCGAACTGTTAGAGAGTAAGTTGTTTTTACGACCAATGGTAGGTATGCAGTTATGTATTTTCTTGATACAAAACCAGATTTTGAATTGATTTCAACTTAATATGGCGGTCATAATAGCTGAATAAAATACAGCAGATATTTAATACATTTAATTTTTTTAACGCTTCATAAAATACATTTAAAACCAAATAAATTAAAAATAAAACCTGCTACTTAACATTTTAAAGTCTGCAATTTCATTCGCACTTAACATAAAAAGTCCTTTAAATTCGAGGTCGTGTACAGTCAGCTACCAAATTACACTATCAACGCACTTAAAGTACATTAAAAATAATGCACGCCGACTCCACATTATCTTATCTATCGAGATATCGTAAAAACTCGATTTAATCGATACGAAATCGGGATCGCCGATTTTATATCGAGAAACGTACACGATGCCGGTGTTAAAAACATGTTATGTGAATTTTACACTTATTGCATAGTCGTAAAATTTTAAATACCGCCGTTAAATATGTTACTTGTATTTTTGTGCAAATTAACGTTATTTTTGCCGACGCCGACAATTTAATTCTGCTATATATAAAGTTTTTATAAGTTATTTTTGAATATAAAATTGCATGAGGCTGTAGTTCCATAAATGTGTTATATTCATTTACTTTGTATGAGAATGTGATTTCAGTCAGGAATCAAGACAGCATAGTTGGGGCTTGCACAGTAGTACAAATTTTCCTATTGGAAAATTTTAACTATTGATTAACTGACTTAAAAAAATAAGTGTAGGTAAGTTCCGCGATATCTCCGGAAACTGCAGATAGATTTCATTAAATCATTTTTTTTTTTATAAATATAGTCCTCACAAACAGAATAAATAGAGATCTCAGGTATAGTCCCATTAAATTTTATTATGTTTGCTTGGGTAGTTTTTCAGTTAGATTCGAAAATACGTGTTTAATCTATTTTGTGTAGTTTTATGGTGTTCTTATTCGTCCTGTGTACAACTGCACTAATTCGTGTAGATAATAACATAATAACAAAAAAATAAAAGTGGAAAACTTTTTTGCAAAAACATACAAACAATATCAAAAAAAAAACTGCTTAGTGAGGAAAAACATTTTATTTCGGTAATTAGTGGAAAAAAATTAATAATACAGATTCAAACACACCACCTACCGAAATTAAAGTTATTTTTCTCTATGTAGTATTTATTTTGGAAGCCGGTTGTTTTTTAATTGTAAAAAAATGCACTTAGCATGTTTTACAACGTGTAATTAACAAACAGAACTTTCATGCCAGTAGCCAACTACAATAGCTAATGCAATTTAATTATTTTAACGTCATTACCAAATACCGGTAGTCTTAATGGAGCAACTGTAACGCTATGTTTCTGCATCGCCATATGGCCATGTAAATAAAAAAGTGATTAACTTAAATAATAATTATTTTACACATTTAATTTGAATATTTTCGTAATATAATGTAAAGTAATATGATTATGTTAATTTTTATCGTGTCCTACAAAATCTTAATTACATATTATTTTAATTCTGTTGAATCAAATGGTTACGATATTTTCTTGTTTGCTGGTTATTATTAAAAAAAGTCAGCTATGTTTAAAAAAAACTATACAAGGGGAGAGAGAAGTCGGTCTGCTGAATACAAATTACCTACTGCTGGGTAGAAAAAATACTTGCCAAATAAACAAAATAATAAATACTAATTCAATAACTTTTTGTGTGTTAATCTATTGAAAAAAGTTTATAAAAATCCTTGCCTGCTTTTCTATTTAATCAATTATATACAGAAAAAAGATTCTGAGCTTGACCGCTAATATTGAAACAATAACACATATTTAAATCCATCCAGTCAGAGACAGGCGTGAATTTAATCCCAGAAAAAATACAACCCACAATAAAATAGATTAAATTAAACAAAAAATCCCATCACTCGCCACAAACTGGACGTAAACAAAGTAATTGATTTCCATTTCTAAGATTACTTATCGCTAAGTTTTTATTGGGCGGGCAGATCGTAAATTAGCCGTTTATCGCTTTATTCGCCAGTCATTAAGGTTTTATATTAGAATTATGCGTTATTAATTTTAGAAAACGGCAGTTAAATTTATGATCCGCCTCGGGTGTTGCTGTTTTATGTTTCTTATATCTGTCACAGATTATTGTTGCAGACTGTACTTACCGTTATTTGATACAATTGTATTTTTTTTTTACTAACCATCCAACAAAATAAAATCACAACATGACAGGCCCGCCAGGGTCGCGAGATTTGTTCGAAAGAGTGGCCCTGGCATATAGGCAACTGAAGGAACATGGGTGGGTTTTAGTCAGTAAAAGTCTGACACGCCCTACCGCTTCGCCGCTGTCATTTGATGATTTACCACCCACGAAAAAAAAAAAAATACATGACAGATTGCGATTTTTGGAGTTGCGATGTTATTGCTTAATTTTTAACCCACCCTCTGTGGGGTACGGACCTCGGCTAAGGGCGTGGCTGGAAGACGATTGCAAGGGTCCGTTCCTTGCTGGATTGGAATGAACTGTAACTATTAGTTTTATCGTCATATCTTTATAGGTACAATGTTCGACAGGTGGTCAGACTTAAATATCTAAGTCTGAAAACTAGCCTTACCAAGTGGGTATTTCCTAGTAACTCGTTTATGGAGGTCAGATAGGCAGTTGCTATATGTAAAATACTCGTATTCAGCTGCATTCGGTTAGACTAGAAGCGGACTTCAAAATAGCTGTGAAAAGGCTAGATAGATGATGATTATGACTTATGTCTAAAACGGGTCGTTTTACTCAACCGCACCGAGGCACAACTCATCATAGGCATAAAACTCATCATATCTACATCACATAATCTTTGTCCCTAGAAACGGGTCTTATAACATGTGATTTAAGACGGGTGTCAATTGCCAATGTATTAATACATACGATTCATATGTAAATGTATGTACTTAGCTAGCTCTCTGACACGAATACAGTAGTTTACATATGGCGGACGATTGCATCATGGCGGACATTCTGGTCAAAGAATTTATTTGATCATTGGCTTTTGATGTGGTTTAAGCTTGGGATGTTTTTTCAGTGTGGTATCCTGGTACTTCCCCAGGTCTGTAACGGGCAATTACATGTAGATGCAATAACACAGATGTCTATGTATACTGACTGTCTCGCTCATAGTGCTCTTGCTGCGACTGCACTCTTTGTGTGTTTTACTATAATTTACAAGGTGTTCCTTTAGAAGCGTATTTTCTTCTTTCTTTCTTTTCTTTATATCCCCTCTACTCTAGAAAATAATGAGACCACGTCTAAGAATCAACTAGCATATGATTTTTTTTTTCTTCATAAGAAATAATAATTTATGTACATGTACATGGATGAGCCGGGTACAAATAAGGAATTAGAGGCAAACATTTCTGGCATTACTCGCCATATACAACTCGAAATGTTTATAAATATCATAGATAATTAGAATTTCAGAATGGTCCATGTTAACCGCAGTCACAACCAATATTTGAACGAAATAATCTTAATTAATAAAAGTGTTATGTGTAATGAATATTTGTTTAGATTGTTATAGATTATAACCATTTCCGATGGATCTACAAGACTTATCAGCTCTGCCTGCCAACGCTAGGTGGAGAGACAAATAATGGAAATAAGAAAGACAGTAAAGAAACTAAACATACGAATACTATACAGTTATAAAAATATAAATACAGTTGTTAAAATAAATAAAGAAATAGAAATTAAAAACATTAAATATATTTTCTGAATTAATGAGGCGGCTACACAATAAAATACCTTATAGCAGCTGTCATCACAAACATATTGAACAAACACACAAACAAGCAGTAGGAATCACAATAAGCAGCGGAAATACATTAATTTTCCACCAAACACTCGTAAAAATGCGGATGAGTTGAAAGCCTGGTCCAGTCTGTGGAGCTCCGACGTAATGAGTTCCGTATAGCTCGTTTCTTTTTATTTTTTGGTGAGCCAAATGTAAATGCTTGTAATTATAATTCATAGCAATGTAATTGTGTTTTTGTGTTGTTTATTTTAAGGTTGTATAGGATTAATGAGTAAAATAATGATTTTTGTGGCTAGCAATATTACTTGGAATCTTATTAAATTATCATTTTGTATGGCGACAAATATGTTTCCAACATATATATATGTACATAGTATATTGTTACTTTAGCGTTTGAAAATGTGTAGAAAACGGTTTCCAGGATTATTATTTGCAGTAATTAAAATAATTAAATTAATTATCTACGAAACTGTACCTTTTTGGGTGTTTCGTCTAAACTGCTTTTTTATTTGCTTAATTTATGAAATAAAATCATAAAATAAATAACATAGCACCAATGCATTAATTTATTATAATTTGTAACAATATTTCATAGTTACCTAAAGAACCCTAAAATGAAGCCATAAAACCGATGCGTGGGCGCAACCGTGCGCTCGATCATTATTTATGAAGACATTTAATAGTAAATTAATGAAAAATGTTTATTGTACGTTTTCTATGAGTTTCACTAATGGTTATGATCACGATGTTTTGACACCTAATTATGATAATTTTTAGGAAAAACATTAATATGGGTTTTAGTTGAGAAAGTTTGGCGCTATGTCAATAATTAAGACAGAAAATAAATATTAACCAGCAACTTTAGCAAAACTAAATTGTTGTTGAATATTATGTTTATGTGCATAAGAATTGGGGAAATTCGCCGTGAATACTGATTACTTCTGTGATGACTCCTCAGTTATCATTGAAATTGTATTCCTCAGTAGAATATCTTATTAAGGTATTTGATGGTTGTACAGCATTACTTAATTCAAAATCTACATACTCCCAAAATAAGTATAGCTTGTATTTTGGGAGTGAGTGGGTCTGAAGATGCATGACTAACATTCAAAGCACAACCATGTTGCCCAGAAATTTACTTCCACACATACTATTAAATTTCGAAATATACACAATTGTAATTGTAATTGTATTTAGCCCTACATATAATCAGCTTATAATATTCCCAATACAGACACACAGGCCTTCTCTCGTTGAGAGGGTAATAAGCTGTTTTTCACCATGCGGGCTCAGTGCTCTTAAAATTTTTGGGTCTAGGATATATCGGTTTCCTCACCGTGTGTTTTAACTTTTTTTTTTTCTCAGCCCTAGCTAATTACCAATTCATCATCATCATCATCATTTCAGCCGTAAGGCATCCACTGCTAGACTTAAGCTCCCAAAGGGGCGATTTTCCATAATCGCAACGCTTGGCAGGCGGGTTGGCAATCGCAGTATGTGTATGTAAAATGCATAGAGAACGCTGCTGCTCATTCTATAATAAGTCCCTTAGTCGCCTCTTATGATACCCACGGGAAGAAATGGGATGGTGCTATCCTTTACGTCCGGCACCATACGCAATAATTACGGTACGGTTACGCGATAATTACGGTACGGTTACGCGATAATCACGGTACGGTTACGCGATAATTACGGTACGGTTACGCGATAGTTACGGTACGGTTACGCGATAATTACGGTACGGTTACGCGATAATTACGGTACGGTTACGCGATAATTACTATTTATTATAAATTAATAGATGAAAATATTGTCATGGACATTTACATATGACTGCTTTTCTGACTAATGAGAAGTGACGTCCCCGACCTTAATACATCTGCATGCTATCCATTTCCGTGTTATATGTAATCACATTGGTATCATAATTCAATCGATGCATTCGTCTCGATACACACAGTTGATTAACTTATTCATGAATCGATGTAATTATTGCTTTTTAATTCCTTCATAACATGCAAAGGTGTTTTATCCGGTTGCACTTTTTAAAAATACGGAAAATTATGGTTTTCTTTACGATGACTTAAATGAAAATGCAAGCAAGTTTCTTAAAATAGATAACTTACCATAATTCCTACCAGATATTTTTGTCCATGATATTATTTTGCAATGTTCTTTAAGCATCTCATCACTAATTACGCAAAGAGTTCTAGTGATGTGCCAAGCCAATGTGTTTCATGTTGACACCTTGGTGAACAAGTATGAACAAAAGTAAACATGAACAAAAGTAAACAAGTATATCCCAACTTTTTTACAACCATTTTTTTCTTTCCACGCTATGTTTACCAAGCAAAACCCGGTGCAGAACCTAGTAATTAAACAAACAAGTTGTGCATGCAACCATTCATTATACAGGCTGTTGTTTTTTGCCATCCGATTTGTTTTGCGTTCGATAATGTCCGAAGGAATTATACCGAGTATGTTCTAAGGCGATTAGTGACGGTATCATGCACAAACATACACACATCATTTACATTCAGATTTTATTTGTGTAAAATTTTAAGCAGGGACTGTAATTAAGGTTTTAAACAGAGATTTTTTTTAATGAAAAATGTGTATGGTATTTGAGAAAATAATTATTTAAGCAGTTTATTTAACGAGCATTGTCGATAAGACGCTACACAAAATATTTGGTCTCAATGTGCGTATGGGCTCTTCTAGTGTATATAGTCTCAGTCTACAAATAATGACAAAACGAAGTTTTTATTTACATTCATCTTAAACCACAAAGTCAGAATTAAATTAACAACCCTATAAGACTACTTAGTCCGGCGCTAAGTTGTAATTTCTCTATTAAAAACTTTACCCAAATGGAAATAAAGTTCGAAATGCAAAAACTAACTCAGAAACTAAAGTTAGATAGTGTTTGGTAATAAAACGGTAAGTGTTTATATGTATCACCTAAAGCCGATCCGATCCGATTTTATTGCTTGGGAGCTGTGACATACCATAAGATGAAGCAACTATAAAAGTTGCACCGTTTATACAGTGTTTAGACGATGCAAGTATTTAGTTTTTTATTATCATCATCGTCATTTCGGCTAAACTACGACCACTGCTGGACAAAGGCCTTTTTCAAATTTGGGGGGTTTGGCATAATCGCCACGTTTGGCAGGCGGCTTGGCGATCGCAGTATGGTGGTAAAATGCATAGAGAACGCTGCTGCCCATTCTCTAATAACTCTATTTTTTATTATAAAGTGTAAATTTCGATATTTCACGTAACCAAACTAACTGAAGTCGTTGACCCAACAAAAAAAAAAAACATCAGTATATTACTTTTTGGTTTATCATATTTAGATATTTATATCCCAACATCTCCTGAGTTCCCCAGGTGATTTAATTTAATTCTGAACAACTGTAACGAAAAACTTGCATCGTATACATAGTCCTTAAGTTCTTAAGAGTTCATCGCTCCACTGCTTTGCTACCTGTCTTTTCTTTCCTCTGTCCCTGTATAAATCTTTTCTGTTTGCACAAGCAGACACTACACATTATTAAAATCCAATCCAAACCCGGCTAATTCTAGCCTGTAACTTAGAATTATGACTTGTTAACGCATAACATTTATATAGCTCCTAACTAGATGGAATGAAACCAGTGGTTTTAAAACTTCGTTGGCTCTAATTATGCCACAATAAAATCAAATGTAAAATGACTGTTAATTGGTGTAATATAGCCTTGTTATCGGTAGAGGATTTGAATTAACGTAATGGTATACTCCGCTTTGCACCTGCCATACTTGATTTATTTTATGACTGTAAGAGTGTGTGGGTTTTGACAGCTCGTGTTTTGTTTTTTCATAGGTTGTTAGTTGAATAAGATTTTGTATAGGTTGCGTACGCTGACAGTAGTGAAGGCCTTATGGTAACGGCCTCAACTTACGATTACTGTAAATCGCGGGTTCCAAACTTGGAACAATTTACTTTATGTAATAATTGGTTCTCTAAACGGTTAAGAAAAACATCATGAGGTAACCAGTATACCCTAAAACAAAAAAATTGAAAATATACCAACCAACCTGCACTGCGCCCGCGTAGTAGATTACAGCCCACTCCCTGATTATGCTGGTCTCCTATTTGGTTCACCTATCTTTATCTATGTCTGTGATCATGTTTTTTTTATGTGTGGATATTCACATTGTTATATTAATTGCCAAGCATGTTCACATGCAGCAGCGTTAATCTGTAAACTAAGGTCATAACATCGAGCTCGAATGTGCAACGTAAACATAACGTAAATCGGAATGATTTTAAATCGAAACGACAACTGCATAAGTGCATTTTGGTTTAAATTTTTACGACAAGCACAACCTACCAATCATAGACTTATGAATAAAATCTTAAAACTAAATCAATGTTATGTGCGAAACAAGAATTTTCAGGATATATTTCCTTCGAATTTACGTAACGTTTGTTTCGCCCGGTCAAGATTTACTGATCAAAATTATTTAATGAGATTATCTGTTGATCTTTCACAGGTACCCAATTATATGACTTTGGCAATGCCCAAAATAAAACTTACCTTCAACACTCTTTATGTTCTTCAAGATAAAAATCTCCAAATCCAAAATTGCATGGAAATTCTTACTTAAATGGAACAAACTCAAGTTAACTAAGCGGAATAAACCGCCCAAAATCTGTTATTTATGGTCGGTTGTTATACGAATGATAAATAGCCATCGTATACCTCTTTTTAAGAATACCACATTACCGACTCACCTTGTACAAAGCAAAACTACTCATACGAATAAAGTAATAAAGTTCATATCAACTGCATGTGGTAACGTGGTGAATTCTTTCAAAAGCTATTGTGAATGTTTTTATGAGTCCGAAAGCGTGTAATAGTAATTAATTACGTATGAAGAAATATCAGAGAGTTGTTAATTAATTCTTGGTGAGAAGGTGTCAGAATAGACGTGGCATCAGTGGCTGATTATCTTTTTCAAACAGAAGTACAAAAGACTGTTATTATACTTAGATATGCATCGGTATATGATGCAAGGTTTTTATACATTGGGCTGAGATAATAACTGCTTGGAGCTGGTACTGATTGCTTGAAGTGGCTAATTGGCTATGTTTTTGCTGCATACGATGGGAAAGTCTATAAAATCCCTCTGAAGGCATCCTCAGGCTTAGGAACAGTTACGTAATCTTGAAGATGCACACAGAAAGTCATCACCATTCTTTAGCCCTTATCCTAATTTATTTCGGCCAGAGTTACATGTCTTTAATCTTTCACACTTCTCTATTAGTCGTCAACTCTTCATTTCTGTAGTCACTCCCGACAAGATGCACTCAAAAAGCATTGTTGATAAATTCAGTATCTGTCATCTATGAAAGCACGTTTTGACAGTTTTTATGAGTAGTAAGAAGCTCTACCAGTTATCTTACCACGAGGTATCGTGTAGTTACTAGATTGTGGAGTTCAGATTGGCAGTTGCAGTATTCAGCTGCAACTAGTCAGACTGTGAGCTGACCCCAAAATAGTTGGAAAAAGGCTAGGCATCTCTTCATGTAATATTGTTAAATTACTTCATGTAATCTAACAATAACAATATTTTACTTAAAAGTTGTAATAATAATGTAGGTGTATAATATTGCAATATACCTATTAACAATAACAATAAACAACTTTATAACGCGCCAATCAATCTCGGCGCTAATTTGTTGAGAACCACAGACAATTTAATTGACGTTTTAACTTTTTTTGTTTATCGAGTCATAAATATCTACAGTTTCGTATAATGTTAATTAATAATATTGACTTTTATAGCTATTCTCGGAAAATAAAATATATTTTTACGATCCTCCAAAAATCGAATTGATACAACATTTTTGGATTTATACGCAAATTAACCAATCGTATAATTTAGTATCGAAATTTGATATGTATCGATGTCGAATATATTATAAAATATAATAAAACATAAATTATATTGGACGTATATTCTTTTATCGATTTCATATTGCCAATAATTATGGGTGTTTTTGATTATTTTTATGTAATTAGCGAAAGGATTTGATGACTAATGTTGCTTTCCGAGAAATCTTGTTGGTATTTTGGTCCGTGCCAAGCTATTTTAACATACAATACCTAGTTTAAAACTCAAATAATCAGCGTGAGTTCCAAAATGTTTTCAATCATTAGACTGGCCTGTAAGTCTAGTGGTTAGTGACGCTGACTGCTAAGACTGAGGTCGTGAGTTCGATTCCCACCCAGGACAAATCTTTGTGTGATGAGTACAATAATTTGTTCTGTGTTTGGGTGTAATTTATCTTTAATATGTATGTATTTAGAAATATATTTATCAGTTGTCTGGTTACCATAGTACAGGCTCTGCCTACTTTGGGATCAAAGAACGGTGTGTTGGTTGTCCTAAGACATATATTTATTTTCGTCACAATTAAGAACACTGATCGTGTTAGAAAACAACGATCTTATTAAGGATTTCCTCAACATATTATATTTATCTATTTGATGTTTCTAGTAAATATAATATAACACAGTAAGTCAACATCGACGGTCGCGCGCGATTCGGCGATTTATATCCGTAGAACAAGTTCTATGACCGTATTGCAGCGCGACAGGTCGCCCCTGTGCGCGTTTTCATTGAAATGGTTCTACGGATATAAATAGCCGATTCGCGCGCGACTGTTGCGTCCCGCTAGTCTGAACGAGCCTTAGTGCTGAAAATAGGTACCCACTATATTTTGAAAAGCTGTCGTTTTCTGAATTTTTACATTATTTGCAAGACTATCTTAGCCAAGACGCTATTTTAAAGTCTGACTGCTTATTATATCATTCTTAAATCAACTAAAATTTCCGTGTGAAATAAAACATTGAAAAACCAACACACTTTGAAAAAAAAAAAAGCTTCTGAACTTTCCAACTAAAAAAATAAGCAACTATATTAAATCATCATCAAAAAAAGTAATAACACAAATAAAACAAACTACAGGAAGCTATCAAAGCTTCCTTCCTCCCGCTCCACAATTTATAACGTGTTTTGTCAAAACATAATGGCATATCACAAAATTTGGCAGCGTGACAACCCTGAATTATGATTTTTATTGCTCAGACTGAGTCATAGTCTGTAGAATAAAAATAAAAGCTGGTCTTTCGACCCATAAAATAAATTATCACCCTAAATTTGTTCAGATTTATTGCTAAGCGAACGTTTGAATGTGATCGCTAAATTATTATAGAAAAATATATTATGAAGAAAAAAGTTGTGATAGCAATAAAAATGTCAGAGTGAGGAAATGTTTTCTTTTAAATAAATTATTTATGTGTTTGTTAATATTTTTGCGTTGATGAAAGGTTTCTAGGGATATTAAAAATATGATGGTGAAATTATGAACGTTTTCTTGGGAAACTTCTATAGCGGAATGAAACGGAAGATACTTATGTATGGTGATGATGCATAATAATCATGATTTTATTTCTACTGGAAGTCAAATACTCTCTGAATTAAACACAAACGGAAAGTGATTTTTATAACATAACTAGCTTTTGCCAGCGGCTTCGCCCGCGTGGAGGTCGGAAATTATCCCGCGGGAACATACTACCGGGATAAAAAGTAGCCTATGTCCTTTCTCAGGCTCTAAACTATCTGTGTACCAAATTTCATTTAAATCGGTTCAGTAGTTTTAGCAGGAAAGCGAGACAGACAGACAGACAGACAGAGTTACTTTCGCATTTATAATATTAGTGTGGATATAGTAAATAGTAATATAGTAAAATATAGTAATATATAGTATATATAGTATATATATAGTATATATAGTATATATAGTATAATAGTATATAGTATATAGTATGGATAATGATGATTATTTTTTTTTTATTTTTTAATAATATTTTTATAATTATTTTTTTATAAAACATCCTGATTTGCATACTATTAATGTATTATTTGAAGAATGTAATATAGAATGTAGAATAATATTAATTACCTATGACATTTGTAAATGACGGAAGCTAAAACAGCGACAAATTAAAGGCGATTGCTTTTATTCTGATTCAATTGGGACACTGGTTTAAAATTGAATTGTTTACAATTTGTCAATCAGGGTTATACAAGGATAATTAACCATACAACTCAGTCAGTTACAGTTCACTGCTTGACTTTGGCCACTGTATTAGGTATTTGTTATTAATCCGTTGGCGAAATAAGATCAAGATAACTCAACATGTTGAAATACTATTACGATCATAATTATTAAACCTTAATTGGAAGTGCTAACAATATGAGTAGTTCAAACCAGAATCATAAAAAAGAACTTTTATTATATTAGCTGCCGGTATAAAAATAATTAAAACCACTTTATCATTATTATCCTTGGTACCATCAAGCAATCCTATTCGGTATTACATCAAAAGTAATCTATCTGTTAATTTATACGGTGTCCAATTAAACAAGATTAATGTGATAAAAAACGGCTACTTGTTCCTCTCGATACATGATTAAGTTATAAATTGTGGAAGGCCGAAAACAGGCGTCCCAATTATTAGGCCGCAACTGACGGTGGCAATATTTCCGGCAATGATTAAGTGGGGTGCTATGTAGATGTGGCAAAGGCAACTTTGCATGTCAAAGGACTTTAAATTATTGGACTGTTTTATGGGGACGAATATTATTTTATACGTGGATTAAACCTACAAAATAATCCTAATGTTAGTTGTAAAAGTAATTATAAACGTGAAATGTGGCAGTCTGGTTTCACTCCGTTTTGAAAATTCACTACAATTCGCTACAGTTTATCGGGGTTCATTTTATTAATTGAAATATTTGACATATACAGTCAATATAATAAATTTATAGTTTAAAAAACACTAGAAAAACACGCTTTTATAAATGGACGTAAAAACCAAATACCTTATTGTGGTCAAAGTTCATTACAAGACCTTTCTAACAAGTCCAAGCACGGCTATGATACGATATTCCATCATGGAATGCCAGTGCCTATCTTCCAGCTTCATCATCAGACCTTGAAACCTAATTGTGATCAAAGTTCATTACAAAACTTTTCTAACAAGTTCAAACACAGCTATGATACGATGTTCCATCATGAAGTTCCAGTTCATATCTTCCGGCTCCATCGTCAGATCAGTTCGACAGTACCATATTATTGTATTGTCATACAGCTGCCAATTTTCATGACGCTACGATCCTTGAAAGATGGTTAAATTAGTTACCTTAGATTCCATTACATAGTTAGTTACATACAGGTCGACCTAATAAAAGCGTATTAAAAATGAAAAAGATTGTTCCAAAGACTTGTTGCCACGATCTAATTAATAACATTCTGTAAATATGATTCCAGGTATAACGAGACTGACAATAAAATAATCATGATCCAACTGTGTAGGAAAGAAATCAACATTAAGTATAAAAAGTTCTACCATTCATTTCTAACATTCATTTCCACAGTTACGCTCTGTCACATCTGAAATATTTAAAATATTAATCTCAGCAGTAATATTTCATCGTGTACTGGCGTAACACCTGCAAGCGGCATACGTGGCTGATTTATTGAGCCGTTTGTTTCCCCCCACTAGTCATCCTCCCACCAGCCACCAGCCCCCGGTGTCATCCTTGTGTCAACCAACGTAGCTATGCAAAGCTCACCTCTATTTTGTGATTGTGACGCTTGAAATTTTGATGAACTGTGTGAATTTCATATTTTGTTTTTTTAATTTTTTTATTCTGTCGATCGAGTGTTGGATTGTATCTTGTCAAGTGTCTGTATAAATATTAGGGCTGCCGAACGTAACTGAATCAAAAACCTGGTTGTTTTGTAAATTGTTTTGTAGAACTGTCGAATATATTTTTTGTCGATTGATTTTAAAATTCATAAATTTGAGTAAAATACGTGATTGTTCATTTGAATTTACTTAATGGTAAGTTTATTTATTTGGTTTAATATTAATTTGCATGAAATGTTTTGCACACAAAACTATAAAACAATATACCTACTTAGACTGAACAGTTCTGTTTTTTTTCAGTAAATTATAATTTTATAATTGTAACTAACAATGAATTCATCGCTAAACAAAAATTATTGTATATTTTATTAACCGCTAAGTCCCTGAGATACCACATTTGGTATAGACACAATCGTTTTTTAATTGTGTCTGTAATTACGGTAATTGACTGGTTAACATATTTCCACTCTATGCCAATCAGGTGCCAGTACGTTGTACGGACGGCATCCAAACAATGAATGCCGCAAGGTGTTTCGGCACTTCTTACGGGCACGCAATCGTAAAACAGAACTTTATAGGTTCTTAGTACAGAATTAAAATGTAATTGAAGTTTTACGACATACAAAATAGACACAATAGACTTCAAGCTATATGTGTTTTTTAATGAATTACGAAACTGCTGAGTCCGTAATAACAATAACATACATTGGTCCTTGTATTAATGCAACTGTTGTGAAATACTTAGATGTTTTGATGTAGTATTCTATAAGTTTTTTGTGAATAAGATTACATCAAATCCATTTAAGATATAACATTGCTTCGAGAATCTAAAGATTTCACAGAACATTATGTTTGAATTTAGTACACCACGCAACAGAATGCATAACAATAAATTATAACACAAATAATCTTCACTCATATTGTCTGCCTATTAACATAATAAAATGTTTAGCACCGCTGAAATTTACGCACACAACGCAACTCAAAACAAACTGTACTCTTTTCGAGATAAAGCTTGCTTTTGATTGGTCGATGTTTCCTTTCGCAACCGCATCTCCAGGGGCCCATAACTTTAGGTCGCGTGCGCCGGCGGCGTATTATTTTTAAATTATTAACGCTGTAATGGAATAATTCCGATATGCTAATGCGGCGACGAACGGGCACTGATCACGAGATCGCCACAGGACACGATTACCAGTAGGGCAAAAATTCAATTTACGTTGAATTCTGTTTGCGGTATTCTGTGATGCAAATGATTGAGAATGTGTTTATTTGTTTTGAAAAGGTTTTAGTGAATGAATTATGTATGAAGTAATTTGTTTCGACCCCATCATTCAAAGGCATGCATTTAGCCTCAGGACAAAATATAGCAAGTATTTATTTAAATAGACGCAGTAGATTATAAAATAATAGCCAATGAAGTCTTACTGGCAGTAAACCGTATACAATATGGCGCAATTTGCGATTTGTGAGTTGACATCATAAATTTTAATGGCGATGACAGAGGTTAGGAGGCCACAGCGAACAAATGACTTGACAATTTATCTGTTAAGTTTATGAATATCAAATGAATAAGGTCGAATGAGTTACAAGATAAATTGTTATGGATTTAGTTAATTCAGAAGACAGTCATTACTCCCAAGTTAAAGGACTACCAAAGACGAGATTTGTCTGGATTTTCAATATGGATGGATTTCTTATAAACAATAAAAAGAAAATGAAGGATCAACAGGAATGAGAAATTTGGTTAAGGCATTTGTCTAGAAGTAAGGCAAAAGCGGCTAGCAAAAATGAAATATTCGGTACAAGAATGAAATATTATCAAAATCCCGATCTCTTTATCAAAAATATGGAAGGTAAGTCGAGTATGTCCTACTGAATTTTAGGATCCTTTTAGATGCATATTTTTCTTGATTAGTTCTTCTATCAGTAGCTTTTACACAAACTAAACCTACTGCTTCAAGCTAACTACAACCGAGCCGTTAGAACTACCTCCCCAGCTAAATGCTAGTGCTTGCAATTTGTTCGCTTGCCCAGTTTGTTGTGTGTCGGTTTCTTTACCGGTAATGGATTGGTCGGCTATGGCCTATCTCTACACTTCATTTGGCTTACTATCTGATTTAATGATAAGTGGATAGTAAATAGATTGGTGTGAATTTGGATTTGTGTTACATAATGGTATTCCTATGGGTCTTTACAATTTTCTCTTCAGTTTGATTGAGGAGCTTTGGAAAATTATGAAGGTTTTTTTTTAAATTTAATTAGGCAAGTGTCTGAAAATGATGGTTGTAATCATCTAAAGTAGTCAGTGTTGTGATCATTTTTGCTGACAGCTAATAATATTTTCAATAAATGGAGCCATGAAAAATATTCGAAGGCTGACCTGAAAATATAAAGTTACTGATAAGCTTAACGAATCTCTCTTCGAGTTCTGTTTGTAAGGAATTAGGATTGTTTAATCACTGTCTTAAATTTTTGGGATCTGTTTTTCAGATACCCATCTAAAATCAAATACAGGTGCACCCTCAATAAAGACTTTATCGAAACTTAAAAGTAGTTCAGCAAATTGACTGAGTTTACTTAACGCTGGAGCAATTTCGACGCTATTTATTGCCAAATTGCAGCAATAGCGTGTTAATTTAGATAGCAATAAAGCCAATCCCACTTCGTAAGAGTAGTAAGATAAATCATTTTTACCAATTAATGGAAACTAACCGAGTAATTTATTTATAGTTTCATCAACACTTTAATCTCAATAGATATACCGGTAGCAGACTCAGCTGTTTCCTAGGTTCAATTACCAAGGAGTGTCTTTTAAATTTAGATACAAGAAGGAAAATGAGTAAGTTTCGGATTACCTATTTACAAAATATTTTTTGCTCACTCTGGGCTAAGTCTGATTACCCACTCCAACATGATAGAATATTTTTTCACCACAGTTTGAGCTCAAACTTTCGGAAGCAGTGCTCAGTACCAAATTAACTTACGCTACTTTTAAAAAGTCTACCAGTTACTACTTACACTGCAACTGCAAGACATAGTTAAGTGTTTGCTGCCAACTTTGCTAACAAACTTATTTCGTTTATACCACTGATAGACTATAATTATGACGCTTACTATAAATGGTTATTTCAGCTAAAAGGCGACAACTTTGAACCAAACTAATCAACCAACCAATCTACGTAGTCTTCACATGATTTGACCAAGATGAATTTATTTCGGTCTTTCTTCTATCCTTCTAGAGTATTCAGATAGGAAACGCCGACCTCGTCTAGATAAAGTAAAACTGCTTTTACATACAAACCTACATAAAGAAATAAAATACTTTTATCACTGCTGGAGCCCAAACGTCGTCATAATGTTCCCACTCCTAGGACGCCAGCCTCCCCTCTGTGGGAGGGATCTACTCCTGTGCTGACATTAAATGATCTATCTTATAGACAAGTAGACGGGAAATATCTTAGCGTATAACTTCTATGTCATGTAATCTTGCCATCCTTAATCTGCGAGTGTGAGGCACATCTCTGCTTAGCCCCGGGGTCCACCAACGTGACAGTGTGACGTAATTTATAACAGTTACACGCCGCGCGTGCGCAGCGATCGCGAGATAGCAAATAACTATGATTTATTAGTACACAATTTATTATGACTTCCTTTACTTACGAAATAACTATGTATTACCACGGTTGTTAACTTTTACGGGGTCAGCAGATAACGCGGTTTTAATGTTATAATGAATAACACAGTTATTTGTTTCGTAGTTAGTTTTTATGTCTCACTTGTGCGTATGTAGGGGGAGCATTGTGATTAAATGTAATTAATTCTTGTCTGATTAAAGAATTTTCAGCGGTAACCAGCTTGTTATGAATAGCTCCATTCCACGGGGAGACCCGTGGGTGTCCTAAGAGGCTACTAAGGGACTATGTAGAGAATGGGCAGCAGCGTTCTCTATACATTTTACCATCATACTGCGATCACCAACCCGCCAGCCAAGCGTGGTGATTATTGCAAATTTCTCAAATTGGGAGAGGCCTATATCCAGCAGTGGTGGTCTTTCGGCTGAAATAATGATAATGAACCAGTTTGTACTATCCACACTATCCACACTAATAATATTATAAATGCAAAAGTAACTCTGTCTGTCTCTCTGTCTCACTTTCCTGCTAAAACTACTGAACCGATTTAAATTAAATTTGGTACACAGATAGTTTAGAGCCTGAGAAAGGACATAGGCTACTTTTTATCCCGGTAGTATATTCCCGCGTGATAATTTCCGACCTCCACGCGGGCGAAGCCGCTGGCAAAAGCTAGTAATTTATAAATTTAGGACAGATTGTTATAAGTTAAAAACGGCGGTCTTCAACCACGTTTGCATGGACGTACAATTATCGTGGAAGATGTTTATTTAGCTCTCGATTTTAAACTCTAGATGTTGAACCGAGCATTGAGAATCCAACAGGGTGCATTCCAATACGTTGAAAAAAAAAAACCGACTTCCTCAAAAACACTAGAAAGTGAAAAATAACTTTAATTTCGGAAGTCGGTGTCTTAGGATCTGTATTTGAGTTTTTTGCCACCGACTTCCGAAATTAAAGTTATTTTTCACTTTCTAGTGTTTTTGAGGAAGTCGGTTTTTTTTTTGTCAAAAAGTTTTTATTTTTTACTTTTTAGTTATGGTATCTACCCGCACTAATTCCTATACCACTAATCGCCAGGTGAAATTTAATACTTTACTACTGCTGTAAATCGTTGAGGAATTCCCTTGACTGTCTGTCTATGGTCTCCATCATCAGACCTGTTATGGTACTTATAAGCCTTATGGGAGCTTTCTCATCAATAGAAATGAATTAAGTTCAAACACCAGGTAATTGCTGTAAATCGTTGAGGAGTTCCCTCGATTGTCTTTCGGCTCCATCATCAGATCAACTCCGGACCTTAATTAAATAGTAGTGATAAAATTGGCACTTTGAACCGTATAAAGTAACCCCAACAATAGGGAACTGCTGTAAATCGTTGAGGAATTCCCTCAACTGTCTATGGTCTCCATCATCAGACCTGTAATGGCACTTATAGCCCATATGGGTGCAAAGTTCTCATCAATAGAAATGAATTAAGTCCAAACACCGCGTAATTGCTGTAAGTCGTTGAAGAGTTCCCTCGACTGTCTTTCGGCTTCATCATCAGATCAACTTCAGACCTTCATTAAATAGTAGTGCTTTAAGATAATTAATGAAAGAAATAAAAAACGCACTAGTCGCCACTACGATTTTCGAAGGTTCCCTTCGACTTCTCTGAGATGCCATCATCAGATCCTGGTTTCCTTATCATGGGACCACCCTTGGGATATCTCCTTTCCAACAAAAAAAGAATCATCAAAATCGGTCCATATACGACGAAGTTATCGGTGAACACACATAAAAAAAAAAAAAAAAAAAAAAAATATATACGGTCGAATTGAGAAACCTCCTCCTTTTTTTGAAGTCGGTTAAAAAAAGACACTGTTCGAATTTAAGCTTTCGGCGCTTAGCAATTTCGATCAAATTCCATTGCGCCGAAAAATCCCGCGATATTCTTATGACAGAAAGTCTATTGTACTGTATCATAGAAGTCTATACTAATAATGTTAAGCTTTGTTTGGTTGAACGCAATAATTTCAGGAACTACTGGTTTGAATTGAAAAATTCCTTTTGTGTTTGGTAGCCTATTTATCGAGGAAGGCTATAGGTTATATAACATCACGCTAGAATCCTTAGAAGCCCAGCAAAAAGAAAAAAAAAGTCACGAATAAAAAGAACTTGCACGGGCAGGCGATTCGATGCGACGGGGTAGCAAGAACTTTAACGCGGACGCGTACACGTATTATTTAGACACATTTCCGCTCATATTATTATCATTTATGATAATATAATTAATTTAGTGATCATTGTTATCCAAATCTGCATACAAATGTATAGTGGTTATATACTTAACAGCATAACTGTCGGAAGTAACATTTCAACACACAATCCTACTTACATAAACACTGTTTTTAATTAACAAAAAGAAGTGCCATAATAATGGTCATTGTAAGATTTAATTAATGTAAATTACTGCTTTATTATTATTATCTTTCTAACGCTTATAACGCGAGGTAATGTTAGCCATCAGTAGTAGTTTTAGCAGTAAACCAAAATGTTCGTTAGTACCGGATTGTTAATTATTAAAGTGTTATAATTCTTCTAAAATGTTTTGGTAACTGTACTTTCTATCGTGTGGGATCTGGAAATCTTTATTGTGAAGCAGTAGAATTTTTTGAAGTAGTAAATTTTGTACCGTATCTTTAGTAAAACTTTGTTAGGAAACAACAATAACTATTGAAATAACAATAACAACTCAAATTCCCACTGCTGGGATACAGGCCTCGTCTCAGAGAGAGGGAATGGGCCGTAATCCACCACGCGGGTGCGGGTTAATGTCACATGTCTTCAAATTTCTCGTTCTAGGATAGTTTCCTCACTATGTTTTCCTACATCGTTTTGAGAGCAGATGTGATAAACTAATTAACACAAAGTTAAGCGCCTGACTGGGTACGAACTTGTGACCTACCACTTGTAAGTCGCGGCCGTTAGTACTTGGTTAACACTATTCTTAACAACTATTTATTTATATTAATTGATCGCTCAGAGGTCGAAATTCAACTATAATTTATTCGAATAGAAATACATTATTATATAAAAATATAAGCTTTCTGCACTGCTTCTTCATATAATCTTATATTGTGCCAAATTACATACTCTTCCGTCCGCGTAACTTTCGTAAACAGGGGTACAAAGTTATTGTTTCACGTACCTATTAATATATCGATAACAGAAATTTCTGTGTAAAATCTGTATCACATGGTAGGTTTGGTTTGCTCCTGATAACAAACTTTTCTCGAAGGTCTAAAAAAAAAATAATGCAAAGAGTGCCACGGTTACTGTTGTAGCCTGTATCATCCCACTTCTGGGAAAGCCTCTCCCCATTACTTCCACAGGGCATCATTTTATAAAATTAGTTCCAAACTTTAATCGTACAAATATAAATAGGCATCGAACAACCTAACATCATTATTTTATTATTGGCCAGAGGGCCGTACTGTTAGTTTCTAGACAATTAATCAAGAGTGAAAACTTGCACCTTCAAGCGAATTCAACTGATTATTAATTTAGATAATTGTACTAATAAATGAAAGTCTAGGAAGATTTGTCTAGACTTACGTTTGTGATCTTTGACCGTCAGGAAATTAATTATTGGTAAAGTTATGGCTTTCTAAGAAACCACTGCGTCGAGCATTGTTCTAGAGAGAATAATTATTATAGAAAAGAGCAAGCAATAAACTGAAGATGAACTAAATAAGCAAACTTGTAAAATTCCCCGATAATATCATATATATTGCTATAATGATTCCCCGCACTACAGATATGATTAAGAAAAAGAGAAGAAAAAGAAAACTACCGCCTTAAATCTAATTTCTTGTAACCAGAAATGAGGACGGACAAATGCCAGTAAAAAAATTGAACACAAACTCCAACTCTCACATTGTATCTGTGTTGAACTTTTCAATTCACTCTCCAGTCCGATGACACATACCTACGTCTTTAACGTCAGACGTTACGTATCCTCCATTAAAAATACCTCCACCCCACGTCAGAACATCTCAGCAGTCGAGCAGTCCAACATTTCAAAACGGGTATTATCATCTCTTAGTTTATTCCGTCTCACTGGCATCTCGTGAAAGGCGTCGTGAAAGATTTATAATTTAATTAGCTGCTGTAAATAGACGCCGGCGGTTAACTGTCTGTTGAAGTGGCGGTGATCGAGGCAGATAGGACGGTAGGTAGAATGTAGATGAATTAGGTTTCTGCCTTCAGGAAGGCACTCTACTATTTGATCTCTCCTTGACCAAGATGCCGATCTTTCTGGTAGCGCCACTATTTTTGGGTGCTGTTTCTGAGTTTCAGGACAGAAAAGTGGTTGTGAAAAGTGTAACGAGCTTGTCTTACATTGTTACTTCTTTACTTTTAAGATATTGAAGTAAATTATGAGAATGAATATGAGCACTGTGCTATATTCATTATAAAGAGGTCCAATTGTGTGTTCGTAAGTGACTATCTAAGAAAGTACTATCTGGTTACTTAACATACGTAGAATCTATTCACTAATAGATAGTAACGCTATTGCAAACACGAGCAAAATCGCGGACGGAAGCACTTTTTATAGAGTTTTTGTTTTCATTCTAGGTATCAGTGATTGTCTCTTTTAAAATCAAAGTCGCATATACACTCCGAAACGTGCAGACTCATACTTTATGCAAGGGTCATCGTAACTAATAACACATTACCTATCATTACTTACGTCCAGTCATACAAAATGACACAAGCACACACATAACTTATGCCTATCGTAATAAATCATTCACCACTATTAACTTTATGCAGGGATGACTAATATATCCATTCATTCATAAATCATATCTTCAATAATTCTGACATTAGGTTATTTCACTTCGTTAATATTGGTGTCCAGCCGACTTTGCTGTGGACTGGAGCTTAGAAAGTGATTCCTCTGTATATGTCATACAAAGGACTTTGACGATTCAATAGTTACAGTTTCTTCTTTGAGCATTTTTGTCCACGTCTGTCTGATGAGAGTTAATGTCTTCAATTTGCTTCGATTTTCAGTTACTTGTTGGACAATTCTTATGCTTATGTATGCTGTAATATGTACTTATTCTATCGTTTTATCCTTCTTTGATTTAATTGCTAACTTTCATCATGTTCTCCATCAGGTTTTTCTTTATTGAAAAAATAACCGCAACGCAGAGAGTTTTAATATTTTGAGATCATACAGCAATGTCAGTTCTACAGACCTACTCTTTGTCACCCAACAAACTTTTATTGCTCAAAATTCTTCCATTAAAATGCAAGTGGTGGTCATTTAATAAAGTACAATTATGAATCGTAAAATCGTTCCCGTAGTTGCTTTTATGAGTGGTCGCTTGTTATCGCCTCCATCTTGATTTACGATGCGCGGGAGTGGCGTGTTGCGTCCGGTGGATGCGGCATGTTTGATGTCAGTACTTTTTATTGATTTTAGACGATTGAATAGTAATGTATTTTGGGCGGTGTCATATTTGTGTAGTGACGTGTCCAAATATATTTAAATTTGTGACTGTTGCAGTTTATATGTTAAAAATAAAGATGTGCGTGCATTTATCATTTATTAATCACTATGGCTTGGTGAGAATTATGTGATAAGACAACGGTGTGAGTTAAAAGAAGATGTAGGTAATGACAAAAATTTAAAACAGTATGCCTCGATGGTTTGATTATGATGAGGGGATGAATTGAAGTGCGGCTAACAAAAGGTTCAATTACAAGGCAGATGTGAGAGGAAAAGCCGGGAGGGGATTGGGGGAGGGGAGGGTGGCCCTTGGATGACATATATTGCCCTTATTGGTGATGTTCTTCAGAACGGTCAGGTGCGTAGTACTCGCAATCGGCGTACGTCTACGACCAGAACGTAGATGATGTAGAGATTGTAGAAAGTGGCGGTCTGTAGTTTATCCCCATGGCAGTATATATATGTGCAGTTGAGAGTACTGACTGAGGATATCCACCATATCGATGTAGATGGATACCAAGCAAGATGTTATAGTGAAAGGACCTATCGCATTCCACTGCGAGGCAAACTCAATTGCAGTCCACTTTTAAAAGTGCATGGTAAACAAAATTTACTGCAATAATATTATGATACAGATTCGAGATCAGTAGCGTTTTTCATAATCAGTAGGTGCTTGGCCAACAGGTCCCAAAATTAATTCTAACATTTCTTTAATTAAAAAAAAAACTATGTATTTCACCAACCGCATCCGCACACCATTAGCAGTCTCGCGACACGTCCACACGACAGTTTCGTCGCGATAACATACCTGACACATCAGCTTCTTGCTACCGATGTACCGACTTTAAGTATAATCAGGTATGTCAGTTTTGTTAACTGCTACTGTATCCCTGTAGTTATGCAATGAAATATTCAGTGGTTGTTGCTTGCTCGTGGGTTAAAGATTTATGGAATGCTGCTGGGTAATGATCCATAATAGTAATGGTGGTTGGAGTTATTGGTACGTGTATTCCTAAATGCTTCGTTCTTTGAGGAATCTTCAAAGATCTGATGTGAATTTCTCGCTGGTTTTAATAAGTTGACAATAATGCTTCCACCCCACCTGAAATTCTAGAAGGCAAAAATAAAAAACATGTTTTTAGGTATTTAGAATAGTTTTTGTCTGCTGTCAAGAGTAGTGCATCTCTCAAGGTACACGATTTTTTAATTTAAAAATTGACTTAGAACCGCAGAGCAAATATGTTATCTTTTAAAAAAAGTTCTATTTAAATTCTTACATTTCTATCTGTCAACACAGACTAAAAAATGGCTACCGAAAATATAAATATCACGCACAAGTAAAACACTAAACATTTACTTTATGTACGCCCCAAATGTGTTCCTAGTGATGCTCATAAATATCGATAAAATATTGCTATATCGATACTAAATCACTTGCGGTTTATAATAAGACGGAGAAACTTCCTCCATTTTCGTAGTGATGGATGATGTGCTTCATATCTTGGTCTTCATCATGTTGAACGTGTGTTATGGGGTATTACTGAGTAAGTGATGGTGAATGATGGGAGGTCGTGACGTCACGTTATAGGAGATAATGATAGTGTTTTATGGGCAATATTTTACTGCTTATACGTGTAGTGTATGTCGGGAATGTTGGGTTATTGTTGGATATACCGTAAGGCATGCATGTCATTGTAGCTTTGAGGTTATGAATGAGCCATACATTCTAAGTGGGCTTGAAGTGAGTTTTTAATAACGTCAATATCTAGTATCAGGTGGAATGACGGTTTACGTCACAGAATATACCGATTAGTAGATATTACAGAATAGAACAACTGGTTCTAGTTCAGACACTGACTCAGATTTTTGAAGACGTCGAAGAAATATGTTGCATTTTTTCTCTATTTGGTCTTCACTTTACCAGTATGCAGTGCGAAAAAATGCACCATATTTGCTTAAGAACGAGATTAGCACAGGAAGTGGCAAGGTGCAATCACTCAGGATGTTTACGTCTACACCCATGCAGTGAGTGGACCGGGCTGCGGTGACACGTACAAAAATATTTGTGCAACTTTCTTCCAAATTTAAATCGAAATCAGTGACGGGTAGGCACTTCCCACATGTTCAATCGGCAGTTTATGTTGAACAACAAAGCTGATCATAGGCAATTTCTATTATACATATTTTAGGCTTTAATTCGGGTCGTGGTGTCATCGGGTCATCAGTAACTGAATTGTGGAGGTCAGATAAGCAGTCGCTCCATATAAAATAGCCGACTCCAACATAGTTGAAAAAAATCTAGGCAGATGGTGATGCTGATAATTCGGGACGTGGTGATCGTTACTCGTAAACTTCGTTCAGAATCTATACTTTATATAATACTAGCTTTTGCCCGCGGCTTCGCCCGCGTAGATGTCGGAAATTATCGCAAGAGGACGTATTACCGCGGTAAGAATGTATTAATCCATGTTATACATACATAAAATTACGCCTTTTTCCCATGGGGGTAGGCAGAAACTACGGAACGCCACCTGCTACGATCCTTACATATCTTGTGTGTTTGATGTACTTAAAATAAAACTAATAGTATTCAGAGTAAGAAGACTGCGACATAGGGCTGGATTGAATTGAATATAAGTCTTCCTGGTTTTTCTTAACGCTCCTATTCTACCTATATAAACACTCAGTTATTTACCAGACACCAAATTAAATATAGTTATAAGAATAGTACTTTGGCCAGTGGCTTTGCCCGTATAGCTGTCGGAAAATATCACCCGGGAAACTACTACCGGGATAAAATATCTATGGTATGCTATATATGGTAAGTATTCAAGATAACCAAAAATCCAAATACATCCAAAAATCTAAACATCTAAGCCATATTTCGCGGTCTCTTACTTGGAATAATACAATTAGCTTTATTTTGAGTACTTCGAACACACATCATGATATGCATTTACTATGAAGCCCAAGTAATATGAATTACAATCCTACTAATCCTGCACTACTCGACCGCTACCAAGCGAGATGGCCGGACGCGGAACGGCCCGCTAGCCGCTCTGCGGTTATTTTATTATAATCTCTGATATCTTCTAAAATATTCATTTTAATTATATGCTGTAAGGGGCAATTTTGATCTACATGAAATGCACAACATATTTAATGTATTTGATTGGATAAGAATTAATGCTGTATTGCTTAAAATCGCTTCGTAAATAAGCCATTATTTCTCATAAAAATTAAAGGATAAAAAATGGTTATTGTGGGTTATCCCTAAGAGATAGACATATACCATTGCAGACTTTTTTGTAGAACTTTGTAAGGTGTACAATACTGTACTACATTATTTTGATCTATTTCGCAGGGTTCAGCCAGCGTTCGCAATGTAAGCGCAAAAAAATGAGTTTATTTATGACATCACATTAGAAACCTCTAAAATTATCAGTGTTTTTTACTATATTATGCATGTTATATACATATAAACCTTTCTGTTGAATTATTCTATGTATTAAAAAAACCCGCATCAAAATCCGTTGCGTAGTTTTAAAGATATAAGCATACATAGGGACAGACAGACAGCGAAGTGACTTTATTTTATAATAATGTAATGTAATGTAATGATGTAATGATTATAAAGCTGAAGAGTTTGTTTGCTTGTTTGATTGAACGCGCTAATATCAGGAACTACTGGTCCGCGGACGGAGGACGCGGACGAAGTCGCGGGCAGAAGCTAGTAAATAAATAAATTGTTTAGTGGGTCTCAAACGATTACATTTTCAAAATTTTAAATGAAACAGCCCCAGTAAGTAATTAAAAATGCTTGTGTTGGGGTTATCTCGCTCCTTCCCAGGATGTTAAACAAAATTGAGACTACCTATATAAAAAAAAAAATTAAAATCAAAATCAAAATTAAAATAAACATCAAAATCAGAATAATATACAATAGAAAAATATAGGGAGGAGTACGTGAGACACAGTCGCCACACATCAAAATCACAATCTAAATTAAAATCAAAATTAAATTAAATTAAAAAAAAGATAAAATTGAAGTACTTATTTAAGCAGTTACCCACACTTACCCATATTCGGGTTGGGTCGGCTCTATTAGAGCCAAGTCGAGTTGGTTATTTTCGAACATTATATCGACATATATTCAATCCATGGCGATACAAACAGTGCGTACCACGCCTGACTCCAATCGAATTTGACAAGTCGCTATAAGCATAGCCGGCACTGTTGTTTCATTCATGCCTAAATCATCCAATAACTGTCAACCAATTTAGAAGTCAACAAGTCATAAATAATTCCAACAATGTTATTGGTCTTCTGTATCTAGAAATAGTCGATCAAGATCTAAATCATTGGAATATTCATTATCATTGAATCGCGGAAGTAAACGCCATTCAAATTCATACACGCGACGCATATTAACTGGTTCATTTGTATGACAGTGATGGATGGCTTTTTGTATGGTCAAGATCGAGATGTGGGTAAAAGATAAACCTTCATTGTTCGCTAGGGAGAGGGCGGGGTTTGTTCTTATACAATGTGCGGTATTTTAAGATTAAGGATAGTCTTAGGGATAGTTTTATTCTACGTTTATGGAGCACGTGTTCCCATTTTATTAGGGTACAGATAGTTTTGAAGTTAGGTATCATCATCACAGCAGTGTAGGGGTCTACTAGGACCGATGCCTGCCGGGGTCGCGTGATTGTTCGAAAGAGATACCGTGACCCTGGCACATGGGCAACTGATGGAACGCGGGTGGGTTTTAGTCAGTAAAAGTCTGACACGCCCTCCCGCTCTGCCCAGAGCGGGAGAAGTCATTTGATGATTTCCCATCCTGAAAAAAAAAAAAAAATACGAAACGTGTAAACGAAAACTATGAATTCAGCACATGGAAGCCAATTCTCGCGCAATTCGGATTCGTTACTGTCGCTCGATTCGTGCTGTTCACTCGTTAAAATCGAGTCGAGCTATTCTCGCCACGTCGATTCGAGCATAGGTATCTTGGAGGAAAGCCACGCGATATGCCCTTGTTTACATGCGACATGCAAAGAGTGGTGGAGACCAGTCGAAACGGCCATGACGTCATTTCGAGGGGCGTTCGAACGTCAAACAGTCGGTCTGTCATGATTGTGTCAATTGCGAAAGAAATTTATAAATATTTTTAACGAAATGTGTTACGTGTTCATAAACATCACAGAAGACGCTGCGATCGCCACGACAAGGAAAACACATACGAAGAAATCTTTAGGCTTCGTAGAAAGGTCTATCGCGTGGCAATCATTACATACGCGGTACCACTCCTAGCGACGATTTTTGAGCTGCAGTGCTCACCATCCTTCTGCATATTTCCCAATTTCACCTACACATAGATAGAGAAGAAGCCAAAGCCAAATGAGTACTAATGGAAGGACGTTGCTGTAGCTGTCGCAGATGAAGTCGAGCACTACTACACACTTTAAGTACTTCATCATTGAAGTTCCTGCGCTGCAAAAGTCCATCGTCCTTAGCCCAGAATTGTTCTCGGCTTGTGTTAAGTTTACATGTTACAGTGAAGCATGACTAAACCTAAGTGTGGTGTGATAATAATTCTGTTTTTGTGGTTTATTCTGAATTTATGTAAACTAGTCTGTGGTGTATTTTTGTAATGGCTCCTTTGTCACCTATTATTATTATCTTAATACAGGGCCAATACTGGAGAATATTAAAGACATTTCAAACAATAATTATTTCTTTATTGTATTTTTTCAATATTAAACTTATAAATAGGAACAATACTGTGCATAAACAATACATTATAAGAATCACATGATTAGTCGGCATCATGTGTGGTATGCTGTTCAGTAGGCCGCTTAAGAATCACTGAATCTGTACACCCCTTGCCCAAAGTCTACGTGAATGTGGACACACGGTCGTCCAGCAGTTTCAACACAAACAATTTGAATTTCATGTTCGACAAGACTCCTATCGCTTGTCCTTCAGGCAGGAAATTTGTTTACACAAATATTAACAATATCTTCAGACTTCGTAGAGTAATGTAGCTGAAACACATATGTATATAGATACAACTGTGTCGTTGGAACGGTTGGACGCAAAAGCTATACTGAGACCAGTGATTCGTTCCGGTCTTTACGACAATCACGCTTCGTCTTCTCCATCGTGTTAGGCTTTAATGTTATTTAGTAGTTATCAGTTTACTCATTGGCAGACATTCTGTTTAAATTACATTACATGTATAGGTAGATAACCAATGTAAACAATAAAATATGACTTTAATTTGACATGATAAAACTCATGACATTTACAAATCAGCATCTTTCTATAGGCGGCCATGCATTCTGTTGTAACAAATACACAGGAGAATTTACAGTTACAGGAGACGTTCCGTTACAGCAAATACTAAGGAAAACTTATTTTAATGTTAATATTGAAAATAAAAAAGGAGTTACGAAATTAAGAATGATGATATTGATAAATGTTTATAAAATACGTATCAAATGCTGCTCAATACATTTTTCTGACTTGAAAATCATTTTTAAAGTTGGTCGAAAGTAAAATAACGATTACGTTATAACAATAGCATCGTTATGTAAAATGGATTACATGGTGTGACGCATAATGGCAACATTTTTGTCCCTAAATTCGTAATTTACGATCGACTTGTACTGAGAATAGGTGATTTCAGATAATCTCACCATTTTATAAGCGACTTAGAACGCGAGCGAAAACAACGAATGTGAGATTTACGAGTGAAAACGCGAGAATTGCCTTCATGGTTCTAGATCCGTCAGCGCAGAAAGTTTTCAGTGGTTATCAAAAAAATAAAAAGCTGTTTTAAAGAAAAGTACCGACGTGGTCAATTGGAATTTTACTGTCCTACCCTTATACTAGTTTATTTGGGGGCACAACATGCCTTTTTTTTCCTCACTTCTCTATTAGTAGTTATCTTAGAGTTCACGCCCTTTGTATTCATGTCATCATTCACACAATCCATCCATTAGTTCACTGGTCCCTCTCTACTCTTATAGCCATCGACATTCATACTCAAAACTGTCCTCACGACATTTTCCTCATTCCTCCATATCACGTATCCATACAACCGATTTACACACAACTTTTCAGCTGTCGTCGCCACTTTCAGACTTCCTCTTATGTACGTATTACTTATTCTATCCATTTGTGTAACACCAGACATCCCTTTTAACATTCCTATCTCAACTGCATACAATTGCCTTTCGTTCATCCGTTTTGATGTCTGACATTCTGAAAGTAAATGGAACAGCTTCAGAATCATGAACCTGGATCCATGGTAACAAATTGCGCGTCATTGCCACCTTGTATAGAATAAACATATTTAAGTTTAGTCTGTTTTAAGCAGCTATAAGTCTTCAGACTGTCTCTATCTCTCTCTCTCTTTCTATTTTTAACTCCGAAAAGTTAGGTATAGTAACAATCAAAACAATTACTGGCAAAATAGAAACAAAAAACTAGTTTATGTGATATGACATACTCGTATAGAGCTATCGGGTGAAAATTTATAGATGACTCGGTCCTGGAGTGTAAATATAATGCTGTCTCACAAACAATGGGGCACTTAATATTTTGTCCAGTGTGTCCTGCTGTCTACGCGCTACTGGAGTTAATGGACGCTACTGAAAGCGCTAAGCACGTTGCCAAATTCTGGGCTGACTGTATCTATGTATATTGCTATAGACACGCTTAGAAGAAATGCACTTTTATTTGTCAACTACCGATAATGATGTACGAATGTGAGTCTACGTGTCTTTTCAGGTTAATTTACTGGTAAACTGGAATTTACTACGATGAATTTGGATTGGGTAGATAAGCTTGTTAAGTAAAAAAGATAATAAGGGCTTAAATTGAATGTAGCTATTACAAGGTAAATTTGAAATTAACCTGTGTGGCTTAATACGTTTTTTTTTTGTTGTGGATTATAATCTGACAGGTCCAACATAAATCAAACAAGTTACAAGTAATTATGAAAATGATTTCGGTAACTAACAACTATTTATGAATTCATCTAATTAATTAGGCATAATAATCTAGACACTGACGTGTGTTCAGTGCTGTTTAAATATTCAGCATTCATTTTAGGCTTTGAATATTAAATCGAATTTCGTATCGAATTGACATGTTATTTCAGAGTTGTGAATGTGAATACTGTGTGGGTCTTTTTTTAATTTTATTTTCTTTTTTTCTCAGTAATAATCTGACAGTGAGTAATTTATGTGGCCTACCTAAATGTCCTTTCTTTGATATTGTTCGTCAAAGCGTTGGGCTCCTTAAGTACCGAGTTGAGCTAAACGATTAGTGACAAATGCTTGCACTGACTGGACAAGTGCACTGAATCTGTGTGGTTCTTTCCTCAAAAGACCATTTCAGTCACCAATCTACATGGTGTTCACATGATGTGACCAAGATTATATCTGGAATTTAAAAGAGACTGTGACCTCTGAGTTTGTGTCGGCCTTTCTTCTCAGACTAGTTAGTTAGAAAACGCCAACCTCCTCTAGTTTAAAAATATTTAATTGACGTGTAAAAGTGTTTGTAGAAACCTACTTACAGAAATAAAATTATTTATCATTTATCAGTTCTAATGATTGATTTAATTAATATTTTAGATCTTTTATATTACTATATCTTTTTTTTTATATGTACTCCTATGGTTATTGCCTGCAATAAAACACTAGGGGAAGGCCGGGGAAACACGAACGCTGGGTAATCGCGAACGCAGCTATTACACTATGTTAGAAAGAGATAACATTATTTTACTCATCGTCATCTTAAAAATCACGCCATTACTAGTGCCAAGCAATTAGCGGAACGTGACGGGTGCACACAACATTCAAGGTAAAATTTATTCAAATATTTACTTATTTTCGTTACAATTTTTATATAAATGAAATACGGTGTAACTCATCAAGTAATAGTAGTTCTAACATGAAATTTATATGCATAAATAATTGGTAATTGAAGATTCTATTACGACTATTACACGTGGCCAGGAAAATAAAACCTTTTTTTTTTTTGTTTTATTACCTTTGAGGGCATTGGCGAACGAATTGAGTGGGTCAATTACGAATGTTTGGCATTGCCCCATCCTAGAATAAAAAATCGGTTCTTTCACTTGTTAAGTTAGTGTTGTTTCTATTTAATTAAAATTAGGGGACATTCTCCATTTTATGTGTTATTTGTTTTAGATGCCGCGGAATTACAAAAGGAAACAGTATCATTATCTGACATTGCACCCGTTTTTGATCTACAACCTACCGAATCACACGCTCTTGTACCTGCTCTTGAGGCGTAAGCTCTTGAACCAGCTAATGACATCCATGCTTTTGTACCAGATATTGATGCATCAACCTTTGTACCTAGGTACTAATAGCACACAAGATGTTGAAGTACGTGCTTTTGACGCACAACTTCCTAAAAAACTAGGGGCACATGATTCTTCAATACCATTATCTGACATTGTTAACTCACCTATTATTACCCCTAAGATTAACAAGCGCAACACCAAAAAGAAACATTCAATTATTTTAACTAGTACACCCCTCAAAGATGAACTTGAAAAAAAAATACAATAAAAAATAGAAAAACAAAAGAAAGACGCTGAGGAAAAGAATACAAAAAGAAACACATTGAAAAAGGAAAAACTGAAAAAGATGAAGAAGCAAAACAAAGTAAAGAACCTGACCAAAAACTCACTATGACAAAGAGACTGAAAACTAATAAAAGAGCTGTGAATTTTTTTAAAAACATTTTAGACTTTAGATCTAATAGTGATGATGAGAAGAAAGGAAAGACCAAAAAGAGGACGAACGAAAACAAAGACTATTATTGCATTTTTTGCAATGAAAAATACGACGATGGCCCACCTGGTGAGAAATGGATCCAGTGCTACGTTTGTGAAAATTGGGCCCATGATAAGTGTACAGACGGGCAATCGTCTTCGCTTGGATACCGTTGTGATCTTTGCTGGCCAATAAGATCTCAAATTTAAGTTTAATCGTAACTAATCTGTCGTACGTGATCTCATTCTTAGGCTAGTCTGGGTCAATTACGAACGAACGTAACTGCCCCACTAGGTGTCCGTGATTGCCCGACCAGTGTCGGGTAAACACGAACACTAAGGGTTTTGTTTTTCTTATAAAAGTTGATTATATAAAGACAAATTAATATTGCTGTTTGTATTAGTCTTAAGTATGATAATTTATCTTTTAGAAGAAGCTCATCATTTCAGCCGTAAGACGTCCACTGCTGGACTTAGGCCTCCCCCAATTTGGGGGGTTTTGCCATAATCGCCACGCTTGGCAGGCGGGTTGGCGATCGCAGTATGGTGGTAAAATGCATAGAGAACGCTGCTGCCCATTCTCTAGTAAGTCCCTTAGTCGCCTTTTACGACACCCACGGGAAGAAATGGGGTGATGTTATTCTTTTCGTCCGGCACCACACGAGAAGAAGCTATTAAAGATAATATCTTTCGATTTATTTCAAAACTCCCTTAGGTGTTCGTAATTACCCTGCCTTCCCCTATTTGTTTATTATTTTTCACGCACACATAATTATTTTATAGTAAACATAGTAATTTATCAGATTCTTCATTTATTGCAAGTATGCGTCACTGGAATTTCTGTTTGATGACTATTCAAAGTAAAGTTCAACCAATAAATTCTACATTAAGGCTTACGCAGACAGGCGTAAATTGGCAGTTTTGTGCAATTCTGGCAAAACAATTTCCATGAAGTTTTAACAGAAACAGTTCTACAAGAGTAGCGTCGCGCCAGTTTGCAGGAGCTTTTATAGTTAAGGCGCGAAATCCTGAGCTGAACTTACTGTTATGATAAATATAGCTAATAAGTCACAGACACGCAGAAAAAGATGTGATTTTCACAATGATTGTATAAGTAGCATCACAAATCACACAATCTATGACCAATCAATGACCAAGTAGAATATTCAAGCTATCTCAGTAAATAATCAGATTTCACACTCTAGACTTTGTTTCTCAGGCCAACGCTGAGTCATCATAATTATCCTCAGTTTAGTCACATAGTAATGTGAGCAAAAAAACCGACACTTTTACCGGTAAACATACCGCTAATTGTAGTTTCCGCTTCTCACGTAATTATTACATTCACCACGCAAAAATTATTACGTAAAAATGTACCGAATAAATCTTTGATATGTCACCTTATGTGGGACAAGTCTGGGCGACATGCGTGTTGTGTAACGATTTATCGATAAATTAATTAATATCATCGACTGTTACCGTTTTTGTCGTAACATTAACGAATAATGGAATAACCAACAGGTATTGTGTGATAATGTTCACGTTTTCAAGTTTTTGGTGAAGGTATTGAATTCGTTATAAAGTTAAGTGATTTTTTTATTGTTATTGTTGTTGGTTAAGAATAGAGGATACAATCCCGGGATCCCGAATCTCGGGATCCCGGGATCCCGACCGTTTTCTGGCCCCGAAAATCCCGGGACTGTACTTGGCTAATCCCGGGATTTTCGGGATTGCCACAAACAATTCTAAATTGTATTCCGTAGTCCATTGCGCCTTCTCAATAGCCTTTCCTAGATTATATGAATAGCATTTATTAAATAACGACAAAAAGCAACCCTTAGATACGCCGTCGTACGATACGTACCTACTAGATACACAGTACACACTAAACAGGTACAGTCCTCATATACATATGTTTGTCGTAGAACTTGGAAGGGACTTAAAGGAAAAGTTACAGCTGGAAACTAACAAGAGTATTAAATTCCCACATGCTGAAGTACAAGTACAAAATGAATTGGGGTTGGCAAATATTGTAGTATGAGACGTGAAATGAGCCTGTTCAAATATGGAGGAGTTCGTGGATATCACTTAGAAACAGCATATCTACACGTATTGTCTATTCCTCCAACCAGCGTAGAACCTGAGCGAGTGTTTTCAGCTGCTGCTTATGTTGGCAATAAACTACGAAGCAGGCTTGGAAGTCAAAGATTGGATGCTTTGATATTTTTCTGCGATAATATTTTCGAAATTTTTAATATTTTTTTTGTGTTGTCTTTTTGATTTCTTGCAAAATTATAGTTTTTTGTTTTGTCTTTATCTTTTCTTATTATATTGTGATTTTTGTTGTTTGTTGTGACATTAAAAAGATTTTTTTTAAATTATTTAAGTTGTTTTCTTCATTTTAGCCCAATTAGAAACCAAATAGTCTAATCCCGGGATAGTCCCGGGATCCCGGGATTACGCTTAAAAATCCCGACATCCCGGGATTGAAAAACATGCTCGGGATTGTATCCTCTAGTTAAGAAGAAGTTTAAATTGTTGTGTGGTTAGAGCGTGAGATGAGTCAGTTTTTATTTCAACGGGAGAATCATATACTGTGACGTGATTATTGATAAATTATCCAACTGTCCATAATTGTGGTGTAGTTTATTACCTCCTGTGTTAATTATCATTTGCGGTAGTCAACATCCTACTGTTTCTTATAGCCCATTTATAAAGTAACTGAGCGAATGCCTCAAAGATCATATTTATTAATTAAAACTTTATGCACAAGTAAAACATACTGTACTGTACCTACTGTGCATATTTCTTACCCGTTTCGTTAAAAATCCAGTACATTTTCGTTAACTATCAAATAAGTTACTTTTTAATCGTCACTTCACTGATTTGAATAATTTGAGGTAAATTGTATAATAAATACTTTCAATTGTACGATTAGTATTTAAAGTGACTACAAATCTTATTAATATTTGGAAATCATGACCGATGTTAACCACAACGGTAGCTCGTCTTGCTGCCCATAGCTAATGCTTAATTTACAATTCCTCGAACACCACTAACTGAACACCGGTAGCTCGCGTCTTATCTGACCATATGTCCTGCCCAGGTCCATGTCAGTTCTGATCATTTCGCTTTTTAAACATTAACAGGCAACAACTTTCAAGTGTTTTTAGCATTCTGCAAATAGAATCAGCATTTGATAATACCATAAAACTTCCTAGATAACACCAACTAAGTGGATTGCTTTCCCAATAGTTACTGGAACCGATATACCACTCATTTTATCTGCAACAACAGCGATTACGAGTCAGTATTTTACAACAAAACTTACAACAGTACCTTGTCTTATTCACCTAATCAAGTTGTCCTCAATCCAATCTAACTCTATCTTAGTTTGCGAAGCTTAGTCGGAGGATAACGGGTGTCGACATAAAGTTACCGATTTATCCCTCGGTAACAGTTGTAAAGTCCACCGATATGTGACTGGATAACCGCTGGCAAATTGGAGTCATTTGGTGCCAAGGTTTGGAGTTAATAGTCTAGATTTCTTAGAAGACGTCTTATTAGAGTGTTTTATTTAGGACTAGGAATTGTGGGCAGCTGTTGTGAGTTAAATAGATGAGGATGGTGCTTCATCGAGTGGAAATTGGCTTGTTGAAGGTAAAATTGGCTGTGTAAATGAAATGTGTAATAGAAACTATCGAAATCAAGGGGAATTGGTTTTTTTTCTGGCACAATTTTCTACTGCTCAGTTTTTGATTCCTCTCCTGGACATAAGCCATTCATTTGGGTGTTTTGCCATAATCGCCACGCTTGGCCGGCGGGTTGGCAATCGTATTTTAGTAGTAAAATTTATCGGTAACCAGTATCGTTAACGATATATTTTTCCTTTTCTAGTAAGTCCTTTAGTCGCCTCTTACGATACCCACGGGAAGAAATGGGATGGTGCTATCTTTACGTCTGGCACCACACGGATGTACAAACCATCAAGTTAAATAACAAAAATATAGATTAATTTATAAATAATTATGTCTAATTTTAGACATTATATTTACATGTTTCGGATAAAAATAAACCTGGTAAGAACTGCGATTTAAGGCTAATAGGGTATGGCATAATGTCAATTAGTTGACATAGATAAGTACGTCTACTAACATGATTGACGTCACCCATCAAGCGAACTAAACATCCATAGTTAAAATAAATTAGCACCCTCTAATGCCAGTTCATAATTATTCCTCACACATCACTAGACTAATTACCTCGGCGGCAATTTACCGTGTACCATACACCGGCGCGTCAATATAATTTAGTTTATCAATATTGAGTATCAATATTACGACAACGAGCCAATTTGCTGCTATTAAAGCGAATCGAGATCACGTGTGCGAAGTGTCATTGGGCCGTTTACCTTAAATTTGTTCGTTTAGAGATGGGTGTACAATGTCGATATAAATATGTTCTGATTAAAAGCATCGTTTTCTCTTCGTTTGGCTTTTAAGAAGTTAATTTTTATTTTTATGAAATACATAAGTCGTTTTGGTTGCATATATGGCTTCATCAAGGAAGTAAGGTCTAATTGACAGCATTTAAAGCCTATCTGCAAAACAATTTATCTTAGCGTCTCGTTGTCTTATCAGTACTCAAGAAACGCCACTTAAATGGCTTCCTACCTGGGTAACTAAATCACAAGTCACATCTTCACTCTACGGAACGATAAAAGATATTGACGTACTCAAAATACAAGTTAAGCCTTATCTCAACGGCGCCGCTAATTACAAATGAAAATCGCTTCCCGCCATTCCCTGTCACAGATAACCGCACGTCGTAATACCCATAATCTATGCTCACTTGCTATCTTAATTACACCAAGCCGCCGAAGGAATAAATTTTTAATTGAGCTACCTTATCTCGCCGATTACATGACAAATGCATCTTGTCCACCACTATTTTAGTTTAGATATTTTATCGACAGTTTTTCGATGTGCTACTGACGGCACTAGCGTTAAGGTCCGTTCACATTAGCACGCTACGCTCGTTTTAGGCACGAAATGTTTGACATTTTGCGTTGTTAACGCGATTACAGTGTTTTAACATGGACGTGTGCACCTTTCAAATGTTAGTACATAAACAAAATGGGTGACAATAAGTAAGTTTATTTCGATTTTTATTCGCACATAAGAAACATGGCATGTATAGTAATTTTCAGCCTGTTATTATCCCAGCAATCGAGGTATTTTTTTTTTCAATACAGATATTGAACAAAACATTGAATAATGCTTACTCGTTCCTAGTTGGCTGTACACATGCCATTTACCTTTTCAATAGCACTTTATTTTCCAATCAAATATCTGATTTATTTTTATCTTCGTTATTAACGTAGGTACCGAATAAATCTAATCTTTTTCATAATCATTTTCAATTTCATAAATGTCGCTTCTCTGAACAAATAACAATTTACAGTGACGTGGGGCATACATAGTGGACTCATTGATATATGATGTTACTTATGAATAGCTTTTATTCTTCGCTGCTGTAATCAATCTAAATCATTAGAATGGGCCGTTAAAGTCATTTTAAAGCATTAATGATACGATTACGCTCTTTGTAGGAGCATTACGTAAATCATTGTGAGAAACGGGGCGCACAAAAAGAGCAATTAGTGTTGTGCCAACGTCGATAGTTTAGCGGATGTCGATAGCATTCCACGCGGTGCGACGTGACTGCACACTGAAATGCAGCAAACTTTAAATCATGTAGTATTTAAACGATTTTAGACTTTATGCTGAAGGGTTTAAGGGGTTTTCTAATGTGTGGTCTGCGTTTGTAGCTGCACAGAGACGTGAGTTCGATTAAAAAATGTGATTTGTGGCTGCCACTCCGCACGTGTTTTATTTTGCGAGTTATGTTCTTGACAGGCTCGTCAAGAGGCCACGATAAAAAAGACGCTGAACGTTAGAGCGTTAAAACGCTTGAAATGATTTCGCCGTTGAAATGTTTTTAAAACATTTTAAAATTACGAAGCAGCAGACGTAGGTATAATCCTTCAACCGAAAAACAATTTGCATTGAATCGAAAAAGTATTGCATTATTTCTCGAAACTACTTACTAATGTTTTGTTAGCGGTGTTAGAAAAATAAACGGATTTCAATGTACCAAAAACAAAACTATTATCTTCAAAGAAAACGGTGGAGCTCTTTGGTGATTGCGATTGTCAGTCTACGTGCGTCTAGTCAACCATCATTCACACCTGTCAGTCAGGGCCTTTGAACGGCCCAGACAGGCGGAGACGGGCCGCAACGACTAGTCGACGGCGATTTGTATGGCGCGAGTAAATCACTTTTGAAGTAATTTATGTCTGAACGCTGTTAGTGATGCACAGCGTTGGGGTTGCTTGTCGATGTTCTCGTTTAAATTCTGTGTTTACTTGAATTTCAAATAAAACGTTTGAATCGGAATGAAAGCAATGCTATCGGGAATTGATTTAATTACGATGCAATAAATAAAAGTGCGGTTGAAACATATTTCACGCGCAACACACATTGAAAACAATATTCATCACCTACAAGAGAACGCATTGTACTAACATTTCAATACATCTCAATATCGATTCACGTCTCGACACAAACGCGTCTGACATCTTTTGTGTTGACAAAAAGTAGAGAAAAAAACAACAAACGGCCGAATAATCAGTTCGTCTATTAATCATACAGGGGCTGTCACATGTGACAGTTGACGTATGGTGACAGGGACCGACAACCGACGTATGTGACAAGTGACGTGACGTCCTTTGATGTGTCAGCCGCGGCGCTAATGAGCGAAGTCTCAAAGGCCAATTGCAACGGTTTTCTTTGAACCGACGACGATTGATGCGGTGTGATTATTAACTTTAATGTCCTACTGTTAAGAAGATGGCAGACTGTGTTGAGCTTTTTGAATGTTTTATGGCAGTGTTTGAAATGTGGGAGATATTTTTATGACGGAAATGCATTTTCAGGAATTAGTGAGTGTGTCTAATAAATAATGGTTTCTAAGATGCTGATGACAGATTTGTAGATCCAATTGTAAATAAATTGTGGTAAGCCAAAAGGATTTTCATAAAATAAATGTTATGACGTAAACGTGTAAGTTTATAGGATTTCTAAGTAGATTTGCTACTTACAAAAAGAAAATATTGTTCGTTCATTTGTTTTCAGAAAATCTAAACATTCGTAATTTAAATGCATCTAGCTCTAAATGCACTATGATGATATATTTATTACCAGTAACATCATTTTAGTTTATGTATGTCATGAGTTATGATGCTATAACACGATCTACACTATGTGTGTTTCAGTGGAATCCAACTAACGCTCATACAATGTTAAATGTGTTGCTATGATTCTTCTCATGCATTCCATTTTAATCATATTTCATGTAAATTTCGGCTGCTATAAGTACAAACTTTTTTGTATTAATTTTCTTTTAAAGGTAAAACGTTAGTTATAATATTTTCTGGCCCAAAGTGCATAAATAAAATGGAAACCAAGATTCCATGAAATGAAATCATTGTCAAATCTATGTTATTGTTATGTGTAAGTATTGCACTGTTAAACACTAGTATCTCAGCCAATTTATGAATTGGTGTAATTTCAGCTCAAATCAAGATCATCATTTACCGACCCTTTTTCCAAATATGTTCCGGTCTCTTTCCAGTCTACCTAGATGCAGCTATACATGTAGCTAGCATCTAACTGTTTGTTTAATTACGGATAAATTTCATCATAATAGTACTTTGATATGCACAATAGGCAGGAAGTCAGTAGACTCACTTTGACTTTGAGCTGTCTTAGCTTAGTATGGAGTTTCAATAAAAGAATAAGCCAGCTGACACTGCTATTATTACCACTGGCTTGCGGCCTACCGTATTTGTCTTCTGCTGCGGCCATTAATTGTGACGACACTACTGACTAAAATATGAATTGGTGATATACCCCACCAATTCAGTTTTGAAACTCAGCAACAAATTATAGGAGTTCCTACCAGTCGGCACTTCGTGAATAATTAACAAATACACGCATAGTGAAAATTGCGTGAATCATAGGACAAAGTTTGTTGCCAGCTCCTCGCTAGACGGTGCAGTTTCGTCGGATTTGATAGAGCGAATTAGTTCTAGAATGCAAGTGGGCATTTCTAATATCTGAAAGAGAAGGAAGAAAATACTTTTATTTAACACATATTTAAAGACATACAAAGTAACATAAGTACAGCAGTTAAAACAAAACACTTTTTGTGCGATGCTTTAGGTGCGATGAGGTGCACAAAAGTGTGCATGCGGCTGCGCCAAAAAGGCTAAGTTCACCATATCTGTGTTGTGTCATGTAATGATGCTTTTGTGTGATTGCAAAAGAAGGTGCTGTTGGATTTCATTAGTTTAAATCAAGAGGATATCGTTTTGAACTGAGAATAAAAAAACTATTTCATGCCATCAGAGATTGTGGCCCTGTTGTCAATGTGAAACAATGCCAAAATTTTGTCGAAAGCGATTACTTCTAATTGCTGTAGCTTTTAGTAAATATAAATTGTGTCAAAATGTTGAAGATTCAATTAAATTAGAATATTGTTTTTAGTATTGTGGATATTGTGTCTTGTTTGTCTTAGTTAATTCCCATTTTTTTAATAGAAGAAAAATAGAGACTCTAGCCACTCTTTTTTGTGGCAAAATGAAAGGTTAGAAGGTTGAAACAATTATTTTCTTGCTATCAAGTGTGCAGTCTTCATTTAGTTCCACAGTGTTGTGCAGTCGTTTGGGCAGCAGTAAATCACGCGGGCCGCAGCAGTTGGACGCTGCTCGTTTTGTACCTACATGACTTGGCATACAATGCTGCAGAAGCATCACTTTACACAATAAAAGCAGATATTAAACCACACACAGGTCATGAAACAAATGACAATGTTATTAATGAAATTCAATCTGCAATGACATTGCATTGATTTGAAACCGTTTTATTATAACTGAAATGTTAAGTATTTTTCTTTGCGATGTTTTTGTGTTGTGATTGCAGTATCAGACCTTCTGCAAATCTATTTTATTCTTGTATGTTATTCGTTTTGTACGTATAATTGATGGGTGCGCGTGCACATGATATGTGTGACGTTTGCCGACCACGAGCGATAGATGGCGCTATTACAAATTTTAAAGCCGGAGCGGATTTGTGTTGGAATTACTGCAGCGAGTCTTAATTTAATTTAATGAACCTGGAAGTCAATGAAATAGACAGAAACCGACATACTATGTCATCATAATGAGGACATTTTAGATGCCTGTTGATAAAGTGACGGTTACTTCATTTATTTATTGGGTGTATTATTGCAGCCACAGACGACCTGCACTGCAAATAATAATTTAATTTTGAACGATTTAGAATATAATCGAATCATGTACTTAGTAAGACTACACAACACAGATCATGCAAACCATCCTAAATTGTTTGAATAATTTGTATGAATTTTCCCCAAAAGCTCAACCGTCGACCACCGTGCAAGCAAAAACTATTTAACAGTCTCTACCCCAAATACTTTCACTGCAATCAGCATGTTTATCACGACATAAATCTCCAACAAGACATACACCTTTTACAAAAGCAAGGACATCAAAAAACCTGGCAATCAGTATTCGTCTGAGCTGGCAATAAAATTAATATGTGCATACGGCGAAGCGCGAACTCCATTTGCAGTTAAACAAACGGCCGACCGACGCCATTTTGCATTGTTTTTTTAAGGTTCCGTAATTGAAAAGGGTGAACGTGGTAGGTTAGTTTATGTGGTTTGAAATATAGGCTTCGGAGAGGAAATTGGCGTTTTCGGTATTATGGCTTCTAGTGGATTTTTTCATGAGACTGGTTAGAAGATTTTTGTTGTATGTTATTTAATCAGTCTGATTTATTTTAGACCATTTAGCCACTATAAATAGTATATGTATGGGATAGAATAACTCATATTTTTCAATAAGTACTTAGGCAATCTAGCAGGCTTCTTTTGTATGTTATCAGCGTATAATGTTCCCACTGCTGGGAAACACGCCTCCTCTCTTCGAGTGGGAGTGGACTACAGTCTACCATGCAGGCCCAGTGTGGGTTGGTAGATGTCATTTGTCTTGAAATTTTTGGTTCTAGGATATGCCGGTTTCCTCACGATGTTTTCCTTCACCGTTTTGAGAGCAGCGATGAAGATATTATGTACACAAAGTAGAGAGCCTGTTTGGGTTCGAACTTACGACCTACAACTCTTAAGTAACATTGGCGGTTTAGTGGTATCAGCGTCTTCTGTAAGAGCTTGATTTTGTATTAATGAAATTTTAGAAGCAATTAAAACGTCTCTTCATTTCTATTTCTCGTAGGTAATATTGTAGTAGGTAAGTAGCATTTTTATCACGGTTGTCTTACCAAACGTTTATTTCTTCTTTTAACTTATACGGAACATTTCACTTACAAACTGAACTCACGATCGATGTTTTTATTTCTGCATTGTTTCTTATGCTCATCTGATTTATGCGGAGTCACGTAAGCGTCGCATAATGCCTTTGGGGTTGAGAACACATCGTCTGCACCTTTACGTCCTATTTTGGCGACATTCTAATTCAGTGGTGACAACTTTGAAGTATTGGCGGGCATATATTTTATGTTGTCATGTCGTAAATTTGATTCAAAGAGTCACTTTGGTAGTGGCCTTTTTATTTATAGTACGTGTCTGGTCAGGGTCTTGATTTATATGCAGTTCGTGTTTGGTGGTCTTTAGTCATCATTTGAAAATGATTGAAAATATAAAGTTACATATTTTCTTATAATATCTGATTTTTATCCCACTTCAAAAAAGGAACATGGTTTCAATTCGGTTATTTAAAAAAATGTTTCGTTACCTCAGAACTCCGTCGTGTTTGAACCTACGTAAAAAAAAAAATGGTTTGAAAGCGTACACTCACCGAGTGGTCACATATAAAGGTCCAGTTCTGTTTAGTGGTTTATGAGTTACCTGCAATATTGCGTATTTTTTCACTTACTTCATGGTGATAGTATCATAATATTTTTCTCTCACCATTTAGTTAGCAAGTAAAGGTACCTATACAAATTTGTGTGGGTTAGCTACCCCAATCATAAAGTGAAAAAAAAAAAATATCCAACGGACTTCCAAAAAAAGAAAAAACATTTAATAAAATAAATTTCATTTTCATTTTGTAGTATTTTATTAAGAAGTCTATTCATACTTCTTTCAGTCATAGCCCAAACACAGTTGGAAAAAATGAGTTCTTATGTGGCGACCAAGACTCCACCAAAGCCCATTTTAGAATTGTGGACTCCCAAGACAGGTGTTGATGCAATCTAAAGTAGAGCAGTGAAATGGATGGACTTCGTGGCGCATTTGGGAGCTGCATACTGATAACAGGGTATGGGGTGGATCAAAAATGATGGATGGATAGAAAAAAACTACGATAAGTATTCCAATTTACTCTAACTACATAGCAGCTGTTGCCTAATCTTCACATAAAACAATTACGATCGAACTACCTCTAATGTCATTATAGTTATAAATCAACTTGTCAGTTAGTGTCACCAATGACAGTTTTTTAAATGGCTATAATTTATTATTCATATAAATAGCCCATTATAACGGGCTACCGAATTGACGGACGTTAAAAACGCCTTTTAATAAATTAAGTCTAATTATTTCTCACTCTAAATGTATGCCGTAATGGTCACATATTCCCCTATAAAGTCCCTTGTTTATCAGATAATGGCCGACTATTATGTTGATGCTCATAGTATTCACGGGTTTTCCTAGGGGATTATGTTTTAATGCCATACGGGTGGGTACGGATACTGGCAGATTTTTTTTGATGTTTAAATGGTGCATGCTTGATTTGCATGGCGCATATCGTTTGTAACACCCGAAGCTCTGTTGCTTTATTGGGCCTAAAACAGTTAGTTATTTTTAATTTTATTACGAGCAACAAACAGTACTATTAAAACAATGATCACAACACTCAGTCGAGAGTAGAATACCTATTATCGACGTGATCCACAAATTATTGAACAAAATAGCTAGCTGTTGACAAGATCGATTCAACTTTATCTAATGTGATTTATTGTTACATAATCTAATATTAAATTGTTAATAGGTTGGAAAACAAAAACAAAGATACAAATGAAAAAAAAAAACAACTCTGTGGTCTCTGTGTGTGGTGTCTCTGTGTGTGTCTATTTTATAATGATAAAATAATATTATATACTTAATACTGTGGGGCTTGTGGCTATGTAATAACACTTATAACAGTCGCACGGTTCGATCGAGCAGGTTAAGCTGCGCTTGCCGCGGTTAGTCCATGGATGAGTGACTACACTACGCAGTGACACTAGTTACTACTGCTCACGGTCGAATTCAACGTATAGGTCATTGATTTCTTGGCGAAAACTAACTTCACATACATGGGCAAGTTACACCTAGTGTCAATAACACAAATACAACCCACCTCGTAAAATAAAAGGAGCGTGAAGCTAAAGTATGGCTCGTAAACATTCGTCATTTTATAAAATAATGGCCCCTGTCCTACTCGTCACAGTCGGTTTATTTTCTCCATAAAAAGGCGCCTATCGTAGATTTCTTCATAATTTTGAACGACGTAAATTAATATAATTATACAATTATAATTAGTCGCTCAGACAACCGAGTGTTGGCGAAATTATCTTTAGCTTACGTTATGACTAATAACTGCATAACGGTTCAAATTAATTTGTTAATTAAAAATGGTTGTTAGCCTGAATTGACTTTGTCGTAACTTTAATTCGCGATACTATTATGATTTTTTATTAATATCTTTATTTTCTTTTCGAAGATTTTATTTTCTGTTGCTACCATGCATGCTGTAAGTTAAATTAGTTTTTACAGTTGGTAAAGTCTGGGAATATATTGCATTCTTGCTAAACAGAGGTGTAATTTGTCATTTATTTTTCTTGTATTGCAATCATTTTAACCATCTAGGCTATTTCTTTACTTTTTTCACGTAAATTCCGTTTGTTTTTCTTTTATTCGCTACCTATTTTACTTCTATAATACTTCTTTAATAAAATTTCTCACAACATTAATTCCAAAAATATTACCAAAAATATCACGAGCATTCGTCTTCTTCCACAGCAACAAGTACGCCCCAAATACGTCACGGCTGTCTTGTAACATATGCTCAGTATGCCCCGACTTTCCCCTCATAATTGTCTTGAACCTTGATACCAAAATATGGGCTTGCATTGTTAAGCTAAGCTGTATAAATTAACGCCAGCTTGTTTCTCTAGCTATAATAGCTTAATTTCCACTTATAAATGTACAGTTGAATTTTATAATTATACACTGTTTTTACAGAAAACTGTTTAGTTTAATTGGATAGTTTACCTTCTTATTGAAACGTTGCGAGTTAAAGTGATAATTTCTACAGTAACTTGATAAATGTTAGAAGGTTTTGTTCAAGAATTTTAATAAATGTAAAGTGCCCTGCTAGGTACGTAATAATGAAAGATTTTTTTGTTAAATTAGCCGTGACAAGATACGTTTTTTATAGCTTTATTGATGTACTAGTACAGTGTAGTTAGACACGTTGGAAGCGTCAAGCGTCAACAAATTGTAGGTCTTACCTATAACATTTTCAAATCCAGATCGTAGATTCAATTTATTTTTTTAAAGATTGCTTGATCATTTATATTTAACAAGAAAATAGTAATCAAACGCCATTTGGAGAATTATGAAATGTTTTAAACAAATACTAATGAAAAAAAAAAACTTTGGATCTTCAAACGTCAATATCTCAAAAGTAACTAGGTGAGGATTGGATCCTTTTCTCCAATTATCCAAGTTTATTCACAATAACTACAAGGTACATTAATAACATTAAAAACATGGCAGAACTATTTAGGCCCCCGCAGAAAGTTATTTAGTATCTAGTAGAACAATTTCTATGAAAACTGAAAGAAACTGTTCTACGAGAACCGCGTCGCACCTGTCTGTGGGAGCCTTTTCTCGTGACTAGATAAAGACTAAATTTACGACAGGATTCTTGAATAATTTAATAACTCGTTTTTATTACACTTAATAACGGTTATAACTTTGTTTTATTATTCTGTTCTAAGCTATTGCGAGTTTACCAAGTTATTTATTAAAGTCGTTTATTTATTGTCTTTTTTCTCAACTGTTAATTAATTTAATTTTCCTTTTGAATGTTGTTTTCAGTTTAGAGACGGCTTGTTACGTGTGTTATTTTATTATTATTATCAATTAATTCATTAAGTTATAGTTTTTCCAAAGCTTTTTTTTATATTAGATATCTAAATAAATTCGTAAATCGCTGGACATAAAGACTAGCAAACCCCGTCGTTAATGGTGACTAAGGGACCTACTGGAGAATAGGCAGCAGCGTTCTCTATGCATTTTAGCACCACACTGCGATCGCCAACCCGCCTGCCAAGCGTGGCGATTAAGGCACAGCCCTACAAATTGGGGGAGATCTATGTCCAGCAAAGAACGTCTTACGGCTGAAGTGATGATGATGATGATGATCAAATGAAGTAGGTACTTATTATTTATTTGCTAAATACATTTTATGGATGTATAATTTTAAGATAGGTCGTGTTTGATATATATGTTATATTAAAAAAGCCAATATTATGGTACATTCACCCTCAAAAAAATAACAATTTTACATTTTATCACTTAGACAGAAATCGACTTAAGTACTTCTAATCGAATAGGAACAATAGACAATTACGGACAGGCATACCTATTAGTATGAAGTGGCAGTATTTATGAAACTACATACTTAGCAAAGTAGGGGAAATTACTGACTAGTGGTGAATTAAGAATTCATCGCTGAATGAAGCCATTACGGCGCATTATAGGAGGTACTTACGTGCCGTGAGTAGCATATAAACTCGTAAATTGAAAGTTAAACTTTAGATCTCGTGCAATGAAGTTGTTCAACTTAAAACTTTTATCATAGTGACCTTTAAATAGGTTCAGCCACTAAGGGGTACCTGTGTGTGCGCATCTACCTTTAGCACCAAAAATGAGAAACCTAATGAATTATAAGTACAGCTGTTTAAGGATGCTGTGTCGAGCGGCCAATCGCCATCTTGTTTTTCAATTTATTTTAAAAACAATAATTGCACAAATGTTTACTAACAGCGCCCCCTCTCAATATTATGCGAGGGCTTTTTAATTAGTTTATTCGCCCCAATCGTGCGAATCGGTACTCTAAGAGGGTGAGAAGGCGTTCGCAAGAAGTTAATTCATTTGTGGGCGAATCAACAACTCCAGAAATATGTATTAGGCTGTTGGCAGATTTTGAATTTTAAAGCAATAAAGTTAAGAAAAAGTACTCTAGCGCACAAAAGACACGGAGTACTTATTTTTATAATGAATTCGTTTATTCGCCTGCTTCGACGGAGTAAATTCGTGCGAATCGACTAATGAGGACATTCGAGCGCCAAAATATCGTTGCATATTTGTATGTAGTCATTCGAACCTACATGCTTACCTACAACAATTCAGGAAAATTACATCAACCACCGAATTATACAATATTAACATACTATATCTAACATAAAATAATTGAAGAGAAAATTATCTGAGACGGACAGACTGCTAGTAGCGGTTTCATTCAATATAGCAACTATCGTTTCATTTAGCGACCTTTCAGCAATGTTAATGACACGTAATTTTGTCCATAATACACAATATTATAGCGCGATTGACATTTGACAAGCCAATAAAGTTTCACGATTATTAGAACCTAATTCCGAGAGCACAAATACGGTACATAATGGTTATGATGAACTATCAAATATCGAATTTGCATGTTAGAAGTAGGAGTTGATAATTACGAAACGTCATGTGCATGGAAAATGTCAGTCGTTAGGTATATGGTCTTTTGAGGAATATTAATTGGCTTGCAGCTATTATTACCTATATTTCCTACAGATAATTTGATCGTGTTCGTCCGAAGATTACCAGTCCTGCTTCTTAAAGGTAAACACACACTTGTCTGCGACACAAGAATTTACTGCGACAAATTAAAGAGAACCTACAAAATTCTTCTGGTGATTCGTCCGATTCGGCGCGGATAAGGGTGTGAGGTTTCATGGAATTTCATTCAAGCCTTTCCTTAATAATGTAGGAATTACTTTAAGAGAACCTCGCCCTAATAGTCTGATATCGCGAATAAGTACATGGTAGACTTAATATTTGTTTGACATTGCAATACAACATAGCAATGCTGCTAGATACTGAATATAGGTATAATGGTAGAAACAGAGGAAATAGAGAAAAATCTCCACCCAAAGGAACCCTCTGCTAGAACAAATTTTCTGTTTCCAACTTCAAATCTTTATACCATTAAGAAATGATTTTAGTTTTGTAAGTAGGTTTGTACTAACATTTGTATACGCCACTCATATTTTTAAAACTGGATGAGGTCCGTCCTCAGGTAGGTCGTTAAATATCTGACTAATTTGAGAAGAAAAGCCTAAAAAACTTCCGAGTTTATTTCAGCTCTACGATAGTGTAAAATGCAATACCCACTTGCGATCTGCACGATACGAAAAGAGATTGCCTTCTAAGAGAAGTCCATCGTTAATATGAATCTCTTCTAATCTTCTCTCTTTCAATCACCTGAATTGACTAGGAGTGTTTGAAAATAAACTGTTAATTGTATTAGTCAGTATGACATCAATACCCATACAGTGACTTGACAAGCGTCGCGTGACAGTTATGACAAGTTTGACAGAGACACAATAAGATTGGTAATGTATGTTGACTGAAAGCTTTGTATACTTTGCACATTGCGTGATTGATTCTATCATTGTGGGATTGACAGCTAACAGGGTTACATATTTCCAATTTATTGCAATTTTTCGTCGAATGGGAATGAATTTGTAGGATTTAAATAATAAAAAATATGATGAACTTAATAATTAGTTTATGCACAGTAACCACCTGGTGACGGCTGCAAGAATACGCTAGATGAGAGAAGCACAGATGCGGTCGAATGATGGTGCCTGGAGAAGGCCTATTTCAAGCAGTGGACGCCTTTTGGTGGGAATGATGATGATAAAGGTGACATTTTTCTCCGCGGGGTATTTGTCTCCACACTTGGGTACCTGGGGATGATCGACACCGTCGCGTCGGCCCAGGAATAGGTGGCGAGACGACCTAAATGCATATTGCAAGGATTGGATCGAGGTGGCCCTAGAAAAGGGTGCCTAGAAGGGAAGGGCTTATGTTGTCAGTGGGACAGAGTAGAATTAAAAAATAAAAACATAGGCCATACGTATCTGCTGGTCCTAATGGTCAGATTATCACACGAAGACTTTTAGCAGTGGCGTCTATGTCAATAAAATATAGCTGAGCATACTAAAATCTCTGCGGTCAACGCAATGATATTAAGTTGTAAAGAAAAGAAGGAAGATGGCTTCTGCGTTCTTCAAAAACGCCAAGCAGCATCTCAGGAACAACCAGTGTCAAAAACATGGCAGAAAAGAAGGTTGGTAAATTAGAGGAATTTACTAAAAAAAATTAAAAGCTGATACTATCTATACCCATGTCTTTAGACTTGTGAAGATGTGGCTATAGCTGACCGAAAAATAGTGAATTTATATCATCCTTTTAATTATAGCAGATGCTGGCAATCAAGAAGCAGACACGAAGAAAAAAACGGTCTAATCCTGCCCAGCCTTTATTAAAAGAAACCCGTGAGTGACCAGCTGCCTAATTAACGAATATAACACGCCAGTACATACGACGCACGTTAAACAGTAGTTCGTGCGCCAATAAACTCGGTGCCCTTAATTTTATGCCGTAAACTAATAATTATAACTAGCGATATGTTACTCGGTATCAAGCCATTAATTTATGTAGGGCTGCCAGCACGACAGACTTTATAAATTACTACCTCACCATTTTTTTAGACGACTGAGTTATGATTTTATAAGTGGCTAGTAATTTTTATTACCTACTTATAAGGGTGTTTTTACCACTACCTTTTAATTAACTGTGATTTCTACGCTATTTGAAAAATCGATAACAACCTTGAAGGTTATAAGGCAACTACTAAGCGATAAAAAAAATATTGTGCGCTATTTTATAATCTTTTAACTAAGATATTAAAACATAAGCATAAATTTAGCCCTTTAATTGCGTTATACTTCTGACAGCAATTCCAAGTAAACTTCACACTAAGTGATTTAAACCACACCTACTTTTCGATTTAGAAATATCATGCGCAACTCATAAAAAAACCTTTATCATTCATAAAAATATGCAGATGCTGAGTAACAACCTAATCAGATATTTTTTTTTTCATTTTTGAAATGTGCATTTGAATAAATACCCAGATCAGGATTGTTTTCAGTCTGTCTAAACCTGAAAAAGAAGTATGTAGCATGATAAAAGACTTCACATACATAAGTCTATTTTTTTATCTATACTAATATTATAAAGCTGAAGAGTTTGTTTGTTTGTTTGATTGAACGCGCTAATCTCAGGAACTACTGGTTTGAAAAATTCTTTTTGTGTTGGGTAGCCTATTTATCGAGAAAGCCTATAGGTTAATAACATCACGCTACTACTAAAAGAAGCGGAGCAGTAATAAAAAATGTTGCAAAAACGGGAAAAATCGCACGGGTAGGCTATTCGATGCGACGGGAAGGGTAGGGGGAACAAGAAATTTAACGCGGATGAAGTCGCGGGCAGAAGCTATGGTAAATAATTTCAATTACCTAGCCTTTTAACTGAATATTTAAAATACATATTCCATTCACGGGCCTTGTGATCATGGTTTTAAACTGTTTTAAACAAATCATCATCATTTCAGCCGTAAGACGTCCACTGCTGGACTTAGGCCTCCCCCGATTTGGGGGCTTTGCCATAATCGCCACGCTTGGCAGGCGGGTTGGCGATCGCAGTATGGTGGTAAAATGCATAGAGAACGCTGCTGCCCATTCTCTAGTAAGTCCCTTAGTCGCCTTTTACGACACCCACGGGAAGAAATGGGAATAAAACAAATACAATAACGTATTTTAACCTCTAAGTCCCTGAGATACCACATTTGGTATCGACACAATGGTTTTTTAATTGTGTCTGTAATTACGGTAATTGACTGGTTAAACAACGAATTTTCGTTTGAAATGGTTTATTTACAGCTGTATATGCAAGTGACATTCTACCAAGTGACAATGCAATTATGAGGTCAACTTTACTACAGTTTGAATTTCTGATTTAATCTTTTCATTTCACTCATATTGATTCTTCACTTATTCAAAGGCTTACCTTCTTTTGTTATCGCTTGATTCTTAAGTGTCAACCCTGTGATTCTACGTAGTACCTATATTAAAGTTTATATCAAAGTTCGTGCCGACGGCGTTTTTATATTGCTCCACACTTGTCGCTACACGCTGATTGCTCTCAATTTATTGGGCATTAATTTACAAGAGCTGTTGTAATCTTAGTTTTATATTGTTCTTGTTTGTGCTTTTAATTATCTGGGAATGAAGAAGCGAAGTGGGTGTAATGTTAAACAAGTAAATCTGGTTTATTTCTTGAATTGTGTTTGCAATTATTGTGCCTTTTTAGGGTTCCGTAGCCAAATGGCAAAAAACAGAACCCTTATGGATTTGTCATGTCTGTCTGTATGTCCGTTCGTATGTCACAGCCACTTTTTACCAAAACTATAAGAACTACGCTGTTGAAACTTGGTAAGTAGATATTTTCTGTGAACCGCATTAAGATTTTCACACAAAAATAGAAAAAAAAAACACAATAAATTTTGGAGGTTCCCCATAATTAGAACTGAAACTCAAATTTTTTTTTCGTCAAACCCTTACGTGTGTGGTATCTATGGATACTTAGGTCTTCAAAAATGATATTGAGGTTTCTAATATCATTTTTTTCCTAAGTGAACAGTTTGCACGAGAGACACTTCCAAAGTGGTAAAATGTGTCCCCCCCCTCCTGTAACTTCTAAAATAAGAAAATAATAAAACTAAAAAAAAATATATGATGTACATTACCATGTAAACTTCCACCGAAAATTGATTTGAACGAGATCTAGTAAGTAGTTTAACCTACTACTAATAATGGTACGGAACCCTACGTGCACGAGTCCAACTCGAACTTGGCCGGTTTTTATCTTAGTGTCGCTTATTAGCCAGCTGTAATTTAGATCTGCGGCTTAAAAAACACTAATTAATCATTTATATGTGAATCAATAAAAATAAACTACTTATCGCAGTAAAGGTTGCATGCACTACTGCTGATCCTGGGTTTTGATTTCCAGGTCAGGGAAAGTGTATTGGATTCTTCCTTCAGGAATTTCTTAGTGGCAACCCGGAGTCTGGTTTTGTGCCCGGATGATGGCAAAAGGCAAGGATGCACTGAAGTTATAAGAAAAGTTCATCGCAAGTACCTTTTAAATTGTATGCACTTTATTACATGCACATGCCATAAAGTGCACAATTTAAAAGTCTCAATTGCCTAATACGTATTTTTGGAGTTGTCAATTTGCCTACAAATACATTAACTTTATTGCATAAATTATAGTTTGTGCGAATTGACTAAGAAGCCATTAAATCCACTACCATAATTACGTTAAGCTACACAGACCACCAATATTCAAATATTAAAAAAAACACCGCTACCAATCACACCGCACCTCTTTCGGGAAACGCAACCCATGTACTTAATGACAATAATAAATGTTTTAATTCGTGTCCACTATAATTTAATAACCCCAGCAGACCACTGGCGATGGCGGCTCAATAATTATTAATTATTCTTTCAAACTGACAACGGTGAATGTTTCATTTTGATAAATTGGAGGCCTCTGCCAATTGCCTTTTATTAGATGTCGTAAAGATATTTATGGTTGTGAAGAACCTTGCGTTTGACAAATATTTAGGTTTGCCGATGGAAAGGTCAATTGAAATACTTTGAAATTTGTTCATTGGGAATCTTAAATTGAATTCTATTGAATTGTGCCTCTTGAAAACTGACTATACGTCACTGGTATTTTAAAGGTCTACTCTAGCTCTACTTTTAGCACGAAACCAGTAGGTTCAGCCGAAAATACAAGCGTTTCCTGCTCCATATTAACTGCAGCCATGTCTAAATAGTGGATCAACTCAACCTATGGCTGTCCACTGCTGGACATGGGCCTCTCCTATGTTGGGCCACAACACAATTATTTTTACCTGGGTGGGAAATCATTAACGTCTCCTGCTCTGAGCGGACCGGGAGGCAAATTTACAAAGGCTATACTATTTTAGTCACGAGTCAGACTCTAATCAGTGAGCTTTTGTTTCTGAATATTACTCGACAATACCTAGTCTATCTCAGTAAAAAAATTGACTCAAATTGACTAGCTTTTTGTTTTGATATTTTCAAAGAAAATGCACGGACAAAATCTAGTACCATTTCAGTCACGCGTGGACGAAATCCCATCCATGGTTAATACCCCGACTCAGAGTACCCCGACTCGGATAGGTTAGGTTAGAAGGTTTAGGTTAGGGAGCGAAGCCGAGCGGAGCTCCCGCCTTAGCCTTCGTGGTTATGTTTTTTTAAACCACCCAGAAATAGGAGCCCCGCGAAGCGGGGCTCCGTCAACCTATCTTAGCCCAGGTGGCAATCAGTTACATACATATTAATTTTGAATACATATTAATCAAATAGATAAGCTTCAATTATAGGTTGATAGTTACATGGCAACTGTTATAATTTTAATTGCTCGTTTCTATTATGTATTTGAAAAACAAAAATAAAACGAATTAACAAACGAGAAGTGCTTTTATTAGGTAAAGAACACTACCCACTTGTTGCGAGTATAAATTTAAAAATATCTCGCCAAAAGCTTAGCTATTCGAGTGATATGTATTATATAGAACTAGATTTTGTCCCTGCATTTTCTTTGAAAATATTAAAACAAAAAGCTAGTCTATTTGAGTCAATTTTTTTACTGAGATAGACTAGGTATTGTTGAGTAATATGCATAACTAAAAGCTCATTGATTAGAGTCTGGCTCGTGACTAAAATAGTATAGCCTTTGTAAATACGCGACCGGGAGGGCTTGTCAGACTTGAACTGACTAAAACCCATGCGTGTTCCTTCAATTGCTAGTGTCAGAGCCACGGTAACTCTTTCGAACAAATCTCACAACCCTGGCAGGCATCGGTCCTAGCGGACCCCTTTAAATTATGCTAACATCTCTTTGAGGCGCGTGTGAAACACACCGCGCCGTCGACTCGGGCCTGGACCTCGCCACCCGTAAGCCTGTGGCTACGGTGGCCGGGAGTCCGTGATAGACTCCCGACGCCCGGGGTGTCTCCTCCTGCGCCAGCTAGGGGCGTGAGGGCGCAGAGACTGCTTCTCCCTCACGCGTTCCGCCTCCTTGCTTACAGATTGCTGAGTTCTATAATTCAGCCATAAAGCCTCCCTGGTATTTGTATTCTAGTCCACATGAAATTATGTAAGTACCACCTGCAATGTGGTAAACAGACAAAAGGTACTTACTGTTTGCTTTCAAGGACCATGGCCTCACAATATTTACAAAACCCCACGATCATTTACTTATACAAAAAATTCCAATCATAATTTAGTTTCTGATTTCTCCAAAGTGAAATATCTTAAATGTTTCCGGGTCGGATCATCAATGAACAACTCTACTTTCATCGCTACATTGATCCCAAATCATAATGATTTTATAACGAACGAAGATAATGTCCTGGTGCGCTTTCTACATCATTTATCGATTTTAAAACATTAAATCTTTGGTAATTGCAGGCTACTAGCGTACTGTGGGAAGTAATTTCATGGTCTATTATGTTACTTTAGAAGAAGTTATAACTGTAATTACGAAGTTATATCTGAGTCCTGTAATTGTTGTAAGAGAAGACTATTATATTTTTGACTAGCCTGTTAGTCTAGTGGTTAGTGACCCTGACTGCTAAGACTGAGATCGTGGGTTCGATTCCCACCCAGGGCAATAATGTTTGTGTGATGAGCACAATCATTTGTTGTGTCTAGGTGTAATTTATCTATAATATGTATGTATTTAGAAATATATAAGTATATTTTTCTGTTCTCTGGTTACCATAGTACAGGCTCTGCCTAGTTTGGGATCAGATAACAGTGTGTTGGTTGTCCAAAGATATATTATATCCAGCTTTATACCAATGATTTTGGACCAGATTTATGTTTACTGCAATCATTCGTGTTATTTATAATATCAGAGAAGCAATTCCCGTACATTTTTAAGAGAGTTCAAAAGCAGGAGGGCGTTTGTAATTCGATTGTATTTTTTAGAACATTACTAAGTGAAAAATATCTTTAATTTCGGAAGTTGGTAGCAAAACACGAAAATACAAAACCGAAATTAAAGTTATTTTTAATGTTGTAGTGTTTTTTTTTTAGAACGTTCTTATTTCAATCCCAGTAGCAATTTGTCAAATATATCTCTAATTAAGTTCCATTTTTGATAAGTTCCATACATTGGTTGTGTTGGCCATCAGACCTATAGTTAGCTACAGTGTTGGCTCTGTCTAGATTTTTTCAATGTGGTAATTTAAAAAGTTAGACGTGTCTACAATGAACTTGTCTTCTAATATTTTACGCAAAGTGAAATGATTTTGATTTACTTATCCTTAAAAAACTATTAATGTTGAAAAATAACTGGTTACCTACAGACAGTTATGGATGGATACACACTATAATTTATTTAATAAACATCATTATGAACAATCACAGCGTCTATTTAAATTGCCAGGAATACGTGTATTAATAACATCTATTAATTAAGCGGCAATAAACGCCGTCCCCAACATAAAAACGTTAAATTATTACCGTCAATAAATATAGACGTTAATAATACATGAACGAGTAATTATTTAAACATAAACCTCATCGAAAGAATCGTTGTACAATCGTAAAATAGAACCGATTAAAAATAAATGCTGAATTTCTAAATGAAACATCACTATAACTCAAATTCACGATGCATTTACAGAAAAATAAGAAACGAAATTTGAAAAAGGAACGTCATAACATAATTCACGGCGATCTATTCACGAAGATTCGTTACTTCGAATCGATTCATCGGATGTTTACAGCATATCGGTATTGCTGGTATCGATGATCGGGTATGGGTATTATTCTTAAGATTTATTGAGGCTATTCGATTACAAATGTGATGTAATTGGTGGAGGCGCGTTGAGTAATTACCTGATCATGTGCGTCGTGTTACGTGGATAGGCAGAGGTAATTAACTGTTAAATTGACTTTGGGAAACGAGAATCGAGTAATTCTTTTCCTGTTTGATAGATAATCATGATTAGCTTTAATAGAGATCTATTGTACCAACGCGAACGCTGTTGAGTTGTTTCGATGTTTCGTCACCAAGATAAAAAACGGTGGATTCACTTTTGATTATACATTTTCAATACAACGATCACGTTATTATTTTTTAAGACCCATTAAAGCAGGTTAGGACTTGTAACGTAAAATTGGACTATCCTCTTGCAGCTTTTATCCGTTTCAGAACTCGGGTCAGTACACTTCTTCTCGAAGTCACCAACACCAGCACAACGAAAAATCATGCTTTATACCGTGATGAACAGTTTAGTCACCAGTATAAACAGCCAGGATAAGCCCCTCTGACAGAACAAATAACCTAATACCAAGGTAATCCATACTATCCATACTTCCATACTATCCATACTATCGATACTAATATTATAAATGCAAAAGTAACTCTGTCTGTCTGTCTGTCTTTCTGTCTCGCTTTTCTGCTAAAACTACTGAACCGATTTAAATGAAATTTGGTACACAGATAGTTTAGAGCCTGAGAAAGGACATACGCTATTTTTTATCCCGGTAGTTTGTGCCCGCGGGATAAATTCTGACCTCCACGCGGGCGAAGCCGCTGGCAAAAGCTAGTAATTTATAAAATACTAGCTGAATATCACGGTTTCAGCCATTTGTATCTGTTATCCCGATATTAGAGTTCAGACTTTGGTCTGAGTCCGAATATCAGGCTAGAAAAGTATCCTATGTCCTAATCCAGTTATTATCATGGTCTAGCCATGCGCCGAATTTCATTCCAATCCGTTTATCTTTTTAATATTATTATATATTTTAGATTTGCAGTTAGGAAAAGGTATGGCGATTATAGCAAAAACATGAATAGATTTTAATAGAGCTAGTTTTTGCATGACCAAGTAATAAAATCATTGACAGAAATATACTAAAAACGGTACTGAGAAAGAAATACGTATAATGATGAATCTGTAGTGAAAAAATGAATAAGGAACCAAATGGAAGTCTGATTAATGACTATAAAAAGTTTAATTAATTGAATAATGTTCAATAACAAACAAATTAATGATTACACATAAAAACACTTAGATTTGTAAATACTTAATGATAGGTATGGTTTATTTCCTACTTACTTATTAGTCACTGTCATGTCATTAAGTTTACTTGAATACGTTCGCATGGATGTAAATATAAATATTGTGCCGGGATTTTACCGCGCACTGGACCACTAAAGCTTTTACGCTCGAGCGGCATGTTGCCGACGGCAAAGGTAACTGCTGCTGTTGTTACAGTCAGCGGCAGCCGTTGACGCGTCGACGGCAGCCGGCGACATGCCATCTTCAAAGATCAGCGTCATCATCGCGTGTCAACGGATGCAGTTACCTGCTGTGAGCTGTAAGTCGCCGAGAATTGATAATCGAACAATGATTTTTCGATGCGCTGGAATGCACTCTGTTGGATTTCTAATGCTCAGTTCAATACTGAAAATTGAAACTTCACTGCACGATAATATCCCGCCGCGATATTTTTACGTCTATCCAAACGTAGTCTTACTTTTATCAATTCAAAGTTAGGTTCTATGTAAATATAAAGTAAAGAAGAAGAGAAGAGAGAGAGTAAGTGAATTAATAGTAATTGTTAATAGTTAGGTAGGGGGCTGAATCTGAGCTCCAATGTAGTACACAGTTGTATTATATATTTTCTTTATCCTATATAAGGTGTATCTATTCATACACGAAATATTTTAAGAGGTACACCTGTAGGTGGTAAAGAAGCTATAGAAGCAAAAAGATTTTTTTTATCTAAGCGTTTTTGAATTTTCTTAATTATTATAATTTTAAAACTGCTTGAGTCGTTTTGCATAAAACCTTTACTCCAAATTCTATGAATGGCCCGCCTGACGCTGCGAGGGCGACGACCGGACGGCACGAGCATGGCCGTGGTGTTTCGGGCCGTAAAAAATAAGAAGGAGGATTTCTTATGTGCGTCAAAAAATTTATAAATATTAAATTAAAAAAAAAAAACCATTATAATTTTTTTTTCGTTGCTGTAGCTTCTTTACCACCTACAGGTGTACCTCTTAAAATATTTCGTGTATGAATAGATACACCTTATATACATATATAGTCAGACTTTAATTTTCACTCTGTTGCTCTCGGTAAGAGAGAGTGGGCCATTATCAACCACGCAGGCCCAGTGCGGGTTGGTAATTGCAACATGTCTGTATTGTTAATCCTACGATATGCCGCTTTACTATATTTTTTTTCTTTATCGTATTGATAGAAGTGGTGATGTTATAATTTACCTACTAACTGGCCATCAGCACTGAGCGTCCACACCTCTCTTAACTCTATATCGAATTATAATTTACTAGCTTCTCCCCACGACTTCGACCGCGTCAAAGTTTTTTTGGAACTTCATTACTGTGATGCTAGATGGCGTTGAAGTAGCTAGATTTTGAGATTTTTTGACAAACAATTTTTGTATCTTTCATAAAAAAAAATTTTTTTCTTCATAAATAGTATCCTATGTTACTTCTAATAACTCCAATAATATGTGTACAAAGTTTCATGATGATCGGGTTAATAGTTTTTGCGTGAAAGCGTAACAAACAAACTTACATTCACAATTATAATATTAAGTAGGGATTTCTAAATCATCTTGGTTTTAGGTCACAACAAAATCAAAACACAACAGATGACATTGGTCCCCAAGTTTAAAACCCTAACCGCAAGGTATTATCTAAAAGATTATATGTGCTCTGTTAATACCTTCGGAGGTGCAATCAAGGTTCATTATGATCGTGATTAGTACGGCATGAGCACCGAACCCTAGCATTATGTGTGGTTAGGGCACATTATGCGCAAGAGTGGCTGGTGTTCAATCTTGTGTATCTCGGCGTTTGTGGTGTGGGGTAAGCAAGATTTTAAGTATAGTAAGGTAACGTTGTGGAAGAATCTGGAAGATTCACTAAAAATACTCGGTATTTTTTTGTTAAAATTACGTTTGTGTCTAAGCATGGAATCGGTTTCAATTGAGAAAGAAATAGGTCGTTTTTTCGCTATTTTTGTTATAAAAACTGTCATGACAAATCATGATCATGAACCACTGAAGAAAATGCGAGCTAAATAACAAGGAAAACAACCCATAGTTTCATCCTGGTTAAAATACTAGTAGTAATAGGTAATATTTATTTTCTTTTTTCTAGAAAAACTCCATTACATACGAGCAGAAATCATTAATACCAGTAAAATCGTGACCAACAATAACTACGTACAAAGTTGCCAATGACGTACTGAAGTTGCTAAATAATAAATGAACATGTTCGAGTAACCTTTGATTATAGGCCGTATACTTAGGTTCAGAGCAAATTACAGAGTCGGCAGTAATATAATATTAAAGCTTATTAGCAGGTAAGTTTGAGTTCATGGAAGGTCTAGTCTAGATATAGCCCGGAGCATCGGCTGTGTTAAATAATACAAGATACTGAAGAGACTCCTTTGAGATACCAGAAAGTATTGAACAATATGTTCTATTAATTAAGGAAATGAGGATAGACTATACATAGTCTGTCATAGAATTGAATTAAATGAAACATAATCAAAATACACAAATTGGATTTAATATGTCTAAGCTAACACAAGAAATACCCAAAAAAAAAACAAATTTGTGTCAGACAACCCCGGATATTTCGAAAATACAAACAGAAAAATAAATAAAAACTGACGGATGCAGAACCCCTTCCTTTTTGAATTCAGTTAAAAAATAAAGAATTCATCATCTGCCTAGCCTATTCCCAACTATGTTCAGGTTGGCTTCCAGTCTAACCAAGTAGAGCTGAAACAAAATAAGGAATTATGACCTTGAAATACTATCGAAGTGAGCTCTATAGATCACGATGCTTACTACGTGTGATCTAATTTAAATTATTATTATTAATCCGTAAAGCATCCTATTCATATTTAATAAGGTTACCCGTAGGTTCAGTCCAGATGTTATAAATTAGAAATTCTCGAGTAAATTAAGTATTGTGCTCTAAGCTTCACAACAAAGGTGATGAAATGCAATTTGAGTTGTGTCAATACATCGAAATTCAACCCTCGGGATAGATTTAATCCTTCAAAGGCAAACAAGAATAAACCCGGAAAACAGAGTTATCGATAGACCCCTTTCGAACGCACTCAATAAGACTGCCTGCAAACATTTATTCAAATGCTTCCATTGTTTTGACAAAACAAATGCAAAGCAACTCCAACGGAATAGAAGAATTTAATGACTAGCCGAATTCAAGTTTATTCTAAATATTTGACGAAGTATTTGTTTGAAATCAAAATATTTATTTTTCTTCGTTTTAATGGAGTGTAAATTGCATCCGCGTGTTTACCATACAATTTAATAATTGCTTTGTTTCTGTGGTCGTTGATTTTTATTTGTAGAGTGAGATCACCTGTGAATATGTGATTGGCTTTTGTTTGTTTTCTGTTGGTTGGGCTCATAATTATTTTGATTGATTTTAAAGAATGATTGGCACAGGTTCAAAATGAAAATAAAACAACAGCTGCAAACGTCATAGTGGGTCATGAATACAAATTGAATAGAAAGTATTACAAGGGTCACTTCCACCATCAAATACATATAATATACGAATCAAAGGAGTAAAGAAAGTTAAATAAATTGCTTAAAGTATGAATACCAGTAGCAAAAGAAGTATCAGGAAATGTTGAACAAGCTCAAATCTGCAATAATTTACGTTATGAACGTCAAAAACAAAATTAAGAGGATTAATTAAAAATTAATAGGTACTCATAACATTAATTCAGAAGCGGAGTAATGGGTGTCTCACCCTAAATTTAGTGAAAGCTGTAATATATGGACGAAAGTATACATTAAATTTAAACTGATAGAAATCAAAAGATGAAGTCATTATGGCTATTAAATTGGTAAGAGTTGGATTTTGCCGCTATTAGTGATTTAGCAAGACTGAAATTGGTTTTGACGCTTTAAATAGAAAATCTAGAAAATTTTATTGTTTGTTTATGCAGAAATGATAAATATAGATGCAAATTGCAAATAAAGAAAGAAAACAAAACAAAACCAGGTTGGAATTAATGTGGTTTTGGAATGCATTTTTTATTCTCTTAAGTAATCTAGCGAGACATCACACTGAGATTATCAAAATGGCGGGATAAAACTGATCTTGGCCTGAAATCGCCAATATACTTTAACATGTCCTCAGTAAATAGAACAAACATTCAATTTCAAATACTTCGTTTCATTAAGAGCAAACCGAAATAGTGTGTGTTCTCACACTTTACTCAGAATTAACACATAATTGTAAAACCCAACTCATTTGCTGTATTATAACTAGCCACCACTTCACAAAAACTCATACATTTATTAATTTAATCAGCTCCACAAAGTCACGACACGAATAAAAATAAAAAAACAACAAAGTCGTCCTCACTTTGATATTTATTTTATTCGAACGTGGATTTTATGCGAAAAACCATGAATCACTGAAACACGTACTGAATTATTCGTTTCATAATTCTGCTGGAACTCTTCAAAGGGATGTCGAATGAAACAAACAAGTGAATCGTCTGTCATAGAGTTTTCGTGCTTTATTTTTACTTGTTTTTTATTTTTCATCAATTTGCAGTCTGAGCTTACGTTTTTTTCATTTTAATGCAGTGTTTTTTGAAAAGTTGAAAACTGTGATGAAACCTGGTAGTGGTTCGGGGATTTAATTTAATACAATATAGATTTGCTACATCTAGGTAGTAAGAAACGAGACTAAATTACAAAAATTATTACATGTCAAATGGTAACTCTAAAAACAATGTTTAACAAACCAGAAATAAGTCAGAATCCTGAGTCCTTCAAGGTGAAAACAAATAATAATTATAAATACTTCCAGCTTAATCTTAAAAAAGAAACGAATGAATCTTAAAATTTGGATAAAGAAACGGAAGCAATTGCAATAAGCTAGACAAAAATGTGTTTTTGTTATTAACGCATATATTGAAGCAACTAAAGCAAAGCGTCATAGCTTTGAAGTAAAGTTTCCGGCGACTGAGTCAATAGCAATTTGTCAAAAGTTAAATTGAATCTCTGCTCGAATTCTCTGCACAATAATCCAAAAAATATTCTAGCATCGTTAATATATTAGGTATATAATATCAGTCTTCATCTTTAAACGTATAACATCTTCTACCCACAATTACCGCCCAGATGGAACATAGTAAATTACTACTGGAACCACTTCTACGTCAACCATTTCCTTGATAATTTCATCAGATAGTTTTAATTCCGTGAATTTATTGTACAGATGAACAGTTCCGATGATTTGTAAATAAGCGAGAATAAACTATTACCCGGCTCTACATTTATAGTGAACATAACAGTGTTTCTTTGATGTCACTTTTTTCTTTGCAATAAATTTTTCAACGTAACATAAAGAGAGCTCCACGCGTTATTAGACATGGAAATCGTTTTGGGACACACGGCTGGGAGAGTTTAGGATAAGCGACCAATTCTAATATAAATAAAATTGCTGTTTTCACACATTACTGTACTAGAACAAAAGCAAATATGTTCTCTTTATTGAAATACAAATTTTGCGTAATATAAACTATGTAAGTGTGAAAATGTAAAAATATTACACATGAAATAAACAGTATACAACATCGACGCTAACCAAGTTTAAGCCTAAACAAATCTTTAAAAGTTTTCATGTCTTTATAGAAAAAAGCAACGACCTACGTCATAAATTATAAGAAAATACAGCATAAACATGAAAAGACAACAACTGTCATAATAATTATAGTACAATAAAAAGCGAACTAGGAACATAACAGTAAAAACAATACTCTTCCAAGAAGTTAGACCATAAATTCAAGTCCAGTTAGACAAACATTTCGCTTAATAAAACATACAATACATAAACTTCACGCAGACAACAATTTGTCATGAAATTCACGATGCGTTTGAAGTTGGTTCGTTCTCTAACGTGTCCGTGAGTCGCTATGGCTTCACACGTTGCCTCTTCAAGTATAAATCTGCCTTTACAACTGCATAAATTTGTCGATGGAGAGATTTTCGTATCCGGTCCGACTTTATTCGCCCCGCATCCTGTTTGCTGTATAACAACGATTTTCTAGGAAACTTCGGCATCGATAAATAAAAGAGAACTCTATATCGCTCGTAAGAAGTCAATATTATCAATTGAAGTTTCACGATTCGAATGATCGATATTGGAGTTGCTTTCGACTATATCGGATGCCTTTGAGGATTGATGCTGTGTTTGCTGTGTTGAAATTGCAATTGAGTGTCTGTTCGAAATGAGTTTTGTGTTTAAGCGATCAAATATGCTGGTATTAAGTATTAATGAGATCGTTATCGGGATGCGTACAAGACTAGTGGCTCTCTGTTAGTATTAGTTTAATATGAATGTGAGCGTTTCATATTTCTTCGAGTGAACGGACTGTAACGACATTTTCTTTATAAAGCTACGTTAAAAATTTTACCATAATTGTGTGATACACTTATTGCACTTTATTTTGCATAGAGATAAGTTGTCTTTACTTAATTCCTGCCACAGATTGATTAGTCTGTCATTGGCCACGTTACAAGTATTTTAGCCCTAATTTTTGTTTCTATTTTTATACATCACACTTTTCTTTAAGTACGTATATGAAACAGCTTCAACCAAAGCCAATAAATCCATAAACCTTACACATCATGCATCAAACAAGACAAATTATTTTGACACATCATTCAAAGAAACTTCCGAGTCATTATCGCATAGTACCGAACTTTGCTTGCACTCGCTAATCGCATTAGTCTTGACAGTGATCCGTTCGACATGGAGGGTAGAACAGAGGTGGAAACTGATCCTATTATAGTTAGAAGAGATGGGAATGTGTGTGGCAAAGATGGATGAAGGTTAGTAAGGGTAGAAACAGTAATGATAATTGAGAGAGCATTTTGGTTTTGAATTTTTTGAAAAGTAGGAATAAAAATTTAAGAAATACATTCGAATCATCACACGTCCTTATTCTTTTTCCGAAAACAAGTTTTAGATTCACAGTGAATGAAAAATATTGGATCACCCTTAGTTATTAGGCGGAGCCATGAGTAGAAAATCGAAAAGTGAGCTTTTATGAGGCAATATACATATTTACGTGTTGCGTAGTTTTAGTATTAACTGGCGTAAGCTAATTATTACACTGTTCTATCTCCTTCAGACATACTGACACCTGATTCCATCTCTTTTGATTTGGACCGTTTGATTTTCTTGACCTTAAATTCAGCTACGTCATAGGCACATTTTCTTGATAACTTTTTAAATAAAACATCAGCCTTACCACCTCCAAATTTCCTCGCTCTTTCACCTTGACGTCATAGACATTTTTTGATTAACGATCCATCTCGGGTCAGATCTCCATTGTGCCCCTTTGAAATTCCGACACTCATTTATCAAGCTTACTGTTCGTTCTGAAAATTAATGCGCTGGTACAATTTATAGACTCTTGATGTGGGACATGACTTTCATATTAATATTTGTGGATATATCAATCATCTTAGCACAATATAAAAGTTTTTTGGAGCAAGTATTTGATTAGGAGTTGGCAAACGATTTAATTGCCTGTTTGCTTATCATGAGCAAGCATAATTAAATGTTTTAAAAAAGCAAGAGGTTAATTATCATAGCTTTGTCAATATATTGCGCACTATCTAAATCTTTGATGACGTTAAGTGTTATGCAGCTCTCAGAACTTCACAAACTAAAGCAAACTCTGCAGGGTATATAGAAAATGAAGACTAACATTCCGCCGTCTATCAGATTTAAACTGAAAAAAATTGGCACACATCTTCCAGATGTAATACCTTACAATGTCTGTCATGAACAATGTAACCGACAACGATTAAGGCAATTGAGGTTACCACCTTTAATGTGGTTATTAAGTAAATTATAGTTGTCTCCCTGTTATTACTCATGTACTAGACTAGTGAATTTTGACCTCAGTTCATTATTTATACAGGTGGATTAAACTGCAGTAATGACCATTTATTTTGGTGGAGTTATTTTTCTTTCCTTGTTTGTGTTTAAGAACTCCAAAGTGGCCATGTACGTTCACGGTTTAGTGCATTTCTAGTTTAATGTGATGTGACTACTATTTGAACTTTACAAGTTATAATGACCTCAGCTTTTTGTCGGGTGTACAATCACGTGATACTGCGTAACCCTCTGATATTATGTTTTGATAAAAAGCCTGCTTCACTACCTTTTGAAAAGTGGCAGTCACAATAATTATTATCAATATTATCTGACAGAAGTTTTAGCACTTTTTCTGTCCCACTTTCTAAATAATTTTTGTATTAATATGTAGTATGTGCAGGTACTGAAAGACCAGAAAGTGATGTTTACTCCAAAAAGTTCTGAAAATCGCTTCTCCCCCAGCCATGAGTCGATAACTTAAAGCTGCCTTGAAAGCGGCGTCGAGCGAAATTTACGCGAACACTGATTTTGACGTATCGCCTTATGGGGTGGTTTTCGTGAAAAATGATTTACCGGTGCCAGGGAGAACACTGTTCTTGCTTTTTGAAAGAGATCTAAATGCTTTAGCAATTAATACTCAGATTTGTTTCTTAAGTTCTATGATATAATTCATTCACTATTAAATTGTTTTTGGTGTTCTGAATTTTAGGTTGATTTACTAGTAATAGAACTGAAACTTATTAATCGAAGATTTCTAATAATCTTTATATTAATTTGTTTTTAAAAGATCATTAAAAATTGATTCATGCATTTTAAATTCACATACAATCTAAGCTATAATTTATTGCACTTTTTGTGAATTCATTCTATAATTAGCATTTATCTATAAATCAACTAAATTAGTATATTTTAATTAATAGTTTTGATTACTTCACCAAATAATATAATAATATATATTGTAATATCTTAGGAAAACCAACACAACGTTACCTGATCCCCTTATAAACATACATACTTATATATTTCTAAATACATAATGATTATAGATAAATTACACCCATACACAGAACAGATGATTGTGCTCATCACACAAAGATTTGTTCTGGGTGGGAATCGAACCCACGACCTCAGTCTTAGCAGTTAGGGTCACTAACCACTAAACTAACAGGCCAGTCAAAATAATAATACTATCAAAATTGTTTTCACCCTAGTTACACTTTTAGTAAATTAAAATAAGCTTAATAATATTATAATTATATCTGTAACTGTTAGTGTCATGGGTACATAATTCTGTTTAACTGGTGTTTTTACGTAAAGAATGGTAAACAATTACAAAAAATCAAAATAAAACTTGAAATGAGATCAAAGAACTAACATTGCTAAAATAATATCACTGAATTATATATTTGCATATCATCTACCAAAACTATTCTGTATTACAATCATACTGTATCATTAAATCTCTCACAGTATCCCACTTATGCCTGCGACAATAATTGCTTCCACAGTCTTGGCGTGTTTGCAAACCACACATCTAACCGTCCATCCGACTTCGAACTAAAGTCTATCAGAACGTGCGTCTATTCATTACCAGTCGACTCCCAAGGCACGAGAAACATCGAAGGCAGGTCAGGCCTGAATTAATCAACTCACGCTTGCTCGGTGTCACTTGACAACCGCCTGTCCAGACCAACAGTTCTACCACAAACTTGATAGGAACCTTAAGGATGTGCAAATAAGAGTGGATTTAGATTGGATTTTGAACAAGTAGCTGGTTCTACTCAATGTGTACTGTCACGGAAATGTTGGGTAGCATGTTAGTAAACAATTGCATGAGACAGTTCCGCTTGATTGATATGGTGTACGTATATGGAAATCTGTTCTATAGTTTTAATGAAGTATCTAGATGCAAGTAAGCTTTCGGGTTTTTCACGTACAAAAACATTTTGCTTCGTGAAACAATGATGAGAAACTGAAGAACATTTTGGACTTAAAGATTCTCAAATGGTTATGGTTCAGGTTCAGGTTCAACCTGAACCTGAACCCTGAACTTGTAATACAATAAATAATAAAAATTTTTGATTATTTATTTTATTACACGAATTAAAACCGGAAGTAAATGAAGCTTTCAGTAGATTAATCATGATCAGTTCCTATAAAACGTACAACAAAAATCTAATAACCACCATCGCCATTAAAGTAATCAACTCGCAATGACAACGCTAAAACTCACCCCCGAAGTGTTCGCATTACGGGCCCGTCTCAAAATAAACCAAACAGTATTAATCATACTTCCCCCTCCCCCCACTCCTAGCGCGTACACGATAATGATATATGCGATATTTGATGATAAACAATCAGGGTCATTTATTATCTGTCCGTTATTTGACAGGCGGTAGGCAGATGTCATTTGTCATTTTCCACGATCCGTGGGTCCCTTCGTTACGCCGCCGCCGCCTCCGACAGTGGTTAGCTACCAACAGATATAGTTCAACACCGTCAGGCAAAAATTCCATCTAAAACAACGGCGTTAGGGTCCGATTTAGACTGGGAAAAAAATCAATCTTGATTGTTTTCAGCATGAACGATTATGATAGATGAAAGAGTTAGCGCACACACAAAGCCGATGAAATTGTATCGACTGTTGAACTTTACGTTCCTGTGGATAAGGTTGGTTTTTGTAAAAACAATCAAGGAGTAGTCCCTGCCTCAGAGAAACGTGTTATTGAAGATGAAACAGTAATGGATGGGGATACGGAATGCGTGAATGCTGTCGGAGATGTATTGTTATCTGCCTTGTTTATCGCTATACGAAGATCGTTTCTTTAAATAATTACCTTTTAAAAAGTATATCCCGTCCGTGCTACTGGTAATATATTCATTATATCTGACATCTTACAAAGCGCCATTGAAATAAATAAAAATATTTTATAGTCGGACAGAGATCTCGATAGGATCGTTTCTTTAAGAAGACATATTTGGAATTGTGACTGAATCATTAACGTCTGAATCATTAAGGATCGTTTTAATTTGTTGTCGAAAACATTCTGAGGTTTTATGGCTTGCTCCTCGACCCACGCTTGCGGTAAACATTCTCGCGTAAATACCAATTAAGATTTTAAATATAGTGTTAAAGGTGGCATAAAATGTATTGACAGAACTTGCGAGGTTCAGTGGCCAATAACTCAGACAGTTTCGTAATGCGAAATGCTTGTTGAACATTTTTAAAGGCAAATGTATGTGAATAAATTTAGGGTCGTTCCCACGGGATGTCACGTCGTCTGCGGATGTGTCTAGTAAATCAAAATGTTTAATTTCCACAGTGAAACAACGAGCATTGTGCGGTTCACCCCTTTTTAAAAGGATGTTCGCTCGTTCATGTGTTTAGTCTTTCCGTTTTATATATTGCGGCGAAAATTTTTATTACCCTTGCTTAACCAAAATTTATCGTCCAACTTTTAGATTTTGTAAGTAGATACTTTTTTGGTTTTTATTATTGCAAATGATTTATTTTTAATGTCGTCTGACTATCAACCAGTGTCAATGAATCAGCCTGTGCTTTACTAGTCTCTAATACCCATAATAATCGCATTATAAAATTTTATACATTCTAATATTAACAAAGCTATAATTTATTTACAACATCATCAAAGCAGACACCCAAATCAAATCCATTATTTGCATTACTAAAAAATCTATTATGTGAAGCGGCCTCTTCCGTATCGCCAATTCTAGCCCTTAATTCCCAAAACGGGTGCGCTCTTTTAAAATATTCAATAGAATGTACTGTGGATGCTGCTTCGCTGTCAAACGCATTACTTACTTCATTACTCTCACCTTGACGTGCCTGTTAATCTTTCATTGTGTTTGGATAAAAAGAAGCTTAAACGTGTTTTTTATTGAATTTTTTTTAAGCTTTCCTTTTAATGGTATTGTGTGAGTTGCGCGTTTGTATTGATGGGGAAGACGTTCTTTTTGTTACGCTTACCTTGGTAATAAGTTAGTGATGGATACTGAAATAGTTAATCGCTTTGAAAGCTGATGAGATATTGTATGATACAATGATAGGGCTCGATAACGAAACGAATAAAAAAATGGTGACAATAATAAGTCTGTTGTTACAACTTCTATAATTGTAATGAATTATATTAATAAAATACCATATTTTACTCAGTCAAATCATGAAGATCAGCATAAACGAAGCTCTCAACAATGCAGACCATAGTATGTAGCTGCTTATCCTACGTAACGAAAAGGAACAGCAAATAAATGGAAAGTAAAGTACAGAAAAACAACAGTCTTGCTCAGCTCACTCTTGTCTCCTAGTATCAGAAGTAGGTAATCTAGTTCCTTCCAGATATACATATAGCAAAGGGCTCTAAACGCGCAGGCAATTTTTCGAAAGCACCTGACAGTGTCGATCCATCGTACAGAGGCTGTATAAAAACGTCAGACAGTGCCGACACTGACTATGATCAAGTATGTCTGTTTACTACTAGGGTTAGCCGAAGACTACATTTATTTTTAAAATAAAAATCTCGAAAGTGAAAATATCGGTGAAAACGCAAAGAAAATTTTTGAGTAATATATCTTTGGAAAGTTATACTAAATTAATCGACCGTGAAAATTTTTGGGTATAATATTCTTAATTACTTAAATTAACTACTTATTATAACAAAGTTAAAAAAAAAACGTAATCAATAATTAATTTAATTGTAAATGTAACTATAAATTAAAATATTCTAATGTTTGTACATAAGTAATTTCGCAAAACGATAAATTATTCAGCATCATTAACGTTATCTATAAAAATTGAACTTTACAACTGAATATTAACAAAATTTCTGTATCCAAATGATAAATGCATCATATAAATTATAATGAAATTTAAATAATGTCTGTTGATTCTTTAATAGGATGGAAACGTGTAATTAATTAACAGTGTCGCTAACAAATTTTGTCTCCAGCCGACAGTCGGACAAAAACGGGGCATAATTTATGTGTGTAGCAGCCCTGTTCCGCCGCCCCCCTCCCGTGCCCCTCGCCGGCAGGTTGAAAGAGTCACGGCACGTGATTGATGACGGGCCCTCCACGCCCACGCGTCCTAACAACCGCCTAGAACTGACAAACTATCGCATTGTTGGCCGCAGGAAATCATAAGGCGATTGGCTTCGAATTTATTGCCTTGTTGGGACCATGCGTTTAGTTACGACCGCTGAACGTGAGGGACGGTCAGATCATAATCTCGATTAACACGGTGATTACTCGTAGTTTAAACATTAATTAAATAAATGATATATCGAACTTGATCAACTTCGAAAGTTCTCAATTATATCGAGTAAGATTTAGTAGATATGTGATGATCAAATCTGGTTCTGGTCTAAGGCTTCCAAATTCTACGCCGACACCCTAATAGAAAACAGTGCGATGACGAGCATGTTTTGTGTCAAATCATCGCATAATGAAAAATATGAATCAGTTGAGGGTCCCGACCACATTAATCTCGGCTTGTCCACATGAAATTCGTTTCTAGACATTTAAATACAAAGGTCGATAGAGTGATAAATTATGAATGAAATAACAATTCAGATTTCAATAGCATCAGTTCGTGTTTGGAGTTGAACAACAAAAAGCGCTTGTGTGTACAACAATAGAACTATAAATATGGGTTTCTGTTGCGTTGTGCTTTAAGCTCGGTTCGCCTTCCGCTCGATACGGCTCAACGACGTTTTTATCTTCATTGTTATCGAGAAATATATTAATTGCCATTGCTGTCTAAGGCGATACAACCCTGAGTGAAATTTCACCGAGAGCAATAATTTATGCATATGAAGCGGACTCAGGCACGCCGCCAGCCCGCGATAGACCGCTCCGCGTTATATCTCTAAATGCATCTGACACAGTTAATCCATATAAAGTTATTATTGCCTCGCCTTTCAACCGACTTAATTGGCCGCTACCGGCTAGTGTAAACTCATGTGTTAACGATAAAGTAACTGAATAAATTGTGGTTTTAAATACTGTTCACGTTCGTTGCTCACGAATGCGAATTGCACGCCCGCTTGTTTTTATTGCCCTCGTGTTTACCTAAACGATTTTTCCTTCGCAACGCTCGTAAATATGGAATACAAAGGACGCACGTTCTTTATGCGATCTTGATAATATTGTTCTCGGTTCTTCGAGTTGAAATTTTAATTTGTCAGAAAATTTTAAGCCAAGTTTAATCTTCTTACGTCGGGGTGCCGTCCGATGTCCCGAATTAGTCCGCCGAGGCGTGTAGGCCATAGATTAAGTCGGATCTCGCGGCGAGACCGTTGCCAACGTCTCAATAAGCCGTTCTACATTTTTACGGCCCCTATATCCGTTTCGCTGCGTAAATACACTTAATGACCGACATTTCGTGAACGCTTTTATTGTGAAGTTTTTATTATCGAGAAAATCATTTGTTTAGTCTACGTACGGTTATTGCGAGGCAGCTCAGTGCGTTTCGGGGTTTATTAGGGTTACTTTATTACCCTTTTATACTCCGTCTTTAATACAGAAACATAGCCTGCGAGCTTTAAACCGTCTGAGCGGCCGGATGGTGATAATTAAATTTGATTTTGATCTGCGAATATGATTACATGTTCCGTTATTACGTTGTAATCTCAAAAGCCTTTTTTTACTCCCAAAAAGAGTTACGACCGAATCATGAATGTTGGTCGCTGATTATTTCCTTAATGGTTCTCGATTAGAATTTTTTATCGGTTACGTAGTTAGAAACATCTAACGAGCGATATCGCCGATCTAAACGCGTGAAACAAAATCTGTGTAATTTAAACCCATGGAATTTCCGTCCAATACACAAATTAATGTATTCGAGCAAAAAGTCAACACCGTAATCTTGCCGGCCATAAAGCAGTGTCAGAGCACTATAATAATTTAGAAACAGTCTATTAAGTGAATCTTTATGATAATGTTGGAACAGAAGTCGCGGCCGCGAACGGGCTGCCTGTTATTTTGATACATTATCATATTTAAACAATTCAGATGATAATAGACACGTCGGGCGAAACCCTTTGGTAATATAAATGGTTGTATTATTATTTATTTATGGGTTTCCTTCCTCTGGGCCGGGGGCGATGTGGCATATTTCATTGAGCGAAAAAATGCTTCGAGTCGTGAGTTTATACTGGCTGGGATCCGGTTTGAGTACCTGAAACGACTGACTATAAGCTTGTTGCCGCAATAATAAAGATTTATGCGACATTCGGCGGTAGCGTGTTTTGTTCTGTTACGAGCCGATTCGCTTTCTGAAAGATCAATAGCGCTCTTTATTGTATACGGTGAATTATCGTCATCGAGCGTTCTTTTAGCTTCGACTATAAATTCTTTGGCCGCATTCGATATCTTATTATCGCCTCTTACATCTTCACCGTCTTTACGATTGGCGTTTTGTTTCACTTCAATAGCGTTAAGTTCATGTTTTACGATTGTTACTTCTTAATAGTTCGTGTCTTTTATCTTTTATTTGTTATTGATTGCGAAACTGGTCGAGGTGATTTGTAATCTTCGTCGTGAAAGTTATTGTGTGGCAATTTACATAATTGATTTTCGATAATGGTGTTTTTTGTAATTTTCAATTAAATAGTTTTTATTTCACAAAAGGCAGTTCTACTTTTTAAATATCAACATAGTCATCTTAAAACAATAACATATTCTCAATTCAAATCATAATTTTTCTTAGATAAACCCACATCAACCTCCACACATAGAAACAAACAATTAGATTTGCATGCAACTCCCAACAATTACTCGCAATAAAAATATCATCACCATTGTAAGCGTCTTGACTATCATTCTCATGTGGACTAGAGCGCACTGTAATTTTTTCAAGTAATCTCATTATTACGTACTACACCACGGTGATTAAACAGTTGATTTATGGCATATGCAATTTGCATCGGACTCGATGGCTTTTTGCTCCGAAGCCGATGATTATCGTTCGTATCGTGTCGATCTTAATGATAGTTATTTCATGACCCGCCAAGCTCGCTCGGAGACGTTTCATTAAAACCCTTTACATACATTATTTCGACGAATGTGTCTGATTATGTTAATGCCTTCCTTTGCTCGGTATCTTGTAATGGATTGTTTGGTTTTTGTGTAATTACATATGACGATTTATTTGTTGTGTGTTGGTAGTAGCTTTCTTGCTTCTTACTTTACACTGTTCCTATATCAACAAGTGAACCATTGGTAATGCATGGGAGCACGTGACAGTAGCGTGTTTGTTTGGAAGATGTAATGTTAGACAGTGTACTAGCCGTTAGTATTACGTGCAGACATGTCAGACATGACAGGCCGTTTCCTTGCTGATGTCCAACTTGCAATGGATATGTTGCACTTATGTTTTTCCTTTTGTTGGTATGAGACAGAGACTTGAGTTGGCATTTGGAAGTAAAATGCACATGCTAAATTGCTAAGACATGTCATAAAAGGGTATTCAGTGATAATAAAGTAATAAAATGAACGTGGTGATGACTTCCTTCCTTTGTTTGTTTTTGTTCTTTGTAACACGTTGCATAACCCACATTACGGCAAGCGTGTCAGAGGCTTCTACGTATACAGTTCATATTAATACTAACCATCAATAATAAATGAACAAAAAAAAGTTTCAGCCATATTGTAGCTAGCATAACCTAAATATATCTACACATAACGAGGATGAACAACAGTATTACTTCTGGTATCATATTTATCTACCTATTCCCTGTTCTCTCACGACTGTCTGTTGCAGTGATTTGAAAGATCAACCTCGTCATCCTACCACCAACATCGGCAAATTGGACATCTACGACAACTTCACATTAGATACTGCCCAAGCCCAGGTCTAATATTACCACCAGTCCAGCTATAATTCCACTATCATAATTTTCACCCATTGTCTTGCAACGTGTTACAGAACACGTGTTAGCAAAGAGCGTGACAACTTCGGTGCGTGCACATAGATAATATCGTACATAAAACAAAATGGCGCGACGCTAAATTTATGAATCGGCCGGAGCTGCCTTCCACACAAAAGTTGTTTATTACCGCCTAGGGTTGCTAGTTTTTATTTATTTTGGCAGGGTTCTGTACGTATTAAAGGGGTAAAGGGAATTTGATGAAAGATATCTCATCTAACTTCTAGCTGCTGACCGTGGCTTCGCCCATATGGATGTTGGCAATAATCCCACGGGAACGTGTTACCGGGATAAATGGAGCCAATTTTACTCATTATAACATCAGTTAGCCAGTGACCCGTTAATATTGGTGCAGCCGTTTTGAAGATCAGCCGGAACAAATAAACAGACAGACGGATAAAATGTTTAAAAACAGTTTTTGGTTACAAGTAGGTACCATATAAAGTTTCGTATGCATTTCGTAGAAAGCTGTTATTTTGATATTGTAAACAGATGCTTCAATTTTATTCATTTGTAAAGATCAAGTTAAATAATGTATTATTTTTGTGTAGTTTCGTATCTGAAGGATTAGTAGCTACCGCATCAATTTTGCAACAGACTGTAAAATCACATAAACTTAAAGTTAGTGGGTACCTTCGTGATAATATTATTATGCTTTTATTGCGACAAGCATTTCAGTTCGATACCCCTAGCTATATTATGTTTATTGGTTACTCCACAACGCACATCATAATTTACTTCATATTTTAGAGCAACCTTAATGGTGTTATGAATTATATGGAAAAAAGTATCCCGTAGCGACTGCGGCCCATTTAATCGCTATTATTTATATCGTTTACCGATACAATAGATTTAAATCGATTAAACGCAACATCGATGGAAAATCTTCATCGCTCTTATGGGATGATTAATTGATATTTCTGTTAATTTCATTCGTGATCTTTTAAAAATTTGAATGTGTTATCGTGACTAGTTGTAACGATTTTTATCGATTGATATTCGGGTTATATCGATGGGGATCGATCAATCACAAGTAAATAATATTAATGGTATCTGTCATGTGTTAAGCTTTGTATCGCTCATCGTAAGTTTGTTGGGCGCATTAATTTCGGTTCAGACGTGATTTGTGTTTAATTTATTTATAAGATGTGTTCGGTTGTTGATTTATCAATGTATCCCACCTACGGAGTGTAGGTCGGTGTTCCTGCAGGGTGGGCAGAGATTTAAGTTACACACAGAAACATATTATTGCAATATAAGTATAGGAATATGTACGAGCCATTTTTTCCATAAAACGAAAATTTAAAATATTTTAAGGAAAGGAACACGGGTGGGTTTTAGTCAGTAAAAGTCTGACATGCCCTCCTGCTCCCACCAGAGCGGGAGAAGTCATTTGATGATTTCCCATCCAAAAAAAAAAGAGAGACGGACGAACCCAATGAAAAATAACATGATGAATAACAATTATGCTTAACATGCACCAAGAATAATAGTTTAGAATAATAGTTCCGGTATAGGTATAAGCTGTTCGTAAAGTTTTTAATATCAACCTTATATCATTCACCCAATTACTTAATTGATTTGAAAGTCAGTAGCAGTAACCTCCAAACTCATTTTTAATGCTACAAGAAAAATATGACGAGTGAATATTCCCTTCCCACTGTATTTGACGTCAGATTAATGAAGATAAAATATCATCAACCCGCTTAAATTCTGTAGAGGTAAGCTCCTGTGTAATTTCTTAATCAAAAGACAGTAATCATGATAAATCATTTGACACAGAAAAAATGCACTGAAGATAAACAAATTGATTTGTGAGAGTGTCCCACTTCTAGAATAATACCTATAACTTTAAAATTCTTACAGGTGATTAGGAATCCGAACTTTAAAAGGAAAAAACGAAGCCTTATCAATCTTATCATCCAATGTCGGGTAATTTACCATCAGAGTGTCAGTTACCATCGGGGTGTAAGTACACTAACCATCGTACCATATTGGGGTGTTACTATTTACCATCGGGTCGTAAGTGATTGCCATCGGGGTTTAAGTACTTACCAATAGGGTCTAACAAAATACTGTACATAGCATACAAAATTCCAAACAAACTGAAGTACCATAATTCCATAACTAAGAAAAGTAGACCGGTAAGTGATTTGTGATCATCTATGCTAACATTAATGTCCATAAAACATTATAAAATGAAACAGACCCATGCTAAACTTTATCATGTGTGGGTGTCATCACTATGTTAATCTCAACAGCAATATCTTTAATAAATTACGTCCTATCTATTCAAATTAATATGAAAGTTTTCTAATCGCTCGTTTAATCTCATTAAGACATAGTAACTATCTTATCTTCTGGCGATATGTCTACGTCAGATAATTATAAATCTTCAATCAAAGATTATACATATTTGGATCTGGTATTTATATAAAAATATCATCATCATCGTTTAGGGAAAAGCTGTTTTGTTTAAGTATTTGCTTTTAATCTGCTTTGGATGATAGTGGCATGATTTTGATCTGGTATTTTACAATGTGAACATTTTTGGGTTTTTTTTGAGTATTTCCTTGTTTATTCAATATTTATCGTAAACATAATACATATGTATCTACTTTTTGATTAACTTAGTACGTAATTTTTCGCAATCATCGCTATTTACGTGTACATCGAGCACATTTGTTATAAATAAAATATCTTAATGCGTCAGTGTTGTTACCAAGGTATTGAAATGAAAAAAAAACTTTTTGCATAGATGCTATTCTATTCACTTAAAAAGGTGACTTGATCTACACACTATCAAGATGTTTTTAAATTAACACTCCAAAGATAATTTAGAATAAATCTTGTCAACATTAACATAAATAATTGTTTTAAATAAATCGTTACATTTCAAACAATTTACTCTATTTGCATTTAATCAAGAATAAATTAACTATGCAAAAAACGCATCTCAGTTCTTAATAAAATTAAACTAGTGACCTGCTCTCGATAGACATAAAGAGTTAAAAAAATATATTTTATCATTGGGATTGCAATTACCCATAAATCTTATCGTTAACGTCTTGAAAGAGACATCAATAAAGAACAGTAACGATGGACCTATAAAACTTGTCATCCCTACTATTTCAATATCAGAACAGAACAAATGTCAAGAATATCAAATACACCCTACGTTCAACCCTGCCGCCGGCGGCGAGACATTAATACAAGTTGAAATATGGCCCACTAAAGACTATATAACGTAAAATTTACAATTCATAAAACAGAATGATATATGCGGTGGAGGATGGTTGTACTGAAGTTTACAGCGGGCCTTAGTTAACGCCGACTATTCCAGTGTTGATAAACTTATTGCATTACAGAAAGTTTATTTTATTTCGTGATTTAGGAATTTTAAGATGTATGAAAGAGCTGTTGGTTTTGTTTGTAGAAAATTATTGGAATGTTAATGATAATTTGCTATTTCAGGCCAGTTATGATTGTAAGAGAGAAGATAAGAATAATCAAACCCAAGAAGTAACTGAAATATATAAGGCTGAAGAAGGCGAACCGTTTTAAGCTATGGGAGAAAAGACTGTATATTCTGAAATTGATTTTATCAAATCACAGTGGTTCACTTTAACGCCTATTTAAATGTTATCAACCATTTTGGTACTCATTTCGTGTTTAAGTCAAGTATAGAAAGTTTAAACATCCAGGTAAATGAAAGCCCTTGACCAACTAAAAATTACTAAGAAATGCCAACAAATAAATTAAGAGAAAACATAACATTTGCAAAAGACACACGTACAAACAAAAACTGACATTTAATCAACAACACAGACACATCAAGACTAACATACAAAGTAGACAGGCACGATCTTTTAATCTAGATTGAAACGGCGACATCTAATGAAATGCAGCGCCGTCTGAAATCAAGGAAAACTAACGACACGACATGCTGTACCGCGACAGACGACATAGGAAGCTTTCTTACACCTGCATCAGATGGGTAGAGTACTGAATGCAAACAAGGACATGAAGTAGAAATGTTTTATAGAATATTTTATTTAGTACTGTACTAAGAATAAGTAAAAAAATATAGCCAAGTACCTCACATTACAGACTTTTTATTTGGATTGGAAATCATTAAATGACTTTTCCCGCCCTGGGCGGAGTGGGAGGGCGTGTCAGACTTTTACTGACTAAAACCCACCCGTGTTCCTTCAGTTGCCCATGTGCCAGGGTCACGGCACGGTATCTCTTTCGAAAAATCTCGCGACCCTGGCAGGCACATTACAGACTTTCAAAGTATGTATGTACTTATCCAACAATTGATTTGTAGAAGAGTGATATAGCTGAAATTATGACACTTAAGCATTTTTACTGACTGGTATCATCTGAATGATTATTGTTGGAACTCAGGCCTATAAAATTCAATATAAAAGTTACTTTGCCCATCACTTAGATGAGATAGAACCTCTTATTGAACCGCTGAGAATACCAAGGAGTGTGTAGTTAAACTATATTACTTGAGAGTTTTATGAGGCTTTCTACACTTGATTAAACTTAAACGATTCCACAAAAGATAGCTGCTCCATTATTACAGTAAACAAGAAAATTGATTATCTACATTAGCCCTTACTTACATTATCGGACTGGTGTAACAGTTATAAGTTCAACCACATAATTATTTCAACGTAATTGCCGTTCCTTGTTTGGAACGTGGCGTGAAAATATGTGTGTATGTATGTCCGTAATTATTTCTATGTGGCGTCGACGTGGGAATGAAAAAAACTGTATCAACTACTCGTAGTAATTACTGTGAACATTAGAAAAGATGAGAGCCTACTAAATATTTAATAACGAGTGTAGTATTGGTTGCTTCATCATAATCATCCTCGTCTTAACAATTTGATCAATTAAGGTATCAGCCGAAAGACGTCCACTGTTGGACAAAAACCTCCCCAAACTCCACCACTTCGATTGACTCTGTGGTTTCCGTCTGAAGGCCGCAGGAATTCGCTGGATGCAGTGGATTCCTGCGGCTTTCACAAGATCGGTCCACTCTGTGTGAACTTTCGGCTCCATCGGCCATCTGTACTGCGAGCAATGTGAACTTCCCATTGCCACTTAAGTTTGACAATTATTCGGGCTTTATCGGTTCCCTTCGATCTCTTCTTCTCTGATTTATGTAAGTGATAAAAGGAGGGGTCTTAAAATATCTAAAGCTGTTTTATTTTCTGTTTTTTAGATATTGCTGTCTTACACAGCCTTATGGCCCGGCACTAGAAAATTTCTAGGTTTCCATAGTATCCATGTCTCCCATTCAATGTAATGAATTCAAAACACTTACTTATACTTGACACCTAAACGCCAATCAAAAAGGAATTCACACATTTGCTCAATAATGTCGAAACCGCTGCTGTCTGTACCGCCGGGTGGTTGCGGGATGCGGGTCGCGGTTCGGGGGGCGGGGCTCGGAAGTAATAAATCAGGTGGTAACGTCGACGCGGCACGCCATCACTCATACTGCTGACAACCGTTCGGTCACGTCATACAACGGTACCTGTGTAGGGTTGCCGAGTATCATATTTTAATGTTAGTGGGAATTTGTGGTGGTGGAAGTTTGAGAGGTGATGTAAATGTAACTTTTAGACTTGAAACTCAAAGTTGAGGTTAATAATACTGTAAACTTGTACGCTGTTTTTCAGTTGCTGCATGTGCTAAATGGTAAAAAGTAGGAACTTTAACCCAAATAAAAACAAAATGTGGTAACAATGTGACTTTAAAGACAAAATAATAATAATAATGATAGCGCCCTTATGTCGTAGCAGTAAGAGTTCCTCGTAGTGTGTTTCCAGTGACGTGCAGTTGAATGTACCAAAACCGTATATGTATTGCTATCAGAGTATCATCATCAATTACATATTTGGTTTACGCTTATCTAAATTCAGTTATTTGCTAAATACCCTGAACCCAAAAGCCCAAGCCAAGTTTTTATGCCACCATGCATTGGCAGCAAAAAAAAAGAAACGAATGTTTAGATAAGTAACACGCATAAACGAATGTTTAGATAAGTAAATCACAAAACCAGCTCAGAAAAATCCAAAAAGAAATTCAAATAAAACAACTTGTACACCTGCCAGCCCTAAGGCTACTGTAACTAGTGTGAATCATGAACTCAAAAAAGGAGTGGACTCGCCTTTGATAGGACAGCCGACGACACGACATGTCTGTACATTCATGTTTAATTAGCTGGCTTGAAGAAATGATACATAAACATCAGTACTAATTGGTGAGGTAGCCATGGGATGATGGTAATAGTGTACCGTACCTGAGTAGATATTTGTCAGAGGTCACAGTTTAACTGACATTTTAACAGAGGATAGTTAAGTCTGGAACAATGAGCTTCCTATGTTGGGACGGGCGTTGATAGATTATGTCTTTTTTTTTTTAAGGTTTACATACTGAACTAATAAACCTCTACCTATGACATAGTTTTTAAGTCTTCATCTAGGTATATCATAAGGAGCAGAAGTGAAAAGACATGCCATTCAGAAAAGTTGATAGTGGAGCTGACAGGCTTAGGCTTCAGTGTGCATCACCTAGAAATTTTTCGAAAGTTATCAAAATAAGATCTGCTGTTTCATAGAGAAGAGATCTATTGAACAGCATTTTTTTCTAACCCACGCATATATTCGACAAAAATTTCACATTATCATGCTGAAATTATGGATTCAGTTTGCGCACTGCGTATTATCCTGTAACAAAATACAAAAAAATAATGTTCTTTGCACCGCAATCACTGTGTGGCAAGATTTCATAGACACATAGGTTCAGGTGTGAAATTTCATATATAAGTGTATGAGATTACGCATAGCACAACCATGCGTAGCAGTACTTTTTCTATCGGCGCAATTGTATGAAGCACGGACTCTGTTGTCTATCTACTCATGTGGTGTGCATGTCCAGATAACTTTCTGAATTGATACTGTATTAGGCGAAGAAATGTGCAGTAGAAATTCATGTTCAGCTGCTGATCTTATTTCCTTACATGGTAGATGATAGGAAGGCATGTACTTGCGAGGTTTTTTAGCATGTTCATGGTGCAATGCTTCAGGATGAGAAAATGTTGGATTTTTGTTTTTTTTTTGACCTGTATTTCGTTAAAGGTCGTTTTACGTTAGAAAATATTTAAAATTTCTGTCGCTTGACTTGTCTGACGTGTTAGTGCTTCTGCTTTTTTAGGATCATCTATACCTCCTTGATTCAATCTAGCAATTCTAGCGTGTTTATCTTTATGTGGCTTGAGACTTTTTCCTAGACAAATTAAAACCGTATTTCAACTGAATGCCAGTAAAACAGTAAGTTTACAATCAAGGGTTTTTTTTTTTAAATTCAGGTCACGTTAATACGCTTCATGTAAACTCATACAAAAAACAAACATCAAAACCGGTACAAAAATATGAAAGTCCTAAAATACAATAACCCTCATTTTTGTTACGCCGTCAGGCACGTCACGAGATCACGTGACAGCGTGACAGGGTGTCACGGCAACACGTCGCGTGACACGTTAAATTATTTATCCGTCCACCGACCAACTAATTGGTCACATTAATAACTAGGGATGTACTCGTTTATTTTTGTGGCAGTAATGATCTTGTTTATTCGCCACGTTGATACAGGATGGTGTTTTAGCAGTTAATGACAATACCTTTTTGTTTTTTGTCAATCACAATTTGTTTGATGTTGACTGCTAAACTAAGACTTGTAGTGGTATCCACGTAAAATCCTGTATCGTGCAAGCAGAGTTTTACCGCGCAACTAGCATATATGCAACGTGTCCCGATATCAATCATCGGGTAGTTGTCCATCAGACACATCTCTCGTCTGGTCAGTGATTCTACCAATTTCTATAGAGGATGAGTGAAGTATACGCTCTGTTTGTCATGCCTCTATACCCTCTGGAAGGTCGGTCAGTTGGGAAAAACTCAATTCCTTAAACTGACTTTTTCTCCGAATGTGGCATGAGAAGAAAGGTTATGATTTTAAGAGAGCGACAAGACTATAAAAAATAATATAATAAAAAAGGGTGCCTTCTAAAACTAACGAGTACAAGACAAGTTCTTTAATAAGGCTCATTTAAATGACTACTACGATTAAATAAATAACGCAATATATAAGATATCAACTGATTCGCAGAATTAAAAGATTATGTTGATATATTAACACCAATTACCACAGTTATTTTGGCATGTATAAAACGAGTTGATACAAAAGTATAAATAAATATTAATTGTGGGCAATAAATTTAAATTATGATGTAGGTTTTACCTCGTTTAGTAATTAACCTTGGTTTTTAATTCGAGGTCCTTAGTCATAATTATTTTGAGTGTTAACTTTACATTACCACAATAAATCTTTAATTACAAAAATAAAATGTATGTTTTAACCTCTATTTTAATTACAGGTGCGATGAACAATAAAAAATATTATAATTTATATTTATAAGTCAACTACCATTGTGAGGATGCAAGAATTAAAATGAACGCAACTCCTACACTAGTTGCTAATGTTATTTAAATGTCGTCAAATGATGCAATGTTTAAAACAATAAATGAAAGGTTATCAATATAATTAATTTTAGGAGCGCGTGGCTAAATTATAACAGCCGCACGGGTCGATCAAAGGTTAAGTCACGTTGGCCGCGGTCGGTTGGTGGGTGGGTGACCATTCATAACATATCGAGACTCCTCCGTGCTTCGAAAAGTACATTAAGCCTTTGGCCATGGCTGTCACTTGTGGATCTTTAAGAGTAGTAACAGATTGTCAGAAGCCCGAAGCCCTGGCAATCAGTCTTACCAAGGAGTATTGTATTATCTAGTCAGTGCGTTGTGGACGTGCGTATATGACGATATGGGCAGTCGCTCTACGTAAACTACTGGTATGATTCTGCATCCGGTTAGACTGGTAGCGGTAGCCAACCGCAACGTAGTTTGAAAAAGGGTAGGCAAATTAAATGATTACACTATAGTTATACTGTAATGATACCATTCCATATAGGCGGTGAGCAAAACACAATTTTTAACCGACTTCAAAAAGGAGGAGGTTATCAATTCGGATGTTTATATATATATTTTTTTTTTATATATGTTCGGCCATAACTCCGTCATATATAAACGGATTTGCAAAATTATTTTTTTATTCGAAAGAAGTTTATTCCGAAATGGTCCCATATTTTCATGTAGATCTGATGATGTGTTCCGGAGACAGACACCGGAACTCTTTAAAAAATGACGGCAAATCAACCGCGATTTTTGCCATCGCATTAATATGCATTTTTTGTTTGGAATTAGTGCGGGGTAGATACCAAAACTAAAAATTTAAAAATAAAACTTTTTTACAAAAAAAAAACAACCGACTTCCGATAAAAACCTTAAATACAAATCCTAAGACACCGACTGCCGAAATTAAAGTTATTTTTCACTTAGTATTGTTTTTAAGGAAGTCGGTTGTTTTTTTTTTTGTAAAAAAGTTTTTTGGATGGCTAAAAGCTCGATGGGAAATCCCATCGCTCTTTCGGCCATCTGGTCTGCGAAAACTCTTCCAACCCTTCCTGCCTTCCAATTCTACGTCTTCCGGTCTGTAGTGGCCAGTCCAGATGTTCTGACGATCACGTATCGGAAGACGTAGAGTTAGAAGTCTTCTCACAATGTGGACCAATGGCCTTGTGAAGGCTGTAAGAATCCGCTGGATACGGAAAGCACAAAATCGATTGAAGTGGTGGAGCTTGGGGGAGGCGTATGTGCAATAGAGGACATATTTTGGCTAATATGATGATGATGCTGATGACACAAACAATTCCTTTAAATTTTGATACACTATTTAAATTTCCGATTTATTTTTAAACCACATCCACCAGACCAATAGATTCTAAAATCGAAAAAAAAAAAATAGATGAACTTACATCTATTCATAATTAATTATACGTTATTTAATGATACTTTACGTTATAATAACGCATGTATATTTTTCACCTACTTTTTCAATTGGATAACTTTGACATGTTTTTACCTAGAAAATGCATAGCGTTTAACGTCTACACAATGGAATGTAGACGTCTGGTCTGTAATTAATCCGTCAGTTCTTGCAATAGTTACCTAAATCACTTAAACGAGTAATTATGATAATTTATGAAACAATAACGACAAAAAAACACTCTACACCAATAATACAATCAGTGTTAATTAAGTCCGACTGATATTTTCATAAGTCCACCACAATTATGTACAATCACGGTCAATAAATTAAAATACCAATCACATTGAATGCTAAAAAGTGTTCGTGTACTAATGAATATGAAGACGTGCTATCTATTACTAATTGTCACACGCAACTTGTTACAATTCGGGGAAACGTGAATTTTGTTAGAGACTGAAATTCATGTGTCGGTGTTCATTATTGCAAGTTTGAAATACTGCTGAAACTGACAGTCGATGTATTTTTGATAATTGTTGTCATAATTATTATAACTGCTTTTGACGTCTAAGTACTGCAGAGTGAAAGCAATAACATAAAAACAAAAGGAAAGAGTTTTGATCACCACGTCTGTCTGGTCACTACTCTGTTTCTATCTAAGGTAAATTTTAAAAGCAAGTCCATGTTGGTCTACTTTGACAGACTTTTTTAGCGTCTGGCTGTCCTTAAATGAAACCCATCACATATTGCACTTACCGCTGCAATAATTGAATGCTCCATAAGGTAGCCATAAGTCACTAGCCTTCTCATCAATCATACTGTATCTAAGAGTTGGAACAAAATCATCTAACACCATTAACACAATTCTCCGCGCGTTGGCTCCAATGTTGGCCCAACTAGGGCGTCGCCATGACAGTTGACAAGCGTGACACTTTATGACAGATTGCGGCCAAGCGCAGATTATGTCACGTCACAAATGAGATGATAAAAAGTTAATCCATATCGTGTGTGGAGGGCTCATTGTGTTGTGAGCGCTAATTAACTGATTACAAAGGTGGGGTTTAGGCCGTCTACACGATATCCGGCCGGGCGGATGTTGACGTAATGTTTTTGTTTTAATTGGTGTTGCATTTAAAATGCAAATGTAATTTTATTTTTTAATTGCATTCTCAGATTGATTGAATTGTGAGAATGTAAGGTTTTAAATTGACCTGAATATGTTATCAAATTGTTTAATTAAAACGTTTAGAATATTCGCGAACATTAATATATTATAAAGCGAGTGCCTAATAAATTACGGGATCAGTTTACAGTAATGTAAATTTAAAAAGGTGCAGACTTTGTACTAATTTAGATATCGGCCAAAGTAAGTAAATCCCAACTTATCTGAAGATATTCAAAATGGGTGTTTTGAACCAGATCAGTCTATAAATGTCACCACATCACACCCTTATCATTTCACCATCGACGACAGAATCCTGCAAAAAAAACTAAAATCATCAAAGCAGCGTTACACAAGACTACAAAAGGTCAAAGCATAAAAACCGTCCCAAAAAGCGATAATAATCCACCGTTTCCAGTTTCACGGATTACACTGTCATTCGAGTACGAAAAAAAATGAGAAAAAATCCTTTTCGAAGCCGCCGCATCGCGGTAGGCGCACTCATGCGTCATGATTCTGACAGGCGGTTTGACGTGAGTCTCCAGCTCGCTTGACAAGCCGCCTGACAAGCCGCGCTAACGCTCCGCCGGATTATGTAGCTTGATGGATTAATTTGTGTACAATCTGTATTCACTTTGGTGCTCAGATCGTAATCAAAATATAATGAGGTAACCCTATAGTTTTAATGTTGGAACGTGGGAGGTTATCTCTCGTAATGAGTGTTAAGGAGATATAATTTCTAACTGTTTGTGAATGTAATTGATAGGCTATAAGATGTTGTTTATGTTAATACCAGCCTGCCTTCAACTGCTTGGAAATAACCTCTTTTCTTACACAGGAAGAACGTGTAATGTCCACATCAAATGTTTTTTCTACATCCAGATTTATTCACAACGCTTTTCTTCTTTTCGGAAGTCCGTGAAATCTTTTCCTATCAAAAGTGTCACATGGTAATACATGAAAAGTTTCGTACCCGAATACAGAATTTGCCGTGTCAGGCATATTTTAACATAATTGCGTGCTTATAAGTATTTTTCCTAATATCCTCTTATACTAGTAGGATTGCGTGTATTCATAAACTGACAGTGAATTCCTATCATGTTACCTACAGGCTGTATTGAGCCATTTCCTTCCATTAGCTTATCGGTAAGTCTATCTACGTCAATAATAAAATGGTAATGTTTTTAATTATTTTCTTCCGGATCTATCGAATCCTACCTAGAGTTTAAGTATTCTTTGGAGACTAGCTTCTGCCATGGTCATTGGACTTGCATGCTTGAACGCACACTGTAGGAATCGATCTCATAAGTGTCAGAATCATCTTCATTATTTCATCCAAAACACCTCCACCGCTGAACATGGGCGTTCCACAAGAATCGCCACTTTGACCAACAAGTCTCAAGTGGAGCACTAAAAAAAGAATCAGCAGTATACATTGTCTAAAGAGGCACAGTAGGTTCCTTGATTTGATAGTTACAGTGAATAAGCCATTGTAATCTGTACTTAGAAAATGATATTGGATATTCCACAGAGAATAGATATTGTAAAATATTTAGTATTGCAGTACACGGAGGGCTTATAAGTCGATACGCATGAGTCTTTTCGCCCGAATCAGGTGAATCGACCCTTATAAATAATATATTCACGTATATAGACGGGTGTTTCCGTTTTCATCCCAAGTTTTCATCCCACGAATATTTTATTCCGTTTTCTACCCAAATCTTAGTCCGTGTTCTACCCACAATCATAATAATAGTTGTTTTTTCCGTATTCTACCTAAAATATATTCCGGTTTCTACCCACTGCAGTTTGTAATTGTTTTTTTGTACAGACAGAAAAATAATCTTAAACTATTTAAACTTTGTATACTTATAATTTGATGAATAGGTACTTATTTACGACGTCACTTCCTTGGCACAGACGCGCATACACACACACAGGCACAGACACTATGTCTATTTCATTCAGCCGGAGAGGGAGTGAAAGAGAAAGCAATATTTCTAAAGAATATTGCTAATCTGTTATACCCTTTGTTTCTCTTATCTGTTAGTTAGTCGTAAGTGATCGACAGGAGCATAGTTGCTGTGAAAGTGATATTAAAGCAGTTAAAATGCAAAATCCAGGTCCAAGTACCAGTAAAAACATTGATTCCGAAGTTTATTTTACCCTGTCAAAAAGAAACAAGCCAGTGTTAGTGTGTGGTGGTAGAGAATTCCATAAAAAAAGAGTGAATAAGGACAATTCCATAATATGGCGATGTGCGAAAGCGCCTTCTTGCTTTGGCATTATAAAAACAATGGACAGTGAAATTATTAATAGAAGTGGACACAATAGTAATTGCCATGCTAATTATAACAAACTTTTAATTAAAAACTCTATGAAGAAAATAAAAGAACAAGTCAAATCTGCCGATGGTCGCCCTATTCAACAGATCTACGAAGATGAAGTTTTATTAATAAAAGAACAAGGGTTAGATTTAGTAGAAGAAATCCCCAAGTTCTCAAGTGTGAAAACAGCATTTTTCGATGCCCGAAACAGAAGTCAAAATGTTTCTAAATTAGTATTTAAGAACAAAAGTGAAGTAGAAATACCGAACACCTTCAAAGATTTTTTACTGTTTGATTACGAAGATAGCAATAATAGAATAATTGCGTTCGCTACACATGAAGCTAGAGATCGAATGAGTAAACTTGCAATGTTTTTTGGAGACGGAACATTTAAATGTTGCATACGACCATTTATGCAGCTATATGTCATTCATGGTGACATGGGCAGCACAGACACTACAACAGGTATCACACCACTTGTTTACTGTCTTCTTTTAAACAAAAAGAAATCAACATATGTAACACTCTTCCAACTTATCAAATCGCAAATACCAACCTGGAAACCTTTAGAGTTTCTGACAGATTTTGAGCCGGCAGCCATAAACGCTTTAAAAATTGTTTCGCCAGAAACGAAGACAAGAGCTTGTTATTTTCACTTTTGTCAATCAATACACAAAAAAGCCAAAAAGCTTGATCTAACAAAAAAAAACTATTTGAAAAAACATGTGGGTTTAATACTTACGTTACCTTTAATACCTCAGGAAATGATTGATGATGCCTTCCTATATATTATGGAAGACTGTCCCACCTTAAACAATATTGTTAAATTTAATGACTATGTTGTCCAAACATATATGAATGGTGGTAAATATCCCCCAACATTGTGGTCCGCAAATAATAGAAGACACCGAACTACAAATGCACTAGAAAGCTGGCATGCAACCCTAAACCGCTATGTGGCAAAAAAGAAGACTCTCAATATGCTCCAATTCCTCACAATTATAAATAAAGATGCCAAGTTACAAAACACGCGTTTTACTGGACAAGTTTCATCATCAAGGCCACGTAACAATGATGTTTTGGAGAGAGAGAAAATAATTAATTCAGCATTAAGTGATCTTTCTTGTGGTAAAATTAGCATCGGACACTGTCTGGAGAAATTAGTACCATTTACTTTTTAATTTATTGTAAATTATTTGATAATTTTCATATGTAAATCATAAAGCTATAATTTAAATCTGTGATTTTATATGCACAATTTGGTAATAGTTACGATCTGTGATTTTTAGATGTATAATTTGTAATAGTTACGATCTGTGAATTTTAGATGTATAATTTGTAATAGTTACGGTCTGTGATTTTTAAATACATAAGTAATTGGTAATAGTTACTATCTGTTATTTTTTTAGAAGTAGAATTTATTGATAATAGTTTGTGATTTTTTAGATGTAGGGTTAATAATACTTACGATCTGTGATTTTTTTAGACGTAGAATTGATAATAATTACCATTTGTGATTTTTTAGATGTAGGGTTAATAATACTTACGATCTGTGATTTTTTTAGACGTAGAATTGATAATAATTACCATTTGTGATTTTTTAGATGTAGGATGAATAATACTTACAATCTGTGATTTTTTTAGACGTAGAATTGATAATAATTACCATTTGTGATTTTTTAGATGTAGGGTTAATAATACTTACGATCTGTGATTTTTTTAGACGTAGAATTGATAATAATTACCATTTGTGATTTTTTAGATGTAGGATGAATAATACTTACAATCTGTGATTTTTTTAGACGTAGAATTGATAATAATTATCATTTGTGATTTTTTAGATGTAGGATGAATAATACTTACAATCTGTGATTTTTTTAGACGTAGAATTGATAATAATTACCATTTGTGATTTTTTAGATGTAGGATGAATAATACTTACAATCTGTGATTTTTTTAAAATGTAGAATTGATAATAGTACGAATCTGTGATTTTCTAGATATCAATATTCTAAAGACTTAGTTGTGTTAATTATGAATAAAGATTTTTCTAACAAAGTTTGTTTGTCTGCTAACGTTACTTACATAAGTTACTAAACAGTTATGTACTATGCCGTGGGTTGAAAACGGAGTCCATTTTTGTTGCGGGTTGAAAGCGGAATAATTATTATTATTTTTAACTCCTGGGATGAAAACGTGGGATGAAAACGGAAACACCCATATAGACGACTTGCACGAAGTTAATTTATTTGTGGGCGAATTGACAACTTCAGAAATATTTATTTGGCAATTGTCAGGCTTAGAATTTATTTTATGCACTTTATTACATGTACCGACTTACAGTGACCCATTTTTTGTAACTTTATGGCATATAACCTCCTCCTTTTTTTGAAGTCGGTTAAAAATCCAAAACTTACCAATTATTTAATACAGTATTTTTGGAGTTTTCTATGTTCGTTGTTGTCTGGAGTGTTGCTGGTGTGTTGTTATATATTCGCCCACAATTAATAGGAGAGGGGGGCATGACGGGGACGCGAGGCACGACGGAGCCACCCACACTAACAAAAAACTATACGCTCTAGATGTGTTTTGTTTTCGCTAATAGGTAGCTATTTTGTATCTCTTTTTAGTCTGATAGTGACTAGCTGCCAGTCACTATCAGACTAAAAAGACTGCACGCGTTTGATTTTTAAAACAAAAAACGATTTTCAACGTAATTTTATGTAATTTACAGTGACTACAAATACGCATATAAAAAGGTAAATGCTTATGTCGCTACTATCGTGTATTTATTTTGTTTTTGCAAATAAATTACTTATTTATATATATTCATGCAGACACATTATCTCCTGATGCCCCTCTTTTATCTACTGACACCTATCATCCAGCCTTCTATGTACACATTTATTTTTCTCATCCCACACATATGCCTAAACGTACACTTGACAACAAACTGAATTATCACAAGGCTAACTATAACAAAATAAATACTGATATAAGTGACGTGGATTGGAATGACTTACTGGATGACTTAACACCTAATGAATCTGTTTTTACTGTCTATGAAAAACTTTATGAAATAATAAAATCACACACACCTACATGTCGATCAAAAAATATTAATTTTCCTAATTGGTTCTCCAAATCTCTCATATATACCTACAAAAAGAAAACTCAAGCTTGGATAAGGTTGAAGAAGTATGAGAATTTATTTCATTATGAGGTGTTCTCGAGTAATAGGAAAAAGTTTAAAAAACTAGCTGACGTTTGCTATGGTAAATATATTAATGCAATTGAAGACAATGTTGCTACCAATGCTAAGACATTTTGGACATACGTCGCTAACCGTAAAACTACAAATAAAATCCCATCCACGGTTCATTACAATCAAAATTCATCCAATGATCCTATTACTACTTGCAACTTGTTTGCTACATTTTTCCAGTCCGCATATGAGCCCTCAACATTTGACTTTAACTCATGGGAACCACCATCTAGAAATGCTGACCATGATGTCTTCCTATGCCAACTGCAACTGTCTCTTGATGAAGTAAATAAAGAATTAAAATCACTTGATTCAACCAAGGGTCCTGGCCCTGATGGGATTCCTTCGGTTTTTCTGAAAAACCATGTGATACGTTATGCTATCCTTTACTTATACTATTTAATAAATGTTTATCATGTGGTATTTTCCCTGAAGTTTGGAAACATGCAAATATTGTACCAGTTCATAAGAGTGGTTCCAAGCATGATGTGGCGACCTATCGACCTATCTCTATACTTTCTGCTTTTTCCAAGCTGTTTGAGAGACTGGTGCATAATAAATTATATCCGGCTGTTCGCAATGTTTTAATAAAAGAGCAGCATGGATTTGTTAAAGACAGATCTTGCATTAGTAATCTCCTCATTTTCACGTCCCAACTGTTTGACAGTCTCGATAATAGACAGCAGGTTGATGTGGTGTATACAGTTTTCAGAAGGCTTTCGATAAACTTGACCACACACTACTACTTAATAAAATTGCTTACAATGGTATCAGAGGGGACCTTCTACGGTGGTTTATATCTTACATAACCAACAGAACACAAAAGGTAGTTGTTAATGGATTTGAATCTGGCTCTTTTCGGGTCACTTCCGGTGTACCACAAGGTTCCATTCTAGGCCCTTTATTATTTATCTTATACATTAATGACATAAAAGACTGCTTTCAAAATTCAAAATTTCTTCTGTACGCGGAAGATTTAAAGGTCTATAAAATTATTTCTGATAAAGTCGATTGTTTTAGCTTCCAGCAGGATTTAGACCGCTTCTCTAGTTACTGCTCTTCCAATAAGCTTTACCTTAGTCTTCTAAAGTGTCATGTTATAACATTTACCAAAAAGAAAAATATTACTGACTTCAACTATCGTCTTGCCAATACGCCAATTAGTAAAGTAAGTTTTCTCCGCGATCTTGGTGTTCTGCTAGATTCAAAACTCCATCTGGATGCTCATATAGAAAAAATTGTTAAGAAAGCCTACCAAATGTTTGGTTTCGTAATGAGATCTTCCAGAGATTTTCGTCGACCTTCCACCTTTTTACAATTATACAAATCAATAATCAGGCCACAGTTGGAGTTTGCTGTACCTATTTGGAATCCTTTTTACGTGAAATATAGTGAAAGGCTGGAACTCGTACAACGTAAATACCTTCGAGCTATGAATTTTAGATGTTATCAGAATAAAATGTCATACCACTTACTTCTTAAAAAGTATGATCTTCTGACCTTACAATCTAGACGGAAACTTTTGGATTTTATGACTCTGTTCAATGTGTGCCGAAATCATTTTGACTGTCCGGACTTAGTTAGGAGTCTGTGTTACCTGGTTCCTCGAACAGTTCATGTACGTGAGGTACGCACTCGACGTCTTTTTGCTACTAGCCTCTGTAAATCCAACGCTGGCTCGCGTTCACCACTTCATCGTTTGGTTGAGACATATAACGTTGAATTTAACTCAATCGACATTCTTTTCCTCAGTAAAAATGCATTTAAGAAGCTAATCCGAGCAACCCTAAAGGATCAGCAAAGTAGTTTGAAATAGCGCAATATAATTTAATCTTGTATAAATATAATTTAATCATGTATGCACACAAACTCACTTTTTCTTACTTTTACTTTTATAAATTTCAAAATTGTTGTTGCTTAGGCATTGTTCCTGTGCTACCAGCTAGTTTTATATACTTAGCATTGTAATCTGTGAAAAACGTTGTGGGTAGCACAATTGTTCAAAATGTAATATTTAAGATAATATGTCTATCTCTTATTGTGTTACTGTTTGTTTTTCCTTAAATAAATAAATAAATTTATATGTTTTGAACAAAAATACTCTAACCGTCACTCATTTTCTTTGGTTCGTTATTAAAATAATGTGAGAATTGGGGCATAACGGGGACATGGCTACGGGGTACGATGGGGTACCCCGTTATGCCCCGCAACCATTGTCCCCATTATGCACCTGTTTTGTAAATACAGACGTACCGCTAGCAAACAATGAGTCTGAAACAGGTCCTTTAAATGTCGGATTCCAGCAACAACCGCCGCCACCTATTCTTGACGAACATCCCCTTGAAGCAGATATGCCTGCTTTAACAACACGTCAGCCTCAGCCTGGAGCATCAACACTTAATGAACATAGCCTAATCCAATCTCTGATTCGAAAAGTATGTCGTGATTTGACAACTTCGTTTGCAAATGCTTCGCCTCAAGAAATTCTCGCGATCCTGATAGTCGAACAAAGAAACCAAACGAGAAAAAGCTATCGCCGAAGGAAAACTGTTGTTCTCACTTCAACCCCCTACAAAATTGAGTTAGAAGACCGAGAACAACTTAAGAGAACGAAGAAGTGTTCTAATCCAAATGACCCTAAGTTAAAGAAGAACTCTAAGAAACAGAAGACCCAAAGAGTTCCCTCTGGTGTAGAGATACCGACGAGAATACCATGTGCCTGTACTGCCTTGACGTGAACCACACTTATTTAAAGTCTTCGGAAGGTTGAGTGGCTTGCCAACTATGTGGACGGTGGGCTCATATAGCTTGTGCTGGTTTAGACGACGACAATATAGAAGAAATCCACATCTGCTTGTACTGTGACGCCAAATAAATACGTACCCCATACTGCCCCACCCTGGGGCACGATGGGGTCTTCACTCTAGTTTCAAAAAATTAAAATTATAACGTCATATGATTATTTACATCACCAAATTCTATGCCAAATGATAGTTTAATAAGTTACCAAAGTGTTTTGATTAGTTTTAATTAATAAATACATTGCGTTGATTATTTTACCGTGTATTTTCCTTAAATTAGGGGAGAGGGGGGCATAATGGGGACGCCCATTATGCCCCCCTCTCCCCTAATTTCATGCGAGTTGCCTAACGGAAGTAATATATTATCCAAAAGTGTCGATTTGAATCGACTAATAAGCCACACGGAGCGAAAACAAAGGATTAACAATGACTTCCTAAATCCTACTCCATCACACCTGACATAAGCTTATCTCTATTTATCAGTGCTATTAACCCATCAGGTAATCAACTTCAATTACAACACGATCCGATCAATTCTCGCGCAGCACTAACATAAATACGCGCGAATGTCGTAACTGATTAATTTAGAGTCGACGGCTTATGAAATTCGCCAATTAATGCTCAAAGCGTTCACATTAGCAGCTTGCTTGATTACCCCTGATTTATAGCTGTGTTACAACACTATTTTAATGACTGCGAAAGAAATTACAGCCAATTAATTATAGAATTGTAATTATTTTTTATCGGATAATTAAAGGTATTGATCGGTTAATTATTTTTGTGTTTAAATATAGGCTGACGTTACGGAAGGCGGTATTGGTAGATTAAAATCTTGGTGGGCATAGTAAGACAATTTAAAATGGTGTAATATCTTGCTAGATATTTTATTATTGCTACTATAAAAAGCTAAAATGTTTAAATAAGTCCCAAATCATTAATATATTTATATGTTTAATGTATTGTATATAATATATCTGGGACAGACATATTAAACAGAAGCAAATTATTACCATCGTTAAAAAACCATTTATTCTCATTTACTAAAAATGTTTGTCTTAACAAAACATGTCCTACATTTCAGACACATACATTAGTCTAAAACTTAGCATCTATTTGTATTCATTATTACATGTCATTAGCATACAAAATTGCTATCGCCATTAACAATCCACAAAACATACTGTAACGGTCCTTTTGCTCACGCAAAACATCACAATAATTCATGTCTAACAAAATGTTCAGTTAACCGCCACAATAAGGCTTTTGTGCCTACAAAGAGCACAAAAGTTTCCAATTTCGCATCAGGCCGTTTAATTTTTAAACTCCAATTTTATGCTTGTCAGTTCATAATGATGGAGACTGATTGTATTACTTGTTTGGCCTGAATGCACACGTAATATAGCAGGTAATGGTTTAATTTCTCAATTGTTTGAAAGATTTAATTTTTTTTTTTTGCGTAAAATCAGACTTCACTGAATTGCGTGTTTTAAAGGGATACTACCTTTTAAATGCAAAAAGAACACATTATGTAAGGGTTCAATTAATTTTAATCGACGAGTGCACCACTGATTTATCTCTGACAAGACAAGACCCAAGAAATTAATAGCACTATAAGAAGACAAGTTCTAATTTTTATTTTTTATTTAGGTCCAGTCCGTCCCTCGCTGGTCTCTACACCCCACAGGGCATGCCCTTAGCAAGTGGTCGCTCTAGTTTTAAGTTTGTTAAGCCGTGGCTGGGGGCCTTAATTTGTGAAGGTAGCCACAGGCAAGTCCGGTTAAGCAGCCGACAACCTCATACGTTGACGTGCGAGCTGTTATTCCCAAAATATTTTTATTTTTTTGTTATCTCTTCGTAGTAATTCACCTTGAAACATTTAGACTAATATCGTGATTAAGAACTCAAAACATAAATTAAAATTACACCATTACACCCACTTTCTGCTTTACTATACTGTAAAGGAGCTGGATAGCCAGAAGTTGAAGCTAGTTACCCATTCCAAATATGTAACAGGTTCCTATGTAGAAGAACGGGTAAGTAGATCTATGGATACTGTGCATGTATGATACTAACGACTAATATAATGGATGAATGGACCAATGGATAAATATGTATTTTCAGTTTAAGCGACCGCAATTATTAATCCTTCAGCCAAAGTTACTAATTCGAAGGTACAAGAATGATCCGGGCCACTTTTTACATGGTCTACTACGCGCTGGTGGACTCGCTACTTTCATATGGTCTCGCATGTTATGGCAATACATTTAAAACTTATTTAGATAAAATAAAATTGTTGCAAATCAGATTTATGAAGTTGTTAGTTGATAAAAACACAAAAAACGATGTAAAAGTAGTTGTTACGACGAATTATTTTTACTATGTAAGCTGTTGCCAATCCATCAAAAGGTGATGTTGTTATTGGCATTGGAACATTATTGCGAGGATGAGTTTAAAATCAAGTCAAGACGGTACACATAAGAGCTCAAAGGAATAAAACCATTAGAATATTTTTAGTACCCACTTCTGTCAACTATTATGGACAAAGATGTAGAAAATGGTTAGTCCCAACAATTTTTGATGATATACCACTCGATTTAGAAAGTTTATGTACCACAAAAAGTCATTTAAGAATAAAATAGACAAGTTTCTTTTTAATACCTTTTGTCAAAGCCTCCTAAATAGAGATGCATAGATAAAATGTATGTCTTACTAGCGTATGTTTGCGGCAATTTAAAATGTTCTTATTATTATGTATTAGTCAGCCTTTGTGCTGCTGTAAAACTTGTGTGTTTAGTTGTAGGTGATTAATTCTTATTATGGATGGAAAAGTACTCATCAGATAAATCTTAATATTGTAAAAGGGAGCTACATCTGCCAACAAACTACTTTGCAGTTTGGCAGAGGTAAATATGTTTGTAAAATTGTGATCAACACGAATAAACGCTTTTTCATTTTTTTTTTCATTCCTGCCAAAGAATATCCTGTACAAAATATAGGAAAAAATATCCATTGTTACATCAGCCTTTTGATTGGCGTAACAACAGATAATTTTCCATCAAAACTAATATAACCATTTTCAATTTAAAAGATTTTTAATCTCTTTGTTTATCATAAACAATTTACTTCAAAGAAACATTCACACCGGTCCACTCAACTACCGATATTCTCAATCGATTGTTACCGTGACTATCGAACAAATTGGTTGACACTCCGAGACGGGCAGCGGTGCCTTTATCGATGTCTAACTAGTGTAAATCGATTCTGATGCATCGATACCGAGACGAATCGAATAGAACGCACAGTGCTTGCTGTGATTCATTTTAACTTTTTATAAACTTTGTCATTATATAGGTATTGTATTTTTTCGTTCTCTGATGCAAGATGGCTGAAAAATATTCATGACAACCTGACTGAAAATATAGTTTGTATGAAGCAATTCTAGATTATATTTTATTGTTTAATATTTTTTACAATTTTTGGTTATTGTAACAAGTCAACCTTACAAGCACTTTAAAAACCATTTTAATAATAAAACTTTGTTTATTGTAATTCTACACAAAGTAAACGAGCAAAAAATATTATTTACACATACCCAGTAGCTTTCAAAATATCCAGACTGCATCCTAAAATAATAAATATTGTAGACCAACTAAAGTAAACATACGTTTTTGGCACTATCCTAAATAAACATTCTGGAACACGAAAGACGAAACCATAAAATATTTAAACAAATATAGGAATGTGTTAAAAACAAAATCACTGAATAAAAATATTTGCAATACGAATGTGACTATCTACAGGGTTAAATTAAATTAGCTTTATTCAAGTTGGTTATCGATATAGGAACTGGAAACTAATAAAATAAAATAAATGGTTTTTGTTTCCATCCAACTTTGTTCAAAATTTTAAATGATACTGTGCCTTTAAATTAAGGCAACCGTTATGTTAGGTAGACTGTTATGTTATGATTTTAGGACATTCGTAAAAACAATCTAAGTTCCAGGAAATCTCTGTAAACCATAAGTCAAATTAAATAAGAGGCTGTATTTATTATTTAATTTTGACTATATTTCTATTTTCCTTTTAATTCATAATTTAAAAAAAAAATATTAAATTATACATCACAATTTACGTATTACAGCAACAAAAGCCACATAATCCAAAATACATTTATTCAAATTAGGCTGACAATCAGAATCCCATAACCAAATCTAAATGCTTTCAGCTGGGAAGAAAAACTAACACAACAAACTCCCCACACATCGGTGACTTTACTTACTCAACTAGATGTGAAGAAAGTAGTAAGTTCCTACATATAAAACAAGTGAGATAGTAATGAGGTGTAAAGTACCTGCGCACAGGTGTAAACGGCTCATGTACCACTCGTCTATAAGAAAGCGGTATCAATGAATAATGGATGCACCTGGACTGCGCCGGAATCCAGCCTGGGGTTTTTAGATAAATCTATTTTTTGATTCACCTCGCGTAGTCGCGGCTGGAGAGAACACAAAGAATGTTCTGGTATCATTTGGAAGATGCCTTTGTGCATAAGAACTTTTTAAGGTGCCCAAATGAAAATATTTTAAGACTATACCACTGTTCGCGAAAATGAAAGTTAAAAAGTGGGTTATCACAAAATTAGAATTATTTATCAACGATATCCATTTTTTTTTCAGCCACTTCGTTTGCATACAATTATGAAAGTAATTTACTGCTAGTCTACACTACAGACAGTTTTATATGACCGCTCACACTTTATTGCACTATAGAGCTTAATATTCCGCCATAATTTTACCTTAGCACACCTATTATCATACCATCTGAATAATTGAATTAATTTCACTAAAACGTTTCATACATTGTAATAATTGCTCTTCAGACAGAACCAATACCCGTCCACCTTTAGAATTTTATTTTATGTGTCTCTATACTCAAACATTCCCCGCAAACTATCAATTTACAATATTGTCGTATGCATACATATGACCGTATAAAATTTTACGACACCGTTTCGAAAGTACCAAGCTAGGCGTTGAGGTTTAAAAATTCATAAGCGTGGGCACTGAAAGGATCTAAATTGTCTTATTTACATTTTAATATGCGCTAATATAGCGTTCGTTGAGCAGTTAATTTATTCAAGTCATTAATTCTAATGAGATAATCAGTAGTCGTGTCGACTGGATGGCCAACTGACCCCTGTTTGTTAAGAGATGAACATCTATGCGTAGGTGTCGACAGGGTAAAGTAAAAAGATGGTTTGGGCTGCTGAGCATAACGAGTTTTTACTTAAGAGAACCGGTAGCTCTAAGAGCAGAGTGGTCAATGATTTGGCTACTGAAGGTCTAACGTCATCCGGTATTCAATCTGGTGATTTGTTTACGAAAATCTTAACAAATATAGCTAACTTAACTGGTCATTGTAGGTGTTCAAGACGGACTACTTGTTAATAAACGGAAGAAATAACAAACATAGTAGGAAAGCAACCATAAAATGCAACCATAATAATAATATAGAAGTCAACAATAATTATTTTTCTTAAAGATTTCCAATATTCTGCAAATATACATAGAATTCATTTTTCATACATAAATTTGACGTTATTCCAGCGTTCACCTCCCGGGAACATACAATTATTAAATCAAAGTTGCTTGAAAGACATCAATAGTTATTTAAAGTTAAACCAGCTACCGTCTGCTTTTGTGTACAGAAGCCAAGAGTGGCTCCCAGGCAATTATGGATGAAAGCAAAATATAAAGAGTCAATACTTGCTTGTCATTCGACACTGGGATTCTTAAGGCAAATAATGTTTTTTTTTTGTTCTGGCTGTCCTTGCAAGAAAAGAGATAATTCTACGAAATATATGCTTGGAGTGAATAAAAGTAATCAAACAGGAGCAAAGCAATTCATTGAGATAAACAGATTTGAAGTTTTGAAATTGAGAAAAACCGTTTCATATTATTTTCAATGCATAGGTATATTTTAAAAGAGCAATCTCAAATGTCTCGTGTATCCGGCATATAAAGGAGTTTTGACATAAATATGTGGGTCGTATCGATCATTCCGCTTCCTCCCGTTAAATTTTCTAAAGATCATTCGTAACACAGGAAACCATAATCTGTACTAACGCGAACCCCGGTTCCCTATCAAGATTTATTATTTTTTATACTATACCAAATGAATCGGCACATAAATTACAACATCATAAACGTTCAGTAAAATATATTGCGCTATTTTGAATGTGAAAACAGTTTTATTTCTCAATTCCGTCTTTTCATTCCTTTCTGTTTCTCTGTCGTAAATTTTACGGCCGACACTGTACATGCGTTCACATAAATTCGCGGCTGATTTCCGATCGAGAAAATTAAAACGCATTCAGCCAAAGACAAGAAATGTGCGAATTAACATTAAATGCGCGTGAAATGACAGGCGAAACATAAAAATTTCTCCTTTTAAAACTCAGACCATTGGTCTGAGTTTTAAAGTGCGGCTTTTGAGACCGTTCTCACCTTGAGCAGGTTCACTTTATTGAGCGACTCGATTAAAGTGTGGCGAATCGGGCTGTTAAACTACTGACGTGATTGACGATTGCAATGACTTATGTGATATTTTCTACCCTTTCAATACTGAACTTTAAAGTTCTAAAAATAAAATTCAAATTACTGAAGTACACCACGCTGTGTAAGGTCTTATCAAATTTGTGGCTGTCGTGCCGCTTGGGTGAGCATTTTGTACGTTGATTGGCATTTTGCCGCGCGAAAAGCAACACCTTTGCGGCCATGACATGTCGTCTGATTGATTGTATAATTAATTTTGTTTTAAATTCAAAACGCCAAGCAATACGTGTCAGCTGTATGAGCTGTCAATTAATTTGACAGTTCTTGATGAAGGTAACCCATAACGAGGTGTTTTGTAAGCTCCGTTTTTTGTGGTTAGTCATTAAAACTAGTTGTCTTGCTTTTAAAGGATAAGTTGACAGGTATAAAGTGCGAATGTTTATTTTAGTGTTTTTTGTTTGTGCCTAATTTGTTATGTAACGAAATAATAAAAATGTTCAAAGATTTGTGTGTCGCTAATAAATCTTTTGATGAAATATTTGCCCGCTAGTCGAATGACGTAACGTTGCTCGGTAAAATATTTTTAGTTACGATATTTTATTCGGAAACTTAAACTTTTTGGGCTTCCTATTCAGAAGTCAACGTTTCTGAGCAAAGTACAATCAACTTTGCGGATATATTTTTTGCGCTTTTCTTTATGATCTACTGCGAAAAACAACCACGTCACCTACTACAAATAGATTACGTTTTTAGTCGTGTTTAACTCTTTTTTCCAACTTGAAAAACAATCCTAAAAACAACAATATCCACATCCAAACAGAGTCTCACTTCCACAAATATTCGTGCGCTAAAGAAACAAAGGCTACGTGATGAATGGTTCTGGCCCGCCATACATCATCCCGGCCACGATTGCCACTAATGATGAATAATTAGCACCGTTTGTCTCACCACACTCCCTTTGTGTAGCCACAATGGTTCGTCTGACGTCTACCAGTTATTGTGTTACAGTGACATTAATATCTTATCTCTGGTGCACTGGTTTTAGAGGAATTTCATCTAGGACGTTACATAACTTACATATTATCACTAAGAATATAATTATTTATTTCTTCATCATTAAACCCTTTATTATTATCATCATCTTCTTAAAGTGTCTCAAGAGGTGGTTAAGGTGTTAAATCAGGTGGATTAGCAACATCAACAACACCACGGATAACGTCACTCAGTGAAATCTGGTTTCGCTCTCGTAGGCTATCGCTTAGCAAGTTGTCGCTACTTAGCCTTAAGTTCAGCGGTAATTTATTGCTTGCGGTTTCAAGACAAGTACATAAATCTTGCGAGTTCGACTTTACTGCAAAAAGAAGTAGAGTGGTAACATAGTTGGTCATAAAATAATTTTCGAGTTTGGTGGTAACTAGGCATAAATAAATATTAGATATATTTTTGTTACTATTGGACCGTAATTCAATAGTGAAGAAAGTACTTATCTATGTTCGTAAAATTGTTTTTTCACTAGGCAACTCATAAATACCATGACTCATACATAAATCTTATCTCTATTTACCAACCCTAAACCCAGAAACGTAGACCAGAAACAGTTTATTTCCCTTCAAATCTGCAACAATATCTATCTTTGGTTACATTTCAAACGAATCGTAAATATACTTTATAATCTATTCAAAGCCAATGGAGTTGAAACGTCGGCAGCAAACAAGAAGCGATTTCACAATCAATCGTCGACAATAAACGGCGTTCACCTCAGTAGCGCATAAAAGTGCTATTCATTACCATCCATCAACTATGACGAACGGGCTCTGAATGCCTTGTGGACTTTCGGTGTAAGTTATGAGCAATTCACTCGACTGCAAGTAATTAGTGGCTCTTAGAGGGATATTTTATAAGTGGTCTACATTCCTGCCAAGCAATCTTTCACGTTACGTACGTCAGTTTTGATGCAGAGATCTGGTTTTTTTTTTCAAAGTACCGGTGAACTTTACGACTTTTAGATTAGGACTCCAGAGATGTCAGTGCATGGGCAAGTGAATGGTACTACAAGTATCCATAGGTAGCTGTTATCACTTTCTACTAAATCAGCAAGCGTCAAGCTGGTTTCAATTTGAAACAAAAAATTGTCTTTAAAATTTATAAGAATACGAAGCGTCAATGAATTAAAATATTGTTACTAATTCGCGTTCTCGATGTTGCTATTTCTATATGTCTATGGCGACGTTCATTGATAAATAGATAACGCGGCTGTCAAAACATAATGAATGATAAACATTAAGATTATTTCTATAGATACTCGTATAATCTGTTTACACATTATGGTTGGGAATACCCGAATTATTTTTATCACTATCACTTCAATCTTTGTCATTAATTAGTGATGTTTTATAATCGGTATCTCAATCAAAATGATTATCCTTCGAGTTATTTTCATCACTGCTACGTAGCGTCGATCGCTATATCTTGTCGTACGCGCCAGTTTGCCTCTCATTTTTCCACTCCCTTCAATCTAGCCTCAGCTTGTTTATCTACACAATACCTCCGACAATTTGTCTTCGCCGTTTCTAAATATCCCTCATTGTCTTTGAGTAATTTTGTTAATAAATTCTACCAGTCAAAACCCTCAAGCGTTTCTTGAGCAATTTTCTTTTGTTTGTCGAATATTCTCAGACAGAATGATTTATGTGCGCTCGTTCTTTTTATATCAACATCTAGACTTTGACGTGTATTAATTAATAAATCTCACTGAATTATTGCGTAGTTTAATGCAAATAAATATTATGTGTATAGAGAATTTGAATTTTATTACATTAATGTCTGGATGTTTTTGCTGCTAAGAATCATTCGTTTTACTTTATGTAGATTTTAATCTGACACATGATTGGATCGAACGCGCTTTCGGATCCTTTTGGCTTTTTTTTATCAATTATATCAATGGTTCTGACAAGACTGGGTATGACGTTTTAGACTTTTTTTTAAGTTCTGTATTCGAAATCAATTTTGCACGTCTGAAATTATTAATATAAGAAAATATCAGATTGGTTATTGATCACTTTCGTTGTCAACAATAAATCAACAAACAATTATGTAGACTCATCATATGCTTGGATTTTTCAACTATGTTGAGATTCGTTTTCAGTCTGACCAGATGCAGTTGAATACCAATATTTTACGTGAAATCATTGCCTATCTTACCTCCAACACAGTTATTGGGGAAAACAATACCCCTTGGTCAGACTGGCTGATAGACTCACGGAGTACGCAGAGATGAATCAATCAGATAGTAATAATTACATTGACGTATTAAAATAACATTAACGTGATAAAATAGTTTCCCTACATACGATTTGGTAATGATTAACTAGGTTAGACGTCGTTTGGCAATAAATATGACTATCTCTGATTGATCCTGGCAGAATGGGCGGCAATGTTTGAGGCAGACTGGTAATACTGGCAGACTATGAAGACGGGGTTACTGCTAACAAAAAGAACAAGAAGCCATATATGTAGATTATAATTCTTTTTCTCCATAAAGACCTAGTTTTGGAATGGATAATAGTTATATCATTAACGTCACCATTTATTGACAAATTTAATTGAATGAAATACATGGTCTTATCTATCTGGGCTTTCCTTCATAAAATCCCTACACGCCATATTTATAGGTACTTTAATACATACTAGCTTTTGCCAGCGGCTTCGCCCGTGTGGAGGTCGGAAACATACTACCGGGATAAAAAGTACCTTATGTGTTACCCCAGGTTATAAACTGTGTGCCAAATTTCATCTAAATCGATTCAGTAGTTTTTGTGTGAAAGAGGAACAAACATCCATACATAAAAACTTTCGCGTTTATAATATGAGTAGGATAGGATAGGATAAAATATTCTGCCACTCAAAGCTTGCTAATTAAGTATATATTAATACTTACAACCCATAAAAATGTAGCTTTCATACGTTTTCTAATACAGCCGTCCTTAAGACAATAGGCTTAAGAATAATGTATAGAAACGTAAACGATAAAATAATATCGTTTACATTTCTATTCGTTATCATCTGCTTAGCCTGTTCTCAACAGTGTTGGGGTCGCTTCCGGACTAACCATCGGGTTAGTCCATCCGGATGCAGCGGTGACGGACGTAAAGAATAACACCACCCCATTTCTTCCCGTGGGTGTCGTAAAAGGCGACTACGTGACTTACTAGAGAATGGGCAGCAGCGTTTTCTATGCATTTTACCACCATACTGCGATCGCCAACCCGCCTGCCAAGCTGGCGATTATGGCAAAGCCCTCCAAATTGGGGGAGGCCTAAGTCCAGCAGTGGACGTCTTACGGCTGAAATGATGATGATGATGATGACATTGAGCGACTAGAAAGTCACTTCTGAGTATAACAATTATGTAAATCCCAGGGGGTAACGTGTGCCAGGGTCGCGTGATTGTTCGAAAGAGATATCGTGACCCTGGCACATGGGCAACTGAAGGAACACGGGTGGGTTTTAGTCAGTAAAAGTCTGACATGCCCTCCCACTCCGCCCAGAGCGGGAGAAGTCATTTGATGATTTCCCATCCAAAAAAAAAAGGGGTTATCGTGTTACCAATGTAAGACTGGCAGTCAGATTTTCAGGCTTCTGACGTCCTGTAAAGACTATTAAAAATCCACAAATTACAGCAGGGACCAACAGCTTAACGTGCTTTCCAAGGCACAAAGGGGTCTTGGTATATAAAGATGGTCACCCATCCTCAGAATTATCATGACAAGCGTAGCTTAACCTGATTGATAGACCCGTGTAGCTGTTATGCCTTAGCCATAAGCCCCTCATACAGTATTTAATTAAAGATACTCTGTAAACTCTCTTTTTAGTGTATAACTTCAGCATTATAATAATCATTATCTAAAGTCAAATTGTTTTTTGAACAGGAAGAGTGCCAAATAATGCTTCTCTAATTCAAAAAAATCTAGGTCTCTCTAATGTATTTCAAAAATCGAATATAAGAAAACGTTTATTCAACAACACATCATGAGTGGCACAGAATAATTTACAACAGAAAATGTTATTATACTACAGATTTTAAATTATCCATTTATCATATTTTTAATATTCTATTGACGTAATCCCCAGGGATTCTTGACATGGTCAAAGATTAAGACGAGCTTTAAAAGTCACCTATCATATTAAATTTATTAATTTATAATATGAGAACGGTCACGCTAAGTAGGAACTAATAAACTTAGCATAAATTATGTAAACTAACAATAAAATCTACACATATTTGGAAATTTTTATTGAAATGTAGAAACGATTCTGTGATATCAATCTGTTTGGGCCATATGCTTTGGGTATCAGATTTTAATCTACTTTAACTACGTGATGGTTTGCTTAAATGAAAGTATATGAGTTCTTTAAGTTAGGTAAGGACAAGTTATAAAGCAGTCAGTTTAGAAAAGTATAACTTGAGAATATTGTGTTGGATGAATGGATTGTTCTTTTGATGGGCAAGCAGACTTAAAAGTAAATCGATCTATGTTCAGACATTATCAGTACGTCAAACAAAACTTAAAAACACTAGATGTAACCAATATAAACCCACTCAAGTTCCAGACTCTGCCGAATTTATAACAGCAAGATCATTTATTACAAGCCAAATCGTAAGCCATTATTAGAACGTCCAAAATTAATTTAATGGAAAGACGCCCAGCTCTTTCATAACGAATGACTAAAAAACTGACCATAAAATATTATAAGTGATTGCCACCACTCAATGACACAGCATACTCACAAACAACTTATAATCAACACGATGACTATAGAAATCTTCTTACACCGAAGTAATGAGACTACCGATTATGATTAACACCGAATAGGGGCCCATAATGAATAAGTAGATGATATTCAAGATCTGGCCCAAGACGGGCGCCGCAGTAAATGTTGATGGACAAAATTCATTTAAATATCCAAGCGAGCAAAAATATACTGTAACTCAAAGTAATAAAGATTTAGAAGAAGGTATCGATAAGTTTGTTGGTGTGTAAGCGAAGCCGACAGCCGTCAATCAGACGGTAAAAACCGGTAGCCGTCGAGTCAGACATTACGGGCTAACAAATGGCGTGGAGTGGTTATTACGTCGGTATATTATTTCCGTAATGCGACGTGATTTAGAGATAGTGATTGATTCTGTACGGCTCGTTTTTGATTGCTTCCGTTGTCAGCGACAGTTATCGTTGAATTTGATTTGCACGGCAGATATAGTAAGGTCAAGATATGAATATTTAATCTTATATTATAATATTCGCATAACACGAAATGACCACGTAATAGAAACACGAAAACTATAAAACAATCTTAATGTTAATCTTAACATAACATGCAAATGACAAATTGCAAAATCCAAAATCAACCATGCCAATAATTTCAGGGCAGGTCAAGATACAGAAAAAGATGAAGGACAGGTTAAAAATGATGACACAACCGAAACAGTAGCTGACACCACTCTCAACATGTCGGTAGTCGAACATTTTTATCCCGACGCAACGGGCGACTTGACAGCACGAGGATTATACAACGCACCGCAAGAACAAAAAGTTCCCAAATAAATTACTGTAGAGGGCAAATAAAAAACATCTTGAAGATAGAATAACAATAACACAGATAGGCTTTGATATTATGAAAATAATACAAAAGGATCAAGATGAAATTTGAGTGGCGTAAGCGTTTTGGATACGAGGCTTATCTTTACTGTGCTTATACTTAGCTTCTTGTTAGACACGTAATGGACGAAGGCAAGAGATTATATCGTCTAGCTTTTTATCTTTGTAAGTTATATATGGATAAACAAGAAAGATATTGAAATAAATAACGCACTGATAAAATTAGTTAACAATCTGTACTGAATATAGTTTACTAGCCTTGCCAACGGCGCGGGCGTCGGCACAGTTGAACTTTTGATTGTAATCGGAGAGTCAATTGAAAAGATTCGAATTGACATTTACTGATAGAGAAGCCATCAATTAGAACTGATTTTGATTACAATCGACGTCTGATAGTTGATCTACAACAGCGACCTCGGCTTCAAAACATTTAATATTCTCATTGTGATCTAAAACCATTTTTTCCCTATCATCTTAAATTATTAAAACGTGTTACATCACAAATCAATTAGTTTCAATAAAGTGTTGGCTGAACAATAAGTGATTAATGTACACTGACATAGAAGGTCGGAACTTAGCCGCTTCGTGATTTATAACAATTTGTTTTTATTCAATAATGCTCGTTGGTTCAATGTCGAAATTTACATTTTTAGTATTGATTGCGATGTTTATTTATGTGCCATATAAGAACGGCGCAAAAAATCTGACAGGAGTGTTTGTCTTATAATTGTTGTTCAATCTTAAATAAATATGGTTTTGATCTGAAGGATAATGGTATGCAATATATTCCACACTTGGCGATTGAATCTGATTACTGAATATTCTGAGTTTAATAAATATAGGTACTCAATACTCATTTTTAGGGTTCCGTTGTCAAATGTCAAAAAATGGAACCCTAGTAAATTCATCATGTCTGTCTGTCTGTCCGTCCGTATGTCACAGCCATTTTTTTCCGAAACTATAAGAGCTATGCTGTTGAAACATGGTAAGTAGATGTATTCTGTAATTATTAAGATTTTCACAATAAAATAGAAAAAAAAACAATAAATTTTGGGGTTCCCCATACTTAGAACTGAAACTCAAAAAAAAAATTTTTCATCAAACCCATACGTGTGGGGTATCTATGAATATTCTTCAAAAATGGTATTGAGGTTTTAATATTATTTTTTTGTAAACTGAATAGTTTGCGCGAGAGACACTTCCAAAGTGGTAAAATGTGTGTCCCCCCGTAACTTCTAAAATAAGAGAATGATAAAACTAAAAAAATATATGATGTATGTGCCAACACATCAAGCTACTACAATCTGTCAGATTTCTTTGATAGATTGTCGACTTTATTTCTAGAGCATTAGGTTCAAGGTTCATTGGGAAAAATTGACAGTTTCGGGTAGCTTGACGTGGCGTCTGTACATAACCATGTAAACTTCCACCAAAAATTGGTTTGAACGAGATCTAGTAAGTATTTTTTTAATACGTCATGAATCGCAAACCGCAATTTACCTTTCATTCAATCAACTCCAATGTATATATTTTTTTTAAACCATTTAATTTCATAAATCTTATGTATAAACCGAGAATACCTACAGTTTTGTACGGAACCCTCGGTGCGCGAGTCCGACTCGCACTTGGCCGGTTTTTTATTGCATTCTATATGTATTACATAGACGTTATATCAACAAATAAAAGATTAATACGGACCCTGTCGGGCACAGCAAAATTAGGAGAGAGGAATTAAATAAAAGCAATTTAATATGATTCCAAATTATTAGATGTGTTCGTTGTAAGTATCACACATATGTATATACTTAACTATCGAAAGGTGTAACATTACTGTCAGTAACATGTAATATAAATTGAAATATTATAAAGTCGCCACCTTTAACCCTTTCTACCACTCATGGCGACATGGCGGGTACGATTGTCGCAACCCAGCGCAGGGCACGCCACAATTGCGGCGGTAAGTGCCCTCTTTGAGGAGTGGATAGAGAGGCGCCACGGCGTCCTCACCTTCCGCCTGACGCAGGTTCTCACCGGGCATGGGTGCTTCGGTGGGTTCCTGTTCAGGATAAAGCGGGAGGATACGCCCGGGTGTTTCCATTGTGAGGATCGTCTGGAGGACACGGTGGAGCATACGGTGGAGGTGTGCCCTGCCTGGGCGGAGCACCGCCGTTTCCCCATGGAGGCGATCGGCGGCGGCGACCTCTCGCGTCCGGCCCTGGTGCGAGCCATGCTACGGAGCGAGAGGGAATGGGAAGCCGTCACCTCCTTCTGCGAAGCAGTAATGCTCGCGAAGGAGGAGGCGGGGCGCGTGAGGGAGTGGCAGTCTCTGCGCCCTCACGTCCCTAGCCGCCGCAGGAGCAGACGCCCCGGGCGTCGGGAGTCGATTGTGGACTCCCGGCCACCGTAGGCGCGAGCTTGCGCGTGGCGAGCAATGGGTAGCTCGCCGCCCGGTAAGGACCAAGCTCGGGTCGACGGCGCGCAGTGTTCACGCGCGCCTCAAAGAGATGTCAGCAAAACTGAAGGGGTCTGATAGGACCGATGCCTGCCGGGGTCGCGTGATTGTTCAAAAGAGATACCGTGACCCTGGCACATGGGCAACTGATGGAACACGGGTGGGTTTTAGTCAGTAAAAGTCTGACACGCCCTCCCACTCCGCCCAGAGCGGGAGCAGTCCTTTGATGATTTCCCATCCTGAAAAAAAAAAAATCCTTTCTGCCATAGATAGCATCATATTTTTTTAAATAATCATTTCCCCACTTGACTTTTCAAAAAATCGCCATGTGGTTGGTTGACTCTGAACGTGATCAGGGCTGGCCTATTTCTGGCTATTTTTTTAAATAGCTGTTGTTCTCATTGGCCGATATTTTCAATTTCTCATTTATACCACATTGCATTAACAAGTTCCTTATTCGAACATTACGTATAGTCATTGAACAAAAAATTAAGTCACATAATTAAATAATAGACAGACACTGAATAGATTCTGTAAATCTACGTCGAGGATATGACATATCACGTCTTGTGGATCAACTTGTATTAATGTTTTACCATACTAGAGTTCCAGTTTCATAATTGGAATACATTAACGGGGAACCACCAGAGTAGCCTGCGAAATTCTAATTATCTTAGTATTTTGAACAAAATATGATTCGCAACCTTAACACGTAGGAAGACGATTTGATTTTCGTGGGCTAACTTAGTGCATCCTGGTTAAGCTGCCAGTATCATAATTTAGGATTTTCAAGTTTCATGAATTGTTTTACCGGTGACTGGTGTTTTTCATTGCGATGTTTAAGCTATAGAAATGTTGTGTCTTACTAGAAGTAAAAACTTTAAACTTACGTTTATATCACCAAATTTTTTGTTCTTCATGACGTGCTAATATTTGTGATGAAAGTAAATAATGAAGTATGTTGAGAGTAGTGGTAGCCTAGTGGTGTTGATTAGGACTTACGAGTTGAAATTCGTTAGTTCGAACCCTGGCAGGCACTTTACTTTGTGTATAAATAGAAAAAAGAAAATACGTTTATTTGCGGTAAACATGACGCAAAGAAGACCAAATACAAAAAAGAAAAAGCTGGTGGAAAACATGTGTCACATCCAAGCAAAACGGCCAACACTTAACATAATGCTGTAACTCTATGTGAGATAGAGCCCCAGCGCTGGTGTTCAGCGACAGCCGGCGCTGACGTGATGACGTCAAACGATGCAACAATCCATCAGTAACATAAGGACACAGGTCTCCTCTCGGTGAGAGAGGCCATTATGTACCACGAGGGCCTAATATAATAACAATCATTTAGTAAAATAAATAAAATAATTCTATCATCACTGCTCTTAAAACGGTGAAGGAAATCATCGTCAGGGAACAGTGACAGATGTCACATGTCTTAGAAACCAACTCACACTGGGCCAGCGTGGTAGTTTGTAGCCCTCTCTCTCTCTCGAAAAGAAAGGCTTGTATGCCAATAATGGGAATATTTTAGGCTGATTTTGATAAGAGAGTTTAGAATGATTGAGTTCCGCCTAGATTTATAATGCCAACTGAAACTTAATTTTCCTGCAGCGGTAGCAAGAGCGGGAACGGGAGCTCTCAATAAATGTTTAGTGAACTTAAATCAATACTTTAGCAGCTACCAACGTTTTCTAATAAAAACTTTAAAACCAGTTTCTTCGACAAACTCGGATAGTGAATAAAATATTCCGTCAAAGAAATCCCAAAAGCATCTAGCATCCATAACAAGGATCTCGTCTCAAGCATATCAGGTATCATTTAAATTCTAGTCTGACTTTGTTCAGATAGTCAATTGATATCTGACAAACGTCCATCTGGGAACAGATGCAAATTCCGAAAATGCTTGTTGCCAACTGAAAAGAAACCTTGACGCTGTACCTGAAAGTTTTAAGTTATTTTGCTGGCATTTTAGATTCGTTCAACCATGGTAAGGAGACCTACAGATTTATAACAACGGTATAATTGTCTGTCTGTTTGAAATACAGCTTTGTTGATGACGTTAGATTATTCTAGATGGATTGGGCTAGGCTAGGATAACGTATGATTTAAGCTTTAATTTGTGAAGATAGTAAAAAAATACAAAAAAAAAGATAAACATTGAAAGATGTTTATTTAAGACCTGCCTGTGAGTTTCCAAGCAGGTTTTAAATAAAGAATATTTCAATGAAACATTCAACATAAACTTTTGATAAAATTATCTTTGCATTATTTTCATGATTTAAAGTTTAACACAGCACTAACTTAACTGAGCACAGTGGTGCTAGAGCACTACAAAACTATTGCAGACATAATACGAAAACATAATTAAGGGTTATTTAATTTATTACGTTTTATAAATTAGCAATGTCCTCTTTTAAAATTAATTTACATACTGTCGGTACTATTAACATAAATAACACATTTTTCATTAATTTAGTCTTAATTATTTAAATACAGTTAATTAAATTCATAAATTAAACAAAATTATAATATTAATTACACCCATTATAGTATATTATATATTTGAATAGTAAGGTTTGGCAACAACCGCTAAAAAAGTATTATTAAATCCATTTACTGTGTGAACCGTAAAACTAATTCGGTTTTCCTGCATTTGTTAATAACAAAATGCCTGAAAAATCAAAAAAGTATTCCGATACCGGGAATCGAACCCGAGCCTCCTGGGTGAGAGCCAGGTATCCTAGCCACTAGACCATATCGGATGATGAGATGTATGTCAAAAATACTGCTCTGATTCATCGTCACTGTACATTTTTAGGTACTATGAGGCTGTTAATTATAAATCGTTAATTTTTTCACAATGCTTTTTGAACAGCAGGCATAGTTTCAGCGTGCGTTATTTGACAAGATTTCATAAATAAAAATTTTTGCTCAATAGATAATAGGGCTGGTAGACTAAAAAACATAAGTCCAAAAGTGAAACTTTTCAGGAACAACTAAAAACTGTATAAAAAAATAGCGTTTAACTATAAATTCAACTTTATTGGAATATTGGGATGTTTTTAATTAATACTAACATGCACGTAAATATAATTTGAAAAAATATAATAAAAAGCGATTTTAGTGACTTATGTTAGAAAGAACACTGTGTACCTAGTAGGTACTTGTGACTTTAGTGTATGAGAACAGTAAATTTAATTATAAACTGTTTTAGTTGACATTCAAAAGTTACTTCTATGAACATAAAATTAGTTTAGCATGCATCATTTATATACTAGCCTATATTTATAATTTATATTCAACTATTTATTCATCTTCTTCACTATCTAAAATATCAGGGTCAGTATTACGTACATTGTTCACAGAAGGCAAATCTAAATAAAATCTATGAAAAACGTCGGGTATTAAGGAGAGTAAAGAAATCAGATCATCTTTCTTTTCTTTTGATATCGGTAAGGGCTGTACCGATATAACAGGAATAGTGTCAGGTATGGCAGAAACTCGACGTTTCAAGTTAAATTTGTAAAAATTACATTCCGTGTCCAAAGTGTCTTTGTAGGAGACTACGCCAAATTCAGAATCATAGCGCAACCACTTTTTATCGAGCCATTTAAATTGTCGCCCTTCTACATCTTTGTTTCTTAATACTAAAGGACCCTTTAACAATGAAGAAAAATCCAAAAAGTCGGAACTACGCATTTCGACAACTTCAAATTTTTTACTGCTCGATCTGATGAGTTGAATCCAATCATGCGGGTGATAAATCTGCAAATCCGTTTTCTTTTTCTTTTTTTCAATGATGCTATGATCCGTGTCCACTTCCATGTGGCTATGACCCGGAACCATGAACTTGTGGTCTATGACATCTATGTCTAATTTCTGCAAAGCCCAAGTCAACATTGAACTGACATGAGAATTTCTGTTCTGACCGCCACAAGTATCAGAATAAAATATTACATGTTTTGTATTCTCAGGTACGTATGTTTGAAGATGTTTAAAAAGACATGATGCTATTTGATTAGCTCCTCTAGCAGCTATGGTTTCATACCATATGTAACACACAGCTTTTCCAGTTTTGTTGTCATGGACAGTCAGGTTGAACGTCCACAACTGGCGTTTGTAGAAAGCTACAGAAGAGCTGAGGGCTGGAGTGGGTAAACTGTTGTAAGTCAAATGTGTAAACTTGCACAGTACTATCACTTTTATTTACTTGAGTATCACATTTTTTCATTTCGTATGCTTGATCTGCGGCAGTCTTGTGATGTTCATGTTGAGCAATTAGTTCAGTTTTCACCTGATCTTCCTGACATAGTTGAATTTGCATCTTGAATTTGTCACAAGTATAACATGTGTCGGCACGGGGGCTTTTTGAACGATAATCCTAATTTGTGGAATTCTTGACTATAAATTTTTACTGAAGGTGGATTGTCGCGGTTTTCACAAAATAAATCATACATTTTCGTAATAGTTAGATGAGAAGGCAAGTACTTTTTTGATGTAGTTTTTCTTGTGTAATGGCTCTCATAGGATGGAAATGATAAAATATGTTCCTTAATTTCTTGTCTTTTTTCATCAGAAATCTTATGTTTGGGTATACTCTTCCCACGGTTATCATCTGTTTGACTGCCACCTATCGAAGACCGTTTTTTCGTGGCAACTGTTTTTATAAAATTATCGCTTTCGCCTAACGTTTTTAAAAGGCATCCCCGACAAATGGGTTCACGCTTCCCGTGAATTAATAAAAAATATTTGTATGTTTTTATGCGATTCTTTTGTTGGTCAGGATCTAGTGTGCGTTGTCTTTGAGTTGCCTTGTCGTGTATTTCAATTAAAGATGCCATATAAGTTGTTCTCTTGAGATATGTTCCCATTTGCCAATATTCGTTGAAAATAGCTTGTCTATCGTTCAATGATATACGCTCCTTGCATTTCATTCGACACATCCCTAGCTCTTTCATTGTTCTGCTGGAAACAACTTTACCTTTTAATGTTTTATATGATTAACCTGTGTTGCGTTTTATTTTCTTTTCTTTTTTCGTAATGCGAATACTTTTTTTTGGAGATGTTTCGACCGCAGGTGGCGTGTCGGCTCTTCGGTCAGTATCGGTGGATGTCGACGAATCTACTGCTGTTTCAGGGAGTTCGAAATGTGGATCCAGAACAGAATCATCACTTGAGAAATCCATTTCTCGATTAATAAACATGACGCCAGTGTGGCCTGATGATGTGGAAGGCATTGGTTCTTCTTCCGCTATTGTGCCTGTAGATTGCTGTTCATTTCGTTGATCTAAAAATAAAAAACGTACTGTAGAGGCTAAAAAAATAATTATTTTAATCATTTATTAATGATTGATGCTAAAATGAACAAATCACTGATGATTTCTGCTAAAACTACAATGAAAGATAAATATATTACTTTCTGATTTAAATCAAACATGGCAAACTTACCTTCAACATTTGTGTTTCTCCTCATCACCATCTCAACTAATTTCTTTCCTCGCTGACAATCCATATTAATTGGGAATACTTTCAAGTAAAATGTCACACACCACAACTGTTCTGTTAACAAATCAGAGCAAAACTAACTCGACTAGTGTGACCCAAATCACTACAGTTACCACTTCAGTTTTTTGTAAGCAATAAATAATAATTTGAGTACCTACCCTCGAATTAAAAATCGAGATAAAAGGACGCACTTGACGTTCCTAATAACATAAGTCACTTTCTGCGTCCATGAAGTCCGAGAGTTTCAAGTGTTCCTTTTAACATAACTCAACTTATGTTTTTTATAACGCCGCAAGATTAATGCGATTCAAGAGGTTGAAAAAGGACACTACTTAGATTCAAGCCCGAACAAGCGAATATGACTTATGTGCTTTAGTCTGCCGATGTAATGGTGTAAATGAATAATTTTGGTACAAAGAAAAAATAAAGCATTTTTTTGACTTATGTGCTTTAGTCCGCCGACCCGACGATTAACTATTGAGTAAAAATTGTATGGAAAGAATGCAAATAAAAAACAGGTGGTTGGAGTACATAAATAAATGTTTGCTTTTTCATCTTATTTCAGAAATTATGTCTATCTCAAAAGCCATAATGAGCTCAGACAAATCCGAATTTCAAAATCGGTACCCAACAAAAACCGAAATAGAATTTATTTGAATAAAATCAACATTCCGAATTCAAACCTGAACCGCCATTCCACTTTGTTAATACGCGACTTATTATATGGTAAACAGTGCCATTAGCATGTCTGCTGCACTGCATACCTGTCGCCGAAGCCTGTCGATCAACGTCACTCAATCGCGTCGCTGCCGACTTCAGCCGACGACGCCCGACATTTGCCGACATCCCACGATCTACTATCCCGATGTTATCCCTTCGGAGCTTTGTCTCTCCTTAAACGGCAGCTGCATTGAATAGCTTTTGTTGATGAGAGACAATAACTTCGTTTTTTCTCAAAGAAACCCGATGTAAAAGGGATTAATTATCATAAATGTAAGGGTTTGTGATGTAAATAGTTTTAAAGGTAATATTAGATGCGGACGTGCTTTGGTCAAATAATGAAACTTGTTTTTAATAATAGGCGATTATATTTTTTCCAGGGGTGGAATAATTTGAGCCACTGTGTGGTAGTGTACAATTTCTAGTATAAATAGTGGTTGTATTATTCGATTTTACAAAGGAAACAGAAGCCAAGTTATTAGGCTGTAAGTAATTAAGTTTGTTAATTATAATTAAAGGTATGTATGTGTACGTAATTTATTTAATCAAAGTGGATACAATGTTTCATCGCTGTAATTATCATGAATACATAATGAATTTATAGTTATTATAGGCAATTATTACAGAAAAAAAAAACAGTGGATTCGCACATAAACACCTCAATGTGCTGCATTAGTATTGAAACCGTTAAATCAATCTTTGTTTAAAAAACAGATGAGTGGAATCATGCAGTCAGAAAAAATCTCAACTCGAGTGTAATAATTTTTTTATAGTTTCCAATTTAAATATTTAAACGCCTTTATTATGGCCGTTATGGATCACCATGTCACGCTTTAATAATAGGGATGTACCAACGTCAGTATAATTATTTTATTATAGTTCCTAAAGACTCTGTTCCTCGAAGGAAAAATAATGATAATAATGTAAAATGTTGTTAATATTTATTCAATGTTTAAGACTGGTTACGATATCATTGGTGACCAGCAGGCGTAGCATGACCAATTCTATCTCTATTCTACCAAGAATAGACAAAGTTCTTTCTATTCAATTCGACAGGCGATCCGTATTCTTTCCATAGCAGGAGATGGCATAGTGGTAACTAATGTAATTAAGGTGGATCCGCTAAGGACTTTTTCATTGAATAGTCATACAGTGGGATTAAACGATCTTAGACGTATTTTATTGAAGATTATAATTAATATAATCCTGTAAAAAAAATGTACCGCCAACTGAAACTCCAACTCAAAAGTAGAGAAAAATTAGTCGCCATGCTCGACATCGTAGAATTTTGTCAACTGAAGAATAGCAATATTTCCTCTCTTCAGTTTTAACATCGTCGTGCCATTTTGTCTATTCTACATAACATTAACTACATATTCTACAAAACTCGTGTCTATGGTGTTCATGCTACGCGTGCAGAGCGACGAGACGAGAGCAGTGGTGGCCCAGTGATAACGGCCGCGACTTACGAGTTGTTGGTCGTAGGTTCCAACCCAAGCAGGAGCATTACTTTGTGTAAATTATTTCATCACCACTGCTCTTAAAATGGTGAAGAAAAACATCGTGAGGAAACCGGCATGTCTTAGAACCAAAAAATCGAAGACATGTGACATCTACCAACCCGCACTGGGCCCGCGTGGTGGATTCTGACCCACTCCCTCTCACCGAGAGGAGGCCTGTGTCCCAACAGTGGGAACAATATAGGCTGATGATGATTATGACGATATCATTTGATTACGGAATAAAGTTTTTTTTTTTTAACTTAACATCATTGCCTGTTTTTTCCCGATGGGTAAGGCAAAGGTGTCTATCATAGTACACCCACATATCGCTAGTTATGTTTAATTGATATGAAATGTTTATTTATGTATTAGATCTTATGAGACACTTTTACAATATTTCAATAATAAATAATCGACAATTTGCTGTTGGTCAATTTTTTGAAACTAAGATTTCCTAGCTGACTGTTACCTGCGAAGAAATGGTGAAACAAACCAGCGGTCTCTTTTGAAGTCTAAAAATTATTTTATTAGAATTTTATGGAAGTCTAACAATGTAAGGCCATGTATGGAAGAGCCTTTTGAAGAAAGAGCCATTGCAGCTTTAAGCTGACCTGTCCCAACAGACGGCATGTATTTGTATGTATCAGTCATCGTGTAGCTCAAACCTATTTTAGGGAGCTCAAGGACCCGTCTCAAGACGCTACACGGTTTGCAGGATATTTGCGTAGGCCATAGACGAAATATTCAAAACCACCACAGGTATAGACTTATAGTCATGTTTTCAATCTAGCCTGCATGGTGCGTACATTCATAGTCAGTTTTTCCTTTGAATGTCATCAAAAACAATATCACGTAAATCAATAAATATAAAAATGACAATTTTATTAGCTTAACATAATTATATAAAAGTTTGCTGCTTGGTGGAACATTGGATTAACTGAACTAATCCAAGCCTTTTGGTCATCCAAGAAATCTTTAACTGTATGGAAACCTTGACAGAGTTTCTTTTAAATAAATGACTTACATTTATTGACGCTTAATTTGTTGTAAAAACGTATGCTTTGTCACTTAAATGAATTACTTTTTTTTGGCGTCTAGTAGAGGCACAAAAAGTACCAATATTTTTGTTTCTAATATTTATGCTAAGAAGGTCACTGTGTTTAGAATATAGATTCATATTATTTTGAACATAAATATGGTTCTCATATCATATTCATATAATAGAATATTATAGATAGTAATAGAGGCAATACACTAGTCTTTTGCCATCAAGCCGGCACAAATCCAGACATCGAGCTGCAACTGAGAAATTCCAGATAGAAAACATAACAGCACTTTACCCAACCTGGGAATAGTACCCAGGACATCAGGCTCAGTAAAAACGCATGCGAACACTTTTTCTAAATTTATTCCAAGTAACTATTATGAACTGGATTTTAAATTAATCACGAAATGGTCAGTAACAAATCACTTGTCAATTAATTCACGAATTATACATAAAGAGCTTCTAAATGATTACATAATTGTCACGACAGCATGTGGGTAGTACGAGAGGCCTTGTCATGAACTGATCACGATTTGTCATGTTTGAAGGTATTGTCACGCCTCTGCCTTTTGTGTGACGTGACATTTGACAATGTGATTGACACGCTATTTAATAGACTGGTGGATTGGGTAAATATGTGCGTAGTATGGTAGCGTAATAGACCAGTGGTGGCCTAGTGGTTACGGCTCCGACTTACAAGTGAAGGCCGTGACTTCAAACCCAGACAGGTGCTTACCTTTGTGTAAATAATATCATAACCAATGCTCTCAAAACGGTGAAGAAAACATCGTGAGGAAGCCGGTATGTCCCAGAACCAAAAATTTGAAGACATACATGTGACATCTATCAACCCGCACTGAGCCCGCGTGGTAGATTGGAGCTCACTCCATCTCGAAGAGAGGAGGCTTGTATCCCAGCAGTGGGAACATTATAGGCTGAAAATGTTTTGATGCTTATGCTAACGCAGCTAAGGTACAAATTTTCCGTTAGTAATTGATGAGTATTTTTATTGGTATTTTTCTAACTGATTTCTTGGTCTAGTGATTGCAAGTGCTTCTTCTGATCATACGGTCCTGGGTTCGTTTCCCAGGTTGGTGGACGTGTTATGTTGTTTTCTATTTAAAAGAGTAGCAGCCCGGAGTCTGGATTTTTGTGCCCGGTTGATGGCAATAGGCTCGCCTCCTATTATATGGGACTTAATCATAAATGGCGAAATGTGGATGTACCTTCTATGTGTATAGTTGTGCACACAAGTTGTTAGGCAAAGCTCTGGCTAACCCTTCGGAGAAACAAGGCTTGGTGTTATCTGTCTATTATTGGAGACCTTTACAGGTTTAATCTTATTTATACAGGTAGGAAACTGCACATTATTTACGTTAACCGAAATCGAGGATTAAAAGTAGTATAGTCAAAGAGTTTTATAGTGAACAGAGGATGTTTTTTGAGGATTTTTGGAATAGAATAGAACATTGTATATAAGAATTATACGAAATACATAATGCAGCACATTAAGATCATTCCGGTAGTGAAAAGAGACACAACAAAACAATAAAGTCTACTTTAACCCATCAAAACATATATTAACATTCAGGACTATTTGTAAATGTATTAAACGCCTAAAATAAAATATGAATGCAATAATAAATAACATGCACTATTCATTCTTCAACACAAAATTAAAATATGCATGTAAAAAATTGTACAGTCACCAACAAAATCGTTTAGCAATTCACACGTGCACAGTGTGCCACAATAAAAAAAATGTGGCCAAAAAAATATTAAATTTATTCTGTTGCCGTGTGCGATCACGTATATCAAGTGGCTGGGTCGCACAGTGCGACAACATAGGGTTGTGTTGCCAGAATTCTGTTTGACATGTGATGGCTGTCATAACACTGTCACACACACGTCGGATTTCGATTTTATCGAGTATTATAGAACATTGAATGTTATTCTATGATTACCATTAAGTATACAGTTTATTGTATTGCTCTTTTTTTGTAAAGGGTGAGTAAATTAGGTTGCTGTTCCAGTGAGAGTTTTCTGTAGTTTAAATTATTTATTTTATTGTGTTTGAAGTAATCTCTGTACAGAATCTCATTTTAAACATTGTAAAAAAGGTTGAACGTGAATAGCAAATGTTGATGAGCACGCGTTAAGATTTTACTTTAAAAAAAAAATAGAGGGAAACAGTCTCAGAATTATAGAGAATTGAGAAAAACAGCAACAAAAACAACACGAAGCGAGTTGAATGTATTTAAACCATACAGACCTACCTAATTAGACTTTAAACAGTACTATAAAATGACTGAGACTACTAGTGTAGTTTCATCATACTACGGTCTGTTTCAGAAATATCTAATGAAAGTGTAAAAAAACACCGTTTAGGTTAAATTCTTACGCAGACACTCTCTATAATAATCGAAAAATGATCTACATCAATTGAAATGACAAAATTTTGCTCAACTGTCAAATTAAAAACAACTGTGATTTTCAATTAGACATTTGGATGTAGGTAATCCAATTATAAAATCAAAGCATTCAATTAGCGCTGCAAATGCAAAATTACCTTGTCTCTTACACAGTTTCCAGTGCCAGTGACAACAATTGCCATTTATTTTACAATTTTATCAGATACCGTTGGACAGACAATACCTAGACCATAATTTAGTGCTATGCAGATTGCGTTATCTTACTATTCATCAAGCATACCTCTCAAGAAAAAAAAAACAATATAATTACAACAAAAACGTATCAAAAAAATTACGAACATAAATCATTCAACGTGGTTAAAAAACTGTCAGATGGTATCAAAATAAATCTTTTCGCGGTATAAGCCGTATCTAATTCGGTAACCCTGTCGGCTGGTGACATATTTGTATGCAACACATATCGTTGCAGCGCACGCGAATTTATGTTCTATGCTTTTGTTTCTACGAAGCACTGGGTTGTCGCACAGTGGGTGGCCTATTGTCAGGTGTTGCCTGATGGCTTTATGTAGCGTCGTGTTATGACAGAGAATTGATTTTGGTTATTAGTTATGGGTTATTTATGTGGCTTGGAAATCAATTTATCGGTTTTATGAAGTTTGAAATATAATAAGTGCTTGAACCGATAACTAAGAAAACATTGCGATGAATGAACCTATATTCCGACAAGTTACATAGCAAAAGTAGAAACTTTCATGATTTCTATAATAAACAGGATGTATTTACTTAACATGAAGTAAATGAATTCATAGGAAGTCAGGATGAATATCTTTCTACGATATTATCACCAGAATGAATAGCTACTTAACATATTAACGAAGCCCTACAGTTACTCTATTAAAGAACATTCTGGGAACATGCACAATATGCGAACAGCGATGCAGAAACCAGTTAAACTGCATTATACTCGTAATCTGACACGTCGAAGGCACAATCAGGAATTAAGTTTAGCGAGAACCGCACATTGTGTTGTCGAATGGACTCTGTATTCAATTACGACGTGAATTAAACCCACGGCGTTGGGCGCACTCCAGCTAATCTTCCAACCAACAATAGCCCGATTTAAACTAAACCCCATTGTCACCGCCAACAAAGATCTTGTCAATTATAATCTCCACGAAATCTTTCATCGCCGACCCGTCAAACGGTAGCGCACGATGAGCCAACTGCCATGGAACGCTGGCAAAAAATCTTTTTAATAAATTATTTGCAAAACTTGTTTGGAACCCTTCTCAAAGGGTGGCGAGGAAGCGAAACCGATTGCTCGTGACGTGACGGCCTTTGTGACCGTCGAGTATTATGTTGTCAAAATACACGGGGATTTTGTTATTATTTTTGTGTTTGCGAGCACACTTAGCACCCTTTTGTGTGGCGCAGACCTTCTCAGAAGAGGGGATGTGTGAGCTATAAACCGCGCGTCGTAACTACAATCATTCCATGAAAGAGGTCCATGTGAATGGAATAGTAATAACGCATCGGTTAAGCGGTTCACGAAAACAATGCGTAATCTCTTATTATCTTGCAGCGCTTAAAGAATGATGATACGAAACACGAAAGCTTGCTTCTAAAAAAGGGCTGGGAAATCACATTTCGTATGTTCACGGACGTGCCCTTAAAAAGTTAATAACATTTTTGTGTAGGAAGACGTCGGCTCGAGTTACGCGATCTGTGCCAACTGTAACTGCCAAATTACACCATCACAACACATAACCACGCCTGGCTGAGCCCGCTTTTTGTCACGTCACACGTATGGGAGTCTCCTTGATATTTATTCAAATTATTATTCCTCGTCGCCCTCTTGTTATGTTCCGAATGAATTTTTCATGCACACGTCGCCCCGAGGCTCGGTAATTTCACTTTGAGTTTGCTCCACGCCAACGAAAATGAGTTTATTTATGTTGATATTTTTTTCCAACACGTCTACGTTTTAATGACATTGGGTGTTGCGCCGCAGCCTTCGAGATATTGGACGTGTAAATATTTAAGCACGATAATTTGTTCATAAAACACATTTTGCCTTCAGCGTAGATTTTAACGAGTTTATATGCTTTTGTTTTAGGAAGTTGAGGAATCTTTCGGGAAGTAAAACAAATGCAAGAGAATTATAATCATCATTCTGTTTTGCTATATTTTTGAGTGACTTTCTGCATTTACACATGATTCAGATGACAATAATTATGAATGCTAAGATTAAAAAATAAAGTGTCTTGACATAGCACACGAGGTTGTCGACATGTGGATTCTGCAATCATTGTACGAATAATTATAATTGTTACAGTAAACTTGATTCATAAAACAGTACTCCTGGACACGGCACGCATAGTCAGGAAGTTACTCTCTCCAGAGCCCTTACTACCACCACCGGCAGTCTGGACTCGACGACGATGTCGATGGGTCACATTTTTTTTTAATATTTTTAAATGTTTTTGTAAAAATACTGCAGAGCTTTTTGATGCTCTGTGATTCTTTTAGCTCTGTTTTCATATATTTGTACATATTATTAATATTGTTTTATGTCTGTGACCCTAAATAACATGTAATTATTTCACAATAAATAATAGAATAACATAATATAATACTTAATAATATACATACTTAATACGTAAGAAAATAAATAAATGAATGCTTTTATATTTTTAGCAGCCCGTTCGTCATATTTGTTAAAAAAAAAAACTATTATCACAATACTGTCGTCTAATAAAACAATCCAATATATTTATATTGGATTGTTTGGTGTGTTTTATTTCATGTTCTATGTAAATACATAGAACATGAAATTTTGAAGCATTCGCTTTCACAAAAGTGTTGTATGTTAGATTATTTTTGCAAGTGCACAAAAAAAAAATTTGCTATGCAATTTATCAATTGTAACCGTAACTCTCCTAGAGCAGTAAAAGACACTAAGCACTAGGTACTAGGTACTAGCACGTCATATTTAATGTAACTAATTCAATGTAATTAATTAATTTGTTTGATGGAATAATTCCTTTTATGTGGTCTAGTTACCTACTAGAAATAAAATAATATTATAAAACCTCTCAATTTACACAAACAACACCAAGGTTCAACAAGACAAACTCATCAACGTTATCAGACGTAACAAAGCCACCGCAGTCGTTGTTACCTAAAATGTTTTATAATCCAGCTGCAGCATTACTAGCCTCTAATTCCTCTGCTATACCACTATTTGCTGGACCTTGATGATACGCTGATCCATCATTAATCATCCTGCCAAAAGTACTTTCTTATGTCACGTCATGCTGCACCTCCACTTCATCATCATCTAACTTCGAGCATATTTCTTAAACCATATATCTGATTATTTCGTTTTATTCGTCATCCATTGCACTTTCTATTTCATTTTGGTTATCAGGGCACTCTGTAAAATCTTCAGTGGGAGCTACGTCGTCATTTTCAACGGCAAACAACAATTTTTCTAGGTCTCCGGCAATGGATTCACTGCAATAAATTTCAACAAGTCTGTTGACAGACTCGTTGACAGACATAATATTTGCTAACATTATTTCACGACAAACAGACTTGTCACTGAACAAATTTGTGGTGTTTTATACCGATAGCGTTGTTTAATTTAATTATATGCGGTGCGATTATATTATTTGTTTTAAGCTAATGGAGTTCGGGTATTTGTTGATAGCGCTCTTGTTTGTTTTTGATAAGAGGGATTTTATTTGGAACAGAAATAAGGAACAAGTTTACAATTCTTCCGTGTTTTCGTACTTGAAATTCTGTAATTTCCGAATAAATAAAATAAAATTAATCATGTTTATTATTTATGACATGAATACAAACAAATGATTAGTTATCATACCAACAACTTCATCCCAAAAAGTATTTATTACGATGTGAAACTTCAATAAGCTCTCACTTAATTACACAACATATTACAGCGATTTCATAATATTTTATGTGAGAAAGCGAATAATATTAATTACATGTAATTTGTTTGATGGAATAATGATGATGAGAAATATTATAATGTACTCAATTTCTGATGGTTATTTATCTCATAATTTTGAACACTATGCAATTTATGTTTACCTCAAAAATATACATAACTTAAGGTAGCATTACATGTTTTACTGCCCGTCAATAGACACGTGTGAACCCACCAGCTAAAGCTAGTAAAACATTTAAAACATAAATATGTCACGCTGCACGAACATTACAGAGCCGACCATTTTTTAGAACCCATTCGTTATTATTAGCGTTAGTCGTAATGTCTGTCATTTTAGTGTTACCGTCTATCTGAGACCTCCCATAAACCACCCCCTTAATCTAAATATCGCTCTTTTATCTGTCTTTAACAATTTCGTAAACTCTCACTAAACCGTAGCTGGAATATAAATTACATCAATACCACATCACATTTGCCTTTACTCAAATGTCCTGCTTCTTCATTCTCAACCTTATCCTCCGTCAAATAAAGGTTACCATTAGGCTGGCTGGCTGTTCCTGGAGTTAAAAACTCAATTGGTAAAACTGGTAGAATACATCGTCTCAAATTGCCCCCTGCCAATAAAAAAGGGGAATGAACCACAGGGCTGAATTTTGTTTATCGCTATCTTTATGGTGGGCACAGTTTATTTATACTGTATTCATGCGTGTACGACATGTAATATAATACGTTTTGGAATAAACGAAGAGTTAAGGGCCAGTTATTTTCAGGTATTGATGTGTATTGAGTCTTAAATTCTTAGAATGGAATAGATTATCGTCTTTAAGGACTGAGTCCCTATTGTCTAATATGTTCTCATAACACTCTCATAAGTTAACGTTTTTGAAAGGCTGTCACATTTAAGATTTGTTATGGTAATTGTTTAGTTCAAAGTTAATATTTCTATTACATATTGCACACAAATATCAATATAATAATGAATATAGGTAAGTATTATTGAATATTCTGGGAACGTATACAGACTTATCTTTCCATGCAGATTATTTTTATGATATCACCTAGAAAAATAAATTATCCAAAGTAATATAAGTTTCGAAGAAATCATTAAAAAATTCAAAGTTATTATAAAAACTGAATTAACTCCAAAACTGCTGTTGTCTTTTCCTAAGCTTAGCCATAGAAATGTGCTTATTGACTAATCCAAATTGTTAGATCGAAATTAGATAAAATCCTTTCTTCCATTTCAAGTATAGCCCATTGTTTTAATCGCTGAGACAACCGATTAAGTTTTGTCATCCTTAGAAACAGATAAGATTCGCATTTAATCCGAGCTCAATTTTCCTTCCAAATATCAAGGATTAGATAAGAAAACAGTAGGACAACGAATCTGGATTAAAACAGACTCGTTTTACTTATCTAGGATTATAGATTATGAATTAACGTTTTATCAGTTAATTTGGTTTAACAGATTTAGTTGGTTCAAAACTTTGGACCTATTTGTGAGATCATCTTTGTTTCTTAAAAGTTCTGGATTAATGAAGATCAAGTTTTCTAAGGATTTATTCGTTAAGACTTGGATTTTCTGAATAGATTTTGCCTCACTATATTATTCTCAGAAATTAAATTCATTATTTTGAAGCTTTACAAAATGGGCCGTCTCATTTGCCTTTTTCCATTTATTTCGGAAATTAAGACACTAATAACCCTTTTTGACCTTATCAACACAAACAACCCTTTTAACGTCACTACAATTTAGTTTTTTGTCACCCCTTTCTTATGGTTTTAAAGTAATATAACTTTTATTACGAAAATCGTGAACTTCATGCGTCCTTACAAAGTTTGGTTTGCGTTTTGGAAATGCGTTTTATCGTGTAGTTCTTTAGAAATAAATAACTGTGATTGTAAGAAGGCTAGCAAATATAAGTTTGTCAATGCATTTCTTGGAATGGTTAAAAGTAGTTATTTATTATGCGCATACGGCCCGTTCGGTCGTGTTTACATATTTTAATGTTTTGTTATGCGTCCGCTACTGGTGTTTCTGTTATAATAGTGAAATATTTATTCAGTAAACGATTTCGTTTTATATTTAACGGCCTGTGAGGTCTCGTGTGTTTTGGATTTATGTTTTGACCATTTTCGAATTATTTTTAGTACATCCGAAACCGATTCAGGGTTTCACTTAAAACAAATATGATTTCGCCTTGTACCTTACAATTTTTCTATGAGTAAATTAGTATTACCGGCAACATCAAAGTGCAGAATGTTCTGTACTTTTTACCTGTCACTAACTGTGCACAAACAATCGCTCACTTTCTCTTGTTAACTAAACATACCTAAATTAGCAAGAAAATAACCTTGAATCAAAAATTGGCAACAATTAAGCCATTCTGTTCATTCTTGAACACCATAAACCAATGGGTTGTTAACTGTAGCGCCAGGCAGGCAGGCACAAAGTTGCTAACAGCCGAAATCTTACAATACGTAATCATTATACCGTAGTTAAAGTATTGTCTTGTCGCCGTTTGAGATTCGCCGACTTTGGTGAGGCTCTGAAGACAGCGTTTGAAACTGACGTTGAAATGGTAGGTGATATTTAGAAAAATTAAATATTTTGTTTGCAAAAAGATTGCCTGGAATTCTACTTGATGCAAAACTCACATGTTTTGACAGAACGTAAATAAAGTATGAACGTAAATACGTCAAAAAGACACAATCGTTTTGATTAAACAACGTGTCATTTTCGTTTCTACTATTATAATCTTAATGTCAAACATTAACAGATGCCGTATAGTAAAGACCAAGCCGCTATCTTAAGCAAATAATACTTTATTTAGTTTATACTAAAAATATCCTTCAATGCTGATGTTTTTGATAATATTTTCACTTAAAAATCACGAGAGTTGTAAAGAGAAAATCTTATTTTCTTTACGTGATTATATATTTATAATCATTTTTATTATTATGCAGTAGGGTCTAATCTTAAAGTAGACTAGATAGAAAAGAGAATAGATAGAGTCTTAAATAAAAACTTAAACACGGTAATGTCAGACACTAACTCCTGATATATAAGGCTGAACTGAAATGAATTAAACCGGCACAGGAGCAGCAGCAGGGAATAACCATTAAAGCATAATGAACTTTGGCAGTTGTTGATCCAGCGGATGATGATACTAAAAACAATATACTTGATATACTATACGAAATATTCATGAAAATAATATTGTCTATGCATACACATTACTCGTTGTAATACATCAACTTAACGCAAAGAAGGAAAAACTAATTTTAAACATAGACCTCATACAAAAATCGCTCTTGCCAGCCCCAGTGCTCCTTCGCCGCTACTTTAACACCCCTACTTAACAAGTGTTACAAGGCGACTGGCGCACAACGAAATTATTTACAAGCGCGGCGTTTCACAAAAGCTTGCCTGTTTATTGCCACCATAAATACTAATACAACTCGGCGAAAATTTATTTTACCTCACCTTTTATTTATAACTATAGTACAGTGGCTCGGTTTTTCCGTGCGCCAGTTTTTTTTCGATTCCGTAATCAAGGATCTGTTACTCAACAATGAATGTATGAATGGGTGCAGTTTGTTGTTGACGTGTCATAATATTGTGACGGTTTTCTCTTTTGTTTCTGCTCTAGAATGTTTGTTAGCTTTTTTTGTCGTGTTCTTCGCTTCTTTTCTGTTCGTGGCATTTCTAGAAGCTTTTAAAGCATGACTTTGTAGGTACTTTAGTTACGATTTCAGCGTCTTTTTGTTGATCTGCAAATTTCATCTTTCACTATTGTATTAAGTAGCTAGACTTGCATGTATATACGTTTTGCTATGAGTAGTCCTATAATACGTTATTCTGTAGACTACAATAAATTCAAAACGAGTCTTTCTAATTAGTTCTAACAAATGACTCACCTATATTTACACCAATCCTTCAGTTGTTACTGTTTTCCATTAAGATAACATTCAACTTTATGATCTCTATATCAGTCTCACAAAATATCCCAATCTAAATATCTAGATTAGTGACAAATCTAAAGGCGTCGGAAATAATTATTGTAAATAATATTGATATATCTGTAACATTCTCAAGAAAACCGATACCTTTAGGATTTGTCTGCATTTAGTCATTGTTTACAATCTGATACTCTAAACTAGAATGTAGGTAACCATTCGAAGTTTATTGTTCAGATAAGGGCAAAAGCAGACGTTTGAAATCTTTATCGTTAGTTCGTTTTAATGTACAGATAAGCGTTTACTGCGGCAATAAATATTGCAATTAGGGGTTGGAGAACGAATTGTTTTATGAGCGGCATAGTTCTTAACGACTTGCCAGTGGGAGGTCCCGGCTTGTATTTGGCGTAAAATTTGGTGTATTACCCATTTACATAATAATGGAGGATTGGGAAAAGTATCTGCCGCTGTTTATTGTTTTTATTCACTTTGTAGTAACCGAAAATCACGGAAATTTTAGAAAATAAGCCTACAACTGTGCAAATTTCAGAATTGGTTAAAAAAATACTAAACATTCGTTTCAAACTTGCTGTACTACTAGGAAGCAAGAAGAGGCCCCGGTATCACCACAACACATACCAACCCGTCTGAGTTTCAGTTAACTCTTAACAACAGCAAACTAAAATCTAATTCCCATTTGGCCCACCTCCGAACATCATCAACATACACAATACAGAATTATCCACGTCCCTTACAATAATTTAAAAGCACTCTAGTGTATATCGATGACTCATTAACAGGTTCGTGATCATAACAGAACATCAAAGAGATTGAAACCGAAGCAAGTCGGTGTGGGACCCGTCAAGCTTTTTACACCGTTTGTAAACAGCAATTTGGTACTGACGGTTCGGAGCGGCAACGCTTTGATCTTGCCGCATCCGCTGCGCACAATGACTGTCTATCTGGGGGCACAGTCGGCGATTTCACAGTAGAACAAGTTTTAAAGTACTTTGTTAGTTAAGCGGATTTATGTGCAATATCATTTTTGTAAGTTTCAGGGTTGGCTGGCCAGATGTGGAATATGAAGAAGGACATCAGAATTTCTATTTGGAAATACTTTATTTAGAACAGTACTTATTTCTTCTGACAGTTTTCTGACTGTCACGTCATCATTATTCAACGTAATTACGCGAGTCAGCGTCAGCTTTTCATAAAGTTCTTTATAGCAAAGTAATGAAACTAATTTCCCTCATAATCATAAATTTAAGCTATTTATTATTTAACTTTGACTCACTATATCATATTTCATCATACAAGTAAAGTCTGAGCCATAAAATGCGTAAGTTTTAAGTGTCATATTTAAACTATTAATAAAAGTTTTATTACTAACAGTCGATAACCTATTTAAATACATTCATGGCCTACTCTATAAACTAATTTAATAAAAACTGTCACATGACTGATAAAATACTTAAAATGGATGATGTAATATAATGTATTACGTATAATTACGCGATCAATCAAGATTTTTTCGTAATCTGTGGAGCAAAACATTTTGATTGACAGTGTGACTGGTTTCTAAGCAATCAACTTAAATAGAAAATGATAGGAGTATAGAATTCTGCTCAGTCACCTTTATACAATGAGTTCAAATTATCGTTGCTACACAAAATTTGATTCAAGTGAAGATAATAACTTCTTGAATGTATTCTTATAATCATTTGTAAGAGATGCTTTGAATATTGATACCTGGTAATTTATTTGAATTTTATACATACCTACGAATGTTTTGTATACACCTACGTATATAAATTTAGATAAATTACTAAATCGTCGATTGCAGACTCTGAAACATATTTCTCTCAATATGTTCCTACATCTATCACTGGAAAGTAAATGAACAATAATTCACTTGTTATTTGCTGCAGAGCTACAGACATAATAAATTAATCCAACCTGAAAAGTGTACTGGCTGTAACAAATTTTATCATCAAAAGATTCGTTTTTTAAAACCTCCCTCAAAAGTTCGATATGGGGTGAAAATATGTCTCTAGCCATTTAGAACTTCCTTCCCTTTTAAACCACAAATCTCATTTCATAAGTCCTTCTTTACAAAATACAGAAACGGACCAAGTTTGAGTTCTTTCTTATAATATACTGTGTTCGATTCTCGGCTAGTTATCCGAACTTTTTCTGTCATGCTTGAATCTCTGTCGTCATAATTGTGGCTGTTTACACTCCGCTGGATTTCCACGTAGCTATAATTGGGCCAGGAAATTGTTTTCAAAATCTCTTTAGTGGCTGATCGTGCGTTCAATGTTTTCTGTTCACGATTTATTTGAAATTTAACAATGGCTGTTTGACGATTTGTGGTATGTTGAAAGATTTTTTCCAGTAAATTCTTTTGTGATGCGGTTTTTTTCTTGTGTAATCTTTAACGTATAATAATAGTCTATTACATGCCAGTGTGTGTCTGAATAAAACGTTTGCATGTCCGTTTAAATTATAAAAGGAGATGAGGTACTATTATACTTTTAATTTTTTTTTTTGCACATGTCAATTTTATTCTCATCAAATGCACATATAAAAGAAAAAATCTTTCAACGATTTGTACTGAATATGTCATTCATAGTAATGACATGTCAAAATAAGTTTTAGGTGTTATATAAGCTCGTCTTATGCTGTCTGTAACACATGTCAACAGGCCATTAGCGGGCGTGCAATGACTGCGTGACAGCAAAGGCTAGCCGTAACTTGTTCTCGTACAACTCTCCTAAACAAACACTCAAGCGGCCGCGTGCTTAATTTATAGAACAACATCGCCCAACACCGGCTCGATCTCGCAATAAACATGTTTTTTGTTTCGCATGTCCGCGCACTGTCAAATATATTACAGCCCGCCGGGTTATTTACGACCTCTGTCGTCCGCCCATACGTTACACTTAGTATCTTTGTTTGGACACAATAAGCAATATTTCTAAAGGGCCCCGCCGCCGTCTCTCGCAGCTGTTGATATGGGTTCCCAAATTGACATATTTAATTTGATCGCAACGGAGGGTCCGGACTCGCCCGCTTGACAGGTTTTAGTGTCGGATTAACATTAACGTTATGGACTTAGTGATGTCGATAAACTGAAATATCGCCTTTTGTTACGCTCAATATTTATCGATTTACATGTAAACGGCTAAAGTTAGCGCGTGTTGACACATCAAACGGTTTCATGGAAAGCTCCCGTCTCGAGGAACAGATCAATTTTCCCTTTTGAACCGGCTCCGATGCATCCCAGAACAAAGCGGGCTCGTAAAAGAGTAAGTAGTTTCGAATGTGTCAGCAGTAAAGTGCGATGACGCCGGCGAAAGAATGAAGCTGCGCCGTCGTCGGGGGCGTAATAAAAGTGGCGTGAAACAAAAAGCTGAGCAGCGCGCTGGTGCGGGCGGGCGCGCGCTCGGTTCAGGTACAGCCGCGCTCGCGGCGCAGCTCAAAGCGCGGCCGTCATGGGTGGCGAGCCACCAACACCATCGCACGTCTCAATCCGCACCCGGCTGCCGACCATACCGCCTTTCCTTTTTCCCCTACCGCAATGCAGCTATGTGTCGTTTCCGCTTTATTTTTTATGGCCGAGCGCTGCAGCGGTGAGACATAGCGCTCTCCCTCTAATGTTGACTTGAGATATCGCTATCCCTGTCACGTACGGCGCGGGGTGAGGGGACAGCGGCACGTCGGCGGCTGGTGGGGTCCGGTCTCTCAGAGTTGACTCGACCGCCGCCACTAACGCACGCGTTCCTTCCTTGTTTTTCGCGTACCGGTGGCATAGAGTAGATATTGCCAGAAGCGTTTCGTGACCGCACTGTGAAGTTTACAAGTGATCGTAAAAGTTATCTCCCAAATGGTGGTGCTTGAAGACGGTGGAATGATGACTACTAATCCTAACCAATATTTACAACCTGATTATTTGACTCCTCTTCCGTCCTCTGTAAGTATTTATTTTTTGCAGAAAAATATAAATTTATTTATTTTAATTTTAGAAATTAAAAAAGTACAAGAATGTTTTTAAACTGTCAGTGTTTTTCTATGCAATGGTATTTATTTCCAATTTCTATTGTTGCAGTTGGATTCGAAGAAAAGCCCGCTTGCGCTTTTAGCGCAAACTTGCAGCCAGATCGGTGTTGACTCAGCGCCTAACAAGCCGCTGCTGCCTCCGCTAGATAAGAAGAAAGTGAATAGTGTTAACAGTGATACAATGAGTCGTTCGTCTCCTACTAATACCGTGATCAAAGCAGATAAGCCGCGTTCCACGCCGGAACACAACAAACATCTGGCGTTCAAGCCATATGAAACAAATGTTGTTACTAAGAAACCTGAAGAAAGGCCTTCGTCTAAAGCCAGCTCGGATAGTTCAGATGATAAGAAATCTGGAAAAAGCACGCCTGGACGTAAGTCCACGCCACCGTCAGCAGAAAATGGCAAGAATAGCCCTGCACCTAAGTCTTCTCCCGCTGGTTCTTCCGGAACTAGCCCAATTATTCGCTCCGGATTAGAAGTTTTGGGACATGGCAAAGATCATCTAGGAGCATTCAAGAATATTCCTGGATTATCTGGATTTAATCCGCTAGCAGGACTTTGCTGTCCGCCGGGAATGGAACAACACGCTAACCCGGCATTCAGACCACCATATGCCGGTGCTCCGTTCAGTGCTCATCACGCTGCTATGCTAGCAGCTGCCGCTGGTTTCCCTGGAGCTTCTCCAAATCCATACCTAGGGTATGCGAGAGTGAAGACACCCGCCGGCGGTGAAACCCTTGTGCCAGTTTGCAAGGACCCCTACTGCACTGGCTGCCAATTCTCAGTTAACAACCATCATTTGCTAATGAGCAATGGATCATGCCCCGCTGGTTGCACACAATGCGAACACCAAAAGTACAACCTGGCGATGGCTATGGCTCTCTCTCAGCAAGGGGCCGCAGCCGGCGGCATGCCGTACGCACAGCTAAGCCGCCCTTATGTTTGCAACTGGATTGTGGGTGAATCTTACTGCGGCAAGCGATTTGGCAACTCTGAGGAACTTCTACAACACTTGAGAAGTCACACGACAGATGGATCTACACCTGCATCTGTTGCTTCTACGCAAGCTTCCCTGTTGAACCATCTGAACCCGTTGTTTACGACGGCGGGTCTGCGCAGCGCGTACCCGACGGCACCTCTCAGCCCTTTGTCTGCCAGTCGGTACCATCCATACTCCAAGGCTGGTCTCCCAGCGAGCCTGGGAGGCTCTCCCTACGGCGCCTTCAACCCGGCGCTCGGTCCCTACTACTCACCCTACGCGATGTACGGCCAGCGGCTAGGAGCCGCCGCCGTTCACCAGTAAACCAAGTGAAGTGCAAACCTGGACTGATCGTCTATGTTGTATTGTCCAATTTTCTTCTGTGATATCGATAGACTATTCATGTTCTACGGCGCATTCCGCCATGACAAATTTAGTGATTAGTGCAATTTAAGTATAGTTATTTATAATAAGTGGACTCGCCGACGGCGTTGCGTCGAGTGACGTTGATAACGGACTGTACAGCCAAATGTTTTGTGTAAATAATCTCTATGTTTAATATTAAATGAATTATTTCAAATATAATATCTACCTACCAATCATAGAACGTTTTTTTCTTTATTTTTCTAAAACGCCTCACTAAAATTTAATCTGAAAATTCACAATTGAACCAAACACAGTCAAATTCCAATATAATTTGAACACACACATGCATCACACAGATTTATTAGCAAATAGAAAGTAAATAACGATAAATATCAAATGTTATAAATTTTATAACCAATCAACGTCGGTAGAGAGCTGCTATACGATCTTACGACGCAATAAACTAAGTCCATTGGTTAATTAATGTTCAAACAAACATTAAAACCGTCAATCTAAAGAGCACAACAAGCTGGCAATCACGCGGACACACCTCCCATAGCGAAAAAAGACCAACAAAATAATTTATTACTTTGAAAGTGTATACCAAAGAGGTCGGCGGCGTACACCGTCATTAATAATGAAACCGTGAGCTGTCAGCTTTAATGTCAAGTTTTTTTTAATAAATGCCATTTTGATTAGGCTCACGTCATGTTCGAAATTCAACTGTCAAAAGGTGTAATTGGTCGGACGGGATGGTAACATGAAACAGAGGCGACGGAGTAACTAAAACATAACTAGCTCGGTTAGCGTAATGTTTTATTAACATTAATTTTCACTTTCTAAACGAATTTGTTATTAAAACATAATTTTGTTATGTTAATGTAATTTTTTTATGTTATAATAATCCTTCGAATGTTACACTTTCGTTTTTACGATCGCGTTTTTATACTTTTGGCCAGGGCAATAAAATTCGTATATCTCGAGCTTTGCATATAAATATATAGCAATTTTTTAATATTTTCCTGAGTGATAAAGAATCAGATTGAATTCAAGTTTTAATTAAGACTCGTTTATTCAGAGATTAAGATCTGTAAGCTGACATGTTTCACTTTAGTAGGTACTTTGAAAGTTACTTAAAAAAATATAGCTATGCCATTTTTTTTACATAATCTGGCCTCACTTTTTCTATGATGGATTATTCAGAAGAGTTGATGTGCTTATGAATAGATTATGGGAATGAGTTTTAAGCGATTAAATTGAATTTAAATAAATATTCTTTTCTTTTGGACTCTCTCTGAAGCCCAACAGACGTGCCACAGAACTCTTTATTTATTATTAACTTTTTTTTTAAACTAAAACCTTTAAATTTATTTGACAAATAAGTGATAATGTCCGTGTACAATGATGGCTCTTTTATTACAATTGTCGATCATTATATTCGTTGTAAGAAAATGCACGCTTCTTCGCATCTTTACCATTTCAAGTTTTCCGATTATTCGAGTTTTAAATTATTACCATCTATTTCCATCACCTATAGTTTAAAACTATTATATTTTTGCTCACCCAATTAAGAAAAGACAGTGTGAATAACATAAATCAAATAAATTAAAGCCAGAGCCGTATTGACACAGTCCATGAATATAAATCAGCTATTGCGTTAGATACCAGTTTCATAATTAACTTCAACTATTGGAGTTGATTGATAGCGACATTTATATCCGTTCTGATTTGATTCAATAAATCATTGATATAGTAAAATATGTCGCTTAGATATGACACGGCTTTGACATAGTTTTGTTTGTTATATAGTTCAGTTTGGGTCGAGTGGCGCCATCTCTTGGTGGAGCTCTGAACTTTTGATCGTGGAGTAAAAGTTTTTTTGTCGCGGTTTTCTTCGTGATTAATCTTGGTGTTGTCGGGTTCCACCTTACGGATTAATCTTTTACTTTTGGTTTGGTGTTCGACATCCTTTGTGGATGGTCCATTGGCTTTTATTTGGTCAGTGGGAAATGCAGACAACTTTTCTTTGAGCAAGTTTAAGAAAATTCATAATTGGAATTCCGGATGCTATGAAAGTTTTAGTTTAGTTTATAATCTATTTTCCCTCTGATAGCTAGTAACATTGTATTTTGATATAGTTATTAAAAACAATACACCAGAAGTAGGGATATTTACCAAATTGCTTACTACCAATGGGAATTTCAAGTAAAGTTTTTACGCTTAGGAGTCTCGTTCTACAAGTGCAAAGTCAAAGCAATGGCACAATAGTAATTTAATATAATGGACACATTATTACAAGTTTATTATTACAACATTATTATCATTTACTATTATGTTAAAAGGTTAATGAAGTAATACTTATGTATCGTGGATATTGCTATGAGATAAGACAGCTATATTTAATCATTTTATTCATTGTTTTAATGTGGATGTTGATGGTCGTAAAGACAAATGTAAAGTATGTTTGTTGTCGTAAGTAAGTTTCACCCGTGGCGTTTTTTGCCATTTTATATTCATTAGTTATACATTGGGTACACCACGGGTTTGGGTATTGTACTGTAGGTACACCTCTGCCTAACCCTTCGGGGAAACAAGGCGTGATGTTATGTTATGTTATGTTAGTTATACATTTCCGATACTCTAAAGTCTAACACTTGATAGTAATAAAAATAATTATATAAGTATATATTGATCTTTTCGCGTCATTTTAGGTATGGGCAACAAGTTTAAATACTTTAAATAATTATTATTTTTGCATCAATTAATGATAGTCTTAATAGCCAACATTACCTACCTATTTAGGATTTATTAAACAAGTTTCAAACAGATAAAACGATTAATCTACAACAATTTCATTAAGTGACATTCAGCAATTAACCCTTTAAGCGCTAGTGTTAAAAAATGTCAATCTGTCAGAAACCACACAAAATTTATACCCCGCGAATCGCGATCTCTCACACATCCAGCGTGATAAATTATCACATTAAAAAGTTTTAAAAGGGGACGTATAAATCTTAAGATATTAATTGAGATAATAATGTAGATTTTATTAATGCCGCCAGGGCACGCCTTGAAATATCACTACGTGTTTCTATATAAATGACCTCTCACGGCGGGATTAACTTTGACAGATGCGTAGCGAAGATTGATGCCTTACAGCGCTGTAATCCGTGCAGTGAAATAACCAATTACGATTAGCATAAACATAAGGTGGAGTAAATTAACATATTATCAACGGATGAATAATGCATGCTCGGTATTATGTACCCGCACATCAAATTAGAGGGTTATGTTACCCTTCAACGCGATGTATTGTCAAAATCGGTTCCGACGATCCTCGTTATTATGTTAATTTCATGTTTTTGTACCTAGATTTAGTGTATTCATGCATTAAACATCGGTTCTCTATTTTGAAAACCTAATGTCAATACAAGCGATTTTATTGGTTCGTTTTTTGTCGAATGTTTTGTAACCCTCAAATGTAAGGGTATTTGACGGTGACGCGTGAATGACAGGAAATTCGACAATGCGTGACCGAGTGAGCGATCGGTTCATTTGATAATAAAAGTTCGCGTTTAGAATATTAAAACCTTAAACGATATTTTATTGTGATACGAGTCGTGACAACGTTGGGGTTATTTTTTATTGTGTCGTATTTGTGTGAGAACTACTTATAAGTAATGTAATAGGATGCGGACTATTCGGGTTTAAATAGCTTCTCATTGTAGGGTCTGCATAAACGCCGAAAGCGATTACTCGCATGAATAAAGACGATGTTACGAAATACATTTTTTATGATTTTCTCAAGATCAAAGAAGTTTGCGGATTGCGCAACCTTCTTTCTTTATGAGTTGGTATTATGTTGCGAAATTACACGATCGTATATTTTTTATTAAATTATAATTGTGTTGGCATGCTTCGTGCGAATATTAGGTTTTTATAACAGGGGTTGGCAAATGACCCGATGAGTCATATTGTGGTTATAAGTTGTGTGTGACAGTTCCCAGAAGATTTTCACTACATTAACATCCTAAGAGACATGCCTATATTTAACAGAAGAAGCAGAAGCTACTCGATACATCCGGAACACTACAGAACTAACATTGAATCGGGATGAAATTTATGAGAACACATCGTGTTATGGTGAAAATATTAGCTAATCAGTGAGGTGACTGCTCATGCTCAGGATAATTTGCTACCTTGTTGCCACTTTTAGTCGCTGTTCTAATACGGATTTTCCGTGGCCTCACCAGCAATAGGTCTCGATCCCGTAAGACTATCGGGAAAAAAAAATCCTATGTCCTAATCCATGATCTTCTCATGCGCCAAATTTCATTCAATCCCGTTCAACCGTTTTAGCATGAAAACAAAACAAACAAGGTGCACGGTTCCAACTTATCATTTCCCGTGGAGAATAGCGCGCTGAAACGACCGGTTAATCTTTTAAAAATAATTGGCTTTTACAATATTTTCTAACACTGTAGTTAATACGTATGCGAGAACAGTGTAGGCTGGTCAACTACCTGAACTCCATTTCAATGGAAATCATCTTACCCAAGATGGACCAGCCCACCAGTACCATAAAACTCTACCACTAACTCGGTTGTTTGATGGAAAACAAACGACCGCTCGTCGATCTATCAAGAAGAAGTCGGAAGGAGCGATGGAATAGATCCAGGCTATTATTTACTGCACAACTAGACTTGATAACGAACTGCACGTATAGCATGACCACTAAAGAAAGAACTTCGTCTATTCGTGGTAGAATAGAGATAGAACTGTCATGCTACGCCAGCGTAAAACGGTACAAATCTTTCTACAATCTTTAATTCTGTCTTTAATCTTTCTACAATCTGTAATATTGTCTATTCTTCCGTCGACAAAACCCCTTTCTACGGTGGTCATGCTACGCATGCTGGTGTTATATAAGCTGTTGTAGGCTATGATGATGGTGATGTTTTCGTTTTGATTTCGAAACAATTTTGATACTACTTTGGGATATCCTCACTGTTAATTTTTTCAATGAGGGCATAGAAATGTTATTGTTATTCCCTTATTATTTATAATTCAATTTGATTATTGTAGTTTTAATAGTATTTCACTGATCCTCTCAACCAAAGCACCTGCCATTTAATCTCTTCACCACCCTTGGTTGACTGGTAGAGAATGCCTAAGGCATTAAGTCCGCCTTTGTACCATTTTTGTGTGCGAGAAGTTTAAATAAATAAATAAATAAATGTGTTCATTTAGTTTATGTTAGGCTATTATAAAAGCTTCTTAGTGCTAAGCTCAATAAAAAAAACACTCATAGAAAATATAATAATTATAATGATTTGTTGAAATATGATACACCGCTAAAATATAGAATCATAACAAACACCAATACAAACCAATTAAGGGATTCTGTAAAATGAATACAGCTTCGACATTAAAGATTTGCATACATTAAGTACATTAATTGCCACAATTTAATTAAAATCTAAACCTAAAGTAAACTTACACCATTTTTTTTTTTTTTCAGGATGGGAAATCATCACATGACTTCTCCCGCTCTGGGCGGAGCGGGAGGGCGTGTCAGACTTTTACTGACTAAAACCCACCCGTGTTCCATCAGTTGCCCATGTGCCAGGGTCACGGTATCTCTTTCGAACAATCACGCGACCCCGGCAGGCATCGGTCCTAGTAGACCCCTACACTGCTGCTGACATCTCTTTGAGGCGCGCGTGGAACACTGCGCGCCGTCGACCCGAGCCTGGTCCTTACCGGGCGGCGAGCTACCCATTGCTCGCCACCCGCAAGCTCGCGCCTACGGTGGCCGGGAGTCCGCTATTGACTCCCGACGCCCGGGGCGTCTCCTCCTGCGGCGGCTAGGGACGTGAGGGCGCAGAGACTGCCACTCCCTCACGCGCCCCGCCTCCTCCTTCGCGAGCATTACTGCTTCGCAGAAGGAGGTGACGGCTTCCCATTCCCTCTCGCTCCGTACCATGGCTCGCACCAGGGCCGGACGCGAGAGGTCGCCGCCGCCGATCGCCTCCACGAGGACACGGCGGTGCCCCGCCCAGGCAGGGCACACCTCCACCGTATGCTCCACCGTGTCCTCCAGACGATCCTCGCTATGAAAACACCCGGACGTATCCTCCCGCTTTATCCTGAACAGGAACCCACCGAAGCACCCATGCCCGGTGAGAACCTGCGTCAGGCGGAAGGTGAGGACGCCGTGGCGCCTCTCTATCCACTCCTCAAAGAGGGGACTTACCGCCGCAATTGTGGCGTGCCCAAACTTACACCATTAAACCAGAACATTAGAACTCAAATGTTCACATTAAACATTACAGTTTTAGAATTAATAACGAACATTAAAAACAAATTTTACAATCAAGTCTGCAATTTAATTTTGCAACAACATAATAATTAAAAAGTGTAATAATGCAACAACAAACGGGTTATTATAGCCGTCTGTCGCGTGATGCCATACAATAAATAAAAGTCTGCGCTAAGTAATTAAAAGTGCATAAATTCAAGTAGGTATATTTCATGCAAACTATAAATTGTGAATGCATGTAATTATCATAAATTATTAGGTTTACGATTATGTTTTAATTTTATTTGATTAAAATGATTAAAAGTCTCGGGTGAAGAAACAATTTTAATCAGTCTATAGCCTAAATATCATAAATTGGGCACAGTAGTAATTTTTTTTTCATTACATCATAGGTACTAACTTTTTATGAAACGGGACATCTCGCTCTCTTTTTGTCTGTCCATCGGTTAGTGCGTTTAAATTCGAAAAACCAAATATCAAAATATAATTTTTGATCGTAAACATAGCTCCGATCGAATCTCTGACCATTTGGCCAGGTATACCTATATATTATATGTGACTTAGTCATACACAAAAAATATGTGAGTAATCTATCCTTATTTTACCCACAGCTTTACCAGACACTACTCTGCCCAAAGATAATCAGAAACATCTGTCGTTGACATGAATTAATATTAAATTAACCTGATATTTATAAATATTTATTATCTTAATAACAAAACATGGCAAATACAAAATAAATAATTTATAATAATGCAGTTGATTGTAATAATCATGCATATAAATAGCTTTATTTAAATTTTGCTATTTATCTTAGTGCAAATATATTTAAATAAATATAGCTTGTTTAATATAATGTGCGAATTCAAATGACTTTATTTAAAATATTATTATAATAATATTATTTAGATTTAGTCGTAAAATATAAGATTAGCTCATTAGTGCAGTTTTAAGATTTTGTTATACATACCTATGCACATTAAGGTCAGATAATATTCACTATAATAAAATCTTTACTAAGACATCCTGTTTCATGCTTAGTGCTATTTTCTCTTTTTATTATAAAACTAGTTTACATTACAATAAAATAACTATTATAATAAGCTCATCTCGTCAAAACACTTCTAAACACTTCGTACAATATTCATATCAAAGCCATACTTCAAAATAGAAACAAAAAAAATCAACACAAAAAACACGATTCAGTTTTTAAATTACTACAACAACCAATTATCAATAAAAAACACTTAATCAATACATGAATGAAATAATAATACAACACAATGCAGTAAAATACAATATTTTGTCATTGCTTCCTGATACGTATTGGTGGTGCAGATTGTTGTTTCTGATATAATAAGAGAAACTTAATTACACGACATGTGACACGGATAGTGGGACAAACTACAAGGTTAGGTCGAATGTGGGCTAAGTTACGAGAGAATGACGTAAAAATGAAACGGATTCTTTTTGGCAATGTTAGTAAATATCGAAGCTAGTCTCTTCATTCTATGAACGAGTACTATTTCTAAATATACCGAATGTCTGTAAAAAAAATATATATTTTCCTATACACTTTGGTGTTTAGTCATTCAAAAGACACCGATCAAAATTGAATTTTCCGTTATTTGGTAAAGTAGAAACTGTATCGAATATAAACTAATGCAATCAAGGATGGTGAGTAGCAGTACGAGTATCAACAAACTACCCAACGTCAGCACAATTTTATGGGAAGCAAGTTCTGCCTTCTACTTACCTAACTGCAATCTCTTATAACTTGTACCACAACAGTCGCTATAGTTTAATTGGTCGCCAAGCTGTCACAAACGAAGGTTTACAAAATGTAATTATAAAGAACCAAATTGTATGGCTCACTAGGCTCGCCCCGTCGAACCGTTCATTTCTCTAATTACTCTTTAAATAGCGGCCAATTAATGCTTCGAATTTATCAGAAAGGGAAATAAATTATGGAATTTAGCAGCTGGCAACAATCAAATGGTAAATGTGACGGCTACCATGTCAATCAAATAGTGACGTCGTTGTTAATATTTATGTAATTATTTACTTCCTCCGTTGTTCCTATACGTATTAGCAAACAATAGCAACCATTTTCAATCATTTAGTATGGTCCTAAGGAGTTCTCAATATACAAAATATAGGCAAGCAAAATTACAGTGGCTATCAGTTAATAGGAAAATTGTTTTGCTTTAAACAAAGATTAAATTTTCATGAATCAAACGAATACTTTATGTATTCAACTAATTCTTTAAAATGTAATATCGAAATCGAATTCACTATTAAAAATCTGATAAATGAACATGCTACTTATGAAATACCAACTAACCGTAATGATAATGACGAAACAGAATATGAAACAGCACTGGTTATTGACTCTGACACTATCAGAGATGTATCACCAGTCACTGCGTCAATCGACCCAATATTAATTGAATACTTATCTGAGCTACGAGTTTTAGTGTATGAAAAATATTTTACAATACAAAACTCGTTCTAAACAACATACTTTGTTTACATAGACATGACATTTGAAAGACAGTCCAATAAAAATAGATGGCAGTTGCGGTTGTTACCATAAAAAAGGATAAAACAAACGGCAAGATTATATGGAAATACTGACCTTAGAGACACTTAACTTACACAGTGTAGTGTTAATCCACAATTTCTTTACAAACACTGACGTCAGTATCGATTCTCATCTCATTGACTGATCAAAGGAGATGAGACACATTTCATACAAAATTGGGCCCAAAACCCAAAGACAGCGGTAAAATGTATTACCCTGGTCGGGAAAGTCCTTCTTTTCCATTTTTTATTCTCCTCCGTATCTCTACGAACATTCCATTATGAACAAGATCTACTATGACAATAAACCTCTGCTAATATTCCAGGTTCAGTTATAATGACGTGTAAGGTCCACGTGTAGATTTAGAAGGCGATAGGGTAATACTAAGCACACTTTCGCATGCATACATTGTTGTGGAAATAATAGATGATTAAAACGATATGAGGCAAATTATACTTAAATATACACATAGTGAACAATTTCCTTTATTAACATTTTTAAACAGTAGAGAACACCTGACACAATTCTTTCATTCACAAATCATGAATTTCTCAAAATAACAAGAATACCACATTTGTCATTTTAATTAACTTAAAACACAAAAAGTATATTTTGAATAGTTTTATCACCAGCCATAATAACCGTTCACATGCAAGCCATTGTCGAATTAATAAGTGTCCTACTTACATTTGTTGTTAAATAAGTAATTATAACGTTTTGACAACACATTGTTTGTGTAATTACTTTGGGAATGATAAAACCATTGTGTTGCGAAAGTTTCTGTCCAAGGTAAAGAATCAACAATTAGTTTTTGTTTATTAAATGTGGAGTGTCAGCTGTTGGAGACGTTTGCTAAAACAGATTCTGAATACAATGCAATTAGTATTTATAAATAATATTATGAGAACACTAGACAATGGATCTTAGAATTTTATTATGAGGACAGAATTTAATGGATGCTCTCTTATTTCAAAATAAAGAATAGATCTTCCAGACAGATATATTTTAATTTAATTTGACGCGTATCTTTTTGCTTGCTAATAGAGTTACTTAATTTAAATATTTGCAGACTACAATATATTCTCGAAAGCCCAATAAATACTTTCTCAATCTATTGATTACTTAAAATTCACGAATAATGGAAATAAAATACGTAATAAACAAAGTAGCAGGTATTTAATATATTACGGTTATTCTATTTAATATAAACACTATATTGCTACCAGTCCTGGCATAGAAAGCCGCAAATAACACAGCCACACAAAAAAAAAAAAATCTGACCTGGAAGTCGCACTATAAATAAAAAAAATAAAATAAAATAAAATACGTTTAATTCAGACCATTAAAAGTCCATATTTCGTTAGTATTACATAATCTTAAAAACTATGTTAGTCGTGAGATCAATAATACTCGTGTGAAAAATAAATTAAAATTAAATTGTACTACATTAAATTGAAATGAATTAAATTGCAATGAATTAAAATTGAAATGAATTAAAAATTAAATTGTTATAAGTAAAAATTTAATTTAAACGAGTTAAAATTAAATTAAGAATAAATTAAATTAAATTGAAATAAATTAATATTAGATTGAAAAAAATAAATAAAAATAAAAGTTGTAAATTAGCTAAAATACAAAGATTACATTACAATATAATATCAGGTCACATGCAGCCTGATGAGTCTTTTCACCGCTGGCGATGCTGGTCTGTCTGCAAACATCCTTAGGATACCGTTGCTACCCCCTCGAATTCGGCGTATTAGTGAGGCTGACTTTTTGCGCATTATAGCGTAAAAGTCATCTACCCTCGCGTCGGCAAACATACCCGAGGCACTGCAAAATCGAGGTAGTCGCACCAGAATCCTAAAGACGTTGTTATACTGTACTCTGAGAGCATTGTAGGCCCGCTGTGTGTAGTTGGTCCAGAGGGCACTTGTGTAGAAACTTTGGCAGTAGGCTCTGAACAAAGTTATCTTTACTTGTGTTGTACACCTCGCAAACCTATGAACCAACATGTTAGCACGCACCGACAATGCTCTCCGCTCTCTCTCAATATCTGCGTCATCATGCAGGGTTTCGGTCACAACATGCCCTAGATACCTAAACTGCGAGACCCGACTCAAAGATACCCCGTTGAGGTACACTGGTGGTATATGTTCTGGTTGTTTATTATTACCTCTGATGAGCATATACTCACTTTTTCCAACATTGTACTTCAAGCCATGCTCCCCAGCATAGGCCTCACAGATACTTAATAGCTTCCTTAGCCCACCGACAGATGGACTCAGCAAAACCATGTCGTCCGCGTAGCTGATGTTACTGACGCAAACGTTGTCTATATGACAGCCGACATGGCTGTTGCTGAGCTCACCTATCAGTTGATTGACATAGAGATTGAAAAGTCTAGGAGAGGTCAGTCCCCCTTGCCTCACTCCACACTTAAGTGAATATTCTTCAGAATATACGTTTCCCCACTTGACAACGTTTTTTTGGTGGTTATACCAAAAAGAAAATACCTTAGTGAGTTCGGCGGGGGCCCCGACCTCCCCAAGCTTAGTCCAGAGCTTACTATAATCCACCAGGTCGAACGCCCTCGATAAGTCTAGAAAACAAGCGTATATAGGTGTTTTCCTATCAACATAGTAAGCGACTGTGTTCTTTAGTGTCAATATAGCACTTTCAGTTGACAAAGTCTCACGAAAACCAAACTGTGCATCGTGTAGGTTAATAAACTTGCTTAGCTCAGCATCCAAAAGCCCATCGAAAACCTTCGCTAAGACAGTGGCCAGGGAGATGGGTCTATAATTATTCTTGTCCGAGACATCACCAGAGACGTTTTTTGCTATAGGCACAACAATAGTCTCCATCATCTTAGGTGGTAAGTATGAGTGACGTATACAGAAAGTAAACAACATAGCCAGTACCCTAAATAAATGGTTACCCGCTTGCTGCAGGTGCTCAATGCTGAGCCCGTCACTACCTGGAGATTTGCCACGTTTCATGTTACTAATAATATTTTTCACATCTTTAGAAGAGAACCCAATTGGTTTCTCACAGGTAGTGACGGCCGCAACATCCGCCACCACAGAACCGTCGGCAAGCGGTGACTCAACTATAAAATGATTTTTAAACAGGTTAGCAATATCTTTAGGCTCACTACACTCGCCTACAGTCACTGGCAAACTTACCCTACCGTTCATTCTTTTAGTACTTTTCCAAAAAGCCCGAAAGTTTTTATCCCTAACGTGTGACGCTAATAAATCCATTTTAAGCTGGTCTTGGTGGTTTTGACAGAACTTAAGTCTAGATTTAAATATTTTCCGCGTAAGACACATGTTCTCATGGAGAGGCCCACTTTCAGGTTTACCATGTCCTAAGTATGTTTGATATGCCTGCCTAGCCTGATTATGAGCTTCTCTCACGTGTTTGTTCCACCCTACTACCGTTTTACCTTTCTTTAACTTTCTCACCTTCTTGCTCTGCACAGATGCCTCACATAAAATGTTAATAATATCATTATATAAATTGTCAATAATATTTCTATGTTCAAAATTACCACACATACTGTCTGCACAAACACAAAATTCATTAGGGAACTGAAGTTCTTTAAATTTACCATTACAAATGTCAGAATAACTCATTACTTCGTCACTTTCTCTATCACCCCACAAAATGTCATTAGAAATACAATCGGCAGAAATACATTTAGTTTGAATTATGTCAAGATTACATTTAACAATTAAAGGTAAGTGATCCGACCAATACACGCCATAGTCAACATTAATGTTAGTTATTGTTTGCCAGGCTGATTCCGTGACTAAACAGTGATCTAACCAGCGCTTACAACAATGAGCCTCGCTATAGAACGTATGTGTATCTGACGACCTACCAAGCTTAGCTATGTCTGCGCAAATCCATTTACTATCGCTACAAAAATCTAATAACTCCTTACAAAAAGGTGCTGATGGGTGAGCGTTAAAATCACCCAGAATAAACACAGATCCCACGTCATTTTGTTGCACAATAGCGCTAATCTCCCCTAGACAATTCGTAAACATTGGTAGGTTGTCAGACTGGTCTGTAGGCATGTACACACATACAACAACACTTTCACGATTATTACCTGTAATAGCTCTAATTGCCGTAATACGATCACTTTCACTATTGACAACTGTCACTTTTGTAAACAAACTTTTACGCCACAGAATCGCAACCCCCCCGAACGGTCTCCCTCGCCTCACACCGGACGATAAGTCTATCGCCGATTTTCCGGTATAACTGAAGTCATCGTCGATGCTGCCCAGGAAAGGCAGGTCCTGCGGCACCAGCCAAGTCTCCTGCAGTGCTACCAAGTCCGCGCGCTTGCACAGTGATCGCACACATTCCACACTCCTTTTCACATTTTTGCAATTAAAACTAACCAACGTGTTGTTTTGATTGTGTTCCATTAAAATTTTGCTCAACCGGCCCCTGTCTCATACTCACGAAACGGCGGAACTTTATTCCGTCCGGCCATAAGTTGTCATCAAGATACAGATGCATTCTACATTTAGATACATACAATTTAAAAGCGTTGTACCCTCTATCGTATTTCATGTTAATTCTTGACAGGGTCAGTTTTTCCTGCGTTTTTTTATAAATGTATTCAGTTATGTCCTCTTCCAGAGTGTCTTTATGTACATTTGAGACAAATAGGGGCACTTTAATGTCCGCCGCCTTAAAATTACTCAGAGGTTCCGCGGTTGCCTTACCTAACTGACTCACAAAACGATTTCGTAAACGATTTCTTTGAACGACAGTCCAGCCGTGATCGGGTTTGTCTATCTTGAAATCTCCGCCTTTTTTTACGACTTCTGCCATAGATAACGGATTTTCAGCCACTAAAATAGGCGTAGTCGTAGTACAAACCGGTACAGTTGCACTTAGTTTCTCAGCTGATTGAGATAACAGTTTACACGGCATCGAAACACGTTGATTTCCACCTGGCGCGACACCGTGCATATTTGCGTCCCGCTCGGTTACACCAGTCTCACACACTGAGTTATCCTCCGAGCGCAGGTATGACGGAGATAGCACTTGTGGAGTGCTCTCACTGCCTTGTTGTCTCAGTGTCGGCTCCTTGATTTTGTTTATCACAGGTGATATACCTACTGGTCCACTATCCATACAAAAAGCAGCTCGCCTCCGTGTGTTTACGTTGTAGTCATCTATTCCCACAATTGACCCATATTTGCAATTATGTAATTCACTTTTTATTTCCTGCAGCTGCTCAACCGTTGCGTAGTTACTCTTTACAAGCTTAAGCTCATTTTTCAGTAACACTAAATCCTTTAGCAGCCCCGTAACGTCAACGTGGTCAAAGGTTACTGGAGGCAGTTTGCTCAGTTCTTTGGCCACAAATATAGGAATAAGCTCGGGGTCGGTATTCTTGAACAAAGTTATAATGTCTTCCAGGTCCTTATGTCTCTTGTCTTTTCGTCTGGATATTTTACGCTTGCCCGACGACAACGATTCAAATAATAACGACTTTGCTTGATCGATATCTTCCACGGAGAAACCCGTTGCACAAATGTTGATAAGGCTCTCATTGTCCATCACATCCAGCTTATTTTGCACAAAAGCCAACAACTCGCTAATCACGATATTACACGTTTTACACTTAACGATTTTAGAGCTCGCCATTTTTTCTATTACACACCCGCACGGTACGGCGCGTGCGCACGATTTTATGAATTTGCAGCACTATGTGTACTATATGTTTTTGGGGTCGCTGAATCCGAATCTGGGGTCAGTTTTATTCCAGCACATCTGGGTTCGGCCATAACCTCAAAATATACCCTCAAATTTGCTAAATTTGGTTAAACTGCTAACCGTATGGCTTTAAAACCTTATAATCCTCTATTACAGTAGCTTGATTGCGACCTCCAGGTCAGATTTTTTTTTTTTGTGTGGCTGTGTAATTAAATCTCATTTTTATGATCGAAAAATATCCTTACTCTGTAATATTTTATTTTGTTAGTCGGTCAGGAGGTAGGTATCTTATCAAAAGTTAAATCGTTTCTACGCCAATATTGGCATTGATATTACTTTTTCAGGTTTTTTCTCGCTGAGTTACCACCAGCATTGGCGCGTATCTTCCTCTCAGTCATATGTCACCAATAAGCCTAGAAAACATCGCTCGTCGCTACTAATCCGGACAAAGTACTCCCGGAGACATCGCTCACGGATGTCGCGCTAGGCAAACGACATGAATGCTGCTCTAATGATAAGACTATGTGCGAAAGAGTAATAGTGGTTTGAGGAGAGGTAAATATTAACAGCCGAGAAGATAATTAAAATTATCGCAAAGAATAAAACGTCTTGGGTTAACGGTTTACCAGAAAAGCAGTAAATACGTGTATAATTGCATCCGTTCAGTTCTTAAACTACAGATTTAGCTTTAAGTGGCACCGCCACTTTATCTTGGTGTCCTTTTACCAGACAGCGAAACATGATCTTACTTAATTTTATCACTGAACACTAAATCTCTTTTAGCAGAATCCATAAAATCTGCCCACACCTTCAACGCCTATTAATTTCCCGACGGACAAAGCGCAGAGTCCGAAACAACGACAAAGACAGAGCATTGCAATATCTTCATCTGCCGTTTCACACGGTGCATTACAAAGATTAATGGGGCAATAGAGGCAGCACAATTTGAACCCGGCTCCCGCGCGCGCAGGATACAATATTTTATGTTGACAGACATAACAGCGCTTATACGACCGCTTATTCTTTGTGCCCCGTATTTTATTCGCTTTATGACGGTCCCTGACAACCTTGTCATCTACAACCCTAAAAATATAATCCACTCAAATTTCAGCTCTATGTTTCATGCCGTACAGTTGTATACAGAATTCTTTGTTAGCAAAATCGTTTGTGGCTTTATAGTAATGGTCGTGGATGCCGGTTGAATGTTTGTTAGTATTTTATTTCGGGGCGTTCTCGCGTCATAAAATAATAGCGTAATGCAGTGTTGTAAATCAATTTTCCTTTTGAACGATGACGTTTATAATGAAGGTCGGTAGTTTTGAATTAGTATAAAATATTTTTTATAAACGAGCGTGATTATTATCTGTATGGTTTTATTAATGGATGTAGAATCTGGCCGCTGTCGAGACTTTCTTTCATTAGATGTCGGTACAACTATAAATAGGCTTTGGATGATTGATATACATATGGAACAATCAATCATTCAAGATGATCTTATCGGAAATATAAGGTTTAATATTTCATTGGTAAGAATAGACATAGTATGTATTCGCAAAATTGTGGTGAAATGTGATTACGAAACCACTGCCGATTCTTAATCGAAACACAATGTTTTAATTTATCTTTGAAACCATTCTCTTCATATAGTTTTTATACATTTACAATAACTTTTTTTGTTTAGTTTACACTATCCCACTCCTGAGCAAAAGCCTCCCCAAGTCCTTCTAGGAACTCTTTTCATGCTGGTGCATGAAAAGAGTGCTGGTTCGAGGTGGTCCTCGAACCAGCCGCCACGGCACTAATTCAAGCCACCTCGCCACCGCTTTCTGGACCAGTTTGCAATCGTTTACTTAAATAAGACTGTAACAAAACAAAAGTAATCGAAAGTAAAGTTACAAAAATAGCAATAAACTAGACTTGATCTAAATAATTCAATCATAATTCAAACGACATCAATAAGGAAGCGACAGAAACCGTGACAAATAAAATAAACATTCAAAAAGCATCCCCTACGAATGCAAATTGAAATATAAATGCATGAATTCTTATCCAAGCATCGGTTTGTGAATAAAACAATACACATCCGACGGCAAACGACTTGGATCAGTATGTTTCTTAGGAGGAGTGCGATTTTTAAGGGGAGTGAAATGGTTCACCTGTAGTGCACGAATAACTGATTTAAATAAAGAAAGAGGAAGATGATAATGAACAATAATTATATAAAAGAAGACGGAGAAAATGAAGGTCATTTACTACAATATGAAAGATGCAGTATGTAGTAAATTTTAGTAACCCATATATTAGGATACTGAAGCATTAATTGAGACGTCTAATTGTTATTCACATTCAAAGTATGTCAGCACGGTAGACGGAATTGTTTTGACTCTTGGCAGGAGAACTGATTTCTGTGAGTAATTGACTTGATGATTTGATTGCTATGTAATATTTGATGTAGTGTCATGTGTATTGTTTGTCAACTAATTAGAATCACATCGCATCTGAGCTCATCTCTTGTCATGTCTGGACAATAATAAAAGACTTATAAACAAGTTTAACTCCTTATTGTTTTGTCAGAGTAGCAATTTTTTTACATAACCACGATTAAACTAAACTTTCATAACTAAAAACTATTTATCAAAAGCAGAGACACTTGATTAATAGTCTCACTAAAAGTTTTTCCCAATGAATATTCAAAAATCAACTCTCAAATCTACAAATCAGTAACAGCACTTCTCCTTTCACCAGCATCAGAGCAGTCCAAGTATTCAACAGTAAGGGTGGCAGCTCTGACAACCTAGCTCATCCAGTCCTCGCCCCGACATGACGCGGCTTATCCCGCCCGTCGCACATAAATACGTAATGAGAGGATCCGACGCCGCTACTATGGACTGCTGACACACTTCAGTATTAACATAGGATCGCTCAGGAGATTTTGTAACGAGGGATTTAGCACTTGGTAGTTGTTGTCCTGCTGTTTTGTGTTTAACGTTCTTGTTTTTTTATATTTTGTAATTTTCCTTAAATGATGTTGTTGTGATCGAATAATTTTCAATTGCTGTGTTGTTTCTTTTATTATGTCAATCAAGATAATTGCAGCAATAATAAGTTTTATTTGTTATAAATATTTATAATACCTATGCTAATTTCAACTATATTTTAAAACATTTCTAAACTCTATCTAACTTCACAACGTTTTACGATGCCACTATCCAAATAACTACCGACGAAACATAAAATGAAATTGATAGCCTTATGTGTGAGCAGCTGAGGAGCTGTATACTGAGGAACTAAGGTATCGTATTTCACCAAAATGAACAGCAAAAACATAATGGTAAATAGATTTTCCTTTCATGCTTCGACGCTTATACTGATATAAATCAGTATTCGTAAAAAAACACGATTTATGTGAAACGTGACTAGTAAACTTTATTATAAGTTACAAGTAGTAAATAACTATGAAAACTACATAAAAGAAAATCTAAGAGAAAACTGATTGCTATGGAATATTCTAGGCTTTGTTTTCTTAATAAGGTTTTAGACGAGTCTCCTTTTCAATACATGTTTTCTACATCTCAAGTTGTCAGTGTCGAGTGGAAGAGGTATAAAAAGATGGATACTACTATAATGTAATATGGTAACTAGTAACTAGTCTTTGTACTGGTATGTAATGATGGCAAAATAATATTAGTTTTTTTTTAGATTCTTAATTAGAGAGATGTCGTTGATTCCAAGCCGTATAGCAAAAATATTTTATTGAAACATGCTGAAACCGAATATTTATGAAGATGATTGAAAGTAAAATATCATGCTTAAATTGTAGCAAGGATAATATTAAGGAATCAAAATTGTGAATTTGGGTAGGTCCCAAATTAAACATGGACTAAACTTGTTTGTATAAACAAGTAGAAGTCGTAAAATGCACTTGAGTCAGAAATTAGGTTAGTATCAGTAACTCACGAAAATCCTGCATGTTGGCGCAACATAAATAATTTTGTTTTGTTACCAGAATTACATAAACGTGCATAAGAAATAAACACAGGAAAGATAAACTCGTGTTTTAAACTTTGCCATAAAATTATTAACAAAGTAGAAAACTGTATGTGGCTTCGACTGAACTGTAGTACCGGGTTGTTCATAAATCTTCATTGCGTCCCGATGACACGCCGCGACACGTCTCTCTGCTACCGCGCTACCAACAGACGCCACGATACGAACAGCTTACAGCACCTTACAAACATCACACAATTTCCGACCCTAATTCTACGCGATAAAGTCGATTTCCCCTTTGTAGTCCTCACCTGGAACTAAGTCACATTTTCCAGTACGAATAACTCGACAAAGTTGGGGCTTCCAACGAATTTTGAAACGATAGCTGATGCAATAAGGTTCTTTTCAGATTGTGCAATATACTGTAGTACTTTGTTCTTTTCGTTAGACTTTCCATCACTTGGAACAATAATGTCGTTTGTAGCATTCTCCTCACTTATGAAAATGAAACTTTAGGTGAAACGACTAGAGTTGAATTTCGAATATGTTAGGATATTTAGTGTGGCAACAACATTATCCCTCTGTGACAAGCAACGTCAGGCTGTCGATCATTATAATATATGTGCCTGGCTGTCAGCTGTCTTAGCGCATGAATGATTCACTCCGTGATAAATTTTAGCTTATGATTACCTTTCAGACGTACGTCAATATGTCTGTTTACGTAATTACAACTTCTATATTTAAAGGCTTTCAGACTGTTTTATGGAGGGACAGACATGGTGGAAGGCAAACTCGTTTGACGTGTGTATGTAGCTCTAAGTATTTGTGAATGAGTATGATTTATCACTGTAACGGTTGGAATGATAAATCGTACTCAAATTCATGGACTGTAAATACAGAAAGGTGGTCGTTTATTTCCTTTACACGATCATCAATTTTCGAGCTGTCGATTGTGAGATCATCAATTTTGAAAATTGTTTAGTATCAATCTTGAGTTTGTTATTAAGAACTAAGTGAAATGAAAATGCTATTACTCATAAGTGATAGATTGGTTATATGAGGTCAGTTACACGAAATCGAAAAAAAAATGCTGATACACACGCTTATCATCTTGGTGGTAAGGAGAACATAACACTAGAAGATTAATGTCCATAACTACTAAGAGTAATTGTCTACAATCGCATATAAATACCTCTTCTCGTGAATTAATTTATACGCTCTTCGCTGAATCGACACCATTTTTTGTTTTAACTCTGAGATCAGTATAAAATCTTTATTGTTCGTATACATCATTACGATTAAGCCTTATCGGGCGGGGTGAGTAAGAATCTCTGTAAACCCGGTATTTTTATTGAGCATATTAAGATGGCAATGTCCAACTAATACGGCACATTTATCAAATAGGAATTACATATTAATCAATGAGACCTGCAATTCTATAAGTAAAAAAAATGAATCCATTGATAATCTTATTATAAAAGCATTTGAGATGCACTGACATGATTACTAACGACGTTACTATAAGAAATAGATTTGCAATTTTATCGACTGTAAATATCTTTATGTGAGCAGCCAAGCTTTAAACTTCATATAAAATATGTATATAAGGGCCGATTTTTCAATCGTCAGATAAAAGTACCAATAGCTACCTGAAGAATAAAGTTATTGGACTCTTTATTCGTCTGATAAGTGGTCGTCAGTTTTTCAATCGTTAATTTATTTAGGAATAACTATCTGACCGAATATCACATCTGTGAATACGCTAACTTCAGGGAGGAGAAACAAATATACAGAATAAACCAATGTTAGAACGGGACGGACTATTTCATTGTTTACTGTCAATGTTATAAAAAATCTGCGGCAGCCAGATGTCCCTTTTTTTACGTTGAGAGGTTGTTTTTTTTGGTTGTGTGGTATTTTTATTTGTAATTCCGTGATTTCTTATTGTATTAAAATAATCATGGAAAGCAAAACTGAATCCCACACTTTAAAGTGTTCAACACTCGGTCTTACAATTCTTTCTTTTCGTTCATATTCTTTCTTTATTTTCATTCATATACTTATATTTATTAATTATGACTTTATCCTCACTTGCTGTTTCGCCAATTCTATCTCAAACATCCATTTTCATTAAGTACACTTTTTTAAAACGAAAACTTACCCCAAGTTTGGTAACGCCACTGTCGTTTATCAATGGAACAAGCGGTTATCTGGCCGTCAAAGAGCCAAATAGATTTATTCCTCCGTTAAGGGAATTATTCGACCAATAAAGCCTATTTGACGATTGAACAACACCGTTTTTAACTATCTATTGAATAAACCCTATCCGTCTGTTTATCTGAGGATTGAAAAATCGGCCCTAAGAATAGTGAAATCAACGTTCAGTACCTTTTCATATCGTATTCACAACTATACAATTTAGTACTTATTTTAAATAGTCAGCTTTTTAATGGTTAGATATTAACCTTCAGTTAGCGTATCTTCGGTAATTTGTACCATTCATAGGAACTTCAAACGATCATGCATGATTCAACAACTTCAATATTGACTTCACTCTTAACTTCTGACAAGGTTTAGATCTTATCCGTTAAACTATATAGTGGAACATCGACTACAAGTTCATTCAATATGCATTCTTATTTACACTTGCCATTTAAGTCAAAATTTGCTTCTATAAAATACTCCCTTTTAATGTTCCATAAACTTTGAGTTAATGTTAGATCTACGAGTAATATTGTTTTTGTTTTCATTAAAACGCATATTTCCTTTACACAAACATTCTTCTTAACATTGTCATAAAACATGTTGAAGTCAAAAGTCATGGTATTTGTTTGACGTTGCGCCAAGAGGCGTGACACGTCACGTCAGTGTAATAACATTGTCTGTCTGTCCGTTAGAATTGATAGGGGAATGTACGTGATGGTGATTCATTACGAAATGTTGTTAGTCTTCCATCGATTGTGTTGGAAATGAATAGTTTTTAATTGAATTTTGTTTCTTGTGTGGTCTGGTCATGAGAAGGTGGGAGTTGTAATAACTAAGATAATTAATGAGATGGAGTACCATATATTTATCTACATAGTAATCTGATACAGTGATGTCAATTTATGTGTAAACAAATAATTTAAATAAAAGGGTTGTTTTTATCTGTAAATGAAGAGTATTCTATATGAATTCTAAAAGCATTATTAAAACAGAGATCAAAATCACAAACAGCCTTTAGTATATACAAAAACTTAGAAGTAGACCTGTCTAAACCATAGCGAAACAGGTACACATAAAACAGTCAACAACATAGAAAGGACTCCCTCGCAACTCAAACTACTTCGGTAGCGACAGACAGACGTACGCTTATTGAAACGGCTGCAGACGTATATCAAGATGCGGCGCATACATCAAAGTCAGGAGTCTTATCTTGCACGTTGAGCGCATTCACACAGAGACGGGCAAATGTTCCTCTTTGATCTAAAGTGTTGACTTTATGACTTGTTGAGGATCTGTTCTGCTTTAGTTTAGTAGTTTTTTAGAGGTTAGATTAGAAGTTTTAACGTTCTGAGTTATCGTGTTTAAAGAACTGGCAAGTTTGTTGAGAGATGAACCATATAGAACTGGCAATAATGCTAAATATTATGGAGTTACAAAAGGTATGTCAGTTATAGAACAACACCAATATATAAAAATGAGTATTCGATACGGAATGCAATTAAACGAAGCGATACAAAATAATTTAAAAATATATTTTTTACTGCGTTCCAATGCTCGCTTCTGTAGTAAATGCACGTTCGGCAGCAACAGAAGCGGAGATGAGGAATGCGATATAACGTGATGCGAGCATTGTCTGAGCTCATGACTACCGATCAGATGCCACCGCACTCACATCCAACACGACACATAAAAACTATCCAGCCAAATAAATCTTTAAAAGACTTCACGACCGCTCAGACAGATACATAGATAACCGCATTTCTATTCGCAGTGAAATAAATTTTAAACACCCAACAAAGCAATATTCCATGTATATTTTGTTAGCGCTACAAGAAAAACCTAACAAGCCAGATTAATTCTCTAATACCGCGAGGTTAAAGCGCCTAACAAATCAACGCAACAAATGTACCGATAAAAGAACAAATGACGCCGATATAAAATACTATCCCAATTATTTGGGACAATTCATTAGAGAGCCCCTCGACGCTTTCCGATTGCCGCGATCCGTCACACCGCTCGCGACAGATGGGGATCTATTCCGTATGGAGTGTCAGGAAGAAATGGGCACAGTAAATCAACCGTCGGCCGACAATCTCGCGCAGTCGCCGTCGATACATCAACTGTAATGCCTCGGATACCGCAGCCAGATAATCGAATGTGAGCATCGACTCGTTACGCTGGAAATAAGATGAGGTTTGTGACTCCATGTCAGCAGTAACGACGTAACCCGAGCGCGATTTTAACGGACTATAGGCATTATTGAGTGCAGCTGTTTGGCTTGAGGCACATTAATTTGGTCGTGAGTCGTTCCATGAACAGTAACAGATGGTTGTATGTCGCGGTGCAACTAAGGTCGGTTTTGGTTCGCGCGCGCGAGTCGCTTGTCCCCACCGAGCGAGCGCTGATAGATCTGTAAAGTTTGCCGCGGACAGGAATATATCGAGTGGTTGCCTCCGTTCGGCTTTATTTATACATAACATCTGTTTGAAGTTGAATCTACCGGCGCGGACGGGGAGCGCATTACCGGAGATTTATTCCGCGTCTTAATTGTGAATCGATGGGTTAATGAAGATAAAACCCGCGGCTGTGTTGTAAATTAGCTCGCGTGTCGACTCGTGGCTCCGATAAAGGCCTTCTTTATTGCTTTGTTTGTTTTCTCGGGCCGTACTTCAAAGGGTATGGAGATAAACTCGAGTTTTATGCGAATGTATTTATTGGCGAGCTTTTAAAGTTACGCCTTTACTCAGAATCGGACGTCAGGTGGAAATAGGAAGCCAGCGCAAATGACAGCCGGGAGATAAATGGGAGCCGAAGAGAAATTAACGATGCGTCGACGCCCGCTGTAATTAACTAGGCTACTTATAAATCAGCTGTAACCTCGGCCGTCTGTAACAATAGCCGCAAAGTAAGATAAATCGACAGGACAGCTCGGTTCATACAAGTCGATATTGACAAGCATGGTATTCCCTTAACTCAGGTTCACATTTGGCGATACTTCAGAATTGTCTGGCACCACATGAAAAATATTTGTTCATTCTTATTTTTACCAACTGGTCGCATCGAGTTTCTGGCGTATGGCATTTCACTAGTCTGTGTCAGTTTGGTACAGTGACGTAGCACAGTTTGGACGAGGTTAACCCCACGCGGTCACACACTCTCGTCTAATGGCCGTGATTCGACAAGTACAAATGGCCTCTGTGACAAATGGCCTGCGGAAGACCCCGTGTCGAATGTTGTGTTGTAAGTTCAAGTTCCGTACAAGCCAATATAGTACTTATCGCTTCTAATTTAAATTTTTCAGATTGCAATCCAGATTTAGATTATTGTGCAGAACTTAATCAAGTGGATAAAAAAATTGATTAAACAGTACCATCAATCTTAGATGATTCGAATGTTAATTTAAATAAAGAGGAAAGAATTCGATATATCAAAGTGATGATTAAATTAATGCATGTTCCTAAGATCCATAATTGCATGTAAAAACAGACCCGTTGGCGATAAATGATAAGTGAATACGGAAAGTGTCGATAGCTTTCTCAGTTCGCCCTCTGATACCGATCAAAGGTCTTATCCAGTGCAGACCCGCGAAAAACACTCTTATAGAGCACATTTGGAGGAAATGTTGCATGTTTTTCGAATGGCGATTTCCCTTTTGCTAGTTCATGTAGTGTCAGTTCCGTAGGGGGAGATCTCTTATGAACCACTTGATTTATGGCTCGTATTGCTTCCAATGTTGCTTTGGGTTCGCCAATATCATTTCTAACAGTTTTGACGTACGGTTTAGTGATGACGCAACTGCTGCGATATTAGTTTCGGGAATTATTTATAGGTTTATCCGTAAGTGCGGATGTATTGTTATCTTTTGTGGGTAGATCTGTGTTGCTATTAGGGTATTGTATTTGTTGTTAAAGTGAATTATTACTATTGTTTTGATATTTCACTGAACGGTGTTTTAGTTTAGTTTAATACAATATATCAAGAACAATTTATCTCTCACGAATACAATCATAGCGGCACAGTATGCTTTGAAAAGTTAGTCGGCTATGTCTACAGATTTCTCGGTTTTACTTTTGCATCTTTTACCTAATTTAGGTAAATGTTTCTCATATAAAATATATTCAAGTTGTTTGTGTTCTTACCACTAATGAAAAAGTGTACAAACAATATAGTTTTGCTCTTAATCCACAAATCGCTTACCCCACCACCCTAACCACAAACCTATAACCATTACACAATTAAACGGCACCACAATAAATAACACGGTAGATGCAGACCATCCATCTTGTAATGAAGAAAAGTGCGCTCCAGCGATGCTTTATCGCCGATCTGTGTAATTAAAACGTTACCCGAAGGAAATGTGAGGTAATAACAATAAATCTAAGGCGCTCGTAACTCCGGAACGGCGTGTAGATGCTGTAATTGCAGCATTTGTGAATGGGTCCGTGATCTCTTGAATATTTGATGGGACCGTGGACGAACGGGGATGTTGATGGTCACTCAGTCAAGGTAATTGGTAAAACAATTTGTTGTATTTCATCTCATCATTATCGTCATGGTCTATAGGAAATTGTGACCCATCTATCAAAATTTTGCCTAGTCATCTTTTGGCACCTACTGTCTCAGTCTTTTTTTTTTTTTTTTTTTTTTTCAGGATGGGAAATCATCAAATGTCTTCTCCCGCTCTGGGCGGAGCGGGAGGGCGTGTCAGACTTTTACTGACTAAAACCCACCCGTGTTCCATCAGTTGCCCATGTGCCAGGGTCACGGTATCTCTTTCGAACAATCACGCGACCCCGGCAGGCATCGGTCCTAGTAGACCCCTACACTGCTGCTGACATCTCTTTGAGGCGCGCGTGGAACACGGCGCGCCGTCGACCCGAGCTTGGTCCTTACCGGGCGGCGAGCTACCCATTGCTCGCCACCCGCAAGCTCGCGCCTACGGTGGCCGGGAGTCCGCTATTGACTCCCGACGCCCGGGGCGTCTCCTCCTGCGGCGGCTAGGGACGTGAGGGCGCAGAGACTGCCACTCCCTCACGCGCCCCGCCTACTCCTTCACGAGCATTACTGCTTCGCAGAAGGAGGTGACGGCTTCCCATTCCCTCTCGCTCCGTACCATGGCTCGCACCAGGGCCGGACGCGAGAGGTCGCCGCTGCCGATCGCCTCCACGAGGACACGGCGGTGCTCCGCCCAGGCAGGGCACACCTCCACCGTATGCTCCACCGTGTCCTCCAGACGATCCTCGCAATGGAAACACCCGGACGTATCCTCCCGCTTTATCCTGAACAGGAACCCACCGAAGCACCCATGCCCGGTGAGAACCTGCGTCAGGCGGAAGGTGAGGACGCCGTGGCGCCTCTCTATCCACTCCTCAAAGAGGGGACTTACCGCCGCAATTGTGGCGTGCCCAGCACTGGGTTGCGACAATCGTACCCGCCATGTCGCCATGAGATCACACCGGAGCTCTGTCCGCCGTGCCGCGATTTGTCGCGGCAGCACAGTTTCGCCCCGGCGTTTCGCCTCCTCGCGCCACTCCCACATGTGGGCGAGGACCTTTGCCTCCAGATCCCATGGCGGCACTCCGGCAAGGAGGCTCGCCGCCTCGCAGGAGACCGTGCGGTATCCCCGGATTAACCGGATGGCCATGACCCTCTGGGCCGCACTCAACCGGCGCGCTGGGCGCAGCCTCAATGAGGGCGCCCACACCGGTGCCCCGTAGAGGGCCATGGACCGCACGACCCCCGTGTAGAGCCTCCGGCAGGAGGCGTTTGGACCCCCCAGATTGGGCAGGAGCCGCTTTAAGGCAGCCCCAGCCCGCTCCAGTCTGGGAGCCAAACGTCGGAAGTGCTCGACGAAGTTCCACCGGCTGTCGAGGACAAGTCCCAGGTACTTCATCGTCGACTCAACGCCAATGTGAACCCCTCCCACCGTGAGTTGGGAACCCGCAGGTGGCGCGTTCCGAGGACCATGAAAACCCATGGCCTCGGACTTGTGCAATGCCACCTCGAGTCCCAATTGCCGGATCCTATCGACGATTGTCGCAACCCCGCGTGTCATCAGTTCGGCCGCCGCCTCGTGCGACCTCCCCTGCGCCAGGACCAGCGTGTCGTCAGCGTAGCAAACTACGCTGACGCCGCTAGGGAGGTCGGCGCGCAGCACCCAGTCGTAACCGATGTCCCACAGATGCGGCCCCAAGACCGATCCCTGTGGGACACCGCACGACATCTCTCGCCGGTTCCAGTCTCCCTGGTGACCGGGGTAGATGACGGCTCTATCCGTCAAGTAAGCCTCGACCACGCGACAGAGGTAGGTTGGCATCCGGTGATACCGGAGTGCCTCCCTAATGCAACTCCAGGGTAGGGTGTTGAAGGCATTGGCGATGTCAAGAGACACCGCCAAGACGACCCCACCCCGGGCCACTGCATCCCCCGTCGTGAGGGCTCGCACGCGCATGATGGCGTCCACCGTAGAGCGCCCCTTGCGGAAACCGAACTGGCTGTCCGCCAAATCCGGCCCCTCCCGCACCAGCCACCCAACGAGGCGGTCTGCAATTACTCTTTCAAAGAGCTTGCCCACCTCGTCGAGCAGCACGATGGGCCGGTAAGCGGACGGAGAGTCCGCTGGGCGCCCAGGCTTCTTAATGAGGACCAGTTTCCCCGTCTTCCAACGAAGTGGGAACTGGCCCCTCTCCAAACATGCGCTTAGGAGCCCCCTGAGTCGAGGCCCGAGAGCCTCTAAGGCCAGGACCCAGGCTTTGCCAGGCAAGCCGTCGGGTCCTGGGGCGGTATTTTTGGCATTTAGCCGACGTACCGCCACTCTCAACTCTACCCCGGTCACCTCTGGAGCATTGTCGTCGTCATTGGTGGTGTGATCCGCAGCGTCGGGCACCGCAGGAGGCGGAGCCATTAGTGGGGGACTATGTTCCCCTCGCGAAGGGAACAGAGCGCTCACCACGCCCTCCACGAGTTGGAGCCGGAGACTCTGAGTCAGCGGAGGAGCCCATGGGCGGAGTTTCTCCCGGACGGCCTTGTAGGGCCGTCCCCATGGGTCCCTGTTCAGAGTCTCCAGCGACTCCTTGCGGGCCAGTCCTCTGGCCCGCAGGATCTCCTCTTGGTACTGTCTCAGTCTTGTCCCATTCTTGTGTCTTCATGAAAATAATCTCAAAGTTTGGAGCAAAAACTCTGTCGACTATTTTGGTAGCCGATTCCTTTCCACTGATAACGACTCTCTTCAAACTATCAAAGGGTCTTGGCGGTTAATAACTGTGGTTAAAAAAGTATTACTCGTTTTTAAAATTCTTGAAGAATGGAATCCTGTGTTAGACATAGACCTCCCTCGACTGAGAGGTAAATAGTCGGAAACGAATGCCGTAAATGTCGTAGAAATTGGATGGATTTGTGAATGTTTAAATGTTTTAAGACGATGGGTGTTTGACGTATGTCTCATTTATGGTTTGCGTTTCACGAATGAAGAATTTTTTCTGTTTAATTATAATTAGTAACTGGCAAACCCTATTTAAACTGCTATAAATGTCTGGAGCTCCCAAAATTATTAATAAAACTACCATTGACAGATGACGAATGAACGTTTATTGAAATAACCGAATGACAGTACATAAAAGTATAACATGTAAGTAGATGGCGCTATAAGCTATATGATTTTGTTACATTATATTAACACCTCCGCTTAACAAAATCTAAAAATAAACATAACTAGGTAACTGGTAAAATGCCAAGCTTTTTCATGAAATAATAATGTTTAACAGATCCTAAAGATTTAGTGAAAATGTCTGCTGGCATCTCTGCAGTTTCCAAATAAGATATTTTAATAAAATTATTTTCTATAGCTTCTCTAACAAAATGATACCTTATATCTATGTGTTTTGATTTTCTATCAAACAATAAATTCTTTAAATAAATTGCCTCTTTACTGGCCTCTGACATAGAGATATACTCAGCTTCAGTGCTGGATAAAGCTACATGTTTTTGTTTTCTACATTCAAAAGAAATTACTGTGTTTGACATAAAATAACAGAAACCTGAATATGGTTTTCTATCTATTGTATCTGAACCCCAATCTGCATCAACAAAACCTTCAATAGAATAATTATTTTTACAAAATACAAGTCCATAATTCTTAGTCTTTTTTAAATATTTTAAAATTTTCTTTGCATGTTTCCAGTGTGTCTCATTATATGATTTATTAAATTGACTAAGGTAGCCAACACTGTATGCAATATCTGGCCTAGTTAGAACTGCTAGGTACATCAACCCACCAATAAGTTGTTGATACGGACAATCATCACAAACACTTTGAGATTTCTCTAACTTTAAATTTATCTCCATAGGGGTGTCTGCAGTTTTACAATTTGACATGTTGAACCTTTTTATTAAATTATCTACATATTTCTCTTGATCAAGACTTATACAGTTTTTACCCATTTTAATTCTTAAACCTAAACATTGTTTCACTTGACCTAGATTTTTTATTTTAAATTTACAGCTCAAGTCTCTAACTAATTGTTCAGTAGCTTTGGCACAATTTGAAAAGACAAAAAAATCGTCAACAAACAGAGCGATAATGATTTTCACATTATTTTTAAACATTGTAAATAAACAAGGTTCATAATCTGACTTTTTATAACCTAATTCTATTAAATAATCATTGACCCTCTGATACCAAGCCCTGGAAGACTGCTTAAGACCATAAATAGCTCGTTTTAATTTTAACACCTTATTATCATTTTTATTATTATCGAAAGTTACAGGTTTATGCATATACACTGTTTCATTTAAAAAACCATTCAAAAAGCTGTGGTTACATCAAGATGACTAACATCTAAGTTTAACTTTACTGCTAGAGCAAACAATAACCTTAATGTTGAATATCTAAGCACGGGTGAAAAAGTTTCATGAAAGTCTACACCAGCTTTTTGTGAGAAACCCTTTGCCACCAATCTGGCCCGATACCGCACATTGTTAGGACTGTCATATTTCTTTTTAAAAACCCACTTACACTGTATCACTGAACTTTCTTGAGGATAGTCCACTATTTCCCAGGCGTCGTTTTGATCAAAAGAATCCAATTCTTCCTTCATACTGGCCTTCCAAAACTGGCTCTCTGGTCCATTCAAAGCTTCATCGAGTGTAATTTCTTTATCATTGCTGTCTTCACAATCTGCAATACAAAAATTATTAAAGCCAAATCTTTGAAGTTGTCTTCTCACTCGTTTCAATGGAGTCACACTATTATTTGCTTCAATAAGTGTGATATCTGGATCTGAAATTGTGTCGCAAAAGGTGTCACTTGAATAACTCAACAAACACAAAACAACTAAGACAAATGACTCATCATCCTTGTCATCGTCTTCAACCGAATCTGAAGTGTCACTTCTTTCTGCCTGACTCTCCTCCGCTGAAGACTTGCAATTCACCGGTATTTGCACCATATTTTTACCATCCGAATTCTCCATAATGATGATATCTCTGCTCGTGGTCACAGAATTAGTAGTAGGATCATAGACTCTATATCCTTTTACAGTCTCTGCATAGCCAACCAAAATCAACTTCTTAGCCTTTCTGTCCCATTTCAAACGCTTTTCCTTTGGAACGTGAACCATCACTGTACTTCCAAATATACGCAAATAGCTTAGGTCTGGTTTCTTGCCCGTCCAGACTTCATACGGTGTCTTATTATTCAGTCCTGTAACGACACATCTGTTCCTCAAGTATACAGAGGTATTGACCGCCTCTGCCAAAAATCTTTTGTCTAAACCTGCATCAAAGATTAAACATCTAGCCTTTTCTACTACTGACCTATTCATTCTTTCACATATACCATTTTGTTCAGGCGTATAAGCATTAGTTCGATGATGAACTATTCCTTGCTCCTTCAAGTACTTTTCGAATTCTTTACTACAGAATTCACCTCCGTTATCTGTCCTAAGAACTTTTATCTTCTTGTCTTTCTGTTTTTCAACCATGGACTAAAAATCTTGAAAATTTCTGAATGTTTCACTCTTTTTCTTCATAAAATACACAAATGCCATCTTGCTGTAGTCATCCACAAACAAAGCATAGTATTTAGATACTCCGATGGATGTATTTTCCATAGGACCTCTCACATCTGCGTGAATCATTTCTAGTACATCCTCTGTCTTAGAAGTACTTTGTTGAAATGGTAGTCTGGCTTGCTTGCCTTCACAGCAAATAGTGCACATGGATTTATCTATCTTTGCTATATCTGGGTATGAAATTCCATCTACAGCACCATTCTTCATTTTGTTTAAACTGGTACTGTTAATATGTCCCAAGCGTCGATGCCAAATCTCACTCGATGCTATAGCAGATGCCGCTAATATCTGTTCTGCCTGCAGTGTACGTAACTTATACACCCCATCAACTAATTGCGCCTGGCCGACGACTTCCTGCTGTCGATTGTAAATAAAACACATATTTTCTTCAAATATAACGTTGTTTCCATTTTTAATCAACTGACTCAAGGAAAGCAAGTTGGTGGTTAAATCTGGTATACATAGTACATCCGTTACTGTAATATCGTATTCCATACCATTAACGACTGTGATGATATTTATATTACCAGAACACAGCACTGGGACCTTTGTCTGATTTGCAATAATAATTTCTTTCGTTTCATGTTCGTGCGACGAGTTTAAGAGGTTATTTTCACAAGATGTCATATGTTTACTTGCGCCACTATCGATATACCAACTATCGCTGTCGAATTTTCCACTCAAAAATATCACACTGAACGCGTTTGACTGCTTTCTTTTGGTAGATTCTGATAGCGGACACTGATTTTTGTAATGGCCGATCTTTTTACATTTATAGCATTTTATAACCTTTTCTTCTGACTTTGACATTTCCGATTGTCTATGAAAATGGCCGTTCTTAGTGCTGCCAACTTTCAATCGCTGAGTTTTCTTCGCTATAAATGCACTCTCGGAATTGGAAATAGTACCAACCTCAGCACACATATCTAGTAACTTCGTTTTAATGACGTCTGCGCTAACCTCAATGCCCGAATGTTCTATGGCCATAATCATGGGCGCATATTATTCAGATAATCCTGCTAACATTAATGCACCAATCCATTTATCGGTTATCTCGAATCCTGTTCCTTGAAGTCGCTGACCCGTTTCTACAATCTGAGTCACATACTGTGTCATTGACTCACAGTTTTCTAACCGGATATTGATGAGATTTCTTAAAAAACAGATTTTTCTCGTATAGCCGGAATCATCAAACATATTTTTAAGAGTAGTCCATAAATCATAAGTTGATTTTGCATGTTTTATGTGAACGTAAATCGATGGATCGATGGTTAATATCAGTTTTGCTTTAGCTTTTGCATCTTCTGCTTTTTGTTCCGCTGACGCCGTAGATGACAACTCCTTCACGATATTGTCCGCCATGCCTTCTAACACCAATACATTTTGCGCCGCAAAACACCAGTCGTCATAGTTTTTACGTCTTTTTAACTTTGGAACGTTAGCAATATAGTTCACAGACATTATTATTACAAAATTCACAGTACTACTTCACTTTTTTACACTAAAATCTTTAATTTTGTGGAAATTGCCCATAACCTATTAATAAAACTACCATTGACAGATGACGAATGAACTTTTATTGAAATAACCGAATGACAGTACGTAAAAGTATAACATGTAAGTAGATGGCGCTATAAGCTATATGATTTTGTTACATTATATTAACAAAAACTTCATCATTCTTTTCTTTTATACAAAGTAAAAAGGTTAGGTAGTTGTTGTATAAATGAATATGAATATGAAGTTTAGTGTCTTCTTTTTAAATATGATCAATCTGAAATGAGAAATGATACCTACTCAAAAGAAACTTACGATCCTTTATCATGCAAACGATCTGCCAATAAATAAGCATAATATAAATGCAAAGGTCAAGGCATTGCATGAGTATTGACAAGTGGCCGATCCATCACGTAAAGGCATTAAGTACAGCAACAAATTTTTCTGAGCTAAGCTCAAGGAAACATTCATTACTTTTATTCTTAAAGCAATAAGACTTATAACAAACAATGATATTGAGGAAACATTCATCTCAATACTACTATTAGTAAATATTACTCTGAAGTAACTGTACAATGTACTGTACACACACATGTTACACAATATTGTGCTGTCTGACTAAGGCTAGACTAAGATGTTATTAGCATAACTTTAAATGCACGCTGTACCCGAGTGCCAAACACAGGTTTTACCTTTGTCCACAGACGTTTGAATATTCAATAGATGTAATGATTACTATTTTACTTACAAACCTATACTTTTTCTTGTTTATTGAATAGGGGATTTAAAAACCACTTTCTTGCTTTTGCTTATTTTAAAATAAAGCAATATTTATTTTTCTTGGTATTGTATAAAAGTTTGTGATATTATTTCTTTCTGGGGTCTTGTGTTGGCTTCGTTTCACTTTGTGAACCTTTCTTGTGTTGAGCTTTTATTTGCGAAGAAAAATTGTAGTCTAGAAGTTTGAACAGTTGGATCGTTCTTTTGCCTTTAAAACGTGGATGGTGACACAGTTAATTCCAATGCATCAAGTTACAATTTTCTATTGAAACTGTTATCAAAATCAGGTGACGTTATCGCAAATGAAAATAACACACCCATAAATATTTGTAATCATTGTAATCATCATAGAGGCGCAATAGCCGATGCATTTACAACGGGATATGGCACTAATAAAGATATGCGAAGGACTCTTTATAATATTGCCTCTATCTTTATCTTTAAAAGATTAGTCGTGGGCGTTGTTTTTTGCTTTGTTTATCTTTTTATGGAATAGGAATATAAAGATATATTACGTTAGCTGTTCGAAGGTGCGACTGTCTGTGACGCATTTTTTGATATAGCTTGTCTGGGGAAATACTGTTAACATAAGAATATTACTGCGAGAGACAAATTAGAATTAGAATTCTAAATTATAACCAAATAAATATAGAAAAATCTGTGTTTTATCTTAGATTTTCCATAAATCGTCTCAAATAAGTAAAAACTAGATAGTTAGCAGAAGTTATAATACTTAATTCATAAACACTATCTTTATCTATCTATCTTTCAATTTCTTTGAACCCAACGATACCATTAAATAATTTTCCCGATCAAGAATCCACCTAATTTCGCGTAGCCACAAACAGCGGGGAAACTATTAGTAAATCTATTTGTTGTGCGCGACTGTACGAGCAATGGAGCGGTCTCGTTGTTGTCCGCAAGTGTACCGCGTTAATTAGTTGTCAACATGTTTTAAACTGTTGCTTTCAGTTAGGTGTATTGTTTAGTTTGTATTGACATTAGTTGGAGGAAAGTGATTGCTTGTATGTATATTGGAGGCCGATGTTGTTTGCATTACTAAACTATTGGCTTGTTTTATGTTACAAAGCTTAGAACGAAATCGTGAAGTAAACAAAAACTATCACTTTTTCTATGCCCCTTGATTGTACTACTACCTGAAAACATAAATTTTGTCCCATAAGCATCTTCTAATGTATGATCATTATTATCATGGAAAGTATGGCAAGGGTGGCAAGGACATCGACGCGCAACCTGTAAAAATGAATTCAGCTCATTCTAGACGCCATGGGTTAGAATTTTGCTGTCGGTTATCAATTAAAATAAGTCTGCTCTTACACAGCAATTTTTTTTAACACCGGCTAAATATTTCGGGTCGGTTGGGATAGTAATGTTCAAGAATTTGTTAACTCATCTTAGTTATTAATGTTTTTTTCATACGTTTAATCGGGTAGTGAAAGTCAGTACCGGCTACTGACTTTTATTACTCCCCTTGCACCCATTCACTTTCGACTTTAACATTATTATGAATAAGATACTGGTAAACCCATCTCACCTTTATGAGACGTGCTAAAATATATTGGCCCTACTTCATACCAGGACCTCACTACTACCTATCCATTACATGTCACGTCAAAAGCGTCTCGCCCCACTTCACGGCGACACATACTTTTTAAGCCATTTTTATCTGAAACCATCAATTGTAACGCCGCGGTAACAAAGATGTCATTCACCTCGCAGATGCCATTTATCCAGGAAAGTACCCACTAAACTAGGTACATAAATTATTTTGTCTGCTTCGCCAAGTATAAGGAACTCCTAGGGAATTTATCACGCGTGTCCCGGTATAAAGAAAAGCCTGTTGCGGATGAATATAAAAGGAGATTTTTCTTTCAGTTTTTTGTTTGGACCCGACCCCACAGTTCACCAATATTTATAATTATTTTCTCATTTGTGTTCAACTGTTGACAATGAAAGAGCTTGTGTCGTGAAGAGAAAAACTAGCCAAACAGCAAGGTTTGCAGTAGCTAACTACCAGCCTCAGGCAGGCAGAACAGCTAGCCAAGGTCAACTTTGTGCCCTTAATTAATAATCTCTTGATATATATATGTCGGAACAAAAGGCTGATTGGAACTGGATTCTTCACCGTTGAATAATTTACTGGTAGATGTGTGTTGCGGGTGAGAAGAAAATCTCGGAAGAGGATTGTTGATTTTTAGGTTATATTTGAACTTGCCAAACGAAACTTGGACAGTTTCTTGACACTTGTTGCCCGCACGATGTCTGATGGTCAAGAGGGCTGTGCTACGTCGCTTGTAGCCGTTCTTGTCTACACGCACGAACGTCAAGCTAGACTCTGAAGAAGCGCACCAATTTCACACTTGCGTTGCGTTGTCAGTTGATATCCCGTATCCATGTACCGTATCTCTTACACATATATTTTTTAATGTATTGTACTTTATTGTATATAATGAGAAGGTATTTTAGTTGTGTTGAAAAATGTTTCACCAATAAGATATAGGTAAGTAGCAGGGATTGTTTTTTCGTCACTTGATAAATTGTCCTTTGTCGAATAGGTTCGTTTCAAATAGTTTTTTTTTGTATCATGGAAGAAAAGAAAATAAAAGATTTTTTCCTTTTTTATCACTTGCACCAACCCTTGTAGGAAAAATAGTAGCGAGTGCCGACAGCCATTTTGTATAAAGCAAGGGGGTGGTTTAAAATATTATGCATCGTAAGGAAATGTATTTTTTGTAGGTGCGGGGTGCTCCGTTTATTTAGGCGAGGATGATAAGTCTTATTTATAATAGTGAAGTGAGCTGTATGTTTATTTGAGAACTGGGAGATTTTAATAGCTTAGTTTGAATGACAGCTGCTAACAATATTCTCGGGAATATCTTGAGGTCGAAGAACTGCGGTTTTCTCTTGGGTCATTTTACAGACACTGCTTATTTGAATTTAATTCGCTTTGGCAGCGGGTGAAGCTATCGGATCAGAGAAAGTTTCATTTTATGGTACAGATGCCAAAACAACCAAGTAAACAAAAGACTCAAAAAGTTGTACATCCCATTCTCAAGAAGTTATTTCTAGTTTCATCCGGTACAATACAAATCAAACTTTAATCTTAAAACATCTTACAGAAATCTTATAACTTTTGCATTTGGATCTACATATTTTGCAGGCGTCCTAAGATAGCTTCTTGTAGTACTCCAACACCAACTCAAAAAGTATTTTAATCAATTCCTTGTAGATTTAATTTATTTTAGATTAACCTTAGCACATGCCTAATCTTCAAAAACAAAACCCATTTGGTCATCTTACCTCCAAAAAGACACTCTTTCCCAAAAGAAAACGAACTTATTATTCTCGTAGGCTTACCTAAAGCCTCGTTTAATAAAACGCACACCTATGACAAGTATCACGAATACGGGCAGGGCATGACAAGTATCGCGAATACGGGCAGGCCATAAATCCGCCAGAACGCATAAATATCGCGGGACGCCGCCAAATCACTTTGAACAAGATAAGGTGAAGCCAGTCGTGTTCTGGCGTTTTGTTAGGTTTATGTTTTGATACAAAGAGTGGTGAAATCTGTTTTTATTTTTTGCGATTACTAACACACAAACACTAACTTATTGCTTCTATGAAAATGTTTAACGAAAATGCTATATTTTTCGTATGGTGTGATTATGAATAACAGTGATTAAGAAATTGTATTTTTTATTTTAATATTATTGTAGTAATATTTTTATTTTTAAGGCAGTTAATAAATGTAAAAAATACAAGACAGCAATATAAAACAACACATTAAAATAACGTTACGAGTAGGTGTCACATATTTCACCACAAAGGACGGAATTAATCTAAAAATCTGAAATGACAACAATTTTTTTCAACTCAAATACGTCATCGCACGTTTCAACATTTTGAATATAAGACCGTAAATTTTCAGTAACAAGTCGCCGTTTCGCGTACCGTGCAGCACATATCTCAAAGTTATTTCCCTTGGATGAAATATGTGGCAATTTCTTTGAATAATACATGGGCCATATTTCAGCCGTAGCGCTACGAGCGTAGGCCGTAGCCTCGTAGCGCTACGAAACAATATATTGTACTAGGCAGTGTCAGTGATGTTTCGACTTTGTTTTATCTTCTTGTTGTGTTGATTGGTTGTGTTCGGATTTATCAGGATTATTTGTTGTTCTGTCAGTTGAACAATGTAGAATCTATACATATTGAAAATAAATGCCCTTTTTCGTGTCGGTCATTGTGACTGCTTAGATTGTCTAAACTACACGATGGAGTTGAGAGAGAATTACTTGATTTGATAATTTAGTACGTTTATTCAGAAGGTATAATAAAAATTTATTTACATTTATAGTAAAGATATAACATAGCAATTTCAATAGTGTGACATGTCGTTATTTAACATATGCATAGCAGGGTTCAGTCGCTAGTAAATAATAAAATTGAGAAACCACAACACACTGACTGTTTTATGATGAACCACCTTATGTTCTGGTAGTAACAGCTGGGTTCAGCTTTGCAGAAGTACTTGGTAATGATAAATAGGCTCTATAAACTATGCGGCAGCAGGTTGTGTAACATTAGACCAGAAACCCACCGCATGATAAATAATTACCAACGTGCTACCTAATGAGCGCTTTACCAGGCTTTAAAGTTGAATAAAGTGAAACGGTCTTTGTAGTTGTAGAGACACAAAAGTATTACCTACTTTTGTCTCTCTACTACACATTACATGATTTTTCTAAATGGTGGTTCAAATTTAAATTGAATTTAATAAACAATGGCAAACAACGACTTGATGGGATCAATGAAATGATTTCTTTAGACATATCAATCAAGTTTGGTTCCTACTGCTAGAAATTACTCCCCGTACTAGAGGGAGCGGGTAGTAGTTTGGCTACTGTTTAAGCCTTATTGTAGAATTCTCGCGAAGGTTTTTTTTTTTATATAATAAAAGGTTTATCTTATACTCAGCCACGGCAGGTTAAGGTACTCGCTGCGATCCATCGAGCTGGGGGCATTCCACACTACGTATATACGGTCTCCACTTCCAGATTTCTCTACTCCACCGGCTATTGATCCTTCGACAAACATGGCTAGCCCACTGCCATTTTACTCTGCAACTCCGTTTTTTTTTCAGGTGGGAACTTAATTTCTGATTTAATCCTATAAAGAAACTTCAAGTATAACTGACCCTGAGTGCCCTTGAATTTGTGGGCCACGACCAGCCCCACTATAAGTGTCCAAGTATCAACACCGTATGTCATAAAGGGCAGGACACGGTAGTTGAAGACTTAAGTCCTCAAACATTACAGGATAGGTGATGTGAAGACTTGACGAAGTTTTCTAAACACTGCTCATTTCAGCAGGATCCTTCCATCGGTTTCTTTCTCAAAGTGATGTCTATCGAGCTGGGTGATATCACCTGCGTAAACAAATTCATTCACTTTTCTTATTCTTTCGCTTTTTAACCGCTAGAAAACGCTTTACAATCAAAATTTCACACATTTTCTATAAAAACCCCATTAATCCCCTACAAACTAGCGTGCCAACTTACCACCTGTCAGTTTTTGCCAGTTAAGATGGCAGCCACCAATTTATCACGTCACGTCTTTGAGACACATAATATATTGGAACATTAGAACATAATGAACGACTCATTCGATCGTTTGTCATGTTTTTCCACTACAAAAAAAAAACTGCGTTAGTACCAACCTTATTTTCTTCTTAATAAGAACTATTTTTACATAAATTCTTGCCAAAATAATAGGGTCTTTCACGCATGTATCAATTCTCAGACGCGTGTTCTTCCATTTAGTGACTTTTGAGAAGTTTTTCAACAATCGCAGATTCAGTGTGAAAGGGCAGGGGCCCGGGACTCGATTGTCATGCGCCATTATGTTGAGTGATAAATGGTCGGCTTGTTTGAGGCCAAGTTTGAACCATCTGGAATTAAGATTTAGCACCTGTGTAGGATACAAATAACATGTATTTTATTTCTGTAAGTTTTCTAAGGAAAAAATGTTTAGAAAAGTTTGAAATATCCCTAACTTTATATTAATTTAACACAATATGAAATTATTTAGACCGCTGCATTCAAAAATAAAACTTAGTCTGCGCAAGTTCTTCGTCTGGAAGAAATTGTTTGGCCAGATGTTGTCTTGAGAATTCCTCATCTTATCATCACACTAGTCATACTAGCTGTGTATACACACAGCGTCAAATTTTACAGATTATGTACATTAAGGAAACCAAACGACTCTTATGCTATCGTTTTTGGAAATTCGTTAAAATATCTAAGTGACACGAAAAGTTACAAAACCAGCTGAATGATTTGCTCATTAAAGGAAGAATATATATTATATTTTGATAGCGATTCCCAACACGTGGGTAGAGTATTGCTGACTAACTGTATACTTCCATATAACCCGAAATAAACATAATCATAAGAACAATTTTAAACACGAAGCACCCAAAAAGCGCACATAGTCAAAAACATAATCCCATCATTGCCAAAAAACGACGCGCTTCAAACAAATCATCACCTCGCTGTCATTCCCCTTTCCCCGCTTCACCCCTCTCAACCCCCCTTAGTCCCATGAGTACCACTCTTAAAACTCGTAAAAGGCGCGCCATAAGTTTGAATTATCGTCGCACTGAGCCCCCGTAATGAATATGGTCGACTGTATATTTCAATTTGGCCCGCAACTGTGAGCAATGTGTTACGTTTTTACGAGCACACGGTTTTTGGGCAGCACCTCTTTGAACATTTTAGAAGGGGTGCTGTTTTGTATGTTTAATTAAGGTGCTAATTATGTATTCATTGCTCCATTTTGAACTGTGGGTTTTGAGGCGTCTATGGTGTGGGTTGTCCTTCTATCTAGAGATAAAATGTTACTACAATTTGCTTGTTATTCATGTATGATGATTATGCTGTTCTTTTTTTATGATCTTTAGTCAAATCAATCTTAAACACGTTATTGTAAGGTAGTGGATTGAACCTTAGTAACTTTGTTTCACATTCAAACAGTCTTTCATCAAGTCAGAATAATACCCGATCACTGAAAAATCACGCTCGTTTCTTAAATTATGATAAGGAGTCTAGATATTATGAGGGAACAGATAAACATACATACATACCAACTAAAATCGTAACTCTCCTTTTAACATCCCCGTAGTAGGGTAAAAATAGAATAGCATCAGTCAACCCTGCACTTTATATAACATCTAAAATAATCACTTTCGTACTATTCATTTAAACATAGGTACTTATAATTAAGCTGAACAGTTTTGTTTGTTTGATGCATTTGAAAGCCCCATTCTTGCGGCGCAGATGTTAGTTTAATTTGTATATTGTCCATAGATATGGTTCATATAATAACATATTTGACGATTTGTTACTTCAGGAGCTCTATCTTACTCCCAAGAACCCTAAAAGTAATCGACAGGAAATTTTCCATCACCGACTCCCCGCAATTTTTCAGTCTAAAAAAACTCTATTATCCGCATCTATAGCGACATTATATCATACTAAGCCATACATTGCGAGAAAGGCTAATTTAGCGGGACCATTTAGCCTCGGAGCGAGGTTGGAATTGTGATATACAGGGTGTTTCATTACGCTCGTACGCGCCGTAACCGAGTAATAATTCAAAATTATAGCCCGCTTTACGACTTTGGCCGACGTCAGACGATGGTACACGAGTTTTAAATCGTGTTCCACTGCGGATGTTTAAGTGAAATGTCCGAAAGTGGGGGAGGGGGGAACTGTCTTATGGTTATTAGGATGGTGATAAAATCTTCCTGGGTTTGCTTGGGGAGACTGAATTCAAAAGGGAGTCCTGTTATCTGCGAGATATTAAAAAAAAATATTTGGTCTCATCATAGTCCATGACTGAACGGCAAGACTTGGATAGGCCTAAAAATGTAAAACCAAATATTTAATTGTATTATTGATACAACCCATTTACTGTAGTACTTAATGTGTGATTATGCCTTAAATTTGACACCGTTAGGTCCCTCTTCCTAAAAGTCCAGGGGTAAACGCTGCGAAGATATATGAGGTAATATGTAGCCATAAATCGCTACAAATATTATAATTTAAATTTATGACCTATTGTGTAATAAATCGAAAAAAATAAACACCACAATAAATCAAGGTGAGCGTGCTAATCGTCGAACCTCGAATTCTCAGTTAATGCGAAATCATTTATAATACTTTTATCCCGACAATTCTATTGTTAATAACAATTTCGAGTAATAAATTCTACCTCCGGCGTATCGGATCCCCCGGAATCACATAACAAAGAGAAGCACTAGATCATCGACACACAAAAAAACCGTACACACCACGACACCGCTTATTTATTTATGAGTTCAATTCAAACTCAAAACCCTCTTCTACAAGCATAATATTGAGCGATCGATATCAGCTCATTTCGGGCACCACACCGAGTTGACACAAAGGGACGCGTAAAAAAAACCGCTCCAAGTGTCATCTTTCTTGTGACAGACGACAGCTGCGGGGAACATGACAATACGAGCGATATCGATTCATCACATCGACAACAATGCCGCTCATTGGGGTGTCTACCCTACACAACGCGCCACAGACTAAAATCTTAGCTACATTCGCATTGACCAACTGATTTTACGTGCATAGGTTGATGTAAACTTTTTTACTCTGTACAAGGTGAAGGTGACAGTAATCGGTGGCAGTGTGAAACGGATAGACAGCCGTGGTAAATTGACAATGGTAGTGATTTAAAAGGGAAATAAATAGGGTAAAAGCCGTGAAGATAGTTATAACAAACACACATTTCATGGTCGGGGATTTGCTTAGGTTAGTTGTAGTTAATTTGATATGGGTGTCGAATGTATTGTAAGGTATTTGTTTAAATAGTGGATTGTGAAATACAATGTATTGTGTAATAGGTAGGTATGTATACAAATGTACGACGAGGCATTGACGTAACCATTCAAGAGAGATTCAATATTTTTTAATCAAGTGATTCTTTCTTTTTAACGAAGATCAAAAAGGAGAGGGATCTCATTTCGGTTTTTATTTTATTTTCTAAATCTATTAATTAACCAAGAAAGACTACTTTAATTAATTGTTGGTTACGATTTGTGGTATTGTAATTGTCTTCATTATAATATTTTGTTAGTTTTATATAGGTATTTCATGTTATACTGGCTTCTGCTCGCGACATCCTCGGCATAAAATTTCATGATCTCCAACCCACGGCGTCACATGCCACCCTCCCGCGTTATTAGAGAACTTTCTGAGATTTTTGTTTTATGCTCGGCTCCTAAAGGTCGTAGCGTGCTGTTAAATCCTCATAAGATTTTTTTTCTAATGCTACAGTTAATTCCACAGGTTGGTGCATTTAAACAAACAAACTCTTCAGATTTATTATTTGTACAAATTCCGTTGTTTTTACCTAGGTAGGCAATACAACAGAATTCTTTAACCGTTTTTTTATTCAGTAACTGGAATCTATACAAATCAAATCAAATCAAAAAACTTTATTTCTCCTCACAATGACAAACTTATTCTAGGTTTTACATATTATTCATTTGTTTTTTTAGCAATGTGAGGAGCTTGTGTCTGAGTTAGGCATAAAATGCCTGTATTACAAACCACCAGGTACCTACCCCACGGAAGAACAGAAAGTTTTACTTAAAAAATATTATAATACAATCTTACGTTATAGATAAGGAGATTTAAGATTAAAAACTTAGGTTATTATAATTTTGGGGGTAGAAGTTAGAAATAAACTATAAGTAAACAAAACAAAAACAAAAAGTTAATCAGAGCGCTTGTATCTGTGTGTATGTGTGTCTCTATGAGAGTGTGTAATGTCAATGTGTAATCGAAAGAATCGACGGGACAGAGGTGTGAGTTTATGTTATGAATGTTTTATAGTATATTGAACAGCAATGGAACATATTATGGACGGACGGTGGGTGTGTTACGGATGTTAGTATTTAATGAGTAAATATTTTAATTTAGGAAATCGATATTTCATGCCACATAATATTATCTCGTTCTGTGACAGAATAAATACATCAGTCTTTTTAGGGTTCCGTTGCCAAATGGCAAAAAACGGATCCCTTATAGATTCGTCATGTCTGTCTGTCTGTCCGTCTGTCTGTCTGTCTGTCCGTCCTATGTCACAGCCACTTTTCTCCGAAACTATAAGAGCTACGCTGTTGAAACTTGGTAAGTAGATGTATTCTGTGAACCGCATCAAGATTTTTACACTAAAATAGAAAAAAAAATTTTGGGTTTCCCCATATTAGAACTGAAACACACAAATTTTTTTTTTCATCAAATCCATACGTGTGGAGTATCTATGAATAGGTCTTCAAAAATGGTATTGAGGTTTCTAATGTCATTTTTTTCTAAACTGAATAGTTTGCGCGAGATACGCTTCCAAAGTGGTAAAATGTGTGTGTCCCCCCCGTAACTTCTAAAATAAGAGAATGATAAAACTCAAAAAAAAAAATGATGTACATAACCATGTAAACTTCCACCGAAAATTAGTTTGAATGAGATCCAGTAAGTAGTTTTTTTTAATACGTCATAAATCGTAAACCGCAATTTACCTTTCATTCGCCGAATATGGCAAAACATGTTGAACCAGCAAAAACTCTTCCATCCATATGTGCATATTTCTGTATCATGTTACACATGTTTATACTGTACGTTGCCAGGCTAGGCCTCCCAATACGATCTCAAGTGCGCAGTGGAAGAGTTATAATCGTGGGGCTCTAGATACAAGAGTGGCTAGCGTACTGTCCGCCGTACGCGGAGCAGACAATACAAGTGAACAATTACAAATACAACAAAAGCACTTACCTGTTGGTTGAAGGACACTGCTCGGGTGCCAACCTGGAGATATGTATGTAAGTGAGTGTATGTGTATCGTGTCGTGACGTTATGAGTATTCTTCAGGTTAGATTCCGCTTCAACCCGGCTGGAGACAATCACAGCATGCGGTCTTCAAATCACTCATTCACAACAGCGTCACACTTTGCTTAACCTTCAAACTATTTATCCAAAATATGTCCAAAACCCGTGTTATTACACCAAGATAGGGGTTATTAACTCAAACAACTGGGTCATGGTCCATTGTCCACCAAAAACGACCGGTTAAGAGGTTGATTTCAACAAAAGCGTCGCGGAACTCAACACGGCGACGAGGCTATTTTAGCGGCAAATCGACAGAGCGAGTGTCAAACGTCAAAATCAAACTTGACAAGTCAGATGTCATTCCGTTACGCGTTGCGTGCGCATAGAGAAACTATTTCAGGACGCAACATCTACCCCCCCCGGACGGGCCTTCCCGTCCGCTAATCACTTGGCAATCCCGACAAGGTTGCGTTTTATCAGTCCACCTGACGCGCTGCTGGAGGATGTGCAAATACTCCAAGCTCCAACGCTTCCAAAACTCTGAGCGAGCTGCTGCACCAACTGAAACCGCGATAGCCAATTTTGGCTCACATCGACAAAAGGGTGCTCCGGCAGGGCGACAAGTGGCTGTCAAATCAAAAAATGGCCCGGGGTCAGGGCCTCCAAGACGTTCGGGTCCGAAGACAGCGGGCACAATGGACGCGAGTTCAATACAGCTTCAATGCGGCAAAATACCGTAGCTAACTCCTTAAAGGTGAGAACGGTGTCTCCCAACAGTCTGCGCCAGAGTCCCTAACCACCTTCACCGCGGCCTCAAAATACCCCCCCAATGGGGGCAGGCTGGCGGGTCAAAACAATAACAAACAACAAAACAACCAAACAACAATAACAACCAAACAACAATAACAACCAAATAACAAAAACAACAATTTAACCAAATGGCCCTCCTTAGGCAACAAAAGGGGGTGACGGACCCCATAAGGAAGGCTAGAGTGACTCAACAACCAAACAACAAAGACCCGTATCGTCCAAAAGGGGTTCAACTTACTAACGGCTCCCGACAATATCCAAAACTCTCGCTGCAGAATGGCCAACAGCGCATTGCAACCGGCATGCGAGTTTTTAATGTGACGATCAGTCACCAACAATTCAACAACAAAACAACAATTCAACAATTTGTCGAGGGAGCCAAATCGACTCAACAAACTCAGGGTCCTTTGTTCCAACAACGAGCACCTTGAGCCCGGGCAAAGGACCCGACATCAAGACTGGCGATCGAGGCCAATCATCCTCGGGATGAGTCAGCCAGTCTGGTCCCCACCATAGGGGGTAAGCAAACAGGCGGGGTGCCATGCACCTACGTGAGGCCACGGCGCCTGGGTTCAAATCTCCAGGCAAGGGCCTCCAAATCAAAGGCGTATCAAAATTTTGAATCTGGGACACTCGGTACGCAACAAAGACCTCCAAAGAGTGGACGGACGTCTTAAACCAACACAAAACAATTTGACTGTCCGTCCAGGCGTAAGAAGCCCGAATGTCCACAGTTCCACCCAAAGTGTGAGCAACGTGGTTCAATAGACGCACAAGACGCGCCGCCCCTGACAATTCAACTTAGGGATGGTCAGTGCCGTCCGGAGGGGGGGGGGGGCACCTTGCTCTTGGCCAAGACCAGTGACAAATTCACCTGGCCTGTTGCGCAGACGGTGCGCAGACAAACAACAGCTGCATAACCGTGCGAAGACGCATCACAAACAATGGTAGCAGTGTAGCTCCCAGGGGGGAGGATAGCGCGGGGTAACACGACCTCGTTCACTGCAGGGAGTGCGGATACAAATTGGAGCCAATCTTCCAACCGGGTGTCCCGAATTGGCTCGTCCCAGCCAAGTCCCGCAGTCCAAAGGCGCTCAAGAAAACAATTTTGCCCAAAACAATACAAACAAACAACAAAACAATAGACAAAAGGCAACCCTGGGCTCCCATGTCCAAAATGGCACGGACCACCACAGAGTCCCCCGTGGACCCCCAGACCCGACCGATGCCGTTGGCAACAAAACCGTGTCGATCTGAGGGGTACCTTAGCGGGGCAGGCGCCAATGTCCTAACAATGCCTGGGCGGCGACCGATCGCCGCACACCCAGGCTCCGCACCCAAGCTCAAGTCCCTCGCAACGAGGATGGAGGCCAAACTCCTCGACCGCGCGGTGTCCCGAGCCACGTGCCATCGCTGGATTGGCATATCCCACCGGAGGCCTGAATGGCGGGGGGCGTGACTCCAACCGGGGACGTTCCGCCAAAGGAGGGGAGGGAAGGCGGTTCTGGTCTGGCCAGCGGTGCCTAACAACAATTGCGTAATCGCCTTTACGCGGGGAGACCAAATGGCGGTCGCGCGGCTCCCGATAAACTTGCGCGGGGGGTGGAGTGCGGCGCTCAAAATTGCGGGCCTCTCCTCGGTTCTGAACCGGCGAGGCAGAAGCCCGGTGACCAACTCCATGGTGCCCCCTCGTACGCGAACCTTCAACAGAGGCTGGTCTGCCAGCGTGGTTCGCGTTAGCGCACAATATGTCCAAATGGGACCCCCTACAAATTTCACAAGGGCGGGGGTTGGGGCAGTCCCGATGGAAGTGAGCCCCCAAACATGAGAAGCACAGACGGCGTGCACTGGCAACTCGGCGGCGGGCACTCACGTGCAATTTCAAAAAGGCCGCGCAAGTTGCCATGCCATGCCCCGTGTCCTTACAGAACTCACAACCAGGACGACTCTGGGTGGCAGCAAAACGAGCGGCGGGGCGACCATCAACAGGCCCGCGAGCCCTAGTCCGTCCCTGGTCTCGTGGCCGGGAAGACGGTTGGCATGACTCAGTGGCAACGCCAGAGTTGTCCACAAACCGACACTCATCCTCCAAAAATTGGACGAGGTCATCAAATGGGGGGAGATGTGTGACACTATCCCCACCATATTTTTGCTCGAAACGAGCCCTCAAATCGGCAGGAAGCCGTTGCAGCACAACGTGCACCAAAAGGTAAGACCATTGGTCCACCGGCAAGTCCAATTGCTTTAAAGCGTTGGTCGCTGCCACCAACGGGTTCAACAGGTCAGTACGCAATGCTGACAATCCAGTAATGACCGGTAACCCCAAAATCAATTCAATGTGAACGTCAGCCAAACAACGTTTATTTTGGTACCGCCGGGTGAGTAACTCCACAGCGGTAGGGTAGGCTGAGTCAGTCAAAGGCAGATGCTGCACCAAGGCTCGGGCCTCACCTTCCAGGACAGACAACAAATAGGCCAACTTTTGGGCGGGTCTGAGGTCCGAGCGTGCATCAACCAAACTTTCAAACAGGTTTTGGAAACTTAACCACTGGTCCAAGCGACCGTTAAAGTGTGGCAGTTCCAAAGTAGGCAGTCTACTCAATAGTCCGGGACCTGAAACAACCGAGGTCTCCGGTTTGACCTGGACAGGTGTCCGGCTCCCCAATATTTCCCGAGCACGTTGACCAATGACATCCCCCAGGTCCAAGATCTGGTCGTAGTCAGCAAGGACCTTGTCACGTGCTGCCTGATCCAGCACTTCCAGAGCCACATCACAAATGTACTCGTTGAAGCGGGTAAGGAGAGCATCAACGTTGCCGAGTCTCACGTTCAACTGCTCGAACCGAGCCAGAGTGACCGCTTCAAGATCCGGGCGCTCAGCGGTCGCTGCAGCTGAAGTGAACCACCGCAGCTGTGTGGTCAATCCACTGATTGCCTCTCTCACCGCTTTGTGTGCCATTGCACAAACAATACAATTCAATATACCAAACAAAATAATTAAGTAACAAAGTTCAAACAATAAATAACTGGTTCTAATTTAATTAACAAAAATAAAGTTTTATTTTAATTCAAACCAATGTCAACGTTCAAAACTGTCAATATGATATTCAATTCAAACATTCAAACTCTATCCAATTCCAAAAGTTAAGTTCACAAACCACTTTGTTAATGGTACAACAATAATGAACCTTTATTCCAACTCAAAACAATGGTAATACTCAAAAATGCCAATAATTTTTCAAATATTAATTTTCACAAATAACCATATCAATGGTACAAACTCAATATTTTAATGTCTTCCTGACATTCAATACAACACAGATCAGACACAAAAAGGGGCTACAACAAGGGGCTGCACCACAGCCCAATCCAATCCACTTTATTAGCCCGGCTGACCTTGGCAACATCAGGTTACCCGTCTCAACAAATTTACAAATTATTTCAAATAAACTAGCAATCATAGTTAACAAACATTTACAGCGCATTACTACTTCCCTTATAGAGACTGCCAAGTAATTAGCTCACTGTTAATTACCAATTTGTTGGTTATGTCTTATAACCGCGCTCTGCATACCAAAATGTACGTTGCCAGGCTAGGCCTCCCAATACGATCTCAAGTGCGCAGTGGAAGAGTTATAATCGTGGGGCTCTAGATACAAGAGTGGCTAGCGTACTGTCCGCCGTACGCGGAGCAGACAATACAAGTGAACAATTACAAATACAACAAAAGCACTTACCTGTTGGTTGAAGGACACTGCTCGGGTGCCAACCTGGAGATATGTATGTAAGTGAGTGTATGTGTATCGTGTCGTGACGTTATGAGTATTCTTCAGGTTAGATTCCGCTTCAACCCGGCTGGAGACAATCACAGCATGCGGTCTTCAAATCACTCATTCACAACAGCGTCACACTTTGCTTAACCTTCAAACTATTTATCCAAAATATGTCCAAAACCCGTGTTATTACACCAAGATAGGGGTTATTAACTCAAACAACTGGGTCATGGTCCATTGTCCACCAAAAACGACCGGTTAAGAGGTTGATTTCAACAAAAGCGTCGCGGAACTCAACACGGCGACGAGGCTATTTTAGCGGCAAATCGACAGAGCGAGTGTCAAACGTCAAAATCAAACTTGACAAGTCAGATGTCATTCCGTTACGCGTTGCGTGCGCATAGAGAAACTATTTCAGGACGCAACATATACAAATAAATACATCTTTATCTTTATCTTCAATCAACTCAAATATAAAAATAAAAAACATTTAATTTCATAAGCATAAACCTTATACATAAACCGAGGATACCTACAGGTTTGTACGGAACCCTCGGTGCGCGAGTCCAGCTCGCACTTGGCCGGTTTTAAACTTTTGACTAATGATTATTATTATATTATAATAAAATAATATTATAATGCATTAGGTTTTTCAACCTAGTACCTAGTGACATCAAAATAGTAACTTTTAAAAGTTTTATCTATGGTATCGATCATAATTTCATGGATGATGGAGTAAAAAGTTCAAATCCATTGAAGCACGATGAGCAATAATAAGAAATTTAAAACCCATGGGAACAACCTATCCAAATGGATCATTCTGAAAGGGACGATATTATAATTTACTCTGATGAAAAAGTTTCAATTAATTTTGGTTTGACACATCATGGTCGTTATGAAGTAAAAATGAAGTAAGATTTTTTTACGACGGATGCATAGGAGCATAATTGTGCAAGAGCAATGGTGGCCCATTGGTATCGGCATTGACTTTCGAATTGTAGGTTTTGGATTCGAACCTAGGCAGGCGCTTTACTTTGTGTAAATAATTTCATCACCACTGCTATCAAAACGGCTCTGAAACCAGCATGTCTTAGAACCTAAAATTTGGGCACGCCACAATTGCGTCGGTAAGTCCCCTCTTTGAGGAGTGGATAGAGAGGCGCCACGGCGTCCTCACCTTCCACCTGACGCAAGTTCTCACCGGGCACGGGTGCTTCGGTGGGTTCCTGTTCAGGATAAAGCGGGAGGATACGTCCGGGTGTTTCCATTGCGAAGATCGTCTGGAGGACACGGTGGAGCATACGGTGGAGGTGTACCCTGCCTGGGCGGAGCACCGCCGTGTCCTCGTGGAGGCGATCGGCGGCGGCGACCTCTCGCGTCCGGCCCTGGTGCGAGCCATGGTACGGAGCGAGAGGGAATGGGAAGCCGTCACCTCCTTCTGCGAAGCAGTAATGCTCGCGAAGGAGGAGGCGGGGCGCGTGAGGGAGTGGCAGTCTCTGCGCCCTCACATCCCTAGTCGCCGCAGGAGGAGACGCCCCCGGCGTCGGGAGTCGATTGCGGACTCCCGGCCACCGTAGGCGCGAGCTTGCGGGTGGCGAGCAATGGGTAACTCGCCGCCCGGTAAGGACCAAGCTCGGGTCGACGGCGCGCAGTGTTCCACGCGCGCCTCAAAAAGATGTCAGCAGCAGTGTAGGGGTCTACTAGGACCGATGCCTGCCGGGGTCGCGTGATTGTTCGAAAGAGATACCGTGACCCTGGCACATGGGCAACTGATGGAACACGGGTGGGTTTTAGTCAGTAAAAGTCTGACACGCCCTCCCGCTCCGTCCAGAGCGGGAGAAGTCATTTGATGATTTCCCATCCTGAAAAAAAAAAAGAAAAAAAAAAAAGAAAAAAAAAAGAACCTAAAATTTAAAACATGTGACATCTACCAGCCCGCACTGGGCCCGCGTGAGGAGTCGCGTGTGGGTCTCAGCAAGGCCTCTGTCCCAGCAGTGGGAACAATATAGGCTGATTATGATGATAATTGTACACACGAGGCTAGAATAAAACACAACTTGTCTTTTTAAAAGAAAATATTAAAAAAAATAATATGACATGGGGGGCAGCACTTCGCTCAATAACTGTCCTTACTTTCTAAAGCTAACAATAATTCACACAAAATCAAACAACAACAAAAAAGCCAACACATTTATCTAGCCAACCGTCCTTGCGTTAATAAATTATTCGAACAACATTGTTCAAAGTAAATCGCGGCACAACAGCCAACCTCACACCGCGTTCATGTCCCGTCATTCCCGTCAACAATGGCAACGTGTCCCGTCACTGTCCCTTTGTCGTTCACAATCGTGACAGACAAACAGAATGTACCGTCCGAGCTTCCTGCGCTTTCAAAACGGCGGAATTGTGTAAACACCACTATATTGTAAGTGCATTTTTCCGTCACGGTTATGATGGAAGAACCACAGCCTTGCCAAATGAAAATACACTTTAACTTTGAAGATGTAAGGTTCTTTTCTGAAGTGGAAGGTCTTGAAATGAGGTTGTTTTACATGGTATAGTAGAAGTGTGTGCGGGTAATGGATTGGCCGATTGTCGGCCGTCGGTCGAGTGGCGGTGGGTGGTCATTTCACGTCGGCAGCTTTACATCATCGTTTGAAAAGAACACAAAGGGCGAATATTAAATGAACGCTCGTAATGTACGTCGTTTTTATTGTAACGTGCGATGTTCGGATTGAATACGTAAGTGATGGGAGTTAGGACACATACTTGATTTGAAGTTCTGAGAATGTTTCCGTAAAAATGCCAAATATAATTTTATGCTCTCTTTAACAAACAATAACATGACGACATCAGGTAAATTATGCATCTTCAATTTCTGACGAATTTATATAAATACAGTTCCGTTTGTAATACAATCCGAGCACAAAGACAACAAATAAATATCCAAGTATAAATTCAAATAAACTGAATATAAAAGCGGATATCTGTATCATGTCGCAATACACCACAATAAAATCTAACTGCTGACGGTATGAATAAAACCTGTTATTAAAGTAACGAGTCAAGGAGCCACATAAAATTTATATATAATACACTTTAAATAAACATTAAAGTGTCAGCATTACTCCATATTCACTGCATTTACGTGTAATATCACCAATTAAGGGGCTGAGTTATGGCCGCGGGCGTCATTACTGCGCCGCCGCCTGTCACGGTAGTAAAAAATAAAATATTCTTATCATTACAGCCGAGTGACTTAAGTCACTGTTTAAACATTAATGTGTGACAAATAAAAATGTTGGCACCGACTTAAGGTTTTTTTGTGACAGTTGGTGCACCTCTCTATGTCAGTTTTAATGTTAGAGGTGCGACGAGTTCTTGTTAATGTCAAATACTAAGTCAGTGTGTTTATTTGTGTGTAAATATTACCTGCTACTCCGCAATCAATCAAGTGATAACAGCTTGATGTCTAAAACGTTGGTACACGATCGGAATACCATAAGTTCAAATTCTAAACGTTGACTTATCGTGAATTCACTTCTAACATGCCACTTACAGGCAGGGGGTTAAAATTAACATAAATAATACATACCACAGTCCACACATCACTAGAAGATATCATTTACAAAAAAATAAACTACCCAAACTGCATCGTAAATTCTGTTAAAACAACTTCGAGAAAAAATCGTGCCAATATAAATGGCAAAAAACTGACCGTGAAAACAAAAGTTATTTATGTTTCGTAAAACATTTATCAAGACAAAAAGGTGTACATTACACTAATATCCCAATATGCTGATACACTACAGACGCGACAATTTTTATGTGTGGAGATTAACAAAAAAATATGGCGCCCGCTCCCCGGCTGTCAAGGCCCTATCTGCCGTCGTAATTCAATGTTTATTTTTTTTATTTGACGTTTTTTTTAATGTATTCTAACAAGAAGCGCCGACTTTATCTTTTATGAGTGGTAAATTGAGGTGTTAAATGTCATAGTTACGGTTTGAAATGGTGCTTTTAGATGTTATGTAAGAAACTGTGATAAAATAAAATAGACTTCTGTACTTATTGTTGTCATATCGTTGACATTTTATTCTCTCACGAAAAGCTTCTAGTTCTGTTGACTGTTTGTGTAACATAAGCATTATTTTTAAGTTCCCTATTTCTTTTAAGTGCGTGTGGTTCCTGTCTTAAATTAGCTCAACACTTTTCTTCTAACGGTCCAAGTAATTAAATGTGGGGTGATAAGCATGGTGTTTCCGTGTAAACTGATAGTATCATAACTTATGTACAGACGCCAGCTCGTAAAGCTACTACAATCTGTAAAATGTATGTAAATAGGTTTTCAACTTTATCGCTAAAGTATTAGGTTCAAGATTGTTTGAGAAAATTTGACAGTTTTGGGTAGCTTGTGCTGGCGTCTGTGCTAAGCCACTTGCCAAGTAAGTTTAGTACATGCAATACGTACAATTTTTTCTGACCTTGGAACTAAACAAAGTTTTAGTTTGAAATACTACAAAACATGTAGTTTAAATATTTAATGGCAATGCAGTACTGCTGAGATTTAAGCCTATTTGGTGCTTCCATGCAGCCTTTATGAATATTTGATAAATTGATGGCATAATTATAAGACAATCACTTATTTGTGTTTAGAATAGAAGAAACAGAACTAGGGATCAGCTTAGAAGGCTGGTATGTGGTCTTCATCTACACGAATTTTCTTTTATCTTTATGATGACTGTGGCGCTGGGGGCACTATGTTTTTCGAACTTTATAATTGGTGTTAGTTTTTGCCATCTTATGTTAATATGGATGAAATATAAAGAAAGAAGTTCAATTAATATAAATCAGGATGAGTCAAGGAACATAATTAGCAAAGGAAATAAAAAAAACAATGTTGAAACAATGTTGAATATGTCTATCTATACGAATTTAGTCTGCACTGCAATATTTAACAGTATTATAATATCGACTAAAATATAAAGATACTTATTCCAAGTGATTCTATAAACACTCTTTTTATTTATCTCGGTAAGTGCTAACTTTACCTACCAAAAACACATAAATAGATGCTTACCTTAAAAATAATAAAAACAACTACAAGATACTAACAACTTTGTAGCACAACGCGATATGCCCAATCTTACTCATAAATCAGTTGCAGGATATCCAATGTGTATTTTCCTCATTTTTACCAACATGTTTTACTGTGCACATAAACATTAATATATCAAGTTAATACTATAAAATAAACCAATATTTTAGCCTTACCACTAATCTCCAAACCATTTATCTAATCCCTACAAACGCGGCATCAATAAATTATAGCTAAGTGAAACATAAACGATAATGTCAATTGTGTAAACATTCGTCCCCTTTACATTTGTACAAACACTGACCTACTGGTTGTATTAGGGCCAACTAAGTATAATAAATCCTATGTTACTTCACGAATACCACCATTCGATTGCCAACTTTACTGCACGAATCCTAAAGTTTGAGTTTGGTTGTGGTAGGACTGTGACTAAGGTCGTTTTTCACGGTTGTCGCTGGTAGAAACAAGTCGATCCATCATGGGTAAGTGATCGATGAGGGCTGCCCAAATATTTGAATTATTTGATATGAGAGTACAGGAGCGACTCAGTCACTTGCCACTGTGTTAGAATTATATTTTATTTATTATACGCACATTTTTCTGAGTTATTTTTAAGGTTCGATTTTTTTTGGTGAGTTAGGAATAAAGAATATGGATACGGTTGGTTTGTTGCATGTGTTTTGAGGATACATTGGAGCGTTATTTTTTATTGCAAATAGTTAAAGTATTTAGATGTAGATTCTACTATGGATTAATGTGTGGGTCGTGGATTAAGTAATACTGACTATTTTAAATGCTGATTTTTCATGACACACTAAGATTTTCATATCGTGCATTAAATACCCTCTAACCATTTTTTTGTGTCACGTATGATTTTCATTCCAAGAAATTGTTAGCGTATAATCTATTTTGTGATGGTCGCACGGTGAATAATCAAAGATTTTGGAAAATTAAATGCAGATGGATGGCCAGGAAAATGTGAATAGAACGAATCCTTGAAAAATAGAATAGATACCAATTTACATTACTATTTACATTATTCCGGTTTTTCTACTAAACGTGTAAATTATTATGCATTTTTACACAAAGAGTACATAGTTAGTGTTATGGTAATATTATTTACCTCGCTGTTATGCCATGTCCAATGGTACAATGTTTTCATTATAATTCAATACCATTAGGTACACTTTTCATGCAAATTATGTAGTATAAGAAAATATAGCAAATTCTAAAATGTATTTACATATAAATGACAATTATTGGTACACGTGTATTTAAAAACTTGTTTTCAGTAATATTGGTTTTGTTTTTTCTACTATATTTCTTACATAATTCATATTATTGAAAAGTACTTTAGCTAGAATGAAATTCTAATAAGTTTCAACATCAGCAGCCTATAATGTTCCCACTGCTGGGACACAGGCCTCACGGTGAGAAGGAATGGGCCATAATCCACCACGCGGGTTCAGTATGGGTTGGTAGATGTCACAAGTTTTCGAATTTTTGTTCTATGACATGCCGGTTTCCTCACGATGTTTTCCTTCACCATTTCGAGAGCAGTGTTGCCTGCTTGGAATCGAACCCACTACCTACAACTCGTAAGTCACAGCCCAGAATCATTTTTGTTGCAACTGTCAATTTGTAGACTTTCCACCTTTTAATTGCAAGCGATACCTGATGAGTCATCCCTTCATCACTGACCAACGTTAGCTACACAAAAGTTACTACTTTGCTTTGAACAGCGCGCTAATACATAACAATATCAATCAGAACCCGAATCCTTATGTAGAACATTGCTAATTCATTGCTTCATATATTCGACAAATTTGTCTGCATAGCAACGTGAATAACGCAATGAATGCTGTTGAACTGCCAACATGAAACCCATGCCTACTGTTGCTGTGCTAGGCTATTACCCCGCAGTAGATTGAAACTAGCTGGCTTTCAGCATACAAGTTTCTAAACTATGTATATTTTCGTCAAAATTTTGCTGTCCATCTATCCCTTCTGATGAGTGGTAAAGCCGAACCCATTCGTTCCACCTGCTAAACACCTCGCAACTGGACACGAATTGCCTTGGCTTTCATGGAAGTCTTTAAATAGACTCCGGACTCAGGTAGGCCGGAGTAAAGAAAACCTGTACAGGTGGAGATACATAGATGACTCAGCCCTGGAGTGTAAATGTGGTGCTGTCCCACAAACGATGAGGCACTTGATATCTTGTCCAGCATGTCCTGTTGTTTGCACGCCACAGGAGTTGATGGACGCTACTGAAAATGCTAAGCTCGTAGCCAAATTCTGGGCTAACTTTATTTAGATTGCTATCGACACGCCAAGAAGAAGAAGTGGTAAAGCCTTGTCCTAACATTGCAACTTTAATCTATATATTAATACGTGAAGCGAAAACTTTGGATCCCTTTTTACGGAAATTGGGCGGACGGAGGAGTATGAAATTTCGCACACTTATAGTTTATACAGAGAAGAAGTGACGAATGCTAATATTTTTTTTAAATTATGCGTAAAAATACATTATTTTCAATAAATAACACGTTACACACACTACTATTCATTACCGTGTATTTAATACACACATGCACAAATCGAGTATATATTTGTTTTTGGTATTATTTGTCTATAGCCTTACTGAATGTCAAATATAATTATGGATTACGAAATTACGAAAGTTTACTGTCGAAATCTGTGGTCCAATCGAGAATATCTGTCTTTAATATTTTCTGTCTATAGTCTTGCTGAATATGTCAAGTATAACCATGAGTAATAAATATGACAACATGAAGTAAATGCTGTTCTGTCACCTATCAAAACTGTAATCATAAGTAATACTTTGAAATAATCTATTTAATGTAATAATACGTGAAACAAAAACTTTGCACATCGTTGTACGAACATTGTGCGAACGGCGGTGTATGAAATTTGGCATATTTAAAGTTTATTTGAAGAAATAGTGCTGAAAACTAATATTTGTATATATTAACGAATAATGGTCGAGATTCGACCTCTGGGCGACCACTAGTACAATTAAATTGACAACACAACTCTCAGAGCTCTATACATTACGTACAAAACGAAAGGGCGTATTACTAAATAACCCGTCAAACCCACGCAAGTGGAACCGGTCAATTTACATCAACAATCATAATAAATGATTTGCATCGTAAATTCTAACGTGCCTTTAATTCCCTCGTATATCTCTCCCTGCAGAAATAATTCACAATGTTTGATTAATCGTATGTTGTAATATATTGTTGGAGTTTGATATTGATCAGTGGGAGAAATACAGGCTGTAGAATAGGTCAGGAGGGGAATCTTACGTGAATAATACACACGGAAATCTCATGGTAACATTTATGATCAGAGTTATAGGGTTGAAGAAGAAGAAGAATGTGATACTTATCCAGTAGACCCAAATCTATGTACCTATCCATTCTAATATTATAAATGGGAAAGTGTCTGTGTCTGTTTGTCCGTCTTTCACGGCAAAACGGAGCGACGAATTGACATGATTTTTTAAGTGGAGATAGTTGAAGGGATGGAGCGTGACATAGGCTACTTTTTGTCTCTTTCTACCCCCACTTCCCTAAAATGGGGGGTGGAACGCGCTAATCTCAAAAACTACTGGTTCGAATTGAAAAAATATTTTTGAGTCGGGTAGGCTATTTATTGAGGAAGGCTATAGGCTATATAACATCACGCTACGATCAAAAGGAGCGGAGTAGCAACAAAGAATGGACGAAAACTGGCAGGCTGCGATGCGACGGGGTCAGGGGAGCAAATATTTGCGCGGACGCAGTCGCGGGTAGAAACTAGTAGACAGATATAATTTAACTTTGTCATCGTGGATAACGCCAGTTTTCGCTAAAATACTACTTTTCTTATTTATCTGCGTTTTTTGTACAAAACAAAAAAAAACCGATGGTGGATTTTTTGTTCAACACGCGAAAGTAACCGACCAATAAATGATCTTAGCTCTCTAGGGTTATTACCTACGCCAAGGTACAGTTTCACATACAATCCATGCTTAGACGCTTTAAACTAAGTCTTTCAGAAACTGTGAAAAATCATTTATGGTATATTGTATCAAGTACAAAAAGCCTCACTCACGAATCGATAAAAATAGATAAATACATTTATTGTTAAAATAATGTAACTATTGTATATAATCCGAGGTTCTGGTATTCACAAAAACTGGGCCTTTGAACTGAGATTTTCAGTAATTGTTAAAAATCCTGTAATGGAATTGCATCAAGTAGAATTTTAATAAGAAGTAAAGCGTCTCACCCATCAATATAAGTATATAAGTATACATTTATCATTAAAATCATATTTCAATGTCGTTGGCAACGTCGCTTAATCGCCCACCTGTCAACTTCGCAAACATAGGATCGTAAGCAAACAAGCTTCGCCCATGTTTGTGTGTACAAGTCTATGTGTTTAGTTATCAATTTATTGCCTTATTATTAGAAGTAGTTTTGGTAGTACTTATATCTATGTTTGATAGATTATTTAATGTTTTTTTGGAGTATTTATTATAAACTAGATTTTGCCAGCGGCTTCGCCCGCGGCTTAAACATTTAAACCTTTCAAAGTCAAAGTCAAAGCATTTATTTCGAATAGACCCAAAAAAAAAACCGGCCATGTGCGAGTCGGACTCGCGCACCAAGGGTTCCGTACAAATCTGTAGGTATTCTCGGTTTAAAAATATATATATTTTTTAATTTTTATATTTCAGTTGATTGAATGTAAGGTAAATTGCGGTTTACGATTTATGACGTTTTAAAAAAAAACTACTCACTCGATCTCGTTCAAACCAATTTTCGTTGGTAGTTTACATGGTAATGTACATCATATATTTTTTTTAGTTTTATCATTCTCTTATTTTAGAAGTTACGGGGGGGGGGACACATTTTACCACTTTGGAAGTGTCTCTCGCGCAAACTATTCAGTTTAGAAAAAAATGATAATAGAAACCTAATTACCACTTTTGAAGACCTATTCATAGATACGCCACACGTATGGGTTTGATGAAAAAAAACATTTTTGAGTTTCAGTTCTATGTATGGGGAACCCCAAAATTTATTGTTTTTTTTCTATTTTAGTGTGAAAATCTTAATGCGGTTCACAGAATACATCTACTTACCAAGTTTCAACAGCATAGCTCTTATAGTTTCGGAAAAAAGTGGCTGTGACATACGGACGGACAGACAGACAGACAGACAGACATGACGAATCTATAAGGGTTCCGTTTTTTGCCATTTGGCAACGGAACCCTAAAAAGGCACTTTTGAACGTCAACAGTTACATGAAAGGGGCAACTAGAATTGATTCTAGTTGTCTCTCCCAAAAGATAGATTCGTATGGAGAAAAATAGGCGAGAAACTCCACTGTTAATCTTTTAAAACGTTTTTCAATATTTGTAAACAATAATTATATGATTATATGTCAGGACGATGCAACTAGAATAAAATTACCATACCACAACAGGTAAATCAACTGAAAATGAAGCAATGAGAGATAAATTAATTATATGATAGATACATAGTGCTCACATACTTACACACATTGCAAAGTTAAGAATACGAATTTTCTAACATTTTTACAAGTCAATGTATGAGTTATAGTAATCATAGAATGTAAATCAGTGTCATAGGGGAAAAAAATAAATATAAACTATACAATTAATTCCTCTTGCATCACTCTGTCTATTAATGAAAACCGCATTAAATTCCGTTGCGTAGTTTAAAAGATTTAAACGTACAAACGCGGTAGCGACTTTGTTATTATAAGTACTGTGTTAGATATACTAGCTTGCCTGTGGCATTGACATGGGTGTCGGATTATCCCACAGGATTGTACTATCGGCATATAAAGTATACTATGTCCTGGGGCTACCGCACTTTTGCAGTGGGTCGGGGATGTTCGCGGAGCACGGTGTGCCTGATTTTTATGCTAGAAAAGCGTCCCTGATGCGGCGAGTGCGCGATAGCTCCAACAGCTTTGTGGCTATCGTGGCCGAAAGAATTAACAGTCCATTGATGTGGAACTGAATGACCACTCACCGTGCGTCATTCCAGTATATAAAATAGAGCTTTTTTGTATTTTTTTTGTGTTTGTGTTTCTTTTTATTTTTTGTGTGTAAAAAACTGTATTTTTTTTAACTATTGACTTGTTGATGGTCTGAAATAAAATTTTGTTTATTTATTTTTTAATCCAGGCCATGGTTGATAAACCAGTGTGCTAAGTATGAACATAATCAGCCTATAATGTTCCCACTATGGGGGATACAGGCCTCCTGTCAGTAAGAGAATAGTGTGCTTAATTTTATCGAAATCCGTACAGCCGTGAAGGCGTGAAATGGCATCAAACAGACCGACAGAGCTATGTTCGCATTTATAATAATAAAGTATGGATTTTTTTCCCGAAATGTTTTGGACGCTATCCTAAGTAGGTATGTATGTAGTACATTATTAGACCACGATGATTGATGATTGGGTGTGGCAGGTTCTAGGATCACATTATGTCGTTTTCGAAGAATTTTACTGACCTAAATCGACATGAATTATTCACTACATAAATTAAATCGATTAAGGCCAATGAAAATTCAGCTGAAATTGATGAAGTGAGTTTGATAGAAACAAGATAAGTTATGTCATTATGTGTCATGATTGGTATTATTGCTTTTTTACATGTATTGTTTCTATGGCAGGTTCTGTCTGCACTCTACAATTGAGATGTCTAAAGTGTATGGTATATTATTATTTTATTTAACTAAATGGCATATTATATCTATGGAATACCTTCCACATCAATCAAGACAAAAATATTTAAATCCAAACTCACATATTATTTTTGTCCATACTAAGAACTTTTAATCACTAAACCAAGTATTAAATCATTTTAATAAAAATCTTGTTAAATGTCTGTCAGTCTGTAATATTTCACTTACGAAACACATTTTCTGATATCTAAAAACAATTTATTCTATTAACACAGAAATTAAAGTGATCAATTTTGAACGATACACAATTCACTTTTAGAGTTCCCCTCCTGGTTACACAGAGTAATAAAAACAGTATACCAACAACAACATATTAACCGTAATTTTATTTGGAACAGCAGGTTTAGTAATCATATTTTCAGAGTTCTCTATTACAGCATAAATCTGATAGAACATACTTTTTAACCAGTTTCAGTAGTCAACATGCTAAAAACGCATTTTTTTTTTAAATTCGTTTCTCTTTTTATTTCCACGACAGATAAACAAAATTCAGAATGAAAACAGTTCTTAATTTTAACCACTAACACCTAATCGCTTGTTCAAACTCAACGCATTAATTTCAATTAAACCAGATCAGTCAGGTCAACCAGAAAAATGAAGCTTATCGCTATTTCAAAGCATAGTATGTTACTATGAAGAAAAACGGATTACCAGATTTTACCAACCAGTCATCTGTAACAACTTCATGCTTATCAAGCTTTTCAGACTAAAATGTATAGGCCTACTGCAAACCCCTAGTCTGTGGCGCACCCGTCATGTGGTGACGATGAATGATGAGCGTGCCGCCGTGATTAACGACGTGCCATCCATCATACCGCCCTGTAGGTAGGTGCCGCACTGCCTCTACCCCCGTCGTCCCGTCGCCACCTCGCGGTACTACAGCGGCACTCATTTGATTGACGCGTTTGATATGTTGTTAATGTTGGCTGGAATAAGATTTTGAGGTGACGTGTTTATTGAAATTTAGAGGTTTGATTGGTTTCCAAGATCATAGAGAACCATCATCATTAGAAAAAAAGGTTCAGGTTTTTCTGTTAAGTCCAAGGGTCTACCACCACGGACACCACCTCTTATATAGCAAGCAGTATTAATTTGATCGTACTTCGGTATGAGAAAAAAACAGAGCTGTGCAAAACGTATTGCTCTATCCAGAAGTGAAAGTAGTCCCGCTAAGAAATTAAACAAAAAATATCAGTCAATTAACGCTCAATTGTTTATGTCAATAAATATCAATTATATATTGCTCATTGTTGTTTCATTTATTTATTTAATTCCTCAGTAGGACTACCATCACCTCTGGATAGAGCTATCCGCCCTGTACAGCTCTGTCTCTTTTACAAGCTGAAGTATGTATACAGGACAAACATATCGATAGCGAACTTTGATTATAATAACTATATCCGTTCTAATTTAAAGTTCAGCGCCTTCCGTGTGGTGCTGGATGTAAAGAATAGCGTCATCCAATTTCTTCCCGTGGGTATCGTAAAAGGCGACTAAGGGACTTACTATAGAATAAGCAGCACCTTTCTCTATATATTTTACCACCATACTGACACATACAGATCGCCAACAAGCCGGCCAACCGTGGCGATTATGGGAAACCGCCACAAAACAATGACAAATGCTTAGACAAAACGGCCCGTAGTGCCCGTCGGCCCACCTACCCCTGGCTACGGTAGTGGCCAAAGCTACGGTTATTTTGGGGGTAGACCTGTGTCCAGCAGTGGACGACTTACGGCTGAAATGACGCTGATGGTGATGAGTTTAGTTAGAATAAAAAAAAAACAGAAAACTGTTAAATCGCTGTACAACATTTTAATTATTCAACTAACTTTTAAAGAGAAAATAAACGTAAGTCCCAATATTCTAATTACCTTAAAACAAGTGCCATAAAGGACACGCGGGTCAATTTCTAGGACGGCTGAAGATCTGATAAGTCCATAAGTACTTTCGGATTCTCATGCAAAAGAAACAAACCAGTCTCTGTATGTTTTGTATGATATTCCTCTTAATATTCCCTAGATATAACACTGTTCTCAAAATTCTTGCATTGCTTTAAGCATCTTCACAGCCAAAGTACTTCAGTAACCTTTCCATCTCAATTGGTTCCGTATCTGCAGCTAATCAAACGTCGGGATACGTCTGCCGTCATGATGAATTTGCTCCGAAGTCGTTAATCATAGATGCTGCACCATCAATACTGTAGGAGGTAGGTATGGGATGTGTTTGAAATGTGTCATGAAATGGACTTACCGTTCTACATTTCCTTGAAATACCAGTTTCAGTACAGTATTACTATGGAACTATTATTATAGAGTAAAGACTGATCCGGGGTCGCGTGATTGTTCGAAAGAGATACCGTGACCCTGGCACATGGGCAACTGAAGGAACATGGGTGGGTTTTAGTCAGTAAAAGTCTGACACGCCCTCCCGCTCCACCCAGAGCGGGAGAAGTCATTTGATGATTTCCCATACAGAAAAAAAAACTGATCAATGTTAGACAAATAAGAAGTAGGTACAAGTATTTCAGAATTAATGGATATAAAGTGGGACTGTAGTTGGAAGGAAAATTAGGCTGAAGAACCATCGTACTATACTGTTTACAATATTTGAATAAGTAATGAATTGCATAAAGTGTTACCTAACAACAAAAAACATCAATTGTACGATTTTTGTGATTTATTACTGCTGACTCCAACATTAAAAGAGCGTAACGCACAGTAATTATATTAAAAAATCTTGATAATTATAACCATTTACACAACAAAACAGATTACCTTTCACTCTTTACGTCAGATTCTCTCAATCATGCCATTGTTTAAGATCGAAACTGTCACTAAGTAACGCCCACGAACACAAACATACTTAATTACCTATTGTCTAACAAGGTATTATTATATCAGTCGATCAATCATCGGAAAGATTCCGATCAATCTAACGCGGCTTAGAAAAATGGATCAACATCGTTATATTAAAACTACTTCAATGTTACGATAATGATCTAAATGAATCGATATAATAAATCTATTAAAAATGTACACGAGTAATAACATGAATGATTGAATTTGATTTATGAAAATTGCCGCGATCGCTTCAGATAATATTTTTTTTATTAATTCCTATTAGATAGCTATCACTAAAATAATAGAAGTGCATGTTATTTTAGTGATAGGTATCTAGTAATGGTTCGGAAAGATTAGACTATGATTATTATTATATGTTACAACAACTTGACTAGTAAAACTCGTTTAATAAGTATTATTTCACAAGACTAATTGTTTTTTTTTTTATTACAAAATATCACATCTGAAAATGTTCTTCTAACATAGTTCGCACATTGCAAGCATATGCAACTTTATTATTTTCTCTCAATGAAGACCTATTAATTTGAAAACCTTTAACAGCCTTGGTCTGGCCAATGCTTTTGTAAAAGTATCTGCAAGTTGATTTACAGTTGTGATCTTGCGTACATTTATCTCTCCATTTTTACCATCTCCCTCACAAAGATGTGTCTAATCCGCATATGCTTCTTGTGTTTGAGGTGCTTCAGATTTTGAGGTAGCTAGATCGCAGCTTCATTATCTACTCTCAGAGTACCCTTTAAGGTGTGCCGAACCTGAGACTGTCCAGGGTCACAAAAGACAGATAAATTCTGGACACCCAAATTGATTCCCAAGCGTCTTCACAATGAGGTACAAACTCTCTTCGGTAGTAGATATAGCTTGTCTGACATTACTTTTCCATGACATAGCATCATCAGCGTACGAGCACAATACGTAGTTGAACGTCCTGTGTTAAGTCACTACCATGATCTGCATCACTAAGGCTCTCAGGAATACATTTTTTGAAATCTCTTTTGTAGAGTACCTACACCACTACAACCACTACGTACTATGAGCTCATCTATAAGGTTCTGACTCGTTACAGTCACCAAATTATCATAAACATATAGGTCTACTGTTAGTTTACGTACAATCGGCGTCTTCTTTACTCATAAAAAAACTTTTTGACAAAAAATTAAACCGCCGAAAAAACTGAAAAGCAAAAAATAATAAACCTTAAAATTATGAGTCGGCGCTTTGAGTGATCTTTGTTCATTGATTTTTCAGCGCCGACTCAAAATTTTAAGGTTTATTATTTTTTGCTTTTCAGTTTTTTCGGCGGTTTAATTTTTTGTCAAAAAGTTTTTATTTTATAATTTTTTGTGACTTTAATGTAATAATAATACTTGGCAAGGTATACCCTATTCAACAAAAAAAGAATTATCAAAATCGGACTACTCTGTATAAAGTTATGCGTGGTTATACATTACAATCAGTGAGTGAACAATCAATCATCCCCTGTTTTCCGACCCTTAGGGTTCGATTTTGTTTTCCAAATTTATATGAGACCACCTTGGGAGTATACCCTTTCCAATAAAAAAAAGAATTATCACAATCGGACGACTATGTAAAAAGTTATGCGTGGTCATACATAAAAAGAAAATATACGCGTCGAATTGAGAACCTCCTCCGTTTTTTTTTTCGTCGGTTGAAAAGACGCTGATTGGAGTTAAAACGAGGCTCCTGGTTACTAACTTCTAATTTAATATTTTCAAATAGTTCAAAATTCGCTTATTTCAGCACCTTGGAGCCTGTTTTATATAGTCTTTCTTTAACAAACAGGTGCAACCAGAACCATCATCACAGCCTTTGGGCTGTTTCATGAAAATGTCTTCTTCAAGTGACCCATATAGAAAAGCTGTTAAAACCACTAATTATATAATGTAAAGGTTTTATTGACTCCCAAAGCCTGTAAACTCCTGACTGATGCCATTTTAGCAAAGTGACTGATAGTTTGATCATAATGTACCTCTTTCTTCTGACTAACCCGCTATACAACTGGTCTAACTTTAAACGTCTCTACTGAACCACCAGCATTCAGTTTCACGTTGCATGCCCATTGGCATAAAACCTTCCCTTTATTAGAAAAACAAAGACCCAAGTCTTATTCTTCTTCAAAAAATTCATCTCGCAATCCATTGCTATTTTTCAAAAATTCTGTTCAGAGCTTTAAAACTTCTCTATAACAACTCGGTTATTGGATACTTAGCCATGTTCAAGAGTTAGACTTTGAGTTTATAATATGAACGAAATAATGATCTGTCTCTGAGAATCCTTCCTCCTTGTACCATGATTTTCTTGTTTGGCATGTCATCTCTGGTATGAATTTTCATCTCATCTTCCTCTTACTCAAACTCTGTACAAAAGCATAACTAGAGACTCGTCAGCTAAACTTATGAATTCAGTGTTCCTAATTTTTGTACCAGCACTGTCATTGATATTTTCATGAACGTTAATAGTTCTATCACTGTCTGAAATTTCTGCAACCTGAGTAACTTGTGGTTGACTAACTGAATTTAATTCATTATCTTCACTACTTTAGTAGAAGCTTTTCCTGGATCGCTCAACCCCAAACACTTTTCATCGAAAGAGACATGTTGTTATGAACCAGCGACTTATTCTGTTCGTTTCAGACCTTTATCAATCATCAATAGCATATTCCATGAATATAAATTTCACTGCATTCTTGTACAGCTTCTTCCTGGTTAACTTTAGTACCGCCGTTGTTACTCAATACTTCTTTAACAATATGACCAGACACCTTGGCAAACACCAGCAACTCTTTTAACTTTTCATGTTCTTCACTTAATCTCTCGAAGAAAGTACACAAATCTGTAACGCGCCAATTTATCTTTCAACAGTACAAAAAATACTATGTGATACTTTGATATGGACAGAGGGAATGGACCACATACACCAGCTTTCTCCAGGCTAAGTGATCATTTTCTGTACACCAAAGTTTTGCTTGTGGGACTTTCCAAATATATAGCTTTCGCATAATTCTCTAGTTTCTTTGGTTGTAATACCAAGTTTCCTCTCGATTAGACTTCTTAGATACCTTTTATTCTAATAATCCATCCGTTCTTGCTAGAGTTCCAGCGATTTATGTACCAAATTGATGGTGATACAATCTTACATTTAAGCCTGCAAGGATCTCCGTACCTTTCTCTTTGTTCTACAATAGTAATTTGCCCATCAACCTTCATTGAACAAGAAGTAACGCTCGACTCATACATGGTCCTTTGATTTTCATATTGTATCGACAGCACCGAAAATAGACTCCTGCTTATTTGTGGAACGTACCAAACATCTTTCAATGTGCACTTCAAAATTTTCGTTTTTATCTCAGTTTCAATGCTTAGCGGTCCTTGCCCAACAGCCTGAATCACATATCCATCAGCTGTTGTTACAGTGTGAAGAGTATCAAAATATTTTAAATCTTGATACAAATGTAACCGCATCTTAATATGATTTGTAGCACCGTTATCCACGTACCATTTGTCACAATCAGTATCAGATTCAACTAAATTTACAGACAGTAATACAATATTAAGTCTTTGGTTGGTATTCATAACTTATCTAGATACATTCTTCTTAGGGCAGTCTTCCATAAGGTAAGAAAGTTCTTCTGCAGTTCAACAATCTTATTTTTTCTAAATTATCGCTGGAATTACGATATTACCCTATTTAAAAGATTTCTTCCATGTTTTCACCATAAAGGCAACTACTAGATTCAAATTCTTTTCCGTTGTTACAGAGTACTTTTTCATGAGCACACAACTGACTTGTAATATTCTCAATAGTCCAATCCTTTGCAGACATCAGCAACCAGCTCGATTTGAGCGAAAGATAACTTTCTGGTAATATGTCTAAGATTTTGTAAATAATAAAACTATACGGAAGATCCTTACTTCTCCTTTCGTTAATTTCTACTATAACCTGTACCAGACATTTTTCAGATTCGTGATTTGTTTAGCAATATCAACAGTATCTTTTTGTAGAGGAACTGCAAGCATAGTCATATAGACGATCTTCGTTCACGCCTTCATATAATCTATGGAATTCATTCCATACTTCTCTAGACGTTGAGAATCTTATAAACTTGTCTAATAAGTCATTAGTATTTTTTGATAGTAATACCATATAAGTATTTTTTAAAGTCGTCATTATAAAGAGCTAAATCCGCTGCAGCTGAAGCGCAGCCATGCAAGTTCAGTCTCTTTATTTTGCCCCCTACAATGTCTATTAGTCTATCTATGCCGCTTAACAATACAGACATCCGATACATCCATTGTATTCAATTTGTATTCTCAAGTTTAGCAATCTGAATCTTTGACTACTCTATTCTTGATAAACTAGCCCATAACCTGTTAGGTTACAACAATTTTACTCATAACATTCGTTTGATAACTTATGTTTCACAAGATTAATTGTTGCAACAAGAATGAAAATTGGATTTTTTCTATTATTTTTAGATTTCACATTGCAAGCACATGCTACTTTATTACAATGTACGTGTTACGGTCGCGTATCATTTAATCAACTAACAACTTGACCAGCAAATTTTTCAATTTCGTGGGATTCCCTGGCCCTTCCTCCGTGAGACGAGTGAACAGACTCTTCTTCTCTTCTTTAGTCAGGGAAAGAAAAACAAAATGCATGGATTCAGCAAAGCTGCCGTGTCAGGTAGTGAGATATGTGGTTGAGGAGTAAGGCCGAGGAGTGTGTGATTCCACGAACATTCGAAGGAATGTTCTGTTTAGAGAGCTTCAGCGGGGAAATTCCCATTAGCAGAGTTATGTACGGTCCTGTTGGATTTACGGTCATACTCCATACTTGACTCTGCTTTTCAAGTTTTATTTTGGTAGGCTTTGGAGACAAACCTAAGACATTACAAGTGTTTATAGACAAAAAAACCACTACGCAGGCCGTCATATTTGCCAATATCATCGTAATAAATCCACTGAATTGTTGGTAATATCCTCCCAAAGGTCCCGACGTCCGCAGTCAAACCACGTCGGATTAAACCGTCTATTAATCATAATTAAGTTAGCATTGATTAGAATCAAGTTAATCACACTGCACTTGGAACTCATATTTTTTACTTGATAAGGTTTTCCGAGTAAATTGCACACGATACATTTGCATAATTCGCTGTATTTTTGCATTAATTTTTATTGCTTGTTGTTTTTATGTAATTAGGTACTGTGGTTTAACGTTGGAATTTGGGTTGGAAAATAATAATTTATGAAACTCGAAAATCGTTTATAGCAAGTAATAATCTATCTTTCATGCAGAAAACTTCAAACGCCATCAAAATAAAAAAAACAATTGTGTGTGTGTCAGCTCTGAAGCACAAATTGAGTTTACTCCTTATGAACCTTTTTAAGGAGTAAACTCCAAATTAAAAATAATTGCCAATTTTATAATCACGAAACATTCTGGTAAACACAAATTGTCAATCAAACTCAAGTTATAGACAATCTCTAAAATCAGCAAATGGTCTTGACTTCCCACCCTCTGTGACATGACAACCATATATACTTGTATTACTTATTGTTTTTCAGACAAACCAGCTGTCAATCAACGTTATCTCTAGAGTGCATTTGCATAAATCATACAAATATTGAAAAATGAAATTAAACTTACAAAATTGACAGTCCAGATTTAAGTGACATAATAGTCTAACTGAACAATGTGTTTTTGTCTACTGCCGGATTTTGGCGTCTGTTCATAAAATATTGAAAGCCAAATTGAGAATTCCAAGGTCACAACTTGTGTTCGCCACTCGGCTTTGTCGTGTAATGGTTATGAGATTCCTCAATAATGGTGAAAGACTTGATATGATATGAAACTATGCAAAAAGAAAGACAGACACAGGAAGACGTTGCCGACTGTCTTGTATGAACTTAATGTACCCGTGGGTGTCTTAAGGGGTTACTTCCGTATCGTACGAGGTAAGTGTTGAAAATTCTGAAACAGTCGGTATATTTAAGAAATGTCTTATTTTGGTAGTCTTTCATGGCACTGGAGTTGGCTCATTAGTGCCAAACTACACATTTCGTCTTTACAATTTCGCGCTTCTTTCTTCCAGTTTTGGCAGAATCTGTTTAATCCATCCCACCATCTCCTACGTAAAGTATATACTAATAATGGAAATAGTCTTACTATTAGTATTAAACTAGGATATTTCATGACAAGACACAAGTCGCACTCAGCTGCGACTGTAACAAAGCAAGTCGCAGTCGCATGTCGCGACAACTGTTGACAGCGCGCGCCATTACTTCCGTCGCCGCCTTCCGCCTGTCGACTGATGATCGATAGTGAGGGCTGCTGCTCGATATCGAGGAAATAGACAAACTATTCTAATTATGTAATAGGCCTCGACTAGGTACTATATTGTTGCGTGGTGTTAAAACACTACAATAACACTACAATATAGACATCGTTTTTATAGGTTGAAGCCTGGAAAACTCTTTCTTAGAAAAACATTTCAATCTTAATCTATACTAATATTATAAAGCTGAAGAGTTTGTTTATTTGTATGTTTGTTTGTTTGATTGAACGCGCTAATCTCAGAAACTACTGGTTCGAATTGAAACCCTATTTATTGAGAAAGGTTATAAACTATATAACATTACGCTACAACTAAGAGGAGCGGAGCAGTAATGAAAAATGTTGCAAAAACGGGGGAAATCGCACAGGTAGGCAATTCGACGCGACGGGAAGGGTCGGGGAACAAGAAATTTAACGCGGACGAAGTCGCGAGCAGAAGCTAGTTTATCTATATATCTGTGTGCTTCTCGTATTATGTTAACTTGCACTTTTCAATTGTTTTCTGCAAGATCTTATTGAGTATTCATTTGTGTGGGAGTATCTTGTTCTTCTTCCCAGCTAAAGCACTAGGAAGTGGTGACGGGTGGGCGTTTTGGGGGACTATGTTTTGTAATTTAGACGCTCGAAAAGCGCTGATCCTCTGCCTAAATTGATTAAACAAGTTTTGATCTCGATTTTATACTTTAAAAAAGAAAGAATACGTAGGTACACATTTCTTTCTTTTTTCTAGCACTTTGTGGAGGAGGAATAATTCTTCATATGTGTGTCTTAGAACATATGTAAGAATTTATTTTTTATGTAAACTTAGGTTTCTAGTATTGGAATTCAGAAGCCCAAAGTTTTGAAAAACCTCAGGGTTGAGTAGGTTAGATGGCAAATAATGTCAGTAAAATACTGTTACTCACCTCCACCACCACCTACACTAAACCTTTTTCTACTCTTAAAAGTCATAAAGCTCTGGAAAGTAAATAAACTCCCTATCGATACTCTCCAACTACCATACTATCGTCCCTACTTCCGTTCCCGGCAGACGTGTCAATTAGAATCGCGGCCGCCGCTGTATCTTATCACAGGCAAACGTTTAAACATTCGCGTCTGAAACGTACCATGAATCACTCTCTTTACAGTCGGCTACAGGTGTTGCTCGTAATGAGATGGGCTGTTCCTTCTTAGTTTTTGAAACAAATTATTGCACACTATTTTTTCCTGCTGTCGAATGGCCATATTTTATTTTGTAGATTTTATGCCACCCTATGTATACTGCTAGTTGTTCACTAAGGCTTAACTTTGGAAAACCTATGATAGTATTACAAAGTTTGCAGTTTATATACTTACCGTTTCATGCTTCAGCTTAGATATGTATTGATTTCACTGTCTACTCAATAGTATTAAAATTCTCAGTAGTTTTCTGCCTTTTCTTTTTGACTTTTCTAAACAGATGTAGCTGAAATAGTGTTTTCCACAAAAATACTTCCGTCATCATTATCATAATTTCAGCTGAAAAACATCAACTGTTGGACACTGATCACACTGGCCTCCTAAAAGCACACAACAGCTTTATAATACTAATATTAAACTAACGATTCACCATACTGACATATCGTACCATAAAAATCCTTCAGTTTCGACAAACTCAAGGTCTATCGAAGTGATGTTTCAAATTGCGAGTAAATAAGCACAAGATTGATGATACGCAGACTCGGGCTGACAGATGATATCTTCATTTATTTTAACTATTTCATTCAAGGTTTTAATGTAATTAAGAGCCATAATTACTGAAATTGATGATGTCCCGTATGTTGTTAGTATCCTGTTGTGAAAAGGTCACGTCGCTGTCAACATTATTTAAACAAAGTAGTTTTTTTTTTGCTAGTCTTTACGGGAAATTATCGTTTAGCATCAAATTAGACACCTAACTCCTTTTCTTCTATAATTAAATAGAAAATAAATAAGTAGGTCTCACACCAATTCACTCCACGAGAAAGCGTTCTCTTTGCCCAAAATTAAAAACAAAACGTAACAATAAATCATGCCGGCGTCAGCCTTCACGCCAGCGTGTAACGCGGCCGATCTGTCACACTGTCACCTGACACGCTGCGGTGGATGAAGCTCCACATTCAATTCTGAAATTTGGTAAGAGAATTATTGTAATAATTATGAACAGTTGACCTTTACTTTTGTACTTCTATTTACTACTCTATTTTCACAATAGTTTAATAGGTTTGCTCTCATTTTATGTGGGAAAAGGTGCATCTTTGCCTAACCCTTTGGCTTATTAGTGGATTCACATAAATTTACGATTCAATTTTAAATAATATAATATTTTCAAGAGACGCATGAAGTTAATTTAATTGGGTGAATAGACAATTCTAGTAATAAGTATAAAAAATGGTATGATTTGAATAAAAACGTTATGAACATAAGGAAAAGTTATTGAAAAAGTACACTTACTTTATATTATAAAATATAAAACGTGCCAATTTATTTCTTTAATTGTCGATTCACCCACTCATAAATGAACTTCATGCAAAATTGCCTACAGAAAATAAAACATTAGTTAAAAATGTCGATTCACCCGTTTCGGGTGAGTATAGTCATGCGAATCGGCTAATAAGCCAACACGTCGGATTATACAGGCGTGATGTGATGCTATGGAATACTATCATTTTATTATAATACCAGGGGGCCGATTCTACTAACAAATTTGTGCAAAAATCGCAATAGCACCGCGACTGGATCACGACTTTTAAGGGTTTTCTCATTCTGCTAATGAACAACGATCCAACCGCGGCTACGTTTTAGTGGACGCCAACGATCGATCGAAACAATGTAAAAATCTATTCTGCTAACAAAGTCGTACATGAGCGTGACGTTTAGTCACATTCTGCTATTATTTTGACACTCGCTATAATCGAATCAAAGCTGAATTTCGGCATTTCATCTGTCAAAATTTGCGGTTGAACATAAGTCAGTAAAATGCAACTTTTATCGCATCGATCTAGGACTGCTTTAGTTTTATTTCCTAAAAATATAATGTTTATACAGATTTCCTTGAACTTGCCCATGTGGGTGACGTTGGAAAGGTAAGAGGAAGAAATTTTGCGTCAAGAGTATGCAGTAATGCTTTGGCCCTTACGGATCGTCAGTGCGTTACGACATACCAATTCTCCAGAGACCTCTTATGAGCTTTGATTGACGAGATCAGTGACCACACATGCCCTTCAATCTTCGTTTTTACGGTATTGATGACGGAAAAGGTAACATAGTTACAGTGTGTTACTACGTGAAACTCTATTGACTCAATCTTGGACCGCAACTTGCACCGGCTTTTTATGTACCTGGTTCGTACCAAACACTGATAGACCAGCCGCAATGTATATGCAGTGTCAAAACTTTTAATTTCTTGAGTTTTAGTAATAAACTAGCTACTGTCCACAACTTCATCAGCGTCTAATTTTGCTCCTCTGAACCTTCCCGTCGCACCGCATTGCCTGTCAGTTTTCGTCCATTTTTGTTGCTGCTCCGCTCCTTTTGATTGTAGCGTAATGTTATATAGCCTATAGCCTTCCTCAATAAATAGGCTACCCAATACAAAAAGAATTGTTCGATTCGGATCAGTCGTTCCTGAGATTACTGCGTTTAACCAAATAAACCAACTCTACAGCTTTATAATATTATATAGTATAGATATAATAGTCCAGTCAAATAAGACTTTGAAGGTTACAATAATTCCCATAGAGCTAAAAATTGGTATGAATGTTCAGAATACTATTATAAACGAATTGTGAAAAGTCCCCATCAATCCCCCTTGTGCAATTTTTTTTATTGATGGTGAAAGTTTGCAAAAATGGGTTTTTCGCGTTTTCCAGCTAAACGGTGAGTTTTACAGCAAAAATAGTTCAGACAAAAATTGTAGATCATCCGATTCTCTACAAAAAATGTTTCTACACTTTTTTCATAAGTATTGCAATTTCCGTGATATAGCGGTTGAAAGAATTGAAAAAAATATTTTATTCGTAATATGCACACGTTTCCACACCACCTATGAGGTAGTGTGCTTGGCGCTTACAAGTAATATTATGAATTTTTCAACATCAAAAATTTCATTTTTGCCATTTATTCCTCAACCAGCTAGTAATTACAATACTATATACACCACTTTACTTTGTGCTTCAGAAAATGCAAAACGTTATGGTCATGATGTATGCATTGTTACTTTTGATCAGCCTCTGTATGCAAAAGCTCGAGAAATCGTCTTAGCTGCACCTGAAGGGTCTGAATTATCGAAAATCATAATCAGGCTCGGACGATTTCATTTAATTATGTCATTTCTTGGAGCGATTGGTTACATCATGCAAGGAAGCGGCATACAAGAAATACTTTCTTTGATTTATGCACCTGGGTCATTAGATAAAATGCTCAACGGTCATGCATACGCGAGAGCTATTCGAGCTCATACATTACTTCAGTTAGCTTTAACAATAATAATATTTAAAGAACTTGATATTGATACGCCATTGATGAAAATCTGATGATAACTGCGAAAAATGTAATAGATAATATTATTTCATATAATGATGTTAAACATGATAATCAAACATCTGGAGCATTACTGAATCAGTTTAATGAAAAACTAAAATAATATGAAAAACGAGGACCTACCGCAAAATTATGGATTCAATATTTTGATATGGTGTCGATTGCAAAGGAGTTTATAAGAGCTGAACGTACGGGAGATTGGCAAGCTCATTTGGACAGCGTTAAAGAAATGCTTCCTTACTTTCACGCGTCGGGACATTTCTCTTATGCTAAATCTGCACACTTATATCTACAAGATATGCTACAATTAAAAAACTGTATGGATCCTGATGTTTACCAACGTTTTACAGGAGGATATTTCTTCAAGCTTCTTCTTCTTGGCACCGTCTTTTCACGGCATCAATGCTACTTTTTCGAGTATAATTTTTTCGACACTGCACATGAATTTTTACAGATGCCTGGTCTTTCAGGTACTCCGAAAAATCATCACCTCTTTTAATACTTGCATCAATTAATGCTTTCATGCCGTGATCAACAGTAACAACTCCACTTTCAGTCAAAAGTTGACTACAAATAAAGCAGAACTGCGACTTTTTTTTTTAAGCAGTAAAATGCACAAACTTCGTTACAAAATATAAGCGATAGCCACGAGTTGTCACTACGAAGGAATGCTTACGACTAACAGTATTTTGTTGAGTATGAGACCTTTGAAACGGAGCAGGTATACTAGCATCGCCACGCTGACAATTGAATGGAAGACAGATGTTACTCAAGGCCATGCGACTAAATGAAAATGGGGGCGGAATTTTTGACGTTCATTTATATTCTAAGAATTTTATAATTTGTGTGTATAAGATATAGGGACTCATATGTTTACTCATATAACGGTTCAAAAATGTATATAAAAGTCCATTAACGTGCATATTACGAATAAAATATTTTTTTCAATTCTTTCAACCGCTATATCACGGAAATGGTAATAGTTATGAAAAAAAGTGTAGATACATTTTTTGTAGAGAATCGGATGATCTACAATTTTTGTCTGAACTATTTTTGCTGTAAAACTCACCGTATAGCTGGAAAACGCGAAAAACCCATTTTTGCAAACTTTCACCATCAATAAAAAAAATTGCACAAGGGGGATTGATGGGGTCTTTTCACAATTCGTTTATAATAGTATTCTGAACGTTCATACCAATTTTTAGCTCTATGGGAATTATTGTAACCTTACTTCTATTTTAAGGACTAATTTGACTGGACTATAATGGAATATTTGGTAGTTAAAACAACACAAATTTACAGACTGCCCTTGTAACATATTACGCCTATGTCTATGCATGGCTTAGTTACGGCATAATAATTTGGGGAAACAGTAGGTACAGATGCACCAACATTAGCAAACATTTAAGTGATAAATCCCTGAAATGCAGTTAGAATGCCCAAAGCATGTTTTTAATTTAATTTGATTTTAGAATAAGTTAGATTATAAGTCCTACTCCTACTACTATATTTCTTTTGATGTGCCCGACAGGGTCCCACAATTGTAACTAAATCCAATGTTTACCACCTAAGCATATACATTGTGAAATGCAATAAAGTATTGAGTATTGGAATGGTTCATGAAATCAAAAAACAAATAATGGAATAAAGCATTTTTATTACTATAAGTATATCAATTTTAACGTCAGACCACTTGAGAAGTAGATACTTAGTATTTCATCTAAAATAGTAGGGTCGTTTCACCACTCATGTTGATACCGTGTGCCAGATAGAAATACATAATATATTAATACTGCATGCTCAACATTATAAGTGCACAACAGTCAACAGAATGTCTGCCTACCAAAAAATTTACCGACCACGATCAACTCTTAAGTCAGAAATTGATTTTTGGGTGTACCTAAGTAATGTTTCTGAAAAAATATATATTTATGTTAGAAGTGGCTAACTTATATTATTATTTTTCTCATCGGTGTGCTGGTACCTACTGCAAAATAATGTTTTTTCCCCACTGAGTCAACAGGTATAGGTAGTATGTTTTTGTTTTTGCAGATTTCCATGGAATGTAAATATTCCTGTATCCAGATTTCCATATTGAATAAACAGTTTAAATTCTTCTTGCATCATCAATACACACTTTCCTCAAACTGCATCTAAATGGTTTTACTGAAGACAGGGAAACATTCATAAGTTATTTCAAATCTGGAACAGTCTCGGGCAACATCTTCACACATTGTGTTGAAATCTTACTCAACAGTTAACAGCACATTATTTTGCATTAAATGCTGTACCATCTTGAAGATTCTATTTTCATTATAATTCTACAAGTACACACATGAAAACAAATATCAATTTCGTGCAATTAGAAAGAAACGGATTAACTACTCCCTCTCACAGAGTCACAGAGAGGAGGCCTGTATCGCAGCAGGGGGAACATTATAAGCTGCTTATATAATATGTATGTTAAGAGGAATAAGAGTATTATTATAAATCAATTAAAACTCTGAACTTGAACTAAAGTAAATAGTGTTGCTGTCAGTTGACAGTTGACACTTCTTTTTTTTTTTTTTTGAATTTTATGACCTGGTAACTGGACCTTTAGGTCAAAGTTGACACTTCTCAATAAGCTATGTCAGGTAGTGATGCGATTCGATTTTGTTTAACTCGATACTCGAGTAACTAAAGGCTCGTGATCATTTTATTTATTTATTTTCTCACGCGTTGTCACTCGATGTATAGCTTGGCAAAAAAGTCTGGAAAAAATGAGGGCGCCTGCTTAGCAGGTATGGCCACCCTGTATACTAGGACTAAAAGTGATAAGATACTTACTGTTTTAATCCACAAACACGAGATCCCGGAAATTCTCATCAATCAAGATTTCAAGACTTGATAGGCACACAGTCTTTTACTTTCATTGTATTTAGTAGATTGCGCATTATTTCGCTGGAATAACCTTTTATCTAAGAGCGATTTTGCCATCATATTAACATAGTGAAAACTTATTTAGTTTAAAAATTAATTAAATTACACTCAGGGATTGCCGATTGAACCCAATACACAAGACATAACGTTCAGCAATCGCATTTGCGGTCACCACCTAGGGTATTCACAACCATTCGATGGTTGGTATGCCTGTATCAAATTGGACATGAATAATGCTGAATGAATTCTGTTAATGCTGACAGTTTATAGTCGCCAAGGTGACTTACAGCTGCTTACTGTCGGAAACTAATCGGAAGTCACAGAGTACCTATAACATGTCGCATTCGAAAGGTACGGGTAATATGGAATAAACTTGAACAGTTGACTAATGAAGGCGTCAGGTATGTCTATGTGGGGTACATAACATTATCACTATTCACATGACAATGAAAATGAAATAACACGCTAAAATGTTAGATTTTATTTAAAAAGAAAAACGTGACATAACATCATTCTTGTATTCCTTTTCGGTGCTATGATAGATTTTTTCCATTAACACTGATGTGTCAGTTTTACATTTCTTATTTATGAAATCTAAATAGTGTAAAAATCTTTCTTACACATTTACGGTTCCCATTACAACCCATCTCCTCAAACTATAGGTAATATATTACGTAGAATAGGCACCTGAAAAATAATAAATATAAATTATACTTTTTTTACTGTGGTATGCGATAATGGCATGAACAAAAAAAAAATACTTGCCTGTTTCGTTATAGTGTTGAACTTTTTGTCTAATTGCACACAGATCAAAATCGTCTAATTCTTTCTTCCGCCAACTGTTTTGGTGTTCTTCCAGGTGTAGAAAAAATCCTTAATTTTTTTCACCTTCATTAACAATTTCTCTAATTGTACTGTGAGATTTACCTAAAAAAAAACATAAAGACAATCATATTAATTCCATGTAGGTACATTTTTCAATTTCAAGTATCAAACATCAAGAGTTAACGTACACGCGATTTGTCAAACTAGAAAATAAAACCTCAATAATCTATTAGTAAATAAAATAATAAAATCGCTTGAAACTTATATAAAATTTAGTATGAGAAAGGAAAAACAATGACTGGTATTAAATAAAAGATAAATTTCTTGGATAAATACCTGTCGTGTCGGCAGTTCTTTCGTAAACATTGTCAATCGGAGACAAAAGTTCCGCTTCAGATTCCGCCAAATTTCTTACGAAAACTTTGTATATCACAGCTCACACCACTACTCCTTATTGTTTTATTCATTTTTTATATGTTCAAAAGCATTAATAATTGATAGTTAATTAGAAATAAGTAAAATACAATTATGAACATAACGCAATGACAGATTAGCTACTTGTTGATGATAAACAAAGCAGTGCTGCCACCAAAAAAATATTTTAGTTCCAATGGTTACCATGACAGACTCTTTTTTGCCAAGCTATAGTCGTGTTTAGATAAGTATCACGGAGTTTTCAACAACTACACCAGTTCATAATTCAATATTAATAATATCGTGTAACAAACTGTCAAAGTAATGTGATGTATTGAATCACGGATGTTTTAAATAAGAGTGATTATGCATTACATTGTTCTGTAAGTATTAGTCAGTTGATAACGTGTAATTCTCCCCAAACAGCAAGAGTCGATTGTAGCCCTAATATTGATTGGATGCCGCATTTTGAATTTTGCTATGATTATTTTCTTTTAAGTTATTATTTAATGTCTCGTTTTTAACTAACAAAGCTGCTAGAAACCTCCCTAAAGGGAGGTACCTACTTTAGATTCAACTTGAAATAAATTGAGAAAATCAGTGCCTGACGATTTATAACTAGTAGTAGTAACATCACTAGCCAAACTGACAAGCCACCAAAAACTTCAATCCATTTCACGAAGATTTTTAACCACTTTATGCGAGAGTAAGCGAACTTAAAAACGGGATTAAACACCGGACCGTCATTATTATTTTTTTTAAATCAAAACAGATTAGGTTACTACCTCTATCTGTAAATAGGTACATATGTACTAAAGAAAATCATAACATCGTTAAAAACGCTTCAATAAATGAATTTTTAAGTAAAATACGATTAACAGAAATACTCTTCGAGTCTTTAACTTAACCGAAGGGTTTGATTTCGTAGCTTTAGCTAGTTAGGGACGTAGAACGAAACGTTCTTCTGAATTTTTGTTATCTAGTAAGTTAAAATGTTGTATTATTGTAACAAAAAAATATCAGTACAAAACTATAATTATGGTCAAGATATCTTTTTATATTAGAAAATCCTTTATTGCCACTTATTCGTGTTTAGTGACATTTTTAGATTCAACTTTTTTCTTTGTGGTAATAATAAAACATACTATTTGGCATGTTGGTAACACAGGAAGCCCACTTGTGTGTTCTCGTAACGAGTCAGTTGCGGTTTGGCGTAAGTTTAGTTTCCCTTGTGCTTATCAAATAGTAGAATGACTTTATAGGACATCATCGACCTGCGATCGAAATCTAACCGTTGTGAAAACACAATTGAGCGTGTAACTTTGCAAATTAGTAGAATCGCCCCCCAGAGCTTGTGTAACAATGAATCACGCTGGTCGTCAGCTATCACGCCATTGTGTCAAGTGAACAATATGTCACGCTGTCACCTAACACGATACCATACATAGAATTTCAATGTTGCATTTTGCACAGTGAACGACCTTTTGCCACAGAATAGTTACATATGGGTTTATGTACTTCTTAAGCTTGTAACAACAATTATAAAAGGTTCTAATGAGGGTATTTTACCATTATATACGTAAATGTTTAAAAAAACTTTTTGGTGAAACAAATTTTGAAGGTACAAATGAAAATTGCTCGTTCACGGCAACTGTAGTAGTATTTCAAATCGTAGTCGCAAATATAATGTTTTTCCTCTCAGAAATAGTTACTGATGATAACGTGACGTTATCCTGGCAGACGTCATGTTGCCAAGTTAACACACTCGCGACATTTGACATGATACAGGCTTTCACGCTGCGATGTTGCCGCCACTTCACACAGAATTTTGAACTACATTTTGCATGGTGAATGCGAGAGACATGTTACTTATATATGCAAATAGTGAGGCTTCATAAGTTTTAGCTATCAAGCTCAGTATTTATAAATTGTAAATAATAATCCTAAATGGTGAAGGAAAACATCGTGAGGAAACCGATAGATCCAAAATTTCGAAGACATGTGATATCTACCAACCCGCACTGGGCCCGCGTGGTAGATTATGGCCCACTCCCTCTCACCAAGAGGAGGCCTGTGTCCCAGCAGTGGGAACAATATAGACTGATTAAGACTCTGAATCCAAGCCTTTCCTGCTCTCTTTTACTATTGACTCACTAATAGAAAAATATCATTGTGCCATTTACATCACCCAAATCCATAAAATCTGTCAATCAACCAATTAAACCCAGAACCGCAATAAACTTTGATTATTAAAACAATAAAAAAATGGCCGCCATTCTGTTCTCGATAACAGACCGTATGGCCGTATCGATGACTGCGTGACAATGAGCAATTAATTGACATTCGTTGACGGCAATCATTGTCAACGGTCAATCAATTTGAGTAATTATTCTACGAGATGTGAATGGAAAAATCATGTATTGTTCTTGTGTGGTTGTTGTAGGATTTCCCATGCATATTGTTTTTATTTTATTGGTTTGTCCATGAGAAAATTGCCGAGTAATTACATGTGGCTTTATTTACTGTCCATTTATTGACATACAAGGAAAATGTGTTACTTAGTTTTTTTTTTCGTGCAGACTCAAAAATGTACGTGCAAGTGCAACAGGCAAAACGTCTAGCGGTCTATTGCGATAATTGGGTACTAACCGCCTCATCTGTAAACGATCGAATCTTTTACGAATGAATTTATGAGAAACACTGACAAAATATACAAGTTTAATATAGCAAAACTAACAAATATTTGTATGAAGTTAGTTAATAATTACGACATGTTTTGTTTAAAACACGTGAAACACGTTTCCTTGAACTTTCATATTAAGTACATTTTTTATGAAGCGCTTAAACGACTTTTATTTTCAATAATTAACTTTTTGTGACGTCCGCAAACACTGACATTAACATGTGATACAAAAAATCCGACAAACAAATCCATTAATCTATGTGCTGATGCCGAGCGTCAATCAATATCCGTCAGATTAGCTCATTAAGGGATTTACTGACGCAGTCATAACCACGTCAGTTACCATTGTCTACACATCACAACAAGCGATCAACGTCGCGCCAAAACATACTAAAATAAACTTTATTGCAACGCAATAAGCATCAATCATTTGTGTTTCACGCGCTGTTTTAATGAGGCGAAAATTATGAAGCACACATTTCTCGACCACCTCTATAGCCAAAACACAACCGTATTCCTTTGTAATAAAAGTGAAAATAACCGCAAAGAAAGTTATGTCGCAATTAGCTAATTACCGGCGGCCGTCAGCGTGACAGGCCGTCACGTTCGCGGCATGTTGGACGTCATGACGTGACACGCGGACATGAGAGTGACATAACTTTTCGACGCCCGTCCGTTGTCGGTCACTGATTTGTGGAAAGTGGGGAATTTATTGCCCAGTTTCGTTGTGTTTTTGCCTGATATTTATATGTTTGGTGATATAAGTGAGGGCCCGGATAGTGGACATAAATTGTCACAAACGGAAAAAGATATAAAACGTTTGTGTGTGTGTAGCTACTCGTCGGTTGGGTAGGCCATGACTTAAGGTCTTTTCGTTTTTGAGAAAATGCCAAAGCTTTTTCCGTGAGGAAGGAAATAATTATGATATAGCTACGTCACGAAAAAGTAATTTCGAAAACTTCCAGCCTACTTCCAACCCTGACTGTATAATTGAACAGTTTTCTTTTGCATAAAGGTCCTTGTATATATCATCCAAACCCTGATAGTACATCACCAACATAATCCCTTCACAAAGATTACTTTAATTACCGACGTCTACAAACCCAACATAGCCATTCAATTCACACCTCTCCAAGCATCCAGCATTGAACAATAGCGACAAATACTCGCTCGATAAATTAATCCGCAAGAAATGGCAGTTTGCCTATCAACGCGGCATCGTTAACGTCAGAACGTTGTGTACTATTAAACGAAGTGTCGTGTCCAGTCTGCGTTGCGTTTCGTTTATTTATAATCTCGGGTTCTACACGCGACGTTGCCCGCAACTGATTTATTGCTGATATATAGGCTAGGAGCTTGGATTTATTCTAGGATTAATATTATGCTGATTAAATAATCAGATTTTTCTGAAATTTGTTGGATAGTGGTAACATCTATATAGTTTTTTTTTTGCGATAAATTTGTAGGTAGACAGGAAGTACAGAAAATATCAATAATCACATTCTTGTTGAAGAAAATTACTAGTCTTCGTGCTGCAGCAAAAACATTGTTCTTGTTACATTGCGAATCATCAAAAAGAGACGCGATATTGTCATTTCCGAAGACTTTGCGACGGTAACTCCGACATCTGCATTGGTGCTCTGTGTTAAGTAAAATATATAGATAAGAGCTATATGTTATATGCTGTGCTTTATAGATAAGAGCTATATGTTATATGCTGTGTTTTCCCCCATTTATTTTCTGTCAAGCAAAACGCACTTGGCGTTTTAATAAGACTTTCAAGTCATGGAAGTAGATATTCTGCATTTATGTCGTATTTGTTAGTAAGACTGGCAACTGAGAAAGTAGGAAGCTGTGTTTTTCACCCATAAATATACTGTCAAGTATAATGCACTTAGCTTTTTATTAGGAATCTCAAGGCAATAAACATGCGATGCTGTACGCAGTTAATTTACTGACGATACATAGCTCGAGAGCTGGGATTTTGTCAGAGTTTTTCAGTGGTAGTGTGTGCTTATTTATCACTAGATTCTGCCCGCGACTTCATCCGCGTCAAATATTTGCTACCCCGACCTTTCTCGTCGCATTAAATTGGTTGCCAGTTTTCGTCCATTTTTCGTTGCTGGCCACTCTTTTGATCGTAGCATGTTGTTATATAGCCTATAACCATTCTCAATAAATAGCCTTCCCAACGCAAAAATATTTTTTCAATTCGGACCAGTAGTTCCTGAAATTACCGCGTTCAAACAAACAGACTCTTCAGCTTTATAATATTAGTATCTATAGATAGGCGGGCGAAGCCGCTGGCAAAAGCAAGTATATTATGAACAAGAGTTCTTATTGCTGATTGCTACGAAAGCAAATTAATGACACTTAATATGAAACTTAATCCGTAATGGAAGGTCAATATTCATTCAGGTCTACTTTGCAGTTTTTATATCTATACGGTCGGAATTTAAAAATTCTTTTTGTTGGGTAGCCCATGTATAGAGGAAGGCTATAGGTTATATTATATCACGCTATGGTCAAAAGGAGCGTAGCAGCAAACGAAAAATGGACGAAAACTGGCAGGCAATTCGATGCAACGGGAAGGGGAGCAAAAATTTGTCGTGGACGAAGTCACAGAAAGAAGCTAGTTATACATATAAACCTTTTTCTTGAATCATTCTATATATTGATTAAAACAGTAATAAAATACGTTACGTAAAAGATCTAAGCTACACACACGAAATGCGATTTTGTTCTATACTAAGTAAAGATAAAGATGATCACCTACCATGAAGCTATTTGTTTGTTATTGTCTATAATTAAATTCTAACTTTGACCCAAACTGCCAAGACCTTTAGCGAAGGTTCACAAACAGTCCTTTCATTTATATCCTTTACAATATTCAACGTTTCTATCCCAATCATTTCTAAAGCGTTAACCAATCAATATTATTCAATCAGTCGAATCAATCAGTTTAATTGGATCGGCCGCTGCCCAGACGTAAATACAAATTGGTAGTCGTGGCAAGTTTAAATTGAAATATAAGCGGTTTTTACTCTCACTTTCCTTTTGGATGAAGTGATGAATAATTATTACTATTAACGTGATAGATGGTTACCTATAACTTTTAATATCTTGTTGGTTGCAGGTGTAATTACGTTTTATATTTTATTCGTAAGTAGTAGAATGGTATACAGTCCATCTCAATAACTAATTCTTTTGCTCTACGTTCAAGCTCAGCCATTGTTATGAGCCTTGATCGTTTTAAATTTACCAACTTAAATTAGACCTTCACGTTTTTAAACTGCTAATATATTCGAGTCTTTAACAATTTATCTTATCTATTTAAATTTGGACCACAGAAAAAGTACTACGGTTACAAAAACTTGCTCATTACTGATCCAGTCACATGTTACAAAAGGCAAACCTTTCATCCATTCAAAACACTCAAGATTAAAATTCCAATTACCATTAATCTCAACAGATAAAATTCAAATCGATCGGGAGAAAAACGCATTATGTTTACGTTCAAAGAATTAATTTCACGCTCTGACTCCCGGGCTAATATTTCAACGCTATAGCCGCGGGCGTACGCAATCGTTGCAACGTTGACACTTACACGACACGTTTGATGATGTCTCATTTGTTTGATGGCTTTAAGATGAGCATTACAATTATATTTTATTTCACCTTTGACAAGATAAGTTACTGGTACTTTGTTATTATTAGTACTTCAACCTTCAATGTGCATTGTATCCTTGTCTGTATTGATGGTCTTTTCTGACTTACCTTCACTTATTTGAACTTTTCCACTTTTTGCTTTGTGGATTTACCAACATTTGTCAGTTGAGGAAAATAAATGTCCGCTACCACTTTATTGTAACTATCAACAATGACTGGATAGCTTGTAGATAATCTGTTTTACACGAAACAGAATCTCGGGAACAATAAATTATATTTGTAACACTGATGCAAATTTTTGTTATTAATTAAGTCACTGGTAATGAACGTGAACATTCTCTCATTCATTATTGTTTCGCAGTGATGACAGACTTCAACTCGGGTGCAGTTTTTCATTGCTAAATGAATAAAGATTAGGTTAAGAAGTTAAACAGATTCGACGGATAATATATTCCTTGAAATAACTTAAAGTGTATAATTAAGGTAATGAATATTAAAATGAGGATGAAACGGGTTTTTAAATAGCAAATGAGCCAGTTGCATTTTAAAGAGCTGCTATACTAGTAAACTAACTAATGACAGGTAATTATACTTGAAAGGCAGAAACAAACGTGGACCAGTTGCTTTAATCACATAATAGTCTGCCAAGGATACACTTGATGGAGACTGGGCAAAAAAAAGAAAAAAAAATAAGTGGAAAAAAACCATTGAAAAAATAATAGGTGTGCCCGTTACAAACATGAATATCAATTTCCTTTGTTTGCAAAAGCAAAAGGAGCATGAAAAATATAAACGGAAAAACTAGTCGCGTCTACTTTTCCAGTAACTATTTATGCTTTGACACCTTATGATTGACGGCCCGCTCCAAGCCGACGGTCACGCGATGGTTTCCGAGATTCATGTCTATCAGATTTGAAATAATTGCACCGAGCGGTTGTGTTCATAATTAGATTCACAGTAATCTAGATTTTATTACTTGCACGAAGAACAACTCAAATTACGTGTTTTATTAACGGGATCCAGGTAAATGATGTAATGAGAGGTAATGATGAATTGAGGAAAATGACGATGTTGTTTAATATGTTTCTTTGTTTGATGTTCTTTGACAATTGTATGGCGATAGCCAGTTTAACGAGCACTCGTTAAGTGGTGTCATTAGTGGCAACAATGATGATAATGACGCTATGTTCAGTGGTGTTCAGTAGCTAATGGGCGATTATTGTGTTGTTTTCACAACTTTTCTTTGAGACTCTTTTGTACAAAGAGTGCAATTCAATGTAACAATTTGCATTCATTTTAAACCAAACAAACCTGGAAATCCCAATTATTGTACTAGCACAAATCTAGAAGATCTACATTTTTGTGTTGCCACCTTAACACATGGCACACAGAAAAACGCAAGCAACACATTGCATTAGACCATAAGACAGTCAACACTAAGCAAACACAAACACTCACATATTTCACATGAAAACCATGTTTACTATGCTAATGGAATCCTCAATACATCATCTACGTTGAGTCAACAAAGCAAATATTTCGTAGAAAAATTAAAAGGAATAAAGTGGTCTAACATTTTTGTTTGATCGTGAGACAAGTTGATTTAAGTTTAACACACGTTATTGTCTACTAGACATCCGCCAAGACGTCTTATAAATAAGCTTTCATGCCTCGGTTTTTATCTGTGTGCCAATTTTTTTGTTGGTCGTTACTGACAAATGTTTGTGCAAAGCAGATATGATGAAATTTTTCAATTTTACTCAGTATTCTTGGGGCGTATAGAGTTTTGTGTCAAATTGAAATTTGTGATATGATATTTGTCCTGCTGCCCACGCAAGGTGTAATACTATATTGTATCTGGTGCTAAAAATGGCATAAAATCGATTGAGGCAAGAACAACAAGATAGTAATGTTTATTGACATCGTAATGAAGACCACCCAAACAGATTTTACGGGAGGTTGAAGTGAACCCAAAATGTCGAAAGTATGAATTAACTGTTTGTCAGTCAACACTCGTAATAATTTTACACAGGATAGCCAACTGGCAACTTTGTATATCATGTCTTCAAAAACAATGATTTGATGACATCAAACATTGCATTGTGTCCAACATCTGCCATTCTAGAGGCATTCCATTGGCCAGTCATAACATTGTACTTTATAGGACTAATAAAAATTTACTGCGGATATGACTTGCTGTGACCTTATCCAGATAGACTTTCACTCACTTTCACAACAGCCATAGGGTTGGGAAGGTAGACCACCCAATCTGAGTGTAGATCCCAAGTTTATGCAACTTAAAACTGTAAACACGTTCAAAAGAAAATGAGTGTGAAATACAGAAAAGTGTTGGTAAACCAACATCTGTCACCAACTGCCAAGCTCCAAACATTGGCCATACGTACCATTAGAGGCACGCCGACAACGCGAATCGTCAATCATCTGCACGCATTAATCTTGTGAAGACAAGTTGATAGATCATCGCGCTGTGAGGCTCGAGGAGTAAGAAACAATTTAGACAGAGTATGTGGTGGATGCGGTACTTTATTCTTATTACTTTAAACGTCAGATTAAAACTCCATTTAAGGAAAGAACACAGTGTCGCACCCAACATTACAAAAGACGTAGCAGCTGCTGCTGAATTTTCGTGTACTTGTAAGTCTTTCTAACAATCAAAAAGTTGAAAAAAATGTATGATGATTATTGCTAACTATAGCAAGCATTTGATTATATTGTAGTTTGATAATGTTAACACTATTAAATAACGGCTTAGGATATGCAACTATAAAACAGCAAAGCAATGAATTAATAATAATCAAGCAATAAAAATCATGTTCCTTTTCCTTCCATTCAATCAAACAAGTACAAATATATATTCTTAAAATATTATGATGATTATTGATTCACACTCTTAATATACAAACAGAATCAACTGCAGCAAAAACGATCAATAACCAATACATTTTTTACCTGCCCCGCAAACACATTAGCCATTGATTACATTCTATTAACCATCTATGACGCACAAAACATCTGTATCAACTGACCTTTAATTTTTTCCCAAATTAATGAAGCGTTACATTTTAATTGCTATTCCCTTTTGATATTATTCACAGTCATATTATTGTGTAAGACCACCCGGCTTATATTGACGATATTATCGTTTACGTCTGAGGCAAAAATCATTCGATCTACAATTGAAACGTTACGTTCCACCGAGTAGATCGATATGTCAAGAGGAATCAATATCAATTGACGTTAAAATGGAAATAGATTTCTAGGGTTAATTGTAGGGTTAATCAGATGTGGTTCTTGTAGCATGAGATGCGCGAGCGTCGATGGAAGATTCTGATTGTGACAATATTCATTATGTCATGGTTTGGCGCTCTAGATTCGTATTGGATTATGTAACATTTAAAGGAGATTGTAAATTAAATAAGGTCTTTATAATTTGATTGTTAGCCTGTGTCATCCTAATATTTGGCATATTATACAAGCCTCTCCCTTGATTTCCACTTTAATTGACTTCAGTCCAAGAAAAAGTATTGATGAATGAAACATTAACCAAAAAAATAGCTGTGGCATTATCAGTCAACTCTTTGTCACATCCAACAGCTAGCAAAGATGCATAGTGACGATCCATTCCATACATATCTACTCCTTCAAACACAGTATGCCCTCAGATATTTCTCATGTCTTCGAATTATCACCTCACAGCAGTATCGCCTCCAACATCTAATAAAAATTCTAGATTCTCTGAGACGGCCGTCCAGGCCCTCTCTCGTGGCTTGCAGGTAATAAATCGTGTTAAACAAGTAGGTTGGGGCGTTTTATCAAAGTCAATCGGTATCACGCCGCCGGCCGTGAGTAATTACTTGATACTTCTTCCTTTGACAATCTAGTTTACACTTTATTCGTATGCAATAAGGTTGGAGTTCGACTCAACTCTCTAATGATAGTGTTGTATGTCTTTTTCTGTCTTCATCTTTATAGTGTTGGGCTTTTGATAGGTCGGATGTAATAGTGTGTTTTAGAAAATTTTGAAGTCAGACTAGTCAATTATGAAATTCAAAGATATCGTTAAATTATTATGTTTTATTATCCAGGCAGAATTTACGTAAATTAACATGATTGAACACTAAATTGCAGTCATAAAATGAATAGGAATGACGTAGATTTTATCGAAATACCTACGTCTGCTGTGGTTAACGACTTATTGGTAAATTGATGGTTATTTGTAATTAACAAATCTCGCGTCGGCCATTGTGGTAGCTAAAACCTGCAGAGTACCTTATTTTTCGTAGTTTTCATATTTTTTTGTAACAATAAAAACTTGTTTTAGTAAATACAGCAGTACAACTTTGTTGTAGCGACTTGTAACGATAAGAAACGTATTCTGACATGAATAGTAAAGTCGTGAATGCTTACAAGGTACTCCTGCCAACAACTTTTATGGCGGTTTCATTCAAATTATGTTAAACTGTTAAACTTCTCACGCAGTCAAAAGTCGTGATTCTAAAAAGGTTACTTCAGAATCCGATAGACACAAATAATAAGTTACTACAAATATATAGAGAAGTCTTAGGTACTCAAATATTGAACAAAACACAATAAGTAGGTACTTAGAAATCATTTTGGGAAACCCAATGGCAATCAAAATAATTAAGATAAAAATCGTTTTTGGTACAATTTCTCTGAATACAGGAAAGTTTACTTAGTAATTAGATTTTTTAAAGTGATTGCTTGAGTGATGAATTTGAAATTGATTAATGTTTACATCTATCGAACTATGAATCAACGATGCGACATTTTGCTTAAGGAAATTATGTTAAGTTATTCTCTTTATATATTTTTATAGTATCATACGCAATGCAATCAGTTAATTAATATTGAAGCTCTTGCTTTCTCGGAAATGGAACGTTGTAACAAATATGTGCAAATATTTTTTGAAATCACTTTTTAATTTTCCAAGATCAAGATATGATGACAAATACGATGACAGTTACGTTTACCAAACATTTCTAGAACTGGAAATGGATTTATGTTCGAAAGGAACATTCTACAAAAACAACCTTAATTTTGAAATTAATATCCGGTTGAGTGTTGCCCCTTTTTTCGTATTGAGCGTTTTAACAAAATTATTCGAAAAAAATGGCCCAAGGTCACTTGGTTGCATTCGGCCAGATATAGAAGTTCATGTGGACCAATATCTTTACCTATGATTTCATCTTTACTTTCACCAAAATACATTATATTAAATGTCGTAGCACGGATGTAGAATTCTCTTTAGTCGCAGACATTCGAAAATTACTCTCATAAATCACTCACAAATGATATCATCCATATATACCTACGTACTAATAAAAGCTAATCTAGATAATGCATTCAGGTCATACATTATCTACATAACCAATGATAATGAATCATTTTGATAAATTGACTAAAATTGATCCAATTTCAAACGATGACGTTAAGTATACATTAGATTGATGATTGCTTTATTGTCCACCTTTCAACGTTTGTCAATGCCATTGATATTAAACGTGTCTTTAATTTATTTTTATGCTTTTCATTCGAAATGACGTGCAATTTTAGATTTTTGGCACAAATGTAACTAGGATTGATGTGAGTAATATCTGTCGTATCTTTTTTAGCTTTTCATATTAGCATACAGCATAAATCTATATAATAAATCTCAACGATGTGTTTAAATGAAAACTTCCGTGTTACAAATAGCATTATTAGTATTAATCATGAGTCTACAAATACCTTAATAGATTAGCTATGAAATAAATCACATACTTATCTTACCTCATACATTATTTTTAACTATTATATACGCAATTTCTAGAAACCATTGTAGACACTCGCACCCATTCAGTATTGAAGTAAAAAATACGTAATCTCACTCACATTTTCACAAATTATGCGCCCTCAATTCCAAGCAACACGTTGATATTCTGTCAACGTGTCATTTCGAATTATATTACTGTCAACGTTTATCAAATGCACATCGACACATTTGTTCACAGAAGCGATGAAATATTCAAGTTTCTTGGCAACTGCGAAAGCTTTCAATTTAATAACGTCATATCTGTTTTCGTAAATGCCATTTTCTTCTACGATGTGTGCTGAAATTCGAGTATCATCACAGTCATCAGCTTTATGTAGTGTTTTGATCGGTCTGTTTTTTGCTTTTTCTCAGACAATCCTCAGATCAGGTTTTCTTTTCATTAGCAAGCTCATTACTATACACAGGTTCTCTATTTAAGCAATTTATTCAGTATCTTTTTAGATGATGCCTGACTTGTGTTCTTGTTTGTTAATTTTCATCCCTATCAAGATTTTATTGCGTAGGCAGAGTGATGTTTCACTTGGTCTCATCAAAATAAATACACCACCGACACTAATCGTCCCAAACAAAATTACTTCAGCAATTAAAACGCAATTCCATTCTTGAGGTCCATCCATCAAGCTATTAATCAACAAAAACAACTTGAAAAAACTCACAAAAAGCTTACAAATAAACATTCTTCAAACACATTACGCAATATACCGACCATCATTCTAACCGACTCGGTTGATTGATGACTGCTGCAATCATGAATGCTGAAGGACCAGCCTCCAAGACCTGTACGTGGAACGAAGGACCAAATGTTGAAGGGTCAATTTATAGTAGGCTGGCAAAACGGTGATAAATGAATGTTCGGATAAACATGGCTACTTTATTACAGAGAACGGTTATGATTTATTCATGCTCTTGTCAGATTTGAGAGGTGGTTGCACTTGGCGCCTTGAGAATTGTACCTTTAGTTCGCGCTCTAGAATTTGTGTGTTAATTTTGTATGGGTTTAAAATGGCGGGTCATGTCGTTACTTTTTTTTGAATAAGCTCCTACTTTTGTTGGCTACTGATTTTTATTGCAGGTTAAATATCTTTGTTCTCATCAATTAATTGCTTAAAAGAAATATTGTTGATAAATATGCGAAGAAAAGGAACATGACGAAAGAAAAGTATTTATTTTAAGTCACAAAAAATGCCGTGAACCAAATGGCATTGAGATATATTATTATCCTTGTATACATTTATGTTTAATCCCTACTAGACATTTATATGAGTATTATCGGTGTCGGTTTAATATAAAATTTATTGCCCTAAAGTTAATTTTAGAGGCCTTTCGCAAGGACTGATAACGTTGGAATTTAGTATACATTCTTTACATTATTTACGATATTCACACAATAATTACGCTCAGTGGTTTGTTTGTAAGTTTAAACCTTATTATTTTGTCTGTTAATATATCGTATTTCCAGAACACAACGTACTGATAAATTTGACTACTATCATTATCATTACATATTATAAAATAAAGTCACTTCGCTGTCTGTCTGTCCCTATGTATGCTTATATCTTTAAAACTATGCAACGGATTTTGATGCGAGTTTTTTGAATAGATAGAATGATTCTACAGAAAGGTTTATATGCATATAACATGCATAATATAGTAAAGAAACACTGATAATTTTAGAGGTTTCTAATGTGATGTCATAAATAAACTCATTTTTTTGCGCTTACATTGCGAACGCTGGCTGAACCCTACGAAATAGATCAAAATAATGTACTACAGTATCGTACACCTTACAAAGTACTACAAAAAAAACCACAATGGTATATGTCTATCTCTTAGGGATAACCCACAATAACCATTTTTTATCCTTTAATTTTTATGAGAAATAATGGCTTATTTAAGAAGTGATTTTAAGCAATACAGCATTAATTCTTATCCAATTAAATGCATTAGATATGTTGTGCATTTCATGTAGCTCAAAATTGCCTGTTACGGCATATCATTAAAATGAATATTTTAGAAGATCAGAGATTATAATAAAATAGCCGCAGAGCGGCTAGCGGGCCGTTCCGCGTCCGGGCATCTCGCTTGGTAGCGGTCGGGTAGTGCAGGATTAGTAGGATTGTAATTCATATTACTTGGGCTTCATAGTAAATGCATATCATCATGTGTGTTCGAATTACTCAAAATAAAGCTAATTGTATTATTCCAAGTAAGAGACCGCGAAATATGGCTTAGATGTTTAGATTTTTGGATGGATTTGGATTTTTGATTATCCTGGATACTTACCGTATATAGCATACCATAGATATTTTATCCCGGTAGTTGTTTCCCGGGTGACATTTTCCGACAGCTATACGGACAAAGCCACTGGCCAAAGTATTATTCTTATAACTATGTTTAATTTGGTGTCTGGTAAATAACTGAGTGTTTATATAGGTAGAATAGGAGCGTTAAGAAAAACCAGGAAGACCTATATTCAATTCAATCCAGCCCTATGTCGCAGTCTTCTTACTCTGAATACTATTAGTTTTATTTTACATCAAACACACATGATATGTAAGGATCGTAGCAGGTGGCGTTCCGTAGTTTCTGCCTACCCCCATGGGAAAGAGGCGTAATTTTATGTATGTATAACATGGATTAATACATTCTTACCGCGGTAATACGTCCTCTTGCGATAATTTCCAACATCTACGCGGGCGAAGCCGCGGGCAAAAGCTAGTAAAATAATATAAAGAACTATGATCAGTAACTTATACAGTCACTAGTATTTAATAAAATATACGTAAGTATGGTGGCCACATGTATCGAATATTGTAGTTACGGATAAAGACGTAAACTAGTTACTTCGATGTAAATTAATTTTCATATTTCCGAAGAAAAAAAAAACAATCAATTTTAAAAAAACCCTACTCAGTGAAAAATAACTTAACTTCTACTTCCTCTACCAAGTGAAAAATAATTTTCAAAATCGGTCTACTCTTACTGACCAAAACCTCGACGAACATACATAAAAAGCATAATGACAAAAATATACCTAACCACCTTTTTTTTTTGGAGTCAGTTAAAAACTATTTATTGAAATGAAATTACCAAGTATAAATAAATATCTAAAGAACAAAGGTCTCAAAATAAAGAAAATACAACACGTATTCTTTAGTTCCAAGTAGATGAAACTCGTTGGAAGCTTCTTTCAATCATTATCTAGTCACGGCATGACCGATGCTCGCTTGTATTGACGAACGCTACTAATGGCTACGTTGCCTTTGTATCGACGCAGATGAGCGAAGAGGAAGCGAGAGATGAGCGGACAGCGTAGCTTTGGTCACAAATGCATTATGTATTGGTAGGGACATTAAATTAAAAAACTTATGTGCTGACGGTATAGCAAGAATGCTGAAAATGCACTAAAAATCCTTGTCACACCTTTTGTATAAGAGCAACCTTAAAAACCTACAGATAGAACAGTAAAAGTTAATGGATACATTTTTCGATTATAATTTATTACTTAATAATTTCGATCTACATACCTAAATCTGTTTCTATATTTTATTTTGCTGCTTGTTATATAAAACTTGCTGGTATTAAAATCAAATTTTGGGATTGTCAATAAAATATGAATGTTCATTATTAATAATTTACCTATTTTTCGTACCAAGGTGTCATTAAAATAATAAATTGACATCATAAAACATGAATTAATGCCTTCATACATTAAGGTCAACAGATTAATTTTCGATCATCAATTTTAAAGTGGAAAATTAGGTATAAAAGTTTTTATCAACATACATAGCATTAACTATAGCATGTTCTAATAATTTCTCACTTAGCTATAGTAATTACTGTGTTCCTTAGTGAGGTTGTCTGTAGTCTGATAATATCCAATAATGATCTTGGTTACTTTCCTCTGGTTAAGTACACTTTTTATGTGCAATAATATGTGAATCCATAACTTACAATGCAGTAATAACACGAAATAGTTTTGAATAAACTGGAGTCGAGGTAGAATCCTCTAAATAAAATATATCGAAAACAGTTATAGAACAAACCAAGGAAATGTGAAGATTTGAAAGCACTGGTATGAAAACATTTAAAATATTTTTGACTTAGAAATCCAAGTAGCAAAATATTTCCACAATTTCCCAACGCCATACACATTGTAGTCGCACCAGCGACATTAACAGGCCGCCCGGGGCGCCCTCTGCCAGCAATTTGTCAACGTCAAAACTCATTTTTATTGTAACCAAGTTGTCAACTTGGCCCCTTATATCTTTATAATGACACGTTACCAAGTAGCTTTCTTTAATGTCACTTTGAGACAATCGTTCGTGACATTTGGTTAATGACACTCAACGTATAATTTTGGTCTTTTGAGTTGAGTGAGAAAGTAAAATGTTAAATTTCTTAATTTTTTACCGAGATACGTTTTATAGAGGCTTTGATAACCTTTAAGAATAATATTGTGTTGCAAAATTATGGGAGGTCACTTTGATCAGATCTGTCTGTGATATTTTTGGCTGTAGTTTATGCGGTACTAAATTGGCTCTTTCGAACAATTTGGAAGGAATTGTAACTACAGATAATTATGTAGTTACAGTAATTACAGGATCAGATGCCATTTATGTCAGGATGTAATAAAGAAATAAATCAGAAGATAAAGATTTCATAAAGAAGGTTCTCAAAATTAACAACAAGTCGACTTCATCTTTCGGTTTCTGTATTATAAGTTCTAGGTATTGTTGTTATCTTTGTCAGCATTACTAATAAAACATATATTTAGAACACAATTGATACACGAAACAACTAAAAGATTACTAAGCTAGCTTCTGCTCAACGCCCGTGTGGAAGTCATAAATTATCCTACAAGATCATGCTGAGACAAAAAGTAGCCTGTATTCTGCCTGATGCCACCTATCTTCTTGCCAAATTTAATCAAAATTGGTTTAGTAGTTTAGGTGAGAAAATTTAACACACAGATAGAGTTACTTTTGAATTTATAACATCAATATGGATTCTCTTTGCCCAGAGCGGGAGAAGTCATTTGATGATTTCCCATCCAGAAAAAAAAAACCCGTTCATTATCTATAGCAAGTCTTTCATTCATCACGATATGCACATTTATTCTCACCATCTTTTATCAATATACCTTCACTCTTTACATCTTAAGTTCAAAGATCATCAGAATAATGACTCACACAGTCATTAGCTGTAATAAGTGCATTAACAATATCTAATCTACCCCCCATCTATTTGCTAGGCAATCAATATCTGTCAGAGAAATCATACTAATCTTATTATCTGGTATTAATATGTGATTTATATTGACTGAGGCTAGATATAGTATTATTTATTGGCAAGTTTACCTCGGCGTTCGATAAAACGACTTTATGAAGCTTAGATCGTGATCGATCGGTTGATTCTTATTTTAAATCAGCAATATTGGTAGATTTATATCTGGGGTTTCCATGTCGAGGTATAGATGGCAATGTAGATAATTTACACGAATGGCGTGGTGGTTAATTTTATGTGTGACTTGCTTGGAGTTGGAAATTCATTTTTCATGTTGGTTTGCATTATGAATGGGGTGATGGGTAAACCACTTCTGTAACTAACAGGTGTGAAAACGATTTTCATCATAGAAAAGTAAATTCATAACATAACATCACGCCTTGTTTCCCCGAAGGGTTGGATAGAGGTGTACCTATAGTACAACCACATTTCGCCCGTTATGTTTAAGTCCCATGTTATTACATGGGACTTAAACATCCTAACGAGCCTATTGCCACAGGGCACAAATCCAGACTCCAGGCTGCTCCTGAGAAATTCGAGATGGAAAATTGCAATAACACTTTGCCCAAACTGGGAATCGATTATATTATCGGGACTATTTTAGATCTCCAACAATTCTGAATCCCCAAAAATTTAGGAACTCTTGCGAAAATTTAAACAATCACTTAAGTACTTAAGTACATTTTTCAGCTCATCCTTGACTTATGTCTAAACAAGTAATTAAAGCGCCCACAGAATGAAGACACTAATGGCTCCAAGTCACACGGGAGCGGGATCCTGACAGGATGATGGATCAGCCACTCCTCCTAATGACTCCTTATGTTACGAACTGTAAGTCATCGCGCTTATAAGATTAGATATTGCGTGATTACTTGCTTTTATAATATTGATGTAGTTGTTGGATGGGTGACCGCGATAGGTAGAGTGTTGAAATTGGTTTTTCAAACAGTTAATGAAACAATAATGTTAAGAATGTGTCAAAAACATGGACATGATATAGAATTAGATAAGCGGATTTTGACCAATATAAAGCTACTGATAATGATTATGCCTATTCCATTTTCATCGAGGTTGCTTGAAATATGACGTTTTGAAAAGTTTATAAATATAAACTAATGCCAAACTGTAACAATTTGAAAATATTGTAAATAAGTGCTTGCCTTTTGATAAATAAAACAAATAAACAATAAGTCAGTAGGCTTGTAAGCAGGATATGTAGTTAATATGCACAAAGATAATTACAACCACGGATCTAAATAATAATCAGATAATTGAATAATTTAGAGTGGTAAAAAATTAATCAATTCAGATTAGGAATATATTTAACAGAGATTAACGCTGTTAATAGTTTCCTCATTATAAACACAATATTCGAAAAAAGCTTTATTTTTAGTAACAGTTACAGATAGTTAAAACTATAAACCTGTCCATACATCATCTTGAACTGTACTTGTCACCTGTCTTTCGGCATTCTGGCATTTACTGCCGGCGCAATGCCTGTCGACTGCCAACAATGTAGCGACGATTGACAATCTATTAAACACCTCTGTCCATGCCAACTAGGTGTGAAAGATGCATAGCTTTGCTGTAATTAAACTAGGCAGAAATATTTTTAGAAATGTTTAAAAAGTGGTGAACTGGTGACATAATGTGGGTTTTGAAATAGAATGTTAGATAACGGTGATTATTCTGTTGTGCATACCCTTAACTTTTTGTAGGTTATTGTTATATTTTATTCTGAAAAATGAAATGTAAAAAGAAATGAAAATGTAAAAAGAAAGAGATGCAAATAAATAATAACTGTCAAATTTAGTTAAACAAAGATTTTCTGCGACGTAACCACGAATTACTTAATTATATTTAAAATTACGCCAAATTCAAGGCACTCGAGATGTAATTTAGTTTGACTGTTCTAAAGCGCTACTTGTTTTTCTCTTTTACGGTCTGTCAGTAAATGAACTTAGGTGATGAGTTTAGGTGGTGAACAAAAGAATCGGCACCAATGTTCACTATTTCTATTTATAAGCCTTCTTATCAGCTTTATCATCTCTTGTTGCAATTTCGAGAATCACGTATTCTTTCATACATCTCTACTAGCTATCATCAGTGTCAACCCTCTTCCTTGCCATATTCCCGTATATTTAATATTCTAATCCAATCATCGCTTCGGTTATCTTGTCCTATTTTAACAGTTCGTTGCAATTCAGTGTCTGCAATATTATTTCCTGACTAATTAATTTTACGAGTTTCAAGACGTTAAATTAAATCAATTTCCGATACGCAAGGTGCAGGTAATTTTACGACGCTTTCCTGTAGGTGGTCATCAATACTAGCAGACAGAACAGAGCACCTGTAACTAAGATAATAAAAACATTAAAAGTGAATAAATCCTGTTGTGTGCCAAAGGTTTTCCTCTATTTTCACTTTGGATTGTGTGACTTTAATCTTCAACAATACCTCTACATAATTTCAAGAGAGTAGCACCACTACACCACACTGGGGTAGTGGGCCACCCCAGTGGTAAAATCCATGACTTGCGAATTGTAGGTTGTCGGTTCGAACCCAGACAGGCTTGCTTTGTGTAAATTATTTAATCACCACTGCTTTTCGGTGAAGAAAATCATTGTTAGGAAACCGGCATGTCCTAGAACCAAAAATTCACAGACATGTGACATGTATGTATCAATCTGCTGTGGGCTCGTGTGGTACATGATGACCCACTCCCTCGCACAGAGAGGAATTTTGTGTCCCAGTAGTCAATTATCAGCAGTGGGAACAATATAGGTTGATTATTAAAACTTTTTAACAAAAAATTAAACCGCCGAAAAAACTAAAAAAAGAATAAAATAATAAACCTTAAGATTATGAGTCGGCGCTTTGAGTGATCCTTGTTCATTGATTAATCAGCGCCGACTCAAAATTTTAAGGTTTATTATTTTATGCTTTTCAGTTTTTTCGGCGGTTTAATTTTTTGTTAAAAAGTTTTTATTTTATAATTTTTTGTGACTTTAATGTACTCATAATACTTGGCAAGGTATACCCTATCTAACAAAAAAAGAATTATCAAAATCGGACTACTCTGTATAAAGTTATGCGTGTTTGTACATTACAATCAGTGAGTGAACAATCAATCATCCCCTGTTTTCCGACCCTTACGGTTCGATTTTGTTTTCAAAATTTATATGGGACCACCTTGGGAGTATATTCTTTCCAATAGAAGAAAAATTGTCACAATCGGACCACTATGTAAAAAGTTATGCGAGGCCATACATAAAAAAAAAAAAAAAAATATACGCTTCGAATTGAGAACCTCCTCCGTTTTTTTTCGTCGGTTGATAATTTAAACACCATCATCAACAATATTAATTAATACAATGTAGAATTGAGTTGACTGAAAAAGGAAAGAGAGTTCTTACAATGCAGGGGGACAATACGAGTAATTAAAATTTTATATAAAAAAATATAATCGGAAAACCTAGTCTCAATAAATTGAAAGTGTCATATCATGAATCACAAAATGTACAAAGTATAGTGATAGTATACCACCAACTTGTTAGCAGTATGTATTCTCCAAGCACAATAAGTGTCGCAGAAGTTTAAGTCATAGACGAAAAACCACGAACGATCATAATCACTTGTATATTGAACAGTTTCGTGGCTGTAATTGATATGAACCCGTAATCCGGTTGCGAACTAGACTAAGCCCAACAGGTTTGAACTTTAGTCAAACAACAAATTAATCTCAATAAACGTAAATAAATGGCACCTGGTTTACAACTGACCCAAATGTTAGTAAGCTGCTTTTATGAAGCCAATAACTTGGTAATAACAGTGTTATTAACATTGTCCCGCTAATATTTGTAAATTCGTTGGTAGATTGTTGTTAGTAACATTTTACTAAACGCACGGGCTTAACTAAACTGCATTGAGTATTATTTGAACTATTGGTTCATTTTTGCACGCCATTCATACACCTGTCTGTCGATTTAATTTCTACGAGTAACGCAAAGGCTTGAATTTATACACTTCGAGAAGACCGTAGAAAAAGGATTAGCTCCTTTCGGAACATGCTAAATATCACATAAAAGTTAGGACACAATAAAGCTCTGATGAATTTCACCGAAGATTTTGAAGGCTTGCAGTCGAAATGTCTTAAACACGAAAGGATAATTTGGTTCTTGAATTTTTCGTACTTTAAAATGTAGTACTTATATTATTTACTGCTCACATCATTTTGTAAAAGCTCGTCGTGATAACCGGAAAAGGGCGTAAACTCTCACATCCCACAACACATTTTTCATATCACACGCTTCTATTATATTATCATGTCGGTGCTCCTCTATTATAATAACGAGTGGGCCTCGTACTAATTTATTACCACCATTAAAGTTACCAACATGTTAAACGCGCCGGTTGCCCAGCGGGGCACCTTATTATGCCCACTACTGAAATGCTAAGTTCCTTATTGATGTCCTTCATGATTGATTGCTTTATGTAACTGACAAAATTTTGGAGTTTGTAAATTATTTTGGGATTTGATTAGGTGTGGTCTTTTGGGAAGACTGGGGTGGTCTTTTCGTTTCGAACGACCGTGAAAATATTTATGGGTGTGAGAATGATGGTCTTGATTACTGCTACTATGCTGCAATCACGATGAATACTGGTGATTCTACGGAGATGCTATCAAAAGTGAGACGAAATAGATTATCTCAAATAGATTGTGAGTTGAAAAATTGTTACAGCTCTTCATCGTACTATGTAAATGCATTACTTAGTTCATACTAGACGTACTTAAAGCATCAGATTTAACGTTTATATTCCTTTGCAAGATCCGAATCAATCTCAGGTATACAACTAACAATACGAGTAGAGGGCAAACTGTGTTTGAAGGATAATCTCATTCGCTTATAGTTAACGATCACTGATTACAGTAATCGTGTCTGTTGGCTGTAATAATGACACAAAATTATACACAATGTAATGACAGTCACCGACATTAGGAATACAACAAATTGCTGTCATAAAGATATATTTTGTGTCGTTCTGTAATTGGCTGGAGTTGTGAACTCGTCATGTGTTCGTGGGGCTAATTTATGTCGAGTGATGCAGGTGGTGCGACAAATTGTCCAAATGTGTCGTTTGAAAGTTCCCCATGTCTCTACCAGGGTATGCTTAAGCAAGTCAATAACCATTCCTCTACCTTCTAAAGCCAGTCTGTCTTACTTGAGGACGTCGGTTTGTCATTACTCATGCAATATAGCTAGAGATATGGTAGTATTTTCTTTTTAAAAGCGACACCTCAACGCAAATAAAATATCTCGGCAAAACTTTGACCATCTACATAATGCTGTAAACATAGAGCTGAATGCTGCCTGTCACCTGATATGCAACCTGAACCTATTTTTATTCAACACTACAATTACACTCGTCGAACAGATAAACGGGCCTCATAAACAAATACATTTAGTTATAAATCGTGCACATAATAGCTACTCTTTGAGTACGCTTTAAATCAGCGGAGCGGGGCCAACCGGGCCCTATCGCTTTCGCATCGAATAATTTATGTGTATTGTCGAAGCGAACGGTGTCGATTATTCATATTTATGCCGCTAGTGTGGGCACTGTGAAATATTGAGCTGAGGAAATTACTTTGCACGCCTGAGGTGCGGTTGGGTGGGGTGCCGGTTTGAGCGGGTGATGAGTGCAAATTAATTTTAAAGACCAATATTCGGTTTTCAACTAATACAAAGTTAAAAGGCTGGCAATTATTAGTTTTTGAAGGTAAAGCCAAATGATAAAAACATCATTGAAATGGTTTCTGTGACATAGCTATAATTTTTACTAGGTCAATGACCGGTAATGCAATTTTAAACAAAATATCGTGCAAAAATATCAGTCATATTTATTTTTAGTTTTCCCAGTATTCATGAAAACGACAAGGTACTCATAACCTTTCATACTATACGATGTAAATGGCGACGCCAAAAACATTACATATTAAAGCTCAAAAGATATCAACGCTTTCGTAGTGCGATCGTTCCATTTGAAGTTATAAATCCTACCATGTATCTCAAGGAAACTGATGTATGTGTACACAAACCATTAACACACCACAAGTTCTTATAATGCAGGAAACTGATTTATAGATTGCAACAATGTTCAACAATGGCGATTTGTAAGACTATCGCCTGCGGGCATTCTTAGGAATTTCTAGATGCACGACAATACAATCATATTATTATTAGAGTTGAGGGAATGAGAATAAAATATTACTACACAATGTTGCTGTACTCGAAAAAAAACTTTTGTACTATACTGATGTTAGTTTTGTTTTTGGAATGAAATTCTCTAACGCAGTTCGCGATAAACGTAAAATTGTAGAAATCGTCACGTACCTAACTGAAATAGCGTTACTTAACAAAAAAAAAAACCTGTTATTTTATAAAAAGCTTTTTAACAAAAAATCAAACCACCGAGATCTGAAAAGCAAAAAATAATAATGAAATGAATGAAATGAAATGAATTGCACCGATCCCAGCGTGGTTTGACCAGACTCGATTAATCGAATGAACCCCGAGATTTGCACTAGCCCCTGAAACGTCATGATTCATGGTGCTACATAAGCCATTGCATATCAAGAAGTAGACCGGGGGGCGCTGTAATGGTAGGGAGGACGTGCCCATTGGATAGGAAAGGATTACGAGCCTACCGACTATGCAGCCTTAAGTAAGCATTGGACTAGTGGAGAGAAGGGTGATGTTTGTGTATAGGAGGGCATCTTTTCACGTCGTCGCCGGCATGTTGATCCAGGTCGAGCTTCACCGATGCATCTTTTGGTGGAGTTAACCGTTTGCTTGGCTCTTTTCTATGTCGAGGCTTCAATATGTTCCGTGTTGTTGTTTTCTTGGTCGTTTTCCGAGTTCTCGCTGATAGCAATTTCTGGTTTTTTGTAGATATTACTAGCCGCTTTCTTGATCTTATTTCTGTCTCCAGCCGTGTCCCTCCAAAACTGGATATCCTTGTCGAAGTATTTCATGTCCTGTTTTAGGTTGTCATTCCATTAGTAAATAGGTCGTCCGACCTTTTTAGATTTGGGCCTGTACTGCATTGCTGCATGAAACAGGTGTGGTTCAGAGCGTCTGAACATGTGTGCCAGGTAGCACATCCTGTGGTTCTTGATGCGTTTTGTTATGGTTTTCCCGTCTAAGATTTGATGCATTTTCTCTGTCTCGGTTTGTTGATCGAGTCTCTCCTGATAACTCGTTCGTATCATCTCGGTCTTGATGGATTCGCCTTTGTGAGTGCTGATACTTTTAAGTTATATATCATACAAGGTATGATAATATCTCCAGCTGTGTCCGTCCAAAACTTGATTCCCATGTCGAAGTACTCGTATTTGATGTCTTGTTTTAGGTTGTCGTTCCATTTGTAAGTAGGTCGCTCGCCCTTCTTAGATTTGGCCTTGTACTGCATTGCTGCATGCATGCGTGGTGTGATTCACCGTGTGCTAGATAGCACATCCTGTGGTTCTTGACGCGTTTTGTTACGGTTTTACCGATTTAAATTTGATGCATTTTCTTACGTCCGCAGTTTCCTGGTTTCCTTTTTTCCTAGCTTGGTCAATCAAATCATGACTCAACTCGTTCATCTCTTCTGAGCCGCAATAATGTGGTATTTGATTCGTTTTAGTTCTTCCAGCTCATCTGTAATGAGGATAAGGTCGTCCGCAAATGATAATACCATCGGGAGTGATGATGATTTCCTTTGTTTCTTTCGTCGTCGGTCTAAGCGGGCCGAAGGCCCTCGGACCTTTTTTTTTCTCTCATTTGCATATCGGTACCCTGTTTTTTTTCGGTTTTGTTTGTTGCTTATTTTTCCTGTGGAATGTGTTGAGCGTTTGCATGTGTTTTGCGGGGTGATTTTTTTTTTTCCCCAGTTCGGTGAAGCATATTTATCACGTTATCTGAATGTTTCTTATTCTGATATTTAACCTTTTGGAGTGTTGCCTGGTTTTCTTTTACGTGATTATGCATATTGGAGTTATTTGGTTGCTTGCTTTGTAGAAATTTGGCCTTCTGTAGGTTAAAAAGGGCTAATTGGTGGTCCCTTGAGTAAATCGTCTGAAGAGTCAGAGTTACATCCGTTACAATGTTCCAGGGTACTTCGATGTTTTCATTCGTTGAGGTGATTACTACATTTGCTAGTTTTTTGTTATACAGTCTTGGTATTTTGGTTTGGTAGAATTTCTATTCAGCGCGGCACAGTTGCATTGTTTGACATACTTGGTCTCAACCGTTGTTACATTCGTACCTTGTCATTGTTTTTGTGTTTGTTTTTTTCCCCTTTTTTGTTAACTGTTCTATGTTGTTTGATCTTGGCAGTCCCCAAATTATTTTATTGTATTCTATTTGAAGTGTTTCCCTGTTAGCAATATTCATTAATAGTTCGCCGTTGTAGTTGGAATCTTCATGCTGTGTGTTGCATCGAACCTTTGCGTTGGTTACTTCGACCTCGACCAATATGGGCGTTGAAGTGTCGTATTTGCAGCGCACCTGTCCTTATTTTTCGTCTAATCAAGTTTAATACGTTTGTGAAGGATCTGATTGCTTTCTAGGTTTTTGGTGGTGTGGTTTTTGTTGGGGTGTGAATTTGTTATGTACAGAGGAGTTGGCTTGTCTTTTCCCATGCCAACCTGCGGGGTAGCAGTTGTTGTTGTATTGTTACTTTGACCAGGACCCAGCTATCATAGTGCTTCGTGTAGAGGATGTGTATATGTATTGGTGGATTCTCTCGATCGCCGATCGGTGTTTTTCTGCGTTCTGTTTATGTGTACATTCACATTTACGAGGTACAATTCGGACGCGGTGATGATGGTATATTCGATATACCAGAATGTTTAATTAATTGCATGGTTATGTATTTTGTTATCCTTTGTTCCTGGAAAAGAATGCTATTGGGGAGAAATTCCTATATATTATTTAGAGGTGCTAGGCGAATTCTTTCATCCTGTCTGTAGGCGACGCATCACACATTCATACTTACCTGTAATGTGTACCTACTTAAGCTAATAAACTTATAACTAATCCTAAAACTATAACTTAAAGCTAAATAACCTAAATGTGTCTTAATACTAAATACTTACCTTGTATGTTGCCCATGCCTATATCATGTATTTATGTGTGGAACTATTGATGTTATCAATAAATTGAAATGCCCGCGCGAGCGTCCCGTTCGCGCCTGTGCTCATTCGGTCCGCGATTCGCTCCTACATTCAATCATTCGCGGAAAGGGTTGGCGCGCCATCGCGCCCCCTCGCCCCGGCAGTAGTGATGTGCCGAGTCGGCTATTTTTGGTATTCGAGTATTTTGGTACTCGTTGAAAAAGGAATCGAATCAGGATTCGAGTCACGGAACTCGGATAGGTACTCGAGTACCAGCATGAGTATTCGAGTACTTTGGTAGACTCGAGTACTTTTTTATTTGTTCTCGAAAGCTTGCTTTCGGTTCATAAGTATTATATGACGATAGGACAGTAAGTAAATAATAACATTATTATGGTATAATCAGTCTTTTTAATCTTATCAGTCATCAATATAATCAGTCTTTTTTTTATTTAGTACTCTGACAGTAAACTTTGCATTTATTAATTAAATATTATGTACTTTTATTGAGTCATTTAGTAAGAAAATTCAATCTTAGTAGGAATTTGGAATTAATAGTGAACACACTGTCATTTTTAGAAACAATTAAAGCGAAACAAACGTATTTTTTTACTCAGAAATCAACAAATAAACACAACAAAAATCCTTGTTTGGAAAACAATAATAAACATTTAAAAATATAGGATCAACTATTTATGTCGCTTTAAACATTAAATAGAGTATTCTTCAACAAAATTTTAAGTAAACATTGTTATAAAATCAACACAAGAATATAATCTTTACCTACCAACGTAAACATCGTACTTCTTTGGTAACATTTTATTTTTTATGATTCATAATTTGTATTAAAGAAGTGATACCCTAAATGGCAACACTTTATCCCACCTTCACAACCCACCATGAATGGACTATTCTTCAATAAAACTAGAAGTAAAAGTAATTAAATAAAGTCAACATAAAAATATTATCTTCTTACAAACGTAAACATCAACTTTCAACTTCTTCGGTAACTTAACTATAATTCCGAACAAAAAACGAATATTTATAGAAATACAAAAACTGGCATAATTTTTTCATTTTCAAAGAGCCTAGCAATACTGTCTAATTATTTATTTCTAGCTCACAAAACACGATTATTATTCAGTTCTCATTTTGTGTGATGAATTAAAACTTGCAGTCGCGTATAAAGGAACAGACTGCGGCCTCTTATTTCTTATTTCTATGATGACTATTCAAAAATAATATTTGGTCAACTTTTTCAGATTCTAATCTATTTCTGCGCTGATTACATAAAAGTCCTGCCGTCGAAAAAGCACGTTCTGATGGTACAGATGTTGCAGGAATGCATAAATATTTTTGAGACATTTTGTGCAAGCCCTTATAAATAATTTTTCTGGCCTCCCAAAACTTACATGGATCCATATTTCGATCCAAGTAAGGAAGTTCAACATATTGTTTCACTTTTATGATTGCGTCAGAATTTGGTGTTGCCATACTCACCTGCTCTTGTACTTTTTTATCCAAAAAACTCCATAAACTGTTAGATTCATTATTTACAGGTGTTTCATTAGGTTGCTGATTGTTTGAATGTACAGATAGCCCCAGGTTTGAAGAGGGTGTTTGAGAAGTCTCATGATATATTAATTCTTCAACAATCCAATTCTGAGCATTATCAGCGTTCCTTTCTACTCCGAATCCAGCCTTTTTGAACCTCGGGTCTAAAAACGTTGCCTTAGCGGCAGTTTTATTAATTTCATAGCACCCCAAACGTCTGTCAATTGTTTCTGTGAGCTTATTTTTCAATATTATCGCGGTATCAGTCAATAAAATACAATTCCGTAAAGATGTTTGTACTCCTCGAATAAGTGGGATAACACTCGACAATGTTGGATAATCTTGGCCTGATAGTATGGTTGTTAATTGTTCGATTGGCTTTAAAACAATCACGCATTCGTGTAAAACATTCCATTCTTCTGTAGTCAAATTGTCTGGAGGAGAAGTCAAGGATGACAATGCCGCCGTTAGTGGTACCTTAACCGTTTCTAATCTCTCGAGCATAATGTAGGTGGAGTTCCATCGCGTTTTGACGTCTTGAAGCAGCTTTAGTTTTTCTTTATTCATCTGCTCTTGCATTATTTTAAGCTGGTAAGACGCAATGTTACTTCGTTTGAAATAAGTAACGATATCTCGGCATTTTTCTGTCAAAAGCGATAATTTCTCATTGTCCTTAAAGCAATCAGTAACTGCCAAATTCAAAGTATGAGCTACGCATGGATGATGTCGCTTCTGCAAAATTTCCACTACAGCCTTCTTCATATTACTAGCATTGTCTGTGGTAATACATACAACTTTGTTAAAAAAATTCCAATCTGCTTCAAGTATATGGCGTATTAAAGCCGCTATATTTTCCGACGTATGTGACTCTGCAATCTCCTTCGTAGTAAGTACTCGAGATTCTGCTGTGCCTTGATATATGTAATGTATTGTTAAAGTTAAGAAAGACTTATTGCTGTCTGATGTCCATATGTCAGTTGTGCATGCTAAGTAATCTACTTGTTGTACCTTATCAATTAGTGCTCTTTTTGATAGATCATATTGTTGTGACAGTAACTTTTCCGACAGAATTTTTCTTGAAGGAAGGCAGTAGTTTGGATTAAGTTCCTGAGTATATTTCTGAAAGCCTGCATTTTCCACTATAGAAAGAGGCTGCAAATCCACACAAATCATATTTACTAGCTCCCGGTCTATACTCTTTGAGGTGACCTGAATAGCATTTTTTGACAAAAATGTCATCTGTAGCTGTCTTTTACGATTTCTCGTAGGTTGGTCCATTTCATAGCCATCATTTGTTTGTGATTGACTAGCAGACGACGACGCCGATGCTAATGACTCCAAATCAGAAGTATCTTCTAAGCATTCATTTTCATTTTGCTTACCGGTTTTTTCTATGGACACTGTATATATCAATGGATGTATCTTTTTCAAATGTTTCAATAAATTTGTAGTGTTCCCGAAGTCCACAAACGTTTTTTTGCATTCTTTACACTCCACTTTTTTATCTTCTAGAATAGTGAAAAAGTTCCACACTTCCGATTTCTTTTTCGGTGCCATCTTACACACACAATTATTCACAAGTCCCGGAAGGAAAACGATGCAGCACAATTCAATAACAAATCAATAACTAATAAACTAAGTAGAAATATGAAAACAATCTAATAACTTTCTGATACCGGCCAGCTGTTAAGAAACGTAAACATTAAACAGGTTCATACTTGATTGCTGTGAACGTCGAGTCACGCGCGACACTCGTGAAGTCGTGACTAGCTTCACTCAGTAAGCTACGCGAATTTGGCGAATCGTAAGCATGCAAAGTTCGACTTTATGCGTGGAGGTACAAGATTGCGATTAAAATACGTGACTTGGTATTCGAATACTGTAAGTACTCGAGTCCTGTATCCGAGTACTGTGGATTTGAATCCTATATTTTGAGTACTCGAGTATGTGAGTACTTACTAGGTACTCGAGTCAGTACTCGAGTCAGCCTGACTCGGCACATCTCTACCCGGCAGTCAGACGTTAGATTCCAACACGCGCACACGCACTGCGACACAACGCGAAGGACGCTCGCCCGCCGTTTGTTTACCGATGAAAATCGTTGTTTCCGTTCATCCCCCGGCCTCCCAACACACCAGCGACCTACCTACGAACTCTATACTTTACAATCTGGTCCTTCTAACCGGATCTAGGCCGGGGACGCGAAATCGCAAACGGGAGTGAAAAGACAAAATGGCTACCGAGCCCGTGAAAAGTGTAAAAAGTGCAGTGACTCTGGCATCGTCTGCCTCAATCTCATGTCGCCTGAAACGCCAGCAATTGGAGCTGGCCGCCGCTGAAGCCAAGGCAGCAATTGATAAGGAGCTCATCGATAAAAAGCTAAAATGCGAGTTAGCTCTGATTGAAGACGAACGCGTGTCTCGAACTCACTCGAGAACCTCTGAGCTTGTGACTATTGATGAATGGCTGGACCATACGTTAGAGCCGCCGGCGACACGCGCCGCGGCAGCAATGTTGGAGCCGCCGGCGACGCCCGCCGCGGCAGCAAAGATGGCAGCGCCGACGGAGGCCGCGCCGGCACCGAATGAAAAACATGGCCGCGCACCCGCCTCCGCCGTTCCCGCTGATAGTATTCTCCAGCTAGCCTACGCACTCAGGGACTCCATGGACGCCTCGTCTGCCAGAAGAGAGGATAGGTTACTGACACGCCTGTCCACGCCACGTGAGCTACCTACTTTTTCCGGCGACTGCATAGAATGGTTGCACTTTAAAAGTGCATTCGAAGAGTCGTCCCATATTTGCAACTACACCGATTCCGAAAACTTGTGGCGACTGCGCCGAGCATTGAAAGGTGAAGCCAGGGAGGCGGTCACCGACCTACTCATCGGCAATACGTCACCAGCCGTCGTGATGGAAGCCTTAGAATTGAGGTTTGGGCAAGCTGATATTATTATTCAACATCTCTTGTCACAGATAAGGAAATTACCTCATTTACCTACCAATTATCATCACGAATTAATTAACTTTGCAACTAAAGTTAATAACTGCATAGCTACGTTGGACTCACTAAACCAACGAGACTATCTACGAAGCCCCGAGATTGCCGCTACCATAATATCGAAATTACCTAGCGTGCTACTCAGCCGGTGGACGGACTACGCCCACGATAAAGTCGTACATAACAACATACCTAAACTTGAACTACTTGGATTGTTCCTGAAAAGAGAAGCAAAGATGTTGTCTGTTGTTGGTGTACCACAGACACGGGATTACAGAAAACCCGACCCCGGGCCCCCCAGCCGTAAATACGACGAGAGACAGCGCCACTCCACGAGCCGACCAGTGTTTGCAACAACAGCCACGCCCGAGAGTAGAAGTAATAATAATAATACTTCGTGCCCGCTTTGTAAGAAACCTCACATTCTTACTGAGTGCCGTACCTTCAAACGCAAACTGAAGAGGGACAGATGGAGATTTGTAAGATCAGAAAATCTATGCTACTGCTGCCTGTTATCACGACACGGCCGTGACACGTGCCCGGCGCCCGTATGTGACATCGATAGCTGTGGGATGGCACACCATCCGCTTCTGCACTACAAAGCCAGCAACCCAAGGAGTGCGGTACCTGCGCCTACGTCACCATCACGCGACGAGACCGTGGCGCACGTCGCGACTACGGCCGCGACGACGCGCCCTCCCGCGCCCGCCGTTTCGGGCTCCGCTGCCGCGCTTGGCGCGCGCGCCCCGTCAGCCCCGACTTCAGCGGTTAGTGAAGTGATGCTAAAGGTAATAAAAGTGAATCTAAGTGGCCCCAAGGGCACCGTTAGTGCGTACGCGTTACTGGACGATGGCGCTTCTATTTCTATGATTGATAAGACTCTAGTTAACGAGCTAGGTTTAGAAACGTTACAATGTAGTCCGATTAAGTTCATAGATGCATTCGGCATCGAAATATTTCAGTCAGAAGTACCTAAAGTTTCTGTTAACATTTCTGGTTGTATGCAAAATGCTGAAAATTACAATGTAACCTTACGTCAAGTCGATAATTTGAATTTACCTAAACAAAATTTATCTTGCGTCAAACAATTGCAGTGTAATCATTTGTTAGGTATCAAAGATTATGTCTGTAGCGAATGTGTGGTGCCTCGTTTACTGATAGGGGAAGATAATTACTTTCTTTTAGCCCCCCTACAGATTCTGCATGGTAACAAGCAGGAACCGTATGCAACGAGATGCAGGTTAGGATGGTGCATTCATGGCTGCTATGATGGTCTCACTCACTCTCCCGTGAACGCGCACGCCTTCCATATCGCTCACTCGATGCATCCACAAGCGCAGCCGGAGCCGGAAGCTAGCTGTGACGTAAGTAAATTAAACGAATTGGTAAAAATGTCGTTCGAGCTTGACTCCATTGGAATTTCGACCGTACGTCGTGAGAATACGGCACATTTGAGAGCGGTAAAGATTTTGGACGAAACATCGCGAAACATCGGTGGTCAATGGGAAGTTGGTTTACCGTTTACTAAAGACCATCTTTCTCTCCCGGACACTTTTGATTATGCACATTCTAGATTAAAGGGTTTATTAAAGAAATTTCAGGCTGATGGTAAGTATGCTGAAAAATATTGTCAGGAAATGAAGCGGCTCTTCGACAACGCCTACGCGCGAGAACTAGAGGACAATGAACTTTCGCCGAGTCATACATGGTACCTGTCGCACTTTGGAGTCCAGAACCCGAACAAACCCGAAAAATTAAGGTTAGTGTTTGATTGTGCGGGAAAAGTTAAAGGTGTCTGTCTAAATGATTTTTTACTTACCGGCCCCGATTTGTATAATTCTTTACTAGGAATTATGTTACGTTTTCGTGAGCATAAAATTGCATTAATTGCCGACATTAAAGATTTCTTTGTTCAAATTAAAATTCGCCATGAAGATAAACATGTTTTTCGCTTTCTTTGGCAAGAGAGCCCGGATACGCCTTTGAAAAAATGTGTAATGGAAAGTTTACTTTTTGGCGCCACTTGTTCTCCTTTTGTCGCACAATACATTAAAAATAAAAATGCTCTTAAATACCAGGATATGTACCCCGAAGCCGTCGATGTTATCATCAAAGACCATTATATGGACGATTGTCTTCACTCATGTGAGGACGAAAGTCAGGCTATCCGATTAGTGCGCGAAGTAACCGACATACACAAATCAGGCGGATTTGAAATTACGCGCTGGTCGAGCAACAGCCGCTCGGTTCTCGACGCAATCCCGCCCGCCGCTCTAGCGCCTGCCGCCATTGAGCTCACACAAGGAGCTACGAATACGCATGAGCGCACGCTCGGTTTGATTTGGTATCCGAGCGATGACTGTTTTGGTTTTAAAATTGCGTTAGATAGAATACCTCCTACTATTTTAGATGGTTCCGAATCACCTACTAAAGCACAAATGTTAAGTATTTTAATGTCAGTGTATGATATTCACGGTTTCCTTTCTCCGTTTACAATAAAAGGTAAAATTATTTTCCAAAACGTTCATCGCAGCGGAGTCGATTGGAATTACCGCATCCATTCTGAGGAACATACTCTTTGGATAAGTTGGCTCGCCGACCTACGTCAGCTGTGTTCGCTTCGTATTCCACGGCACTATGGCAGCGCACACGAGTGGATTGATTGTTATACTGGCGAGCAGTGGTCATCGAACATTTCGGATTCGAACCAAAATGATATTGTTGACGTACAAATGCATGTTTTTTGCGACGCTTCATCAAAAGCGTATGCAGCGGTAGTATATTTTCGTTTTACACGTGCAGATGGCCGTGTACTAGTGTGTTTTGTAAGTAGTAAATGCAGGGTAAGCCCGTTACGACCCGTGTCTATTCCAAGGTTGGAGCTGCAGGGCGCGCTACTGGGAGCGCGGCTCGCCGCCGCGACGCAGCGCGAGCACAAAGATGTTCAGCCTGGGAAGAGGTATTACTGGACGGATTCCAGCACGGTCCTACAATGGATCCGCAGCGACCCACGTAATTATAAGCCTTATGTGGCTCACCGACTGGGTGAGATTGATGAGTTGACGAAGTCGTGTGAATGGCGACACGTCCCAACGGTACACAACGCGGCGGATATCGCCACGCGTGATGACGCGCCCCCGCTGGCGTACTCCAGTACCTGGTTCCAGGGTCCTACGTTTTTGAGGCTGCCAGAAGATCAGTGGCCTAAGGACCGTAAGTTTACCAAATTGCAGGAGGACGCCGAGTGTGAAGTACGGGCGGTAAATGTAGTTGTTGCAGACAGCTGTTCGTCACCGGTTTTGCCTGATGAAGGTAACATTTCTAATTGGATTACTCTTGTCCGTGCCACCGCTAGAGTTTTGTTGTTCATTAGAAAATGTCAGCGTAAGACCTGCGAGCTTGACATTGTTCTAATGAAGGAGGCAGAGGACCTACTGATTCGAAAATCACAATTAGACAGTTTTAATAAGGAAATGGCATGTTTGAAGCAGAACAAACAGCTGCCACCTAGCAGCCGCTTGCGTCAACTTACGCCGTACTTAGATGACGCAGGTATTTTACGTGTTCATGGTCGTATCGACTCCGTTGCAGGAGTCCCTGATGACGTACGGCGACCAGCTATTTTAGACGGACACCACAGGATTACCCGTTTGTTGGTGGAATACGCACACCGGCAAGCACTACATGGCGCGAACGAGCTGGTTGTGAATAATTTACGGCAGCGCTATTGGGTGCTGCGACTGCGGCCGACCGTCCGCAGCGTTGCGGCCCGTTGCTTGTTCTGCCGCCACAGACGCGCCGCGCCGCAGCCGCAGCGCATGGCGGACCTGCCGCCGGACCGGCTGCAACACAATAGACGTCCCTTTACGTACACAGGCGTTGACTTTTTTGGACCGCTGGAGGTAACCATCGGTCGCAGCAGACCTAAAAGGTATTGTATGCTCTTCACGTGTTTGACCATACGCGCGATACACATTGAGGTGACCGAGGACCTCACCACAGACTCCACCATTATGGCGCTTAGGCGAATGGCCGCTCGTCGTGGTATGCCCCAGGTAATAATATCGGACAATGGTACTAACCTGCGTGGCGCCGACACGGAGCTGAAGCGTAGCATGGCTGACCTACACCAGGAGGCAGTGCGCGAGGCTGGAGCCATACGTGGAGTAGAGTGGAAATTTATCCCCCCTGGCGCACCCGAGATGGGTGGTGCTTGGGAGCGCATGATCCGCACCGTCAAGTCGTCCCTAAAGGTAATCTTGAAGGAGCGTGCTCCGCATCCTGACACGTTGTTGACATTGATGGCTGAGGTTGAAGCACTGGTTAACAGTCGCCCCATAACGCACGTTTCTGACGACCCGTCCTACCCAGAGGCGCTCACGCCCAATCATTTTTTGATCGGCTCATCATCCGCTAGCCCACAGTTTGGTAAATATGATAATTCTGACTTATTACTTAGGAAGCGCTGGCGGGTGGCACAGCGACTGGCCGACATGTTTTGGTCACGTTGGGTAAAAGAATACCTACCTACTTTGATACCTCGTCAGAAATGGACGTCAGAGTCCGAAGGTTTACAGGTTGGCGATTACGTGGTGCTCGTCGAACCCAACTTGGAGCGCAGCTGCTGGCGACACGGAGTGGTGAGTGAGACCCATGCAGGGAGAGATGGCCGCGTCCGCGTTGTAGATGTGCGCACTCGCACTGGCTTGTTGCGTAGGCCTGTAACTCGCGTCGCTCTACTTACACCTAGGGTTAGTGATAGCGCTAACTAGTTAGCACTAAGGAGGCAGATTGTAGGCGACGCATCACACATTCATACTTACCTGTAATGTGTACCTACTTAAGCTAATAAACTTATAACTAATCCTAAAACTATAACTTAAAGCTAAATAACCTAAATGTGTCTTAATACTAAATACTTACCTTGTATGTTGCCCATGCCTATATCATGTATTTATGTGTGGAACTATTGATGTTATCAATAAATTGAAATGCCCGCGCGAGCGTCCCGTTCGCGCCTGTGCTCATTCGGTCCGCGATTCGCTCCTACATTCAATCATTCGCGGAAAGGGTTGGCGCGCCATCGCGCCCCCTCGCCCCGGCAGTCAGACGTTAGATTCCAACACGCGCACACGCACTGCGACACAACGCGAAGGACGCTCGCCCGCCGTTTGTTTACCGATGAAAATCGTTGTTTCCGTTCATCCCCCGGCCTCCCAACACACCAGCGACCTACCTACGAACTCTATACTTTACACTGTCAATGTTCCAAAACATAAGTAGCTTTTGTTTAGTCAAACCCATTTGTGTCTGTAAGGGGCTGAAACTGTCTAATTTGTGAGCTTGACCCTTTTTTTTTTGTTTTGTATCGTTATCTGTAGAGCAAAAACGTCTGGTGCTAACTCAAGAGTTTGGGGTATTTTTTTTTATCTCTTCAGTCCACATGTTTATTTGAATTCCGGTGACCGTGGTCTTTTGCAAAACAATTTAAGGAATTTGTTACCATGATACACACGTCGACAAATCAAGCCATTCATTTCCAGTATAAACTGACTTCTCTTTGTGCGGAAAGCCTATACAATGCGAAGTCTGTTAAAACTGGAAATCCATAGCTTGATATGTAGCTGTGTGTCCAATTATAAGATCTTTAGGTACGGCATCTTTAACGATATCATATTTAGTGTTAGAGTAATAACGTGAATTTGTTGGTGTGAAGACACTGGTCCGCAATGGCTGCTTGCGATGACGTTGCTTGCGCGCGCGTGGCATATCAAGGCCCTTCGTACGCAGTTTAGCAAACTAATCCCTGTAATATTAAGAACGGTCTCACCGGGTCTAACGCCATGGGTTACTCGTCCTCCGGCAGTCAGTCTTCACTACAGCCTGAAACGCACTTGTGACCCTAGCTAGATGTTTTCTTTTATATAAGGTGTAACAGAATAGACGCAAGTCCGTCGAATGGGCCAAAGAGAATTCAACCTTATTTGAAGGCAATAAGACACAATTTTAAATGCGTAGAGTGATGGTCAACCCGATTTTATTAATTATAACTGCTAGCTTTAAAAGGAGTAAGTTTTGGTTATTGTATTATGCTTTTAACTCAATAGTCTAATAGGGGTATATGGGGTCTTGTGTTAATTATGTTACACGTTGTCACGCCACCCGATTTTATAAATTACGACACAAAGAGACACAGACACAAAAAACGCGTTTTGATTTCGAAGTCGGGCGAGCCGACATGTGTTGCGCGCGCGCACAGACAACCGCTTGCGACGAGGGTTCAACTCGAACCCTGAAAAGCAAAAAATAATAAACCTTAAAATTATGAGTGAGCTTTGAGTGATGTTTGTTCATTGATTTTTCAGCGCCGACTTTTCGGCGATTTAATTTCTTGTTAAAAAGTTTTTATTTCATATTTTTTGTGGCTTTAATGTACTAATAATACTTGGCAAGGTATTTCGTATATAATACGTATCAAAGGTTCCCCCGAAAGGTTCAGTGCACGAAGGTCATCGGGGAGCTCAACGTGCTATTTACTCTAATCACTAGCCAAAAGGTCACAATACTAGTATTTCAATGGTTATCCAGGTTGCATAGTGTACGGATCACTATTTTTAATACTAGTGCTGTGACATTCTGGTTACCCATTGATAGCTATACTTTGTTACTGGTTACTTTTTTAGGTAGCCCTGTGGATGATCAGCTTAAAACTCCGTGAGCCAAGTTACCGCCCGGGAACATATATTATCTTTTGATTGCCTGGTTCCAATAATTGTCATTCCTTGTATACCACCAAGTAGAATAACCTTGATTTCCGAAAGATATTTGTGAGTGACAATGATATTCATTTTCATTGGTGGAACGTATACCATACCAATTATCTTTAAATACAATCTTAAAATTTACCATGTCTGATTGTAACTGATATTAAAATAATGATTAATTGGTGATAATCTTCTATTTGGAAAGTGATAATCGTATTAATAATTAATAGATTATTTATGACGTGTGATAGCTTTGATTGATGATTAATTTTATTATAATGGGAATATGCACGTAATTCAAAACTCTTTCATTATTTAAATATACATAATATCGGAGCAAGAAACAAACTGCTATCGTTTTACATTTTTGAATGCATTATTTATTCTGCAATTTTTATTTTATGTTACGTTTTTTGGTGGAACGGAACGAAGTCGAAACGTGTCGTCTTCGAAAATGCCGGAAACGACCTCAAAAACCATGTGAATAAATATCTTCTCTAATAATTGATATATCTACCGCTGTTTTTACGTGCCTATAATGTTGTAATAATATGAAATGATTTTACGCTTCTATTTTAGAAAATAATTGAGAACATAAGACAACAAAGATATTCACACACTATACACTCCCATGCAATATGTAGTAAAAATTAATAAAAATATTACCATAAAATTAACATTTTTTTATAGCTACTAGCGAGCTCTGTGACCCCACCCGCCCCTCGGCCGATGAATTGTTTCATAATGTTAGTGCTTTAACTGAAAACTTTATGTTAATCTCCACTAGAGTTAGCGTTACGACGTGTTCCAGCTAAGTGGACTTTAACGGCCTATGACTGATGATTACCAATGCTAGCCTACATGGGAACACAGAGCTATTTCATCTTACTACTACAGTTTATAATGGGGGGACTTATAGCAGTAATGTAAAAGGGAAAACTGGAGTGCATTGTTTCGAATTGTAGATTTTTATTTTCAGTCTGGAATTGTGCCTCTGTAAGGTAAAGTTTTCTTCCCGAACAGAAAGTACAAAAATATTTTTTTCACGCGACTTCATCTGCAATCCAGGATATAAATTACCCTATGTACTAATCTAGACCTTGGGCCAGTGGTCTCAAACCTACCGATTTTTCGGTAGGTTCGAGACTTCTTTACTTAAGTATGATTGTTATAAATTAGTCTGTAAGTTTTTTTTAAATAAATAAACGAATTTCACTGTCTTTTTTTTTGTCATTTACCGTTTTTAGCTGGCAATTCTACCGATCTCGCTCTATGACGTTCAAGACCACTGCCTTGGGCTACTATCTGTCACACATAACCATCCGTTGGTAAGACCGTTGAAAATCTAAGAGATAGACAGGTAGTGTTACTCTTACATTTATATTTATATTCATAAGATCTGTTTATTAATATCAGCACCTACTTTTTATTTGTTACTACACTAAAAATCTTTAGACCATCTAAAGCTACATTTATAACTCATGCGTACAAAATTACCCCAGACATACTACGTCATCATTAACTGAAGTCTCACTAATGACAGTTACACAATAGAATATTAAAATCTTACAAACATTACCTTCATTAACTCTGCGAAGCTCTGAAGGCAATCAATCACTCACAATTTCACCCATACCCACACACACACACACACACAAACACCGCTTTACGTATTGACGCACACATTTATCTGCTTGCTTCATTGAACATCTAACTAAGCTCTGGGATTTATCTTTTCCGGGATAGAAAGAAGTTGAGATTAAGAACTGTTTAATGGTTAATTTAGTCAGAGAAATTAATCATTAAGTAAATTGACAACCAACTTAATTTGTCCGTATATTCAAATTATAGTTATCATTCTATGACAGTTATATGTTATGGCTATAACACAGGAAATTGACGTAGGGTAGCAATTATTTCCCTGACTATTGACCCTGTCCAAAGAATGGGAGAATAAACTATAATATCAAAGAAAGTTGATTAAATTGGCTGGAAAACTTTATTATTTTCAAAACTCTAACATTTATAGTCCAGCAGATTTTTTTTTTTTTAAAGTGGTACTAACTTTAGAAGGCCAGTGTATTTTCGTCATAATTTACTTGAGTTGGTCATTTTTGTAGGCTCGTCTGGTAACACCTAAGTAATGTTTAGTGCAGTTTCATGATGAAGTAGGAAGTACTAATGAAATGTTTCCCAGTCTTAATACTGATGGGAAATTGGATACGGAAAATCATGATAATCCTAAGGCTCTCAAAATTATCTAGTTGATTGCTAGAAATTGATAAGAATTCACATAGGAGTATTATTTTCTGTCTTCAGCTGTTCCACGGCTATAAAGACGTATCAATCACGATAACCTTGCAGAATGTGGGCGTCCCTCCATTGTCTCAGGCCGCACACACCGGCGGCACTATTAAAAACGGGAGCATTAATCTTCAGGTCCAATGGCTCATCAATTATATGCCCACGTGGCGGTAGTGATTTGTTGAGGTTTCGGGTTGTCTGCAAGTTTTATTTATGGTCAACAGTTAATATGGTGGTGGGATTCTGCTGTTCTTTGGTTGGTTTTAGCAAATTAGTTTATAATCAGAGCAGAAAATTGCATCGGTAAGCAAATTAGATTAAAGCTTTAATATAGAAATTGTAGTTCACTAACCTAAATAAAATACGAATAACTAACTACGAAAAACTCATTAGTGCCGAACGTAAAGAATAGCACCATCCGATTTCTTCCCGTGGGTGTCTTTGAAGGTGACTAAGGGACTGTCTAGAGAATGGGCAGCAGCGTTCCCTATACTTTTTACCACCAAACTGTGATCGCCAACCCGCCTGCCAAGCGTGGTGATTATGGAAAATTCCACAATTTTTGGGGGAGGCCTATGTTCAGCAGTGGACATCTTTCGGCTGAAATGATAATGATGGTGAAGAACAAATTTTCTTCATCGTCCAGTTGTTGTTACGGCAGCTCTTACGGAAGCAAAAAATAATGCGAAAACCCTTCGATCAATAATAGCGAAAGCCCTTTCAATAACTGTTTCCTTCGCCACCTTTAACACGTTGAGTGCCAAACACAGATTGATGGTTAATCCCATATGGCAACAGATTTAAGAGCGCATAGAAAATTGTTAGTAGCAAGCACGCGATATCGCGTGATCGGCCATAATGCAGAGCCGACAATCAAACGATATCGCGTGATGGGCACTCAACGTGTTAAACGTAGCGTTGATTATATTTCCTATTCAAAATCAACAAGAAAAATGTTGAGGATAAACATGTCGTGGAGAACGCTGGAAATAAACACATCAGCATCAACAAAGCAAGATGCTAATACAAAATGAGTCAATGAGAAATCCACAATATTTATTACCGCTATAATGTCACAATATTTTTCTCACTGCAATCATCCAGGAATACATAATGAAGAGACCACATTCTATGACTCAAAGTAAGAACTCGTGTTGACGATGAACTATACATAAATTCATTAGTCCAAACTGCTACGCAACGGTAATAATTTGTAAGTTAAACGACTGTTTAGTAGAATTGTGTGCCTGTACCTTAACACATCCAAGAATCAATTAAATTCAAATTTAGAATTCATTCAACACCACAGCAAATGCTTTCAAATGAACGGAACGAGTGAATGATCACTTTCATATCCCGCATATTAGAATCGAATGAATGAATATGAATTCTTTATTTGAAATTCAAGCTAATGTATTTTGCCGTTTGTCACGTCAAATTAACTTCGGAATTAATTTCATTTTACATTTTATTATTATTCAGTTAGGGTGACTACACACTGGGATATTAATCGTTGGAGGAGTGCCATGACTTTTTAAGAAAAAGGTGGTGTGAATTATTCAAGATCAAAGTTCTAAAGAAGATACTTAAATCACATGCTTTCAGAATAAGTTTAAACGTAATTTAATGCAAGAACTTTAAATAATTTCTGAAGTACAAAAAAGATCATCTGATATGTTCAGATAGATGGGAACTATCAATGTCATCTATATATTATGATGGGTACTACATCACGGTTTAAGTAAAGCTGTTTTCCATATATTTACTTCACAGGAACTTTATAAAAATACATGTAAAATAAATGCGGGACAAACTGGACAAAACAAACGACCAGTATTCAACATAAGCACTGAATTGCAAGCACTAAAATTTGGGGTTTTTTTCCAGCAGTAAGAAGGCTAACAGTAACAGAGAAACAAAAAATCACAATCTATATACTTCTGTACTAATATTATAAAGCTGAAGAGTTTGTTTGTTTGATTGAACGCGCTAATCTCAGAAACTGCTAGTCCGAATGAAAAATTCTTTTTGTATTGGGTAGCCTATTTATCGAAAAAGGCTATAAGCTATATAACATTACGCTACAACTAACAGTAGCGGAGCAGTAATGAAAAATGTTGTGAAAACGGGGAAAATCACACGGGTAGGTGATTCGACGCGACGGGAAGGGTCGGGGGAACAAGAAATTTAACGCGGGCGAAGTCGCGGGCAGAAGCTAGTAAGATATAAAACTGCACACTCATAATAAAGTTTTATATCTAAATAAAATGCACATCTCATGAACGTCATACCCGTGCATGAAACCAGCTAATAAATTTAATTTTATACTCTTCCTCTACACCTATAGAATAGTAATAAGCAATTAAGTTTTACGAGGCTAACACAAGACATAATAACGACTGATTACCATTTTAATATGGTCATAATATAGTACAGGCTGGGTTTGCATCTTAATGTGAAGTTGAGATGACAATCTTACTAGATTTAGCTATAGAGCTGCTTGAATTATAATGTGCTGTCATTGTGTAGGTGAGTTGTGTTTTATGCGGCTATAATTTTAGAGTTGTCAAAAAGTGAAGTTTTCTCCAGAATGTAACATGATAGAATAAAGGAAAGCATCGTAACGATATCAGCATCCTAATTGCGTAGTCAAAATATGAATGATAGATAATCCATTTCTTCATATTTTCAAAAATTGTGTCTGCTCAAGAACGTAAATACCGCAATGAATGTTGTTGAACTGTCAAAGAATAATCCATTTTTTACTGCGTATTTCGGAATGATCCCGCTGGACTTTATATAAACAAAAAATAAAATTTTATGTGTCTGTGTGTAATTTCAATATAATAGATTTTTACAACATTAAAATGAAAGGTTATACAATACCTATAAAAAACCTCTTTTTATGTTTGTTTGTCTGTTTGTGCTTGCTAATCTCCGTAACAGCTGTACCAATTTTAACAGGGCTTTCACTGGCCGATAGCTGATGTTTTAAGGAGTAACATAGGCTATAACATGGGGAACAGCATACTTTTTGTGCAATAACACGCTCTCGTGGAATAATTTCCGACATTCACGTCGGCGAAGCTGCAAGCAGCAGCTAGTATTTAATGTAATTCATTCTGAAATCACCAATCTGTATTGAACAAGCGTTGTGATTAATGTTAGTGCCATCTCTGGATGTGGAGACGCCTTTGCCCTACAATAATAGGCTGGAATTAATCTGAGTGACTCTTTGGTCTATTGTCTGTAAGATGTATAGCTGAGCTTGGGGTCCCCGGTGCAATATGCGGGGCAGGCAAAGTATTATTCCATTTTTCATTAGAACTTTCAGAAGCCCGAAGTCCGTACGCGGTATGTGCCAATAACGTGGTTTTGCAGTTTGACAGCTGCATAATTTAAAAAAAATATTCCATATTTGACTCTCCGGTGTTGAACATTCTATGGAATACCAATCAGCATTGTCAATATCTATTGACGGTTTACATAATCATAAGTCAGTGTAAACTTTAGATCGGCTTTATATCCAGCCGACACTGGACAGCACTGCTTAAGTTAAACACTAAATAACAACTCAAATAATTTACCACTTATGCACTTACTGGTCATAAACTTAAACACAAGTTATAAACATGCATAAAACATCAAGTAATCAGTATGTAAAATCAATAAACAGTATGTTACGTGGTAAGCAGTATTTTGCAAGTCATAGTAGCGTAATGTGTACAGAGCCTTATTATTTATGGGCAATTGTGATTTGTGACGTTCTTCTACCTCTACGATAATCACATAATACATTGAGGAGGGGATCGTGGCTCAACAGAAAATGGACAAATAGTGAGATACGGGAGGTCAAGCCGTACCCAGTTGTACGGCTCAGAGCGGTCAAGTTGCAGTCAGGTGAGTTGACGAAAACCGCAGACTTCACGATCCCAAGTAGTTTATTGTAAAGTTACAAAATGATGTTGGATGCTAATCCGTGGTATTATCGCTAAGGTAGCTAAGGGTCAACTAACGTTTAGTATAATAAAAGTATATAAAATGAATTAACAAAAGTAGGTCGCGGCGTCAGCGACTTACTGGCTTGTACGTAAACCGTACATGCTCCCGAGGGAAAAGTGGGATGAGCATCCATTACAAACAATAGTTAAAAATTAAATAGTAAACAAAAGTAAATGTGTAAAAGTATAGGTATAACATTCAATTTAGTTCGTCAAAGTGAAATGCTTTCTTCGGCTGTCTTGCTTCGCTGTAGATGGGCTCCGCTGCTGTCGAATGTATTTCTTGTAGCTCCATGTCCCCTCCAAAGTTATCCCTTCCTCTAGGTTTCGCTCCTGTTTTGGCAGAGAGTGTTTTGATGCCTTTCTTTGTTTCGCACCATCGTTTAGTGATAATATAGAGGGCAAGCACAGCGATTCCTCCCAACAACAAAGATGTAACCGAGTAGAGATAGATGTCGTGACTTGACATGTCAGACGCCTTCGGTAATATTTCTCTGTTCTTCTGGAATTCCAACTGCTGGTCTATTTTTCTTATTTCTACTGCAGTTGGCGTTTCTTGTTCGGTTATATTTAATTTTGCATTCTTCCAGCCGAGGTCAAAGATATTGTTAATTGTTCAGTTTATGGTTGGTATTTCAATCTCTGGTTCCATGTTCAAACTACTTCCCTGCTGATTGTGTGTAAATATTGTGGCGTCCTTTTTCTGCAGTAAGCACTTTGATTTCAAAGAAATCACTCCAGTCCCGTCAATGACCGCTGGCGTAACTTGATCGTTACATATGACGCGCATCAGCTGTTTTCCGCACAATGTAAATAACCACATGTTCGATTTGTGAAGTTTTGTCCAAGTTTCTTTGCATGTTACGTCATTGATGACGCATGATAAAGACTCTTGTTGGTTGAAGACTTGGGCCTCACATGGGGCGTCTTTATCGTGCATGTTGTAGACAGGACTAAGTGCGACACAAATGAATTCATCTTCTGCGAGTTTGTGTAGAGTGCGCATTGCCAGATAAGGTGCACTTTTCATTCCGTAAGTTACTGTGCCCAACTGCCAATCTTGTAGAGGTTCGTTAGGGGAAGATCTCCAGATTACAGTTTGTAGATGTTGTTGTTTTTCGCTCAGCCAGATGAACCGATAAAGTTTTTCTACATCTGCCGTAAAGACGTATCTGTATGTTCTCCAGTTAATTAGTAGTGACAGTATATCCTTTTGTAAGTTCGGACCGCAGTACATTTGGTCGTTGAGACTACTGTCTCCCTTTGTCTTGTACGACGCGTTGAACACAACTCTAAGTTTTGTGGTAGTGGACTCAGCTCTCAGCACACCATGGTGAGGTAGGTAGACTTGGCCCCTATTTCCTCCTGTGACTGGTTTCATGTGTCCCATAGCGATGTATTCGTTCATAAAACGCCTGTACTCGTAACTGAGCTCTTTGTTTTTTAGCATTTTCCTTTCCAGTTGAAGGAACTGTGCTAATGCTTGTGACCTTGCATTTCTTAAGTGTGATTCGAAGTTAGGCTTCATAGGCATTTGTACCACATATTGTCCGTTCGTCAATCTTGTGGTAGTTGCGTTGTAATATTCCTCACAGTATTGTTCCTCACTAGTTGATGCGGACTTGTCTGTAATTTCCTCGGTTTCCCAGAATCTTGCCATGTTTTCGAAGTCGTTAAGTGTCACCAAGCAGTTGAATGTCTTTACATTCCCGCATAGAATCCAGCCCACTTTGGTTTGTTGAGCTACTGGGTATCTGTTATCACTCCTGATGACGCCGTTAAGGATAAGTTCAGAGTAGATGTCTGCGCCCAAGAGCAGATCGATCGGGCCTGACAGGTTGAACTGTGGATCCGCTAGTTTTAAGTTTTCTAAATAGTCCCAGTTGCTGATTGAAAACGATGCGGTAGGTAAGTTGCTTATGAGGTTTTTCATAATTAACGCTTCAAAGTTAAATTTGTAGTCTGAATGTATTGACTGACATTCTAATTTCATTGCCCCTTTGCAGTTGCCGCTAAGGGTTTCAACACCCGATAAAACGGCACTCACTTTACGACGCTGTAATCGGAGACGCTGTGCAGCGTTTTCCGTTATTAGGCTCACTTGGGAGCCTTGGTCAAGTAGACCTCTCAAGTTGATGAAGTTTCCATCAATTGTTCTGACTTTCAGAAGTGCAGTTGTCAACAACACTTCCTTTTCTTCATTCGTTATGTTGTTGACCCCATAAGAAGTCGAAGGGGTCGACGATGGGTTTTCCTCCCTTGTTGCTAGTTTGTCGCTAAATAGTTCCGTTTTAGCTTCATGCATAAGTGTGTGGTGTGCCTTATGACACAATTTACACATCTTTCGCGATTTGCATTGCTTTTCTCCGTGGCTGAATAGGCAGTTTTTGCAAATATGTAAGTTGCGAATTGCGTCATCGCGTTTGTTTGCGTTCATTGCCAGGAATTGTTCGCAATTGATCAAAACGTGATTAGTTTTGCATATTGGGCATGTTTTTGCTGTCGTGAAGAAGGCTTTTGGTAAGTTTTGTGACTTGTTAAAGTACGACGACCCCTGCGTTTTATTCTTGTTGTTGTTATTTCGGTTTTCTGATCCCTTATGTGGCTGCTTTTCCGATTTCCATGGTTTGTTTGATGACGATAATTTTTGGCTGTTTCCCGGCAGAGCTTCCAGAGACATGAATTTTGATTCTAGAAACTCGGCGAACTCTTCCAGGTCGGGAAATTCTCTGGGATGTTTGATCTCCTTTACATTTTCTCTATTCGTTATACGTAACGCTATCTAGTTTTTGAACTAATAGGTGAACCACGATTGGATCCCAATTGATGGTGTCTAGCCCGATGTTTTTGAGTCCGTTCAAGCACTCCATCATGACGTCGTGAAGCTTCCATATGCTTGCAGCGGTTGGTTGCTGAACACTAGGTTGATTCAGGAGTGTGTTCATGTATGATGTGAATAACAGCCGTTTGTTATCGTAGCGGTGGGTCAACATCTCCCAGCAAGATGCGTAGTTCTCAGCACTGATGCCAAGATGCTGAACCAGTTTCTCCGCCTCACCCTTCAGTTTTGTTTTCAAGTGTTGCATTTTTTGAGCTTTCGAAAGTGTCGGATTGTTGTGTACACTTTCGAGATAGAGGTCTCTAAAAGTCAACCACTGGTTATAGTTTCCATGAAAATCCGGTATTTGAATTCTCGGCGTAGATTTCTCATAATGTGCATTGTTCCAGATGTTGTGTTGTAGCTTCCTTTTCAGGTCATCGTAAAGGTTTTCTGCTGTATTGTATTTCTGTTGATAAATTGAGTCCTCATCTTGTAGTATATAGTCTAGTTCCCAATTTGCCTTTTCTATATGCTCCCATTTAGTTTTCAAGTTGCTTAAGTTGTCTTCTAATTCCCATTTTTCCATGGGTACCGTCGACGCTATGTTTATTTTTTGCACAGTGCGCTCGAACGCTCTAAAATTGCAGTATTGCTGACGCAAAAGATCTTGTTGCTTTTCCGTCGACTCGCTTGTTCCTCGAGGAGATATGTGAAATTTGATATCATCGAAAGTAAATTTCGATTGTTCCGTACCTTGCTTAGGCGTCGAAGGTGGTTGTTCCGTCTTACTAGTCTACTGCATCTATGCAGACGGCAGTTCCGATTTACGTTTCAACATGTCTTGCAGCACTTCTTCATACATCTTCTTCGTACTATTGAAAATGTCGTCGTTGAAGTATTGAAGGTCTGTTGCTCCAGACTCTTCCAGTAGTTGATGGTTGTGAACAAACTTCTCCCAGTTATTGTTCAGCCGAGAAAGACGCTCCTCCAGGTACCCCAAGTTCTTCCTGATGGGGCTGTCCTTCTTGTAGTTGGTGCAAATAAGCTTCAAGTCTCGAAAGATAGTTTCTTGACGGCTTATCAGCTCTGCAACACTCTGAACCATTGTTGCTAGTTATAGCTTCGACCGTTGGTAGAACAGAGTTGTGTCACCAATGGTACTAGTTCGTAGATAGTTGTGGATAAGTGTGTTCGCACTCTACTAACGCTATGTGCGCCTTCTCAATCCAGCTGGGGCGACCCGCTTGTGGGAGACCAACTAGACCGATTCGCTAACGTTATAGTAATAGAGACACTTTGCACACTGTTTATCCGGCTCGAAGGACCACTTTTTATGTACGGCTCAGAGCAGTCAAGTTGTAGTCAGGTGAGTTGACGAAAACCACAGACCTCACTATCCCAAGTAGTTTATTGTAAAGTTACAAAATGATGTTGGATGCTAATCCGTGGTATTATCGCTAAGGTAGCTAATGGTCAACTAACGTTTAGTATTATAAAAGTATATAAAATGAATTAAGGAAAGTAGGTCGCGGCGTCAGCGACTTACTGGCTTGTACGTAAACCGTACACCAGTGCTATCATGTCCTGGATGGGTGGCCGTTTTCTGTTGATTTAACATTCATTTTTCTGTCATATGTAGTTTTACTTGACGATGATGCGACAAAATGATATATGTTTTTTTTTATATGTGTGGGATATCATGTCATGACATTTCCCGCTCTGGGCGGAGTGTGTTTCAGACTTTTAATGACCAAAACCCACCCATATTCCTTCAGTTGCCTATATGCCAGGGCCACAGTAACTCGAACAAATCTCGCGACAATGTTAGGTATATGTTTAAGTTCTCTTTATCCATGAAAAAAAAGCGTTACTAGAATAGGAGATATAATCATGCATGGCACTAGCGTACGTATTACATCAGTACCTAGTCTGACACGGCGACTATAGCACTAAATCACGCTGTCAGCACTACTATATTGCTGTTCTAAGAGCCACAACAGACTAGCGCAGTCGTGCGTTTGTTATAATAGTATTAGATACATACATGCATGGCACTAGCGTAAAGTATGTATCTATTACATCAGTGACCAGTCTAACACGGCGACTATCGCACTAAATCACGCTATCAGCACTACTATATTGCTGTTCTAAGAGTCTCCACAGACTAGCTTAGTCGCGCGTTTGTTAAAATAGTATTAGATACACACATGCATGGCACTAGCGTATGTATTACATCAGTACCTAGTCTGACACGGCGACTATAGCACTAAATCACGCTGTCAGCACTACTATATTGCTGTTATGAGAGCCTCCACAGAGCAACTCAGTGGTGCGTTTGTTATAATAGTATTAGATACCTACATGCATGGCACTAGCGTATGTATTACATAAGTACCTAGTCTAACACGGCGACTATAGCACTAAATCACGCTGTCAGCACTACTATATTGCTGTTATGAGAGCCTCCAGAGACCAGCTCAGTGGCCCGTTTGTTATAATAGTATGAAATACATATATTCATGCCACTGGCGTATGTATTACATCAGTGACCAGTCTGACACGGCGACTATAACACTAAATCACGCTGTCAGCACTACTATATTGCTGTTCTAAGAGCCTCCACAAACTAGCACAGTCGCTCGTTTATTATAATAGTACTAGATACATACATGAATGGCACTGGCATATGTATTACATCAGTGACCAATCTGACACGATGACTATAACACTAAATCACGCTGTCAGCACTACTATATTGCTGTTAAGAGAGCGTCCACATACCAGCTCAGTCGCACGTTTGTTATAATAGTATTCGATACATACATGCAAGGCACTAGCGTATGTATTACATCAGTGACCAGTCTGACACGGCGACTATAGCACTAAATCACGTTGTCAATACTCATATACACTATTCGCAGTCACAACATGAAAATACTGATATTGAAAATACAGCTGCATTTGGTTCGACTGGTAGCCGATGATGATGAAGAGGCTACTCACAGAACCTCAGTTGCGCGCGTCGGTTATTACAATAGTACTTACTTGTACAAAAAAAATATTAATAAAATTGGATGTTCGCATATATGAGACTGATAAACTTAAACACCATTAGACCCATTATTATGGCATATAAACTTATTTTTATGGAGGTTTAAAGGTTTTTATCTCAACCTACATACGGGCAACGCCGCAGGCAAAGCTAGTGAGATATAAACATGCATGACACTGGCATCAGTGTCTCTTCTGACCCGGCGACTATTGCGCTAAATCACACTGTCAGCACTACTATATTGTTGTTATAAGAGCCTCTACAGACGAAATTAGATGCGCGGTATGTAAAAGCTGATGTTAACTCGACTCAGTATCTACTCACAACATTTAATTAGTATCAACCACTGTTACAGACACAGAGATCTAAGGAAGCAATATAAAATATTTTCAACACTATCAATTGTCAACAAAACCAGGAAGCGGATAAAACATGCAGTAACAAGAATGAACACTACAGATATAAAATGAAATTGTCCAGTCAAAACTGTCTACTTTAACGTCGTCTACATAATATTATATAGAAGTTAATGTCTCATTACAAATTAATGTTTGCTACAAGTCTGTTGCGGGCTAATGACCGATGCTTATAATTTACGTGGCATTATTGGTTAAAATTTAAAACTCTCGTATCATTCCCAATAAAGACGCAAAAATTTATTAGCTATGCATAGTAGAACCTCCCATGTGGAAGTAGCTATTACAAGTAAAATTAGCCTATGAAACTATTTATATGTACACTTTGGAATTTAAAAATGCTACCATTGGTAAGTAAAAGAATTAGTTTTTGCACATAGGAACCAAGCACTAATAAATGAAGCAGTAGTAAATTAGAAATTATACCTAGTTTCACAGGAAAATGGTCTGTATTTGTTGCTGAATTCAAGGCACTTTGATGATGTTAGCCCAAAAGATGATGAAATTGGTTTTTGGCTAACGGTTAAAGACAGACATCAACAAAGTGCTAAGATTGAAAGAATACGAGAAAAAGAAATCCTTATCATCTAGATTAGAAAGAGAGTTAACTAATAAAAAGAAAGGTAAATATTTTGTCACATTTTATCACAATATTCAATCGTGTTTTTCCATTAAAAGTGTATTCAAATGATTAATGCCGAGTCGATAATACTTTCATCATAATCCCTTAATCATTCATCATAATAATCACTAAGAGCTTCATATCATTAATGCGTCAATCCACGAGAACCGCGCGTCTTGCCTGACGCGCCTTTACGCGAGCTCTCACACGGGCAGACGCGGCATCGCGACATAAATCTAGACTGTAATCGCGCGCAATCTGACAGCCAGCCTGTTGAAATGAATATTCGTGATAAATCAATGTTAGCCACCGTGTGGGGAGTGGATGTTGGCATTTATATTTTGGTTTCCATGTTTATTGGGACATAAGAAATATTTGATAAAATTAACGACTTCATGCTTAGTTTGTCTTGTAATTTACTGTTTGTTTAATCGTAGTCTTAACGGAACCAATTAATTGATCACCTATCTTCTTACTTTCATTGTTACAGAATACAGCAAAAATGAAGACACAAGTATTTGTGCTCAATACTCAATACTTTTATTGCATTCCACGTGTATTCTTAGGTGGTATACTTATAATTATAAGATCTAATTACATCATATGGACCCTGTCGGGCATCTATTACGCTATATGTAGTAACAATTTTTGAAACTGATTGAGTGCAAAACTAAATAGTATAAAAGAAGTATTATTATTTCAATTAGGATTTAATTTATTGATTAATAAAATAACAACATAATACAATATATTAACTTAACCAAAACTATATAAAAGTAAACTGTATAAAAGTGAGTTTATATTTTTGATTCACGTTTCATCGATTCTATCATTTTCTTATCTTTGTTCTATTTATATGGCGAGACTCTGAGGTCAGTCATCCTTATTTTTGTCTCCACATGATTCATTCTCGTCTTCAATCAAGGTATCCACGAAATTCAAATTTTCGTTAATAATATTTTGTTCAACATACAGACTGACGCTGATCTGCAAATTACAAGATTTTTAGGATAAATTTAATTTCGTGGGCAACTTTACCGCTTTTCCATTTTGCGGAAACGTCACTTAGTCTTGTCGTATATCTTCCATCTATCGACATCATCTTCAACGAAACATTTGCCAGTTTTTCTAAAATTAATGCTATTCCTGACACAACTCCACATCTTTCCTATTCCATACGCAACGACAGTCTCTGTCCATTATTATGTCACAATCATTATCATTTTATTACATACACGACCCGTGTATTGGCACCTCTGTTTACAATGTTGTATACTTGAGGCAATTGTCCGCAATTTATAATTAAGTTTATTAGGAAGCTGGTAGTATACTCTCTCTTTATTTTATTAGAAATGCCCATAAAGGTTCATAGATGCTCTGTGAGTATGGAGTAAATAGCCTTTTATTAATTTCGTTAGAGTTTGCTTCTAGTGTAACTAGATGCAGATGAAAACCAGTAGTTTACACTGAGTGATTACCTATCTGATCTCCACAACTCAGTTATTGGGTAACACAGGACCCCTACGTAAGACTAGTTATAATACCTGTAACGTCTGTCTAAGATCTGGGGAAGCCTGTAACAACTGCTTAACGTGCTTTCCGAGGCACGGAGAGGTCTTCATATGTGACCGCGGAAAGCGTAACCTAATCTTTGATTGATGTCTTCGGTTTTAGTAAGTACGAAGTATGATTCTGAAACATTTTGTGCATTTTTTTTTGTATTAATCTTTTTGTCTATTTTGTTTTATGTTTTTGTGCAATTTTTGTGAAATAGTTGTTGTTTTCGTAATCAGCGACCCGATATAAAACTTAAAACCGATACCCATGTTGATTTTCAGAATTTGTCACCCCTTTTCCACCTTTTAGGGGTTGAATTCTGAAAGAGCCTGAAACATTTGTTTACTCATTTATTGATAGGAGTAGTCCTGTGAAGTTTCGAATAAAATAGTTTAACTAATCTTGTTTCCCCATACAAACTTTCAAGCCCTTTTTCACCCTCTTAAGGGTTGAATTTTCAAAAACTCTAGAATGCGTAATTATTTATTTCTAATCGTTAACCTAAAAACAAAGTTTCAGGTTTCTAGGTCTAAAAATGACGGACTTCCATACAAAATTTTAACCCCTTTTTCACCCCCTTAGAGGGCGAATTTTCTAAAATTCTTTCTTAACAGATGCCTACGTGATTACAACTAGCTGTATGCCAAATTTCAGCGAAATCGGTTCAGTAGTTTCGGCTGTGCGTTGATAGATGAGTCAGTCAGGTTTGCCTTATTATATTTAGATATAGTGAATCTCGCATAATATTATGCCAACAACTTATAAAATACTCGCGGAGGTTACACAGAATTGCCATGTATTTTTTTATTACGCTAAGCAAAAAAATCGCTATACGGGCTCAAGTCTCTTCAGTACCCACTTCTGTCAACTGTGTTGTGACAGGCGTAAGAACATGAACGACAGATGACCTCGCAAGGTAGCAAAAAACCATGACACAAGACGTGCATGACCTAATTACTGACCTCTCAGTCTTGTTAGCCAGTCACTACTATATAAGGTGTATCTATTCATACACGAAATATTTTAAGGGGTACACCTGTAGGTGGAAAAGAAGCTATAGAAGCAAAAAGAAAATTTTTATCTAAGCGTTTTTGAATTTTCGTAATTATTATAATTTTAAAACTACTTGAGACGTTTTGCATAAAACCTTTACTCCAAATTCTATGAATGGCCCACCTGACACTGCGAGGGCGACGACCGGACGGCACAAGCATGGCCGCGGTGTCTCGGGCCGTGAGAAATAAGAAGGAGCCAGTATTTCTTATGTGCGTCAAATAATTTATAAATATTAAATTTAAAAACAAAACCGTTAGAAAAAAATTTTTTTCGTTGCTATAGCTTCTTTACCACCTACAGGTGTACCTCTTAAAATATTTCGTGTATGAATAGATACACCTTATATTATATATTTTCTGTTAAGTATTGTTCAAAACGTCATCCTGGTGAAAAGAGTTCCTGCAGATTTGATGGTAGAGCTAATAGTCGAACAAACCTTACCATTGATACCCAACCATATACCTGAAGTAATTTTAACCACATTGAAAGCTAATTATTTATTTGTATTTAAATTAAGAGCGGAATTTCAATACGGATGCTGTGCTTTATTAACGACATATTTTACGATGTTTTTACAGAAAATTGTGGTATTTGGTCTGCGGTGCTTAAATTGAATAAATATTATGTCGTATGAAATATACATTCACTTAATGAATTAAGTGAATGTATATTTCATACATTTAAAGTACTCATTGTAATTGTATATGGAGAATTTATTATTTTCAGATATACACATTGGATGTACCATTCAGTGTTGTTGGTCCTGGCAGATTAAATCTCTAGCTGAAGAAGACTGTAAAATATTGTATCCAAGCATTTGTTGAAAACTGTGATAGGCTAGTTGAAATTGAACCAGGTGGATAACAGATAAAAAGGAAGGAGAGAGAATTATAGAAGTCGTCCGTACCACTGTCAATAGGAAAGTGCCCAAACGACAGTCAGTTCTTCATTTAAGAATCAAACGTTACGTATTTATAATCTTCAAGCAGAACAGAAGAGTTATCCAAAGATCCCTAGATAGCTGGACACGACGATACAATTTAAACACATAAATATTAAAGGATTAATAATTAAGCACGAAATAAAAATAACTCAACATATAAAACAAGCAATATAATCAATTAATAAAGACACAAACATAATAAATCACAGGTTTACTGATACATCCGCGTTATAAATTAATATTATACGTACTTGTTATTATTCATGATTAATAATATATTTATCTCTCAGTTAAATTGTCGGACTCCACATTTATAACCTGTATATTTTAATTATAGGAGCTAAGTGAGTGATTTGCGAGTGACGTAAGATTTGACTGCCTTCACTAAGTTCCGAGAAAGTTTAAGTGTGAAGGTCGTTATTTTAATTTATAACTTACTTTATAATCATGGGAATGAGGTCACAACTACCTTAATTTGATTGTAGATTTAAAGTGAAAAGTTAATGCTTGATGGTAGAATGGAATATGGGAATTATACGAGTTATAGTGGCAGTCATGATTTTAAAAATCTCATTGTGATCTTGTTATGTTTCGCAGGCAGTATGATTACTTTAAAATAGCTGATTTACCTTTAAGTCAGTTATTTTCTCAGTCCGTGGATCGAGACATATCTCCATCTCCGTGCCTCTATATTTTTAGGTTTATGGGTTTGGTTTTCAAACTCAGTCATTCAAACGGACCATTGTACGTGGCCCATGACGGTCCTCATATTTTTATTCCAAAAAGCTCAGAAGTTGATGAAATCTCCAGGCCTATTTAGAACATCTGTAATAGATCTGGGTGACTCGAGGGTTTCTGTTCTAATCTGGGTGACGTTTTTGTCTTTACGTCAATTCATAGAGCTCATGCGCATAGTTGGGCTGCCCTCTATGGATGGCATAGCTTTCTTGAACTAAATGCAGCCCGGTGTCGAGGGCCTGGTGGCCCTCGACACCGGGCTGCATTTAGTTAGCGGAGAGCTGGTGCTCTCCGCTTGTGTGTGGGCAAATTTCAGCTATCTACGTAGCTAGGCACGATAGTTTGGGGTACCTCTATGTCTTTTAGACAACCCTAAGTTGACACGACGATTCAAAAACTCAAGGGCAACCAACAAATAGCGTTATCAGTACGATGCTTGATGCTATAAAAACTAAATATACTATGTAACTGTCATGTGATCCCAAAATTATACCAAAAATATCGTACTAATCACCGCCATGTGAAGTTGTGAACGTGGAGACACAGGGAAGGATACTATGCTGTTACAGCAATTATAACATTCTGATACGGTTTATTTTTATTTAATTTATTTAACTATCTACATAAGTACACACATTAATACAAACAGTGAAGAAGAAAGGTCGAACAAAGGTGATGTTTGTTTCTAATTAAATCTCTTCCAGCATACCTGCGATAGAAAAGTAGTTAAAACGAGATGTAAAGAACGTGTGAGAGTAGTAAATTAAAAGTTACAAAAGGGAAGGTTACTGCAGTTCAGAAAATTGATTATACCAGCTGTTCGGCTGTCAGAAGACTAATCACAATAAAATCAACCGCAATGCTAATTCAAACGTCACTCGAGACAAGCAGTGACTGTAGGCGTTATCCTTTACATTCATTCGCGATAGCATAATCAGCTAATACCCTATTAATTCTCAGATCAGTAAACAGTAATAAATCAATAATGTATTAACACAGCTTACAATAGGATGTTCTTTAAAACGATTACTTTTATTTTATCATTAGGAAAAACCCCTTGGCTGTCTAGCAAAGTAACATTCGATTTTGAATCATAAAACTCTAAAAATATAAATTTAATTTCTTTGTCACTTTCTCTGCAATTGAGACACTATAAAATAATATTGGTATAATCTAAGCGTCTAAATAATTTATTATTAAAATTATCAGCATTATAAAATCATGCACAATCATAATTCTTATGGCCTGATGTTCGCACAGTTTATTCGAGAAACCCAGAAATTTATAACGTGGTAACAATTGGAGAAACCCAAGGATTAAGGGATTTAGTACATAAGGTAATTTATTCGGTCGTCATAATTGTGACACAAAGATTATAATTTATTGACAGAATAGCTGTTTCACCACAGTACTTAGAATTTTATAAGGCTTGATTTATATGCCTTATAGTTTTATGATAAGTGTCATTATTGATACCAAAAGTGACACTCAAATTGCTGAAAATGTACTTAAGTAATTTTAGATAGTAATCAACACTGACACATTTGGCATACATTTCACGTAGGTGTACATTTGTAGGAAACAGCAGATTAAAAATAATATGGCTGACAAAGAATCTCTACGCTGGGGATCTAAAATCTAGTGTATATTATTTCACGTACACAATTTGTAAGTTATTTTATATTAAACAGTAAAATTTTCACTCACTCCATATTTTTTTCTCATAATCAAAGAGGAGTGGACTTTTTAGGCACAAATCTTTGACAACAAACACACACACATTGACTACTCATTGTCACGTCATGTAACGTGCAATGCACTATACGGGAGCTAATTACTCTGGACTGCAATTTACATGTTAGTTGTAACAGCTTTACATTATGTCATGACTATAAAATTGACTACAAAAGTTTCGATTTTAAAATATACATGACTAAAAAGTAATATTTTTCATTATTCTCAATGCGTATTTGGCATCCTAGAGAAGAAAGAAATAGGTACTTACATCACTCATATGCACAGGCAAGTCAGTATTTGTACAGACCGCACGTCGTCGGTACTTGACCACTTTGACCTTGATTGGAGACCATTTTTACATTTCAAGACACCTCTGTATCTTGGGAAGCATATCAAGTAAACCGTTAGTCTCAGCTGCCTTTTGTGGATCTATAACAGTCCTTTTAGGAGCCGAAAATCTGAACATCAATCTCTTACCATAGGATATTGTACTACCTTGTAACTGGGGTATGGAGGTCAGATAGGCAGCCATGTAAAATACTGGTTTTCAGCTGCTTTCGTCTTGACTGGAAGCTGCTCCCAATAAAGTTGGGAAATGGCTAGGCAGGTGGTGAAGATGTTACTGCGAAGAACGGTTTTAATTTACTTATAGTTCTAGTGAAATTTCAAGTATCGTTTGTACTCATACTTCTGCAATCGATTTCCTTCATCTAATTAATATCATAAATCACTGGCTACTATTAATTTTCTACCCATTATGCCTACAAAGTATACAGCTAGTTGTTTAGTATGGGAATACGTGTTCTTGTAACATTATCTAGTTGTAAACGATTTAAAAGTATAGGCCATTAAGCCTTTAAAGGTATTGGCGGGTATAAATTTATGTAACAATTTATATGGGTTTAATATTTTAATTTAATAATAAAATTATATAGCCTTGTGGTATTGCACGTGTTGATAGTCTGTGCGGAAACTTAGCTGGTTTTAAGATAAAAAAGACAGACAGACTGACTTGGACTGGAGTAATTTAGTGAATATTTTTTTCCAGATCTTTTTAGGTTATGAAACGGAGTGATACTACCAATTGGGAACGGAACACCGTTCTCTGTTAGTGCCGGTGGAAAAAGGGGTTTGTGAATACGTGGCCACCAATGGAATTGAAGTAGAACTGCTCTATTGCCTGCAATAATTTATGGTTCCATACGTTGAAAACTATTTATTTAGTTAAGAGCCATTTTACATTTTTGCGCGAATATCTAAGATTTTAGTCGCCTTATTTACCTCTCATCTCATCATTATAAACACTCTGGGATTGACGAACACATGTAAAAAATAGATCAATCTTTTGTTTTGTTACTTTTAGTAGCACATTTACAAAAACTTATTTTCATCCCATCTATTCGAAAAAGACGACTTGGTTCGCCTTTAAGTGCACCCAAAGGTGGTGTTTTCTATAAGAAACTTTTAGCGGGCAGTAATGAGTTTTTAATCCTCTTTATAAGTGCGCCGCAATTATCTTTGCCGCGCACTTTTTGAATTTGGAACATCTTGTGTTCAGCGCCCAAGAAATCGAACGCAAATATTGTTTGAATAAAGACTGGCTGGTGCGACGGCCCATAGTAGCGCCGCGCGCCGGCTGAATACAAAAAAAAAGAAATAAAATTAAAAACGCGCGAACTATAGCCCGCGTTTTCGTCAATTTTCACGGATTGATAGAAATTCATGATTTTGTTTTGAAAAATGAGTTCTTCAAGTGACAGTGAAAGTATAGAATTAACTCCTGATAGTATTAGAACTGACGCAAGAAATGTGATGGATCATAATCTACTACCTGCAAAATCCCAGGAGAAATATATGAAAGCTTATGGTAATTTTATTGAATGGAGAAATTCAAGAGGCGCCAAGAATTTTTCAGAATCTGTGTTTTTGGCCTACTTCCAGTACTTAGCCAAAACTAAACAACCTTCACACTTTGGAGTACCTACTCAATGCTAAAATCAACAGTCAGTTCTAATAACGACGTAAAACTGGACACATATTCGAAATTAATAGCGTATCTGAAGAGGATGTCTGATGGATTTAAACCTAAAAAATCCAAAGTGTTCTCAGTCAAAAACGTGGAGACTTTCCTTAATGAGGCACCCGACAACATCTTTCTTGCCGTAAAAGTAAGTAACTATGTATGTATATATGGTGGATTAGTAAAGTATAACCAGTGTTTTAAAATGCGCATTTTATTGTAACCTGTACTTCGATAGATAGGTACTTGTCTTATTCACATTCGGTTTTGTTACAGGTGGCTTTAATTTTCGGAGTACATGGAGCTTGTCGTGGCAATGAACTTTTAAAAATAACTGTTGATGATGTCGAAAATCACTCGGATAATTTACTGTTAGTAAAGCTGACAGACACAAAAACAAAAACTGACCGATCCTTCGTAATCCGAGGAGAATACAAAACTATTGTACAGAAATACCTGGACCTGCGTCCTGCTGATATAAAGACCAATCGGTTTTTCATCCGTTATCAAAATGGCAAGTGCTTCAAACAAGTTATGGGAAAAAATAAAATTTCTTACATGCCACAACAAATCGCTACTTATTTGAAGTTACCAGATATCAAGCTATATACAGGACATTGTTTTCGTCGCACTTCTGCTACCCTGTTGGCAGATTCTGGAGCGGACTTAACTGTTCTCAAGCGACATGGAGGATGGAAGTCGAGTGCTGTAGCAGAGGGATATATAGAAGATTCCGCATGAACGCATCGTGGAAAACATTAAATTGCAACCTTCAGTTAATCCATCCATGCCACTGTCGCCGCGCCCATCTACATCCAAACAAAGAGATTCACCGTCACATTTTCCTCAAAATGAGCCAGATTCTGACATTATTTCAAACACGCAGAATAAAATTAAATCTACAACAATCTCTATTCCTAATAAAACTGTAACAATTAATTTTCAAAATTGTGAAAATGTCTCAAATGTAAATATAAGTTTTTAGATGTTTTATTATTAGATACTACTTAATTTCAATTTAGTTGTTACTCTGTTTCATTAAATATTAATATTACAATAAAATATGAGGCGCCTTTTATTTTCTCATAGTGGGTGATGAAAAGTAGAGTGTATCACTCGGGCGCAAAATATATTTTTGGCTCGGGCGACGTACTTTGAATCCCTCGCTACGTTCAGGATTCTACTAAAGAATCCCTCGCTACGCTCGGGATTCTACTCTAGAATCCCTCACTTCGCTCTGGATTCAAAAAAGCGCCCTCGCCGTATAAATATTATTTTGCTCCCTTATGATACAATCTACTATTGTTTACTTCGTAGTAATTAATCTCCCACAACTAGTTTTCTTAAAAATCAGCGCAGGGTCAATTTCAGACTCCTATTTCTATCATTAATATGTAGAAATTTGAGTAAAAAAAATACACAAAACATCAGACATATAATTTAATAGTTACATTTAGTACAAGAATATTGATTTTTAATAAGCTTAATTAGTAAAAAAATATAAGTCTTATGGCAATTTTAACGATTTATTCGCAATTTTATCGCGTTTTATTGGTTTGAATAATGCATAATTACATTAAAAAATTCATGTCAATATAAAGTATGCTCTATAACAAATCGAATTCTCAAGTTTTATTTAAATCCGTTTATTTAATTAGACATAATATCGTTTTTGAAATCACTCTAAATTAGAATAAATTACGATGCACAAGCGGGCAGCGTTTAGTACGGCGCAAGCGCCCAACGAGGCAGGACCTGTGCAATTTTTTCCCGCGTCTCAGTTTTCGGGTACTCGTATCGTGAACGCAAAAATATGGGTGCGTCTCATAACGTATAAACTCATTTGGTCTAATTTCATTTTATTATCGTTCATAAGATATAATCAACGTGAGATATGCCAACTGTTGATATAATTTCTTTACATATAACATTTATATATTCTAAAACTTAATTAGTATAACGTTGTTTGATATAACGTTTATGTAATCGAAAATCATTTGGTCTAACGTTTAATATGTATATTGTTTATTTAATCGAAAATCATTAGGTCTAACGTTTAATATATATAAAAAACGTCATTATGGTTAACACCCCGACTCAGAGTACCCTGACTGGGATAGGTTAGGTTAGAAGGCTAAGGCGGGAGCGAAGCGGAGCGGAGCTCCCGCCTTAGCCTTCGTGGTTATTTTTTTTTAAAACCACCCAGAAATAGGAGCCCCGCCAAGGGGGGCTCCGTCGACCTATCTTAGCGCATTTCATCGTATTAGACCAAATAAATTTTATACTCCGTGACATTTTAATCGTCTTACAACGGCAGCCCACTTCATGTAACCAATGACTACTACACATCCATAAGAAAAAATGAACATTTGAATAACTAAAAAATAAAAATATTATTCATTATGATGACGCAGGACGTAGTTTTAAATTGATATTTTCTCATGGAAAATGGAGATAGAATAATCTAGTCGACTCGTGCGCTGGGTAGGTATGTTCTCTACCGTCTGATACGTACCTAAACATTATTAACATGATGTTTCATAATTCTAATGCTTTATTTATTTTCTTAGTACTATTATCTTAATTAATGGTAACATTTTTTTAATCACGCCTAGAGGTATATTATGTCGGATCAATTGAGTGGACAACCTTTGTAAGACGACTAAAATGTCACGGTGTATATTTTGAGTGGTATGTCAAATGATTTTATATTTAATGTATGTTATGTCAAACGATGTTATATTTAATGTATGTTATGCTTATAAAAATTAGTTATTTTAAAATTATAACAGTCGTTCATTATATTAACTAATCGGTATATTAAATAAAATTATAGGTTCCGTTGTTATATGTTGTAAATATTAGAGATTTTGTTGTTATATCATCTATTACTTACCCCAAAAATATACTACGACTACAACATTTTGCTACTCTTCGCATTTTATTTTTTGTATAAGATAAGAGTTTCGTTTATTATCAATGAAAGCATTATTTTAATAAATTGTAGAAAAATGTTGACTAAAATAATTTATTTAAACTAAATCTGACTAATTTAATCGCGATTAGAAAGGTGTGGAATACAACTAGTGGTCATGAACAAAAATTCACACCAACGCCTCGCCTCACGTCCTAAAACAGTACTGTATTTTTTTTTCTTTTGCTTATATCTCGAAAATGGCGTGTCCTATCGTAAAAATAATTACATTTTCACTCCCTTTAAAAAACCCCACACATATAAATCTCAACACGTGAGTAATATTTTTTTTATAGAATTCAAACAAACAATGAAAAATCTAAATATATAAAAGGCAAACCTGACTGACTCATCTATCAACGCACAGCCGAAACTACTAAACGGATTTCGCTGAAATTTGGCATACAGCTAGTTGTAATAACGTAGGCATCTGCTAAGAAAGGATTTTTGAAAATTCGCCCCCTAAGGGGGTGAAAAAGGGATTAAAATTTTGTATGGAAGTTCGTCATTTTTAGAGCTACAAGCCTGAAACTTTGTTTTTAGGTTAACAAATAGAAATAAACAATTTTGTGTCCTAGGGTTTTTGAAAACTCAACCCCTAAGGGGGTGAAAAAGGGGGTTGAAAGTTTGTATGGGGAAACAAGATCAGTTAAACTATTTTATTCGAAACTTCCTATCAATAAATGAGTGAACACGTGTGTCAGACTCTTTCAGAATTCAACCCCTAAAAGGTAGAAAAGGGGTGACAAATTCTGAAAATCAACATGGGTATCGTTTTTATGATTTATTTGGTCGCTGATTACGAAAACAACAACTATTTCAAGAAGATTTATACAAAAAATTGCACAAAATTACTCCTGAACAAAAATAATATAATTTAAAAATTAAAAAACAATGAAAATAAACAACCAAACCAATTTGTTTTTTCAAATTAATTATATGGCAAAACCAAAAGAAATACTAAGGTGAGAAATACTAACCTATTTTGTATTGATCCTGAATGATCTTCCCTTTAAATTCAAACGAATACAGTTTCCCCTCAAAGTGCTTTGCAATGACCAGAATAATGGGCAGACATTAAAATTTGTGGGTATAGACTTGAGAGAAAACTGTTTTTCACACGGGCAATTCTATGTGGCTTGCTCTCGCGTAAGCTCGCCCAGTAGTCTGATAATTTTGGCATACAGTAATAGATTAGCAAAAAATGTGGTTTATAAAGAAGTTTTGTAGTTTACTAGCTTTTGGCCGTGACTTCGTCCGTGCGATTCTACTTCCTTTCTTAGCGCTCGCTTACGCTACGTTACGCTACGAAGTCGCTGGCAAAAGCTAGTTCCATATAAAACACGCCCAGGCTCCCTTGCGCGCGCCGTCGTCTCTCAACAAGTTCATTGCGTAACGCACACAAGTACCAAGTTGCGAAGCCAAAAGAAAAAAAATACCACGTTGAATCGCGATTGTCAAATTCGATTTTAGTCGTGTCAAAATATTTTTTACATTTACAGATTATTTCTTGCAGAATAGCGTAAAGCTGAAAGTAAGGAATTTTAGAGATAGTTTAGTTCGGTGTACAACAGAATCGGCACCAATATGTAATTGTTTGAATTTTTTATTTTTATTGTATACTTTACATAACATATATTTGTAATTTTTTATTAGTCTAGAAATCTTTATTACACTGACTAAATAAAAGTAAGTATTTTCATAAATCTCTAAATACCGCATTATAATTCTAACGGCTCAAGATTGTTTAGACCGGCTCGACACTCGCGTTACACTGTTTGTATTGTGCATGTGTGGATAGCTACGCACACATACATAAGATTGCCGTCTTTTACCTAAACTCAAGCATTCTAATTTTGTGAGAGGCCTCTTAAGTGAAGTTTTTAGCGACGTGAAATTTCTGAAGAATATTACCAGGAGCTTTGTTTCTTTCACAAATCGTTGTTTTTATATATTATAAGTCTTGCACAAAAACCATCAAATAAGGTATGGCCAAGAAAATAAACAGAAAGAAAAAGAATTGTTTTTACATGGCAAGCAATTTCATTACGTATACTTTAAGAGCTAGCAGTATAAACAAAACCATGATTGACTTCACCTTTAAGCATGTACCAATCACACGCAGTGCCTGTAAATATTACTTTTAATTCCCATTTTATTTTGCCGACCGTACAAAACCATCAATAAGTCAAATGAAGCGGTAATCTTGTGCGGTTAACTGCTCATTGTGTTGCCGAATGATTTATTTTACGACCGTACTTTCACTGCGTCCGCAATCGGTTGTTTTGCTGACCGTACCTAGTACTCGTTGTTTATGATTTTGAAATTGCTAGTTTCAGGAATTTGCTGGCGGTACTTGGCTATGTATGGAACGATGAGGAGTTGCATCACTTAGGTTACAGCCGTTTCGCACGTGAGATCGTGTTCCTGGGACGATTTATTGAATATGATTGCAGCAGAACTTATAGCTTTATCGGTAAGTATGCATCAGGAGTGATAAACATTATTTCCTTATGTATTTATTTCATTATTTATATACACACAGTGAAATTCATAGTGATATGGCATAATTATACAATTGAATACTATACTGCTTATTTCTTACAGCAGACCTGCGAAAGAATAAATGAAAAATAAATGTACACAATACATAGTGTGGTAGAACAAGAAGAAAAAATATGAATATGAGGCTCAAACTAAACTATACTTACACATACATATATTACCTACACATTTCTGTGACAGGTCGCGATTAGGATTCAAAATATAGACAGAAGCTAAAGAAGAACAAATTCAAGGATAAGTAAAACAACCTCGATATGAAGCTATTCATTACATTGTATTTAGGATTACATTCAGTGTATGATGTTGTCATAAAAAGAAAATCAACCAACTCCTGAATTACTGGTAATCCAAAGTCACCTCTAAATGGTGTTTTTAAAAGAGAAATTGATGATTTTATTGGCCAATTAATCTGGACGTCAAAAGACAACCAAACAAGACTTAAACAAGCCGTTAGTCTACTAAAGCCTGCAGCCAAAACTGTTAAACAGATACGCCATACATCACTCATGATATCTCAATAAAATCATCAGAATTAATGGAAAAAATTTAATATCCAGTAACCGCGCGTAATTCATAATTTAATATTTCATTGCCGTCCGCCGGCAACCGGCAATTATCGGCAATACATCGTTCGGCAACCAGCAACCAAACAATAACGGGTTGGGTCAATTAACTTCGGGTCGTATCGGTTTATGAACGGGGCAATGTTTATGGGGCAAAGATGGGGAATTATAGGTACTTGGATATGATCAGGGGTAATTGTTGTATTTATAAGGTTTTTTGTCTTTCAGACTAGCATTTGAGATCTACAATATGGGATTATAGACGCCTGGAACCCTTAGAGAATTGCAGGAGTCCGATTCCTCTAGCCGGAACACAACGAAGCTGCTTAGCGGCAGAAACAGGTGGTAGGATTCACAACACAAAATAATTATGGTATTCATATTACATTGTCTGATGCAATGATGGTATGATCCTCGAATACCATAAATAGCTTAATAGGAGTATGAAGAATAGGGTTTAAAGCTCACACATCCTCAATAATAAAGAGAGAATACTTCGAGCAGACGGGTGCTATGTCTGGTAGGCAACTGCCCGAAGACTGATGTCGGGACGTTTGATGCTAGATTGATAGAAAATTGATGGTATGTGCTTAATAACGTCTGTTAGCGTGATGCAGGATCTTGCATGACGCTGACGTCACGTTATCACGTATAAATGCGTGTGTTACGTAGTTTACATGTGTCAGCCTAGATGCCACCGGGCGGCGAGCAATGGGTAGCTCGCTGCCCGGTAAGGACCAGGCTCGGGTCGATGGCGCGTAGTGTTCCACGCGCGCCTCAAAGAGATGTCAGCAGCAGTGTAGGGGTCTACTAAGACCGATGCCTGCCGGGGTCGCGTGATTGTTCGAAAGAGATACCGTGACCCTGGCACATGGGCAACTGATGGAACACGGGTGGGTTTTAGTCAGTAAAAGTCTGACACGCCCTCCCGCTCCGCCCAGAGTGGGAGAAGGCATTTGATGATTTCCCATCCAGAAAAAAAAAGCCTAGATGCCACCACTAATTTAATAAAAAAACTCAAATTCAAATTATGTGAAGAATCCCAACAAAAATTCAGTTTGGGTATCCCTTCGTTTGTTATTTTTTTGGCAATGTAAACACAAATTACTTCCCAGAATTAATAAAATACGCCACAATGCAAAATCTAATATATAAAATTCTCGTGTCACAGTTTTCGTTGCCATACTCCTCCGAAACGGCTTGACCGATTTTGATGAAATTTTTTGTGCTTATCCGGTATCTATGAGAATCGGCCAACATCTATTTTTCATCCCCCTAAATGTTAGGGGTAGTCCACCCCTAAATTTTTTATTTTATTTTTTAGACAAAATTTTTAATTTCTATTTTTTTATGATACAACATACAAAAATACATACAATCCTTAATTTTCAACCTTCTACGATCAACCCTTATTTTTTAATAGCCATTTTAGTAATTTAATCATTTTTCCTCTCCGGTCGAAAACTGATCAATCGTCATTTAATTAGTTATCCCCGCCTAGGAAATTATTTATATGGCAAAACAACGTTTGCCGGGTCAGCTAGTATAGTTATAAAATACAAACATTTAACGACACAATATCATAACCTGACCAGTTTATAACCACGAGAATATAACTGAAAATCGATAAAACAGCGAATCGAAACTCAAAAGGATATCTCGATACTTCGGAACGATAAAAAGTAATGTTTGGCGCAAATCGAGAAACAATAGTGAGTCTGTAAACTGCATTTCAGAAATCTCACTGGGAAATCAACTCTATTTATCAGGATTAGAGTAAAAATTTGCGTAGACATGTGAATTCAATAAAGTTTTCCGTGGGCAGTCATAGCCCACGCGGTATCGGATTTATTGTCGGTTTATAAGAATAGTACTGATGACCGAACTCACATAAAACATATGGATTTGGTCTCAGTTTTTGCAACTATGTGCCATAATGTAAAGGATCAAGAATAAAGCTAGAAAAAAATTGTGAATAAGTAGGGCTGAGCCTGAAAACCGAAAACTACAGTAAAGAAAATGGATTTTAATTTAGCATGACCCAAAAAAGTTATAATTTAAAAAACCTGTAAATGTAAAGCCCGACTACTGAACTCACGCTTTACGAAATATGAAACAAAAAAAGGGGAAGTTTGCCATAACCCATAATCGCCACGCTTGGCAGCCGGGTGGCAATCGCAGTATGTTGGTAAAATGCATAGAGAACGCTGCTGCCCATTCTCTAGTACGTCCCTTAGTCGCGTTTTACGACAACCATGGAAAGAAATGGAATAGTGCTGTTCTTTACATCTGACAACACACGGAACAGTCATGTGACGTCAAATCTATACTTCTATACTTAATATTATAAAGCTGAAGAGTTTGTTTGTTTGATTGAACGCGCTAGTCTCAGAAAATACTGGTCCGAATTGAAAAAATATTTTTGTGTTGGGTAGCCTATTTAACGAGGAAGGCTATAGGCTATAATTATAACATCACGCTATAACTAAGAGGAGCGGAACAGTAATAAAAAATGTTGCAAAACGGGGGAAATCGCACGGGTAGGCGATTCGACGCGACGGGAAGGGTCGGGGGAACAATAAATTTTACGCGGACGAAGTCGCGGGCAGAAGCTAGTAACCTATAACCAGCGGACGGTTAGAGAGGCTTCCAATGATACCTCATTCGTTAAATTAGGATAAAAATTTAGAAATTGTGACGGAACAGATGAACATACAGATACAAACTGGTCAAAATCATAGCCCTAATTTTTGCTCTGTCGTAATAGGGTAAATAGAACCTAATAACAAATATTAGCTTTTTTTAAAAATAATATGACAAATATAACGAGAGGCGTCGTGGGACTCCCGGTTAGAAAAAGTTCCCTTTACTGTTTATTTTGAAAAATTATCTAACGAACCTTTATAGTGACCCAATAAAAAACACATATAGCAAAAGCTGTACATTTCACGTCTGCACTACTCCACGACAATTGAAGAAGTCGTGCAGTATTTGAAAGTGAAGACCAACTGGACGGTCGAAAGGTGGAATCGCGCCACAACATCAACTTTAAGTCGTTCGTGGTACGAGTTCCAACCGATCATCTACAGGCCTGCTTAAGAGAGGACTTTTGGCCGAAAGGTGTCGTATATCGACGTTTCCGAGGACGGTTACGCGACACCACGCAGCGGAACACAACGCCGTCATCATTACGTGTTTAGTGACAGTTTTAGTTTAGTTTAGTTTTATAGAATATGTATTAGTTTATAGTTATTGTTTTTATATTATTTATGTATTGTGTTTATACGACAAAGGACTTCGTTCCGAAACATAAAGAGGCTGTCCTACAGTCCTAAAATCACGGCCTCAATAAAATAATATATATTCTCACACTTTGACAGGCCTGTTGGTCTAGTGGTTAGTGACCCTGACTGCTATGCCGGAGGTCGTGGGTTCGATTCCCACCCAGGACAAATGTTTGTGTGATGAGCACGATCATTTGTTCTGTGTCTGGGTGTAATTTATCTATAATATGTATGTATTTAGAAATATATAAGTATGTTTATCAGTTGTCTAGTATCCATAACACAAGCTCTGCTTAGCTTGGGACTAGATAGCATTGTGTGATAGTTGTGGAATATTATTATATATTATTATTATATTACTTGAGGAAGTAATCTGTTGCAAAAAACTATTAATTTGTCAACACAGAGCATTGACATGGATTTAGATTACATAAATCGTGTGAGTTCCGCCATATTGACACAACCGTCCCTTACATAAACCTTGCAACTACGACTAAGCCACGGGAATGTCTCGATCGTCGTAAACCGATTATATAGTGATTATAAGTGTGCAGGTGCTCGGTTGATTGATTGATTAATATTAATCGGTAATAATCGGTGATTGCATTAAATTTGTTTAGCTCCAACTTGTTTTATGTTCTAGTTTTAGAGTTATGGGCGTAGTTTATTATTCTGTCCACGTTCATTATCTTCTGAAGTTAATCTAGTCGGTTGATTTAATTTGCAAAGAGATAGATGGACTTGACAAGCCCTACTTTTCAGTGCATATCTGTGTTTTCCAATCTTGTTACTTTATCAAACAGTGGTCGTATTTATATGCAGCTTTATTTGTATGAAACGTTTTTGATTTGTGTAGTTGTTCTTGCTGAACCCAAAATATACACAATTTTGTTTAAACTGTATAAAAGATATTCAATACAAGATTTTTTTTTGTGGGTGGGAAATCTTCAAACGACGTGTTCCGCTCTGGGTGGAACGGAAGGGCGTGTCAGACTTTTACTGACTAAAACCCACCCGTGTTCCTTCAGTTGCCCATATGCCAGGGCCACGATACCTCTTTCGAACGAATCTCGCGACCCTGGCAGATTAAAGAGTTATTTGGTAAACTGCACATAACTGTAGGTAATTAAGTATGTTAACACATAAGCTGCCCTATTGAATAATAACAATGTATTTTCCTTCACACCTGTGAAGTAAAACGTGGTGATATCAGCTGCTATTCCTATGGCTTTATTAAAATAAAATGGTTTTCTTGAGAATAGCAATTGATTGTTCCACCTGTTTCATTGATCGATAAGTTCTATGCACAACATTGTTGCACATTACCTTTATACGCACAACAATGTAGCACGTTATTTATTATTGTCTATGCAAATTGATAGTATTAAAATACTATGAGAATAAAGTGGATTCCAGTCACTACGAACCACGTGCCGAGTGGTCGTGTGTCGTCGTCGATGGTGTATTTCGTATCTGTTAAGCGAAATGCGCTTAACAGATCATCATCAAGTGAACTCATCATCATTTCAACCAAAAGATGTCCACTGCTGGACAAAGGCCTTCTCAAGCACCACCACTTTGACAGGTTCTATACTTCTCGCAACCCAGTGCATGCTTGCGGCCTTCACCAAGACAAAAAGCCTTGATCGCGTCTGTAGCCAAGGGTGGGTGGCTCGCCGGGCACAAGGGGTCGCTTTTCTTGGTGCCTGTAATTATCTGGTGGGGTTTGCCAAAATCGCCACGCTTGGCAAGCGGGTTGGCGATCGCAGAATGTTAGTAAAATGCATAAGGAACGCTATCACCCATTCTCTAGTTAGACTCTTTTGTTTTTTTTTTCTGTGTGGGATATCTTCAAATGACGTCTCCCGCTCTGGGCTGAGCGAGAGGGCTTGTCAGACTTTTACTGACTAAAACCCACCCGCGTTCTTTCAGTTTCCCGTATGACAGGGCCACGGTATCTCTTTCGAACAAATCTCGCGACCCTGGCAGGCATCAGTCCTAGCGGACCCCTTCAGTACTGCTGACATCTCTTTGAGGCGCAAGTGGAACACAACGCGCTGTCACACAGTGGGGCCAAATTACTTAGAAATGAATTCAAAAGAGAATGTCGGAGCCTAATAAAAAAAAAAAACCCTATTAATGACATAAACTTAAATGCTCAAAACAATTTTCTCATGTAAAATCTCTGAAACTATGGCCCCTGAAATAAGGCTCATAATTCTTACAACTATTTTCCTACGTTTGTCAGTAACTTTCGACGTAATTAGAAGCTTTCTACACCAACAATAACCAAACCTAAGCTCAAAATGCTTTATAATTCTTTGTTATACTGTATTTAACCATTTAACTTTCGAAATAATACTTTTGTCACCATGGTTAAATGCTTTTGCATGCAACAAAACTATGTAAATCCTGCTGTGAGTGTCTGAACAACTTAGCTCTGAAAACTAACCTCAAAAATTTTGGAATAGTTGGTATCATGTGTTCTCCAAATTTTAAAACCGAGTAAGTAACTGATAAGAGTATTTTAGAAAGTATATTTTAAAAACCCACGTAAGATTTGTTACGGCATTTAGTAGAGTTTTAGATCTTTCATCAGGTGTCATATAAAACATTTGAGATTAGCTGTAGATGATATTAAATGCTTTTTAGATTCTTAAGCTCACATGAGGTGCTAATAAGTTTCAAAAGACCATGTTGAGAGAATAAAAAATTCGAAAAAAAAAAAACAGAAAGAACGGACATCTCAGAATAGATGCGCATTTTTTAGGTTAGATTAAGTAACCATGAGCAAAACAATTAACGTTTAGCGGTTATAAGGTTTTAAGAACTACAGTACATGGACGTGAGAAATAAACAGTTTTTCGAGGTGCTGTGCAATTAGAAAAAAACTTGAGGTTAAGTCTCACTACTACTAGATTTTCCAACTTACTCGGCTAAGTAATAGATATAAGAGGAAGATACCCATTCACTATGAGATCTAGAAACAGTTTAAATCTGGTTATAAAATTTGGAGAACACATGGTACCAACTATTCCAAAATTTTTGAGGTTAATTTTAAGAGCTAAGTTGTTCAGACACTTACAGCAGGATTTACAAAGTTCTGTTGCACGCATTTGGTTTAACCATGATGACAACAGTTTATTTCGAAAGTTAAATGGTTAAATACCGTATATCAAAGAATAGTATGACCACAATTTCGTATCAACACTTCATGATTAACTCATCAGTATGGCGTTAACTTCAAAACCACAGAACGTGACAAGAAACTAACCGATTCACCGTCAATAGAATCGATAGCGTTATCGATAACACTGAACAGACATTATGCGATGTAAATCATCGGTTGTTAATCGGTAAGATCAAGATGTTAATCGTTGTCATAAGACGTCTGACTGTTGGCTGTATATTTTATGTGAAAAGTGACGTTAGCGTAAGGCTATTGAATGCTTAGTGTTTCTGGATTTACCCCGTTACTGTTAGATTTATGACACCGCAACTCTGAATACTGGAAAGCAGGCTTATGTCTTCATCAAGGCCACATAGTACATACAACATATGGAATGCAATAAAGAATTGAGTATTGAGTATTGAGTACCTAATTTGCGATGATGATCACGAAGACTTGCTATTTGTGGGTGAAGCATTGTGTAAACAAGCAAGAGCTTCTAAAATAAATCTCAAAATCAATTGGGTACACTGTTACTATTAAAATCAGAACGTTTTAAAATATGTAGTATAAAGTATTCACTCTCCTCATAATCAACTTACAAGCTGTTTTCTTCTTATAAATTCAATTCATTCATATTTATAACAATCCATAATGTACACATGCACATGGTAAGTTTTATTAAATAGGAACATTTACTACTGCCCGCCAATGCCCGAAATAAAAACAATTATAGAATTGCGTCCATTTCGGACGTTGTTGAGCACAGCAACATTTTTAATAAGTAGGAAGAGCGCTTTTATAATATTATCCTTATTACTAATCATTGTAATTAGTATGTTTCTGCATGTACTTTATTTTAAAGTAACTAACGTTACTTGCTCTAGTCGCCTATTGAATAGGTACTCCATAGAAAATTTATAAAAATTGATGGCGTCACTTGGGTCACATAAATTTAGTTCTGGCGCCACATAATTATTGCCCACAACTCTGCCATCAACAAAATATTTCTAAAAAAGCTATAAAATGCGCAAACCCGCCTCCATCACAATATATTATAGTGAATACGTTTATGAATATTAGCAAGCCTGAACACGACTTATGAATTTTAAAATAATATCGATCGTAATTACTGCCTACGTTAACAGGCGGTTATAACGCAATAAATTGTACCTAGACTTGTTAATAACTATGTTTTTTGTATTGCCATTAACTCGGCTTGTTGAAAAGGAAGGAAACTTTGAATTAATTTGTTTGTAGTTATTGCTGCTTTATAAGTGGTAGATGACGCACTTGCTGCATTAACAGCTGTTGTTGCTGACCACTATTATGAAATTAAAAGTTTTTCATCATCTTGGAATGACATTTTCTGTGGCACTTTCATTTTTTTTTTTTTTAAGAAATCGGGAAATTTATGTTCGAGCTATTTGGAGTTGAAACTCCAGGGCCCTAGTGTCTACTTGGTTTTTTGAGACATTGCCAACCGGTTGGTTGACTCTTAAGTCGACCAGAAGGTAAGCCTTTTTTTTCCCTCTTGACAACGATGTGGATGAATTTTTAATGCCCTGTGATTGATTCATTGCTCTTTGATATACTTGAACATTATTTTAGCATTAGCTTTAAAATTATGTAAATATTTTAAGATAGGTAATTATGTTCTAAGGAAAATTAATAGAAAACCAAGTAAGCCCCCAAATGATCACAGAAGTTTGTTAGACCTCGGAGTAACAATTTTATCGATGGGTTAGAATGTTGATCACTACAACAGAAATCTGTTAGTAAAAGTGAATGAAAAGTGAATCTGTTAGTAAAATTTGACTGGCCTGTTAGTCTAGTGCTTAGTGACCCTGACTGCTAAGACTGAGGTCGTGGGTTCGATTCCCACCCAGGACAAATGTTTGTGTGATGAGCACAATCATTTGTTCTGTGTCTGGGTGTAATTTATTTATAATATGTATGTATTTAGAAATATATAAGTATGTTTATCAGTTGTCTGGTTACCATAGTACAGGCTCTGCCTAGTTTGGGATCAGACAACGATGTGTTGGTTGTCCAAAGATTTATTTATTTTATTATTTATTAATGAAAATTAAAAACCAATGACAGTATTCAGAACGCATTTTTGTGATACTCGATATACAAAATGTACAAAAAAAAAAACAATATGTTTTATTACAATATTGAAATACCTATTAAACATGATAAAATAATATAACAGATTAAAAACAAAAGCCATCATTACAACCCAATATCACCGTAGCTAATCAGCAATTAATCTTAATTTTCCTTATCCATCTGTATACAACGCTGTATAAATAAATATTCGGAGCTATAAATCTCGGCAGCCATACGTTAGCACATCTCAATCGTATATCTCAGGTACAATTAAATTTCAATGCGCTGGAGGCTGAATGCCCAACGCATGTTAAGGTAGTGTTGCTAGGGTTGGGAAACTTGAGGAATGGGAAATATTGTATACCTAAATGGAATTGAGTTAGGAAGTGTTTGGATGAAGGTAAAGAGATTGTTGAAGATCAATTAGGAAGGTTAAATCATACTATGCAACTGTGACAGGACAAAATGATGACTAGCTACACATAATTATATATCTAACAACTATATCGACTAAAAATCATTGATGCAAAATTTATTTGGAGCTCTTTTGCCAATACCACACAATGTGTCAGCAAAGCATAAATATTCCTTATCTCTCAAATTTGAGAGATAAGGAATAAGATGGTTTGCTGTTGAAGACTACTCCTAACCTACTTGGGAACTATTCAGTAATTCCTCATCATGTTTCTTGTCGTGATAGGAGGGTTGTTGTTACTTTGTACTGGCAACATCCAAGCAGACAGTTCCTCAAATGTATCCATTATTGAATGTCAAGTCGTGAATGAAACCCAATATGGTTGACATCCAATAAACCGTACGTAGTACTAGCCGTACCATTTATATGAAACCGAAGGGGTTGTTACCAATATACAGGACCGCTTGTAAACATTTAAAGCCGGTGTCTAGACATAAATGTTTGCACTTCGATGGAGTTGAATAAAAGCTCGCGGTCTCTGAAATGTAAACATATTTTAGGAACGTGCTGTAAACGTTGTTGGAATTCAGCCCTAACAATTACCAGACTCTTTGTAGATTGCGGAACATAGACCTCCTACATTGAAAATCTATCTTCCGAAAGAAAATAATTGCTCTAAGAAAGCTGTCATTTTTCAGATGATACTAACTATAGTTGTTGATGTCAATAAGTTAACTACTGTTAAATTAAATAAAACAAAAGCAAAACCTTCTCATTTGTTTTCCTTGAGATGAGAAGAAGATACTAGCTTTCTGCTACGACCAAGAGATGACCATAAATCCAAAGCCCTTCATAAAACAAATAACCCCGACACTGCATTGGAACTAGCAACCCCGCTATCAGTCCACCCATATTGAGATCTAAAGGCGTAACTGAATGTAAATTTACGTGGCGGCGTGGCATAAATAATGTGTGGAGCCATTAAATATGATAATCTTGTTGCTGCATCGGCGGATGAATGGTCTTTGTTCGGCCCAGGGTGAACAGATCCCGATAGCATTGTACGGGTTGAGATTCGCTCGTAAATACTACCGTTCAATACTTTGTGTGTTTGTTTGTTCGGTGATTAGCGTGAGGATTTGGGATTGTTGAATCAAGTTGAAATTAATTCTATGAATGTATCGTTAGGTTTCGCTTTAGCAGAATGTGATATTGGTCGTTAATATCTTACGGTTAAGGATTCTGGCAGCTCATAATACCATGTTAGTAGTAATATTGGCGCTTCCGATATTCTTACCTTCACTGAAATCGATTTCACTATTCCTTTGTTACTTTCATAAGTTTTGCTAGTAAGTAAATAAGTTTTTTTTATAAAAAAGGAAATCAAAGAAAAAATCAAGCAATTTCCTTGAGCCTGAGTGATTACTATGATATCACAGCAACTCATTTGACTATACTTATGGTTACTAATATAATCGTCTGGATATTTATTGTAGAAGCATGCACTCAATCAACTCGTATTAAGAAAATTATAAGAAATAACCAACATTCAAAAACCATTTTCTGAATTACTGAAAGTGATCAGTGTATCAATGTACTGCAAAATAATCAGTCATTCAGTGAATGATAAAATTCAACGACCAAATATACATTCAGTATTTTCAAAAGTGTTCTTCAAATTGAAATCGACATCGAGACCCAATAGTAGCGGCTACACTATCACGTTATAATTTATCGCCAAAGGAAGACGTAAATCATACGCCGGATCACGCCCTCGTAAATCCAATAATATTATCCTGTGCCGTTTGGGGGTCGGCGATAATGTTCTCGTGGTTTATGACCAGATATGGCCAATGGTGACGTGTTAATGGGAGGTTTTGATGCGACCTTATCTGGTGTACTGATTTTTGATGGTGATGAAAGTGGCATGAGCAACACTGAGACTGAAGTAGGCGAAGACTAAATCATACGGCTAAACAAATTTGTGTTAAAAATAAGTTTCTGTCAAAAATAAATTAAGATTTACTCGATTTGCGGTAGCGACGTAACATATTTCATCATTTTAGGCAACTAACTTATTTCAGGAATTTCTCAAGTTGACTATCATTAACATTATCACAAATTTCCTTCCATTTCTTAGTTATAATTTTGTTTCAAAATGTAAATTCATATCATATGGTGTAAACAGTAAAACATTCCCTTTTAAATTCAAAGCATGTCGTCTTACATGGCATGAGTCTCCATGTAAGTCAGGATTCGCTGGCTCCACAATAAAATATCAAGAGGTAGTTTCTGACTCGACAAACAGTGTATAACATTTTAAAGCTTGTAGAGACCTCAAGTTATCACACAATAAGTAATAAGGAAAAGATTAAACTCAATCGATACGAACCTAAAATATTTCTGAGCAAACGATAGCATACTCTTCCACCATAGTAACATAAACATCAACACAGACCAATTTAAATTTACACCTTCGTGTAGGCACTATCTGCAGACAATCCAACTATCTTCGATACGAAAAACATACGCATCTTCCTCCTATTGTTACCTCTAACCAAAGTATTACGTAGGAGGCACAACAACCCCCAACACAGAAGAACACTGAGCCACACAGTGTCACAAGCTCCATAGTCAAAGTTGAGGCTAAGGTGAGTAGTGCCATCAAAATGGAAAACAAGTCCAGGAGATAAAATGACGGTATCAAGCGGACCTATTGAGGCTTCAATAGGTATGGAAATAGGCCATCAGTGGTGCACATGCAGTATCGGTTATATGCTATTCCCTATCTGTAATAGCCACTTAAGTGCGAGCCGTGAAGATATCGTATCTGTATGTCTCTATTGCTGGAATGGGTACATTCAGTGTATTTTATATACGTGAGGAAGTTTTTCAATGGAGTTGTGTCGAGTTTTATTTGTTGATGGACCTTTGTGAAGCTGATAGTTTTAAGTTATGGAGACGAGAACTGGTTGGGAGGTAACCTGCTGGCGAATGCTTTGAGCGTTTTGTTTTCTTGATGGGATAAGCACGTTGGTCGGAATTCTCGATCAAGTAAATTCTACTACTTTTAGAATTGGTGGTGCCTATTTATATGAATGAATTATTTTGAATGTTTGTTGTTGTTCTGGATTCAATTTGATCTAAACATTTAGAAGTTTTCAAAAACAACACTCTTAGAACTTTCAAAATTGTTCAATTACACCCGGAACTACCGAGCTTCAAGTGCACTCTCAACATTACTTATTGTGTCGTAACACGACAATAATTCCTTCCGCAATTCTCAACATTAAAAAACCTTCTCCAGCACAATCTCTGAGCCATAAATCAAGCACAACATCTAGAAATAACACTAAACAACAACAAAAGACGGTCGCAGAAAACGTTAAACAATAAAAAAGATACACGCGCCAACAAAAAGGCCTTAGAAGTTGTAACATAAAGGGGAAAATTATGGCGCTTTCAGCGGCACATTTAAACGGGACATATTTCAAAAGTTTCAGCGTATTAAGCAACATTTATTTTGGCAGTGACTCGACCATTACGCAGCCATACGACCCAAGCTGGATGTTATGAAAAAAATTGTGGTTACTATGAGTTTCTCGATGGGGTTTAGAAAATATAAAGAGCGGCTTTGAAAACTATAGTAAACTAAACTATCCACAAAACAAAGACAATATCTTGCTTTGTTTTATGATCACTGGAGCGAATATCTCAGAGAGGTATTTTTTTGATAAATATTATCCTCTAACGCTATCATGTATGCCGGGGTCGCGTGATTGTTCGAAAGAGATACCGTGACCCCGGCACACGGGCAACTGATGGAACACGGGTGGCTTTTAGTCAGTAAAAGTCTGACACGCCCTCCCGCTCCGCCCAGAGTAGGACAACTCATCTGATGATTTCCCATTCTGAAAAAAAAAGAAAACCCTTCATGTATAGTCGAATTTATATTCATGTAAACCCGTTATAAAGCATTTCCGACGTTTGGCTCCCAGACTGGAGCGGGCTGGGGCTGCATTAAAGCGGCTCCTGCCCAATCTGGGGGGTCCAAACGCCTCCTGCCGGAGGCTCTACACGGGGGTCGTGCGGTCCATGGCCCTCTACGGGGCACCGGTGTGGGCACCCTCACTGAGGCTGCGCCCAGCGCGCCGGTTGTTTGCGGCCCAGAGGGTCATGGCCATCCGGTTAATCCGGGGATACCGCACGGTCTCGTGCGAGGCGGCGAGCCTCCTTGCCGGAGTGCCGCCATGGGATCTGGAGGCAAAGGTCCTCGCGCACATGTGGGAGTGGCGCGAGGAGGCGAAACGCCGGGGCGAAACTCCGCTGCCGCGACAAATCGCGGCACAGCGGACAGAGCTCCGGTGTGATCTCATGGCGACATGGCGGGTACGATTGTCGCAACCCAGTGCTGGGCACGCCACAATTGCGGCGGTAAGTCCCCTCTTTGAGGAGTGGATAGAGAGGCGCCACGGCGTCCTCACCTTCCGCCTCACGCAGGTTCTCACCGGGCATGGGTGCTTCGGTGGGTTCCTGTTCAGGATAAAGCGGGAGGATACGTCCGGGTGTTTCCATTGCGAGGATCGTCTGGAGGACACGGTGGAGCATACGGTGGAGGTGTGCCCTGCCTGGGCGGGGCACCGCCGTGTCCTCGTGGAGGCGATCGGTGGCAGCGACCTCTCGCGTCCGGCCCTGGTGCGAGCCATGGTACGGAGCGAGAGGGAATGGGAAGCCGTCACCTCCTTCTGCGAAGCAGTAATGCTCGCGAAGGAGGAGGCGGGGCGCGTGAGGGAGTGGCAGTCTCTGCGCCCTCACGCCCCTAGCCGCCGCAGGAGGAGACGCCCCGGGCGTCGGGAGTCGATTGCGGACTCCCGGCCACCGTAGGCGCGAGCTTGCGGGTGGCGAGCAATGGGTAGCTCGCCGCCCGGTAAGGACCAGGCTCGGGTCGACGGCGCGCAGTGTTCCACGCGCGCCTCAAAGAGATGTCAGCAGCAGTGTAGGGGTCTACTAGGACCGATGCCTGCTGGGGTCGCGTGATTGTTCGAAAGAGATACCGTGACCCTGGCACATGGGCAACTGATGGAACACGGGTGGGTTTTAGTCAGTAAAAGTCTGACACGCCCTCCCGCTCCGCCCAGAGCGGGAGAAGTCATTTGATGATTTCCCATCCTGAAAAAAAAAAAAAAAAAAAAAAAAAAACCCGTTATAAAACGTATAGTTTCAACCATAATACAGTTATCCAACTCGGTTTTACTCTGTTACTGGGAAATGTTCTCAAAACTGGTAAAGCAACTACGAAATCTAGTATATCTAAAGGAAAGTCTGTATATCCCTACAGACTTTCATTGCACCAACTTGTAAATAACCATACGTTTAATTATTTTTCAGATTAACCTTTAAGACGGTGATAATTTAAAAAACCAAAATTGAATACGGACAAACATGGTGTTAACTTCAGTATCCCTTTTATTAGAAATGAACTCGATCGCGACAAAGAATCTAAAACCAATGATACGCAGCATCTCAAGGCATAACAGCTTGGCTGTCTTGTTACATCCTAGATTCATGCCTAGGCCGAACGCCAGCGTTTTATTATTTAGACTGGGCTCACTGTACCAACCAGCATTTTCTTCCAAATTATGTCTGCACTTCATCTTAAGAAGATGGGAATGTATGGCTATTTTATTTGTGCATGAATTGAGGTCTTGTATAAGTAGTTAGTAATAATAATAGTTATGTTGGATAAGATTACTTTGCTATTGGCCTATGTTCAGCATCCAATAACAGTGTTGATATTGATGATGAAGATAAAGCTTATGATGAATTGTTTGTTTGATGAAGCTAACTCGAATAAATACCAGTTGATTGTGAAATTATTACATCTAAACAGCATGACTAATGCAGATAATGAAACTGGCTGAGTAGATCCTTAATGGCCTAAGCTGACAGCAACTGATGTTTGTAGGTACAGTAGAACGCCGATTATCCGAATTAATTGGGACAGGGGTCGATTCGGATAATCGAAAATTCGGATAATCGGACATAGACTGGTAATAAAGAAAAACGAACTGTCACACATAGAATAAAGTTTGTATAACAAACACAGTTCTACAATAACGCTCACTGGAACATCTCGATCAGAGTAAGTTGCAACCCCATCAGGCCTTAACAAAAATACAAAGTATAAAAATTCACAACAATAATAGAGCTACATACACGCTTAGGACCGATTCAGATAATTGGTGATTGAATCGGTTAATCGGCTTTCGGATAATCGGCGTTCGACCCTACATTCTTTCCAAATATCTGTTCTACTGTATGGTTAGGTACTAACTAAAGTAATGGTTTCTCGAAACGTTTTTGTAGCATTGAGCAAAAATTGGAGATCATTATTCAAAGAAGTCACGACAGCAAATAAAAAACTTTTTCTCTCAAACATAACCTCAACAAAAAGACCCTACTTCTCAGTCATAGCAATATCGCTCAAAGTAGAAACATTGCAGTGATAACATTCCGAGTATGCTTGTGATTCCCCTGAGAATAAAGGAATGCGTTTCTTTCAGTTGCTTCTTGTTTGCTATTTTATTTTGTATAACTTATTTGAACGTCCCACGTTACGTTACAGTTTGCTTTGTGCTTCAAGCAATACTTGAATATATCAAGTCGGAATGATCCTCTGTATGCATTGTTGCTTTTTAGTGATTAGAAATACATTTTACAGAAATATAAACAGATAAATTTTCGCACTAGTTTGGGCTAATTTATTTAAGAATGCAAATAAAGATCAAATAATCTTGGAAATTTAGGAGCTTGATAAACTTGAAAAAGTTTTAGAGCAATAACAGGAGTTATTTTGTTCAATTTTGCATATGCATATGTAAAGACAATTAAAAGCAGCTAGCATTAACACTATTGAAAAGCAATCAAAACAATTAAAAATAAGGTGTGTTTCACCCCACAGGATTCCTAAATTCTTTACAACAACAAACAAAATCTAGCCATCAATAAAACCACATCCAACTAAAAGAATAAACATCAATATTTTCAAACAAACACCGTTGAACCTATTCAGCACATTCCTTCAAACACTACCTCCTACTGGTTTAAACAATGCTGAGCGGTATACATTGAACCGTGTGAAAGGTGACGAGACTATTGTAGTTGGTTTGGGGCGGCAGTGTATAATTTGTCAGGGAAGGCGGAATGACACGCCCCGTTGTCACTCCAGGCGGGCTGTTAAGGGAAATGCTGTGTTCTGTGATTGAGGGAGTTCCTGGTAATGTATGTGTTCTTGTTAAAGCTACATACATAACATACATAACAGCTGATTCTACGAAGAAGAAAATTGCTATCGAAATGAAGTAGGTTCTCTACAATCTCGTTTCCTTCTTCATTGTGCAAGGATTAAAATAATTGAAGCTTTAGACAGATATACTTTTTGGAAAGCTAAGAGTTAGAGTATTTTATGGGACTTAAGATTGATTAAATAATATTTTATTTCTGTTAGTTTACAAACAGTTTAACAGTCAATAATATTTTAAGAACTAGATGAGGTCAGTCTTCCCTATCTGACTATTCTGAGAAGAAAAGCCGAAGAAAATTCAGAGGTGAAAGTCTCTTTTAAAGTCCTTACATAACCATGGTCAGATCATGAGACGATGTAAATTGATGTCTGAAATGGTCTTGTGAGGGACGAAACACATAAACTGAATGGACTTGCCGTAATCCTGCAGGTCAACTCAAAACTTAGAGACCTCAAGTTGGCGCTCCATTGTCATCAACTGATAAAAACCTGCTGTTTCATCTCCTGTAGCAGTATATGGTATATTACGAATAGTTTCCAAAGCTATGGTTATGGCTACGCTACAGCTACTCACAATTTATAGAGTTTAAAAATCTTCTTTTTTTAATATATTTACACGTATTCTTTCACAACTTTCCCGAAACTCATTCACGACTCTTGCTGTTTACGGTTCCACTCATTTTTTATTTCAGGCCTCACAGTTCTTTCTCTCGCAGTAGTGAACAAATCAAAACAATCCAGTCATAAAATTCTCTTTAAATAAATCTCACTAGTGCTGTGCTGCCCCGCCCATCACTAACGAGCCCCTCGTCACAACGACACTCAACCATTTCACAATTCACTAATAGCAGCACAAACAAGCGATATGTACTTATTTATTTCTATATTATGTAAATAGAGAAGTCTTTTGTTATGACTGGCAGGATAAGTACAGTGAGTTTCAAAAAGTATTTACTCTAATCTAGCTGGTAGTATTTTTTTCTTACGGGATCGTAATATAGTGGTAAGTTAAGACAGTTGTGTTTAGTAGTAATTATAATATCTTAGGACAACCAACACAAACACAATTAATGACACAAATGTCCTACAGACAAAAATTCAAAGACGTGACATCCACCGGTCATCTCCGTGCTACCGTGGAAGAGTAACAATCCATCCATCATTATGTGGATGTAATGATTCAAGTTCAGCATCATTATCATTTCAGACGAAAGACGTCTACTGCTGATCATAACCACCACGCTTGGTAGGCGGGTTGGCGATCACAGTATGGTGGTAAAATGCACAGACAACCCTGCTGCCCATTCTCTAGTCTATTAAAATTGATACACGTTAACAGACATCAAATCCACTGTCGTTTATAGTTGTTGTAATGGATTGATTATCACTTTATACTAGTAGAGGTTACTCTTGTAATGACTACAATGATTGCATATAGTGCTCTAATAGTGTCAATAATTGTAGAAAGATTTTATGATATTGTTATGGACTCTTAGTGACTAATTTTCTTAAAAACCTTAAAATTATGAAGAAAACACAAAGTAAACGCATATTTGATTTTTTTTAATAAAATTCGGCTTCATTTAATCATGGCCCAATTCAATAAGTACCACGTGACAAAAGTGGGCCACGCCCCCTACTAACTACGTCGAGCACTCAACATTATTTCAAGTCACCACTCAGGACTCATCAGCACCATCGTATTGCTACGTCCATAGTGTTTGAATTGAATCTTATGTTACAGTAAATAAAGGCGATGTTAGATGGAGAAATAATTTGGCTGAAAATTGGCGCCTGTTCTTAAGAGTAGTCGTAATTAAAGATTATGAGGATACTCGTACATAGAGTCAAGAAAAAGAACACCTTTGAATGAAATAAAGAATACATTTGTAGTTAAACCATTACCGTGGGAAAAGACCAATGAGGTGATCAGTCATAGATTTCAGATATCCTGGACTACACATATAGATAGATACAGGTAAGTACCTACCGAGCTAGAATGGTGTTCGATGCTCTTGTTATCTCTGTGTATGGTCTCTTTTGACCTGCAAAAACAAGGATCGTAGTTTAATTTTTCGATAGGTTTTTTCTCTAGGTTGGGGTCAAATTCCAGTTTAACTGAAAGCAGCTAAATACCAGTATTTTACATGGAGTAATTGCCTGTCTATCCATCACACGTCCTTGGAGCGAGGATCTTTATAGAATGGCTGGATGATATTAGGTGGGGATCAAGTTAAACTGGTGATAAATGGGAGAGGCCAACATAACAAAAAATTATGCCTAGAATCAGACCACTAAAAACATTTCTATTAAACCATGTCCTATCTATCAAAATCACACTCTGCCTCTCATACAAATCACCGTCTTGGATGGGCGGAGATTCGAAGCGTCCTCGAGTCCCCAACGCGACAATTTCGACGCCTATTTGTCAAATTAACACAGCTTAGGGGAGAGTATACCATCTTAATCACGTACGAAGATTTTAATAAACGCCTCGGCATGTAAATTATGTATGTACTCCTAGGTACTTTGATTTTCATGGGAAACAGAGGAGGAAGTTGATGAGTAAATTAATTTAATTAAGGTAGGATTTGGAAATTTTAAATATAGAGAGGTAATTGACTGTGAATGTGAGTTACTTACCGGCTAGATTAAATACATGTCTTTAAAACTGTCTGGCGGTTTTGAGTACTTTTTATAAGGCCTAAGCAAATGTCCTTCAACAGATATTGACCAACAAAATATTGACGTGTTTTTGTGTCTTATAAAATCTATTTACATAAATAAACATTTCATAAAAAGAGCTTTGAGTATTGAAAGACTTTTTGTTTGAGTCTTTGAAACTCGTGACGGCCATATTGTAGATTTATCAACACATTACAATGACTAATAAATAATCAGGGATCTAGTAAATTATATTATGTGCAGAATAGCTCAATACTCATATGTATCTACTATCAGAGCAAATTCTTCCTCAAGGTAAGTAAATCTACAAGACAATTATTCCACTTTCACGTGGTAACCTGAGCTACTGCCGACCCCTGTACAAGCATATCATTGCGACGTTAATGGCTTTGTGGCCGGCAGCGCGTGCGCCGATAATCTACGGCGCGGTAAATCACCGCGTGACCCGGACTATCGCACATCGGTGTCCAGGGTTGCCACTGTATGTGGTGGTGATAGCGAACGGTGTGCTGTCACCATCAAGGACATTAGTTAGATACAGCACGACTGTGTAAATGTTTAGGAATTGTTCGCCGCGCCTATTCAGTGTTCAGCGTATTTGCAAATGTCCCATTTCCAATAGCAGGTAACGTTTCCGCAAAAGCAATGATCGCAACTTTGTTTGTCGGCTTCCAGTTTAACAGGATGCATTTGAATACCAGTATTTTACATGGAATGTATGTCTATCTGTCCTATACAATCCAGTTATTGGGTAACTAGCTTCTGCCCGCGACTTCATCTGCGTCATATTTTTGCTACCCTGACCCTTCCTGCCGCATCGAATTGCCTGTCAATTTCCGTCCGTTTATCGTTGCTGCTCCGATTCTTTTAATTGTAGCGTGATGTTCTATAGCCTATAGCCTACCTCAATAAATAGGCTAACACAAAAAGATTTTTTCATTTCGGACCAGTAGTTCCTGAGATTACCGCGTTCAACCAAACAAACTCTTCAGTTTTGTAATATTAGTATAGATACGTTAACCCTTGGTAATGGTTATCAGGCTACTCCTATATATTTACACAGAAATCTTATAAAACTCCATTTATAACATAAACCAAATTTTTAATACCAACCAGGCAACCCTGCACACCTGCGGGTCGTGAGCTTTATTGAATTTAGCATATTTCGCTCATATCGAGACATCGAGCTCGCATTGTCCCAACACTACCGTATGTGTACAATATGTTGCTGTACATGCTCGAAACCAGAATTATAGTTTTTGGCATCACCGTGCCTTCCGAATATTTAATTAATTTAAAGATTCAGTAAACCCAAATATTTCAACCGCAACATGAATAACATGTTTGAGACATGTTACGCGATCCTCGTTGGCTATCACATACACATTCTTGGGAGATTGTATTGCGTGTTTTGTATATTTTAACAATTGATTTCAATCACACGTCCTCTGGTAAGCAGATCTACATCCCTGAATCTCTCATATGTAAAAAATAAAACTAGTGTGCAATTAAACTGTCGGCAGGATATTGGGAATGACAAAAGAAGATCAACCAACACTCGTAAATTGATGTGAGCACCGCCCAATTGGATCTTCCGCATAGCTATCTTTGCTACCGGTCTCTATTCCGAAGTGGCAAATAGAATAGTAATTTTTGTCTTGAATAGTAACGTCCTCCTATGACAATCATCGCAGATCATATTCACTATATTTTGGCTCCCTTGAATGTAAAATTCAGCCAGAAACTTAGTGGAAAGTGCACGACAGAATTTGTGTCGTTTCCTACAAAAGTTTTGCACATTCACAGCGACATGTACAAATGAATTCTGTGTAGAACTGTGTGTGCATGCAATCGTGCGTGATTTAGTGCGGTAACGAACGGCTGAGCAAACTGTGTCGGCAACGAACGGCTGTGCGAATAGTTTGGTTTAACCTAATGGTACAGTCATGCTGTTTGTTTATGCCCCCTTGGGGTTATTAGGATGGTCGCAAGTGAGGTGATGGTAAACGACGGTGTTGATTCGTAAATATGGACAGCGTACGTAGTTTGATGTGAAAAAGTCGTTTCAACCCTCAAAGAGAATATAATTATGAAGTCTAGATAAGAAAGGAACAGGAACACTAAGAAATTGAACTTGAAATTAAGTCTTCACAAATGATTCCTTAAGTTTACGCAAGTAAAGAAGTGTAAGGTATATAAAGCAGCCTATCTTATCTTAAGTTTGTATCAGTGTCATGTGTGATGTGTCCGAGACAAAGCATGACTATTCCAACCAAAAGTTCATTATTAACATTTACAGTAGTTTATTTCCATAACAAGTCACGGGAACGCATATTTCGAAGACAACATCTGAAGCGTTGGTGCGGAGACACCGTGGCTTACCTGCGTGAAGTAGCGCAACTTGAGCCACTATTATATCTTCGTACAACATTTGTAGCTCGTGATGCAAGGGCAGCAGCATACACCGGTGCAACCACCGCAAAAACAGTCACAGCTTCCGCACATTTTTCTATAGAAGGTAAAGACTTTTGTTTAAAGTTGTGGAAAGTCACTATTTTTAAGAAGATTTCAACGTTGTAAATCATCAAAACAATCAAATCTACTCATTAATTCAACATCTAACATCCGGAAATGCTTTGTCACATAACATCCCACTCCCTTTACTCATAAATACAATTTGATGTAGGTACGATAACACAAAGGTATTTGACATCATTATCAAGCACAGAATGCATTATGTCGCTCCGAAATAACCGCCCGAACCAACAGTGATTTGTATACGGTGATTTGCTACAGTGATTTACAGCTCTGCCAGACAATATGAGACCGCTACACAAACATATTATTAGTAATTTATGTGTAATGGCGTCAGTGACATGATTCCAGGTGTTGAATTGATGATTATTGCATTGTTGATGATTTCATTTTGGCTTGCATGACCTGTGTGTATGGAATCTTTGTAATATATAATAATAATAATGAATGCGCCACTGCGCCAGTGAGCATGACAGTTTTGTGTGACTCCTGGTTAGTATCATCAACTCAGACTATCGCAGTTCACTGCTGGGCATAGGCCTCTCCCATGTTGCGCCAGAACACCCTGTCCTCCGCCTTCCGCATCCAGTTTGCCCCAGCCACTTTCCTAAGGTCGTCGATCCATCTAACTGGAGGGCGTCCCACACTCCGCTTGCCGATATGCGGTCTCCACTCCAGGACTCGTCTGTTCCACCGGTTATCGGTCGTTCAACGGACATGGCCAGCCCACTGCCACTTCAGCTAGCTTGCTCTGCGAGCTATGTCGGTAACTCCAGTTCTTTTCCGAATAACTAGGTATCGGCTCATTAGTATGACTAGTACGAAAGCAAATAGCAGGTCCAATCATTTATTATCTAGTGAATGATTTAAATTATCTTAATGTTATCTAATTGTCGTTGAATCTTTCCGTCGTAATCTTATCTTGTTTTTTGTTCCCAGCTAAGCAAAGCCGATTTTATGAATCAGAAAACCTTAGCATGACTTCATCTTACCATTTCACCAGCAATATATCTCGTTAAACATTCTCCAAGATAATGAACACCACCTTGCAGCCGAACTAAATCATACTCTAACAGAACTAAAATCAAAATTAAATTTCCATCTTCCGTTGTATCTAGAGGCAGTAGGCAATGTGGGCAGGGTGCTCTCACGACCCAATATTTACGAGTTCGGCCCGATACTGAACATTATTTATGTCTCTGTTTCCCCATTTTTGTAACAATATTTATTGTGCTCGAATATATCAAATGTGGAATCTTTAACAAAGGCTTCTGTTTCGTAAAGGTTTCCAGATATTTTTTGTAGGGAATTTTAGGTTACGTGGGGCTGATTGATATAGGCCTATTGTAATAAAGTATTTCGTTGAAGCAATAAATACTGATGATATAACATGATAGTTTCACTTCCTCTGTATGTCTGACATTGTCGCAAATAGTCTGACCTGTTATTTTTACCTAAAAGACGAGAAGGTTTACAGATGTAGACTCTGGTATTAACTTTGACCAATGGGCAGGCTACTTTGAAGTGCTGATATATTCTTCAACACGTCAGATCGGATACAAAGGGGTGCGTCGAACGTCAAACGATATGTTAACATGTGAACGAAACATTTGTATAACTTTGTGCACAGAGACACAATAAGAGCGTCAAAGTCAAAGAATCTTTGAGTGGGATAACAGTAGTGGGTTTCTTCAGAAAGAAGATTAAATTTTTCAACGGTGGAGTTATTTCTGTCACTGTCACTTTTTGGGTCTGTGTTTTCAACTGTATCTTTTGTGTATGTTGTCAGCCATCTGAACATCAGCACTTAGTTTTTCAAGATCTTCAAGTCCTACAGCAGTAATAAGTTTGCATAGTCTGTGATGAAATGGTATTTTAATTTTTATTTGTAACTACATGTATGTACTTTTAGGGTATGACACAGATTTTAGTGACTTCAATATCGACTCTTTTCTTGCCTTTTAATAATTATGCTTATTGGTTATCCGTGCAGTCTTTATAAGATTCTTACCCACTTATAATAATATGGAAAAGACTTGTTCTTTTATTTTTATTCCTTAAATCGTTTACATAATTTTCCTCACAACCAAGCTTAGATCCTAAATCATAATTTACATAAATATTATAAATTATTTCGTTATAAAAAGCCTCTCGTTGTACCACGCGACTGCTTATTCGCTGTCGAGCCGCAACGCCTCTTTCATGTTCAGAATCAGATACGCGCCGATTTATAGCAGCCCGCCTTAATTGTGGGCCGATCAGCCGGCCGCGGCCGCATCAATTCAATTTGTTATTAAGAACACTTAATGTGAACACGGACATTTTGGGAGGATGAAAATTGGAGGATTTGGCGTGATTTTTAGTTACTTTATGTTTATGATCGTTGCGTAAAGTTAAGAGACGATTAATCGTTGAAATTGGTATAGTTAAACAGTCACCATTCATTAGTTAACTTTAAGCAACGCTTATGGTGCGTGTCTTTTGAGGTCTAAAACAGATAATGTCTTAACTTTACTTTTAACCTTACATATTAGAGGCCAGATATTTATTTTCTACTACACTTCTTTAAAATTGTTACACTTCTTATTGTAATTCTGACTTGCTTTGCGAAAACCGCTTTTGTGCTCATACCATCTTAGGTAAAAGATTCACATTCTAAAAAAGTGAATCATGCTGCTGTTGTTGGCTTACTGCAGTCCACCTCAGGACATTTGGAGAGAGGTAACCCAAATAGAGAGAGAGTAATTCCACTAGAGAGTACTGAACAAGCGGAAGCTAACAAGTACATATATTTCCCATTTACCACTTTTAAAATATTACCTTTAAAAGCCCAAAGAGCCCAAGGAACCTGAAAGCGTGTGGACTAACATTTTTATAGAGCAATAAAGTAGGTAGAGCGCCATTCGTAGACCACCTATCGCAGAGCTATCGCAACAAATTGCGCGTGATGTATCGCCCGCTATTATTGCGTGGAGCATTGTTTTGAGAATAGGGGGATAGTCCTGGTTTGAAAGAAGAAAAGTCAGTTTATGACGTAGTTAAAATTAATAAATAATGGTGATAAATAAATAATCTGTTGTTTTTCATTAAAACACAAATTATGTCAAGGGAATTATAGAGAAAGCACGTCAAATAGAAACAAAAACTTATCTGTCTAAGAATTTTCAAAAGAAAGAAAATCTTGTTTAGTACGATTATACGATATGACATACGGATCTTTATAGAGCGTCATCTCTGTCAGTAATACGTGGACCTACATACTATATGCTGTGTCAAAACATTCATGTGCCATATCAATGACTACATACTTCATTTACGGAACTTACATCTACATGGCAAGTTCTAATGACACGGACACCTCAATTCATGTAGTACCGGTGTTTAATAAAACAAAAAAACTCCGCAACTTTACACAAAAACCAGAACGTATCCCATTTTACACAAAAACAAACAGTCCCTACCACCATTACGTCGGCCGGCCGCTCGCTCGCCACCAGCTAGATTTTATCGCTCCTTCGAACCATTAAAACGGCCATAATGAAGTTTCCCTACGGATAATGCACTGGAGCATTACGCCATGATTTACAAGGCCAGCAATAAAAAGAATTTAAGGGATGACCCGGGATAGTAAAAATAGCGGGCTTGGGGCGAATCGACATCATAAATATGAGGAATGAGCGCTAGTGTGTTTTATGTTGGCAATTTTATTATATCATATTACATGTGGGGTGGAAGAGGCTTTTATTCCGTATTTGGTGAGGTGGTCGGAAGTACATTTTTCCACATAATACACATTTAATTCGGAGAGGATCCTTAACCATTGATTACCTGCTTAGCCTTTTTCCAATGTTGTTGTGCGGCTTCCAGTCTAACCGGATGTAGCTGAATATCTGTGTTTTACATGGACCAACTGTTTATCATGCTAAACTCCACAGCACCCAGTTACTGGGTAATACGATGCCCTTAGTAAATATCCTTAACTATTGAACTGAACAAATATATTATTAAAGAAACACAATGCAACCCTCAGCGATAAAGAAAGTGAAGGTGCCTTCTGTGAAATCACCTACATGGATAGTCATGTAAAAATCCTTGGTGGTCTACTTTTAACAAAAAAAAAATTAAATATTCTCAAAATTATAATTTATTTTAATGAACTTTGAGGAAAAGTTTGAATTTAGGACCCCTGTGTCTAAAATCTCATTCCGTTCACAGTTGACTGCCATCAAAATTCATAATCATCAGAAAATCATTATGTTACAAAATGGAACTTATTCCGCTTAAAAAGATTGTCTAAAACCATTGAATACAATTCAATCTTAATAACAAAGGGTCCAAATACTTAATACGGCTATTGAACGAAACCAAATTTTGTATCAATTTCAAATCATGGCGGGATTATTTTTGACCTCCTGGTGAGAGAGACCCCTTTCTGTTGAACCCCGAAAGTGTTGCATAGATTACGTAATTGAAGGCAGATAAACCACTCTTTGGCAACTGCTAGAGTGACACATGTAACACTTTTCTTAAGTCAATACTTTACAGACAATTTTGAACTGTCTATCCTTCAGTCCATTGGTCCTTGCTAAACAGCGTGATGCACTCGGTTGAAGTTTCTGACAATCTCTCTCCTTTTGTGGGAGTTTTTATTAATCAACCAATCAAAAATAAAATTGAGTGTTAAAAGGACACTCATGAAGTTTGTAACACAATAAGATTTTTGTTTTTTAGGCCGCATCTTTCCAGTAAGGTCTAAGGTCTCTTCGCCATGGGATCTGGAGGCAAAGGTCCTCGCGCACATGTGGGAGTGGCGCGAGGAGGCAAAACGCCGGGGCGAAACTCCGCTGCCGCAACAAATCGCGGCATGGCGGTCAGAGCTCCGGCAGGATCTCATGGCGACATGGTGGGTACGATTGTCGCAACCTAGTGCCGGGCACAATTGCGGCGGTAAGTCCCCTCTTTGAGGAGTGGATAAAGAGGCGTCACGGCGTCCTCACCTTCCGCCTGACGCAGGTTCTCACCGGGCATGGGTGCTTCGGTGGGTTCCTGTTCAGGATAAAGCGGGAGGATACGTCCGGGTGTTTCCATTGCGAGGATCGTCTGGAGGACACGGTAGAGCATACGGTGGAGGTGTGCCCTGCCTGGGCGGAGCACCGCTGTGTCCTCGGAGAGGCGATCGGCGGCGGCGACCTCTCGCGTCCGGCCCTGGTGCGAGGCACGGTACGGAGCGAGAGGGAATGGGAAGCCGTCACCTCCTTCTGCGAAGCAGTAATGCTCGCGAAGGAGGAGGCGGGGCGCGTGAGGGAGTGGCAGTCTCTGCACCCTCACGTCCCTAGCCGCCGCAGGAGGAGACGCCCCGGGCGTCAGGAGTCCACAGCGGACTCCCGGCCACCGTAGGCGCGAGCTTGCGGGTGGCGAGCAATGGGTAGCTCGCTGCCCGGTAAGAACCAAGCTCGGGTCAACGGCGCGTAGTGTTCCACGCGCGTCTCAAAGAGGTGTCAGCAGCGCTGAAGGGGTCTACTAGGACCGATGCCTGCCGGGGTCGCGTGATTGTTCGAAAGAGATACCGTGACCCTGGCACATGGGCAACTGATGGAACACGGGTGGGTTTTAGTCAGTAAAAGTCTGACACGCCCTCCCGCTACGCCCAGAGCGGGAGAAGTCATTTGATGATTTCCCATCCTGAAAAAAAAAAAGAAAACCCTTCATGTATAGGTACTCGAATTTATATTCATGTAAACCCGTTATAAAACGTATAGTTTCAACCATAATACAGTTATCCAACTCGGTTTTACTCTGTTACTGGGAAATGTTCTCAAAACTGGTAAAGCAACTACGAAATCTAGTATATCTAAAGGAAATTCTTTATATCCCTACAGACTTTCATTGCACCAACTTGTAAATAACCATACGTTTAAGGTCGTGGTCGTGTAAGGTCTCTTCTATATTCTGCCACTATTATCGTGTTTTTTTTTTTTTTGTTTAGGTTAGCTGTCAATAAATAATAGGTATTTTATTGACTGTGCAAGTTTGTGATTTACAAAATATTTTAAGCATACAACACCGAAAAGAAGAAGTCTACCTACGCATAAACTTTAATCTATGAGCGTAATATCCTGGGACCCCTGGACGGTCCCCGCGGGATTCAAACTCGCTACCCACCGTATTAAACCCGACGTTACACTCAATATTAGGCGTAATGATGAAGCGGGTTCCTATTACTGATTACTTACTGAATGACGAGGGCATTTTCGATATATTTTTTTTTGGGGTATACATTATGAATTTTAATGTTTGGTTTTTGTACAATTGTACATAGTAATGGTAAGGTGATACGGCTTAATTCACTCATGTGCGTAATTAAATACGTCCGTACGTATTTAATTACGCACACGTATTATTATCCATTTCGTCTGTTTGATAGTGCAAGAAGATTGCCTCGCAGCTTTTGAAGACGCTGCAAAAGTGATCAAATATCCTAAAAATTAAAATAAAAAACACGTGTGTCTAGATTGTGAAAAGGCTATAAAATTCACTATTATTTCAATATACCTTGAAAATTTAATCTGGTTTTTTATAGGGCTGGATTTCGTTATATCATCCAGACTGATATTTTTCACGAGATGTATGAATTATTCATAGAATAGAATACTCATATCTGAATGGTCCTTTTAGGAATCCTAGTAGTTATGCCTCATAATTTCATCTAGGTTGTTGTTACTGTTGCTGCTTTGTATTGTAGTTTTTTTTTTAAACAGGAAGATAGTGTACAAACCTTATTGCATATCTAAGCGTGAACACTCCTTACATCTAAAGATTTTTATGGATTAAGCTCTGTTTACGTTTTAGTCCTTATTTCTGCCTGAGTTTTAGTTATTTACTTATTTAGTTTTCAATATTGTTGTTGGTATATTGTCGTGTACTAGCTGATATTGGCAAATATAATTTAGTAATTTGTTAAATGAATTATCTACTTATTATTGTTTATTATCAAGTTCTTCTAACTGAATAGATAGCTTTCCTGCTAAGGAGTTTGTTGCACCATTTCTTGTTCCTAGCCAAAGGACTATGTGATACTGATGAAAGACGGTTTGTTTTAGGGGACTTTCTCATGTTAACTTTCAAGTTTGAACAAATATATTTTTATTTTGAGTCAGTCTGCCTGACCTCTGCCTAATTATATCTAGGTCGTCTTCCTATGTAATCGGATGCAGTTAAATACCAGTATGTTGCATGGCGCTAGGGCTTATTTGAATTTAGTAAGGTAAGACTGGTTTTCAGACTTTCGGGCTTCTGACAACCCGTACCTAACGACTATCTAGGATCCACCCATAACAGCGAGGACCAAGGGCTTAAGGTGCTTTCCAACGAACGCAGTGGTCTTGGTATGTACAGATGGTCACCCATTCACAGACCAACCGCAGTAAGCATAGCTTAATCTGATAAATCGACCCATCATCATCATCAGCCTTCAGCAGTCCACTCCTGGTCATAGGCCTCTCCAATTGCAAATCATTCAGCTCGTTTCTCGGAAACTGTCATGCCCTAGTCTGAGGGTGTCCTATCTTAAGATTGCCGATTCGCGTTCTCCACTCAAGAATACGTCTACTCCAATGGTCATAGGTTCTACGGCTAATATAATATTATGTCTAGCCCATTGCTACTTATTTATTCTGTGAGCTACATATGTCAACAATTTCGACCCATGCGACCGTTCTTACTTAGCCAAAAGCTTATGTATGAGTAAGCAACGAATATAAGGGTCGTTCTACTTTTCTACCGACAACGATCATCTCGTTGAAGTATTGACATTTACGGTTTTTTAATTTGGATCAAATTAACGTTCGTATTTTTCTTATCTATTAATATTATGTAATTTTTCATTTACTCTAAACAGCATATGTAATACGTCTTTATTTCGTAGAATGTCGTGACAGAGTAGTAAGCCACGATGTGGTCTCCACAGAAAAAGGCAACTATGCCATATTTTTTTTTTAAACCAAACATTAAAAATATTTATTAGCCGGAAAGAAAATTTTAACTAATTCTAATGACAACACAGATGCAATTTTCTTTGAATCCCATACAGAAACCATAATTATGGATACTTAGTTTAAAAACCAGAAAAAAAAGTCTGTAGAAAAGTAGAACGACCCATAATCATATCTCAAGAAAGATATATTCATGCATCAAAATATGAAATGATTATAGCCATACTATGATATCATACTAATGTCGAATTTTAAAGAAAGGCTACAATAAATTAAGTATTTCCTATGTTATAGTCTTATACAATTAAACCAATACCCAATACACAAAATCAACTAGTCCCTATTACCATTTCAATCCTATCACTTGCCGCCCACAAGCCCAATACAAACGAAGCCATACATCACTCTCATAGCGTGTCCGCAGAACATTAGTCTAACCGAATCAATGAGCCATTGTGGTTAGTACATTAAATTCCGCGTCATAACTCATGGTGTGCCATAATTTCGTTCACAAAAGACCGCCTGGACGGCCGTGATTAATGTAGGTGGTACAAAATGAAATGAGATGTCGCTGACGGTTTGTTGCTGGTTTGGGAGCTTCTTGTTTGGGAAATTGATATTTTTCTATTGTCATAAATAATTGAAAGGTCTATTTATGTATTGGTATGTTAGAATTCATTTGAAGGCGTAGGTACTAAAAAAAATATTACTGATCTTCAAAAAGCACTTATTTGCATAACACGCTTTTATTCAAAATCCGAAAGATATTGAAGGAAATTGCTAAATCTTTGCAAAATTTTGTTGAACTGTCCAAATGTCATTGTAAGCGTGGCATGTCCTGCTAGGGTCGCGAGATCTGTTTGAAAAAGTTACCGTGGCCCTGGAATATAGGCAACTGAAGGAACACGGGTGGATTTTATTCAGTAAAAGTCTGACACGCCTTCCCGCTTCGCCCAGAGCGGGAGACTTCACTTGAGGATTTCCCACCCATAAAAAGAAGCGTGGCATTTACCCAATTTTGCCATCTTAAGGTGACGTAGCGAGATAAACGTGCTTTTTCTTTTTAGCGTACCTTTCTTACCGTATGGCATCCGTACTTAATCTTTTAGTGTATGTTTTTTGACTATATGATCTAGTATCCTGTAAAAGGAATACACGATACGATGAAATTTTCTCGGTACAAAAAAATCGCAAAGTTCTATCTATGATTGTGATTTTTTTAGCCTCAACGCGCGATGTGTATGTATTATTAAACATAGTTTACTTTAAAACATTGATTATAATTGTATCTAAGTTTTTGTAAAAGAGTTTTCGTTTTAATAATACTTTTCATTCATAAAAAACGGCGATTCGTTTTGGCACATTATACGTTATTTTATTCCAAGCGCACACACATTATCGCCATCTCTTCTTTTGCCTATCATAAGTAGTGTCATCACTCTCGTTCGTTCATAAATCAGTCGCACAGTAGGGCTCATCGACGACGAACCTATGTCACTTTTTTACAAATCGGTGCGATTAAAATTACGTTTTTTAAATATTTGTGTTCACAGAAAAAGGTAGTAGTTAAGCATTTTGCTGTAATGATTTAATATAATAAGTGTTGGCTTTCCAAATAACTTTGTATTTCGAATGAATATGTGTCTATTTTTGTGACTGTGAACAATATAACATTCTTTTTCTATTACCATTTAGAGACGACCTAAATTATGTATGAAAATGGGAAGAACCATAAACCAAAACTGAACAGTACCTTCAAGGTTAGGAGTGCCTGCACAGGGCAATTAATTTATTCATTTTGCAAGAATGAAATACCAATAAGATGATGATAACAATAAATCGAATTCACCACCTTCACTAAAGCATTACAGCAACGATCTATTCTCATTTTGTAAAATAATATTGAGTAAACACCTTATTTTCTAGAGAAGAACGTCTGTTTATTCCAATAACTTATAATAATCATTCATTTAGAAATAAAATAAAATTAGTTTTTAGGTTTGAATTATGTCAACAATATATCCATATGTCAAGTACTGTCACTTCAATAGCAAGAGCACAACGAATGAATGGAGTAGCATTAGAATTGTAAAAAAGGTGAGGTTTTACTTGACAGCAGCCCAAAGAAGGGTAATGATTTAAACAGGCTGTGTCAAACGCCGAACTAGTATGTTTTTAACATAACATTGGTATGTAAAAGTGTTTGTACAAACCTACTTACAGAAATAAAATCATTTATCATTTATAGCAGATGTGAAGTTTTATTGAAAATATAAATTTTAATTTCATGTATCAATCAATCAATCAAATCAGTTTATTTCGGGCTACAAAGACCCAAATCATAATACCATACAGAGTATCATACATACAAAAAAACCACGTAAACATAACTATTGTACACGAAGTGACGGCGACGTGTTGCGCTGCGTAGTATCGCGTAGCCTTCCACGCAATCGCCGATACACGACACCCTTCGGCCAAAACTCTTCCTTGAGGAAGGTCTCGATTTGATGAGTTGGAACTCGGACCACGAATGACTTGAAGTTTGTGTTGTGGCACGGTTCCAACTTCTCGACCCTCAAGGTCCAGTTGGAATTAACACGTACAAACTCCACGATCTCCTCAACCTTCGTGGTGTAATGTTGACGGGACACATAGAGCTGCGTCGTTAGTGTAGCTGGACGCAGCAGCATACTGAGTCCTGCTAGCGCGGTCCCACACTGGTTCCGACTACGAAGCTTCTTCCTCTCTACCTTCACGAAGCCATCCTTGTCAGGCACGTGGCCTGAAGCCGAGCCTAGCTGTTTCGAACCCTATATGTACCGTGTTTGATACCTAATCATTAGCAGCCTATAACGTTCCCACTGCTGGGATACAGGCCTCCTCTCGGTGAGAGAGAGTGGGACATAATCCACCACGCGGGCCCAGTGCGGGTTGGTAGATGTCACATGTCTTCGATTTTTTAGTTTTAAGACATGTTTACTCACGATGTTTTCCTTCACAGTTTTGAGAGCAGTGGTGTTGAAATAATTTACACAGAGTAAAGCGTCTGCTCGGGTTCGAACTCGTAAGTAGTAGCCGTTGCCACTGAGCCACCACTGCTTCTCGATATCTAATTGATATCTAATCAAAGCACTCTTGTAGACAAGAGTGCTTTCTGAAAACATACCTATTGGCTATTTATAATTTTTCATTCCTACAAGATTTTATGGATGATCAAAACAATGGTGTTTTACGCTGTTTTGAATAACACTAAACATACTTCTATAACCTTATGAAGACTGTTTAGCAAAATATTTGTGTACTCCATCTCTGAATTACCCCTAACCCCAAAATAACTGTAATGAAAAATAAAATTAATAAAAGAATAAACATACATACGAGTTAATAGGCTGATAAACACATTGCCCTCTGCAGTCGGGTAAAACACCCAAATAAAAAGATATAATCTAGACATAGTTACAAAATATCGGCAATAATATCGGTTTTGATTTTCTAACCGCAGTCACACGTAATTACTAAAATATGTATGTATAAGTCAAGTAATTTTAACATTTATCATACACATTGCCATACGAAATTGACCTTGAAGGAAATATAAATAACTTGTAAAATAAGGTGAAAAAATACTCATAACTAGTATTTCGTAATGGACGAAGTCTATGTAAAATATTGTAATTGTCATTTACCAAATAAATGTATAGTAATCGGTGAAATGAAATTGTTATTAATCTCTTAAACACCATCATATATTTTATTCATAGACCTCTAGAAGATTAATTCGTTATTTTTAATTTCATGTTGTAAATCTATATATTAATACGTGAAGCGAAAATTTTGGAACCCTTTTTACGAAAATTGGGTGGACGGAGGAGTATGAAATTTCGCACACATATAGTTTATACAGAGAAAAAGTGACGAATGCTAATTTTTTTTTTAATAATGCGTAAAAATACATTATTTTCATTATTTTCCATATTAATACCATATTATTTTTTATATTCTTTTATTTCATTGTACAAACATATAAATTATATTTTTAAATATTAAAATAAAAAAAATTATAAAAACATTAAAAAATATAAAAAATAGTAGCCCACCGGTATCGGGAACAGGGTCCAAGCTACCGGCGGTCAGGGCTCCAGAGAGAGGAACCTCCTGACAATACGAGCCATATCCAGAAGTACCGCTTTCTGAATCAAGCCCTTGATCCAGCTGCCTAACGAGAGCCTCCTTAGATGTTGGTCGAGGCTCTTGGCTATCAAGCCGTTGACTATCGGCACAATGATCGCTGAATCCACATCCCACATGTCGACAACCTCGCGAGCTAAGTCAAGATACTTGATCTGTTTATCTTTCTCAGCTTTCACGAGGTTCTCGTCATATGGGACCGTTATGTCAACAATCATTGTGCGCCGCTCTACTCGATCCACCACCACTATATCAGGCTTATTTGCAACAATAGTCCTGTCAGTGATGATGGATCGATCCCAGTACAATGTGATATTTTCATTTTCGAAAACTGGGTCGGGCACATACCTGTAGTACCTCACCTCTGATTCCACAAGACTGTATTTCAGAGCAAGTTGCTGGTGGATAATCCTAGCTACTAGGTTGTGCCTATGCAAGCATTCTTCGTTAGCTAGTCGAGAACACCCAGAAATTATGTGTCTAATTGATTCTCCTGGACGGTGGCATACCCGACAGATGTCAACCATGCCATCTTTCACAATAAATCTCCGGTAGTTGTTCGTCATCATAACTTCGTCCATAATTGCACAGACAAAACCTTCGGTTTCCCCAAAGAGGTGACTGAAACGCAGCCAGGCTACGGACGCTAGTAGATCTACATCGGATCCATGTAAGGCCCGGAAATAGCGTCCGTGGAGCTCCTTACTCTGCCATACCTTCATGCGGTCATTAGTGTCGAGTATTACAGGTTTACGCCAGTTCTCGTTAGCCATGGAGAGCGAGGTGAGGCCCTTGTCAACCGCGACCACATCTCGATGCATCCCCACGTCGGTTTCTAGGAAATATTCCCTGAGGCTGCATATCTCGCGATTGTGGAGAGTCTTAGCGTTTAAAAAACCTCGACATCCACATTTCGCGGGATATACAGTCTCATTACCGATGACCGTGGGTGATGCATTCGATATGCAGTCAACAGCGTACGGACCCTCCTGTCCAGGGCGTTGAGTTCGGTTTGAGTCCATTTGAGTATATCGACAGAGTACATCAAAACCGGCATGACCCAACCGTTGAAGGCGCGCACCTTGTTTCCACTTGATAGAAGACTATTAAAAACTTTCTTCAGGTGGCCAAAGAAGCGCTCCTTCAACGATTGCTTCATGTCAGTAACATTGATGCACAACGCTTCCGACATACCCAAATACTTATAGGTTTTGGCTGCGGAGAGGGCTCGGAGGTTTATGGAATCCGAGAGTTGGATTCCCACGGATTCCACAATCTCCCCTCGCTTTACATGCATGACCGCACATTTGTCCACACCAAATTCCATTCTGATGGCGCTACTGAAGGTTTCAACTACTTTCAGTAGCTCCATCAGTTGAAAATTGTTGGGGGCAAAGAGTTTTAAAATCATCCATGTTAAGGAGGTGGGATATAAACTGACCACCTCTCCTCATCCGATAGCCTATGCGTGAATCCTCCAGCAGTGTGCTTAGAGGATTCAGGGCTAAGCAGAACCAAAGCGGACTCAAACTATCACCCTGAAATGTGCCTCGCTCGATCCTTATCGGTTCGCTGTTCCCTTGGATATTTCAACATCCTGGATAGCGAAGGACCGTCCTCCACTGCCTCATACATGAAATCAGGAAGGTGCGAAGAGATGCATCGACTTTATACAACTCCAGCACCCTCATGAGCCATGTATGTGGCACCGAGTCATAGGCCTTCTTATAGTCTATCCAACATGTCGACAGATTCTTTCGGGAACGACGAACTTGTTGGCTTATGGTCATATCAATGAGGAGCAGCTCCTTAGTACCTTATATACTTGTTATTATTACCTCCTTTATATTTATTATTATATATTTTTTTTCACTTAATAATGTATTTCTATTCAAATGAAGCACGGTCGAATTTCGACCAATGGGCGATGACTAGTAATATAAATACTTAAATTTTTTATTATATATTTTTAATTATTTTGAGTTAAACAATCTCGTATTACCCAACATCGGTACAGACGCCACCAGGTCAAGCTACCCGAAACTGTCAATTTTTTCCAATGAACCTTGAACCTAATGCTTTAGAAATAAAGTCGAAAATCTATCAAAGAAATCTGACAGATTGTAGTAGCTTGATGTGTTGGCGTCTGTACATAAATATTAGCTAGCTTTTTCCCGCGACTTCGTCTGCGTAAATCTTACGTTACGCGGACGCAGGTGAAGTCGCGGAATTAATAGGGTTAATGTCAAAGTCAAAGTCAAAGTCAAAGTATCTTTATTGTGGGCACATGTAAGTTACAGGTCTTAACAATATATTAAAGTATCAATAAGGGTAACGAATAAGGTTTAGTCGTGAAAGCGTGACAGACAGACAGAGTTAGTTTCGCATTTATAATATTACGTATAGTTAAAGAAGATAATTTATTGCTGTTAGATAGTTTTATTGCTCATAATTAAATATTTGTATTATTTGTCTACTCCATAGCACGCTATGTGCAAAAATTTCATAGACCGACTAAATTTATGCTTCTTTCACGTACTTTTTTCTAAGATGTTTCCGTCTCTACCTTGCTATTGTAGTTTGACAGATGTGCAACAGTGACAGGAATAGTGCTTACAGCAAGGCTATGCTAAATTAGTAACGGTTTTTTATTTCGAGACATTTTCTGTCATTAGTTCAACTTTTGGCCGCTGGTTTTCCTATTCTCTATCAACGGTTCAGATATAAGTTTGTGGCGGCCGGCCACTTTAGGTTGACCCGTCATAAACCACGCCCATCCTACTATCATTCACTTTGAAGGTGGGCCCTTAACGCGATGTTCAAATTACAGGTCAACTGTCAGTTAACGATAAAGCCATGATCTTTGTTACCATAGGGATGACTTACAGACGTTAATGGTGGAAGTCGATAGTTAACTACTTTCCAAAATCATAAAAAAAACTAAGTAAAATAGTCAACTACTTTTAAAAATTTCAATCAGTACCAGATTAGAATGATAAAGAATGTAATACTATGACAAAATAAAAGCCTATAAAAAACCGCTCACGCTTCAACCTCACACACTGACGACACATATTTGATAAATGTATGAAATAAAATGCACATGCGGCAGCCAACTGTACCAAATAAAATATCTCCCCATTTAGCAGCAACCCAATCTGTCCGCGGCGCGTGTAGCGGTGATCCAATAGAAAAATTAATCACTACATTTCGGTGGGCACTAGGCAGCTATCGACATGCACGACACGTATCGATACTGTGTCGATGTCGACAATTTGTCGCGTATTATGTCGGTGATGAAGTATGATTGACAGCCGCGGGAGTAAGTACGTAAGGGGAAGTCTGATTATATCTTCAGAAGGGAAAATTAATCATTTATCTAACTGTCATTTATTTAACAAACAAACTTATGTGGCAGTGGGCAGGGCACATTGCTCGCAGAACAAATGGCCGATAGGGTCGGAAGGTTCTGGAGTGGCGACCGCGTACTGGAAGACGTAGCGTTGGAAGGCGTCCCACAAGGTGAACCGATGACTTGGTGAAGGCTGCAGGAATCCGTCGGATGCGAGAAGCACAGAAGCGGTCGAAGTGGCGGTGCTTGGGGAGGCATATGTCTAGCAGTGAACCTCTTTTGGCTGAAATGATGATGATAATAATGAACAGTCATTTTTCTTTTTTATCCACATGGGTTTTGCCTTCAGTTTTGTGGCTGATTTTTAGTCTAATCTGGATGCTGATAAATTTTTACATGATTTTAAATTGTTTTTAAATGTTTATAGTGGCTTTAAAATTCATAAGGTGACTTACAAAGTCGTCGTCGTATTCATCTATTTTTATCTCATGTGCCATATCATATCGATGGCAGCAAAGTATCATAGAAACGGACATCTAAAAAATCGCAATTCTACGGAGAGCAGATTTAGTAAAAATAAAGGTAATTTCGAGAGTTATGGCCGATTAACATGAAATCTGTGATGCATTAAAATAACCTTCTCCTTGAATTGGATTTTTGTATTGATTATAAGCACATTTTTGTAAAAAAAAAGCATTTTCATCAAAATATAGATGTCCGTTTCGTGATGTAATAGATGTCCGTTTCTACTTTGCTGCCATCTATATGGTACCTTAAAAGCAATGCTCCTGGAAAAAACAAGTCCAGAACAAAATCGAAGTTGAAATTATACGACGCGTTCTACCCAAATGAACCCCAATATCGATTTCAATTACAAACGAGATTTGATGAAACCACTGGGTTTCATGTCTTGTCAGCTTGAGTTCAACTTAAATTGTCTAAGCAACTTCAATTAAATTCCATTTCGATTTCCTCGCTTAGCATCCTTATCATGCCAATATCGACACTTCCTCATCTCTACGTGCAGCGCCGCAGGTGTCCGCATCACAACGGGCAGGTCGGATTAGTGGGCGCCGCGCCGGTCGCGTTCCGGTTGCACCCTTTGTGAATGTGACGCCGCCGGCTATGCACGGGCCGGAGTGCCGGACGGCACGTGCATGAGCGATAGTGTACTTATATGAGGTTTACATGATGGGTTGTACTGTATGTAGTTTGATAAAAGATAGACAATGAAAAGAAAGAATTAGGCGTTAACAGCTAAATTACTAATCCAACATTTTAGAGCTAGGTTTTACAACACGTTTAACTGTTCACAAGCATTTTTATATGTGTAAGAACGGGCAACTACCTTCGAAAGTTGAAGCTACCGACTTTTTTACTAGATAAGTGGCGCAAATGGGTTTGCAGCGATGGTTTACACGATAAAAAATATAATGAAGTTTTGTTGCCTATCTAAACATCGCTAAAGAACGGGCAAGTAACTCTATGGCTGGCTACGTTTCAATCATGCTCCCGATGACCCATGGTGTGCCCGTGAGCAGTCGCGCCCTTGATTCAGAACACTCACCAGGACACTGATCAGCATGTAACCGCTGTGGTTGAAACAGAATGGTAAAATAATTTTAAAGTGCCGAATTATAAATTAATAACAGATGTTGATCATACAATGGGAAAAAAAAAGATTTTTAAATTGTTGTTACTTTCTGTCGAAGTAACATCAAGGAGTATATCAATATTACTAGCTTCTGGACGAAGTCGCGGTCGTCCGCGTCAAATTTTTGCTCCCCTGGCCCTTTCCGTCGCATCGATTTGCCTGGTAGTTTTCGTCCATTTTTCGTTGCTGCTCGCTCCTTTTGAGTTATAGTGAGTCAACCTTAAAAGATAGACATATGGTCTCGCGGACTTTTTTTAGAACTTTTTAAAAGGAACAATTCCGTCATGATTTTTGTGTTACTTTAATCGTTTACGCAGCGCACGCAACGGAAACTCTCAAAAGGAATAAATTTGCCCCGTTTTTGCAACATTTTTCATTACTGCTCCGGTCCTCTTAGTTATAGCGTAATTTTATATAACTTATAGCCTTCCTCAATAAATAAGCTACCCAACACAAAAAGAATTTTTCAATTTGGACCAGTAGTTCCTGAGATTAGCGCGTTCAATCAAACAAACAAACAAACTCTTCAGCTTTATAATATTATAAGTATCTATAGATTCCTTTCTTCTACTTAATGCCGTAGAGTTATAATCTCACAATTTTGTAATTTGTAAAATGAACGGAATAGGATTATTATTAGAATATTTATTGTCCCGACAATACAGTGAGCAGGTTCACAGGTAAGGTATTCTAGTGTTAGTAGTGAAGGTAATTATAAAGGAATTAGATGCTATTAGAACAAAAGGTTTACTGTTTTTTTAGTTTATAATAACGCCATCTATCAAACGGTACCCCAACTTCAATATCAGAGCAGCACTCAACGTGTGTAAGTTTGTCGAGGTTCCAATATTAATTCACAGGTGTCACTACAAAAACTGAAAATAGAGGAAAAATAGTTTTCGTTTATAGCAATTATAGTGGCACTTTTGTATTAGAAGGACGGAGTTAGTAAGAACAAAATATAGCTCGAAGCCATTAACAAATAAAAAATACTTTAACTTTTTAAATTAAACTTCAGAACAGCGCCATCTAGTTGATTATAGAGTTACCACGTACAAAGCTCTTAAGTTATCGATAGACGTAATGTTTAAACTGCTTTATAGATGGCGCTGTACTAATATAACGTTATCGTGGACGGAAGCGTCTTAAATATTTTCTTTTCATGAATTTAACTGCCGCAATAATCAAGTACATTTCTGTTCGACTTTGAAATTATTATTATACTGAATTTCAAATTCAATTTCATTATATTAAATTTTTTATGTTACTAAGAACCCTGAATATTGACATGTTATTCATTTTATTATTTTCATTTTATTTTATTAAGAATCCTCAAAAACATGTAAATAATCTTTTTAAATTTTATTTCAGTTTACTTTAATTTAAATATATTTCCCCTAATTTTATTATTTAATCGCGTTCACACTATCGTATCTAGGATGCTCAATCTTGACATGGCAATTATTTCCTTTTTATAATGTGGGGTATAAATGTTAACTGCCTGTCGAACAAAACTCCCAAATCTCTTATCTGTGTCACTTCCTGAATTAAGTTGCCACTAACATAATAAGAAGATATTGTTGATTTAGTTTTTCTTGTGAATTTCACGGGTAGCATTTGCTGATGATTGAAGGAGCACATGTAAAAGAAACCTCTGTGACTATGATTTATAATGAATATTTGTGTATCTTTTGTTGGAGATCGTAAATAAATAAATAAATACATTTTACTTCCCTGTGTGGTCTTAATGCCATGACGTAGACGTAGATAATACTGTATCGTTAAAATTTACAAAAACGCACTATTTTGTTCGTGTGTGTGTTTTTTACGTGAAATAATGCACGGAACATTTAAATGGATTTAAGTATTTCATAATTATATTGAGTTGATTTATGTCCATTAGAAACCAATAAGATAATATAGTCGGTAGACTCTGCCGTTGGTTCCTATAAATGTATTATTACCCAAAATGCCCTATCATTCAACAACATTTCAGCCGAAAGACGCAGGACATAGGCCTCTCCCAAGCTCCGCCACTTCGACCGGTTTTGTGCTTCCCGCATCCAGCGGATTCCTGCGGCCTTCACAGGGTCATCGGAAATGCCCTAATTGTAACAAAAATACCTAGTTACCTAATATTGAGGAAATTGCCTTTGTTTAAGCCAGTTCTCGTGCGTAAAAGGCAAAATATTATCTTTAGACTTCTGCATTAACAATCCTAACGTTATCGAAACTCAATTCGAAAATATTTACCTACGTAGGTTGGTGTAGGCATTGTTTCCTTTTTCGATAATAGGTAAACCTACATGGAACGTAATAAAAGATTACATATTATTTAAATATTAGATACAGGTAATTATAGATTCGTAATACCTACTCTCGTAATTAATCGATAATGGACGAAATTTATCAATACTGATAGTATTAAGCACACGAACAATAACTTGGCAAAATAAGGTGGAATTTTAAAAACAATGGGTTTGTATTTAAGAAAGCAAGGACGTACGGACGCACCCAAGTCTTCAGTGATTCGGAAATAAGGAAGTATGTAGAAAGAGAAATTATATTAACCGACATATCACCAAGAGTTTCAAATGATGGACACATTGCTTGCAGAACAGGTTAGCAACAGAACCATGTTCTTCCCCATTGGAACCTATTATTTCAATTGGGCAGGTAGTTTCAACTTTCTGATCACCCAATCCTTGACTATTCAAAAGTTGGCCCCTTGTGAACTGTCTGGGAATTAGTCAGTCATTAAAAGTTGGATTGATATCAATGTTTTGCATTTGAGAAGGCGTAGTGGCCTATCGATAGCCCACAAGGTAGACTCATAACCTGGTACAGGTCAGGGAGTCCGTTGTTGGAAACACGTAAACAGTAATTCTGGTGACAATAGGGAAAGATTGTGTCAAGAAGTATCAACATGGACGTCTTTCGAAATTTCTATGCATTGTTATTAAAGTCGGTTTTCGTGTGCCTGTGTGACAGAGTTGTTCTGCTAAACTACACAACACATTTCATGCTGTAGGTATTCATAATTTAGAGAATTTAGTCCGGTAGGTTGTCTGTGCATATTGTTGCGAAATCAAACTGAAACTTCACCACTTCAACACGAAAAAAAATTTTTTTTTTACCTAATTATAAAATAAGTTAAAGCTAAATATTATTAAAACAATGCAAACACGTAATTTGGCATAAAAAAGAGAATTCGAGAAAAGTAATGGTGTTTAACCGGGTGTTAAATCTATACTAATATTATAATATTATTATATATAACATCACGCTACAACTAAGAGGAGCGGAGCAGTAATGAAAAATGTTGCAGAAAACGGGGAAAATTTATTCCTTTTGAGGGTTTCCGTTGCGTGCGCTGCGTAAACGGTTAAAGTAACGTAAAAATCATATGACGGAATTGTTCCTTTTAAAAAGTTCTAAGAAAAAATCCGCGAGAGTATATGTCTATCTTTTAAGGTTGACTCACTGTAACTCAAAAGGAGCGAGCAGGCAAATCGATGCGACGGGAAGGGTCAGGGGAGCAAAAATTTGACGCGGACGAAGTCGCGGGCAGAAGCTAGTCTTTAATAAGAGACTTGAAATCAAATACGTGACAACGTCCTAACTGATTTTTAGTTTGCAATCACTGAGTGTAACCGTTAAGCGTAACGGTTTAAGTAACATGTCGATCCTGAAGAACTGCAGTCCCAAAGCTTAGTACGCTTAGGCAATCTTGACAAACCGCTGGCCTCAAAGCGCAGTGTGAAGCAGGAAAGGGTCACTAAGAAACAATTAATTAATGTAATTACTAATTATGTTCAAGCTAATCTCTTTTAGAGCACGAGATATCATTTAATTTACAAGTTCATAGCGTACTGTGGGTTAATTCGTGTGTAATGTGCCTGTGGGACGCAGCGGAATTAACACTCCGATCTCACATTCAAATAACTACGTTTACCTATTCCATGGTTTCGTGTTTACAACCACACGCCTGCCTAAATCCCTTTTTGCGAAACAAAAACCTATTCTCATTTATTTGAAAGCTTATTCATAAAACGGTCGAGTTTTTGAATTTAACTTAAATTATTGTACCTATTGTCAGCTTGTACAACGTAAGGTTGCGTTTTGCGGACAGTCTTTACGGTACCCACGAATATTATAATATATCTGAGAATTAATTTACTGGTAGAAATCACGACTTGCTATAGTTGACTGAAATCGAATCATCATCTATCTAGACTTTTCCTAAGTATTTTGGGGTCGGCTTCCATTCTTACATGATACAGTTGAGTATCAGTATTTTATATAAATCGACTGCCTATTTGACCTGCACAACCCACTGACTGGGTAATACGATACCCTTTGGTAAGATTGGTGGTCAGACTTCCGGACTACCGATGACCCGTAACGACTGTCAAAGATCAGATCTGTAATGACAGTCGGAATCAATGGTTTAACGTGCTTTTCGAGGCACGGAGGGCTCTTGGTGTGTAAAATGGTCACCCATCCACGGCCCAACCGCGGCAACCGTCCCTTAACCCGACTGATCAACTCATCCGACTGTTATTACTTAGCCACAAGCCCTTGGACTGAAATCGAATCAAAAACTGAAATAGCTAACAAGCAAGGTGATTAACGCTAATAGCAAGAAACACTGTGATTACCTATGAACATTTATTTGTCATAGTTTTTGTGTGGGATCTCGCATCGATATCTATCACATTGTGCTTTAACCCATTGAATGTACCAATCCTTAATTTATTTTTACTTTAACGTAAAACGGCTATCCACTAATTACATTATTATTAGTCAAATAAAACTAGACTAAACCTTATGAAATTTCTCTACTGTCAGTCTATCTCGAGTTCTGTATGATGGTGGATGCACCATTATAGTCTGTCTGGAGTTCTGTGAGAAGGTGCATACACCATATTATAGAACTCCAGATAGACTGACATGATCGTCTTCCATTCGTAATCTTGATTATTATATATTAGGACCTTATCGTAGGTATCAACCTTCGTACCAGACATCGTCTTGGATTCTAATTTTAATTTGCTCTACTTGTAGGTACCTACATATCTAGGTTTCATAATATTTATTATGATGATCGATCGATAAGTATTAACCTACGTTTTAATTTGTGGAACACCTGCAGTTAATGACAGTTTTATATACGGATATAATAATAATTACCTATAGTTTAGTGATAAATTCATATCATAATTAGAGATCAAGTAGTAATCTGTACCAGCGATAATTGTAAAAACAGACAAAAGTCAAATAAGTTACAATTACATCTTCGTCATACTTACCTAGAATTCGTCGCTTACGCCGCAAAGGGGCGAACCTCATACAAACGGTCAAAATTAAGTTAAGTATCTAAACATGCTCCATTTGTCGTCACAAAAGGGAAAATTTCTCGGATTATTAACAACGAAAAAGTGTTGGCTGTCTCAAAATCTGTTACCAGAAATTTATTGAAAAGATAAAACTTGAAGTGCGGCTCTTAGCGGTAATATCTGTCTCTTTAATTCAGAAAGCCAGAAAGTATGGAAAGCTTTAAAAAAGGGAAAACAAAATTAATAACATGATATTAACATGTCATTAATTTTGATTTTCTTTGTTTAGAGACTTGAATAGCAATAGTGGCCAGAAACTTTAACGAAAGAAACGTCAAAAAATGCACCGTATGCTACTTTACGAGCTTAAAATAGCATTGCCACAGGCTCCAGGTTTGACAACCGATAAAAATGTTTTCAAATCTATATGACCTCAGACTAAATCGAATTTCAAAAAAAAAAAGTATGATAAATATACTATAGAAAAAAACTTTTTAACAAAAAATTAAACCGCCAAAAAACTGAAAAGCATAAAATAATAAACCTTAAAATTATGAGCGGTTTAATTTTTTGTTAAAAAGTTTTTATTTTATATTTTTTGTGGCTTTAATGTACTAATAATACTTGGCAAGGTATACCCTATCCAACACAAAAAGAATTATCAAAATCGGACTACTCTGTATAAAGTTATGCGTGTTTATACATTACAATCAGTGAGTGAACAATCAATCATCCCCTGTTTTCCGACCCTTAAGGTTCGATTTTGTTTTCCAAATTTATATGGGACCACTTTGGGAGTATACTTTTCCCAATAGAAGAAGAATTGTCACAATCGAACCACGATGTAAAAAGTTATGCGTGGTCATACATAAAAAAAAAAAAAAATATTTGCGTCGAATTGAGAACCTCCTCCGTCTTTTTTCGTCGGTTGAAAAGCAAACTGATCGCCAACTTAAAAACACAAACAAGAAGTCAGTTTCAGAACAATATTTGATAAAATACAGCTCACCACTGTAAGCACACAATAACCTCACAATTTACAATACAGCATATGAAGATTGTTTCACGTGGCCTGAAACAGAAAGTAGACGCGGGTCTTCAAAATTGCTACCGCTGTAATTAAGTTCCTTCATTGATATGACGTTGAAGGTTCTAAGTAAAAAAAAGTTTGTACGCGGATAGATTTGCAGGGGAAAATAAAAACTCGATAGGTGCTTCTGCTTTGCTTTATTGCATTAATAAAGTTCCACATCTACAAACTATATGTTTAAGATTCTTTACTTCAAGTCTCGGAAGGAATGAGATAAACTCTGTACGAAGTGTCATAAGTCATGCAGTGCAAAAACTGGAGAAGTACTTATCATCCCAACTGTATCCTAATATTCAAATGCTGGATCTTCACAACCGTAAAAACCTCTGATTTGAAAGACTACAAATGGCTATCTGTTCGACGCCAAGCCAAGGGCTCACCATAGGATTTTAATAGCGCAGTGGAAGGTATGATGGTGGGGCCTTGGGACAAGAAGTGGCGAGCGAACTGTCCGCCGTGCACGGAGCTGAACAATATAAGTTAAAACAAAAGACTCACCTGATGGTAGAAGAACACCTGCTCTGGAGCCTACCTGGATTTATGTATGTAAGTGAGTGTATATGTATCGTGTAGTGACGCTGTGAGTATTCTCCAGGATACCAGCCGCTGCAATACGCCAGATGTGTTCACCAGCACGCGGCTTCAATGATCACTTAACCTCAAAGTTCTTCAATTTCAACAAACTAAACCCGTATTATTTCATCAAAGGGGTTGATTATGCACAAAACAATTGGGTCATGACTGATTGTCCACAAAAACGACCGATTCTCAAGGATTAATTTACAAACGCGTCGCGGAAGCAAAATCTATCCGACGCTTTCAAAGACCAAACCAAAAAAAAAAGTGTCAAACTAACAATGACAGATGTTACTCCGTTTCACGTCATGGTGCGTTCACAGAGTAACCAATTTAAACGGGACGGAACACTATCACAAAACATAAAGTTGCTCAGTCTTCGTAAAGACAATAAAACTGGTGCGTTTTTTTGTGTTTGGGAAATCATCAAAAGACGTCTTCCGCTCTGGGTGGAGCGGGAGACGTCAGAATTTTAATGAATAAAACCCACCCGTGTTCCTTCAGTTGCCTTTATGCCAGGGTCACGGTAACTCTTTCGAACAGATCTCGCGACCCTTTTTTTTCTCGATGGGAATCATCAAATGACTTCTCCCGCTCTGGGCGGAGCGGGAGGGTGTGTCAGACTTTTATTGACTAAAACCCACCCGTGTTCCTTCAGTTACCCATATGCCAGGGTCGCGATATCTCGCTTGATCAATTTCGCGACCCTAGCAGGCATCAGTCCTAGCAGACCCCTTCACTGCTACTGACATTTCTTTGAGGCGCGCGTGGAACACTATGCACCGTCGACACGGGCCTGGTCCTTACTGGGCGGCGAGCTACCCATTGCTCGCCACCCGCAAGCCCGCGCCTACAGTGGCCGGGAGTCTGCGATCGACTCCTGACGCCCGGGGCGTCTCCTCCTGCGGCGGCTAGGGACGTGAGGGCGCAGGGACTGCCGCTCCCTCACGCACCCCACCTCCTCCTTCGCGAGCATTACTGCTTCGCAAAAGGAGGTGACGGCTTCCCATGCCCTCTCGCTCCGTACCATGGCTCGCACCAGGGCCGGACGCGAGAGATCGCCGCCGCCGATCGCCTCCACGAGGACACGGTGGTGCTCCCGTATGCTCCACCATGTCCTCTAGACGATCCTCAAAATGGAAACACCCGGGCGTATCTTCCCGCTTTATCCTGAACAGGAACCCACCGAAGCACCCATGCCCGGTGAGAACCTGCCTCAGGCAGCAGGTAAGGACGCCGTGGCGCCTCTCTATCCACTCCTCAAAGAGGGAACTTACCGTTGCAATTGTGGCGTGCCCAGTGCTGGGTTGCGACAATCGTACCCGCCATGTAGCCATGAGATCCTGCCGGAGCTCTGTCCGCCGTGCCGTGATTTGTAGCGGCAGCGGAGTTTCGCCCCGGCGTTTCGCCTCTTTTCGCCACTCCCACATGTGCGTGAAGACCTTTGCCTCCAGGTCCCATGGCGGCACTCCGGCAAGGAGGCTCGCCGCTTCGCATGAGATCGTGCGGTATCCTCGGATTAGCCGGATGGCCATGACCCTCTGGGCTGCACTCAACCGGCGAGGGCGCCCACACCGGTGCCCCGTAGAGGGCCATGGACTGCACGAACCCCGTGTAAAGCCTCCGGCAGGAGGCATTTGGACCCCCCAGATTGGGCAGGAGCCGCTTTAAGGCAGCCCCCGCCGCTCCAGTCTGGGAGCCAAACGTCAGAAGTGCTAAACGAAGTTCCACCGGCATCTCGCGACCCTGGCAAGATGAATCTGGTGCTTCAGTAAACTGGACGGAAAGTAATGGAGTTTAATATATTGTTAGTGTAGGTTTAAGTTTATTAACCGTCACCCGCGCCACAACACCGGCTGCGGAAACGTCACACGTAGGTACGTCGACCCCAAACCGTGCCTACGCCGCTATTGTCACCACGAGAAAATCAGGTGTGTCGCAGTCTATGCGGCAGAATAAAATTGGGGAAAACCAGAAGAAGGTTGCACTACCTGCCTTGGCTGCGGTCCGTAGCTCGTTGCCGAGAACGGGCCAAGTTGATGAAGAGGGTTTCACGAAAGTGGAAAGGAAGAAGAAGAAGCTCTGTTCACGAAACCAGTGTGGAACAGCTCCGAGTGGACCCAACATGCTGCTGCGCCCTGCTGTGCCTACGACGCAGCTGTATATTTCACGTCTGCATTACACCACGAAGGTTGAGGAGATCGTGGAGTATGTACGAGTGAAAACGAACTTCACTTTGAGGGTCGAGAAGTTGGAATCGCGCCACAACACGAATTTCAAGTCATTCGTGGTGCGAGTTCCAACTCTTCAAATCGAGACCTACCTCAAGGCAGAGTTTTGGCCGAAGGGTGTCGTGTATCGGCGATTCCGCGGAAGGCTACGCGACACCACGCAGCGCAACACGACGCCGTCACTTCGTGTACAATAGTTTTAAAATTGTTTTTTTATTTGTATGTATGTTAGTCTGTAAGGTATTTATGTTATGGGTCTTTGTAGCCCGAAATAAATTGATTTGATTTGATTTTGATTTGATTAAACACAACGCAAATTATTATAATATATCGAGGCATAACTCTAAGAGAATATTAGATAAACGGTATGTTTGATAAAAAAGTGGCACTTCGAAAAGGCGTATATTTTTCTTAAAGTTTTTTTCGGAAAACCCAGAATTGTTAAATGTAACATTTGTATTGATTTTGTTATTCTATTTCCATAGTGCACCTTTGCATTTGTTTTTATATCTATACTTAATATTATAAAGCTGAAGAATTTGTTTGTTTGATTGATTGATTGAACGCGCTAATCTCAGGAACAACTAGTCCGAATTGAAAAAATATTTTTGTGTTGAGTAGCCTATTTATCGAGAAAGGCTATAGGCTATATGACATTACGCTACAACCAAAAAGACCGGAGCAGTAATGAAAAATGTTGCAAAAACGGGGAAAATCGCACGGCTAGCCGCTTCGACACGACGGGAAGGGTCAGGGGAAAAAGAAATTTAACACGGACGAAGTCGCGGGCAGAAGCTAGTTATGTTATATTTTTTTAATATAAAAATTAAAAACTAAAATAAGCGCGTCATAGGAGACAAAAAATGTTTCTTGGGTCTCCTATAAAATTTTCGCATTTGAGGTTCACCCCTTTGCGGCGTAGGTGAAGAATTGAACCATTTGTAGGTTAACTTAATTCGACAGATACAAGAATTTACAAGGAAAATATTTTCTTAATGAAAAGGTTTACAAAAAGAATTTAACTTTATAGTTGAAAGCCATCCTTTTACGGACTGGCTGAAAAAAACTTCATTAAAAAAACATTCCTTTTAAAATCGTTTTCGTACTTTTAACTTCTTTTTCTGTTTTTGTTTCACATTTATTTCTTGATCACGAATTTTGTTTCAAAAGCCACGGTGTCTACAGTCCTGCTAGGGTCGTGAGATTTGTTCAAAAGAGATACCATGGCCCTGGCATATAGGCAACTGAAAGAACACGGGTAGGTTTTAGTAAGTAAAAGTCTGACACGCCCTTCTGCGCTACCCCGAGCGGGAGATGTCATTAGATGATATCCCACCCACAAAAAAAAAAGTTGTCTACAGTACACAATATTTACGTATCATGCCACTTTCACTTGTAGAATGTGCAAGAATCATGGTTTTTTGAACGAGTCGTCACCATTCTAGCGTCTTACTGCAAGAATGGTGGGTGTAACATTAAGAACGGCCCGGCAGGTGAAGCGATGGTACGAAGAAACTGGAAACCATCTGAGGATGCACTTGAAGTCCAGCAAGAGCTTCTTCAGATCCGAAGAGGCTACATTAATGATAGTACAATGACGAAGAAAACTTACTCAAGCAAACCTAAAGCCTCTAAGGCTAGCGAGTATACATAAAGTGGAGTGAATAAGACAGATAAAAGCTTTTTTTCACAGGTGAGCCATGATTTTCACTATTTACTTCCGATGGAAAGTGAAGAGTGTACAGCCACCTGGTAAGCGATACATTCAAGCCTGCTTCACAGGAAGAGTGCAATACGGTGGGGGTTCTGTACATGTAAGAGCTGGCATCTCTTTAGACGGTTGCACAGAGCTAGTAGCCATGGAAAACAAGATATGCTACAGAGATCTTTTTTAGTTAAAAGCGTTACAACCATAAAACATTTTGTGTTATTTTCAAAACTCTATAGTTTAGGAGAAAATGCACTTTCAAAAGTGTGGTACTAAGTTTTGAAGGCCAGCGTTTAATTTTCTTTGAAGAAGAAAGTGTTCGCAAGGAATTAATATGAATCTGTCAATGATGATGATGAAACATCAATATGAAGTCATGTCCTAACAACACATGAAAGTGGTGTTTCGTTGAATTGGCCGCTTTGATCTCAAATTATCTGTTTAGAATATCTCAAACAACTAGTTTGGCTTAGAATTTTAATCTATATTTATCTATTGGTGCTCCGACATTACCACTTTTGCCGGACTTTGGTCAATCTCTCATCAAGAAAAAAAAATTCCGATGAAGCAGTCAAAACCGCATTCAAAGATTTTAATGATTCTCTAACATCACGCTACAATCAAAAGAAGCAGAGCAGCGAACGAAGTCGCGGGCAGAAGCTAGTAACCATGACTAGTGGTAACTGTCCGCGAGACCAACACAATAGTCAAACAATCATCGCTTATATGTATTTAGGGCATTGGATAGTCAAAGTGTTAGGTGTAAGATTTGAGTTGGATGTTCAAAGTGTGTTGTGCAGTTAAGCCAAAAATATTTTAAAAAATAACCCGGAAGTATACTAAGAGATTCTTGCTTATTTTGCTCCATTGGAACTTTAGTTTGGAAAGTTTTTCTAAAATTCTGAGCAATGTCGCTAGTAAACTTCTTAAAGTCAGGAATGTCTGTAAAATGGTCTACTTAAAACTAAATGTTTTCAGCATCTACCCAGCCTTCTCCTATGTTATGGTCGGTAGGTCTAACTAAAGCAGCTTACTAGCGACCAATATTACATGCATGGAGCTTCTGTCTATCTGACTTCCACAACCCAGTTACTGCAGGGATGAAATGCACCGATTTCAGCGTGGTTTGACTAGACTCGATAAATTGAATGAACCTCGAGATTGTACTAGCCCCTAAAACCTCGTATTTCATGGTACCAAAGAGGCGATTGCATATCAAGAAAACACGATATTCTATGGTAAGACTAGTTATTAGCTTTCGGACTTCTGACTACCCCTAAGAATTGCCCAAGATCTAATTACGAAATTAGAGGCTATAGTTGTAGCCAACAGTTCGATAAAAAATGGGACCATACTCACTTCTAGATAAAGAGCCCTTCGAAATCGACACGCCAAAATCAAATACCACCACAGTTTATGGGGTACTACTAAACAAGTATCACACAATTTATATACAGAGGAATGAAGAAAATGTCTTGAGGAAAGTTTTGAGGATGAGTGTCGATGACTATTAGAGTAGAGGAAGACCAAAGAGACGATGGATGGACTGTGTGAATGATGCTGTGGTAAGAAAGAGTGTGACTAGATGAGGACTACTAAAGAAGTATGGAATAAAAGACATGTTGCGCCAACCCCAAATAAATTGGGATAAATTGGTAAACGGCAGGAGAAGGACGATGAATTTCGTTGGTGTCGTGTAAACATAGTTTCTAGCTTAACGGACTCACAAGCCCAAAAGTTTTACAACCGCACACCGGTTGTAAAACTTTCAGGCCAAACCATCGCTACTGTCTAGACTGTTGAGTTTAAAAGACAGTTTTAAAGTGTTTAGACTATAGCTGACCTTAACACTTTAAAATGTCAAAAAGTCTAAATTAATGTAGGTATCATGCTCAAAATTATAAAACGCTTCATCCCGATTTTCACGCACGTTACCGGTGCGATAACGTTTTGTATTATTTTTCAATGGTGTTGATTTCCAGCAGGCATTGTTTCATGAGAAATTTTGAAACAGTCATAAAAATCGTTAAAGTTCCAAGTTACGATATACATATGTATTGTCACGTATCCCCCGTGCAAAGTCGCTTTCAAACAATAGTATTAATACAATAAGGTTAGTTGCTATAGCAATTAGTTTTCAAATATGAGATAGAAATTCAAAGCAGATATTCTGAAGATTTATTAATATTGTATTTGACCAAAACCTACAAGCTTATCGCAATAGGAACAAAAATCTTATAATAGTATAATCGGTAGCAAATAATAATCAGATAATTTAAATAATAATCAGTGTATTATTAATTATACACACGTATATATTGTCACGTATGTATATTTGTCATAAGTTTGCAAAAAATCCGATTGCTCGATTTCATTTGGTGATGATAATTAGTGCAAAAAAGACGTGTTTCATATGGTACTGAAAATATAAAGAAATCAGGTGAGATTGCAGTCGTTTGAAGAGTTGGTAGCCGCCAGTCTATCTAATATTATTGCTGTTTTTATCTCACATATTAAGTTCATCTGTGAAGTACTTAATAGCTAATATTATATGTTTAATATACAAGCTTTTATAAAAGGTGCATTTAGTGTTTTACCAAATTACCATTCCTTGCCCAAATTGACTTTCTTCTTACTTTATTTCCTGCAATAGTTATAGTAAATAGCAATCGCCTTCTTATCTGTGCGTGCACTCAACTAATATTTTCGTGCAGGTGCACCTGATCATGGAATTTCCTTTGTTTTGATTTGTTGCAAGTTTATCAACAAATTTATATGTGCTTCATTAGCATTGTTACAGATTTTATGCTGACTTAATAATATATTAATTCCTAAGTAGTATGTCTCATTGGCATTATTGAATAGCAACCATATATGTAGGTGAGCTGTTTAGATATTTAGATACATTGCTTGTTTAGTTCATTAATTAAATGTTTAGATATTTCAAATAGATTATGGGTTAAAAATATTAATAACTGACCATCAATACCTAATAATCTTGTTTCCATAAAGAATTGAATGCACTTCAGCAACTTGAATCGGGGCAACTATTTAAATAGATTTGCACGGTCATACAAATAAATATTACGTTAATTTCAAACTACTCTCAATTTCCAAAGCAAGTATTCTGAAAATTGTTAAATAAAAAAATAAAATTGTCAATACTAAACAAAGCGACAGAATCCACAATAAGACCGTTAATCATAATAAGGATTTAATTCAAAGTTAGGGATAACCTTTCCTGCCAGGGTCGCGAGATTGTTCGAAAGAGATACCGTGACCCTGGCACATGGGCAACTGAAGGAACATGGGTGGGTTTTAGTCAGTAGAAGTCTGACATACCCTCCGCCCAGAGCGGGAGAAGTCATTTGATGATTTCCCATCAAAAAAAAAAAAAAATGTCACCTATAGTCGTTCAGTAGCAACAGTAGCACAACTTCATATCTTAGTGTTCAAATTAAAACAAATAATTACTTATCAAAGGCAAATTTAACTAACACGAATAGTAAAATCTAGCTTAGAAAATTCTACTTCGTGCACAATGAATATCAGTAAAAAAACACATGAATTCCCTTTAATTTGGCATACCATATTTTGAAGTAGGTATCATTAGATTGATAACATCATAATGTTAATCCTTCAGTCTAAATCGTTTGTACCGATAGATATTCATATTAATTCGCAATCGGGGATTACGTCGAAACTTGCTAATAATTTTGTTTATGCTTATTGCAGGATGACAGGTGCAGAAACCAAACAGACGGTGGTCAAAGACACGGGTGGGGACAAGGTTACAGAAGATACAAAAAAGACTAAGCACCATTGGGAGCCTCTCACAGATGGAGTGAAGTGGATTGAGAAATATAGTGAAAATCTAGAGAACTTCTTCGAAAGATTGCCAGAGTTCATCACTACTTTCATTGCCACATTAGCTGTCTTCACATTCGGAGCTACTTTAAGAGGTATGTTGGTTTGTTTTTCAATTTCCAGTATGGACGACTTTGATAAGGTTTTATCAATATCAGTATTTTACTATACTAAAAGAAGCTTCGTTCACAAGTACAAAGTTATAAATTTTATTGTTGTTTTTATCGATGAAATATTTTTTAATTATAGTAATGGATTATTTTTATATAGTTTAATGATAAACTAAGAAAATGCAATAAGTAGCATTAGAGATTATGTGTCATGTTATTCCCATGAAGATGTTAATGATGACTTAAATTAAATTGTTTCAACTGTCACATTCTCTCCCGCCTATCGCCAATTATTATGACTAATTAACTCCACATCGGTTTATTTTGAAATAGCGGCCAGCATCCATTAGCAAAGTTTTAATCACTGTTGACAATTTTCAATTTATATTCATAATAATAATTATACTGTAGACCACTAATCACACAGGTTCTGCATAGCGGTAAATGCCAATTTTAATGATGATTTATTCTGCAACGCCTAAATTAAATGTCGTCGGTCACGTGAAATTGATATAGCTTTAAGCCATAAATTACTATACAAATTAATTTGAACCGTATTAAAATAATGTTGATAAGATTGTTAAAAAGTCGTCACAGAGACAATGTTAAGGACACAGGTTTAATTAATGATTGTGATAACGATCGATGAATCAACAGCTTATCTAAACACCAGTAACTTACTTGTAGTTATTACAACGGATTAACCTTTGTTAAACATTGTTGATATACTAAATGATAATGTAATAGTAACTCATGCAGGACTGCATAAATTAAAATTGGTGCCTTCAAAATTCAATAATAACATAACACATATGAATGGATATGTGATATTTCCGAAAGGTTAGAGGTGTATCTGTAATAATTATGATATTTTTGATGGCATTTAAAGAGCAAGCGACTGTGAATGTGAGTACCATTCACCTAATCGAATCAATAAACTTCCCCTTTCAGACCCATGTCTATAAGAAATGCAACCCAAGGCTATCCCTGCCTTGGTTAAACTCACATAAAATCCTAATAATATAATGTTTGGACTTTAATAGACAATGGTCTATTTGACTGTTCCATGAAAAGAAATGATGACCGTCGGTTGTTTTGCCATCTTTTTTTTTCAGGGATTTGTCAACTAGGAAGTACTAGCGCTCTTTTACTTTTAAAATATTCACCAACAAAAACTTGACGTGTAAAAGTGTCTTAAAAGATCTACTTACATAAATAAACATTGCCGTTCATATCACCTATCACGTGATTAAGACCAATGTAATGGCGGACGAATGTATTGCCATGTTAAATAATGTTAACAGTATTTTTCAAACATCCTCTTGACGACAATGTAATCAAGCATTAACAATGTTGCAATCAACACAATACGAGCTAATTGATCAATTCGATAAGGTATCTTTGACATTGGTATTTGATGTTGGGGTTGATGAAGTAATAATGTATGTACATTTTTGTGACGTAAGACGACTCCAAAAAGACATGTATAGACAAATATACAAAAAAATAATAATGACCTTTGAACAAGGACTTGAAATTTCGATATTAATGGATTAAAAATTAGATATATTGCTTCATGGCCGGTCTCGTCCTAGGCATCTTAGTGTAGGTTATATATTACGTACACTACATATTACGTCGTCTGACTATTAATTTAAGAATTGACAAAACACTGTTATTGTCATAGAAAATAGTAAGTACCTTTCATTCATGTGTGCCTCCTTTGCTGCCTTCAAATTCAAACTCCCTTTGCCCCCTTGCTTGTCTACGTGCCTATGTTCCATGTTACTTGAGGTCTCACATTGTTTTTTCTTTTTCGATTAGTCACGTTATCGGTTCCAATTTCATTGGTCCCCAATCGTTGAAAGAATTTATCGCAAATATGACTTTGCTACCTAACGATGCGTAAAAGATACCTATTGTTATTAGTATAATCACGACTGTATTAATTACCTGGAATCTAAATTGTTCAGAGAATCATAAATTATCTATCGATGGATCGCTATCCATTAAATTTAAAACAAAGTTTACAATTTGCTTCTGAATATGTATAGAGTTTGAAATGTTTGGTTTTAGAAGTAAATTATTCTAAAACTCAACAGTTATTAACACCGTAAATAAACTACCAATTACTAGCCTTTTGCCTGTTTTACTTGGTTGAAAATAGTTCAAGTAAATTAATTGCCTGAGCTGATAGAGATAAGTAAATTATCTGTATCGGATAATACAACAAAATTAAAAACGTAGGTGTATGTTGTTGGAATTAAATTGGCAGAACCATATTTTAGAGAAAAAAAAAACACCGGCGAGAAATGTTATGTGTTGGAAAAAGTGACCCCCTACCAAACAATCCTGTGTCTAAAAAAAAAACAGAAAACTGGCCCCCTAGCCAAGTTACAACCGTTTCGTGTCGAATTCCGTTCTCCAATCGGTAACGCCTCGGTGCCAGCAATTGTAGAAAACGATAAGTTGGTAGCCATGCTGATGCGCCTGAGTCGACCGCTCGTTCTACAATGTCTTTAGAAAAACAACAAATAACAAAGGATTTAGCGTTGAACATTGTAGAAACGATAAAAAATCATTCTATCATTTTGAACGATGTGAATTTGGCTACGAATTTTCTATTCGTTTGTTCTAACCACGTGATTTACATTGAGCGCCTAGCGTTAACGATTGTAGATTATCAACTTGGCTAGAGGTGCTATTTACCTACTACTATAATCGAGAGCTCATAAAATAGGTTTACCGGTTACCAGGAATATTAAAAAAGCTCAAAGGCTATTTGTTACGGTTATTTTTATAACTAAACAGTTATTACTTTGGGTTTTTAGGGTTCCGACTCCAAGGTTTCAACGGAACCCTATTACTAAGCTTCCGCTGTCCACCCGACTGTCTGTAAGCGGGCTATATCTCATAAATCGTAATAGGTAGACGGTTTTTTTTTTACTGAGTTTGTATTTCTATTGCCACTAACAACAAATAATAAAAATAAAATAAATACTTTCATTTAATTTTTGTAAAATTAAATGGGAGTCTCCATACAACACTATCTCTCCACTTTGTCATAATTGCTCATGAATGTTTCCATTTTTATTACATTATTAGTATATATATTTAGTGATATTTATTTTAGAAGTATTTATGTATGTATATTTTTATTTTGTAGGTTTATATTTAAATTATAGTATTATTTTTCTTCTACTATTACACACGTTGTCTACATCTCTTTGTAAATTGTCTCCTATTGCAGGTATGCTGGAAGAGATTTCAATAGAAATAAGCATTACCTTTGTACATATTTTTCTGTTCCTTTCTATTTGTCTATTTATATGTGTGCATAAATGGTTAAATAAATAAATACATTTTTTTTCGACGTTTTTACCGAATGTTTAACATGTCGAAAACATTGCAAAATGAAACCGAAATTGAGAATAAATGAACATGAACTCCAATATACCTGCTTATTTTTGGTTGACTTTCCATTTTATTTGTTTTTGGAAAACACAATGCAAAATTGTTTATTTAAGAAAATACATGTTGGCAAAATCAAGCTGGTCTATGAGAAAATATAATTATCTATACGGAATACGACATATAGTTAAATACGATTTCGAATCTTTTGAGCCGTATAGTGCAATCTCACAAATATATCAGCATGTATTAATTTATGAACTTTTTTTTAATTCCAGGAGAATGGGTGGTAATCCTAGTAACAGCGCTGAAGCAGCTGAGTGGTCACACAAACAACAGCACAAATACATCTTCTGACATAATGGAGCTGTTTTCCTCAAGAAACTTGAAGATGGAGAACTTCACGACCATCTTTATCGGAGCACATACCGTGTCGATGTCTATGTACTTCTTAATGGGAGGATTCTTGCATGTAAGAGGATGTCATTATACTAGAACTAAAACATTATACTTAGATTTACAATTTTTATTTAACTTCATATCTATACTACCAATAGCTTAAAGTGCGACATAATGTCGTAATATTTGTAGGTGTACTATAGGAATATTTCTGCTTGTGCCTTATTATATTCCTGATATTATTAAAATATTTTTGGAATGATAAGCTTGATCACAGCGATGCTGATAAGTACTTTCACGCCAAAGTGTTCTTTTCATTTTGTATTTATTTGCATTATAGTTAGTAATTTAAATTAGGACCTGGTGTAAATTGTTAGTTGTGTTAAATATGTATTGTGAAAGAGATATTTTTTTATAAAGTGATAAGTCCATGTTAAGCTTTAAATAGCACAGTAATTCATCGTTTGCTATCGTCTATTTTGAATCTCTTTTCTTGAAACACGTGAATCTTCAGTAAACCAAAAACACGAATTTGAAATGATCGTGGACGCAAATTCAAATTATCTTGTGACCTTTTTTTTACCTGCGGGAGCAAACTTCCCAGACAAAACATCGCAAAACCACTTCATCGACTAAATCTACTTCGAAATCGCTACATTAACATTTCACACACGTTTAGTTTGAAAACTTTCAGCTGGAAAGCATAATGGATTACCACATATTGGTTTTGTCTAGGGAACTTCCGGCTAAATATAAATCTGTGGTCCGTAATTATATCAGATTGGAATGCGCATATTATTAAAGTTTTACGTGAAATCAATTTCTAATAGAATTTTAAGTTGACAACGGTTGGAGCATTTCCGAGAGGACTTGTTACAAGTAAATTCACTTTGTCTTTGACGTTTCGCCCCAATTTCAATTGAGGTCATTAATGAAAGGATTTTAATCATTTGGTATGAATTAGCGTAACTATTCAGTAAAGTTGGTTTCCTGTACCTTAATATCGGAATTTTGTATATAGCCTGCCAATCATTGAAAAAATGGGTTCTGTCAGCTGTAATTAACGAAACTTGTTTCTGATTTATTCGTTTTAATTTCGTTCATTTATCATGATTGTAATATTAATAGCCCTTTCGAAAATCTGTTCAAGATTCCCCTTTTCAATAGAAATAATCTAATAAAATCTCTAATACCTCGCTTCCCTGGTAATTAATTATTTTGAATGATTAATATTTACGTCACTGAGATATGGAACAATCCGCTTGTTATCTGTCGCTTTAATCAGAAGTTTGTTGAAGAATTTGTAGACCTGACTCTCATCACATATGTACTTAGAGATATCAAAGTTGTGAACATCTGTTGATATGACAAAGACTTTTGGAACATTTGTGTCTTAACGTGACTTTGTGTTTTGATAGGTACTCACAACAATGTTGGTAGCGTTTTAATCGCAGCCGTGTTACAAGATTAATGATTATAATTTGCCTTGATAATTACACTGATGTATATGAGTTGCATACCTACCTTTAATTACACAGTGAATATTTTTATATTAAGCAACAAAGCAGAATTAAATTGTTGAATATATGAAAATTTTCTGCAAAATTTTGTCTTTCTAATTAGAAAGACGAATTCTCGTCTAATTAGATGTACTTTGTTTAAATTAAATTCTTGCAAAAGATAAGATTATGTGAATATTTTTAACACACTTTCTTGTAAAGCGACTCTTATGGCATTGCATTTAGGTTCATAATTCAGCTACACACACACACACACACTTTACTTTATAATACCATTCCAGAGTATTTTATCCATTTTTCCTCAATCTCCGCAAAGAGGCTATTTAGAACTTTTGTTAGTGCCTTTATTTACACCTGCGCGTGCATCGCTTGCGTAGCGCGTATAATAAACAAAAACAACGCGACATTTTCGATCAGTATATGTATCAGTGTTTTTGTTGTGTGGTAAATTTTATCAGAAATATCGATTTCACGTAGGGAAGAAGAAAATAAAAAATCAGTGTTTTCTTTCTTACATACGGCTAGCGCGTTTTATTCGGCCGCGACTGTAAAGACCAAAATAGCACACTTGTGTCTTAATGTACTATTTGTCATCGATGCCCCTTTCCTTTCGGCATCATGTTATGTTAAAACACTATATTTGTAAGTACAACAGAACCCACTGGATTGCAAAACCACTTTACACGTTGTCTTATTTCCATTTCCAGTGGTACTTCTACATGAACAGAAGGCACCGTGCACAGGAATGGAAGATCCAGCCTGACAAGTGGCTGTCTCCTGAGCTGGAGCTTCATGAGATCAAAATCGGCACTCTTTCACTCGTGGTCACTGGCAGCTTCTCCGCTTTCCTTGCCTGCTACATCTACAATGGGAACCCTTCTACCGTCTACTACCAGTTCGATGAATACGGCTGGTTTTGGTTCTTCCTGCAGTTCCCAGTTATCTTTTTATACTCAGTTAGTGTTATTTTAACAAAATTATACTATATTATATTTTTTTTTCAAAATAGTATTTAAATTCATTATAAACGTAGAAATGTCTGATTGTTTGATCAAATATTGCTTTTGCGACAACAGTGAAACAAGAAAAGTATTACATCTTCTTTTCTTTAGCACTTTCAAGTATAATTGGATCGAAAAGACTTAAACATTTAATGTCCTACTTGTGTATCAGTTGGTACTTAAAAAGTAAACTAACATAGTTGTATTAATCTAATAATATACAAAGTCTAACTGTAAGAATTGGGGGGTCTGGTGACCCGTAACACAGGTATTCAATGCCTTCTTCGGGCACCGCCGGTCTCTCACAAATGTTATTATACATTTTAATTAGTTTAAGCACTTTATGTATCTACCTGCAACATTTGTGATGAGAAAATAAATCTTCTTTTTCAGGACTATACGACATATATCCTCCATCGCCTGTACCACACTCCGTGGCTGTACAAGCACTTCCACAAGCTCCACCATAAGTACAAGCAGCCGACTGCCTTCTCCGTCACCGCCATCCATCCGTTCGAGATCATGCACGTCCAGCTTACTATGTGCCTGCCACTCTTTCTCTTCCCTGTTCACTGGCGTAAGTTTAGAGTTTAATGCCATATTTTTACATAGCTTATCATACATAGAACTAGTAGTAGTTAATAAAATTACAGTAGGTAAAGAAATCGGTATTTAGAGTAACACTTTTTATAAACTGCAGGTTTTCGGATAAAAGTTCATATTATCCACATGGCCTTGTATTGTTAGACTCGCATAAAATCCTAATAATATAATTTTTGGAATTAAAAAAATATCATTACATCTGCGTTTGTTTCGGCATTTCTTCTCGGGGATCAGCTACAAAATGCCACAGCGACCTATTTTTATAAATTTTGACCAACAAAATATTGACGTGTTAAAGAGTCTTAGAAGACACGAAAAAAATATACATTTAATTTAATTTTCTCTGTGGTAGATTTGGATTACGTGTGATTGACTTTACAAACTCTAATATGACGCCGGAATTCGTATTCTTCAAAGGATTCGACATTTTTTTTGCAAGCTATGTCTAAATCTCATTTATATGGGAGCGAGCTTATTGCAACCGGGTCATGAGGAATATGTTTTTAATCTCACAAATGCAGCTTCTTTCTTATCTTCTAACGTGTCTTTGGCTAGAATAGGATTACTGAATCATTGCATGAAACATTATTTGTAAAGATTGTGAACATTTTCAGTACCCTTCTACGCCGTTGCTATCTACGTGTACTACCACGGTATCATAGACCACTCTGGCATCAACTTCAAAGCTCAGTGGTGGCAGCCGTGGCAGCCTGATGCAGAGTTCCACGACCAGCATCATGAGTTCTTCCACTGCAACTTCGGCTTCAACATGTCTATTTGGGATAAAGTAAGTTGACTTCGACCAATTGAGACCCTAATTTCATCGTAAGAACAGAAATGATGGCTTTTATTTGTTTATTTAAATCATGTCTATTTTTACATTTGTACAATCAGTACCTAACTGAATATAGTGGCTATTTATTTATTCTCACAATCATTTTTAGTTTTATGTTCGTACTTTCATACCTAAGTACACACATAAATTTAAAATTACAGTCTGCAGTTTTTAACACGTTTTTTTTTTTCATGATGGGAAATCATCAAATGACTTCTCCGGCTCTGGGTGGAACGGGAGGGCGTGTCAGACTTTTACTGACTAAAACCCACCCATGTTCCTTCAGTTGCCCATGTGCCAGGGTCACGGTATCTCATTCGAACAATCACGCGACTCCGGCAGGCATCGGTCCTAGCAGACCCTTTCAGCGCTGCTGACATCTCTTTGAGGCGCGCGTGGAACACCACGCGCCGTCGACCCGAGCTTGGTCCTTACCGGGCGGCGAGCTACCCATTGCTCGCCACCCGCAAGCTCGCGCCTACGGTGGCCGGGAGTCCGCTATGCACTCCCGTCGCCCGGGGCGTTTCCTCCTGCGGTGGCTAGGGACGTGAGGGCGCAGAGACTGCCACTCCCTCACGCGCCCCGCCTCCTCCTTCGCGAGCATTACTGCTTCGCAGAAGGAGGTGACGGCTTCCCATTTCCTCTCGCTCCGTACCATGGCTCGCACCAGGGCCGGACGCGAGAGGTCGCCGCCGCCGATCGCCTCCACGAGGACACGGTGGTACTCCGCCTAGGCTGGGCACACCTCCACCGTATGCTCCACCGTGTCCTCCAGACGATCCTCGCAATGGAAACACCCGGACGTAGCTTCCCACTTTATCCTGAACAGGAACCCACCGAAGCACCCATGCCCGGTGAGAACCTGCGTCAGGCGGAAGGTGAGGACGCCGTGACGCCTCTCTATCCACTCCTCAAAGAGTGGACTTACCGCCGCAATTGTGGCGTGCCCAGTTTTTAACACGTTTACATTCGATTTTGCAAATCTAATCGATTAGCACATAATTTAAAATAGTTGTGTTGGAATATCCTTCGTTTTGCCAATCATGACAATGCAGTTTGTTTTGGCAATGTGCCATTAGAATATAATAATGGATGTACAAGTTTGAAAATAAAGTACCCATAAATCGAATAATTCTACAAGAAATCGTTTTAGATAATGTTGAAATACCTAACTGAGTGTTCGTAATTTTACTTACAGAGAAATGATGAGGTATTAACTCGTTAACTTGACATATAGTTTAATGATATTACGAGGAACTTCTCATCAACTTTCTATCGATAAAAATACTTACTAAATTACAACGTTATTTTACAGTTACACGGTACAATGAGGAAAACTTACCGTGCTTACACTGAAGACACCTACCACGGGGAAGCACCATCCCTCGACACTCCTGAAGGGAAGGCCCTTATTGCTGAAAACCCCGATCTTATAGACAGCAAAGTATTGCTTGAAGAAATCCCTGAAATAATTCAAAATATCAAATTAGGAACATCCAAGACTGAACAGAAAAAGGAAAAGTAATAATTAGATTAAGGAAACACGTTCTTTTTTATTAATTATCATCGTAGAAGTAAGATGTAGCATGTAGGTAAATAAATACAGGTTTCAATAAAATCTTGTTCATCATAGTTCTGTCTTAATTGCTAACTTGTAAGCGGTTATGAAATTCAGAATGATGAACCAATAATTTTACAATAATTTCTTCAAATGATTGTTTCTAGAGAACTTTGGTTGTTTGCCAATAACAATGACAAATTCACCCTGATTTAAGATTTCATTTTCAGCAGGATAATGCTGTTATTTAAAATGTCATGCACTTGATTAATGATATTATTCTGAAAGAAATACATTTTCATGTTCTAGCAGGAACTAATCTTATAAAACAGAAATATTTGAATGAACTACATTTTTCTTTACTAACGTTGTGACATATGTTGATATTTAAAATAGTTGTAAAAGTATCGGTGATATGTGATATTGTTAATTATTATAATTCAGTAAAGCATTTCTTGGAATATGAAATTATTATTTTATTAGTTGACTCCTCCACCAAAAAATAATAAAGAATCATCTTTGTTGCTGTGTAAGTTTATTCTCATAATGAAGAACATTTCAATACGAAATCTCAGTACCTCGCTATCAGTCTTCCAGTTAGACTTCAATTAAATTAATGTAGCATTTCATAAGTCATTATTTTTCTAAAGAATCTCATATCAATTTCGTTGTATACAGTTTTTGCTACCATTTAATACTACTTACTTAAGAATCTAGCCAAGATTTCTTGGAACATAATCAGTTATCCCTATTTAGCTGTTCAAAATATGAGTTGTAAAATTGTTGATAATTTTAAATGTTCATGAAAACTCTTAATACTTAATAAACGTATGTTCGGGTTATTAAATAGCAATAAACATCCTAATGGTTTAACAAATTTTTGCCTCTGTAAATATAACTCATTCAGACTCATTTCCAATCGAAAAGAGCCCAAGAACAGCGATCAACATAATTTTCTTTAACATCAAGTCAGCAATCAAAAATCTCGTTTCTCGCGCAAGAATTTAATAATAAGCTTTTTCATTTTACGGCCATCAATATATTTGACTGACTTAATATTTATCGTTATAAGTAAATAATAGGATACTTCAATGCCGTCAGTCTGGCTTCAGATTAAAACAATGCCGGGAACATTTTGGGATCGCTTTCTCTTCAAAGCTGCTCAAGTATTATTATTCTTGAAAAGTGGACATGATGTTTTTCCTTATATCCTGTCCGCATACGATATTTTTGTCAAACGTTTAAACGATTACTTGCGTCCATTTAAACGTTTCAAATCAGTTTATTTAATGGACGAAACGTAGGACGGGCCAAAGCTAACTTACTTAGGCACTGTAGTTAAGGCAAAATGATTGACTTTTGTTATTTTATTTCAAACGACGTGTGTACGTTCCTATTCCTACACTCAATACTAACGAAATATAAGCCAAATTGCTCTCAAGATTATGTCTCAATATTAACTCAACACATATTTATTTAAGCAGTTCATAAACTGCAAAAAAGACACTGCCTTTGTCTAAAATTGTTAATCTGGACAAGAATTTCAAATTCGTCTACTTATACCTTTTTTTCTACATGAGCAGCAAAATATTCAAGGATACCCTTTATGACTCTTCTTGAAGATTTTAGAACCGTAAAGGGACTCGTATTTTAGTACACAAGAATGCTTCCATCTTGGTTATTAGGCCTTGCGGGTCTAAGCTAAGTTACGGCCTGGCCACCCAGTCAGGCCTATAAATTTTAGGGCCCTAGTACTTATGTCCACTGCTGTTGTTTATTCGGTATGTCTTGAGTGCGAAAACACAACAATTCATTTTGATATACGACCTTTATCCTCTTATATAAGGTGAAGTATGTATTGTTATTTTTGTTTACACAGTGTGTATACTTAACCAATAGCGAATAATGTAAATTTTGTAACTGACGTAAAAGATATTGAGTTCAAACTTATTTCTGAATACATAAAAAAACAAAACTCAAGTCTCGAAACTAGAACGACAGTTACGATTCTTTTTGCATCTTTGACGTTCATCCATTTGATTCGTTCATTCAAAATTTTCAAAAAATATTCATTCATTGAAGGTAGGTATAGGTACAAAGTGTTAGTATAAACAGAAACATTGTATGTAAATAAACATTACACTTATAAATCAAAAGTACTTCAAAGCTTTGACCTTAACATCAAACAGAAAGCTAATTCCTCCGTGACCTCACTTGAGCTATATTTATACAACTTACTTACTTGAAAACACATTATTTTGCTTCAATTTAGACCGATACCTAAGTGTGAGTTAGAGTGCTCTGCCGGGGTCGCGTGATTGTTCGAAAGAGATACCGTGACCCTGGCACATGGGCAACTGAAGGAACACGGGTGGGTTTTAGTCCGTAAAAGTCTGACATGAGAGGGAGAAGTCATTTGATGATTTCCCATCCAGAAAAAAAGAAAAAAAAAAGTGTGAGTTAGAGTAGGAGTTATGACCTGAAAACCTGTTATCTCGGAATTCCAATCAACCGTTGCTTTAATTAAAGAAGTAATTGAAATCGAATAAAATTAGAAATTTTTGGCATATTGAATCGAGGTGGTTTATAATCTGTCAAGAATGTAAACATTAATTTACTAATTATAGAGTTCAGTACAGAATACACTTTTTTGATTCATTCTCGTACTTACCAAACAAGATCTACATCATGTTTAACTGTTATACTTGAAAAATTTTACTTGTGCCTACAGACTTTGGACATTGGCAAAATGGTCTACAGCGGCTTTGATTGCCGTCTATAAAAATAGATTACAATTTACCTACTCATCGCCTGTCCTAAGGATGAAACCTCTTCAAATCAAATCAAATCAAATCATTTATTCGCATAGAATGCAGGTATTTTACAATAAGGATGTTATAGAAATACATATAGTGAGCCAGGTACATTCTGCCTGAGTTTCGGCATGCAATTTTTTTACAAATAATGAAGTAAATCATGAACAACATTTTGAAATAGTTAATTAATAAATACATTATTATAGCAAGTCCAGGTCATGCACAAAGGTGTATCAGATAATATCAATAAAATTTAATAATAGGTATTAATAAAATTCAATAGTATCAATAAAAAAGAATAATGTCAAAAAAGAATAAGATTAAATAATGTTATAACAATTAAACTGTTGAGATGTCACACATAGGGACTAGGGTCATTCAAAAAGTCACTTATCGAGTAATAACATTTTTGTATCAAGAAAGCCTTGAGTTTGCTTTTAAATTGTTGCAGGGTATCACTTTTTATGCTGTCCGGGAGTTTATTAAATACGATTGGACCCATGCAGAAAACACTTTTTTTAAGTAGTACTGTTTTACAGCTACGAACAGTTAAGAGGTTTTTATATTGACTTCTAACGGGACCTTTCTTGGTGTCTGAAACCTTGGCAAACAGGTTTTTATTCCTTTTTACAAAGACTGCCATCTCCAAAATATATAAAGACGGAAAAGTAAGAATTTTCAAAGACTTGAACAGTGGTTCACAACTATCTCTAGGTTTAAGATGACACATGGCTCTCACACAACGTTTCTGGGCTTTAAAAATTTTATCTTTTAGACTGCAGTTTCCCCAAAAAATTATTCCAAATCTCAAGACTGATGCGACCAAACCATGGTAAGCTACTACAGCAGTCTTTATGTCAACTTTTTTTGCCAGGTTAAGAAGAACATAAGCTGCAGTGCTTAACTTTTTACATACCTCTTCTGCTTGCGGTTTCCAAGTTAATTGGTCATCTACATAAATTCCTAAAAATTTCGCGACCTTTGTTTGATTAATCACTTGTCCATTGTACTGGATATTAACGTCTGGTGGAACTGTACGTTGGCGAAAATGCATCACATTAGTCTTCGTTAAGTTAATTACCAGGTTGTTTTTGTCAAGCCAGTCAATAATATTTCTAAGGTTAACGTTAATATCCTGTTCATAATGATTAATGTTTGTACATTTTATCAGTGCTGTACTGTCATCGGCAAATAGGACCATTGGAATTGGTATCTGACGGGGCAGATCATTTATATACAGCAAAAACAGTGGGGGACCCAGTACACTGCCTTGCGGTACACCGAATTTAACAATTTTACCGTCAGATTTATATTTTTCTTCACATTTTGATTTAAGACAAATTCTGGATGTCTCCGTATATTGTGTGCGGTTACTGAGGTAGGATTTCAAAAGATTCAGCACGTTCCCCCTTAAACCGTAGCTATTAAGCTTGTTCAATAAAATATCATGATTTACACAGTCAAATGCTTTAGTCATGTCTGTAAAAATGGCACAGATAGGTGTCTTATTATCTACATTTATCATTATTTCGAGTAAAAAGTCATATATTGCTGAATTTGTGTTTTTATTTTTCCTAAATCCTGTTTGTTCATTACATAGTATATTGTATTTTGTAAGAAAATTGTTGATTAATTCATATATAATCTTTTCCACCACTTTGGAAAACACAGGAATTAACGCGATCGGTCTATAGTTAGCCATATCCTCCTTGCAGTTTTTTTTGTGAAGCGGTTTGACTATAACTGTTTTTAAACCGTCAGGAAATACACCAGTGCTGATAGCTAAGTTAATAATGTGGCTAATATGTTTGATTATGTTATATGATACAAATTTTATAACTTTCGTTGCTACTTCGTCATATCCTACGGTATTTTTATTTTTCAATGATTTTATCACCCTAAGTACGTCTTCAGGTACAACTGGTCTCATAAACATTGTGTGTGGGTTTTCGCGTAGACCTCTTGTTTCGAATGATGTTTTAGGTGAGTTTTTAATCTGATTAATGAAGTAGTTATTGAATGCATCTGCAATTTCCTTAGGGTCACTAATAATTGTATTATTTATTTTTATCTGAGAAATGGGTTCATAAGTACATGATTTATTGTTGATAACTTGCCAGGACGCCTTTGATTTATTGCGGGAGTTTTTTATAAAATAGTTGTTTTGTGCCTTTTGAGTCAAATTTATGATTTTCCTAAAACGCACGGAGTAATTTTTAAATTTAAGTTTGCTTTCATTTGATGGCCTAAGTCTATGCTCCCATAGAAGGTGACGCTGCTTCCTACTACATAATCGTATTCCCCTAGAAATCCACTTAGTTGTTTTATTTGGTTTTATTCTAACTAGCTTGTAAGGAAAACAAAGTTTATACAACAGGCCAAACTGCTGCATAAAAATGTTATAAGCTTCATTAACATTTTCCGTCTCATACACTTCGGTAAATGATAGGCATTGTAGGTAGCTATTGAATTTAGTCAAGTTTTCCAATGATAGGTCCCGCTTTTTTATATGCCATGAATTTAATCTATAGGTTTTGTTTACTTTAATATCAAAAATTTGTGCCGAGTGATCAGACAAAGCGAAGTCTATTACTTCACATTTACATTTAATCTTTGAATTGTGAGCGAAGTTATCCAGACAGCTGTTACTAGATAGCCGAGTGGGTTGATCAAGTTCTAGGTTCAGGTTAAATCCTAACAGAAAATATTCAAAGTCTAAACTAATGTTATTTCTTTTTAACCTGTCTATATTGAAGTCCCCGCAAACAACAATTTTTTTCTTAGGGTTGGTACACAGTGATTTTAAAACGATTTCCAAGTTATCATAAAAAATGTTTAAATTACTTGACTTAGGTGGTCGGTATACACATAAAATAATCAATTTTTGTTTTACCAGTTCTATAGCAGAACATTCGATTATACCTGTTATTGAATATCTTGTTGCATCTTTAAGTTCTGTGTACTGAAGAGACTTGTTTACCAAAATACAGGCGCCTCCCCGTTTCTGTTCACGTCTTGCATAACAAGCGGCAAGCCTATAATTTGGTATTTTTAATAGGTGTTCTTGACCGTACATAATAAAGTGTTCTGTTATGCATATAATATCTATATTTCTTCGACTTATCGTTAGTTCTTGTAGATGTATCGTAAGTAATTCTGCTTTGTTCAGAAGTCCGGCGATATTTTGATGTAGTATTCTTATATTATTGTGTACGAAAAAAACCCTCATTTTTGGTGTTTAAATCTGTATCACTGATGTCAATTTGTAGCTTCTTGGATGTCATATTGGTAACTGGTAATTGAGGTATTTCTATGGTACTTTTTATGTGTTTGTCAATTGATGTGGCTAAATTATGACATACGTTCTTCATTCCCGCATTGTCGTTGCTAACTGTACTATAGTTTTGATCGTAGTCAAAAAATATATTGGATCTGATCTGGCTGAAGATTTCCCTCCATCCATATTTGTTTATTTTTCCTGTATTGCAAGAAAACATGTCAAGCGTCAGGGTGTAATTACTGTCGCAGAAGTCTGCATATTCGTTGTTTTTTATGTCCAAACTGAGGAGGTTGTTAAATAACTCGACTTTGTAGTTATGAATTAGTGCGCCTCTTATGTAAGTTGGAGCGCATATAACAATATTTGTGTGTGCAGAGTTTTTCAACGAGTTTTTCAGACTTTCGAGGATATCTAGATACTCGTTATTTTTTAAATCGTTTTCTCCAATGAAGATAAGGCAGTAGTCTTGAAATGTGAAGTCTTTTAATTTGTTTTCGACGGTGCGTAACAAGTCTGCTGTGGTGGCGTTATGTAGCAAATAATGACAGTAGTCAAAATGATTACTGAAGACTTCTTCGATTAACGGCAGCGTTCCCTTAGTACACCTACTACTTATTATAGCGAGTCTATTTCTATGTTTTGATCGAGATACGCCTACTGGTTTTTTTGGAGCAACATTACCCATGTGCGAAGATGGTGTCAGGTTTTTGTTTTGAGTCAATGTGCCATGAGTCATCTCAGAAGTTTGAGTTGCTTTGTCGACAGTGTCGACTTTTATTTCTTTGCAGTAATCGATCGTCTTGGGGTCATTATTTGGAGCAGTGTGCCGAATCTTGTAATGCTTGGAGTTTTGTTCGCTTGATGATGATGGTGTACTACTTTTTCTGCCAGGCGTTAAGCAGATCTTTTTACATGTCTCGACAGTTTTTAAGGCTTTTTGTAAATCGGATTTTAATCGGAAGTTTTCGCTGTTGAGGTCGTCTATTTCCTGATGCGCACTCATAAGTTGCATCTTAAGTGTATTAATGTCTTTGTTCAAGTTGTTAATAATGTCGTCATTATAATTGTCGTGCAGGCTATCCGGTAAACTCATCATTGTGGTGTTAAGTATTGATTTGTCATCGTCATTTGACAAAAAAGATAAGTTAGTAAAAGAACCAGTATTCTGCTTACGAAGTGTGATATTATCTGTATCCATTGTTTTAGACTATGTATGATCTACGTTTAGGTGACGTTGCTTATGTTACTGAGGCGCCCTCTGTTAGCACGTTATTGACTTTTTATAACTGGTGTTGAAAATTATTTATGAAGAAATTTTTATATGAAATTAAATCTCACAAAAAGTCATAGATTGCGTGCCCCGGATTTGAACTCGAAGCGTTAGCGATTGGCAGGCTAATGTAGGTGATTAACCGTCTTAGCCACAGCGTAATTAGTTGGTGAATACGAAATAAGCCAGCCTATGTTAAAGGTCGAAGAATTTAAATTTTGCAAAGCGGTTGGTATGGCTAATGTGTCAGATTTTTTTTTTCCACTTGACGTAGGTATCCCTTTTTTTCTGTCACAAATGTAAACACTCTTTATGTTAATTAAGTCCACTTTGAATACAGTTTGGTTGATTGTTTGTTTTGATTCTAATAATATCACTGTGATTGTTACTTTAAATTGTCACTTTTTTGGTTTTTATAGAATAGTCACGGTTACTTTTTTATTTATTTATTTCAGTCACATTTCAATTAGTCACTTTGATAACATGTACACTGGTAAAATAGACATGTACACATGTATTTTAGTAGTTTTTAACACAAACATAGGACTTTAAATATTTTAAAACAAAATGTAAACACGGAGCTTATTTATCGAGGTGTCAAGCGAGACAGCGCCATCTACCCATACCAACTCTTATGATACTCTTGTTACTTATTATCTGACCTGCCCATAGCCGTCCCCATAACACAATTTCAATCAATTTTCGCAGTAGGGAAGATGTTATCTGCTACTAAGTGGACTCACTCTCCTTAAGCACAAGGAAATCGCCTGCATCCCTATCGAGCGATCATAATAATTCACCGTTCAAAACAGAATTCTGCCTTTTCACGCAAACCATTTATCACTCTCGTGAGAAGGAAAAAAATGCTGTGGCCTTAAGGGGCCAAGTGAAAATAATGTGAGAACAGGGGCCAACTTCATTTGATTTATACCGTTCAGAATATTGCGTTAATTAAGCTTTGATGTAGCAGACTACTCTGGAACAATGGGCCAAGTCGGCGAGGGCCATGTACAATTATATTTCTTTGTTCACAGGAGTTTTTGGAACATTTCAATAATTTCTTTAAGACTTACGTTGAGCTCAAAACTTTATAGGTAAAAAAAACGTTTTTATTTTAAACTCAAGATCACTTTCCATCTAATTGATTTCCCAATCCTTACCACAAAAACTGGAACCTCTTTCACTAAGCAATTCAAATCAACAAATCAATATCTAATTTAAGTCACTTCAGTGACAGAGTAATCACATTTTCGCGTCCAAATATTGCTCCCCAGTCCTTTATCTGATCGAACTTAAGGCACAGACTGTTGAACTTCCGTTTTATTAATCGAATTTAATTGGACACTCTACCCTTCTAAGAGCAGGCTTCATTATAATTTTCGGTAGAAAAAGTCGTGAATTCGTTTCCAAATTTACTTTCTGTAATTGCTTTCGATTTTATTGTAAGACCGTTTACGGATGTAACAATATTGATTTTTATCATGAAGCCTCAAGATTGAATTTTGTTTGAAAGAATTTGGTTCATGGTTTGGTTGTAAAAGCTTGTTCTACTGGGTAACAAATGCTTCATTATTACACTCTGGAAATTGTTATTTTACTTGTCTAATTTCGTAGTTGTACTTTGTCGCCATTTGTGAGTTTTGTGACGACTTCTTGACGTCTTATTCAAAACTGAAATATCTTACAACTTTGACTCCTGTGAAACTTTTTGGTTCTTAATAACGCTTTTAAGTACTGTATGACTTTGCGTGTTTTGTTCTTCTTTCGTTGCTAAGTTAAAGTACTTATATAATATCCATCATTAAAAATCCTTGGTCCATTCAAAAAATTCAGTTCATCAAAATTCCGGTCTTCTTTACTTTTATGGCACCAAAACTTCTGTTATTACGTGTAAAGTGGCGGAGGCGGCGCTATGGCGCTTAAATCTAAAAATAAAATGAAGCTTCGAACTTCAACTTTAAGTTGGAGGCACTTACGACAATAACAAGCTATGCGGGGCTATAGCCATATTGCTGTTTGGAAACGGCTTAAGATTGAAGAAGGAAGCGGGTTTCTTTTTAAGGATGAAACGATTTTACATTTGGGCATCTACATCATTTGTTTGCTTTACTATCCCATTTGGACAGGAGCGCCTTGGTACGAATTAACTGCAATTAATAACGATAGTGGACCTGAATCAAATTAATGTTTTGATTATATCAGTTCAAACATTCTATTGTCAGGGTTTTAATAGAATTATCACTGAATGTATACTAATTACTATAACTCTGCTTTACATAATTTAAATATATCATCATCATCATTTCAGCTCAAATACGTCCACTGCTGAAGATAGGCCTCTCCAAATTCGAGGAGTTTTGCCATAATAGCCAAGCTTGGCAGGCGGTCGCAGTATGATGATAAAACGCATAAAGAACGCTGCTGCCCATTCACGTAATATAGCTCGTCAAAATCGGAGTACAACATGTAGTAAATCTGAAGATGAAGAACGTGTCCTTGCAGTTATTGGCCTACTTACCCAACTTTTGAATGCTGCTTGTGATCTCGATCACCCCTGATGGAAGGCTATGGATAAGGTCTTTGATGGAACGGGGTGTACCTAACTACCTACGTGAGCTCGACAAATGAATGTGCGAATAACACTTGTGCGAAAAACTTTACTGCGACTCACCATAGTTCGAATGCACGCTTGTGCGACACACTCGAGCTCACATAGTACACTAGGTTAGGTTAGGTTAAAACTGTGACCTCCTACGCACGAGCCGAGCGAGCGAAGCGAACGGTGCCGCGGCAGCGGCCGGAGAGTGCTAGAAACGACTAGATTCAGTGTGTCGCAGAAGCGTTCATTCGAACTATGGTGAGTCGCAGTACAGTTTTGTCGCACAAGTGTTATTTGCACATCCATTTGTCGAGCTCACGTAGTACACTCCACTTTCTGCACAGTGCGCAGAAGATCGACAGGCAAGAAACACAGTTCTTTGTTCAACTTTTTCAAATACATCTACATTAGGAGTTTCGGTTTTCTTTTCATCTTGCAAATTGGACCGCTGGAACAAAAAGAGGCACAGACTAAGATGGAGTCAAACGCGTCGAAAATCTCCTGCATAATGCATTGTGACTGCAGCAACCTTTGACTGGCGGATTATACGACGGAGTTATTCTCCAAATACTTAGAATCATAACTGGAAGAGCGCAAGAACATTCTTGAGCCTTGTGGTTTTGAAAATCCAGACCTTAGTGGGGATTATCAATGATGCCTCCACCTGCAAAATGCTCATTACGTTTGACTTTATTACACCAACAACTAAATTATTTGTAGGTAAATTTATTATTTATTACCATCTTCAAAAAAGAGGGAGTTATCTATTCGACTGAATGTTTTTGTTCTTTACATATTTTACGATATTTTTGTTAATGGTTAACTTATTTTTGTTTGGAAAAAGTATTCACCTGAAGAGATTCTGTTCAATTTCATATAGATCTGATAAAAATCCTTGGAGAAAGATAATTAAACTCCTCAATGACGAAAATAATATATTACATTTATTTCTTTTCAACATATACAACAGCATAGTCAACATACCTATAGATAACTGCACTACCTACCTACATCAGTAACATAACAATATATTCCAAACCAAATAACCTCAATATTCTGAACTTTCAAGACTTAAGTAACACACCAAAGTCGGAGGCACGTATTAACTATAAACTAGAAAAAATATATTTTATTAAGTTTTCCCTAAGAATATGACACAAAAGAAGTGAAGGCGAAGTTTTCTAGTTGTCGTAAAAAAGACAATAAAACATTGACGGTCGTTCACCGGACTGTGCCGTACGGGTAGAAACTTCGTCGTACGGGTCTTGGGGACAGCTCACATGTGCTGATTCTAGTTTCATTTGTATCTGCTTATGTGTTTTGTGAATCTTATGGGTGACTTTAAATCTATTCGGTTCTTAACTTCTTATCTCCATTATATATTCTTAGGCTTCTAGTCAGTTAGTTAAGTTGTTGAGCAAAATGTGGTCAATTATTTGTAATTTATCTATAATATGTATGTATTTAGAAATATATAAGTATGTTTATCAGTTGTCTAGTACCCATAACACAAGCTCTGCTTAGCTTGGGACTAGATGGCGTTGTGTGATAGTTGTGGAATATTATTATTATATTATATTATTATATTAAGGTACAACAATAAAAACCTTTAGTCTTTTAAATAGCGCGATTGTAATCATTTCCAATTACAATTTGATCCAGTGTTGTAAAAGTTCCCTGAAATTATTCGAAGAGCGATATAATTATTTATTACACGAACTACCCACCTACGTGATCCAGTTCAGAAACAGATCGTGTGAGACAATTCTAAAACAGATAAAAGTTAAATAAAAACTGTTAGCCGTCGCCTGTTGTATCATCGGCTTCGGACTTGCGTAACAGAGAGTGTTCAATTTATAGCTTGTTCGAACGTGTTCCTAACTTACTACTATTGCAAACTATCAAAGAAGAAGGGTTATATATTCTTATTCTTTGTGTACTAGATATTTTGGTATTATGTAGGAGCTAGGAAATAATGTTGGCTTTTTGTGTTATATTTTTCATAAGGAGTCTGAAATGGAAGAATAACAAGTGAGGCTTGTTTTTCGTAGTATACGTGTACTGAATAATGGTGTGATGATATTGTTTGATTTACGTAATATGAAGGTTATAAACTGGAATACGTGTGTAACCTGACATCCTTAAAAGATTATTCAAATGATGACAGGGTGTCAAAGTCTAGAAAGAAGGAATAAATATAGATTTATTTGCAAGTCTGACTATTTATCTAGGCGCAGGAACTGTAAGCATTGCTATTGAGAGGACTTAGGCCTGATTTACGGAGATGCGGGGCGTCGCGCGTGGCGTTGGGCGGCGCGGCCCGCACTGAATTCAAACATATAGCGTTGTACGAGTATGAGTGCGTTTACGGAGAGGCGATTTTACACGCGTTTGTTTGAAATTGAGCGTTTATTACGGCGTCACCCGGGCCCCGCACGCGGCGGCGCTCGCGGCGGCAATTCTCGATGAAGCGGTGCCAGCGGCGGAACCTTCTGCCTGTCTTATTTTTTTTGGAAATCGCACAACGCAGACGAATTTACCATAGTAATGGAGTATAATATCATCGACTTTTTTAGCAGAAAATGTTATGTTAAACGTGAATTATTTCATATAAGAATTGGCCCAGTTTACAGCAACGGAACACGAGAAGATTGGGGAATATGCAATTCTTTATAGGTCAATAAGAGAAAGTGGTTATGATGTTTTTCATAGCTATACACGGATGTCTACTACAACTTTTGATTATATAGTAAACAATATCGAAATAGTTGGTTTTGCGTACGCCGCAGCGATGCCCGCCACGTGCGCCGCTACACGCTTAAAAAGTCTCCGCGGACGACGCGGCGGGCGACGCGGCGGCGCGCCACTCTGCCCGCCTCGCGTCTCTATGAACAACATCGTATATTGCCATATGTTTGTGTTTACGCGTGCAATGACGCGTACCGCTTCACACGTCGCCTCTCCATAAACAGCAAAAACGTCCGACGCGCCGCGCGACGCAACGCCGCACGCGCCGCGCGACGCCCCGCGTCTCCGTAAATGAGGCCTTAGCATCGATTATTTTTTATAACTGACGATGAAAGAGATAAGTAGTCCTACAGGTACTACAAAAAATACTAAAATACAAATGTGAGTATATTTTTTATATTGTTTTATTAAACACTCACAAAATTCTTGATAATCTATACTCATATTATACAGCTGAAGAGTTTGTTTGTTTGTTTGATTGAACGTGCTAATCTCAGGAACTACTGGTCCGAATTGAAAAAATATTTTTGTGTTGAGTAGCCTATTTATTAAGAAAGGCTATAGGCTATATAAAATCACGCTACAACTAAGAAAAGCGGAGCAGTAATGTAAAATGTTGCAAAAACGGGGAAAATTGCACGGGTAGGTGATTCGACGCGACGGGAAGGGTCGGGGGAACAAAAAATTTAACGCGGACGAAGTCGCGGGCAGAAGCTCGTTTAATAAATAAAATTAACCGCGTTAAACCAAAAATAATTTTCCCAAAATAATTTAATGTATGTTCCAAATAACGCACTTGTAGCTTAATTAAACCAAAAACATAACAAGCATATAAATCCAACATTCATTTGTGTAATATTTATAACAAGACAAACATTTCTTAATGAACGCTAAACAAGCCATACAGTTGCTAACAATTGTTGGCCTAAAGCCTCTTACAGAGTTTATTCGCGGAAAAGTTCTGTGTTAACTACATCTGGGTGACCTAGATTTTACTTCAAATTCATTTAATTTTCATTTAGGACCCGTAGGTACAGAAGTTGGTGAAATTGCTGTTTCAGAGTTTTCAAGATAGCTATTATAGTTGGAGGCAGTAGTTGGAGCTAGGTTTGGAATTAAGTCGTGTTTAATTTTAGCAGTTTCTTTATTGCCATTTTGGGAGTTATTGAGAGAAGTTTTGTTTCAATGTAAGTTTAGCATTACTGAATATGGCTTCTTAATCATTACCCTAAGTTTTCACTTGTATAGAATCTGCACCTAATCGTTGCAACTGAAATTTGCTTGACAAAATGAAATCATTTCTATGTTAACGCTGATGCTCCCATTAATAAACTTTATACAAATATTTATCGGTTTCTACACTTACAGGAAGAGATATTATCGATACTTTTATCCCATCACAAGAAATAACTAACAAATAAAGTAAAGTATTAACAACCAAGATGGCGATGCTTACACGTGTCTAAAGTGAAGTGATTGAATATAAGGGTTCATTGGTGAAGGATGTATCGATTACCTATAGGAGCTCCATGTACAAACGCCTATTTGGGGAGGTTGGATAACAGGTTTGTTTTGGTAACGTACATAGTTATAAATACGTTTTTGAAATCACACATTCTAAAAAGAGTTTTAAGCCTTGGCTGGAGGTCTTAATATATCGAGGCAGCCACAAGCCAGTCCGGTTAAGCTGTCAACAAGCTCTTAGGTTGACCTGCGAGATTTCATACGCAAAAACATTCTAATTGGTCACATACAAACAAGAAGATATGCTATATTGTATTATTTGCAGATACATAATATATCGTTATAAGTCGTTGTCAGGACTTGCCTAGCCAAATTTTGACGCTTTTTCTGTTATTCGATTTTTAATTTCTTTATTTTTACACAAGTTGTAGTGGTCGGGATTAGTGTGGCGGGCTTATCCTAAGTAAAAGATCTTAAGTTTATAGAACATCCCCTTTTAAAAAATACGGCTTCTTCTTAGAATTTGGCATTTAAGCGGGTTGCACATTATGAAACTAATGCTGTAAAACAGTAGCCTTGACTGTCTGGGCTACTAAAACCCGGTTTTTGAAAAGCTTAGGAATACAATGAAAGATATCCCTTGATTAGTTGGCTGAAATAATTGTTAATATTTTCATATGTGACAGCACGATAGTTCACAACAAACCCGGTGTTAGTAAGCTATAGCCAGAAACTGAACAGTCGAGCAGTAGGCGCGATTTCACGGCACAAGTTTTATAAAATAAACCCCGCGTTATATGATGATACTTATGAAACAAAGCTAAACCTAAAAACCTACGCCTACTTCATTTGCTTACTAAAGGCCCCTAAATAACCGCGTACTATTTCACGCTATAATGGTGTACATTAATGAAGTCTACAGACAATGGCGACTCACTAACGAGCGATAACCGTAGACATTACACGACAAACGGCCGCACAGAGTCAAATTACACCAAATTTTGTTATAATTTGTATTAATTTGCTATCGTTTCGTTCAGTTTGATTGCTAATTGCTACACGGTATATTTTTATGTTTTGGTGTCGATGGAAACATGGACATTTTGTGTGGAACAATAGGTACCTATTGTCCATACGTGCGTATAATGAATTACATCATTAGTTTCAAAGTTTATCTTTAGGATGGGATTCTATTCGAGATTCTAGAAAGAAAAGTATTTTATTAAGGACACGGTTACGAATTAATACAAACAATAAAAAATAACATAAAATCTTTTAAATTCAACTAAGGTTTGACTGTCAACTTTCAAAATTGTGAAAACTACTGAAAAAAAAGGCAGCATAGAGAGCCTTAGCATAATTATCTGAAAAAAAAAACAAATACTGCAGTGCTGGTATTCCCAAAAGACCAGTGTGATGCCTACGGACACACCTACGGACATAAAATAAATCCCGCTAGAGATATTCACATTCATTTGTAATGTTATTATCAACGAATTGAAGAAATTAAATTAGATTGACGATATTTGGGTGTACAATACGTCCACTTCTGCCTAAGCATTGAGCGATCACATAATGTTATCTTTACAAATGAATAAAACTGAAGTGTCTGTTTGTAATTTCAAATTAACAGGTTTTCACTAAATGATGAAAGTAAATACGGTACTTACACCAAAAAATCATTTTTTTAACTTTTGTCTGTTTGTTTGTTCCGGCTAATCTCTGAAATGGCTGGACCGATTTTGACGGGACGTTTATTGGCAGGTAGCTGATGTAATAAGGAGTAACTTAGGCTACTTTTATTTTAGGAAAATTCCATTATTTTAGAAAAATACCTGCGTTAATTCCCGACATCCATGCGGGCGAAGCCACGGACAAAAGCTAGTGTTACCTAAAATTTTAATTTAGTTTGAGGAAACATATAAATGAATGTAGTGGAAGCTAGACTTCATTTAAAACTTCGTAATAAAGTAGAAGCTATAAATACTCCGGATAAATTAATTGTTCATATCCTTGGTCATGATCGTTAGTGTGTTCAAAGTTCATGAGTAATTCCTCTACATACTCGTAATATGTTAGTATATTCTTATCACTGCGGTTAAATGTCTTTCATCAGGTTTTAGAATTAATTGGGAGTGGACATCTTAGAACATAGCCAAGTACTTAAATATAAACAACTTTGGTATTCTTGTGAATTGGCGACGATGCAATTCATTCTAGGTTAATATATTACTTACTAGCTTTTGCCAGCGGCTTCGCCCGCGTGGAGGTCGGAAATTATCCCGCGGGAACATACTACCGGGATAAAAAGTAGCCTATGTCCTTTCTCAGGCTCTAAACTATCTGTGTACCAAATTTTATTTAAATCGGTTTAGTAGTTTTAGCAGGAAAGCGAGACAGACAGACAGACAGACAGACCGACAGACAGACAGACAGACAGAGCTACTTTTGCATTTATAATATTAGTATGGAAGTATGGATAGTATGGAAGTATGGATTAAGATTCTATAAAATTTATAACGTATACCAACCGTAGTGTGACCTTCGTTGTAGATTGATTTCTTTAAAAAATAAAAGTAAAAAAGTTTTGCTATTTTGTCTTGCAGAAACTACTATAATCACCTTCAACGATCACAAAAGTAATACCTACTTATTTAGTCACAAACGCACGACCACTTTCAAACTACATAACATCATAAAAGATGTAAAGAATAAAGGATATCTTACTGAGAGAAATGCTGAAACATTTGTATCCATCTTCTCAAGCCGAAACCGTTCAAATCGAATCCTATTTGTCTGTAAGTACAATACCATCAGAGAGATTTCGCGAGCCAATCCAATATCTATAAAAATACACATAATTTTGTTAGAAAAAATCCTATTATCTTTAATGCTACTTCAGACACGCCGATTTGAATCTAGATAGAAGATGTTTGCCAATACAACGATTACGGAGCAATCTTACTGGATCTACTTGGATTTTAGAACAAATACCTTCCTATTTGTACCTTTGATTTCAAACGGTGCGTTGTTTACGAAATTGTTTCACACGTTTCTATGTTGCAGACAAAGGTGGGTTTCTGATAACTTGAGGCACAATTGTTGTATGCCATTGTATTCCTGATTAATGATTATATTATTCTTCGGCCATGGTTGTATAATATTTTTAAATACCTAGGACTCCTTTTTATGGTGTAGCTAAGTTTCAGCTAAAGAATAATTCATCATTATCATCATCACTTCAGCCAAAAGTCGCCCTTTGCTGGTCATAGGCCTCCCCCAAGCTTTTATGCTTTCCACGTCCAGTGGATTCCTGTGGTCTTCACAAAGTCATCGGTCCTCCTTGTGGGCTGACTCAACTCTCCGTCTTCCAGTACGCAGTCGCCACCCCAAGTAACTTTCGGTCCCATCGGCCATCTGTTCTCTGAGTAACGATTAATCATCGAATAAGAAAAACTAATATTAGGACGAAGAAAAAACTGTACATTTGCTTGCAATAATTTCTAGGAAGTGATCTAATTATAATTTAATTATTTTACTACTACTGCCACGTCACACGGAATATGATTGATTAAAAACCTAACTATAGTTGATATACACACATTTATAATGTAGCTAATTAATTTTCCTAACCTGCGACAATGTCTCTTTACCTTTAACTTCTCCAAAGAGATCTTGACTATCCACTTAAACTCAAGTGGACTTATCGTTGCTAGAATTTCCTACTTCACCCGTGACATAGATACAAGAACGTATCCCAAAAAATCCTTTTAGTACCCGCTTTATCCGAAATATTTCCTGTTATGTGGACCAATTCGACCATTTTGTATGAGGGTGTTGATACTGGTTTTCTTTTAATTATTTGATTACATAAATGGTTTGAGGTCTGAAATTAGGAACTAGGATTCAATGGTAGGAATATCAAATTTACCGTCAACCTATTAATAAAATAAAGCTTTGTGTGACTGCTTCATATTGATTTTAAAAATGATGAACTACTTAAATGGTTTGTTTATTTTTAAGTAAACTTTAAGTTCTTATACTTAGCATCACAATGGAAGCCTAAGATTTTGGAGTCGAACACCAATAACTATTATACGTGAGGAATACGCAGGGTACTATTTTATTAGGTCCTTACATTCTGGAATTGGCGTATGGTTACGAACTTAAAATTCAAATTTAGGTTTGTGTATTTGCTTATAAAATAATTGTTCGACAATATACGAAGAAATCCAAATAAAATGTTTCAAACTTTTCAACATCCTACACCATATTTGAGCTGTGCTAAGAGGTATTTATCCTAACCTAAGCCGCAAACCTGTGGGTTGTAACTTTTTATCCAGTATTTTGGGATACAACCTATTTCGCTCAGGTAGTAAAGAAGGAATAAATCACTGAGACTTTACGGGATTGCTATTTTTGCGGTTTCTTATTGAAAAATAAATGTTAAAGGTTAGTTTTCTCAAGTCTAGATTGCATGGGAGGCTTCAAAGAGTATTTTCTTGAAAAAGGCTATTGAGGCTGAGGTACTTTATATGTAGTTACCTACTCCTGATACTGTTAGTAATATCCCGTTAGTAGTTAGCACGCACATTAGTGTGTATAATTTGAACTATGTATGTTCATTTTGCCGAGGGCTTCACTAGCGTAGAGGTCGGAAGCTACATCAGTGGAACAGAGGTACGACCGGGTTAAAATTACCCTAAGTTCTTATTCAGGTCATGGTCTCCATACAATATAAATAAGTATAGAAATATGTATTACTAGCTTTTGCCAGCGGCTTCGCCCGCGTGGAGGTCGGACAATATCCCGCGTGAACGTACTACTGGGATAAAAAGTAGCCTATTGTTAATCCAGGTTTATTTTCATCCGACTTGCTTCAAATTTATCGTCACTGCTCGGCTCCTATGTGTCTTAGCGTTATGTTATATAGCCTATAACCTGCCCAGGAGTATGGACTACAATCGTACCAAGTTTGGTTAAAATCCCTTCAGTAGTTTTTGACCCATGCGTGCACATACAGACAGACAGACAGACAGACAGACAGACAAAAAATTTACTGATTGCATTTTTGGCATCAGTATCGATCACCATTCATCCTCCAATATTAATTTTGAATATATTTTCAATGTACAGAATTGACCTCTCTACAGTTTTATTATAAGTATAGATGTTCTCCTAACACAAGCAATTCCTTGCTTAAAAGGTGATCTCCAATAACATGTATCAAAATCCCTTTGTAATTGAAATAAACATATTTTATTTGTATTAGTATGAATTTGAATAAAAGTATATTGTATCCAGAATAAGATACAAGGATAGATTATCTACAATCAAACATAATTTATAAATTAGAAGCAGGCCTACATGCTGCAGTGAATTTCAATGGTTCTTTCATAATCACAAACATTTCAGCTTACCTTCAAAAGAAAACATGAAGGAAATTATCTTAATACCAGGCCAAGGACAAACCGAAAGTGTCGAATTCACACGTGCGAACCCACTGATTATCGCAACGTAGATTGCGTTGCAATACATTGCTACCTTTCATCGGAGTGCGTGACTTGAGCAAAGGACGCGACCAGAATAAGATTACGTGCAATGCGGGGTTAACGTTTTTCTTAGAGGCTATGAAACTTTTTGTTGGTATGGATTAGGAACGGAGGTAAATTAATAATGTTGCTGATTATATTCGTCAAAAAGTTAGGATTAGAGCTTACTTCATTTATAAACGTTGAAGGTGGATCGAATAACCGATTTCCCACCCGTACGCAAAATACGCGCTCAGACGTGGAGTTGCGGACACCAGCCCGTTCTACCTATTACCTATTACCTAAACGTTGAAGGTTTTAGATACGAAAAAAAAGTCTGTAAGTAACTTAATTTATTGACATCATACCTTAAAGCCGCCTTCTGTAAGTATGTACAGTTTAAAAACTGCAAAAAATTTGAAATGCGATTGACACTATGCAATGAAATTTTTGTTTTATTCTACGTCGAAGATTGTTGCGATTTGCCGTTTCATCGCATTTTATGGTAACAAACAAAATTTAAAAAAAAAAGGTGCAAGAGGCTGAGTGTCCAAGTGGACACAAAATTTAATTTAATAATATGATTTATTACATTCCGGCAATATTTTCTGAGACAGATTCGAGTGCCATGAATTGCGACTCTCAACAATGGTCTTTTGAATCACAGCAAACGTCCGAATTTTCCACAGCGACTCTTGTGATCGTTCAAACAAAAATAATTTATTGAATGCGGGAGAAACACTTTTTCATTGGCAATTCGATTTATATCACCTACTACATCTTGAACTCGTTAATCGTCTCTTAGCTTCTATGACTTAGACTCAAAGTTCATTTTAGCGTGGTTTTAAGTTTTTGCACTATACAAATTGAAGAAGTTTTGGTAAATATGTTAAGTCGTTTGATCTAGACTGTGACGGAGGTCGACTGGCCCGATAAACCTTATAAAGGGTCTGCTACGTTTGAAATAATACCTTTGTTGCTATTACTTTTTATTTGTTTTGATATTGGTACTTGCATGAATTTGTAAGGGTTGTTTTCTTGCAATTGGACCGTGTATTTTTGTTTATTGGTAAACTTAGTCATTTGGAAAACTTAAGACTTTGTTGATCTGATGCCCATATTTAGATAGTACTTTAACAAACCTACATATGTCAATGTTAACTTAGAATACATTGCTTCTTTAGTGAAAATAACACCATCTAGATTTATTTTTAAACTTGTTTTCATTACTAACTACCTACATTTCCTACATAATCTCAGATTATAAAGGAATCTCATCACATCCCAAGAAAATCGGCCTAAACGCTACATAGTCTTAGACCTACAAGGCCAAAATACGGACCTAAGCAATTTTATCATATCAACATATTTAAGCATATCAACTTTTCAGAGCTACCATTATTTTGTCTTCAAGTTTTAAAACGTCACCGGACTAATTCACCCATTAATTTGAATTTCGTTCTCCTCAATTATGAGGGAAAGATAATGAATTTTTGTTTTACCAATTAACCAGAATAAACCAGAAAGGATATTAATTTTATATAATGTTTTGGAAAGCGCTTTTAATGGGTTTTCTTGAGCATCTCTGGCAATTTGTTTTTTATTCTTTGAATTTAAAAGGCATAAAGGTTACGTTTAAATTTTAAAGACAGGGTTTGGTACATAACTTTGAATGAAGTTTTTTCCTGTTATATTAAGTATTTTGTTTATTCATCATATGCCTAGCCTTTTCTCAAGTGTGTTGGGGTCGTCTTCCAGTCTAACCGAATGAAGCTGAATACCAGTATTTTACGTGGAGCGACTGCCTGTCTGACCTCCACAACCCCTTTACTGGTTAATACGATACCCCTCGGTAAGACTGGTTGTCAAACTTTCGGGTTTCTGACGATCAAAAACGATTGTCAAAGATCCTCAAATGATAGCCGGGACCAACGGCTTGACGTGCTCCCCGAAGCACGGTGAGGTCTTGGTATGTAACAATGATCCACGGACCCACAGCGACAAGCCTAGCTTACCTGATCGATCGATCCGCGCGGCTGTTTTTACTTAGCCACTAGCCACTGTAAACTAGTTTGTCTATTATTGTATTGAATTTTATAATAGTCGTATTTTTGAGGAATGTTTGTTGTAGTGCATTTTGTGAATCATCTTCCCCACAAATTATTATGCATTTGAAATTTTTTTTTGATTTGATAGGTGTTCGTAAAGCTTGGATTGATCTTTAGTAAAATGTATAATTTTTAGTCACATCCAGGTTTGTTAAATTAAACCTACCGAATATTACCCATATCATAAATTTTAAATTCATCACAGTATAATTGTAATCGTTTTTGCAAACACCCAAAGACGTAACAATAGAGGATAATATAGGATATTACTCACACACCTCGATTTATAACTCACATAAACACACACAAACACTCACTTCATATAATTCAATATTAAATGAAAGTATGATTTTGGTCTTAGCATTTTATTTGGTTGATTCAATCACGCGCGAAAACTTTCATGTCAGCTCAGCCGTAACAGTTTAATAGCCAGCTTTATATTAAACGCATGTGCTATTATTTTATGAAGTTTTTCGCTTTCGGGATTGATTTTTAACTAACCAATCGCGCGTACAGCTCTTTATTAATATTAAAAAAGGAATGAATGTCGAACGAAGTACAAAAACGGTGTATTTATAATACACATATCATATTTTTACACATATTGTACTCGTATTGATTGGCTCGCTTTTTATTAATTTTTTTGTTTCTTTTGGTTATGTATCATTGATAGAATTGTGTTTTGTGCTATTGGAGAAATCATTTGTTTGATTGAGACATGCAAAAACCTGCATGAACAAAAGCTATTGTAATCCAATCATTGCAACGATTGTGAACTTGCCTATACGAGTGAACTTTTGTGAACAATGCAGGCCCATTAGAATTTGATCTGCACCAAAATGTCAAAGTTCGACCAGTTTGGCAGGCTGATTTAGGTCAAATTCTAGCACAATTTGTGGCTAGCGAAAACTTTTGCATATTTGCTAGGTTTACTTCTTACTATTTACCTAATGTTAGGTGTTTATGCATATGACAAAGGTGAGTGTTTTCTTCGATTAAACATTCACAATTAACACTTGATAACATCCACTGTTTAAGGGTTTACACAAATTCTAGCAGTTTTCTCCACAAACAAATGATTTGTTTCCATAGGAAGGAACTACATAACGCCATCTGCCAGACCCCTAACATACTGATTTTGCTTAGTTTACGGTCATACATCTTGTCATAAATGCACGCGGTGCACGGTAGCCAGTATTCACCATATCCAATCACCAATTAGGTCACTAAATATCCTCATAGGACGTCCCCTCTCGGCTTTTCCATTCACATCTTGTAAATACCTATTGTTAGTCACTTTTCATTGATCATTTCAGCGTAATCAAACATACTCTTTTTTTGTCACGACAAATAACAAACCAACCCTAAACCTACCCAATTTTTCTTTCCCTTTTTTCTAAGTTCTAACCCACAACAACTCTTCAACATATAAAACACCAACCACAAACACGGCGACAAAGTCTGTTACTCTGTTTCATAAGTATTGTTACATAAAGCACAACTCGCTCAGTTTACGACCATGTGCGAAGAGATCGCTACTAAAACATGGCTTAAGTTTAGCTGTCGATCGCAAGGGTAGCGATACACTTACACACTAAGTTTTAAGGATGAGGATACATGCTTCTGGGTCAGGTTTTGATCCTCAGGTAGGACAAACATGGGGATTCACTAATGGTAAATTGGATGGTGGTTTTAAATTACAAATAAAATTGACCTCGATAATTGTAATAACTAATATTTAGTTTTACAACATGCACTCTGTTTTATTTCTCTCTTTTCATTCAATTTTTGGAGCCATCGGTGTTTTTAGTATTTGGACTGCTTCCTTGGGCCACTGATGTGGGTTTCTGAGTTTTATGCCCAGTTCGGGCAATATTTTATAGGGTTTTTTAGGGTTCCGTTGCCAAATGGCAAAAAACGGAACCCTTATAGATTCGTCATGTCTGTGTGTCTGTCTGTCCGTCCGTCCGTATGTCACAGCCACTTTTCTCCGAAACTATAAGAGCTACGCTGTTAAAACTTCGTAAGTAGATGTATTCTGTGAACCACATCAAGATTTTTACACTAAAATAGAAAAAAAAAAATTTTTGGGGTTCCCCATACTTAGAACTGAAACTCAAATTTTTTTTTTCATCAAACCCATACTTGTGGGGTATCTATGAATAGGTCTTCAAAAATGGTATTGAGGTTTCTAATTTCATTTTTTTCTAAACTGAAAAGTTTGCGCGAGAGACGCTTCCAAAGTGGTAAAATGTGTGTCCCCCCCCCCGTAACTTCTAAAATAAGAGAATGATAAAACTCAAAAAAATATATGATGTACATAACCATGTAAACTTCCACAGAAAATTGGTTTGAACAAGATCCAGTAAGTAGTTTTTTTTTAATACGTCATAAATCGTAAACCGCAATTTACCTTTCATTTAATCAACTCAAATATAAAAATTAAAAAAAAAAACATTTAATTTCATAAGCATAAACCTTATACATAAACCGAGGATACCTACAGGTTTGTACGGAACCCCTGGGTGCGCGAGTCCGACTCGCACTTGGCCGGTTTTTCTTAAGGTAATTTTGAGTGGCAACCGGAGTCTCATTACGTGATACTTTTAGTGAAATGTGGAAGCAATGTACAGCTACGCCCACGCTACGACTCTGCCTGGCTCAACTAGAATTAAAAGGCGTGCTATGAAAATTATATCCCAATCGCCTCATGTGTCCCCAACAGAAACGCTCTCTAGCAGTTAGCGCTCTCGGAACATTTTCATATTGAGCGACACGAACACATAACGCGACTTTATTAACTCGCCCGTACTGCTATGAATATTGAACGCCTTTACAACTACTATGTATTTAGTCGCTTGCTCAGAATATCTTAAATTTTACCATCACGCCTGCAACGCCTCGAAGGGTTACGCAGAGGTTTACTTATAGTACACCCTACATTTCGCGTTCCATGAGCCAGCTTACCTAGATTTAATCGATATTTATTATTTCAATGATCATAAATCCTACCGCCGTTTTTGCCATAGGGATAAGCAGAAACTGCTATCTACTAACTGTTAAGGCTACGATATCGGTACATACCATTGCGTCGTCGCCGAAGAAACTTTGTTTAATGTACCTGTATAGGTACTTAATTACTATGTTATTGGGTAATGAAGGTCAGAGTATGTCCCTATATTAGTTTTATATTGGATAACTTGTACAGACTTGTTTCAGATTCAAACAAGCCAAAATCCATGGTGAAAATCAGAAAAGGCAAAAATGTACTTAGTGTTATTTTACTTTGAATAGTTTATTTATTCCATAAATACATACATAACATATTTATTACATGTTAAACAGCCTATTTTCATAATTTAATTCTTTACTTTAATTTTGACTTCATACTTTCCAATAAGTATAGACTTTTTGGAAGAGTAAATGTAAACAAAAGTTATATAGACATAGTGGTTTTTGCGCTCTACGGGATACTTTCAAATAGCTGAAAGAGTAATAAACATGGCCGCCAGGCAGCAACGACACCTTCAGATTTGGTATGTGTTGTCGGTCATCATAGTCCGACAAGGCCTGAATAGAACGAAAAGTGTCGGACACATAGTCCAACATAGCAGTTAACGTGTTAATTGTCTTAAATGAAGCATTTAAGAATGGAAAACATGAGACAGTGTGCATTATCAAGGATCTGTTGACTTTATATGTTTTGAATAATCGTTAATAAAAAAAAACGTATTATACCGCTGTTCAAAACTCCAAAACAAAATATACTCTTGTACTATATAATTGTTTACTTTGGACTATTTTGCATAATGTTATAACAAAGGCAAACTCTGTTATCTCGTTAATTTGCGAAGAGAACGCACGTCGCGATTGATTAGGGTCTTTAAAATATTTACACCGCTACGTTATGAACTTACGACGCAATTTTCAAGCAAGTAATATCGCATTTAAATTTGGAACATAAATATGATGGTTAGCTTGATTGATTAAATATATATCTTAGGACAACCAACACACCGTTATCTGATCCCAAACTAGGCAGAGCCTGTACTATGGCAACCCGACAACTAATAAGTATACTTATATATTTCTAAATATATACATACTATACTTATATATTTCTAAATATATATAGATAAATTACACCCAGACACAGAACAAATGATTGTGCTCATCACACAAATATTTGTCCTGGGTGGGAATCAAACTCAGTCTTAGCAGTCAGGGTCACTAACCACTAGACTAACAGGCCAGTCAAAAAAAAAGTCAGTATGGAAAATTGAGATATTTTTGACAGATTGAGACTGAAATCAAAATTCTTCAAATTACAAGAATTTGCTCCTCTGGTTGTAATCTTTGGTTAGACCTATATCTGTGTAGCTGTGGTCGTTTTACAGCTGAAATGATGAGTAAACTAAACGACACCACTGATTTTAATCCAATACTACGTAACAATACCCCTAAAAGCATCATAGTTCCACGCACATTCCCCAACAAATATACGTAGGCAGATATTTGCCAACAAAACCCTTGCCCGTGATAATTACCGTCATTGTTTCAATATTACCCAGTTAGCAACCATACAACAGTTACGGACGAACGTAAACAACATTAACATTAAATTAAAAGGCGTTTAATACGATTATTCGGGGTAATCAGAGCGAGTGGTCCGAGATGGGGCGAGACGGACGAGATTAACCGGATAAACGGAATGGGGACGAGTGCCGACGAGTGGCCACGACTGATACTGAGTCACGGACGAACGTGTTGCAAGAAATACAAATCTTACTAATATTATAAATATGAAAGTTTGTGAGGATGTATGGATGGATGGATGTTTGTTATTCTTTCACACAAAATGTACTAAACGGATTTAGATGAAAGGCACACAGGTAGTTTATAACCTGCATTAACACATAGGGTACTTTTAGGCCCGGTAGTTCGTTCCCGCGGGATAATTACCGACCACCACGCGGGCGAAGCCGCTGGTAAAAGTTAGTATCATAATTGTAAAAATTTGTAAGGATATATGGATGTTTGTTATTCTTTTACGCGATAAATACTGAATGGATTTGGATGAAATTCGGCACACAGATAGTTTAAAACCTGGATTACCTTATTTTCTATCCCGGTGCTATGTTCCCCTGGGATAATTCCCGACCTCCACGCGAGCGAAGCGTAAAGTAGAATTATATTGTAATTGGGTACCTCTGTTTATATTAGTTTACAAAATGTTATGAACGTAATTGGATGCTTTGTTGGATAGTTTTAGTAATTGTTGAGTACAGTTGAACGTTAGATATAAATGTACCAACTAAATAAAGTGTTGTTTTTCTGAATTTATATACTAATAATAAAGCTGAAGAGTTTGTGTATTTGAACATGCTAATCGCTGGAACTTCTAATCAGATTTGAAAAATGTTTTATGTTTGTTAGCCCAATTCATGAGAAAGGCTATGGAGACGCTATTTAATATCACGCTAGAACTCTAGGAGCCGAGAAAAATCAATAGAAGTCAGAAAGAACGCTAAGCGAAAACAAAATTACAGCGCGGGTAGGCGTTGCGTTGCGATGCGACGAGGTGGTTCGAGGGAGCAAGAAATTTCACGCTGATGAACTTCATTCACTCACTTGTACATTCATACACTCTCACGTGCACACACTTTTACATTCTCACACTCACACACCTTTACACTCACTCACCCACTGGCATGCCTGCGTGCGTGCTGCATCTTGTGCTATAATTCTTTTTTTGTTTCTTTAATATTATTACCTACATTTTAATAAGGTACTTAATTAAGTTATAGAAGAGCAGTCTTCTAATACAGGCTTATCTTATCTGCTTCAAAGGAGGCTCCAATCACTAGTTGTTATGTTTCACTTGTTAAAATAATAAAAGATTATTTAATCTTTCTTCTCATGAAGTCACGGGCAGAAGTTGTAAGGATTTTGTTCCAACTAACTTCTGTTCGCGACTTCGTCCGCGTCAAATTTTTGCTACCATGATCCTTCCCGTCGCATCGAATTGTCTGCCAGTTTTCGTCCATTTTTCATTGCTGCTCCGCTCTTGTTGATCGCAGTGTGATATTATATAGCCTTTCACAATAAATAGGCTACCAAACACAAAAAGATTTTTTCAATTCGGAACATTCGTTCTGAAGTTACCGCGTTCAACCAAACAAACAAACTCTTCAGCTTTATAATATTATTAAAAGTATCTAAACTAATATTATAAAGCTGAAGAGTTTGTTAGTTCGATTGGTCGAATGCGGTAATCTCTAGAACGGGAACACACAAATACTCCGAAATATTTTATTCCGAATTTCGATGTTCCGATTTTCAAAAGTCCGATTTTCATAATAACTAAGAATTATAATGTCTATTATTAAAAATCACGAAATTTATTTTACCGAAAGTCGTAAATACGATTTGTCAGTTTTCCGATTTTCATACGTTCGAAGAATCAAATGTTCGAAGAGTTCTCGGTCCGAAAAACGACATTCCGATTTTCAATGCTCCGAAATAAACTAAAAGTCAATATGTTGTGCTACAAAATTTAGTGACAGAAACGAATCGCTGCAAAACCGACTTCACGCATTCTTGTCTGCCCTACCCCTAGAGTGTAATTTAAACCCGCGTAGGCGCGGAGGGGTGGGGCGGCCCGTGAGCTGAGGAGCAGGTGGTTTGAAGGCCCTAGAACTACTGGTCCAAATTAAAAAAAATATGTTTGTGTTTGGTAGCCTATTTATTGAGAAAGGCTACAGGCTATATAATATCACGCTACAATCAACAAGAGCGGAGCAGCAACGAAGAAAGTACGAAAAATGGCAGACAATTTGATGCGACGGGAAGGGTCAGGGGAGTAAAACTTTGACGCGGACGAAGTCGCGGGCAGAAGCTAGTAAATCTGCCAGGGTCGCGAGATTTTTCAAACGAGATACTGTGGCCCTGGCATATGAGTAACTGAAGAAACACGGGTGGGTTTTAGTCAGTAAAAGTCTGACACGCCCTCCTCCTCCGTCCAGAGCGGGGGAAGTCATTTGATGACTTCCCATCCAAAAAAAAAGCTAGTAGATAATAAAATTATGGTAGGGAATGCTCGCCTTTTTAGAAGGGATGAAGGCAGCATTTTGTGTTCTATAATAACTACGAATCCATCTGCCAATGGAAATCACAATAACCACTAGATAATAGAATTTCCGACGGCGTGGCGGGACCATGACCCAAATTGTCGAGATTTGTATTTCAGAGTTTAGTAGCACGGAGCGATTTGAAACCTTTCGGCGACAGGCAGATATTATCATTATATTGATTGATTAGTAGAATAGTCGTTGGAATATAACGGCTCGTGTACACCTCATCTATCTTGTACACACGACGACCTATCAAGCTATACATTTCCAGTTTTAGCTGATCTCGCTTTGGCTGGCTTCTCAGGCATTGGCGGTTTTTGGTTGGTCAGGCAGTGAGAACTCAACTTTTACTGGAAATGCACACCTTGATATGTCGTTGTGTGCAAATAGTGACGCTTCCATGGATTAAAGTTGATAACTCTCGTAATTGTAAAATGATTTTATTGAATACTTGTAATGTACGACTGCTACTTAAAAACAAAAAAAAACTGAAACTGTATTCATTTTACGTTTTGCGATATCGAAGGGCCTGCCATTTTTTTGCCATTATATTATTGTAGCAACTGGATGATCAGTTGATCACTAAAATTTCGGAAAAAAAGAAATATAAATTATTGGTGTAGGAAAGTAAAAACAAATAACATTGATTAGGTACGTATGTATATTTGAACCATTACTTAATTATTTTTTATATGTACGTATTTCACGTACATATAAAAAAAAATAAGTAGTAATTTTTTAAGACAACGCTCTTTATTTTCTTGTAAAGTTAAATATTTCGGATTACCTTTTTAAACGGTGAAGGCGTGGTTGTTATTGTACCCACATCATCAGACGATATCGAATACACAAGTGTACGCACACTTCGTTTAGAATATGTTGTGTAATTATACGTTTCCAGTTTTAGCTGAGCTTGCATTGCATACAATTTTCGTTCAGTGAGAAGTCAACTTATACTGGAAATGTATAGCTTGATTTGTCGCTGTGCGTACGAGCATTAATACTTCGCCCGATGACGAATTTGGTGTACGCGAGCCATACGTCTTCTCTCTGCAAAGGAAAAATTCAAAATAATTCTTTCTCAATTCAAGTGTCTATAATATTCTCGTGAATTCACTTATGTGGCAACATACAAACGTATAAGATAAAAGGTTTTATAAATGTCAATCGTGTGTAATGTTACGCTAATTTGTGTACAGCGATCTTACTCGCAGTTTCTTTGAAGTAAGTATCAAATGAGGCGATGCTTTCAAACATTTATGTGCTATGTTTTATATGAAACTTCGAGAAATGTTCATTTAATAATGTATTTACGTTCACTTGACGTAGCGACAAAGAAATAGTTCTAAGAAAAGTGTAGTTCTCGAGCGCGTACTTTTTTGTTTAGCTTCATGAGACATCAAATATTTATTTATTACCTGCTAGCTTATGCCAGCGTCTTTGCCCGCGTGGTTTGTCAGAAATTATCACACGGCAACGTGCTACCAGGATATATAGATAATAAATGATAATACATGTTATAAAATAGGTGTGTGCCAATTTTCAGGTAAATCCGTTTGGCCGTTTTTGGATAGCATTCAAACATCTAAACATACAAATTTTCACATTTATGATAATGTAGTAGGATCGAGATTAATACCTTATTTATTTATGTGACAAGGTTTTATACTATCCAAAGGTTCTTTTCGAAACTAAACATAACCTTTTACCTGTCTTTTGTAATTTTGAATTTCAAAAAGTGTTGCAACTAAGGCTGATTCTCAGCTTATTTATAACTGTTATTTTTTGGCTTTTGATGAATGTAGACAAATACTACTATTTTTTATTGCATTCCACTGCAATCACAAATCCATAGCCTCAAGATTATGGCAATATCTCCCATTTAATGTCTATCCTGAGCAGCAATAAGCGTTTGATGAGAGTTATTGTCTAACTAAAAATTCTGCATTAAACGTAAGCATTCAATGTACAAACATTTATAAGAATAAAATGTGTATGACAGAACATTATCATTTTAGCGCTTAAAATCGATAAAATCACGAGTATTACCTATGCTATGTAAAGGCAGACATAAGTTGCAGTATCAAATTGACAGGGTATTAACTCCGATTGGCCGTTTTTTATATCACAACAGTGTTTCTTTGATAGTTGTATTAAATGGCTATAATACGTAGAATGTCAATTTTGATAAACAATTATCCATACTGTACGAGCAATATTGCACACTCGCTTTTACAGACTTATCTACGAGAATTCAAATAATCTTGTGTAAACGGATGCATAAACTTGGCTGCTATGGTACCATGTGGGAACCGTACATCGTTCTATAAAAACAGGATTTAAAATATAAGAGGCAGACATCCGTGGCTGTTTCACTTGGTCGCTTGCCAGCAGAATTTATCATGCACTTATCAAATTCTTTTCTTACAGTTTAAGTAGGACTCGGAACGAAGCTGACACGTACCCAATTTTTCATTTCTTTTGAAACAATTTTGAGTGTGATTTGTGTGAATTTGAACATGCAAAAACTTGGTTTTCGCTGCTGAGTATTGTTAGCAGGGAGCTTCAAATTTATGTTTAAAAATTTGTGTTAACTCAACTTGCAATAGTGTCTATCTTTGGTATAATTAACTTATAGGTATTATAGTAACAGCCACCGAGAGAATGCGTTCCTAATAGCTGTCAGTACACCAGTTTTAGTAACTAATAAAGATCAAATTCGTAGTACACATTATCATTCTGTTGAACACAACGATTATCATTAACGCATTCTCTCGATGGCTGGACTGTAAATGTAACATACACTGTCTTGAAAATCTTCTTTAATGGAAAAAAAATAAGTAAGAAACCATTATTGATACATCTGCATTCTAACTGAGTAACAAACTATCTATTAGAATCTGAATAATTTAAAACGTAGGTAATCCATTGCTTTAAATGTTCAAATAAATTGTTTGGTCAACAACATAAATGCGCAATGAATTTTGTTGAACCGTCAAATTGAAAGTTTTTCGTACTGTTAGAGTCTTACGCAATTACCCTTCAGGTTTCTGATTTGTGAATTAGAAGTTGAGAATCATTACTTTAGGTGATTCCTTCAATATAGCTTACGAAATATATCATCACTGAACATTAAAATAAGTGTTTTAAGTAATGCTAATGTAAAGATTGAAAAATTCTCTACTTCAAATGTTGAAATCAAGAACCGGATTATAATTCGTTATATTGTTAACTGAATTATTAATTTAGATTTTGACATTGATGACTTCCTGGCTACTAACAATAAATTAAGTTAGAGGTCGGCAGTGAGCGGAGTGATAATTTCTTGATATTTGGAAGGTTCAAATTGCTCAGTTACTTCGGTTGGTTTATTTTAGAGCCGCTTCAAATAATGTTAGCTTGGATTATTTGATGTTTACTTATTGGTCTTGGCATAGCCTCGAGGAATAGGGAATCAGTTATACTTCTTACTATACTATGAAGTTAAGGTAGATAGATATACCTATTTTGAAACTTGTGATCCGGTTTTAATTGTGGTAAAAGAAGCACAAAAGCAGAATTAATGCTGTGGAAATCCGTTTATGAATGATAGGCTGAGGTATGATGTGAGTAGACAATAGTGCGGTATGAATGATGGAGTGGCAGAAGAGAGTATGCTTAGATGGTTTAAGTTATGTTGAGAGGATGAATGAAGGATGGCTTACAAAAGCCATCTTTCCAAGCTTATGTGAGTGAAAGATCTCGGGAGAGGACGCCCTAGGAGGACATATACCTTACCTTACCTTATTGGTAATATTCTTCAGAAAGGTCAGGTGCGTATCGCACCCGGCGTGCGTGTATAATCAGATTTATATACCTAAACGAGACAAAAAAGGCGTATGTGTAAGGATCGTAGCAGGTGGTGTTCCGTAGTTTCTGCCTACCCCCATAGAAATGAGGTGTGAGTTTATGTATGTATGTATGATCCGGTACAAAGCATTTTCGGTTATTAAAGATGAGGAAAATAACCTATCAAAAATTAAATTACTTTCCACGAAATGCTTTAGACCAAACAACACTTCCCATCGTAGCAATATTCGTAACAACTACGAACAACAGCACAAAAACAACAAAATAAACAGCAGCACCAACAGATAATGCATTAAATCATCGCGTTAGGAAATTACTCCTAAACTGGAAATCCTAGTTAAGCCGAGGGTCGTTAAAATGCCGTAAATAGCCGCTAAATTGTTGCATCGCGTTCTAAATGGACACAATTTGCCTGACTACTGGATATACGAGTACGCTGTCATTATGATAGATCACAGTAAGTACATGATGTGGGTTTTAAATTGTTCTGTAATGGCTGGATTTTGTTTTTCATGTTTATTATAAATATGCTTAATCCTGAAATTCGCCTATTCTGTGTAACCGTTGAATATCTATATATTAATACGTGAAGCGAAAACTTTGGATCCCTTTTTACGAAAATTGGGCGGACGGAGGAGTATGAAATTTCGCACACTTATAGTTTATACAGAGAAGAAGTGACGAATGCTAATATTTTTTTTTAATTATGCGTAAAAATATATTATTTTCAATAAATAACACGTTACACACACTACTATTCATTACCGTGTAGTTAATACACACATGCATAAATATTCTTTTGTTTATGGTCCAATCGACAATATCTGTCTTTATTTTGTGTCTATAGTCTTATAGTTAGGGAGCTGGCGAGCATTTCGGTATATGATTTGCACACGTTTCACGTCGAGGTGGATTGCAGTTTAAATCATTACGAATCGATTTGGTCCAATCAATTAAGGTCCTACGTCACTGCGTTTTCGCGTTGCAGCGGATTGAAGTTGCTTAAAAAAATCGGGGTATTAAATCATTTGCACATGTAGGTATGCCTCTAGAGTTCATGGTCAAAATCATCTTGGAAACGAAGAAAATCGAAGAGGCAGACATTCAGGACTCTGCATTGTCATGGGACGGAGTTGTAAAAATTTAAAAAAAAAGGTCTACTAAGTCATTTGCACGCGGTTCTCATTGCGTCCATTCGATTCACTATGACTCTGTGGATTCGAAAAAACATGTGGCAGACTCTTTGCTCACTGATTTTCAGCTGTATTACTTTTTGAAACTCACGGAATCAAGGGACAGCGGGTATTACGTGGGATTATTGTTATTATTTATAGTTTTATTCTTACAATTTTGGTTAATATTATCCTGTAAACTCACGGTAACGATTAAACTTCTGGAGCTAAAATCTATGCAATCACATTTTTTCTCAATGCCAACCAGAAACGAAATGCGCTTGGAACTTTAATTAGAAAGCATTTTTTTAAATTGCATGCTTGATTGTAATCTGAATAGGATTAGGACCTCGATAGGAACAGTCTTTAAATTTTTTAAATCACGTTTTATTTGTGTAAAATCCTACGTAGATTTTGAACCAAGACGTGTGAAAGTGCCTGAGAGCGAGAGAGAGGAAAAGCGTGCAAAATAAAAGGGGAGGCTGTATATAGATATACGCTCTATACATTTAGTTTCACAATACGGAAAAGGTCAGAACTGAGTTATACCGTTCTCACTCATATTCCCAAATAAAAGAGAGACACCACGAAAGGTAATATGAGGATATTTTATACCTGCATGGTTTGGCGCGAGCGTCGGGTTGAAAAAAAAGAATCAAATGGTCTGCCTTTGGAATATCAGAGGCGTGAACGTCTGCCTCATTGATTTGATTGGTTTTTCATAAGGAATTCAAATGTCAGTCCAAGAAGTAGACGTGCGCATAATATAGCACACCTTTTTTTTACATTTTTGGAGCACTATCAATAGACAACGCAGAGGCAACATGCTGGCAGACTATTTTTCCGTGGTTCTTCTCACTGTTTTTAATCGAACAATTCAAATCTGCCAAGTGTGCACTTCATATAGAGTTTTTTTAATCATTAAAATAAATGTAAACAATGAATACTACAAAAGTCAGAGCCCTGGATGTCTGCCTTTTCGATTCTTTTTGTTTCCAGGATGACTGTGATCATCAACCCCAGAGGCAGACGTGTGCGCATCATATAGCACACCTTTTTTTTAAACATTGTTGAAACGCTGTAAATTTACAACGCAGCGCCACCATGGTGGCAGACGAGGTCCTTGATGTTTCTTAGGGTATAATTATCACTATTAATAACGTCTGCCTTGTGTGCTGATCATATAGAAATTTTGCTCGCCAGCTCCCTAACTATTAGTGAATGTCAGGTATAACCATAGGTAATAAATTAATTTTATAGATAGATTATATAACCTATTTCATTTTTTAAATCTATGATCATATCGAGAATATTTGTTTTTTGTCTATAGTGTTACTGAAAGTCAAATATAACCATATTTTTTATATATTTATTATTATATATGTTTTTTTCATTTAATAATGTATTTCTATTCAAATGAAGTACGGTCGAATTTCGACCAATGGGTGATCACTAGTTACTTGTAAATGACTATTAGTATGGAAACAAAGACATTTCAATACACTTACGATGTCTTAATATAGCCTCTCAGGTATCTCGTTTTTATGGAACAAAATCTTAAAAAATATTGCCAAGGTCACAACTACATATTACCAACATTATTTTGACAATTCATCAGATCACCCATCGTATTTAATTCGAAGTCACCGTAAAATTACCAATCAATTTATTAAAAATTTGATGAAATTTTATTGACGTATAAATGTGTTTGTACTTCTGTTACTTTTTGGGCTCGTCTCAATTTACGTATGATACACTGTTTAACGTGAAAGAAATCTTGTTGGTTTAAAAAAAAATGGTATCAAATCTATACTAATATTATTAACCTGCAGAGTTTGTTTGTTTGTTTTTTTTTGTTGGTTGAACGCGGTAATCTCAATCGGAATTCTTTATCTTTATTTAAGGTTCATTGTTCTGTTATTTTTAGTTTTCGTTTATTGTACCCATTTGTATTTCTATTTCCTGTATCTTATTATACTTTTACGTAACAATCGTTTTGCCGCATCATTTGTTTAGAAAACTGCAGGTGTGGGAAGGATGTTCCGAGCTTTGGACGAGGCAGCCAGTCTGTCTCTAACTACGATCGTGCGAGGTCCTTTTTCTGACCCCGATCATTACTCGCCAAAGCTCGCCGTGATCTTGTCTGTCTAGTTGTAACTTTTCATATAGCCTTATCTAATTTTACATTTTAAGGCCAAGTGTAACTGCAAGCTTTAGTTACTTGATATTTTAATAAATTTAAGCGTTACAACTTATTTTTGTATATTACTTGTTCACTCGGTCGCGAACCCGCACAGATTTATATGTATACCAATTCTAATTCAGCTACCTATAAGATTCCCCCGAAGGGCACAACATGTTTGTAAGATATTATGTCGGCCTTAGCACAATACTGGGCAATAACATGATATGTAACGTATTCGCCCCATGGGCCCAATTGGGCAAAAGGGTAGGAATCGAAAATAGTTGGCCGAACGAAGCAGGACTGTATTTGTTGGAAAATCTATTCGTTGATGTTTTTACTGGTTTAGACTGTTTTTTCTTTTCTTTGATGTAGGTAAGTACTAAAACACTTAGGATAGGTTACTTTGCTCCACATTACAAAGGATTGGGAAAAAGTACTAACGTTCAAAAACTTTAATCTGGCTACTAAAAATTATGACGCACTAAAAGTATGAGGCCAAAAAATATTCTCATCTGAAAGACTACTTACTGATAAAATGTATTGTTTGGTTAGGATAGGTGGTATTCAACTACGACTTTTAGATGAGTGTATTTTCTTGATTCATACTTTTTAGAGGGTGATTTTTCAGTAGTTAGGTTTAGTTATTGAACTTACTTTTTATTTAAATTATTTTGGGATTCGCTAACAATGAATATATTTATGAAATGTGCTATTAATAAGCCCTTTCACTTATCCTATTTTATATTTTTGCGTTTATCTCCTCTAGAAAGCGTCATATTCATTCAATATGCATCTGTACAACCACGGACAAGTAAGACGCTTCCAACGATACCTCATTTGTGAAATTATGATAAGTAATTTCGAAGTTATGGGGGAACAGATATACATACATACTGGTCAAAATCATAACCCTTATTTTGCATCGCCGTATTCTAGTAAAAGTAATTGGCAAAATGTTGGTATAGGTACTATAGCTACAACTCTGCTTAACCCTTTGTGTTTATGTGCGTGATATTGTGTAATCTTAGTTATGTACTTATTTTAATAACTACTAATTTTTTATGTAGGATCTTGTACTTTGGCTAGAACGGAGGTAATATCTACATAAGTTTTTCGTTTATCTGCAAAAATAAAAGATCTTTCAATACAAATTTTATCTAAAAAAAATCAGTATAAATCTAAGATAACTACACAAACTAGAACACGCATTTCCTATAAAATCGGTTCATTCTTCCATTTTCTGTAGAAACATACGAAAAACACGTGTTACCAACCTTTTTTTGCATATCCCGATGTAAATGGGTATACGTGAGAAATCTCATGTAAAACTTCCACTTCCATTTTTGTTGAAATACGTCGAATTATTGATGTAGAAGATACTCCTTAGTAGCTATGCAAAAGCTGGCAATCAGTCTTATTTATATATTTTTTACTTCAGATCGGACATCATGGTAGCCCTTTTTTTTAGTCGAAGATATCATGGTCGTGGGGATTTATTTCTCACCCAACCGACCTCTTGCCGAGTTCGAAAGTTTCCTCACGGAATTGGAAATTGGGCACAGTCATCAGTCGAAGCCATCCTCACCCCGTACTTGTCATGAGGGACTTCAACGCCAAGTCCTCGACTTGGGGTTCCCCAAGAACCTCATTGTAGCCCTGGCTCTTGTACTAGGAGTTCCTGTGTCACAAGAGCCAGATTATTAACAGGTACATATCGTATTACTCTTATTTGTGGAGGTCAGGTAAGGCTGCCGCATTTGGTTAGACTGGAACCTGGTCCAAACATAATACAGAAAAACCTAGAAAAAAAAAATTCTTGATTTCTTCCCGGCTAACGACATTAGCCCCACCCATCCGCTTCCCGGCCTCTCAAACAGTAACTTAACCTAACGATGTGCGACCTGAACAATGACCTAGCCTCGTGTAATACTACCAGCGTGACTTGTATTTACTGTTAATGATATCTACAGTGACTTTCCACTTCCATGTAAGTTCATTTTTCATGAAAACCTTCATTGTTCGCCAGGGAGAGGGCGGGGTTTGTTCTTATACAATGTGCGGTATTTTAAGATTAAGGATAGTCTTAGGAATAGTTTTATTCTACGTTTATGGCACACGGCTTCCCATTTTATTTGGGTCAATATCCAGATAGTTTTGAAGTTAGGTATCATCATCAGCCTATATTGTTCCCACTGCTGGGACACAGGCCTTCTCTCAGTGAGAGGAAGTGGGCCGTAATCCACCACGTGGGTCTAGTGCAGTTCGGTAGATGTCACATGTCTTCCATTTTTTTGGTTCTAGAACATGCCGGTTTCCTCACGATGTTTTCCTTCACCGATTTGAAAGCAGTGGTGATGAAACTATTTACACAATGTAAAGCGCCTGCCTGGGTTCGATCCCATGACCTACAACTCGTCAGTCGAGGCTGATACCGCTGGGCCACCACTGCAGTTGAAGTTAGGTATGTAGTACCTTTATGATTTTCAACCTATTATTTCCGACTTCAAAAAAGTAGTGTCTTTAACTTTAAAATGGGAATATTTCAAATCTTTTTCTGAACCAGTCCTTAAATTAACCCAGTATACCTAGAATTCTTATAAACATGATTGAAGAAATACAAGCTTAACGAAATTCGCCCCATACCCTCTTAATAAAGAGTTACCATTTGTTTATTTTGATAACACATTACAAAAGTTAAACCTACCTACTATTTCCTTAATAACATTGCGTTACTTATGTAAACGTAAAAGTAATTAACATAAACAAATAAGTAATTATCATACCCAAACATTTCCTAGCAAAGTTGATACAGCCGAGTAAACAAAAGTTTCGTACGATTCACAAGCGATTCGTGTAGTTCCGAGTAATCAGTCATCTGCACACTAGAGTAACGAGGAAAGTTTTAATTCAATAAACGTGTCTCCGAACGAATGCTCGCGTGGGAGCGGCCTTACACGAACTTTGATTATGTTGGCATATTGGGGTATGGAATTAAGGAGCTCTTGCGGAAATGTCTTACTTTGGTATTACTTTAATAACGAACTGTTTATTCCACACTACATAAGGCAAAAACCCTGGCCCCTCTAATGTATACAAAATATTATAAAACATTTTAAAAGAGTAATGGTGGAGCCCATTCATCTGCATACAAAACTACATTTTGGAAGAGGCAACTAAACTCAAATCTCTTTTTTTGTCATGTTTGAAGTTGAATTGTGCCAAAAATGTGCCTATTTTAAATAAATTATTTGAATTTTTTTTTTTTTTAGTTTGTGTGATGATTACAATCATTTGTACTGTGTCTGGGTGTAATTTACCTATAATATGTATGTATTTTGAAATATGTAAGTATGTTTATCAGTTGTCTGGTTACCATAGTACAGGCTCTGCCTAGTTTGGGATCAGATAACGTTGTGTTGGTTGTCCTAAGATATATTATTATTATTATTATTAATTTGACCTCAGTAAAGAATTGAAATGTACTGGTGGTTTTCTTACGATATTTGCCTAACTTTATTTTGGTTTCATAATTATGTTCAATAACTACGAATTGAATCTAGATTTAATTTGCAGAGGCAAGGTTCTACACTTGCTTTTCTAAATTCAATTTAGATTCAATTCAATTCGTTTCTTTGTTCCCTCTTCACAATAATGATTTCCTTAAAAAATAACAATGTTTATGACAACAAGGTTCTAGTATCAATATTCAGTAAAACCAATCAACGGTATTTTTACAAGCAGTTTGTTTGGATTGTCAATCATTCATGTTTTTCTAGTAATTGAAGGAAAATATAAGAACTCCTTCTTTTAAAGTAACACACTTATTTTATGTTACTTCGTTGTCAAGCATGTTAGAAGAAAAAATAATACGTAGTTTAAAAAAAAACTACAAAGAAACGCTTCCATAGAAACCAAACTAATAAGTAGAAGGTAACGGAAAACGACGTAGGGTGCTTGATGTTAATTAAAATATACCTCAAAAAGCACCTCATGCTTTTTTTTTCATTATTTTCTATTTTTAGGATGTTTCGAATTTTGTTACGTATGTCAGCGTAGTATGCGTATAGTGACGTATGTCAGCGTAGTTTTCAATGACAGTTTTTTTTTGCTATCCTGGTAACCCCGGCAAGGATAATGGCACAAAATTAAATTATTGTATTGTCATTGGTCCTTAATAAATAAGTCAAATTTCGAGTTAATCCGACGTTTTGAAAGGGGTCAAAATCAAGTTCAAAGTTTCCGTTACATAGGCACATACTAACATACCTACCTAGCTCGGCGCGGCGGGGCCCATCAGGCAATGGGTTGTGTCTTAAGCACCAGTACTATAATGGTTTGTATTGCCCGCTATACGTTGTTTTGAGTCAATGTGCTTGTGTATTTAAGATAAACGTACAACCTCAAATAGATGTCTTCTTCAAAGAGACTACGTTTGATAGTCAACAATTTTTGTTCCGTATTATTGTATAAATGCCATAAAATATAATGGCACACAATGGGTACTTATTTATAAGTAGACATTCATTGACACAGAATTATGGAACTCAAATTGTAGACACCCAAATTATTTCTTGTCGATGTATAGGTAATTACACATTTTAAGGACGTTACTAGAATAATTTGTTGTAATAATACTGGCTTTATAGCGTTCTCTTTTAGTATATTCAAAATTATTCTTGTTCCATGTAACTAGGTTACCTGACACTTCATTAAATAACAAACCTGATGAAACACGTCTTTTCTTCTTAAACACAAAATTACAACATAATTGAATGAAATTGTTTTCAAGGAAATTAAATACCAGCTATAATCAGTTATTTCTTGGCTGTCGTAAGTACGGAGCCTTGAATAAAGGTTTCTTCAGACAGGCGCAACGTGACACTTGTAGAACAATTTCCACGAAGATGTTATAGAAATTGTTTTACGAGAGTCTCGTCGCGCAGTCGCGTTCCGCCTGTTTATGGAAGTCTTAACTCATCGTATGCCGTAATTACAGACACAATTAAAAAACCACTGTGTCTCGCGTGGATCCGCGTTTACGGCATACGAAAGGTTAAAGGTGAAACTTCCACTTAACCAGTCAAAGTAACCAGACCCAACTCTTCAGACGGATAACAACTTGAAAACTCGTCGATTCCACTGCACCAATATTGAGATACAAGCAATCTCGCAAAATGCACCCATTATTGTTATTTGTGTTGCTCCAAGCGAAAGTTACAAGTAGTAAAATAAAATAAGCAATTTGAAATTCAAAGCTTGTTTGCTTAAAATTTTAAACTAGTGACTTGCCCCTGCTTTGCATGGTTGCAACGTAGCTACATTGTAGTCATGCGACGCACTGGCAAGGAGGTACCTACCTACTGCCGGGCGATATGTCAAAACAACGAGATTTCTGTGCTATATTAGCAGTTATTTATCAGCAGTAGCCCGGATTCCGGATTTGTGTCCGGTTGATGGTAATAGGGTCACCCTTTATTACATGGGACTTAAACAAAACTGGCGAAATGTGGGTGCGCTTTAGTTGCCTTTGCGTAATCTTTCGGGAATGCAGATGTGTTTTTATGTTATATGTTACTTACATGGAATATTAAAAACTACTGACGGAAAAAATAACATATAAATATTATATTATATTATAGAAAAATAATTTTCAAAATGATTGTGAAAACCGCATCTAAATCTTTGTGTAGCTTAGAAGAACTTAGGACTGTAGATAACAACGCTGTTTAAGATTCTTTTTTTTAAATTTATTCCTACAAATTACAGTACAGGCAAGCACATATTTATTTTACAATTACCCACATATTTACAGTCAACTTACATACTTGATTTGATTTTTTTTTTGTAGCACGTAGGTAGGCGATCAGTGAAAGGATATCCACTTGTCTAGTGTTACCATTTGAAATATGTTAAGCTTGCAATTAAGGCAAATTTATTCAAAATAACTTAAAGATTGTTGGAAATATTCAATATTAAATTATCATAATATAATTTAATGCTTTCTACCATTTCTAGCTGAGACTTTAATTTAAGGTCAGTATTAATAAAATCGATTTCACTTTTATTAGATAACTAGCTTCTGCCCGCGACTTCGCCCACGTTAAAGGAGAAGGGAATGACTCCATAGATTCCTGGACCCAGGTGTTAACTAAATCAAACTGGCCTTGTTTATAAGAGAGTATAATAACAAGGACTCACTGAAAATTAAGTGAAATTTGGCTATCCAGGAACCAAGTTATATGAATTATAGTAAAAGTGAGGTTTACACTTTACACAGCAATCCATATCGTCAATATCCAATCGATAGGCGTAAACAGTTGTCCAAAATAGAGAGCCAGGTAATTTAGAGTAGCAAGATCCGCCAAATAGTCCGTTATAATATGCAAAGCCGAGGTGTCGTGGGGTTAAACATTAAAACAAGGAAAATACGGGCGCACTTAGAACGAAAGAAAACAAACAAGTGCATCTGTCAGTCAGTGACTGATGGATGTCAGGCACAAGTGTTGCCGGAACAAAAAAATTCACTATAAATCAATTCAATCGATTCCACGAAAGCTTGATATGGTCACTCGACTTGCATACATATTCTCAGATTTTACCAATTTATTCATAATCGATTAGTAGTAGTTCAGGCATTATTCAATCGATTATTTAGTTTCATTGAAGTTTTCTCGCTTTCTAGGTAGAAACATGGTACCATATTCTGTGATTTCCTTTAGAAAAATATAACGGTTTTTTTAATACACGTTTCAACTAGTTAACTGCTGGGCCCAGAAGTCCCCTTCTCCTTTCTTGTCCCCCCGACCCTTCCCGTCACATCGAATCGCCTACCCGTGCGATTTTCCCCGTTTTTGCAACATTTTTCATTACTGCTCCGCTCCTCTTAGTTATAGCGTAATATTATATAGTTTATTAGCCTTCCTCGATAAATAGGCTACCCAACACAAAAATAATTTTTCAATTCGGACCAAGTAGTTCTTGAGATTAGCGCGTTCAATCAATCAATCAAACAAACAAACAAACTCTTCAGCTTTATAATATTATATATTAATATATTATATATATTATATATATTATAGTATAGATAATATTTTAAGCTGCGATAGTATCTTATATGATTATCGACTTGGTCCGCGTAAAATGTCTTGTTCATACCCAAAAAAAAAACCGGCCAAGTGCGAGTCGGACTCGCGCACCGAGGGTTCCGTACAAACCTGTAGGTATTCTCGGTTTAAAAATAAATGTTTTTTTTTTTAATTTTATATTTCAGTTGATTGAATGTAAGGTAAATTTCGGTTTACGATTTGTGACGTTTTAAAAAAAAACTACTCACTCGATCTCGTTCAAACTAATTTTCGGTGGTAGTTTACATGGTAATGTACATTATATATTTTTTTTAGTTTTATCATTCTCTTATTTTAGAAGTTACGGGGGGGGGGGGACACACATTTTAGCACTTTGGAAGTATCTCTCGCGCAAACTATTCAGTTTAGAAAAAAATGATAATAGAAACCTCATTACCATTTTTGAAGACCTATTCATAGATACCCCACACGTATGGGTTTGATGAAAAAAACCAATTTTGAGTTTCAGTTCTATGTATGGGGAACCCCAAAATTTATTGTTTTTTTTCTATTTTAGTGTGAAAATCTTAATGCGGTTCACAGAATACATCTACTTACCAAGTTTCAACAGCATAGCTCTTATAGTTTCGGAAAAAAGGGGCTGTGACATACGGACGGACGGACAGACAGACAGACAGACAGACATGACGAATCTGTAAGGGTTCCGTTTTTTGCCATTTGGCAACGGAACCCTAAAAAGCTTGCGATGCGATGTGACAGGGTGTGAATTAATATGTTCGATGGCTAGTTTCTACCAGCAAGCCAAATTTTCGGAATAATAAAATAAGAACCGACAAGTAACAGGTTTAGAACTTGCGAAGACTATGATATCATTCGTATATATCATTCGTATATAAGCCAAGTCAGACCTTAGGCTACAATATATTATTCTAAGTTTTAAGAAGAAATTATGTTTTATATAGTTATAAATAAATTTCAGGACTGACCATTCAACTTGGCACCCATTTAGATCTCACTTCTTTTGTCAGTGAAGTCAACAACCAAGGAATATATCACAATATTGAACTTGGCTCTCATTTCACATTTATGTTTTTGATGGGATATCATTACTTTAGTACATAATGATCTTACACTATTGATGTGCGCTAAATATTGCTGATTCTTACATTTTTTTTTTTACATACAGTTATTACAGGCACTAAGTATATATGTATGTGTTCCTAATAGAATCAAATATGAAATGAAATGAAATGAATTGCACCGATCCCAGCGTGGTTTGACCAGACTCGATTAATCGAATGAACCCCGAGATTTGCACTAGCCCTTGAAGCGTCATGATTCATGGTGCTACATAGGCCATTGCATATCAAGAAGTAGACCGGGGGGCGCTGTAATGGTAGGGAAGACGTGCCCATAGGATAGGAAAGGATTACGAGCCTACCGACTATGCAGCCTTAAGTAAGCATTGGACTAGTGGAGAGAAGGGTGATATTTGTCTATAGGAGGGCATCTTTTCACGTCGTCGCCGGCATGTTGATCCAGGTCTAGCTTCACCGATGCATCTTTAGGTGGGGTTTTTTCTATGTCGAGGCTTCGCTATGTTCCGTGTTGTTGTTTTCTTGGTCGTCTTCTGAGTTCTCGCTGATATCAGTTTCTGGTTTTTTTTTTGTAGATATCACTAGCCGCTTACTTGATCGTATTTCCGTCTCCAGCCATGTCCCTCCAAAACTGGATATCCTTGTCGAAGTATTTCATGTCCTGTTTTAGATTGTCATTCCGTGAGTAAATCTAAATAGATCGTCTGACCTTCTTAGATTTGGCCCTGTACTGCATTGCTGCATGAAACAGGTGTGGTTCAGAGCGTCTGAAAATGTGTGCCAGGTAGCAGCACATCCTGTGGTTCTTGATGCGTTTTGTTATGTTTTCCCGTCTAAGATTTGATGCATTTTCTCTGTCTCGGTTTGTTGATAGAGTCTCTCTAATAACTCGTTCATATCTTCTCGGTCTTGATCGGTTCGCCTTTGTGAGTGCTGATACTTTTAAGCCATATATCATACAAGGTACGATAATGCCTCCAGCTGTGTCCGTCCAAAACTTGATTCCCATGTCGAAGTACTCGTATTTCATGGTTGTCGTTCCATTTGTAAGTAGGTCGCTCGACCTTCTTAGATTTGGCCTTGTACTGCATTGCTGCGTGCATGCGTGGTGTAGTTCACCGTGTGCTAGGTAGCACATTCTAGGGTTCTTGACGGGTTTTGTTGCGGTTTTACCGATTAGGATTTGATGCATTTTCTTATGTCCGCAATTCCTGATTTCCTTTTTCCTAGCTTGGCCGATCAAATCATGACTCAACTCGTTCATTTCTTCTGAGCCGCAATAATGCGGTATTGGATGCGTTTAGTTCTTCCAGCTCATCTGTAATGAGTATAAGGTCGTCCGATAATGATAATTCCACCGGGAGTGATGATGATTTCCTTTGTTTCTTTCGTGGTCGGTCTTTCCTTCGATTATCAGTTTTGTTTTATTAACATTTGGTATATGAAGGCCCTCGGACCTTTTTTTTCTTTTCTCCCGTTTGAATATCGGTACCCTGTTTTCAGTTTTGTTTGTTGCTTTTTTTTTCCTGTGGAATGTGTTGAGCGATTGCATGTGTTTTGCGGGGTGATTTTTTTTCCCCTAGTCCGGTGAGGCAGGTTTATCAAGTCGTTGTTTGCCTGTTTCTTGTTCTGATATTTAACCTTTTGGAGTGTTGTCTGGCTTTCTTTTACGTGATTTTGCATATTGGAGTTATTTGGTTGCTTGCTTTGTAGGAATTTGGCCTTTTGTAGGTTAGGAAGGGCTAATCGGTGGTCCCTTGAGTAAATTGTCTGAAGAGTCAGAGTTATCTCCGTTAGAATGTTCCAGGGTACTTGGATGTTTTCATTCGTTGGGGTGATTACTATATTTGCTAGTTTTTTTTTATACAGTCCTGGTATTTTGGTTTGGTAGAATTTCTATTCAGCGCGGCACAGTTGCATTGTTTATGATTGACATACTTGGTCTCAACCGTTGTTTCATTCATACCTTGTCATTGTTTTTGTGTTTGGTTTTTTTGTCTCCTTTTTGTTTACGGTTCTATGATATTTGATCTTGGCAGTCCCCACATTATTTTATTGTATTCTATTTGAAGTGTTTCCCTGTTGGCAATATTCATTAATAGTTCGCCGTTGTAGTTGGAATCTTCATGCTGAAGCGTGTGTTGCATCAAACCTTTGCGTTGGATACTTCGACCTCGACCAATATGGGCGTTGAAGTGCCGTATTTGCAGCGCACCTTTCCTTGTTTTTCGTCTAATCAAGCTTAATACGTTTGTGAAGGATCTGATTGCTTTCTAAGTACAGCTGTTGGGTGTGAATTTATTATGTACAGAGGAGTTGGCTTGTCTCTTCCGATGCCAACCTCAAGGGTAGCTGACATCGCGTCGGTATACTTTTTATTGTAAACTGCTTCATTTTGGGCATCCTTTCTTAATGAAATTGCAAGGCTCCGGTGTGTGTTACCCGCAATTCCTGATAGGTGTCTTTCGTAGTGTGTGGAGATATACGTTCTTGCATTCATCCCTGTTCCCCGTAGATTGGCTATATGAATGCCTCTACGTGAAAGTTCAGCGTCAAAAAAATTTTTTTCTTTTATTTGGTCGGTTTTGAATCGCCGCGATCGTTTCAACTTGCAATACTCAGATTTGGGCAAATGTACTTTTTGCGGTGGTGGTCACGTTTCTGGTGTACGTACATGCAGTGTCGTCTGCGATTATGTCTGATAACGGTGTAGGTAGTGTGGCTTCTTGTTGTTCGCACGGTGTTAATGAAATAACTAATTGGGGACTGTTCGTTTGAAGCTGACGTTTTTGTGGCTTTTTCATGTATATGTTGTACTGGTTACCTAAAGGTCTGGTATAATGTGTGGTGGTATGATGCGTTTGTTGAACTTTGCGTTTTGTTTATCCAGTTGTTGTTGTATTGTTACTTTGATCAGGACCCAGCTATCATAGTGCTTCGTGTAGAGAATGTGTATTGGCGGATGTATTGGCGGATTCTCTCGATCGCCAATCGGTGTTTTTCTGCGTTCTGTTTATGTGTACATTCACATTTACGAGGTACAATTCGGACGCGGTGATGATGGTATATTCGATATACCAGAATTATTAATTAATTGCACGGTTATGTATTTTGTTATCCTTTGTTCCTGGAAAAGAATGCTGTTGGGGAGAAATTCCTATATATTATTTAGAAGTGCTAGGCGAAGTCTATCATACTGATAATGTTCCAAAACATATGTAGCGAGACTTTGACGGATAATCTTGTGATCAAATGTTAAGCCCGTTAGATAAGTTACGAGTATTTGGTGAGATATCTTACAAGATAAACAGTTCCCGTCTAACAGTTCCCGTCTGTTGAGATGAGCACGATTATAAACATTGTAATTGCTTTTGTTTAGTCAAACACATTTGTGTCAGTAAGAGGCTGAAACTGTCTAATTTGTGAGCTTGACCCTTTTTTTTGTTTTGTATCGCTATCTGTAGAGCAAAAACGTCTGGTGCAAACTCAAGAGTTCGGGGTATATTTTTTTATCTCTTCAGTCCACATGTACATCTAAATTCCGGTGACCGTGACCTTTTACAATACAATTTAAGGAATTTGTTACCATGGTACACACGTCGACAAATCGAGCCATTCATTTCCAGTATAAACTGACTTCTCATTGTACGGAAAGCCTATACGATGCGAGGTCTGTTAAAACTGGAAATCCATAGCTTGATACGTAGCCGTGTGTACGGCGTCTTTAACGATGTCATATTTAGTGTTAGAATAATAACGTGAATTTGTTGGTGTGAAGACACTAGTCCGCAACGGCTGCTTGAGATGACGTTGTGTGCGCGTGCGCGGCATATCAAGGCCCGTCGTACGCAGTTTATCAAACGAATCCCTGTAATATTAAGAACGGTCATACCGGGTTTAACGCCATGGGTTACTCGTCCTCCTGCAGTCAGTCTTCACTACAGTGTTTTGTTTTATACAAGGTGTAACATTTTTATGAACATAGGCCCACTAGAGAGTTGCAGGCCACACTTTATTAAACAACACATTTTAACACTACCAGCAATATATATACTGCAAAGTTGCATATTCGTTAGAAAAAAACAGGCACCTCTTCAAATCTAATATCGAAATAAATGAAAACTATAACCGACGGAACAAGAATAGATTAATACTACCCATCACAAACTTAAAAGTTATCGGGAAAAGCCCATACACAAGACTAGCTCGCATTTACAATAAGCTACCGGAAAGCTTAAAATCCCTACCAAATGACGCAATATTCTCGAAACAGTTGAAATCTCTGTTAATAAAGAAAGGCTATTATACCGTTGAGGAATTTAAAACTGACAAATTGTGAAACGATCGACCTTGTAATTATTTGCTTGACGTAAATGTGAAATGATAAATGACTATCCTTCCTATATTACTTTCATGACTAAAATGTATGATCAGACGCTCTTGATTGTCTAATGTTTAGTATTATGTAATAAATTTTAATAATTAGAATCGATTTTATATTATGTAATCTAATAATTTAATTTAATTCAATAATGTAATAATTTAATTCAATTCAATAATTTAATCATTTAATTTAATTCAATAATTTACACTTAGTGAGTGAAATTTGCAATGCCCTTACAGGGTGCATGTTTTAATACTGTCATGAAATTTTAATGCATGCCTACTAATGAGTGTTAAACATGTTAGCAAATAAATAAATAAATAAATAAATAAACAGAATAGATGCAAGTCCGCCGAATGGCCCAAAGAGAATTCAACCTTATTTGAAGGCTATAAGACACAATTTTAAATGCGTAGAGTGATGTTAGGGTCAGCCCGATTTTATTAATAATAACTGCTAGCTTTAAAAGGAGTAAGTTTTGGTTATTGTATTATGCTTTTAACTCAATAGTCTAATGGGGGTATATGAGGTCTTGCGTTAATTATGTTACACGTTGTAGCCACCCAATTTTACAAGTTACGACACAGAGAGACACAAACACAAAAAACGCGTTTTGATTTCGAAGTCGGGCGAACCAACATGTGTTGCGCGCGCGCACAGACGACCGCTTGCGACGAGGGTTCAAATTGAACTCCTGTGTTCCTAATAGAATCAAATAACTGAAAAATTATAATAAAATGATGAAAATTTACCAGTTTCTGATTTATTACTTTGTATTCACCTAATTACCTACCTGCTTGCCAAATTTTAGTTTCTAGGTCATCTGGAACTGGGTTAGAGTTTTGATCTATAGGTCAGTCAGTGATAAAAATGACGATTTTTGGACGTTCATATCTAAATAACCTTTTGAGATGTGTTTATGAAATTTGGAGCACAAATGTATCTTGCAAGTTTCAATATGTGAGCCAAATTTGACGCGTTTATGTGAAACAGTTTTTGAGTTATGTGGGGGTCAAAAGTGGCTCCAAATGGTTCGTGTAATATTACACACAGTGCTGCTCGCCAGTTCTGTAACTTGAACTTGGCTTGACATGCTACCGCGTGTCTAGATGTGGAACATGCCTACATCAGCTCTGTTCAAATTCAAGGATCTTACTAAATTATTGCTATTGGACTCATATTGGATACATTCCATCAATAAATGTTGTAGGTTCTCAACAACTCCACATTCTTCACAATAATTAGATATTACGATCAATAAGTATTAACTACAAGTAGTTAATTTTAAAAGAAAGAAAAAGTACTATTTATAATGAATACCAATTTCTGGGATACTAAAACTCTGGCACTGGCAACACAAACGGCGCACGAATTCGTTCGGACTAACCGAAGATTTCCGACGAATCAAACTAAAACGATTCGCGAACCGAGCGACATCACATTGCAACAAACGAAATCATTTCAAGTTCATAACGTCTTTTACATCAACAACTGCGTTTAAACAGTTACGTGACTACTATAACTTGAGATTCCATATTAAAAAGTTGTATTTATTGATTCAAATCTGTAAGAAGATACAAGAAATATTGATGATTGAACGAACTATACCTATACACAGGATTTCTTTTGGCATATTATAAAAATCATGTAAGTTTTTGACTGTATTCATAATGTACTAAATTTTTCAGACCATATTAAGCACACGTACAAATGATTATTGAATGTATAAGTATAAGACAAAATGATTGTTATTTAGTTGAAATTAATCTGTGGTACTTATAATATTTCGCTACGCTCATTTTCATTGTATGTAGGTATGGCGTTTATTATATGCTTTGTGAATGGGTCGTCTTAGGTTTAAACTTATTGTTAGTATTATTTAAATGGGGTTTATGGTAACAATTGAAATTGTTTCGAACATATCCAATTCAGCAATATACATCTATGAGCGCGTGCTGCACTAATTTATGAGTGTAGGTTCTTTGATAAAAATATCGCATATACGCTGTGTATTTGAATTGCATTAAGTACGCTAGTGATATGCGTGGATTTTTGTAACCTAGCTGACATTTTTTTCGTTTCTTTTCAGCAAATATTTGTCAAACATGTCTGGACACCAAACCCAGATAGAAAAACTTACTGATGAAAAGGTTGCTCTTAAAGAACGAATCGAAAAATTAGAAAAAGATCTTGCAAAGCGAGAATATCGCCAGGGCCTTAAAGAGAGACCGTTCTGGAAGGGTGAACACGCAGCTTTCTGGTTTTATGTTACAGAGTCAGAATTTAAGGTAGCCGGAGTGTCAGATGATCATACAAAATACAATTATGTTGTTAGCCAGCTAGATGAATACACGATGGCAATAGTTAAGGATATAATAAGTAACCCGCCAATCAGAAGAAAATATGAAAAGCTAAAGGAAGAATTAATTCGTCGGTTGGGTGAACCAGAACATGAGAGAATCCGGAAACTGTTCGACGAAAGGCTTGAGAATAGGACACCTTCTCAGTTCTACCGCCATCTGAAGGGTCTGGCCGGAACTAGTGTCACGGTAGACAAAATTTTGCTCCATCTTTGGTTACGTCGGTTGCCACTACATTGCCAAGAGATTTTAGCTAGTCGGCTTGAGCAGACCAATACAAAATTGGCTGAACTTGCTGACAACATTATGGAAGCGACTAAAGGAGCTGAGAACCCCATATTGAATAATGCAGCAGTGGATAACATACAGCAAAGTGTTGATGAGCTTGGCAAGCAGATCGTGGCTTTGGAAGAGTCTGTGAAACGACAGACTAGGAGTCGTTCGAGGTCTACGAGCAGAGCTCGTTCAGGTAGCAAGTCACCTGCTGCTAAACCTAAGGTATGTTGGTACCATCAGCAGTGGGGCGTTAATGCTTATAGATGTATTGAGCCTTGTAGCTGGAAACAGGAAACAGACAAAGTGTAGTTACGATTATTACTAATTGTTATTATTATCGGAAAGCTAACGTTTTTATTATTAATGATGTTTTATATTATATATTATATATTGTGGGTAAAATTTCAATTTAAAGGTTCCCACAAACAAGCACGATATGTCAGCGCGACGCGACACTCGTAGAACTATTTCTGTGTAAACTTCATGGAAATTGTTCTACAAGATTCGTGTCACGCTGTCACGTCGCGCCAGTCTGAAGAAGCCTTTATATATAACGTTTTAAAATCAAAGTAGACTTAAAACACCTGCAATGAAAAGTCGTGGTTTTTAAAACAACTCTTGTGTCCTTTTCCTTTTTATTTCATATGAAATTTTTCATCAATCTCTTTAATAATTTCATTTGTGCCAACCGTGTTAAGATTGTTAATGTTACATAATGTTTTTGGTTCGGTAAGACTGGAAGCCGACCTAACATACTTGGGACAAAGGCTAGACAGATGAAAATGACAGTATGTTTATGATTGTGGTTTATTTCTCATTATTTATATTTGTTCGATTAATAATAAGTATGTAAATTGGTTGTTGTACTATCTTGTTATTTTGCTGTAATACTGTTTCTGATGTTATATTTGTGAGTAGTCTTAGAAAAGTTTGGTTGGAATCCTATTATTTTATTTTGCTTATTTTATTATAAAATGAATTTTTTGATTGAATACAATTTTGTCAATAATTTTAGAAGCAGTTTATTTTATACTTTAAGCTGAATATTATGTTTTTAATTTTCCAAATAATTTTAGTGTAAACATAATTAAAATATTTTAAAGTACCTAAATACGTTTTTTTTTTTTCATAATTTGTAACATATTACTTATAGTATTAATTAGTACGTAGGTACTAATTCAATAAATCATCACCCCCACCACACACCTACCTACAAAATTATTAATAACGTATCAATAATACTACGCTTACAATATATTACAGGTACTTGAATATAATTTCTCTGTTTCACTTACTTTTCAAAATATGAGACCAGACCATACATCACTATACATCAAAGTTTTTCATCTCGTTCAACGAAATATGTATATTATTAGATACACCTTCCACTTTCCCTTTGTTTCCACACATTTTCTGTTCCAAGGAAAAAGATATGATATCCTCCACTTGAACACAATATATTTCAATTTGTACATAAAAACGTTGTAAGTTTTGGAAATCAGCGAATTTCTTAACAGTTCCCTAGTCAAAGCGACGGTAATAAATTTTTCTTACGACAATTTTTTTCTTCGTTGGATACAATATTGTACCTACATGTAATTACAATATAGGTTGTTATTATTATTCTTTCTTGTGAATATACTTTGCAAGCTGAAGTGGGGGAACATGTGAAGTGGTTTTACTTCTTTTACGAGCATGTAGCAATAGGTGCTTTGTACGTTACTTTATTGAGAAAAGATTGCTAGTAGTTAGTTATGCAAAATAAGATTAATAAGGCAGCATAATAAGGGTTTCTGTAAGAATATGTATTTAGTTAAGCCAAGTAAATATTTTCTGCTTGTGTCTGTTAGTTTTATCACACAGTTAGCAACGGATAATAATTCTATTGCTTTTATCAATAGTTTAATTTAATCTAGATTTAATGAAAATATAGGTATGTACCTATATAAGTTTATTGTACCTCCACAATTCTGTAACACTTGATTGAGCAAACTAACCAAACAGTCCTGAACTCGGGCTCCGAATAATTTAAACCCTTTCAATGTACCTACCGTTTAAACTAGCAATTAATTTGAATAACGAGGACAGCCTGTAGACGTTTGATAACCAACTTAGAGACACACGCCAAACCCTATAAGTTAACGTCAATAAAACGGTATTATTATGTAGGGCTAACCCGAAACGGGATTAGTTTTGTATTCCTGAGTTGATGTTGGCGCGTGATGAATTAAGCAGACTTAACCGACGAGATATTGATTCAGAACTTGCTAGTCTAAGATTGCTGTGAAGTGTATTCTGATAGTGTTGGTTTTGTTTGTAGGAGGTAAGCTTTTAGCGGACTTGGTTTTATCAGTCAAAAATCCATTTTTAACCCCCGACGCAAAAAGAGGGGTGTTATAAGTTTGACGTGTCTGTCTGTCTGTCTGTCTGTCTGTCTGTCTGTCTGTGGCATCATAGCTCCCGAACGGATGATGCGATTTCAATAAAAAAAAATATGTATTAAAGGTGACTTATCTGCGAGTGTTCTTAGACATGTTTGATGAAAATCGGTTGAGCCGTTTAAAAGTTGTGGGGGGGAAAGTGGGGAAGAGTAACCGAATGTCAGCAAATATACTCGAGTGGGGTCTCAAATGAAAGCGCACTGAAAGAGAATATTGATGAATTAATCGAGAGTGTTCTTAGCTTCGTTTGATTGTACATTATATTAAGTATATACCTATAAAAAGTGCAAAATAAAAAATTAAATTTAAAATTTATAAAACCCCCGACACAAAAACCTAATTTCCCTTTAAAAAGTAAAAAATAATAAAAATAACTCAATCTTAAAGTACCTAAGAATGTATTAATAATTCAAAAAAAAAACGTCGCGTTGAGGGACCGCTCCGCGAGTGCAGACGTCGTTGACTGCTTAGTTAGGTAATAAGATTATTGGTAATTAAATTGTTAGGTTTGAGGCGGTCCCCCAACGGGGCGTGTTTTTTTTTTTAATTATTAATACATTCTTAGGTACTTTAAGATTGAGTTATTTTTATTATTTTTTACTTTTTAAAGGGAAATTAGGTTTTTGTGTCGGGGGTTTTTTAAATTTTAAATTTAATTTTTTACACGCTTTACATTAGCTTCACTTGTATGTTAGTATGTTTGTTTGTAACCGACTACTTATAGCGCGATTTTGATCCACTTTAAACGACCAGATTTCATTCAAACTTTCTGTCAAAGACCCGATGACAATGCAATAATATAATAAAGTTGTCTTTGAAAACTACGCTGACATACGTCACAAACTACGCTGACATACGGCTCAAAATTCGAAACACCCTAAAAATAGAAAATAAATAATAGTTTAAAAAACTATATCAATAAAAGAAAAAAACCTTTAAAAGCACAAATTAATTATTTTCTACTTTTTAGTTTGGTTTTCTATGGAAGCGTGTTTTTTAGTTTTTTTTTTTAATTTATTATAAATTGTGAGGTGCTGCCATCAGCATCCTAATTACGTAACACAATATCAATCAGAATCTAAATCATTTTGACGGATATTTCTAATTAATTGCTACATAGCCTCGAACAATATGTCTGGTCAACAATGTAAAAAAAACAATGAATATTGTTGAACTGTCAAAATAAAAGCTATTCCTGTTATTAGTGTGTTACCCAATTAGATGCCAGGATCTTTTGGCGATCGAATAACATTAAATACGTTAAGTTAAACGAATGTTACATTGACAGGGGGGCGCACTGTCGGCAAACGTGTATGTATTTGGTTTGTAAAATGTATTGAAAACAAGATGGCGACGTTAGTTATTTTGGCTACGCGCCAAAAAACCTTGAATAGCTACACCTTATAAAACTATTTTTGTGCTTAAATCAACTTACGGTAGTCATAATTATGTAAAAAAATACAATATATATACTATATCTACAGAAAGTTCACCATCTATTAGATTATTTAGCACTACCCAGCCATCCAGCCTTCAATACTATTTTTTTATCATACCGTTGTAAATCAACAGTTCTTAGCAGATTAGGTACGATCACAATTTGATCGTTTTTCAATTACAAAGATTGCAAATGATAAAATTGCGATGAAAAGTGGCATCTGGCCTAAAACAGACGGGATATAATTCCATTATTATTTTCTAAAAAAGTAATTACAAAAATAAGCCCTCTGTTATTTCTCGCCTACGCTCGTGACATAATCCTCAGTAGCGTTCAGGTGTACAGTACAAGTCGGCTCTTCGATGGGACGTGATCCGACGATAATCGATCCAATACCGCCTGCGACTGTACGGTAGGTACTGATATAACCATCGCTGGAACACGGTTTTTCAATAACGCGTTTTTGTTTTTCTTGCATGTAAAATAATGGTGCCTTTTTTGTAATTTTTGGTGTATTTTGTACCAGCATAATCTGTAAATAAGAATCTTCCATCTTCAACAATAATAAATATTGTGATTTTGGGCGTAATGTTCACATAATAATATATACGCATTATAATCGTTTTAGGCTAATGTTAACTTTAAGTTCAGGTTTATTCACGATGTTTTTATTCACCGATGTCTTTAATGCCGAAGATAATCACAGAATTTACATATGAATCGACAAAATCACATTAAGACTTGCCCCGAAATGAATCCATAAGCTTGTTCATGAGAGGCCATGAAACCATTAAACCATTACGATATTTAATTTGTGTGTAATTTTAAGTCAAATCAATAAACAAATCGTAATTGCAGCATCATAATTAATCACTCAATCCGTTATTATTTTGAAACGGCAATTGCCACTCGGGGCACCGTCATTCACCGTCATTTCGCCGGGATGCCAATTAATTACCAACCCTCGGGGGCAGTTAACTTATTCACGTCGGCGGTCGCCTCAAGTGATGTAATGATTTACGACTTTTGGTATTCAATTGTTATGTTCAGTGATTGAATTAATCTTACTTTAGATTGGAATGTTAGGTGATTTTTGTTTAATATTAAGCAGCTTTGTGAGAAAATAGTATAGTAAGGTGAAACACAGGATACCATCCATAGTCTATACTAATAATATAAAGCTGAAGAGTTTCTTTGTTTGTTTGATTGATTGAACGCGCTAGTCTCAGGAACTACTCGTTCGAATTAAAAAAATCTTTTTGTGTTAGGTAGCCTATTTATCGCGAAAGCTTATAAGCTATATAACATCACGCTACAATTAAAAGGAGCGGAGCAGTAATGAAAAATGTTGCAAAAACGGGGAAATTCGCACGGGTAGGCAATTCGACGTGACGGGAAGAGTCAGGGGAACAAGAAATTTAACGCGGACGAAGTCGCGGACAGAAGCTAGTAATATTATAAATACAACAGTACCTGTTACATTTTCAGGCCTTACGGCTGAACGGACTGATGGATCGAATACACATTGCCGTACAGCTCGAATATGACTTGGGTTAAGACAAAGGATACGTTTTATCCCGGTGGTATATCCCCGTGTTAGAATTATGGACCTTTACGTAGTCGAAGCTGCGGGCAAAAGCTAATTTAAGATTATGAAGTAAATGAACACTTTCTTGCATTTTAAACTCATATTTTCCGTTTACCTAAGTCAGCTACAAAGTTTTTTTGATAATGCGTCTAAGTAGCTGAATAAGCTTGAATTAAAACCCTCATAATTACCAAAAGGGTTCCACAGAAATGCTAAACCTCAAAACACCTTATCCCTAATTTTTGCTTCACCGCGTCATATTTCCAAGAAATTACAATTTAAGTTTGGCAAGACTAAAATCAACGAAGGTTTTGCTTGTTTTGCGAATTCTCCTCCCACGTTCACATGACGTTAAAGGTTCTAATAAAGAAGGGAGTGATAGGTGTCGCTGACATCGCAACGTCCTCAGTAAACATACCCTCATTTGGGGTCCCACGTTCTGATTTTGAACTTGGTATGCTGCTCATTTGTGATTGGATTGTATTTACATAATATTTTGATGACACCATGGGGAGGTGATCGTAAGGTTGGGTATTTAGTGTGAGGTCTTAGGTTCGCTGTAGGAACTCACTAATTAATTTCTTTATGAAGTACCAATAATAATCGCTTCTTATAAATACAGTGTAAGTTTATTTTGTTGTATTGCCACGAACAATAATATGTGTTACATAACTCTTTAAAAACTGAATAAGTTGGCGAAAATGAAGAATAAGGCAGAATAATTATATTGTAAATCATCTTTAAAATGTAGGATCTACTATTAATATTATTACAGTTCAGCATAATCAGGTTATAACGTTTCTACTGCTGTAATGAGAGAAACTCAAGTTCTGTCTAAGAATTGAGCCGTAATCCACCACGCGGCCTGCCAGGGTCGCGTGATTGTTCGAAAGAGATACCGTGACCCTGGCACATGGGCAACTGATGGAACACGGGTGGGTTTTAGTCAGTAAAAGTCTGACACGCCCTCCCGCTCCGCCCAGAGCGGGAGAAGTCATTTGATGATTTCCCATCCTGAAAAAAAAAAAAAAGCTAGACAACTAATCTTCGTTATACATTGGCTAGTCACCACACTCACATTTCATTAAATTTCTGGGAGGGACGGCGGATATCACGATGTCTTCAAATGTTTGGTTTTAGGAAATTTTAGACATCCTTACGATGTTATCCTTTACCGTTTTAAGAGTAGTGGTGATGAAATATTTTACACAATGTTTTTACTTCGTGTTAACTATTTCATCATTTTTTTTTGTGGGTGGGTTGTCGTCTAATGACGTCTCCCGCTCTGAGCGGAGTGAGTGGCATCAATGCGGGCGTCAGCGGCGGAGGAGGTATTTCTATAAACCTACGTGCAAAAATAAAACCATTTAACATTTTTGTACATTTGATATGTAAATGGAGCAGGTTAAAAAAAGCAAGGGTAGACTGGATTTAGGAAAAATATTTCACTTATTTTCTGCCCGTATTTTGTACTAGCTTTCAAGTCTGGAACACCACTTAACAGCCCTTTTGATATGTTTATTTTCAGTTTGATAAAAAAAATCCTAGTAGTGGAGATTTTGCGCAATTTTAAGGAAATCTCCAAACTATGGTTGACTCTTTCGTAAACTCTTGATACAAACGATTTTCTCTTCAACTTTAAAACTATTGTTTTGGTTGTAATAGCAGCCGGTTCAGGTCAATATTGTAACGGGTGGGTTCCGAACTTCCGACCTTTCCTTCGCCAAGCCATCGTCTTACCTGTTGATCTTTTGTCGCTAGCTATGATTGTCATTTCTCATTTGATAAAAAAATATACCTGTGCCTAATGTTTTAAGGAAAACAGAAAATACTCTGAAAGTGTTCTAAAGGATCATTACTGGCATCAGTATAATGATTTTTAATACCTAGATAACTTTCACAAAATAAATTATATAATATGTAGTAGCTACTTTTCATCTCTTAACAAACAAACAACCTTCTTTGTTGGAGTACCATTAATAAACTACTAACATGTAACCAAGCAAATCGAATCAATACAGTTCGTCAAAGTCAGAATCTCCAAAACAAGTAACCATCAAGCCATCCATTGCTATCGAGCCTTCCCTTAGTTCGGCCCAGTAGGTACATGAGATGACATCCAAGGAATAACTCAATTGACCCCAATCGGTACCTATTACTGCAATATGGAACTAACCCTTTGTCTACTAGAACCGAATTTTATTCCCCAAACATGAAAGACTCATTTTCTTTGTTATATATTTATTAGAGAGTATTTTCCCTGAAATATTTGGAATATAAAAAGCTTAAGTGTTGTTCGCTTATACATAGTATTGAGGTGAGTTTACATGACGGGAATTTCTCGATCGTAAAGAGGTAAGAATTTCTTGTAAGATACGTACCTAGGTCTTAGCTTTAATATAAAATATAAATATTATTTTTTATCAAAAGAACTCACGCAGATTATAAAATACATTAGCACGCAATCATCGCATTCATCTGTTTGAGCATCGTTTACACGAGGTTATAAAAATGACTGCATTACATCGGTTAGCGATCTCAAAACAAGGATCTTTTCAGTCATAATATAACTTTACTCTCCTCGTAACCGCACCTTTAGATTATATTTGTTTCTGGTACAATAATATTGAGATGTAAGAGTTTTCCTTGTACGAGTAGGTCACCGGTTGAGGTTCGTTGGGTACATTTCTGTTCCGGCTTAAGTTTCAGGTTATTTTTCCTTTGAATTGACAGTTAGCTGGTTCAACGAACAGCAAGGGATTAAATCCGGCAGATGGACAGGAGATTTGTTACAATATACTGCGGAAGACTGATTTTTGTAGGGATGATTGAGGTCACATGACAAAAACTCCGCAGTCGATGCCGGATCTTATGTATTTATTTTTAGTCACGGAAAACTTTTTGTAGTCACTTTTCGTATTTACTGGCATGTTGATGGCCATGGCGAATCATAATTCGAATGAAATCTCTATAATACTACCCATTGTCCGCGACTTTTTTCGTGACTGGCTGACTGATTGTCATGTTGTTTTTTTTTTTTTTGCATTCAATTTATGCAAATATTCAGGAAGAATAGTAGCCTCTGTACTTGTCGGTCCCAGGCTACCGATTTGTTAAAGTTCATAAATTCGGTTCAATGGTTTATCCTACATATGTGCTAATCCCTACTATTTATTATATTCTCTGTATTTATATTTTATCTATTTAATATTATAAACGCGAAAGTAACTCTGTCTGTTACGTTTTCACGCCTAAACCACTGAAACGATCTTGATTTGGTTCAGAGATAGACTAGACCTTAGGGAAGGACATAGGCTACCTTTTGTCCTGGTAACAAGGTCCCGTGGGATAATTATCAACATCCACGCGGGCGAAGCCGGGCGCAAAAGGTAGTCCAGTATAAAACTATAACTTTGATTCAAATCTGTTCAGCTGTTTTTTGGATGAACGAAAGTTGACAAACATCCAAACACAAACTTTTACATTTATGATATTAGTACGATCGTAGTATCTGAAGTGACGCGATCAAGAATATTTGTCTTAAACGGCGACACGAAACCTAACCACAAGTTCCTCTACCATTTCCAGACATCTGAGATATTTGCTTATGTCAGAAAGACGCAGTAGTCGCCTGTACAGACGGCTGGCAGTACAGGCTTGGGAATAGCACGATACACGTGTCATCTTCATCATGATCATTTCAGCCGAAAGACGTCCACTGCTGGACATAGGCCTCCCCCAAGCACCGCCATTATGACCTATTCTGTGCTTCTCGCATCCAACGTATTCCTATTCCGATATACGTGTGCGTTATTTTAACTTGAATACAAAATTTGTGAATGAACAATTTAGATTCAAATTTCGTCCCACTTTTAACCCTCTTAAGGGGTGAAATTCTAACTACACTGAAACAAAAGGTTTTTTCAATAGGGACGCTCGAACTTTGACAGCGTATAGAAGTCGTCTTAGTAAAGCGATAACTGTCTTTGGCGAGAATACGTATTTAGTCGTGAAATTTTACCATGGAACTAATTTCTACGCATTGTTGAAACGTGTAGTGTTTCAACAATGTGTAAAAATTCTTTAATTTTACTATCAAAATTGTACCGTGTGGTGCCGGACGTAAAGAATACCACCACATTTCTTCCCGTGGGTGTCGTAAAAGGTGACTACGGGACTTACTAGAGAATGGGCAGCAGCGTTCTCTATGCATTTTACCACCATACTGCGATCGCCAACCCGCCTGCCAAGCGTGGCGATTATGGCAAAGCCCCCCAAATTGGGGGAGGCCTATGTCCAGCAGTGGACGTTTTACGACTGAAATGATGATTATCAAAATTAATGCTAAGTTCACCTAACGTTCCGTACGTTGCGTCCAATTTATGACATTCATGGCCGTCCTGCAGAATCCACAACCCGTCGTTTAATAAATAAATTTGGGACAATCGGGTCGGTGATCGATAAAACAGTGCCTGTACGTCGAAGAAACGCAAAATCATTGCAGAATATTGTTTCCGTTCGGGACAGTGTGTGAGAAAACCCCAGACAGTCCATTCTATATTTGAAGCGAAGAAAATCCATCAGGTGCCTCTACACTCCGAAAAAGTAAAGTATCGTAATGATGATAAGATTTTTTTTTTTGGCCTTGGATAGATGGTATGGATCTCACAAACACGTGGTTCCAATAAGATGGCGCTACTTGCCATACTGCACGGTAAACCTTAAATTTATTGGATGAGAGGTTCACGGGCTTCGTCATCTCACGCGGTAGCGACATCAAATGGCCAACGAGAACATGTGACTTAACTACGCTCGACTATTTTCAGTGGAGTTACGTAAAATGTCTGGTCTATGCAGATAAATCACAGGCAATTGCCGCCTTGAAGGCCAACGTAGTTCGCGCTCTTCGTGAAATTAAACCCCAATGCGAAAATTTCATCCAAAATTGGTCCTCCAGATTACAACACCTACAGCGGAGTCGCGGCAGCCATATGGCTAATGTTATATGCCATAAAAAATGTCATTAAATGCTCTTTGAAATAAAATAATAATTATAGCAATATCATTTAGGGAAACAGGTTGTTTTATTTCATTTCTAAATTCAAGCGCTCTTACTGAAAAACCCTATACATTGTGTTATTTTCCAACCATAAGCCTAAATAATAACTTTAGTGATTTTTACATTGAAAATGAAGGACTTTCTAAATTCAAATTCATCCCCTTTTTCATCCTTTCGGGGGAGGAATGAACATAAATTCTGTAAAATGTATAAATTAGCATAAAATGCATCAGTCGAACATACAATTTCAAGATTCTACTCCGAACCTGACGGAATTTCATACCCTATGGTATATTCCTTACCCCTTATGGGTGGAATTTCAAAAATCCTTTCTTGGTGTAAGTCTACCCTGTCAGGTCTCTAGATTTTGCGATTTGGGTTGTGCGTTGATATAGAAACAGCCTCTCAGTTTATCATTTTATATTACGTATATAGATATAACTAACCAAGCTCTAAGTTAGGCAGCCAATCGTTCCCATATCGAATTCACAAAAGCTATCGCTTCAACACTCTGTTAGCCCACTCGATTGCTTAGTGCAAATCTAACTAATAATATCTACCGTATTGTGGTCACCCAACGTAACGTGCATTGGTCATGGATTAACAAAGCCCAGTAGACGTGAAATAAATCCAATGCCACCGAAATATCAAGGTAGTTGTACTTGAAAATCTTCAGATTTTTTTGTAAGAGACAGAAACACGTTTGTCTTCCCAAATCCTTTCAGAACATTAATTTTAACTTGCTACGATGGAGTGGAATTCCGCCAGATTCTCGTAGCGTTTTTCTGCTCAGATTATGTCCCTAGACGACAGATTCTTGTTTACTTGAGCTGAGAGAAACGGAGTAGAAAACAGCTGAAAAAAGAAGCAACGGTAGAATTCTACTTAATTCACGTCATTCACGCATCAGTGGACAGGGTTACCCCAGTAAACAATTACACTATTAAAATACTACCTTCTTTTTCACTTTTTACTCGCTCAAATGGAGTTTCAGTTTAAAATCTTACACGATGCGAGTTTCTTTGCTTGCGACATACAATAAAAATTAAGCCACAATTATTAGGATCTCTAAATACTGTTTAGACGGTGTAAATTTTATCGTTGATTCAACAGTATCCTAAAGACAATTAAATTGTCTTGTGTAAATCAGGCATTACACTCCAAAATATTTCGTTTGGAGCATGAGTGTCGCTTCTCTAAATTCCTATTTTAGGATGCAGTGGTCTGTGTATTTGTTGTTAACATTGTGGAGCATATAGAATCGACTGAGACATCGGGTGGACTGAAGATAAAATGAGGATAATTGTTAAAAATATATCATACCACAAAAATGTTAATAAGTAGCACTTGTCTGCTTTATCAAGTAAACGTATAATTGATTGATTGATATTGAAGGCACTATTGGCAAATACTTTAACTATCTGATAATTAATTCCCAGATAAACATAAGAATGATTGAGATTATCTTTAAACCGATAATTATCAGGTTAAGCCGTTACTAAATAGTTTCCAAAGTCAATAGTGACAATTAAGTTAAGCTATCTATTTATACACACAAATAAATACAATTGAAGTGCTTGTTTGTAATTTCATATTAACAACTTTTCACTAAATGCATATGAAAGTATATTCAGTACTTACATAAAAAATCAATCTTGAAAATTTTTGTCTGCCTGTCTGTCTGCTAATCTCTAAAACGGCTGAACGATTTTGGAATGATAGCTGATATTATAAGGAGTAACATAGGCTACATTTTGTCTGAGTAGCACGTCTCTGCGTGATAATTTCCAAACGCCACGCGGACGAAGCCGCGGGCACAGCTAGTTTCTTATAATATACGTTATACCTACCGTAATATCGGTAACAGTAACTAGAGAACATTTAATCATTTCCAAGAATAGAGGTAATAGCGATACAACCGATGTGCATGGTAGTTAATTAATTAATTAGAAAGCAATACCATGGAACATTGCTTAGGGAATTACGTATTAGTGGCATAGTTTAGTAGATTATTGAAATCATGTCGATACTGACTAAATTATGCACAATGTTTGAACCTATTGAGGATCCAAAGGCAGGTGCGATGCGATGGTGTTGCATGATTCTGGTAGAACAATTTCCATGAAGTTGTCATAGAAATTGTTTTACTAAATTCACTTCGCGCTTATGTGGAAGCTGACCGGACTATGGACCTTTACACATCCGTCACTCATCCGGTAAGGTTCAAACGTTAAAAATTAGCGTTAAGCAATATCTGTCTGGTATTATTGCTAAAATAAACCTTTTGGAACAGCTTAAATCAACTTTCTTTCCATGTGGCACTGTGACAAATATTATTTTTAGATTATTTCTTACAAAGAAAAGCTAAAAGGGTCAAAAGAAGGTATGGATATTTGTAATGTATTTTTTTTCGACACGTTTCAAGGGCCACTTAGATCTAGTAAGTGATAATATCTATATTACCCAATCATTAGCACATCACCTGAAAGATATCCTCACTGAAACCATCTCTGTGATCACCATTGACATTTGGAAGGATGCACCATGTGCTAAGAAGACCTCCTCCTGGTGAGACTATACAGGATCCGAAGTTCACCAGGGGTCATCCGAAGAACGGCCACTGCTGAACACGAGATAATCCACAAGCATTGTCACAACGGCCGTCACGCAATAAGTGTGACCACTATTGAATGACGGTAGGACTTAATACCTATGTGAAGTCAAATTGTTCTTGGTCAGTCAAAATGTTATAATTTATGGTATAGGTTATCAGTAGTCGGAATGGCCTGTATCCAGTGGAGTTGGTCCAAATTTTTTTTCGATGGTCACAATATTGATACCTACTTTTGATTCGATAACATAACCAAGGTCTCAATCTGAATGATTTTGAACACATAGCAGATAGAAAAGTTTCTCTTAACATTATTATAGATACCATATTCATCTGCTGTGTCATTTTGAAGGATATTGCATAGTTCGAACAAAAAAACTGTTCACCAATGGAAATAAAATAAATAAAGCTGTTGAACGTCATGATAGCTATTGCTACTACTTTTAGTATATTACGCACTTACCTCGCAGTATTAGTGCATAAGCTGAAGGGTAACTTTGCCCAAATATTGCGGTCGATGGACCGAACGTCTTGTGTAGGCTGTTAACTGTTTGATGAGTTTGTGTTCAAGCTACTGAAGATATTGCCATACTACTTGGTCATTTTGGAAACCTTGTTATAGTTCTAAATAAGTTCTGTACCTAAGTATTGGACTTAGAGATCCAAATGGAGTAATGTTAAATGAGTTATATATTCTTATAATTAAATATCGATATACATATATATATATATATCTCTCTCTTGCGCCATCCATCTTCCTAGCTCGGCTTGCTGCGCTGGCGCTGCGGCTGCGGCTGCGGAAAACCTCAAGCGGCGAAAGTATAGCAACCTTATTGGTAATTATATTTTCGAGCCGTTTGGGGTTAAAACCCTCAGGCCGTGGGGTCAGAGTGCTCATGGCCTCTTTAAAGAAATATCTAAACGGCTGGTTGACACTTCTCGTGACCCAAGGGCTGGTTTTTAATTTGGCCAACGGCTAAGCATTGCTATACAGCGTGGTAATGCCGCCAGTCTCTTGGGTACGTTACCGGTCGACAGCGATGAGGATGCATTTTTAGATGCTTTATTTTAGTTTGTGTATATATAGTTTTGGTTAAGTTAATATATTGTATTATGTTGTTATTTATACTATAATAATAAAAATTAAAAAATTCATTTCTCTAAAGTGTATTTATTTTGGAGCCATATTTTATGCTGCACCTGCTATATTGTGCCTCTGCATTACTACAATGTTAAATGATAGGAAATGCCTCAAGCATTAAGTTCAACTTATTACAGTATATTTTTACTTGTGCATGAAATCGTAATAAATAATATGTATGCATAATTATAGCAACTTATGAAACTGATTTTCTCTTACAGTATTGTTTTCACTTACAGTATATCTGTACGTTGCCAGACTAGGCCCACATAAGGTTTTAAATGCGCAGTGGAAGAGTTATAATCGTGGGGCTCTAGAGACAAGAGTGGCTAGCGTACTGTCCGCCGTACGCGGAGCAGACAATACAAGTACAAGGTACAATATACAAACAAAGGCACTTACCTCATGGTTGAAGGACACTGCTCTGGTGCCAACCTGGAGTTCTGTGTGTAAGTGAGTGTATCTGTATTGTGTGGTGACGTTACGAGTATTCTTCAGGTTAGATTCCGCTTCCAATTAGGCCGGAGGAGGTCACAGCATGCGGTCTTCAAATCACTCATTCACAATAGCGTCACTTTGGTTTGACCTTCAAACTATTTATCCAAAATATGTCCAAAACCCGTGTTATTACACCAAGATAGGGGTTATTAACTCAAACAACTGGGTCATGGTCCATTGTCCACCAAAAACGACCGGTTAAGAGGTTGATTTCAACAAAAGCGTCGCGGAACCCAAGCGACGGCGTGCTTCCATGGTCCCACCGGATGCCAAGAGAAAGTGTCAAACGTCAAAACTGTCAAGTCAGATGTCACTTCGTTACACGCGCATTCCGTTAGGCGCACAGATAATAAACGGTACGCAACATCTATCCCCCCCGGACGGGCCTTCCCGTCCGCTAATCACTTGGCAATCCCGACAAGGTTGCGTTTTATCAGTCCACCTGACGCGCTGCTGGAGAATGTGCAAATACTCCAAGCTCCAACGCTTGCAAAACTCTGAGCGAGCTGCTGCACCAACTGAAACCGCGATAGCCAATTTTGGCTCACATCGACAAAAGGGTGCTCCGGCAGGGCGACAAGTGGCTGTCAAATCAAAAAATGGCCCGAGGTCAGGGCCTCCAAGACGTTCAGGTCCGAAGACAGCGGGCACAATGGACGCGAGTTCAATACAGCTTCAAAACGGCAAAATACCGTAGCTAACTCCTTAAAGGTGAGAACGGTGTCTCCCAACAATCTGCGCCAGAGTCCCTGTGCCGCTTTCACCGCGGCCTCAAAAATACCCCCCCAATGGGGGCAGGCTGGCGGGTCAAACAACAACAAACAACAAAAACAACCAAACAACAATAACAACCAAACAACAACAACAACCAAATGGCCCTCCTTAGGCAACAAAAGGGGGTGACGGGCCCCATAAGGAAGGCTAGAGTGCCTCAACCGTCCCCCAACACGCAAGAGACCCGTATCGTCCAAAAAGGGGTTCAATTTACTAATGGCTCCCGACAATATCCAAAACTCTCGCTGCAGAATGGCCAACAGCGCATTGCAACCGGCATGCGAGTTCTTAATGTGACGATCAGTCACCAACAATTCAACAACAGAAAAACAATCCAACAATTTGTCGAGGGAGCCAAATCGACTCAACAAACTCAGGGTCCTTTGTTCCAACAGCGAGCACCTTGAGCCCGGGCAAAGGACCCGACATCAAGACTGGCGATCGAGGCCAATCATCCTCGGGGTGAGTCAGCCAGTCTGGACCCCACCATAGGGTCAAGCAAACAAGCGGGGTACCATGCACCTACGTGAGGCCACGGCGCCTGGGTTCAAATCTCCAGGCAAGGGCCTCCAAATCAAAGGCGTATCAAAATTTTGAATCTGGGACACTCGGTACGCAACAAAGACCTCCAAAGAGTGGACGGACGTCTTCAACCAACACAAAGCAATTTGACTGTCCGTCCAGGCGTAAGAAGCCCGAATGTCCACAGTTCCACCCAAAGTGTGAGCAACGTGGTTCAATAGACGCACAAGACGCGCCGCCCCTGACAATTCAACTTAGGGGTGGTCAGTGCCGTCCGGAGGGGGGCCACCTTGCTCTTGGCCAAGACCAGTGACAAATTCACCTGGCCTGTTGCGCAGACGGTGTGCAGACAAACAACAGCTGCATAACCGTGCGAAGACGCATCACAAACAAGGGTAGCAGTGTAGCTCCCAGGGGGGAGGATAGCGCGGGGTAACACAACCTCGTTGACTGCAGGGAGTGCGGATACAAATTGGAGCCAATCTTCCAACAGGGTTTCCCGAAGTGGCTCGTCCCAACCAAGTCCCGCAGTCCAAAGGCGCTCAAGAAAACAATTTTGCCCAAAACAATACAAACAAAACAACAAAACAATAGACAAAAGGCAACCCTGGGCTCCCATGTCCAAAATGACACGGAGCACAACAGAGTCCCCCGTGGGCCCCCAGACCCGACCGATGCCGTTGGCAACAAAACCGTGTCGATCTGAGGGGTACCTTAGCGGGGCAGGCGCCAATGTCCTAACAATGCCTGGGCGGCGACCGATCGCCACACCCAGACCCAAGTCTTTCCCGACGAGGATGGAGTTCAAACTCCTCGTCCGCGCGGTGTCCCAAGCCACGCGCCATCGCTGGAAGGGCATATCCCACCGGATGCCTGAATGGCGGGGGGCGTGACTCCAACCGGGGACGTTCCGCCAAAGGAGGGGAGGGAAGGCGGTGCTGGTCTGGCCAGCGCTGCCTAGCAACAACTGCGTAATCGCCTTTACGCGGGGAGACCAAATGGCGGTCGCGCGGCTCCCGATCAACTTGCGCGGGGGGTGGAGTGCGGCGCTCAAAATTGCGGGCCTCTCCCCGGTTCTGAACCGGCGAGGCAGAAGCCCGGTGACCAACTCCATGGTTCCCCCCCGTACGCGAACCTTCATCAGAGGCTGGTCTGCCAGCGTGGTTCGCGTTAGCGCACAAAATGTCCAAATGGGACCCCCTACAAATTCTACAAGGGCGGGGGTTGGGGCAGTCCCGATGGAAGTGAGCCCCCAAACAAGAGAAGCACAGGCGGCGTGCATTGGCAATTCGGCGGCGGGCACTCACGTGCAACTTCAAAAAGGCCGCGCAAGTTGCCATGCCATGCCCCGTGTCCCTACAAAACTCACAACCAGGACGACTCTGGGTGCCAGCAAAACGAGCGGCGGGGCGACCATCAACAGGCCCGCGAGCCCTAGTCCGTCCCTGGTCTCGTGGCCGGGAAGACGGCTGGCATGACTCAGTGGCAACGCCAGAGTTGTCCACAAACCGACACTCATCCTCCAAAAATTGGACGAGGTCATCAAATGGGGGGAGATGTGTGACACTATCCCCACCATACTTTTGCTCGAAACGAGCCCTCAAATCGGCAGGAAGCCATTGCAGCACAACATGTACCAAAAAGTAAGACCATTGGTCCACCGGCAAGTCCAATTGCTTTAAAGCGTTGGTCGCTGCCACCAACGGGTTCAACAGGTCAGTACGCAATGCTGACAATCCAGTAATGACCGGTAACCCCAAAATCAATCCAATATGAACGTCAGCCAAACAACGTTTATTTTGGTACCGCCGGGTGAGTAACTCCACAGCGGTAGGGTAGGCTGAGTCAGTCAAAGACAGATGCTGCACCAAGGCTCGGGCCTCACCTTCCAAGACAGACAACAAATAGGCCAACTTTTGGGCAGGTCTGAGGTCCGAGCGTGCATCAACCAAACTTTCAAACAGGTTTTGGAAACTTAACCAGTGGTCCAGACGACCGTCAAAATGTGGCAGTTCCAAAGTAGGCAGTCTACTCAATAGTCCGGGACCTGAAACAACCGAGGTCTCCGGTTTGACCTGGACAGGTGTCCGGCTCTCCAATATTTCCCGAGCACGTTGACCAATGACATCCCCCAGGTCCAAGATCTGGTCGTAGTCAGCAAGGACCTTGTCACGTGCTGCCTGATCCAGCACTTCCAAATCCACTTCACAAATGTACTGGTTGTAGCGGGTGAGCAGAGCATCAACGTTGCCGAGTCTCAAGTTCAACTGCTCGAACCGAGCAAGAGGGATCCCCTCAAGATCCTGGCGCTCAGCGGTCGCTGCAGCTGAAGCGAACCACCGCAGCTGTGTGGTCAATCCACTGATTGCCTCTCTCACCGCTTTGTATGCCATTGCACAAACAATACAATACAATATACCAAACAAAATAATTAAGTAACAAAGTTCAAACAATATATTACAAAATAACTACAATCAAACTACCAAACTGACTAATCAGCAACTCAAGAAATAACATTAAATTGGTTTCAATTCAATTCAACAATAAACTTTTATTTTAATTCAAACCCAATATCAACGTTCAAAATTCTATTTCACAATTCAATTCAAATATTCAAATTCCAATCCAATTCCAAATGTTAAGTTCACAAACCACTTTGTTAATGGTACAACAATAATAATCCTTTATTCCAACTCAAAACAATGGTAATACTAAAAAATGCCAATAATTTTTCAAATATTAATTTTCACAAATAACCATATCAATGGTACAAACTCAATATTTTAATGTCTTCCTGACATTCAATACAACAGAGGTCAAATAACAACAACAAGAGGTTATAGCATAGCTCAATCTAACCAACTCTGAAGCATATATGCAAACCTGGTTGACCCCCGGCAATATGAGTTACTCGACTCAATAAATTCCAAATTATTTCAAACAAACAATTAATTACCGATAAATATTTACAGCGAATTACTACTTCCCTTATAGAGACTGCCAAGTAATTAGCCTACTGTAAAATTACCAATTTGGTGGTTTTGTAGGTTAAAACCACGCCTCTGCATACCAAACTGTACGTTGCCAGACTAGGCCCACATAAGGTTTTAAATGCGCAGTGGAAGAGTTATAATCGTGGGGCTCTAGAGACAAGAGTGGCTAGCGTACTGTCCGCCGTACGCGGAGCAGACAATACAAGTACAAGGTACAATATACAAACAAAGGCACTTACCTCATGGTTGAAGGACACTGCTCTGGTGCCAACCTGGAGTTCTGTGTGTAAGTGAGTGTATCTGTATTGTGTGGTGACGTTACGAGTATTCTTCAGGTTAGATTCCGCTTCCAATTAGGCCGGAGGAGGTCACAGCATGCGGTCTTCAAATCACTCATTCACAATAGCGTCACTTTGGTTTGACCTTCAAACTATTTATCCAAAATATGTCCAAAACCCGTGTTATTACACCAAGATAGGGGTTATTAACTCAAACAACTGGGTCATGGTCCATTGTCCACCAAAAACGACCGGTTAAGAGGTTGATTTCAACAAAAGCGTCGCGGAACCCAAGCGACGGCGTGCTTCCATGGTCCCACCGGATGCCAAGAGAAAGTGTCAAACGTCAAAACTGTCAAGTCAGATGTCACTTCGTTACACGCGCATTCCGTTAGGCGCACAGATAATAAACGGTACGCAACAATATCATTTTATATTATTATGAACGTAGTATTTTTGAGCCTATACAATATTTTAAATTAGGTCTTATGTAAAAGATGTGATCACGAGAAATTCGCTTTGAATGCTGCTTCGCGTATAAGTAGTGCTTGTGACTGTGCAATTTTTAAAGATTTACGTATTATTTATTAAATTTTATTACTTTAGATTTTAGCACATTCAGTAACATCGTGACAGATTTTCTTTTCCACAATTCAGTGTGTTTTTTAACTTCTTTTTAGTATCGTTAGGATGATATAAAATGTGTTGATAATTTTCCTGGTACCTGGTGCTTTAATTAGGCAGGTGCCTTCTATTACTAGCTATCTATAATAATACTACTGACAAATTTTAATAGGTATTTGTTATATCAAACATACGTACCCATTTACTCTGTCTCTGGGCCGCTATTGATTCAGAAACTCACATTACATTTCCAGGCTTCTTGCTAATTGAAGTTGAAACGGTTTCTTAACGTAGGACGATCTTGGCAACAGACGGGGAGGATCGTGGAATAAACAATAAGTTTGACAGTTTTACGTCTTTAAATTATTACGTCATCATCGTGACAGTAAAATGTGTTGGTACAAGGCATCTGGAACTGCTTATAGACGTCTAAGCTCGAAATTGCAAGGTCAATACTTAGAATATAATATTGCTACTTGTACAGTACCTACATTGAGGCCGTTGGCAGTAGAACAATTATTTCATAACATCAAGATTGTATATTTATCTCTTTAGAATAATATTTAAGTGCTGTGGCCTTACTGTTGACTAACAAAAGGCATAACATCAATATGGTATTCTCCAACGGGTTAGGCAGAGGTATCTACTTAGTCCTGACTGTGCCTAATTTGTTTAACACTGACTGTCATGACTGCTAAGAGAATGAGCGAAAATTCCTACTACAGTATATCAAAATGCCCATAAAATTACAATCTACATTTTCGGACTTATACCAATAACAAATTATTCAAAACACAATCGCCCCCATACATCTTATTCACTTACAAACACAAACATGCAATTCAAAACAAAACACAACACAGAGTGCATTGTTCCAAATATTTTATATGAAGACATAACGTGCCACTCCACAAGGCTATGTCAGTCAAAAGCCGCGTCACACGGTCGCAACAAAGGGGAGACGGGCGCTCAGCTCTTTGTGACGACGTACGGAGAGACTCGTGTGAAGGACCCTTTAGAATATAAAAAGAATTGTTTAGATGCGATGGAGCGATGTTCTTGTTTAATTGTTGTTTCATTAAGGAGGTAATGTTTTTGTTGATGGCTTCCTTGCTCATCCCATGTTTTTCCTTGTTTATATCTTGATTAGTTTCCGGAATACTGTTTTACTTATTGACACTTTATCTAACCTTTAAATTCAAGTTCCGTATGCATTGCAAATGTCAATGTTATTATTTAGAGATTATTTGCGTTAAATACGGCTTCAGTAAATATTGCTATCCGTTCATTAAGATTCATCCCCTGTTTGCCCTTCCTGAGATAATATCCCATAAAAACTATTAAAGTCACATCGCAGTCACGCTTTATCACTATTGCTCTCATCACTCATAGCAACTTCAGATCGTTAATGCATTAATCTACTCAGAAATTTAATGAAATGTGAGTGTGGTGACTAGCCAATGTATAACGAAGATTAGTTGTCTAGCTTTTTTTTTTTTTTCAGGATGGGAAATCATCAAATGACTTCTCCCGCTCTGGGCGGAGCGGGAGGGCGTGTCAGACTTTTACTGACTAAAACCCACCCGTGTTCCATCAGTTGCCCATGTGCCAGGGTCACGGTATCTCTTTCGAACAATCACGCGACCCCGGCAGTAGTTGTCTAGCTAATAACTCATTTACAAAAAGTTCTTAAGTGTGGAGTAATCCTAATTGTAATAAATCATATAGTTCAGAAATAACTTCTTCGAAATCTGTTTTGTCCATGTATTTAAAACAACTAGTGATCGCCCATTGGTCGAAATTCGACCGTACTTCATTTGAATAGAAATACATTATTAAATGAAAAAAATCAGATAATAATAAATTAAAAAAAAATATTATGGTTATATTTGACATTCAGTAACACTATAGATAAATTGTTGACGCTGTACTACTGTGGAGAGGGTTCGCTGGCGGGATGGTGATGGCCAGGACCAGGACGTAGGTGTAATGAGTAAAAAATACTTCTTCAGGACTCTCTTCTTATTTTCTTAATACTTCTTAACTGTTGGATATGGAACAATATGGAACAATATGAATTATCACAGTTTGTTCTGTTTTTATAGAATTTTCCCTATTATTTTTAACTAATTATGACGGTTCCAAATGTCATAATTATGGTTATAATTATGACATTTGGAACAGTCATAATTAAAAAACCACCTGTACAATCTATGACCAGCCTGTACAATCGTGAGGCATACAACCTCTACAGTTTGCACACGACACTAAGTTTTGTATGGAAAACTTACTAATGCCATACTTGACACTCTCCATAAAACCACAAAAAATATTTCTTTTATATCTAAACTAAATTCCTATCGTCGCTAATACAAATAATATTAAGACAAATATTCTCGATACGATCCTATATTTTAAAAATGAAATAGGTTATATATCCATAAAATTTATTTATTACCTATGGTTATACTTGATATTCAGTAAGACCCAGGCTTACCAACTTAGGGGTTTTTCCAAATTTAGGGGGTAAATAAGAGGATTGAGATTTTTAGGGGCGTTCCATTTTTAGGGGTATTCTTAGGGATTTTTTGCCATCTTACATTTCTCATTGTGTTTTTGATTACAATAAAAGTATTAGCGACTTCTAGTACGGTTCCTTGATACTAAGAATGCAGAGTGAATGATTAACAAATGTCGCGTAATAAATATAGACAAATATTACTACTGTGTGCCGGTCTATGATTACTGAACGTTCGTTGGTTATTTTCATTATAATTTTTTAGCGGATTTTTTTAGTAATTGTGGCATGTTTATGGGTTTTTAACTTAAGCTTTAGTGGTAAATATTTCTGGGTGTTGGTAACACTACACAAAATAATAAAGACAGATTTGGACCATAAACAAAAGAATTTCTATGCATGTGTGTATTAGATACACGGTAATGAACAGTAGTGTGTGTAACGTGTTATTTATTGAAAATAATGTATTTTAACTCATAATTTAAAAAAAATATTAGCATTCGTCACTTCTTCTCTGTATAAACTATAAGTGTGCGAAATTTCATACTCCTCCGTCCGCCCAATTTTCGTAAAAAGGGATCCAAAATTTTCGCTTCACGTATTAATAATTATATAGATTTATGTAATGGTTATAATACATGATACTTTTCAAGATCAAGCTTTTATAATAAACAAATATGCTAATAATAAGCGTAATCGATGTTCTATTGTGATAACAAGAAAATCAATTTGTCGAACAAGCGCTTACGTATTTATATATCGACGAAATATGAACCCGAGCAAAAGATCAATGGTCTAATTCATAAAAGTTATTGAAAATCTTAAACCTTGTTAAAGTTTAGTTGTTAAAAGTCTTAGACCTAAACGCATTTAGCATTTATACGTTCTATAAACCCACTATGAAGTTACAGAAGCTAATACCCTACTATAACAGTGTTTTAAGGAAAAAATGCCCGAATCTCTGCAGCAGCTGATTAAAAATAAAATTATATTTGACGTACAAATATTGTGTGTCAACAAATTTCAAACTAGAAGCGATCAGTTGACAGTTACAATTTCTAATTAACGGTTAAATAAAAAAAAAACAATGACGTCATCACGTCTGAAGTATTGAAAAAATAAAACAATTCTGACGAGGTAGTCCATTAATAGCGTTGATTTGAACAGCACTTGCCCGAACGGCACTTGAGCACTTCACTAACAGCACTGAAACAAATTTTGTAACATGCCGTTCGGTGAAACAAATTATCAATATTAAATTTCGTGTCCGAAAGGCACTGAAGTTAAATATTTGTATGGTGACGGTATTTTTTTTTCAAGGCATTGTCAAACAACACATATCGATACAAATCAGCAGACATGAGAGAGACAAGACTTGTACCGTAAATTTATGACAGCCAAAATTTTTTCCAAGTACTCTTTTTTTCCTGTCTAAGATGGCTGACATCAGATATATTTCAACATCAAATATATTATTGTGTTTTAGTTAAATTATTCATATAATGTTCTTCAATTTGGTGGATGACTTCATTGGGCAGCTTTTTGAATTATAAACAATATATTAGTTATAGAACATTTTTATGAATACAAAGCTTTTTTATGAATAAGACCGGGAGTGTTTATTTTCAAAACATTGATGACCAATTCTTTGAATATGTACAGTTTAAAATTAACACAATATTCTATTTTTTATACAAAAAGTTTTCACATGAAGTTGACGTAGCTAAATATATTAGATTACGTTAACCTGTGTTTGGTCATGAAATCGTCTTCATTGTGTCCTATATAGCTTGATAGCTCGAGCCGATACAGAGCATGAAACGTTCACACATACATATGTTACCTTAGAAATTGTTAGTGCTGTATTTTTTTACAAAAACATTCCAAACTAGTCTATAGTTCCTTACTACAGCAGGCAGACTGCCTTGTTCTGAAACAAAGCATTCTTCCAGGATATGTTCTTTAGTCTGTGTTAGTTCCTTTCAAGGTATGTTATCCTGTTACTCTCTCACACATTTGCCTAGTGAGTTCTTTACTATCTTTGTACATTTGTTGTTACGTACTTCGTTCTACGTACGTCAAGTATTTAAATTAAATTCTCAGTGTATCTAAGATCGTCTGCAAATGAAAGAAATCTTTTGTTAGACAGAGCTTCTTTTAAATTAATTTAATTCTAGACAGACACGGGGAAGGGAATTTATTTAAATTAAATAGTGCTAAACTAGCAGTAATTTAAATTAAAGTTTGTAAATTTTGATTACCTCTAAACTGGTGAAATGATCCATGACAATGTAAATGAATTACTATCAATCATATATCTGTTGCAAGTAAATGAAATTCTTTGTACAATATTATTCATTTAACATCGGACAAGAATAATAAGAAACCTATACGAAATAATAAGAGATCCACCACATCAAATCTTGGAATACTATCATTTCTGATCCCTCGATTCCGAAAACAAATAAGGCCCAGAAACTTCTAGACTATTCAACAAATTGAGCAACTCCGAAACTTCTATAGAGGAGTAGCGAAAAAAAGGATTTTTCCGAAACAAAAGCATGTAGGAGTGTATCTGGTAGATGACGCGGCGTGATCCCCAGTTCGTCATTCGTGGCTGATGAGTTAGCTACGCAATGATCCATGTGATTACCGGGCTTGCTTGTGACGCGGTACAAGTCAGGAGTGCTTGAACCGTTTTATTGTCTTGCTGCAAATCAACCAAATTTTGTAGGTTTTGCGTTTCATTATTGATTATATGTTTAAATCGGTCTATACTATATATTTTCAAGAACGGAATAAAATGTGATATTGTCGTCCTAATAATTAAATAAATTCTCAAATGTTCATAAATGTACACCCAGTTTACAGTACAGCATTGGATACGAAAAATATCATGTTTTATATTATAGTTTTACTGTACAATTACCTAAACAAATTTTTCAGTCATAACTACGCTGTTTTTTGCTGTCTACTAAACGGTACTGATCATTAAACTTACTGTAAAATAGAGATAATTATTCTATTTCCCAGTCAACTCTCGTCAATATCCTGTGCATTAAAGCACGACATGATTGCGAACCGTGGCGCTACTGTCAATCATTATTGAAGGTACTTGAATTTATTGTTCATCAATAACGCGAACAATCTATGCGCTGCGGTCGCTGTACTCTATCATGGCATTATTTGCGTACATTATTAACTATGCGGTAATCAACTATCATCAGACTAGAACTAAGAGAATTGTTAGCTTTAGCTCATTGTTGACTCCTGGCCGTTGATAGTAAATTAGTAAGTAAAGACTACCGTTTCAGGTCATGCTAGATATAATAATTATAATCCCACCGGCTTATCTTTAAGTTGACGTCGTGTTGCGGCTTTCATGCTTCGAACTCTAGATCTGTGCCGGTGGACTTTACTTTCCCAGAACTGGTCTACAAAAACTGGCCTCTCTTCGCAGCATCTTTCGCGGGATGTGTAGTTCATCATATCTAGCTCGCCTTTCCCTCGGCTGGACTGAACACTGTTGACGAACAGAGCTCCACTTTAATTGTATCGCATGTGTACCTTAGTGGTTAAACAGTAAGAAAAAAGATGATGGTGAATTTAAAACATTCAAAACACTATTTGTAAATAAAATCAGAACCCTCCTTTTTGGCGTGGTGACTGTCGGGTAAAAACCTCCCAGAACAATTTATTTCTGGGTATGTTGTACAAATTTGATCCCATAAAAGGATTGCTCCAGATTCTATAACGTAAGGATTATTATGAATGAAACCAGGAACGTGTAGAAAAGATTTTGAAAAGAAAATATAAGAAAAATCTAAAGGTGGGTGAAGGGTTCAAGGGATTGATTGAATAAAGATTGTATTCTTAAAAGACGAAGTTCCAGGTTATTGAAATCCGCTTACGCATAGAACCAGATTTATCTGAACTATATTTTAATACTGCATCGAAAAATGCTAGGATTTTTACAGTTGATGGAAATGATTAATCTTCAATCAATTCAGTCAGTTTTTAAACTGGGATTTGCAATAAAATAATCAATGGATCAATTATAGTGGTAACTTATCATTGGCTGAGCACTTGTACATCTACATAAATTTATTAAACTCAGGACTTCTCGCAGCCGGTGGTGATCTGTTGTTCTGCTAACCTCAGGTAGAATCTAACAGAACCCCACCTGCTGCAATCCATACATATTATTACTTTTGAGTCAGATGGCTACCTGTTAGGATTTAATTACTTTCTGTCTGTAACGAGATTTTTTTTAAGGATTGATTTATCCAAAATCGTATATTTATGAGCGAATAAAAAAATAATGTTAAATTTTTTTTTGGGTGTTCGGAATTTTGTGACGTATATCAGCGTAGTTTTCAAAGACAGTTTTTTTGGCTATCCTGGTAACCCCGGCAATGATAATGGCACTTTATAAAATTATTTAATAGTCATCGGTCCTTGATAAGTATGCCAAATTTCGAGTTAATCCGTTGTTCTGAAAGGGGTCATATTAATCATTTTTAAAGTTTCCGTTACATAGGCACATACTAACATACGTTTGAAGCAAATTAAAGCGTGTTAAAATTAACTGAATTCTGAGGGATTTGTCCATAAAACTATCAACATATTTGTAGGCAAGGTAAAACTTTGATCGCATTTAAGTTCTTAATTCAATAAACTGTTAAATTAACGTCACCATACTACATGATAATAATTGTCAGCATCAACGATGTGCACATCCATTTAGTAATTAGTATTCAATGGCTCCATTTGAAGTCTGCATTTGATAAATTAGCGTGATCTGTTAAATCGTATGTACTGTAGAATTAAACAAATTGCTTTCGATCGACGCGACGTGGAGTTCCGATGTTTATTTACTGTTAGAGTGTTCTATTCATTTCATTTGGCTTTGGTAAATGTTCACTGAAAGGACTTTAAATATAGGTACATGGCTTCCAACATTTTGTAATAAAAATGATATTATTAAGTTATGTTTAAAATAATACAGCCTATCGCTCATTTTATATGGTAACAGTTTGAATATGAAAACGCCTTTATTTCACAGCAGTAAGGGCAGTTTTCGCATTTCAATTGTTACTTTGACTGTATGAAGTTATTTTGTTATAACAATTTCATTTTCTGAACGAACGTTTTACGTAGCCTTATATCTCAGTTGGAGCTTCCTTTCAGCCTAACATGACAGTCTTGACCTCTATCCTAAATTCAATTATTAGGGAACGTTGATATTCTTACTGAAGAGTTGCGCGATATTCTAGACTTCACAGAACATAATCAATCATTTGCCTGAGTTTCTACAAGATGCACCATCGATTCTAAACTTAATCCAAGGATTGAATGTGCTTGTGTAGTAAAATCAATAACGATTACCTATTCAAACTTATCATAGAATCTTATATTAGACAATTTTATACTTGATTGTATGTTATTACCTTGGGGTTTAAACAGCTGAATCCGGTTAGACTGGAACCTGACCCAGTATAGTTTAGAATAGATTTGGCAGATTGATTTCAGTCAATCAATCATTTATTTTGTTAAACATAGGTATAGCTACAGATAGTACATGTCAAAAATAAGTGCACTATGTTTGGCCAATAAATGGCTTACAAAATTAATATAAACAAACAATTAAATTAAGGTGGCATGCAAACAGATTACATTATAAAAAATAAATACTATTCAATTTAAAATATGACAGGTAAGGATTTACTTACAATTTATGATAACTAAACACATTTATACAAAAGCAAACGAATAGAATGATGAGTGTTTAATAAGTAAGTCAGAACCGTCATATCTTTGTTTATCAGTAGTAAATTCGGTGATGGAGTAGTAACATCTAACTAAAAGGAAATTAAATAAAGACCTCTTGAAGGATCCCAGATAATGTTTACTTCTAATAGCTGCTGGTATACTATTATATAATTTTGGGGCCATACCTAGCACACTTTTGATCTAGTTGTTCCGCTTTATACCTAGTCCGAATCTCCATCTATAAATTTTATAAACATTAAAAAAAATAAAGTGGTGGTTATTTTAAAATTCAAATTGGCTGCAGGTACTGGGGCGGTTTTCACATTCAATTTGATGCCTGCCTAAATTTCAGTCTACGAGTTCACAGATTTACATATACTTTACATATGATTATGAGCACGGTATACTAGCGAATAGCGTTCTAGCTAAAAATAGCGATGTACTTGTAGTAGGAATTATAGTATTATCAGACTAAAACCACTTTTGTCAAAAAAAATCTGTAAAGACCTGTAAGTACGCTCTCGGAGAGCTAACGGCTTATTAATCGGCTCGCACGAACTATATTTTCTACGGGCGACGTTTTTTTTTTTATGTAATAATGTTAATGTTCAACAGGCAAAATGTGGGTGTTCTATAGGTACACCTCTGCCTAACCCTTCGGGGAAACAAGGCGTGATGATGTTATGTTAATGTTCATATTTTTCTTAATTTTTCGTTGTTTACTTTATGATTTTTGAAAACATGCTTGTTGTTTATTACGCGTTACTAGAATTGTCGATTCGCCCACAATTAAATTACCTTCGTGCGTGTTACCTATGAAGAAGATTTTATTATTTTACAAGTGTCGATTAGCCCGATTCGGGCGAGTTAATCCGTGTGGTTCGACTAATATCCCGAGGTAACGTTTTCGTAATAAATACAACGCAGCAATAGTCATTATCATCATTTCAGCCGTAAGACGTCCACTGCTGGACTTAAGCCTCCCCCAATTTGGGGGGCTTTGCCATAATCGCCAGGCTTGGCAGGCGGGCTGGCGATCGCAGTATGATGGTAAAATGCATAGAGAACGCTGCTGCCCATTCTGTAGTAAGTCCCTTAGTCGCCCTTTTACGACACCCACGGGAAGAAATGGGGTGGTGTTATTCTTTACGTCCGGCACCACACGGTACCGTCCGCAGCAATAGTATCATTTGAATATTTATTTCTAAAATCAGGAACTACGTTTTTACTTTATTCATTCATTTCATTTCATTTATTCTTTAACAATTTCCATTGTGTTGAATATGTACACATGCAATTAACATAAAAATAGACAAAATAAAAATACAGAGAACTATGAACTATTATCCTCCCAGTGAAAATTCAAATATTCGTAGTGCTAAAAACAGTTTCGAATATAATGCCAAAAACAATTTTAAATGTAATGTCAACAGTTTTCAATATAATGTCAAACAAGTGTAAAATATAATATCAAATATAATATCATTTCCAATATAATGTCAAGCAAATCTATACTGTTTGTTTGTTTGATTGAACGCGCCAATGTCAGGAACTACCGGTCCGAATTGAAAAATTATTTTTGTGTTGTGTTTCGTCCCATTTGACTTGTTTAATCTGTGCGCCTACGCATCATAACGTAACGGAGTGACATCTGTCACTTGTCAGTTTGATTTTCACACTTGATTTTGATTTTTGAAAGATGGACGGTCGTCGTATTTGCCTCGCGACCCTTTTGTTGTATTAATCCCTTTGAATCGATCATTTTGGGGACAATTTGTCGTGATCTAATTGTTTTGTTTGTAAATAACCCCTTTTGACGAAACAGAACGGGTTTTAGTTTTGAACTTTGATTGAAATAGTTTGATGTGATAGTGAGCCATTTGGAGACCGCGTGCTGAGAAAAACTACAGCGTATTGGAGCGGTCTTGTATCCTGGAATACTTACAGCGTCACTACACAAGACAATATACATTCATTTACATACATAAATCCAGGTAGGCTCCAGAACCAGTTTTCCTCAACCAGGTGAGTCTTTTGAATATTTGTATTAATCAGCTCCGCGCACGGCGGACAGTTCGCAGCCACTCTTGTCCCAGGGCCCACCATTATGCTTCCACTGCGCTAATAAAATCCTATGGCCAGGGCCTTGGCCTGGCGTCGAACATGTTGGGTAGCCTATTTATCGAGAAAGGCTATAGGCTATATAACATCACGCTACAATCAAGAGGAGCGGAGTAGTAATGAAAAATGTTGCAAAAACGGGGAAAATCGTACGGGTAGGCGATTAGACGCGACGGGAAGGGTCGGGGGAACACGAAATTTTACGCAAACGAAGTCGCGGGCAGAAGCTAGTTCAAAATATAATGTCAAAAGTTTCTAAAAATTATATGATGTTGTTACGGGCTATTTGATAAGTCCGGGCACTATTAATAATGGCCGGTCTGTATTCATAATGCCCGACTCAATTGGGCAATGTGATTAAAACAGCATAATTAATGACTTTTCCCGGCCGTTATGAATAATGCCCACCCTATCTTGGGCAAAGTAATAAAATAGGTGAGCTGTAGTATTATATGAATTTCTTGGTTTTCTATTGTTTACCCGAAGATCATATACCATAATCATCATATTCCCGAATTTCATTTTCCCGAATGTTTTGTTTGCCCTAAAAGACATATGACATACTTTTAATTGCCCGAAACTTAGATACCATAAGATACGAGTACCATACGTATTGTTTTTCATATTTTTAATTGCCATAATAATGATTAGACATAATATTTAAACGCCATAATAATCATTACACATGATATTTAAGGGTCCACCCTTTATGGCAGATTTTTTTTCGTCATAATATTACTTTGCATAACAGCGGATGGCATAAACTTCATTTCGCAGAAAATCGTTTGGCATACACTCATTTATCATACATTCACAACGCATAATTTTATAAATCAGAATCATCTTTAGGCATAAATTTTATTCCATAATAATTAAAAAGTAGAACCATCATATCGCAGAAAGTTTGCAGTCAGAATCGTCTCTTGGCATAATTTCATATCGATAGTTATTAAAAGGCAGAAATATCATAACTCAGAAACTTTAAACTTAGAATCATCTTTTGGCATACATTTCATATCAAAGAAGCATGCAGCATGCAAACAAGCATGCAGAATGCAAACAAGCATGCAGCATGCAAGCAAGCATACAACATGCAAGCAACCAAGCATGCAGCATGCAAGCAAGCGTGCAGCAAGCAAGCATGCAAGCAAGCATGCAGCATGCAAGCAAGCTCACAGCATGCAGGCGAGCATGCAACATGCAGCATGCATGCTTTCTGTCACGGCTCCGGCACTGCGGGGCTCCAGCGGTCCCACGCGAGCTCATCATCGCAGATGGTTTTGACGGTCGCCGCCGCGGCTGAGGCTGGCCGGCGAGCCGGCCAGCAAGCCGAAGCCACCTGCTCCTCAGCTCGCGGGCCGCCTCGCCACTCCGCGCCTACGTGGGCTTAAATTACACTCTAGGGGTAGGGCAGACAAGACTACGTGGATTCGGTTCTGCAGCGATTCGTTTCTGTCAATAATTTTTGTAGCACAAATATACTGACTTTTTGAGACACTATTTCATTTTATTTAAGGTTAAAATGCAATTTAATAGAAATGAAAATATGCCTAACAAAATTATTCTAAATGAAATTCTGCCATCTTCATAGTACGCAAGTGAAATTATGCCAAATAATCATTGCTCTAAATAATTGTTATGCTAAACGAAATTATGCGGAATTTTAAGTCTGCCAAAGGTAATTATGCGAAATAAAATTCTGCCATCTTAAAAGTATGCCAGCGTAAAGTCGAGCATATAAACATTCGGCCAAACAATGATTATGCTAAACATTTTTTATGCCTTACAAATATTCGTTTAAATAAAATTATGCCAAGTGTGTTAAGCCAAATAAAATTCGGAGCATCAAGTTTCTGCCAGATAGAGGGAACCCGATATTTAAGCGCCATAATAAATGGCAGCATGGTCGAGGGTGGGCTTGGGCGACGGAGCCCCGCTACGCGGGGCTCCTACTTCTGGGTGGTTTATAAAAAAATAACCACGAAGGGGATGGCGGGGTCTATTCGCTCGCTTCGCTCGCTCAAACGACCCCGCCATCCCCTTCTAACCTAACCTATCTGAGTCGGGGTGCCTTATAGTCCCGATTTCATCCAGCGGCTGCCGTCCAATTTCTCAAATTGCCCGGCTACAAGAAGGGAATTATTCATACTGCCCGGTCCAAGTGATAAATTCAAGCCGTCTCAAACACTGAATTATTACATGGACCACGGGCTGTCGGGTATTATTAATAATGGCCGGTCAAATTGAGAAATTAATCACTTTGCCCGACGCTCTTGGGCATTATTAATAATGGCCGGTCTTTATTAATAATGCCCAGTTAATCACGTTGCCCCTAACAATGTCAAAAGTATCCTAAAAATTATATAATGTCAAAAGGCAAAACGAAATTAAAACTAAAAGTAGATCATTTATTATTTTGACATTAGTTCAGATATATTATACAGACATTTTTCTAATAAAAAGGCTTTTAATTTTGTTTTAAACTAGTGGGTGTTATAAATCATAATATTTAGCTTTTACATCCATGTCATCTTTAATTACCACCTCACATACTCCAACTGAATGTTGAAATTAAATTTTATGTAAAACACATACTATGCAGCCAAGCATAATTCTCCGATCCAGATGATCCGACTACTCTCCTCCAGGAGAGTCGAAAAGAGACCAGTACAGTTCGAAAGACACACAAACACAAACCGTACCGACTTCGCCGCCGAGGTCCGTCGTCGCGACCCCGACTTAATAGTCCCTCCCGACCCTTGCAAGAGCCAGCCCGCGATGCTGCGCCTGTAGCTTTAAATTAGTCCCTAAATAATTTTTACCCAGATCCAGCCAGTCCCTTGCTGCCCCCCCACCAGTAATTGCCTAAGCCGAGGTTCGTACCCCCCTTAGGATAACCCTTAGCGCTTTCGCTTTAGTTTTTAAGTATAATAAGCCCCGGCTGGAGGCCTAAAAAGTTAACTTTTTAGAACTCGCCGTACCACCATCCGTTTAAGTAGTAAGAACTTTTCAGGTTAACTACGAGATGTCCCACAAAAAAAAAAACCAAGCATAATTATATTGCTTGGGGGATTACAAACCTGACAAAAATACTTGGCTCAACGATAGTCTTGCTCCACAAGAGCGCACAAAACTAATAGTATTAGCATTTGGAAATATTGTTGAAGCTGTTAAAGATTGCAAAAACTAGATATCTTTGGATAAATTAAATCTCTTCGTATTGTATAGTAGCTTAGCATAATTATGTGTGAGCACTAATACAAACGATAAAGCCATCATTTACTGGGTATATTTTTCATTGACTTGAATATGCCCTATAGGCTGATACTTTGTCATGCTCGCTCAAATGTCTCGCTGGTGATGGCGTGTGTGCTGGATCAGTTAAATACTTCCCTTCATAATGGTTTAGCTGAATGGTGCTAATCCATACGTCATGCTCGTGAATGGGCGCCGTCTTTAGAGATTGATCGTCTCTTAGCTGCCACGGCTTATTTTAAATTCTGATTTTTTTATAACTGACACTGTGCACTTCCCGTTACATCATTGTCATTAACGGTATCCGTGGAGTTACTTGCCCGTTTTTCTCCATAGGCCATACATACTACTCTTTGGAATGGGCAATTAGCTTTATCTTTCTCAGTAACCGATTCCTTGATAGTTAAAAAGTGCCTGTAATTGGTGTAGGTATTTGAATTGCTTTGACTTTGTGTTTGAATTCATTGCTTCTATTTTTATTATGAATTCGTGATCGTCTCATATTTATGCTATCAACTTATCAAATATTCATAATCAGCATCATCAGCAGCCTATAATGTTTCACTTCTGGGACACAGGCCTCCTCTCGGTGAGAGGGAGTGGGCCATAATCCACCACGCGGGCCCAGTGCGGGTTGGTAGGTGTCACATGCTTTCGAATTTTTGGTTCTAAGACATACCGGTTATACGGTGGAGGTGTGCCCAGCCTGGGCGGGGCACCGCCGTGTCCTCGTGGAGGCGATCGGCGGCGGCGACCTCTCGCGTCCGGCCCTGGTGCGAGCCATGGTACGGAGCGAGAGGGAATGGGAAGCCGTCACCTCCTTCTGCGAAGCAGTAATGCTCGCGAAGGAGGAGGCGGGGCGCGTGAGGGAGTGGCAGTCTCTGCGCCCTCACGTCCCTAGCCGCCGCAGGAGGAGACGCCCCGGGCCGCGTCGGGAGTCGATTGCGGACTCCCGGCCACCGTAGGCGCGAGCTTGCGGGTGGCGAGCAATGGGTAGCTCGCCGCCCGGTAAGGACCAAGCTCGGGTCGACGGCGCGCAGTGTTCCACGCGCGCCTCAAAGAGATGTCAGCAGCAGTGTAGGGGTCTACTAGGACCGATGCCTGCCAGGGTCGCGTGATTGTTCGAAAGAGATACCGTGACCCTGGCACATGGGCAACTGATGGAACACGGGTGGGTTTTAGTCAGTAAAAGTCTGACATGCCCTCCCGCTCCGCCCAGAGCGGGAAAAGTCATTTGATGATTTCCCATCCTGAAAAAAAAAAAAAAAAAAAAAAAAGACATACCGGTTTCCTCACGATGTTTTCTTTCACCGTTTTGGAAGCAATGGTGATGAAATTATTTTACACAAAGTGGCTGCTTGGGTTCGAACTCGTGACCTACTACTCGTAAGTCGCGGCCGTTACCACTGGGCCCACACTGGACCATCACATATTAATAAAAAATATTTAAAAGCACGTACTATGGTATAATCTCGACCGCACCGGAACGCCAGGTGTGAATGCGAAAAACTGATATTTTTTAATTTGATTATTTAATATGATTGATCTTATCAGCGTATTGTTTCTGAAAAAAAAAACTTTTTATCAAGTAATATATGTCGGAACTTAGTAATACCGTTGTATTTTTTTTATTTCAGGTACGAAATCAAATATTGGCATAGTTTTCCTCTGAAAGATGAGTTAGCTTCAATGACAACTTTATCGAAAACTAGAGCACTGAAGCAACAATATACGCACGTAACAAAACGCGCCAATTTCACTGAACCTTATGTAATCTATTTCAGAAATACCGCTATTCCGTGCGAATTTAAATCCCGAACATTTATTTATCAGGAACACGTAACCACAGCCAAACTTCAAATGACAGTCGAAACTTACACATTAACTATTGCTATTTTCCTATCGTATATTTAAACTCGGAAATTCCGAACTCCTGGCGGAATTAATAATGGAAGTGTTGCAAAACAATCGTATATTTGCAACCATATTCCGATACTGATGAGAAATAATTCCGTACTTTGTGCGCCAGTTTGCCACTAATTCTGGTGAGTTGTGGAGGATTTAACCGGCCGAATGTGTAATGAGACTGGAACTAAAAGCGGGCAGAATAGTTCCGGTTTGGAGTTTAAATAAAATGTGCTTTTAATTATTTAAAACATTCGGTGTTACGAGCGGTGGTTTACGGAACAATACTAGTAAAGTCCCGTTTATACGTATTTATTTACCAAGTTAATAAATACGTTTAAACACTGTTTTTTTTAGATCCACTACATTTTATTTTATGGCTGTTTACAATTATTTTGTGGTAGGTACTTTAGGTTATGAGCAAGAGTAGCTTAAATTATACGGACAACGTATAAAAATTATTTCGTCATTTGAACATACAGAAACTGTTACGTAAGAAGTAATTACAAAAATGAACACATAATAATATATTTATATCCCATCCATCCCGTTCAGATCAAAGACTCCCAAAAATAAGCGGCTTTCAGAGGTCTTTCACTCTTGCCAAGGATCATAAGAAATGTATGAAGAAGGCTATGTGTGCATTAGCGGGGTAAGAAAGGGGTATCCTACTTCCTTATTATTTGGTGTATTTTATTTGAAGCAAACAAAAAACCTTAATATTATTCCGATGAAACCTGTTCAACTATAAAATTTATTTGTCTTAAGAAACTGAGACAGCGTTTTAGATACAAAATCATCCAAGTAAGTTAATATAAAATATGACTTTTTATGATTCTTAATGCACATGCTGAAAAGAAAAATCATGATGGAACTGGAGCTTAAGTAATCCATTAATACAAGTTCGGTGAAATAATCCTCCAGAATTCAATTTACTGAAGCTCCGTTTAAAATAATGCGATATATAGCTACACATGAGTGTAGTTAGTAAGAAGACTCATCATATTCAGTTGGAAGGCAACGTTAACGTAGAACAGGGCAAACACACGTATCTTGCTGAATGTCTGAATTATGCACGATTCAAACGCAATACCTATGTTCTTACATATTATTTTCTCGTCAGCTGTAAAAAATAAAACAATATTAAATCAAATCAAATCACATTTATTCGTAAATGTAGGTTAAAAATTACAATAGGATATTATAATAAGATGCACAGTTCGCTACATTTTACCCGAGAGCATACAAATAATACTAAACGTATAGACATATGACAATATCATAGACACGCATTTGAAATAAAACAATTCAATTACTTAGTATATACTAACACACAATTAACATTAACATACATTTCTACACAATTAGCAATGTCAGTATAATAATAACGTAAACATAAGCACAAGAATATAAGACAGTGCAACTTAGAATATTCGTAAGTCTACATAGAAAATAAGGATACATATATTTTAACAACATCTAAACTAAACCAATGAGTCTCCTCATAAAAGCATCAATATAATTGTAACGTACTAAATATATTGGACACAATACAATAGGGATTTCAATAACAAGTTATAATCATCATAACAAAATAATGGCTGGTTCAATCTCAAGACAATGTTCTACAGTAACAGTGTTGAAAAAAAAAATACCTTTATTTTTGGTAAAAAAAAAATTAAAGCTTAATATTTAATTAAGAACATGGATATTCAAAAAATGTGAAGTCCATTCAAATAGTTGTTTTTAATTATTACTATTTCTGCCTAAACCAAGCAACTTTATGCTGGAGTAAATTTGTGTGGATGTCAAAATAACTATGTAATAGGTACTATTCAAAAGGCTGCAAAAATGTTTAATATAACTCTAAGGGCTGATTTTTCAATCCTCAGATAAAAGAACCAATAGCTACCTAAAGAATAAAGTTATTAGACTCTTTGTTCCTCGGATAAGTGGTTGTCAGTTTTTCAATCGTTATTTTATTTAGGAATAACTACCTGACCGAATATCATATCTGTGAATACGCTAACTTCAGGGAGGTGAAACATATATACAAAATAAACGAATGTTAGAACGGGACGGGCTATTTCATTGTTTACTGTCAATGTTATAAAAACAATGTGCGGCAGCCAGATGTCCCTTTTTTACGTTGAGACGTTGTTTTTTTGTTTGTGTGGTATTTTTATTTGTATTTCCGTGATGTTTAATTGTATTAAAATAATCATGGAAAGCAAAGATGAATCCCACACTTTAAAGTGTTCGACACTCGGTCTTGAAATTTTTTCTTTTCTCTCATATTCTTTCTTTATTTTCATTCATATACTTATATTCATTAATTATGGCTTCATCCTCAATTACTATTTCGCCAATACTATCGCAAACATCCATTTTCATTAAGTACACTTTAAAAAAACGAAAACTAACCTCAAGTTTGGTAACGCCAACGTCGTTTATCAATGGAACAAGCGGTTATCTGGCCGTCAAAGAGCCAAATAGATTTATTCCTCCGTTAAGGGAATTATTCGACCAATAAAGCCTATTTGACGATTGAACAACACAGTTTTTTACTATCTATTGAATAAACCCTATCCGTCTGTTTATCTGAGGATTGAAAAATCGGCCCTAACTGAACTTTTTGTGACTTATAAGGTAGTTTTTTCCAAAACCACGTATTTGTTTGCATGTTTAAAAATTAAATAAAAAAATTAAAACAAATAAAAATATAGGTAACCTGATCAAATTGACTTTCATACAAGAGCGCAAGAATCTTGAATACTAGACGAATCGTCAAGTAGAATTTCTCGCATTCCAGGGTCAGCAGTGTTTGCGTCAAATCTTTTATCAACCAGCACAATTTTGCAACTGAAATCAAAGTGGTTTCTTCCTTTAACAGAATAAACATATGATCAAAAACAAATATAGTGCTGAGTTTAATAATAAAATAAAACAAAAGTAAAATAATATGGTTTTAATTTCTAAGTTACAACTCAGATTCATTCTATCAATGCGTCCTCCCTGTAAACTGAAGTGTGGGTTATTACTTCTATAAGGTAATACAGTACCAATCTGAACAAAATATTGTTTTGTGGACAAAGATTTATTCCATTAATAAATAAGAGTCAGCACTTTGCTGAAAACAAAATTTTGTCGTTGTCATATTACTCCAATAATATCTGGATGACCGAGCTTTGCTCGGTATTTTTTGATAATTGTGTATAAAATAATAAGTTTATGTTCAAGTTGATTATCGACTAAATTTCATGAAAATCGTTGGAGCCGTTTCCGAGATTCACATTATATATATATACGTATACAAGAATTGCTCGTTTAAAGGTATAAGATATCAACTTTAATTTTCACAGTACGTATCTTCCAATTCTGAGTAAAATAAAACTTTAATATGCAATAGAACGACGTTCTTTTCGGTAACTTAATAACTCGTGTGGCATAAACAACATTAAAATCGAAAACGATCAAAAATTAATAAACTTAAATAAAGTAGTAAGAAAAACCTACCGGGAAAAAGAAATGAGTGAAAATAATTAAATAAAAACTAAGTGATGCTGTTACAATTATCCAATCCCAAACGATGAAGTACTTAATTTATGTTTCATTGTTGAGAAATCTGTGAACTTTTTGAAAGGTAACACAAACTGGATAACATTTTATTTTGTACTAGTGATCGCCCATTGGTCGAAACTCGACCGTACTTCAATTGAATAGAAATACATTATTAAATGTTACAATGGTGCATTATATTTGAGATTCAGTAACACTATAGACAAATTGTTGACGCTGTACTACTGTGGAGAGGGTTCGCTGGCGGGATGGTGATGGCCAGGATCAGAGGGGTAATTGCGGAACTTTTTATCGGTAGGAATTGGTTTAATATTCATAGTTAAACAACATTCATTGCAATATTTACGTTGCTGAGCCGACAATTTATTCGAACAAATGACGCAATGGTTTAGAAATAATCCCATTCAATCCCATTCAGATTCTGATAAATTGTGCGTTTCGCAATTAGGGTGCAGGACGTAGGTGTAATGAGTAAAGAATACTTCTTCAGGACTCTCTTCCTTATTTTCTTAACATTTCTTAACTGCTGGATATGAAATGAATTATCACAGAAATTTGCTCTGTTTTTATAGAATTTTCCCTATTATTTTTAATTAATTATGACAGTTCAAAATGTCATAATTATAACCAGCCTGTACAGTCATGAGGCATACAACCTCTACAGTTTGCACACGACACTAAATTTTGTATGGGAAACTTACTAAAGCCATACTTGACACTTCCCATAAACCACAAAAAATATTTCTTATAAATCTAAACTAAATTCCTATCGTCGCTAATACAAAAAATATTAAAGACAAATATTCTCGATATGATCATAGATTTTAAAAATGAAATAGGTCATATACCTATAAAATTAATTTATTACCTATGGATATACTTGACATTCAGTAAGGGGGCGTCCATTAATTACGTGAGGTGTTCAAGGGGGGAGGGGATCAAGCTAAATCTTTTCACTTAGGGGGGAGGGGGAGGTCTTGGCAAATATCACGTAATTATTTTTCTCGCAGAAAACGGTGTAAAATTGCGTGAAAAATTATTTCCACAATAAAATATGGCCAAATCTGAAACACTGATATAAAATTAACTTGACGCAAAAGCCAAAATCTTGAACCAAGAATACCATTTTGAAGAAAATGATTTTCTTGAGTGAAGAGAATAAATTTTTTAGTTAAGAAATTATTCTTGGTCTAAGAAAATTCTCAATAATCCAACACGTTCATAGCCCAAACAGAAGTTTTGAAGAATCTCGCGTGAGATGAGGGGAGGGGGAGGGAGTTGAGCAAAATCTTACGATATCTCACCAAGGGGGGACGGGGTCGAAAAATTCTCAAAATGCCTCACGTAATTAATGGACGCCCCCTAAGACTATAGACACAAAATAATAAAGACAGATGTTCTCGATTGGACCACAGATTTGGACCATAAACAAAAGAATATCTATGCATGTGTGTATTAAATACACGGTAATGAATAGTAGTGTGTGTAACGTGTTATTTATTGAAAATAATGTATTTTTACGCATAATTTAAAAAAAATATTAGCGTTCGTCACTTCTTCTTTGTATAAACTACAAATTTGCGAAATTTCATACTTCTCCGTCCGCTCAAATTTCGTAAAAAGGGATCCAAAGTTTTCGCTTCACGTATTTAATATATAGATAATGCCGAAAGAGAAATTCATTGCTAATCTGAAACAATAGAAAAACACAGTCAAAATAAATTGTCACATACCGGAAAATAGATAGTTTGTATTCGTAAAAGGCTACAATTAAAGTGTAGTGTATAAATAATAGTGTTCCTAGCAATGAGACACAACTGAAGATGGGGCCATTTGGCGTTATAAAATTATAATGCCGTTTTGTATGAAAAAAATTAAACGAATTTTTTTCATGTATTTTTTATTTGTATTAATCGAAATAATCACCCGTGCAATCAATGCATCTTTGCCAACGCAGTGGCAGTTCATTGATGCCCTTCTTAAAAAAATCAGCTGGACGGGAGGCAACAAATTCTTCAAAGGCATTTTGTACTGCCTCTCGGGTATTGAATTTTTTTCCCGCCAAGAAGTTATCCAAATTCTGGAAAAAGTAGTAGTCTGTATGCGCACGGTCTGGTGAGTAGGGCGGATGACGGAGAGCTTCCAACCCCAGTTCTTGCAACTTGGAGACCGTCTGCTGTGCAGTATGAGGTCGCGCGTTGTCGTGCAGGAGCAGCGGAGACGAGCGATTGACCAATGCTGGTTGGAGATGTGCCAGCTTCTCCATCATTGAGTTCAGTTCTTCACAGTACACAGCTGCAGTAATGCTCACCCCGTTTGGTAAGAAGCTGTGATGAATCACACCGGCGCTAGACCACCAAACAGTGACCATCACTTTTCTAGGGGTAAGTTTTCGTTTAGGGCATTGTTTAGGTGCTGAACCAGGATCCAACCAACTTGCTGCGGTTATCAAACAGAATCCATTTTTCATCGCAGGTAACAATGCGGTTCAAAATTCCTTCATTTGTGTGTCTGTTGAGCAGTGCAAGGCACGTCTCGACGTGTACTTCGCGCTGGCGATCATTGAGTTCGTGGGGCACCCATTTGTCAAGCTTTTTTATCTTGCCAATTTGACGCAAATGGACCAATATTGTTTTGACGCTAACGCCGAAAGCTGCTGCTAATTCAGCCGTAGATTGTGTATCATCAGCTTCCACAATCGCCTTTAATTCATCATTGTCGACCAAAGTCTTGTCTTGTCTTCGGACGACCGCGAGGTTTATTTTTCAGGTCGAAATTTCCAGAACGGAAGCGAGCAAACCAATAACAGGTGGTGCGTTGGTTTGTAGTGTTAATTCCGTAAACGTCGTTGATGTTGCGTGCCGCTTGTGCTGCGTTGCTGCCACGACGGTAGTCATATTCCATAATTACTCGAATTTTTAACGTATCCATGATGACGAAAAAGATTGAAATGCGATGAAAATGTAACACTAATCAATAAACAAATGACTACTTTTGGAAAAAGAATTCCATGTTTTTAAACTAAAATTAATTTGAAATTAGAATTCTTAGACAAACAAAAATTATTTTGATTCGAAATGGGCAGTACTGCAGAACGGCAATTGCATAGGTTACCTAATATTTGTTGAGATATTTAGAACAGAAGATTACATAGTGATATAACATTAACATCAACTGTATCCACTGTATTGATCAAAACGCTCAGTTATTTAAGATTTTTAGAAATCTGTTTATTTTGTCTTCAGCTCATAGATTCTTGGCGTACAAAATGATATAACAATTGATGATAAATATACAAAGCCTACATAACATTGAGTAAGACAAAATTGATAGAATCAATCATTTCTAATTTGTTATTTTATTGAATTTGACCAATCAATAAAAGTTAGATAAATTACGTACAATATATATGATGAGTTATTAGATATGCACAATTTAGTAAAGAAGATATTAAAACGTTTGTATTTGTTTATTTGAAAGCACTCTGCGATTGTTTAAGGAAAAAAATCGACAGAGGTTGATATTTTTCCACAACTATGCCTAATGATATTAATATACAATATTTCATATCAAAGATAATTATGCATGCGGTTACAAAGAAATAATGAAATGTTATAATAAATAATAATGGTAATGAATATACGGATATTTTCATATCCCGTGAGCCACTAACAATTTTATTGTAGCCATAATTTTCTCTCTGCACCTAGAAAGCCTTAAAATCTCCGCATTCAAACTGTACACTTACTTTTTACGTTCAATTCATTTCTCAGACTCGTAACTATTTTAAACTTAACCCAGACATTCAATAAAACTGTGAAAATTAAACAACTATATTGCTTTCTTTGTGAAAAGAACTGCACAGCACTTTCAAAGCCAGTGAAGTTGCCAGCTGTAAAATGAGTTGATACGCTAAAAAAGTTCATCAAGCAACACTAAGGGAAAAGTGAGAAATTATATTGAGACGTTCCGAAAGTTGGAGGAATTTATAAAATGAAATGTCCGTCTTTCTATTGCTGAAAGTATTGGTTGCAATAATGAATAGGTCTTTTAAGACTTCATGCTGATTTTACTTGAATCCTTAAGGAGTCTTCTGGTTATTAGTTAACAATTTTTTGAAAGAGGACATTGTGCGCAGGGTGTCTTTTTATTAAAATAAGTTTTTGATTATTTTGACGCTATTCATAGAGAGTAAAAAGGAAAAAAGTATCTTAAAATCCTCGCAGCTTAACTAATAAAGTTTTACGTCCCAAAAAATGTAGTCCTCTGGATTAACGAAATAATAAAAATTAAAGAGCGTATAAAGGTCAAAGACGCCCGTACATTAGATTAACTGATCTGATAAGTAAGTCATAATGTTGAGGATCCGAGTACAACGAGAACACAGAGATACGTCTTGGACGATGTATAACCGAGATACACCTTAATGTACTGCTGTGGTGTCTTTTAAGCTTTCACCAAAGCTGAATTATTAGACTGGAGTTTTTTGCGATAATATTGAGAATGTTGGATTATATAAAGTACTCTGGAATGATACCTTTTGGAAAGTAAAATATTAGTGAACATTAGTGATGTGCCAAATCGTCAAAAATCTATGGTCGTAGATACGGATATTTGCTGCCAAGATCCGCCTTTCTTACACAATCGGTTTCGATGTGCGAGATCTCTATACGATAGTTGACGCCAGATGACGCTTTGTCGGCTTTGTTTGACAGGACATGTTGCATTGCGCGGGTCTTTCTTTTGTTTTGTTTATAGTTTAGTACACCTACATTTTTGATTTTTGGAAATGATAAATAATCTGAATGTAATTTAATCGTTTTTCATTGCTACCAAATCACCTAAACAAAGAATTTCATCTATGTATTTAAAAGTATTAAGGTAAAAGATCCGTGAAGATATTCCAATAAAGTAACGGATACGGATACGGAACTATGACGAGAATGAAGAAACACTAAGAATGACGAGGAGAGCCGATCCCAAATGAAATGGGAAAAGGCTACGCAAAGAGAGAGAGAGAGAGAGACGGATACGGAACTATCTTCTCCCTCGGATATTCGTGGATACAGATACGAATATCCGGAACATCACTAGTTAATATTAAAAGAATACAGGTCGCTAGTGAATAACAATAATATCATCGATATCAAATGTTTCCTCTCTAGAGCCCTGACCGCCGCCGGTGGCTTGGACTTTGTTTCCAATTCCGGTGGGTTATTATATATCATACTGTGAAATACTATTTATTCTAAATTCTTATATTTCAATGTAATTTTTATGTATTTAGTTATATAAAGCAAATATTAATAAACTATTTATTTTCCAAAAATTGTACACAAAGCAGTATTAACAGCGAGTGATCCATCCTTAACAAGCCAGGCAAGCTCAAACTTACCTTCCCATCTGTTTCCATATAGTTATAGGCAAAATCTACGAGAGGTTTACACATGAGCATCTCAAAGCCTATGATGAAGCAAAAAGCATCATCTTCTCCTGCGAGGCGGCGAGCCTCCTTGCCGGAATGCCACCATGGGATCTGGAGGCAAAGGTCCTCGCGCATATGTGGGAGAAGCGCGTGGAGGCAAAACTTCGGGGCGAAGCTCTGCTGCCGCGACAAATCGCGGCACGGGTGACATGGCGAGTTAGATTGTCACAACCCAGTTCTGGGCACACCACAATTACAGCGGTAAGTCCCCTCTTTGAGGAGTGGATAGGGAGGTGCCACGGCGTCCTCACTTTCCGCCTTACGCAGGTCTTCACCGGGCATGGGTGTTTTGGGAGGTTCCTGTTCCGAATAAGGCGGGATGAAACGCCCGGGTGTTTTCATTGCGAGAATCGTCTGGAGGACACAGTGGAGCAAACGGTGGAGGTGTGCCCTGCCTGGGTGGAGCATCGCTTGGCGGTGGCGACCTCTCGCATCTGGCCCTGCCTAGGAAGCCGTCACCTTCCTCCGCGAAGCAATAATACTTGCGAAGGATATCTCAGGACAACCCGCCGCCCGTGTCGACGGCGCGAAGGGGTCCAAGCGCGCCTCAAAGAGATGTCAGCAAATTGAAGGGGTTCTCTAGGCCCGATGCCTGCCAGGGTCGCGTCATTTGTTTGAAAGAGATACCGTGACCCTGGCATATGAGCAACTGAAGGAACATGGGTGGTTTTTAGTCAGTAAAAGTCTGACACGCCCTTCCGCTCCACCCTAGAGTGGGCGACGTCATTTGATGGTTTTCAACCCACAAAAAAAAAGCCTCATCTTCAACGAGTAGTTTGGTTTTCCACATCGTAGAGCAAATAAGCTCTGCCTTCCAGCGTAATGCGATGACGGGCGCATTGTTCTTTAACTTATCGAAGACTTTCGTCAAAGTCTGGCACAATGGTGTAACTGACCGTCTTGTGCTCATCCTACGAGACTTTTTGTCATACTACACCTTCTGCTATCGCATCGAGGGTTCTCTCTTTTCATCAGAGATATTCCGAAAAGTAAAATGGTTAGTACATAAAGTTGCCTCTATTCGCCGATGACACAGCCATTTACTATACCGGTTGCTGTAAGGACGCTATTGCTCGCACTTTCCAAACCTCCGCATACGTCTTAGGCTCTTGGTTCATGGGCAAGTAGCTTCATTTTTCTGACTCATCGCCACTTTACGTCTGTAATTGGTTTATTTGAAATAAATGCTTTGAGTTTGCGTTTGAAATCCGGAAATCGAGACTCGTGGTCAACCCTGACAAGAGTCAGGCAGTTCTCTACTCCAAACCACGCCAACTACCTCCCCCCTCCCCAGACCGAGGACTATGTGCGGTAAGCCAATCCCTTGGGTGAAACAAGCCAAATACATACTTAAGTGTCATTACTGACCACTATCTTACCTTCAGCGAGCACATGACGGCTCGTTCGCGCGCCATTTGCTCTCAGTAGGCTCCACTTAATTCTGACCGCCCGAAACAAATTGTCCCTTAGGTGCAAATTGCGTATCTTCACAGCGGTCATATGCCTTATCATGACTTATGCGTGCGTCGTCTCTGTGCACGCTACGCCCCACCACGTGCATGGAATGCAGACCCTTCAAAACCATTTCTTTAGAAATGCAACGGGAGCCCTCTTGCCGCGTGCCGTGTCCAAGACGAGAATCTCCATCTGGATCTCAGAATGCCCACCATACAGCAGTTTATGAAACACCTTTCCAAGCGTTGCTTCGACTCTGCTGTGAATCACCCCGATCTCTTGGTCGTGGCAGCCGCCCACTACACTCCCTCCTGCATTAGCAAGATTCGCCGACCAAGGCATACCTGACCATTCCCAAGGACACTTTAACCCCCTCCTGGAAAGTAGTCAAGCACTCTCAAGACATACCAGCACAGAACGCCATCGTTCCGTTTTCGCGGCCGAGCCGCGCCGCGGCGTTGAGCCTGTGCCTTTAAATTTGTCCTTAAATAATAATTATTTTGATCCAGTCCGTCCCTAGCTGCCATTTACAAGCGATGCCCTAAGCTGAGATCCCTATCCCGCAGGTCTCCTTAGCGCGTAGTTGCTCAAGTTTTAAGTTTTTAAGCCCTGACTGGAGGCCTTAGTTAATAGATAGCAATAACCAAGTTCGGTTAACCAGCCGGCAATCTCATAGAGTAACCTGACAGATTTCATTCCTAAAAAAAAACGACTTACTTCAGAGTAATCATTTAAGAAACACTGAACTCATCTAGTTTTGAAAATATGACTGATGTGTAAAAGTGCTTCTACAAACCTACTTGTAGAAATTAAATCATTTATAATTTGCTATTCTAATAAATAAAAGTTACCAAGTCAGGATCACCGTAGGATAAACTTTTATACTATTCTACAAAAGGTTGTCCATACATTAGTTAAAATTCAGAACACGCTTTAATTAAAATCAATTGTTTCCAAAGTAAACAGCTGGATATCTGAATACAATCATTAGCTTGTTTGATTACTTTCAGTTGTTAAAGATTTAATAATTAGTTATATTGAAATTTTAGAATATTCAGTAATATTCACTGAACGAAATTACACTAAGCTCATGTGTGAGCCCTATATACCCCTGTATAAATATACCCTGTATAAAGCTATCATTTACTAGGTTCGTTTTCCATTGACTTGAATATGCTTTGGAAACTGATAGTATGTCATGCTCACTGACATATCTCACTGGTAGCGTGTGTTGGGTCATAAAGTTCCTTTCATCAAAAAATAACGTGCATGCCTATCCACATCTTTCTCACTTGTAAAATTTCAAAATGTTTGATGAAACCTATGTTTTGTAACAAATTTTATTTAAATGTTCTCGTTCTTCTTCATAGGTACCTACTACACCTTGGCTCTATCATTGTTCAACATACCACTACCATCATCTTTCTGATTAATCGACCTATTGACACTACAAAAGTGCCTGTAGAATCAGGAATAGTTACGCTCGGTGTATTGATACTACTATTGATATATATACTATTCTATAATTAAATAAATAGGAGAAGAAAGATTGTCGTCATAGAACGAAGTACCTACATATTTACTTATTTTTTCTTAGCTGCGGAAGGGTACATAGATAGCATAGGAACAGCGACTACGCCGTAGCAACATCATAATTATATCTACGTAGGTATATGTTATTCGTAGTAACTGTGAACTCTTTTAGTTCACTGATTGAATAAATGAAAAAGTTGTTAAGTTTTTTGTGCAATGTTTCGTTCACTTATAAAGGTAGGATAATATTGGTATTTTATTTTTTACTATCAAGTTTAAAGGTTAACATTCTTCCGACGTTTGGCTCCCAGACTGGAGCGGGCTGGGGCTGCATTAAAGCGGCTCCTGCCCAATCTGGGGGGTCCAAACGCCTCCTGCCGGAGGCTCTACACGGGGGTCGTGCGGTCCATGGCCCTCTACGGGGCACCGGTATGGGCGCCCTCATTGAGGCTGCGCCCAGCGCGCCGGTTGAGTGCAGCCCAGAGGGTCATGGCCATCCGGCTAATCCGAGGATACCGCACGATCTCGTGCGAGGCGGCGAGCCTCCTTGCCGGAGTGCCGCCATGGGATCTGGAGGCGAAGGTCCTCGCGCACATGTGGGAGTGGCGCGAGGAGGCGAAACGCCGGGGCGAAACTCCGCTGCCGCGACAAATCGCGGCACGGCGGACAGAGCTACGGTGTGATCTCATGGCGATATGGCGGGTACGATTGTCGCAACCCAGTGCTGGGCACGCCACAATTGCGGCGGCACCTCTCTATCCACTCCTCAAAGAGGGGACCTCTTTGAGGAGTGGATAGAGAGGTGCCACGGCGTCCTCACCTTCCGCCTGACGCAGGTTCTCACCGGGCATGGGTGCTTCGGTGGGTTCCTGTTCAGGATAAAGCGGGAGGATACGTCCGGGTGTTTCCATTGCGAGGATCGTCTGGAGGACACGGTGGAGTATACGGTGGAGGTGTGCCCTGTCTGGGCGGAGCACCGCCGTGTCCTCGTGGAGGCGATCAGCGGCGGCGACCTCTCGCGTCCGGCCCTGGTGCGAGCCATGGTACGGAGCGAGAGGGAATGGGAAGCCGTCACCTCCTTCTGCGAAGCAGTAATGCTCGCGAAGGAGGAGGCGGGGCGCGTGAGGGAGTGGCAGTCACTGCGCCCTCGCGTCCCTAGCCGCCGCAGGAGGAGACGCCCCGGGCGTCGGGAGTCGATTGCGGACTCCCGGCCACCGTAGGCGCGAGGTTGCGGGTGGCGAGCAATGGGTAGCTCGCCACCCGGTAAGGACCAAGCTCGGGTCGACGGCGCGCAGTGTTCAACGCGCGCCTCAAAGAGATGTCAGCAGCAGTGTAGGGGTCTACTAGGACCGATGCCTGCCGGGGTCGCGTGATTGTTCGAAAGAGATACCGTGACCCTGGCACATGGGCAACTGATGGAACACGGGTGGGTTTTAGTCAGTAAAAGTCTGACACGCCCTCCCGCTCCGCCCAGAGCGGGAGAAGTCATTTGACGACTTCCCATCCTGAAAAAAAAAAAAAAAAAAAGGTTAACATCTATGCCTATCTGTGGCAAGGCTTCTCTGTATCTACCCATTGTCATACTATCAACAATAACTTACACAGATTGTTGCCCACACCTAGTCTGATGTTCAGTGATATAAATCGTCTGCGGGTCTAGATTAAAAGGGTCTAACAAAGTATCCTTTTTTGGATAGAGGTTGCTTATCTTTGCTAAGAAACCTTCTTTTAAGCAGGTTGGTAATCTCTGAGAATTTTGTTGTAAAAGAATCTTAGTTCTTTACTATTTTTAAGCGACGAAAAATGGAAGAGGTTCTCAATTCGACGCGTATATTTTTTTTTATGTATGACCACGCATAACTTTTTATTTAGGAGTTCGATTGTGATAATTCTTTTTTATTGGAAAGGGTACACCCAGAAGGTGGTTCTATATAAATTTTGAAAACAAAATCGAACCCTACGGCTCGAAAAACAGGGCATGTTTGATTGTTCACTCAGTGACTGTAATGTATGACCACGCGTAACTTTATACAGAGTAGTCCGATTTTCATAATTCTTTTTATTGGATAGGATATACCTTGCCAAGTATTATTAGTACATTAAAGCCACAAAAAATATTAAATATAAACTTTTTAACAAAAAATTATACCGCCGAAAAAATCTGAAAAGCAAAAAATAATATAAACCTTAAATTTTGAGTCGGCGCTGAAAAATCAATGAAGAATGATCACTCAAAGCGCCAACTCAAAATTTTAAGGTTTATTATGATATTTTATGCTTTTCAGTTTTTTCGGCGGTTTAATTTTTTTGTTACAAAGTTTTTTAACGGCACTGTTTGACCTAAAGCCACACTTAAGTTACGCTTTTCAGTGACTTTAATACAATAGTTCATTTTTTGTCACAGAAAAGCGTAACTTTTAAGTGCGGGTTTATGTGGCACGAGTAATAAAATAGTATACGATACTTGTAACTTAAATAAGTCTATCATTACACGGTGTTTAACATCCTCGCTACGCTCACTAATAAATAACGCGTCGAGCAATAATGGACCGCTTTAAGTCACACGTATGGTAATATTCTATTTAAATAGAGTCCCAACAATGAGTTCCCCATTACCAAGGCTATAATTGACCGGATGCCCAAACAATTCGTTTTTGATAAAAAATACAGAATCCAGCTTCACGAAGATCGCCGGTTTGAGGGTTTGCGCACCACTGAGCTGCGCATCTTCACGGACGGATCAAAAACAGACAGTGGCACGGGTGCTGGAGTCTTCTCGCAGGACTTCAACATACATATAGCCACACCATTAGGACTCCACAACACAGTGTTCCAGGTGGAATGCATAGGGATCACTGTTGCCGCCTCAGCCATTATGGCCAGGCCAGTTAAATACCACTCGATCCGCATACTCTCAGACAGTATGGCTGTTCTGCAAGCGCTGGACAGTCACTCGATTGACTCTGGGCTAATATACGAGTGCCACCAGCGCCTCAACCAGGTGGGTAGCCTCAATAATATAACCATTCAGTGGATAAAAGGACACAGCGGTTTTCTAGGTAACGATGCCGCCGATGAATTTGCCAGAAGGGGGTCGAGCATGACACCGGTGGGACCAGAACCCATCGCGCCACTCCCCTTTGGGTTCCTACGCTCTTTGGTAAGGAAACGTGTCAGGGATCTACACTTTAAGCTAAGGGTGGACCAGAGTGATTGCAGGCAGGCCAAGGAAGCACCTCCTACCATCGGTGCCCGCCTCACAATACACGGCCCTCCGGCTAGACAAACGACAGCTGCGTATGGTTACAGCAGCAATAACTGGCCATGGGTCGTTTCATAAACATCTATTTGTCATAGGAGCTACAGACAGTCCGCTGTGCAGGGCCCATTGAGGACGACGAGACAGCAGCGCACGTGCTCTTAAACTGCCCGGCGATCGCTACATACAGGACCATGTACTTCGGTAACCCAGGTACCCTACGCGAGATAGTTAGCGACATCAAAGCGTTGCTGGCCTTTCTCGAGGAGCTGGGGTGGATCGAATAACCGATTTCCCACCTGTACGCAAAATACGCGCTCAGACGTGGAGTTGCGGACACCAGCCCGTTCTACCTACCTACCTAAATAGAGTTCAGTTCCATGAATTTATTTAAAAATACTACTAAAACAACAGAAACAGATCTATTTTTAATATTAAAAACATTTTCCAACATGGAATCTGTGGTATCTATTTATTTAGGAACCACTTAATTTCTTCTATAAAACCATGCAAGCATGCAATTGTCAACTTTCTTCCACAGTTTTAAGGTTAAAATACGCTTGTCAGTTAAATCGAGGCTACGTTGAAACCTTTTCACTCGAAAACTTTCAACACAAATTCCATTAACTGAATTAAAATTAAAATACCCTCATTAATATGTAAGGAAAGATTAATGAACTAACTAATAGCACTGCTTCGCTCGGGTTTGGCAAAAAGTCTAAGTACTTTAGTGGGTGCGTGTATATAGTCTTTAGGTGTGTGTGTACGGAGAGAAATCAAATGCGGATTAGATTGGAATATGTACTTTACTTTACGAAAGGATTTACATAAGGAATTTAGTATTAAGATCGTAAGCGCGTCTATAGGCTATGGTGTCTACGGGCGAACTGTCGGTCGCCGGGCACTGCGCATTTAACTCGAATACAAAATGAAGCGTCAGCGCCCACAACACTACTCTTCCCTTTTTTTTAAAAAAAACTATTTTTTTTTTTTTACAAAATACTATCATCATTCTAAAATCGAATATGTAACAAAATAACATCACCAAACACATTTCTGACTAACAGTACTACAAGTTACAAAGAATTTGCTTATACATCATTTAGGTTCTATAAACTATGTCGTAATCTGATATCTGTGCGCCTTTGCGCAACTTACAATGTACACTTTAAACAATGTTGTGACTACTGTAATGAAAGTTTTAAGTTTTATCATCACGCTACGATTACAAAAGGGTATCAGCAGTGTATGTCCGTTTATTACAAAAATCTTGTCACTTATTTCTAGCATGAAAATACAATTAACATATTGTTAAAACAACATGAATACACAATAAAAAAATATTTAATGCTAACAACAATATAACCTTATTACTATCAATTTAAGGGTAGTCACCATGACGAACTACTCTGCAAAAATAAACTGGCACCCCTGAGAGTCCACAATATTCGTCATGATGACGCCAAATAATAAAAAAAATATTCACACTTGCGTTTTTACTTACAATATTAGACACATTAATCTATTTTAAAATTACACATATGTACTTCGCATAACTTGACTTGAATGGACGTTGGATGTTTTCTGAGCCGCTTATCTTAATAGACAACTTTGGGATTTGGTGATATTTGTGGTGGTTGCACAGGTTCCACCTTTATAGTGGGTAAGGCTATTGAGCTGGCCACCATTTCTTTCTTTAACCATTTCCGTACACCTTTAATGCACCATCGTTTTCCTGTGTAGATTATAACTATGGCTAATAGCGTTATCGTTACTATCATTATGATACCAATAATATTTAATTTTGCGTCCACCTGTGCTACGTTTGTGAAGTTCTCGTTAACTATCACATTTTCCTTTGTCTGATTGGAACCCATTTTCACAATAATCTAGTTGTACTAAAATGTGTGAGGTTGTCGACTAGTGTCTTAGATGTACTGGCAAATATATTTTAAATTATATTCAATGTACGAGTATTTGACCTCAATTTAGACACTGCTAATTTAACGATATTTTAATGGTCTTTTGCTTACTCGACCAGTTCGCGTTGTATATGTTTCGCTACTAGGTTTGCTTGTTTGAAAAGTTACTTTTTTCGGTTTTGTATCTTTCTTAATGTCAGTTTTATCCGTTATCTGTTTATCATAATTCTCCGATGGCGATTCATTTTCTATCAATATATATGCTGGTTTTAAACGGTCTATAGATACATTAGTTTGTCTGTCTGGTAACTGTACACGGTATACTTTATCATTTCTGCTGATGACGCGGTATGGTCCATCATACGGAGATTGTAATGGTTTCCGTACTGCGTCATTTCTAATGAATACATAATCGCTAGTGCATAAATCTTTGTGTACAAAAATCTTGTGGGGTGACTTGGTTTCCCTACAGGACGGTTTTATTCCATCTATCACGTCCTTTAATTTTTTTACAAAACTGTTATCATCGTATGATTTCACATTACTGGCGTCGTAAAAGTCACCTGGTAACCTAATATTGCTACCATACAACATTTGAGCTGCGGTTACGCCTGTGTCAGACCTAATAGTTGTGCGTAAACCTAACATTACCGTTGCCAACTCGTCTACCCAGCTTTTGCTATCTAAACGTGCTTTTAACGCAGATTTTAATGATCTATGCCATCGTTCTACCGCTCCATTGCATTGAGGATGATAAGGAGTGGTACGCGTTTTTTGAATTCCCATTAACAACATTAGCTCTTTAAATAAATTACTTTCAAATTGTCTTCCCTGATCACTTGTGAGCTTTACTGGACAGCCATAACGACTAATCCAACCGTCATATAACGTTTTGGCTACTACTTCTGCAGTTATTTCTTTTATCGGATACGCCTCTGGCCAACGCGTGAATCTATCTATGATTGTTAAACAATATCTATATCCTTCAGGTGACGTTGGTAAAGGTCCTACAATGTCTATATGAATATGTTCAAAACGCTTACTACTCTCAAAAGTTCCTAAATCTGAACTAGTATGTTTTTGAACTTTCGCTTTTTGACATCTAATGCAAGTTTTAGCCCAATTACCAACATCCTTATTCATGTTTGGCCAAAAATACCTATTACTAACTAATTTCCTACTTGTCTTAATACCTGGATGGCTCAAATTATGTATCGAATCGAAGGCTAAACGTCGGAATTTTCCAGTCAGGTACGGACGTGCGGTATCGGATGACATTTCGCACACTACGTGCTTATCCGTTCCGAATAGAATAACACGTTTCAACAACACGTTGTTATTGTCATTTGAATCGCTTTGCATTTTTGCAAGCTCGACGTCCGTTTCCTGCGCAGCTGCAAGTTCTGAGAAATCTAGCATCGTGGGACACGATATAGTTGATACTCTAGATAAAGCATCTGCAACTATGTTATCGTTCCCTTCAATGTGCCTTATGTCTGTACTAAATTCGCTAATGAACATAATTTGCCTAGCTCGACGCGACGTTTCCCTATTCGTACCTGTTTTATTAAATGCAAAAGTTAAGGGCTTATGATCTGTAAATATAATCAACTCTTGACCTTCAACCATATTACGAAAGTGAATTATAGCCAAATAAATTCCTAATAGTTCTCTATCATAAGTGCTATATTTAATTTGAGCATCTGTCAACTTTTTAGAATAATAACCCAATGGTTTCCACTCGTTATTAACGTTTTGCTGTAATACTGCACCTACACAAGTGTCTGACGCATCGGTCATCAATGCCAAAGGAGTATCTGTCATTGGATACGATAGCAAAACTACATTTCTTAGGTCTTCTTTGCATTGTTCGAAATTGCGTTCGGCGTCTTCTGTCCAGTTAATTTTAGTTTTATCTTTACGCCTAGAATTTCCTAAGTACTTGTTTAACTCTGTTTGGTGATCAGCTGAGTGAGGAATACTTGCTCTATAAAAATTCAACATTCCCAAAAACCTTCTTAGCTCCTCAATACTTTGTGGTTTGGGGAAATCTAAAATAGCTTGAACCTTATCTTCTAGGGGTCTAATTCCCTCTACGGATACTTCGTATCCTAAAAATTCTAATTTTTGTTTACCAAAACTGCATTTAGAGAAATTAATAGTTATGCCATATTCATTGAATCGTTCAAAAACTTTTCTAAGTGCTGTTTATGCTGCGTTTCATTGTCTGACGCAATTATTACGTCATCAATATAATTAAATAAAAAATCTAAACCTTGTAAAACATTATGATGCATGAAACGCTGAAAAGTTTGTGCCGCATTGCGTAATCCGAAAGGCATGCGCATGAATTCATATGAACCAAAAGGTGTTATCACAGCAGTTTTTTCAATGTCATTTTCCGCGACAGGTATACAATTGTATGCTCGATTTATATCTAATTTAGAAAAAATCTTCTTATTTGCCAAAATGTACGTAAAATCATGAAGACGGGGCACGGGGTAGCGATCCGGTTTAGTGATCGCATTTAAACGTCTATAATCACCACATGGCCTAATATTACCGTCCTACTTGGGTACTACGTGCAAGGGACTTGCCCAAGCGCTATGGCTCGGCCTACAGATCCCAAGCTCTTGCATAACCCTAAATTCATTTTTGGCTTTTACATACCTGTCCGGTGGAAGCTGTCTGGCTCACGCGTGCACTGGAGAACCTGTTGTCTCTATGTGATGACAAACGCCATGTTTAGGTGTCTCCTTATATGAAACAGGCTTAGTTAGATCTGGGAACTTACTCAATAACTCGTGATAGTGGCAATTATCAACAATGGTTTTTACAGTGGGCTCAGTCGAACTAGAGAGATTTCCTCTCGTGCTTAAATTAGTAACCTCATCGACTAGCCTTCGTCCGTTCAAGTCAATTAATAACTTATGATTAGCTAAGAAGTCAGCACCTAATATTGGTTGCTGTACGTCCGCTATCGTAAATAACCAACGGAACGCTCTTCTAAAATTTAAGTCTAGTTCTAAAATATGTGTACCGTACGTAGTAATCTCGGTACCGTTCGCAGCGTACAACTTATAATTAGCACTATGTGCGTTAGCACTTTTAAATACGGCCTTGCGAGGTAGAACAGACACATTTGCACCACTATCCACTAAAAAGTTCAAACCTGAATTCCTGTCCCGGATGCATAGACGGTGATTGACGTGCGCGCGGTCACAGCCTCCCGTCGCTGACTGCACCGACTCTAGTTTTCCGATGGCTTGGCGTCTTTCTTCTTCCAGTTGCACGGTTGAACACACTTATTCGCCTTGTTGCGGAACTTGAAGTGGTATCTACACAACCAGTTGGGGTCGTCGTCAGGTGCTCTCTCATCTCTAGACCTGGAACTTGATCTGGATCGGAATCTTCTGGACCCATAACTTCTTGAGCGACCTCTGGAACTGTTCTCGATCTTTCTTAATCTGTCGCTTAGTTTATTTATTTCTGCTATCACTAAATTATCTTTGTCCGATTGTCCTGGTTTTTCCTTAACGCTTGAAACGCTGTGAATCGGGGTCATAGTCTCAGCGACCTTGTCTGCGATCGACGCCAATTTCTCCATGTCTTCCTCATCCGTCACTGCCAAAACGCCACGTACCGATGGTGGTAAATGATTTTTCCACATTACCTTGAGTGTTTCGTCGGTAACTTTTCCTCTGGCCAGGTCTCGCATTTTTCGTAGGAGGTGCGATGGCTGTTGATCGCCTAGCTCCATTTCTCCAATCAACTTCTTGATTTGTCGTTCTGCTGACTCCTTGTAGACCGAAATAACCTTTTTTTTTAAAGCCTCATATTTCTTTTCTTTCGGCGGATCTAGTAGGATATCCGCGACTTGCTCGGTGACTTCCAGGTTCAGTTTTGATAATAAAATCCGATACTTGGAATCGTCGGACATCTTCTGCGGATTTATGAACGCCTCTGCTTTGACGAACCATAATTCCGGTGCCCTTGGCCAAAAATCTTCGATCTTGTCAGTTATGGAGACAGGTGAGAGGACATATTCATCGGTGGACAGTTTTGCTTCCATTTTTGTTCACGGATACGGATGGATATGGACGAAAGTATAACCGTATAGACGCGAGTTGAGTTGCCCGTTCTCTCGACGTACACACTTTAAAGTCACGTCACACTTTTATCACGACACTTTTGATCACGTCGTGGTTTTAGATCGCGTCGGGTTTAGATCGCGTCGGGTTTAGATCGCGTCGGGGTCACCAATTTAGTGGGTGCGTGTATATAGTCTTTAGGTGTGTGTGTACGGAGAGAAATCAAATGCGGATTAGATTGGAATATGTACTTTACTTTACGAAAGGATTTACATAAGGAATTTAGTATTAAGATCGTAAGCGCGTCTATAGGCTATGGTGTCTACGGGCGAACTGTCGGTCGCCGGGCACTGCGCATTTAACTCGAATACAAAATGAAGCGTCAGCGCCCACAACAGTACTATAAGTACCATCCCGCCATTAGTATGGCCGACAATGTCGCCTTGTTTCAATACTGAATTGTTCCTTTTATTTCTTTTGTTTTAAACGTAATTTTTAATACCCTGGTACAAATTGTTTGTGTCATTATAATTAGCTATAGGCCGCCTATACCACTGCTGGAACTCGGGTCTCCTCTCTGTGAAAGGGAGTGGGTCATAATCGACCATGAGGGCCCAGTGCGGGTTGGCGAATGACAATCAGTTGGACATGCCAGTTTCCTCACGATCTTATGCTTCACCGTTTTGAGAGTATTTGTAATGGAATAATTTCCACAAAGTAATGTGCCTGTTTGCGTTCGATCCCACGACCTACTACTCGTAAGTTGCGGCCGCTACCACTGGGCCACCACTGCTCTTGTATGGCTTTTTAATGTTTGTGTTTAATGAACTTTATTGCTAAAAGGATAGAATCTATACTTAATATTATAAAGCTGAAGAGTTTGTTTGTTTGATTGAACGCGCTAATCTCAGGAACTACTAGTTTGAATTGAAAAATTATTTTTGTGTTGAGTAGCCTATTTATCGAGAAAGGCTATAGGCTATATAACATCATGCTATAAATAACTGGAGCGGAGCAGTGATGAAAAATGTTGCAAAAACGGGGAAAATCGCGTAGGCGATTCGATGCGACGGGAAGGGTCGGGGGAACAAGAAATTTGGACGAAGTTGCGGGCAGAAGCTAGTTTAATAAATTATTCTTTACTAGCTTTTGCCAGTGGCTTCGCTCGCGTGGAAGTCGGAAATTATCCCGCGGGAATATACTACCGGGATAAAATGTAGGCTATGTCCTTTCTCAGGCTCTAAACTATCTGTGTACCAAATTTCAATTAAATCGGTTCAGTAGTTTTAGCAGGAAAGCGAGACAGACAGAGTTACTTTTGCATTTATAATATTAGTGTGAATGTTATTCTGGAAAAGCAAACATTAAAGTGCAGCGGGAAAAGCGCGTTTCTCAAAATTGAAATATGATTTTACAAAAATCCTGTGTTACTCAATTAAAAACTTATTATTACTGTATCAACATTTCCATAGCGCTAAGGGTTATGCTATCAAGAGGATACAAAATTCATAGAAAATATATTAACCCAGTTTACTTTTAGGATTCCGAAAACTTGTTGAATAAAATTTCATCTCTTGAAAATTTTGAGGAAAGTTAATTGACAGTTAACGTGAATTCAGCAATTAAATGGACTGAAGTCAAATATTGAAAGTTAAAGATTGGTTTTGCCATTCATAAAGTCACATTTCAAAATAAAACACAACAGGCAATCTTATTAGATAATACAACGCTCCAACAATGGCCGTCAAATGACCACTTCCAATTTTCTACCTTTTATAAAAGTTAGTCGCGTTACGTTGGAAACACACTGCGCGTTGGCAACATGTTCCATTGGCGCGACAATGGGCCGGAACAAAGGACGCTTTGTTACTGCCTCTATTGTCGCGTCATTCGTCGTGTTACGTCGTGTTTATTCCGATAATTTCTACAACATGGAGGAGTGGACTGCGGCAAATGAAAAGTTTTATTGGAACGGTGGAGTATGCAACCAGCAGCAATCTAAATACTTTATAGAAAACTTATTAGAACCGAACTTTCAATTCAAGATATTAGTACCGCAAAAATTCCTTATCTGATATAGTTACTGTGTAAAACATCTATACATATAATAAAACAGTAAAAAAACTGTGTCTGTACATTGAATATATTAAAAAAAAAAATTGAGGGGGGTTATAAAGAGTTAAAGAGCACGAAACCAAAAAAAAAAAAACTGTCTGTTTGTCTGTTTGTTTGTACATGCTAATCTTCGGAACTACTGGACGGATTTAGATGTTTTTTTTTTTTTGTATAGGTATTAAGTCTGGGCAACATATAGGCTATAATTTATCTTGGAAACTTGAACACCTGATGCAGAACCGCAACAGACCAGCTCAACTATAAGAGATACAAAAACGGTACCATAGCTTAAATTGTTTCACGTGATGAGCATTTTCTGCTAAGAAAATAAATTTGAAGATCTGGAACACCTGATGTGGAACTCCAACAGCCCAGCTACACTATAACATATATAGGAATGACGTCTTAGCAAGAGTTGTTCAGCCTGATGAGCACTCTCTGTTGTCGTATAAAATTTGAAGATCTGAAACAGCTAATGAGGAACTCCAAGAGTCCAGCTACACTATAACATATATAGAAATGACGTCTTAGAAAGAGTTTTTCAGCCTGATGAGCACCCTTTGTTGTCGTATAAAATTTGAAGAGCTGGAACAGCTGATGAGGAACTCCAAGAGCCCAGCTACACTATAACATATATAAGAATGACGTCTTAGCAAGAGTTGTTCAGCCTGATGAGCACCCTCTGTTGTCGTATAAAATTTGAAGAGCTGGAACAGTTGATGTGGAACTCCAACAGCCCAGCTACACTATAACATATATAGGAATGACGTCTTAGCAAGAGTTGTTCAACTTGATGAGCACTCTCGGTTGTCGTATAAAATTTGAAGATCTGGAACAGCTGATGTGGAACTCCAAGAGCCCAGCTACACTATAACATATATAGGAATGACGTCTTAGCAAGAGTTGTTCAGCCTGATGAGCACTCTCTGTTGACGTATATAGATTGTAGATCTGGAACACCTGATGTGGAAGTCAAAGCTATTACTAATTTCACTGTATAATTATTATAAAATAACATAAACTGGGAGTACTTCCACGCGGTGAAGGCGGTAACAGTTTAGGACTGATATTCGATGAAAATTCTATGAATCATTGAAAATTTGACTCTACTGGCTAAAACTCCCATTTATTATTTTATTTTATCGAAGAAATATGCCTTCGGGCTTATGTTATTTGAGTGTTTAATTTCCTTTTTCATTTATCTTCGTGACACGGTAGCCTACCCAGTAACGCAGGGGAGCTGTCACTTAGATTTTAATTGATCAGGTATCTTCAGAATAAAACTATAACTATGCCTAGAAAGAGGTCAAATCTTTCCCAACGTTCCAAAGGAGCTAAAAGATTGAGGATCATAAGATCCCAAGAATCTACCGAAGAGCGTCAGGATGTACTTGATACTGTTCGAGAACATCAGGCTGCAACTCGCTCCGTAGAAACATCTTCGGATCGCGAAGTTCGCTTGCGTTCGCAGTGTATTTATGCATCTACATCCCCGTGCTATTCTGTAACCATCTCACCGGGTGAAGTGAGCGTGGAGTGAGCTATCAATGTCATTCCACCTGATGCTAGGGATGACCAACTATCATATTTACAATCATGATCGAGATTTAGATACCTAATATTCTTATGCTAATTCTATTGATTATTTTTATAAGGATTTCAAAGCTACCATAGTGTCTAAACAATATTACTCTTTCGGGAAGTTTTTCAAATGAAATAGCGAAACCGAAATTCAGACAATCGCATGTTTGTTTTTTTTTTCTATTTTTTCCTCGACTAGCCCTTTATTGCCTGACGCACAAGTGCGACACGCACAAACAATTAATGAATATAGTAAGACATATGTACATGTATAAGATAGCTACAACAGAAAATGCGAATCGACATTGTCAGTTATTATGAACCCACTGTAAACTGATTAAAATTAAATACGTAAATGGAATCACATGGCCTAATCACGATGTGTCTTCAATCACATGGGCTAATAACGATGTGTCTTGGAGAAGCGATTGTAGATCGATTCGAGTAAAGATTGTGCAACGTTCTTCAGCGTTGTTACTAACCCAAATCTATTAAAAAAAGATGAAAGAAACTGGCCGTGCCTGACTGACGGACCATAGAATTCAATCTCACCAAAGAGATTTAAGACAAATTAATGTTTTTGAATCTCACACATACTATGTGGGAACCAACATCTAGGCACTGTCATATTCACATTGACATTTGTTTTTTTTTATTAAGCAGGTATCGTCACGTATGCGCACTAAGAACATTAGGAAAATGCAATACCAACGTCCAAAATGTGCCGACTAACATTTTATTGTAGACTAGCTTCTGCCCGCGACTTCGTTCGCGTTAAATTTCTTGTTCCCCCGACCCTTCCCGTCGCGTCGAATCGCCTACCCGTGCGATTTTCCCCGTTTTTGCAACATTTTTCATTTCTGCTCCGCTCTTCTTGGTTGTAGCGTGATGTTATATAGCCTATAGCCTTCCTCGATAAATAGGCTACTCAACACAAAAAGATTTTTTCATTTCGGACCTGCAGTTCCTGAGATCAGCGCGTTCAATCAAACAAACAAACATACAAACAAACTCTTTAGCTTTATAATATTATAGTATAGATAAACATATACCTACTTACTTACTTATGTCGTTATTATCAATAAAAAGAATATTCATCAAATGGTCACCATCTTGAAAATATTATGTTAAAATTCAACAGTTCAAAACGGTCACCCGCGTACTCGCGAGGTGAAGTGATGTTACCATGACAACGGCATTGCGAGGATCGCGTGATCTAGCCGCGCATGCGCGCTAGACGCTGTCATCAATAGGTATCAACTTTTTTTTTGTTTGCCTTGTGCAGACGGCATTTCGTATTCGGTTTAGAGAATAATTAGTAGGTACGCAAGGATTTATTTCAATTCTTGTAGATATGTACCTATCTAAATACAACAATTTTTATACAGGTATAATGTCACTTTAGTACCTACACTTTGATGTCAACAATTAATCCGCTTTTTTTAAACTATGTGTACCTACTTACTGCTCATTTAACCTTTGTCGCGTGGTGACACCTGCACGCTAAGAATATGCAATACCGTGAAGTACCGTACAGCTACCCACTACAAAGAATCTTCTCGTAGTCTGAGCATTGATTGGTAAGGTAACGATGATGAGAGATAAAATATGATGTGCATGTGTACTTAAACACTCATCATCATCAGCCATAATTCTCATCAAACTCATTGTCTATAATAATAGAATATTCATCAAATCATCATCTTGATACCTACTAGGTAGGTATGTCAAAATTCAACGCTTCAAATGACTATCGCATACATAGCGCGCCTCTGCGCGTGTTCACTTCACCGAGAATACATGCGATGATACGACGAGAATCGCGTGAAGTGCTCACGCCCTAGGTCACTAGTTCATCAATGTCATACATTTTTTTAATCTTTTATTTTTGTTTTGATGACCATGTGCCTGTACATATTTAGAGTTCAGACAAAATTATTAGGTACTCATTTATTTCAATGTTTGTAGGTAACCTATTTGGTTGCAAACAATAAAAAAGAATATTCATCGAATCGTCATCATCTTGATAATAATGTCAAAATTCAATAGTTCAAAACGGTCACCCGCGTGCTCGTGAGGTGAAGTGATGTAACCATGACAACGAAATTGCGAGCATCGTGTGATCAAGCCGCGCATGCGCGCTAGACGCTGTCATCATAGGAATCAACTTTTTTTTATCACCTTGTGCAGAAGCCATTTCGTAATCGGATTGAGAATAATTAGTACGCAAGTATTCGAAACATTCATATAGATGCATGTATACCTACCTACTTAATAATCGTATTATTAATAAAAGAATATTCATCAAATCATCATCATCTTGATACCTACCTACTAGGTATGTCAAAAATCAACGTTTCAAATGAAACTCGCGTAGCGCGCCCGCGTGAGTTCACTCCACCTTGACTAAATGTGACGAGAATCGCGTGGAGTGTTCACGTCGAGCAAGCAGTTACTCATTCGGTGTGGTTGCTATGGCAACAACACCGTATGAGTAACGGTTTCGGGTGAAGTGAGGTGACCGACACTGTCATTGTCAAGATAGCTTTTTTTTAATTTCAGCCTTTCAAGTCATTGCTACAGGCAATGACGTATTAGCAGTTAGCCAATGAAGTATATTTTAATGTCAATTCCAGCCATTGTTGAACATTTCAAAATGATAAATTACTAGCTTTTGCCAGCGGCTTCGCCCGCGTGAAGGTCGGAAATTATCCCGCGGGAATATACTACCGGGATAAAAAGTAGCCTATGTCCATTCTCAGGCTCTAAACTATCTGTGTACCAAATTTCATTTAAATCGGTTCGTAGTTTTAGTAGGAAAGCGAGACAGACAGACAGACAGTTACTTTTGCATTTATAATATTAGTATGGATTAGTATGGATTATATTAGTGTAGAAGTGTGGATGTTTTCAACAAATTAATATTAGGTACTTACTTGAGAGGTGTGAGATCGAGCATTCGGTGAATCGAGAGGCTTGTAGCTAAATAAAAACAGCCGCACAGTCCGACCGATCCGGCTAAGCTACGCTTGCCTCGGTTTGTCCGTCTATGGGAGACCTTCAAGGTCTTGGTATATAATACCAAGACCTCGAAGGTCGGAACTCTGACAACCAGTCATACCAAGGGGGTAACATATTACCAAATAACTGGGATGTCGGAGTCGGATTGGCAGTCATTGCATGTAAAATACCCGTGCATTCAGCTGCAACCGGTTAAGACTGGAAGCCGACCCCAACACAGTTGGACAAAGGCAGGCAGATGATGCGGTGAGCTCGAGCAACTTCATTAAATTGTGCAAAGCAAGTAATCAGTGATTGGTGATGTGTTCGTTAACATTATTTACATAATATATGTAAATAGCATACCTAAAGGTTTTTTTAAACAGCTATCATCTAGATTCTGGATACACAGTTCAAGATACAAACCTTATAACAACAATACACGAAATATTTAGGCATATCAATAATCTAGTTATGGGTGCTGTTGAGACACAAATTGCATATCTCCCTAGCTAACAAGATTTCAACATTATTCATGTATTGATTTTCGTTTATTTTTTGTACTATAAGGTAGATACACCTCTGCCCAACCCTTCGAGAAAACAAGGCGTGATTTTATGTTTGTTTTTTATTTTATTTCATAAATGTGTAAATAAATATTGTATATAAGTACAATTATTATTTTAAGCCGATAGAACTATGTATGTTTTGGTTCCTATAGCCTATTTTAATCTGTTTTCATATACATATACCGTTTTACACAATGCGTCTATGTTTCTCATCCCAATTGTAGATGTGCTGCAAGAAATTTCTTATGTTTTAAGCAGATCCTTTGTGCTTTCCTATCTTTGTGTATTTTATTTTATTAAGTGTAAAATTTGTTCATAAATAAATAAGATTTGTAACACAAACACAAAAAAATTTGCTAATACATTTTTAGGGTTCCGTTGCCAAATGGCAAAAAACGGAACCCTTATAGATTCGTCATGTCTGTCTGTCTGTCTGTCTGTCTGTCCGTCCGTATGTCACAGCCACTTTTCTCCAAAACTACAAGAGCTATGCTGTTGAAACTTGGTAAGTAGATGTATTCTGTGAACCGCATTAAGATTTTCATACAAAAATAGAAAAAAAAAACAATAAATCGTGGGGTTCCCCATACATAACCCATACGTGTGGGATATCTATGGATAGGTCTTTAAAAATGGTGTTGAGGTTTCTAATATATTTTTTTTTCTAAACGAATAGATTGCGCGAGAGACACTTCCAAACTGGTAAAATGTGTGTCCCCCCCCCCGTAACTTCTAAAATAAGAGAATGATAAAACTAAAAAAAATGTATGATGTACATTACCATGTAAACTACCACCGAAAATTGGTTTGAACGAAATCGAGTAAGTCGTTTTTTTTTAAAACGTCATAAATCGTAAACCGCAATTTACCTTTCATTTAATCAACAGAAATATAAAAATTAAAAAAAAAAACATTTATTTTCATAAACATGAACCTTCTGCATAAACCGAGAATACCTACAGGTTTGTACGGAACCCTTTGTGCGCGAGTCCGACTCGCACTTGGCTGGTTTTTCTACTGAGCTTGCTGTTTCTCGAGTTTCAACTTCTTGATTCTTCAATCTCGATTATGATTGTAAATGTTATGTTTGGTCAATCCCTAGCAGCACTGGGATGACACTGACAGCTCACTCCACGCACCTTTTCACGGTGAGATTTTTACAGAATCGACATGGTCTCTAGAGACCGGTGAAGAATATGATGTGCGACTGTCCGTTGATCGTGAATGTCATGCATTGTCTCGCGAGTCGGAGACGTTCACTGATAGAGAATTGCGCTTGAGTTCTCAGCGTATCTACGCATCTGCTGCTAGGTCTCTAGAGACAAGTGCGGAACATGATGCGCGACTGTCCGCTGATTGTGAACGTCACGCATTGTCTCGCGAGTCGGAGACGTTCACTGATAGAGAATTGCGCTTGAGTTCTCAGCGTATCTACGCATCTGCTGCTGGGTCTCTAGAGACAAGTGCGGAGCATGATGCACGACTGTCCGCTGATCGTGAACGTCACGCATTGTCTCGCGAGTCGGAGACGTTCACTGATAGAGAATTGCGCTTGAGTTCTCAGCGTCTCTACGCATCTGCTGCTAGGTCTCTAGAGACAAGTGCGGAACATGATGCGCGACTGTCCACTGATCGTGAACGTGGCAACATATAGGCTATACATAATTTATTTTGGAAAATGAACACCTGATGCAGACCGCAACAGACCAGCTAAAGTAAGTATAAGAGATATAAAAATGGTGCCATAGCAAAAAATATTCCACGTGAAGAGCATTTTCTGCTGTTAGAATAAAATTGAAGATCTGGAACACCTGTTGTGGAACTCTTAAGTAAAACTCTTAATAACATATTAAGGAATGACGTCTTAGCAAAAGTTGTTTAGTCTGATGGGCATTTCCTATTGACATACAAAAATGAAAGATCTGGAACGACTCCAATCGTCTCGCTCATCCCGTTGTTTTCCCGTCCCCGGGCCTTAGAATTCTACATCAGACGTTTCAGATCTTCGATTTTGACGACCCCGTTGTCGCTGGCATAAGCAACAGGATCCGCGTACGAAGTCGCGGGCAGAAGCTAGTAACAAATACAGTATCTTTCATTTTGACAGTCAATAAACACATGAGTTGAGATATTTACGGTATTTTTTATATCTCATGAAACAATGAGACTAAGACTGGCCTGTTAGTCTAGTGGTTAGTGACCCTGACTGCTAAGACTGAGGTCGTGGGTTCGATTCCCACCCAGAACAAATTTTTGTGTGATGAGCACTATCATTTGTTCTGTGTCTGGGTATAATTTATCTATGATATGTATGTATTTAGAAATATATAAGTGTGTTTATCAGTTGTCTGGTTGCAATAGTACAGGCTCTGCCTAGTTTGCGATCAGATAACGGTGTGTTGGTTGTCATGCATTAGGTATTTTCTTCAAAATGTTTTGTAATCGTATTGAAAAAGTGTAGTACGCAATTGAGGAGCTGTCAGCTTCAATTTGAAATGATAACTAATGTTATAATGGTAACTAACTTTATTCCACTTCAAGACTTTCAAAAATATTTTGATAGCCGTTCGTCTAGAGCATTCTCCATTACTACGTTATTACGTTACATTTCTTATTTTTATAGAGATGATATAAAACCCCGACAAAAACGAAATAAAACTGTGTGAAAAGATTTAACGGGCATTTTATTAAATTCTTCAAGACTTCAACAAGGATATATTATACTATTCTTAGAGCATTTTTATGCTGCTGTGTGCAAAATATTGTGTACCTGAGCAAACTTTTTTTTTGATGAGATAGAATAGGATGCCAATTTGGTACGCAGATCAACGTATGAACTGTATAAACTATCTGATAGCCTAATTTCATTCAAATCCGTTCAGTAGTTTTTGCGTGAAAGAGTAACAAAAACCCATACATCCTCACAAACTTTCACATTTAGAATATTGGTATGAAGTAGAATTGTATTAAAACACGTTAATTCGGTTCGTCAATTAGGGGCAGCCACATAAAAGCACTTGTGAGACGAAGGCTCTTGCCGTATTATGGTTTCTGTATTACAAATATTATTATTTGCTTTAATCTCAGTAATCCAACAGCCAGTCGACCAACTAGCAAAATACACTTTATTTATTTGTTAACCAGTTCAAATGAGGTCTTAAATTACACAAACTCAATTAAAAAGCATCATTAAGATAAACTGATGCAACTTAATCTCAAGCTAGACCCAAATAATGATAGTCCTAGCTAACAGTAATTAATAGCGTAGCTTTATTACTCTCGTGTCACCTTCACAACAATCAGATGGAGTTTAAATTAATAGTTAATTAGTTAAAAGATCAGATAGCTTGGGATTATTTGAATGGAGTTAATGCCGAATGGCCGATTCAAATTATTCGCAAAGGCTCCACTATCTAGATCACTGTTTGAAATAGTTTTGGACAATATTGGGATAATTGTGCGAAGTTGGGAATAGTTTTTAGTGTGCTCATTTATTGTGGAGAGAATGTTGTAAAGTCCATTTATTAATACAGAAACTCACACATAAATACGGATAATCATTAATTGTATTCATTTCTAAAATTTACTTAGGAAAATATTTATTTCGATATACATTAAAAAATTTAGGACAATAAGTAATTTCGTCAAAAATATTTGCTAGGCCTTAATATAGTTTTTATCGATAAATTTTATTTATTTATTTTGTAAACGCACTTCCGACATAAATAGCAGATTAGAAAATCGCAACATTTTTTAAACAGAGGTAGACACTACAGTTTTTTTTTTCTCAATTTCTACATGTATGTCTATCTATCTACATTTTTATATCTCTTTGACGTACACTACGACCCAGAATAAGTTGCAAACAAAACAAAAAGCCAGGTGCTACTCAGAATTTCAATCATTTTAAGCCTTCGGCCTGACAACCTTCTCGTCCATACATATAAGTCTCTCTAGTAGGTAGTATATTATATAATACCATCATACAAACACTTTCGTACCTTCACGTTTGTTTTCTTCCTGTCCCCGGCTAATCTTATCGATTCTCAGCGAGAAGAGAATGGGAGCCGATCCGATTATACGAATACATTAGATAGATATACATTATCGGAATAGCTGGTTATATACGTAGTATCAGCATACGTGAATTTGTTGCTTCACTTGCTTTCGATTATTCTGTTTGCGTGTTACATTCGAATTGAGTTGGTTGTTTCCTCCTTTTAATGGGGTTTTGAGAACGTGAGTGATCTTCTTAAGCGATGTTATCAGCACATTTTCGTTATTTTTATATTCTAAAACAAATTTAACTACTACACTTTTCGTTATAATATTTTCAAAGAAACAAGAAAATTCTCAAACGACTTTTTGAAGAAATCAAAAAGTTTAAAATAACTTTTTGATTTCTTCAAAAAAAAATTTCGAGAATTTTCCTGTTTGTCCCTAGACACAATTATACTGGTATAATAGAAATTAAATAACGTTTTTTTTTTAAATGTCCTGCCAAACGATAAATTATATTTTATTAAACACAGGATTAATCGATCAGTATTTTAAGGAAGAAAAAAGAGAGAAAAACTTCTTTAAATCATTTTGAGATTGTCGGGGTAAAATGTTCTGAGAAAGAAAAAAGACTCACGTATTTTAATATATTTTTGTGACCTCAAAGCACCTTAGCCCAAGATTTACAATTCAATATTAAGATGTTTCGTTTGGCTAAGTGCGTGATCGATTAGCTTTTGAAACTACCCAAAGAGTTTCAAGTCTGGTGGTTTTATGTATTAGTAGCTTCTACCCACGGCTTCGCCCGCTTGGATGTCGAAAAATTAACCATTTCAACCCCCATTCCACTCTCTTAGGAATGGAATTTCAAAAAACCCTTTTTTAATGGATATTTTTTCCTCACAAAGAACACACCCTCCAAATTTCATGTCTCTAAGACCAGCGGTTTAGGCTGTGCGTTGATATATCAGTCGGTCAGTCAGTCAGTCACTCAGGACTTTGAATTTTATATGTATAAATATTTTGAGCAAATTCACGCGTAGCTCCAAAGTTAGACTGTTCTTTACTTAAACGATTAAATGAGATTTACTTAAGTAAACTGTTAATATCTGGATGACCGAGCTTTGCTCGGTATTTTTGGTAAATTGTGTTTAAAGTAATACGTTTATGTTCAAGTTGATTATCGATAAAGTTGGCCATTGAAAACACGATAGATCGATTTATTGCCCCCAAAACCCTCTGTATACTAAATTTCATGAAAATCGTTGGAGCCGTTTCCGAGATTCAGATTATATATATGTCGACGCGCGAGCAAAGACGCGCGTAAAGCATTAATTACTACAGTGTTTTGTTCCGATAGATACTTTAGGGACTAAATAGCCAATTATTTAAAGTACTTGGAGTTTGCATTGTTCATTTGATGCATCCGTATATCCATTAGTGCGGTTTGGATACCCCGCTGTGCGGGTTAGTTTTGTGTCATTCAATTAAAAGATTTATGTCAGCACTTCTGAGATACTTGTCCTAAGTATGGTTTCGAGAGTGGCGGTAACATGTGGTCTGCATATGGTTTACCGAACGTAGTCGTGGGTCGGCCTATGAGGAATAACTAACAATGTTTTTTTGGTTTATGAGAGATGTTGGAAAAAGGGTCTTCGAGCCGACATTCTGTTTTGAGATATTGTGAGGTATAGGCGCGACCTATGAAAACGTTCCTCTCTGCGAAATCATATTTATTATTTGGTCATAAGATTTATGTTGTGTTCTAATGTCATTGTGTGAACTAGGTATAGACCGTTATAATTATAGAGGTCTCACAACTATCTTTCAAATAATTAATGTCGCGTTACCACGCCTAATACGAGCTACTTCTTATCACGTCCGAGAGCTATCTTCGAATCTCAATACGTGACGCTCCGTTATCAGAAGTGGGATGTCCGCGACCCGTGTGAAATTGCCGCGTCCGAGTGTGAATAATGTGTGTTATGATTAATCAATGATTAGTGACTCACAGTGGAAAAGATTGTTCGAGGCCCAAAATTAAAATTTACGGGTACTCATTGAGGTCCCGTTGGCGACAAATACTTCGCCATACTGTGCCTCAATACCAGAATCCAATCCATACCGCTCGGATTCGGAAAAACAAATGTGTTTAGTGCTTCAAATGTGGACGCGCAGGGCACATCGCTACGCAATGTAAGAAAACGACTACAGGTGGGACTGGTGGCAGCGGAGCATTTGTGGCTATTGAGCTGTGACTTCGCATCAATATCTGCTTTGGTCACTACGGTCAGTCGTTCCATTTTTATTTAAATTCTGGTGCCTAATGTTCTATAATGAGTGAAATTGTGGCAATGAAATTTTCTGGAAAACGTTTGACGTCTATGGTCACCTTGATTGGCATTAGTCAAAGACCCTTGTGTAAAACTCTAGATGACCTTCGTTAATACATTCGTAATGTGTTACATAGATTATACGATATTATGATTATTTCAGAATCTGTAGAGCAAGGTCTATACAGACAGACTACGCATTGTTTTAGGTGTTTTAAAACTCTGTAAATGATTAGTCATTTGACTACCTGTACTTGTTTTAATGTGATTTGATCCTAATTGTCCAATTGAGTTTCATACAGATGTGAACTGAGAGGGCAACGTTGCAATACTTACTTATGTAAAGACCAAAGAAACAGCATGTACAGCCTATTATAGTATCAATCAAATGTGAAACTTTTAACCGTTGTAAACTGTTGTGTAACTGCCACTTTTTACAGGATACGAGATTTACTGTACTGTGTATAAACTCAATCTAACGCCCAGAGTACGTAAATGGTGAACGTTTTATAATGTTTTGATATTGATATCACAGAAACGGGAACAGAATGTGTAACGTATGTAGATTTCGTATTTCGAAATCCACTACCGTTGAATAATCCTCCTGACAAAATTGAACAAAAGTGAGTGAAGTTATTGGACCACTTTTTGGTTGCAGGCTGAACAACAGCGACATCCGAAAATAATTAATTTTATAACGAATTTAAATAGTGGCGAAATAAATAACGATTGTACTGTAGGTACCCTTCTGCCTAACCCTTCGGGGAAATAATGCGTGATGTTATGTTATGTTAAATAACGATTTGATGAATTCATACAAAATAAATTCCGGAATTCTACATTGGAAAATGCAACGTAGCTGTAATGACCTACATATGTTTACCCATTGTCCCCAGGTCTTTTTTGTTCAGTGATATATCAAGTGCGCAAGTCAATAATGCATTTGAATTGAAAAAAAATAAAAAAACATTTGGGGAAAAAAGTACGTTTTACTGGTCTCCCAATGTGAGAAAAAAGTTTGTTAAAAATATGTTGTACCCGGCGGTCCTGGGTTCGATTTCCGGGTCGGGCAGGGTGTTTCTGAGGTTTTCTATCTGGAGTTTCTCAGTGAGGGTCGGATTCTGGATTTGTTCCTGGTTGATGGCAATGGGCTTGCCCCCTGATGTAAGGGGACATGAATGGCGAATGTACTGGATCGCGCACCTCTGCCCAGCCCTTCGGGGCGACAAGGGATTTTTATGTAATGTTCCGATATTCGCGGAAAATTGCGTGTTAGCTATCTAACCCGATGGCGGGAAAACCTTAAGCGGAACCACACCCGATACGTAAAGTATCAATACCTTGACAAACTATTCGTATTGACGTAACAGGTAAACTTAGTGGCTCTAATCAAACGAAAGAGTATGTGTTTGTCGAAATTACTGATGCTTTCACAAAATATGTTGTGCTGTATGTGTACATAGTGCGCATCGATACTTTGAGTGTCAAAATCTTTAAAGTATGCAATTCATTTATTTGGAAATCCATTTCGTACTAAGCAGATCCGGGTAAATGCTTTTTGAATAAGGATTTCTGGGGTTTTTGTTATACCCACAATACAATGTTACGTTTAGTTGCTGCTGGTACATAAAGAGCAATTAGTCAAGTGTGACGTATAATTTGCACCTTAAAATCATGCTTACCGCTGTAGAGATAAAATGGGATACGACGTAGTAAATGTACAGGATGTACAACTCGCTATGAATTCGACTAATAATAATCGCGTGACAAAAGCAAGCCCAATAGAAATACTTATTGGAAATGTAGTACGACCAGACTTATTAGCCTTTGGTGAACAAGACGCAACGCGAGTTAACGACGAAGTTAGACGAATCTAGTGTGAAAAAATGGCAAGTGTGATACAGTGATTCGATATGTTTGTGTCGGTAGAAAATCATGAGAGGAATCAAACAAAATTAGACTCGAAATTTCAAGGGTCGTCGAAATTTGTTGAATTACTAGAAAGCGACCCCTATTTACTAAAAGCTTTAGATAAAAATAGAACCTATAGGTATGCGCACGAGCGTGTTCGTGCAATGCAAGATAGTTACGTCCGCACAGAAATAAAAAAATAAAATAAAAAATACTGAAGTTAGTAGCGATGAAGAACAGTCAGGTCAAGCCGTAGTCGACGCTATCGAATGTTAATAGTTAAGAATGAAATTCGATTGTGAAAGTGACCTATAATTACAAAGTGAATATCGAAATACATTGTTTACGTGACTTGTACTGTGACCAGCTGCTTATCGTCGATCGTAGGTCATATTCCTAGCCCAGTCTAGCTGGTGTCGGAGACTGCGCGGCGGCGGTGGGTGGTGGGTGCTCAGTGGGCTGGCAAGAATGCCAGATGTGACGACCGGCGTGCCAGCTTGGGCCGCTGTGGTCGTGTGATGGCGAGGGTGCCATAGGTGACGGTCGGGGTACCAGAGGGTGACCGATGCGTCAGGTGATGGCCTGTGTGCCAGTGTGAGCCAGTGTGCTCGTGTGATGGACTGTGTGCTATGTGTTGGCCGGTACTCCTGGCATTGCCAGTCTAGTAGCTGGAGTGCCTGGTTGTAACTGTGCTAGCATGTTGACCGGTTCTCCTGGTATAGCCAGTGCGCTGTTGGTTGTTAAGTCACATAAACATGTAGAGTTATTATATTGATGGCAAGTTTTGCATTGCGTAAAAATTATTAAATAGTGATTAAAGTTATAATGAAAAGCGATCAGACCTGTTCTTTGTCGCGTTTTAATTTAAACACGTTATGAAAACGATGGACAATGTACGTAGTGGAAACCTGGCAGTCGATACTTAATTTGTAGTAAAGGCAGGATAGCCGAGTGGTTTCTATCTAGAGATGGCACACGAGGACGTGTGATAGTCAGGATCGCCGTGTCGACGCGCGAGCAAAGACGCGCGTAAAGCATTAATTACTACAGTGTTTTGTTCCGATAGATACTTTAGGGACTAAATAGCCAATTATTTAAAGTACTTGGAGTTTGCATTGTTCATTTGATGCATCCGTATATCCATTAGTGCGGTTTGGATACCCCGCTGTGCGGGTTAGTTTTGTGTCATTCAATTAAAAGATTTATGTCAGCACTTCTGAGATACTTGTCCTAAGTATGGTTTCGAGAGTGGCGGTAACATGTGGTCTGCATATGGTTTACCGAACGTAGTCGTGGGTCGGCCTATGAGGAATAACTAACAATGTTTTTTTGGTTTATGAGAGATGTTGGAAAAAGGGTCTTCGAGCCGACATTCTGTTTTGAGATATTGTGAGGTATAGGCGCGACCTATGAAAACGTTCCTCTCTGCGAAATCATATTTATTATTTGGTCATAAGATTTATGTTGTGTTCTAATGTCATTGTGTGAACTAGGTATAGACCGTTATAATTATAGAGGTCTCACAACTATCTTTCAAATAATTAATGTCGCGTTACCACGCCTAATACGAGCTACTTCTTATCACGTCCGAGAGCTATCTTCGAATCTCAATACGTGACGCTCCGTTATATATATATACAAGAATTGCTCGTTTAAAGGTATAAGATAAAAGGACAGTAGTTTCTTTTACGATAAAGCTTCACAGCGAAACCTAAACAAATAAGTTCGTTAATACGAATGAAGAAGCCTATTAATATGTATATCTTGTAAAATATACATGAGTTAGTAATCGTAGCTAATATCTAGGTTTTTCGGACATAATCATAATCGAGAGAGATATTCGTAATACCCCTGTGGATTTACCGTAATCTCTAATTTGGTGGTTCCCTCACGAAAGATGTTAATATTATTACTTTCAATATTTAGATACCTAGTAACAGATATTTTTGGCATTTAGCCAGAAAGTTGCCTCCAATATTTAGCTCAGTGGGCCTACACAGAATGTAATTTATGAACTATAAAATACGATTGATTATCGCGTAGTCTTGAGAGCAGTGGTCGCCCACTAATATCGGCCCCGACTTTCGAGTTGTAGGTCGTGGCTTCAAACCTAGGCAGGCGCTTTAATTTCATCACTACTGCTCTCAAAACAGTGAAGGAAAACTACGTGAGGAAATCGGTATGTCCAAGAACAAAAATTCGAAGACTTGTGACATCTATCTACCCGCACTGGGGCAGCGTGGTAGATTAAGGCCAAATCCCTCTCACCGACAGGAGGCCTGTATCTCAGCAGTGGGAACAATATAGGCTAATGATGATCCGTTTCCGTTATCCGTTCAATAACCTAAATGACACAGAAGGATATTCATTATGTATAGTTTACTTTAAGTATGCGTATATGACAACACATATAGATATATAAATATGAAAACCAACGAAGCCGATGAAACTGGTGAAGCCGGCGGTACTTGCGTCATGTTGCAGTCGGAAAGGAAGGAGAACTTTTCAATATTATATTTATTGCATTAAAAATTTAGTATTTTTATTTAGCCTTGAATAGCCAGGTGGCCTTCGGTTCGGCGGGTTGGCCTCGGTATGAATTTGGATAATACAAAAGTCATGTTCAACTCGCACGTCTTACCGAGTCCAATCCAGATCGACGGTTTGCTTTTTGAAGCTGTGAAGGAATATGTCTACTTAGAGCAAGTCATCCAGCTTGGTAGACACAACTTTGAGAAGGTAGCCGACAGAAGAATTCAGTTGGGTTGGGCAGCGTATGGGAAACTTCTTCAAGTCTTCTCGTCGCCAATCCTGCAATGTTTGAAGACTAAGGTTTTCATTCAGTGCGTCCTGCCAGACATACGATGCCAAAACGTGGACACTGACAGTTGGGCTTGTCTACAAATTCAAGTTCGCTCAGCGCGCTATGGAGCGGGCTATGCTCGGAAATTCTTTGAAGGATAAAATTTGAAATGAAATTATTCAGAAACTGGAGTTACCAACATAGCTCGCAGAGTAAGCAAGCTAAAGTGGCAGTGGACTGGCCATGTTTGTCGAAGGACCGATGGCCGGTGGAGCAGACGAGTATCGGAGTGGAGACCGCGTATTGGCAAGTATAGCGTGGGACGCCCCCCAGCTAGATGAATCGACGACCTAAAGAAAGTGGCTGGAGCAGACTGGTTGCGTAAGGCGGAGGACAGGGTGTTTTGGCGCCTATGTCCAGCAGTGACTGCGATTGGATAAGTTGCGCTGGGGCTCTGTCTCGCATAAGGTCGCAGCATTATGCTGAGCGATGGCTGTTTTGCATAGATGTGACTCATTCTTTCCCGTTTTTTTTGGGTGTTTTTGGTTTTTCTTGTGCCATGTTTACCTCAAATAATGTATTTATATCTTTTTTCTTTCCAACCGTATTGCATTTGTTTGAGGTGTAAAATTGTAGCAAATGAATCATATAAATTGCATTATTGGTTTTTAATAATGCAATTTATAATAATATGCTACCCAACCCTAGCCCTACGCCTAGCTGATGGATTGATGGTTGCTAAAGGCATTAATTTAACATTTTCACTTAACACGTCGGTGGTCATTTTTTTCCATAAATTACGTAGATCGGTTTCAAATTTTCTGCAGTGTAAGATCAAAAGCTATAAAATCTCTCATTTCTCACTTTTCTCTTACTTTTTCTTCAAATAAAAAGGATGAAACTCCATTTTACCGCGACAGGTTGAACTGTATAAATAAAAATCAACTCGTGGAGACTTTGCTGGACGCTATAAATTCTTGTTTCTCTCATGAATGTCCAGTTTCATATTTTTGTTGCAGTTTACTCGGCGAAGGTGCTTTTAGTTTGTATAAAGCTGTTGGTTTGTTTATGTCGCTGTCATATATAATTTAGTGTGATGTTGATTTATTCAAGCGGAGGTACTTTGTTTTGGGATGTTTTTTTTTGCGGTGGTTTTGAGTTTATTTATGTGTAAAGTTACTGACAACTGCAACAACGAAATGCTAACAATAGTGAAATAAGCTAGCCTATACTTTGGAAGTTTTAACTTTTTAAGTATTCTTAAGTATTGCAAAAATAAAATATATTTTTGTTGGTAAGTAACTACTTAGTTTGAAAACGCAATAAAAATAATATCTTATAAGGTGAAAGTCCGGAAAGAGGGGGTATGTCTGAGGGAGGCCTATGTGCAATAGTGAACGTCTTTCAGATGAAATGAGATGATGATGAGGAAGGTAAAATTAAGCTCCTTCAAGAGCAACTCACCAGCTGTCCCGGCTCCTGAAGATGGCAGATTTGGTCCAGTTTTCTTTAATTTTAATAGTTAATGTGTTTGTCAGAATTTTGTACATGTGAAATTCTTAGAGGCAGGTGAAAAGCTGTTCTCAAGCACTTTGCAACCTGCCAGGGTCGCGAGATTGTTCAAACGAGATACCGTGGCCCTGGCATATGGGTAACTGAAGGAACACGAGTGGGTTTTAGTCAGTAAAAGTCTGACACGCCCTCCCGCTCCACACAGAGCGGGAGAAGTCATTTGATGTGGAAGGAAGGAAGTGTCGAAGGGCGGGCGTTTTGGGGGACTGTCTTTTGTAACTTTGACGTTCAAAAAGTGCTGACTCTCAGCCTAGTTTGAATAAATGACTTTTGATTTTGATTTTGATGATTTCCCATACAAAAAAAAAGCACTTTGCTAATTGTCCCGGGTGGTAAGACGTACGCAACCTGCTATTGATAGGTACTTGGGAACTCGCATCAAAACAGAAACAGACTTATACATTTTAAAAGGGTTTTCCAAACCACATCAAATGTGGATGTAGCAGTGTTGTATAGGTGTTAATGTTGAGACAATGTCTAAGGTCATTAATCGTGGTCAGTGCTCCAATATGCGTATTGGAAAAGTACACCGACCTTACCCTTAAAGCACCGTGGCTGGGTACAAATTAAAAATAGTAATGAAATGTGGAACAAAATACAATAAATGTAAATGTACTGCAACAATATTTTCTATTTCCATTAAACTATTTCATCATCATTTCAGCCCAAAAACGTGCAGGTTTCCCCATACGTCTTGTGGTGCGCAGTCCCCACTCTAGAACCGGACTCGGTTTCTTCAGCAATCTATTTTGCGAGCAATGTGCCCTACCCACTGCCACTTCTATTTAAGAAGCACCAAAACGTGAAGCTCTCGAAGTTTCGACCATTTGCAGGGAATGCACATGCTCTATTCATGCACAACGTTCGCTGGTCAAGAGTATAAAAAAGAAAGGCCACTTCGTCTTCTTTAACTTTCTCGTTGTACCACTGATGGCTTCAAATTTATCATCACTAGCTTGCCTTTAGCCGTTGATAAATATAACTACCATCTCTTTACACCGGTTAGTGCCGCAGTTTATCACTGTCTTCTAACAATACGCAGCTTAATTGAACGAGATACCAACTTACCTCACAAAGTAAGGTCAAAAAATAAATCATTTCGCAAAAAAGGCTATAAATCCCAAACGTGACGCGAAGAAAATTTTATTTAACCGTAATATTAAGGGAATAACCGTGGAGATCCAGCGGTCGCCATATTGGAATGTTATCATTTGACGTTGCTCGCTATATTAAAGTTTTTAAATTGTGGTCATAAAAATATCGCCCTGTTTGTAAATTGGTTTATTTTCTGCACTGTCAGGGTTTAAAAAGATCTGAATCAGATGATGGGTATCGCAGAGCTATTACAGTTTTGTGATTAAGGGGGATTATCCCATTGGTCTCAGCCACAAATAGTCGCCAGAGTTTTTATTTTCTGCAACTAGGTGTTAAAAGAGATTATAGGATAGTAAATAATTCCTGAAAGTGTTGCACATTTTACAGTCCTATAATATTTATTGCGTGACTGAAAATGTCGCAAATATAATCTTTTAAAGACAATTCATTATACCTGTTTACTTTTTACCATTTAACCGGTAGTGGCAAAGTTGTAGGCTGCAAAAAAGGTAATAGAATCTTGGAGGAGGACATAATAATATTTAAAACAAAATCTGCTGTACCTTACATTTTGTCTGCCTACGTAAACAACAATGAAGGGAAAAGCTGTGATTTCTGACAATGATCCGAGGGTTGATGCTAATGAAATGAAATGAAATGAATTGCACCGCTCCCAGCGTGGTTTGACCAGACTCGAATAATCGAATGAACCCCAAGATTTGCACTAGCCTTTGAAGCCTCATATTTCATGGTGCTACATGGGCCATTGCATATCAAGAAGTAGACCGGGGGGCGATGTATTGGTAGGGAAGACGTGCCCATAGGATAGGAAAGGATTACGAGCCTACCGACTATGCAGCCTTAAGTAAGCATTGGACTAGTGGAGAGAAGGGTGATATTTGTCTATAGGAGGGCATCTTTTCGCGTCGTCGCCGGCATGTTGATCCAGGTCGAGCTTCACCAATGCATCTTTTGGTGGGGTTAACCGTTTGCTTGGCTCTTTTCTATGTCAAGGCTTCGCTATGTTCCGTGTTGTTGTTTTCTTGGTCGTCTTCCGAGTTCTCGCTGCTATCAGTTTCTGGTTTTTTGTAGATATCACTAGCCGCTTTTTTTATCTTATTTCTGTCTCCAGCCGTGTCCCTCCAAAACTGGATTTCCTTGTCGAAGTATTTCATGTCCTGTTTTAGGTTGTCATTCCATGTGTAAATAGGTCGTCCGACCTTTTTACATTTGGCCTTGTACTGCATTGCTGCATGTAACAGGTGTGGTTCAGAGCGTCTGAAAATGTGTGCTAGGTGGCATATCCTGTGGTTCTTGATGCGTTTTGTTATAGTTTTACCGTCTAAGATTTGATGCATTTTCTTAAGTCTGGGTTTGTTCCTAGCATGGTTGATTAAGTCTCTCATGATAACTCTTTCATATCTTCTCAGTCTTGAACGGTTCGCCTTTGTGAGTGCTGATACTTTTAAGCCATATATCATACAAGGTACGATAATCATTCGATACATAAGTGTAGCTAGTTTCCAATCCATTTTTGAGTTCAATATGAATGGTAGTAAAGATTTAGCGTTTCTCGTGGCCTGTTGGCATCGTTTTCTAATTGAGTTTTTTCTGCTTAACGCGGACGTTATGTAAGTGCCTAGGTATTTGATTTCATCTGCTGTTGGTATATTTATTCCGTTGAGAGTCACGTGGGTCGTTTTCTGTATTTTTATGGGGTCCCTAATTATAATTTTTGTTTTTGTTTCGTTTATTTGAAGGCCTACACTATTAAGTAAGGGTTTTATGTGGTATAAGATGCGTTCTAGTCCTTCTAGCTCATCTGTAATGAGAATAAGGTCATCCGCAAATGATAAGACTAGAGGGAGGGAGATTTCGCGGTCCTGATCTAGTTTGATTAACTGAGTTTCCTCTTCGAGGGTTCTTAGAACTTCATCGATGACCAATGTAAAAAGGCGGGGGGACAGGGGGCAACCTTGTTTAACTCCCTTTCCTTTGATAATCCAGCTGCTTTGCTGGCCGCACCATTTGATGCATGTTCTTTCATTCAAGCATGCCGTGATTATCCTGTTGGTCATCGATTTGTTGGTTCGTTGTAATAATATGTCTCTTAATGCCTTCAGGTCAATGTTGTCAAATGCTTTTTCTATGTCGAGGGCGAGAACGTACGTTCGTTTACCTGCACGCCATTCCTCGTCTAGAACCCTTTTGAGCGTAAAAATGTGGTCATCTGTTGATCTATTGTTTAAGAAAGCCGCTTGGTAACTGCCTAGTTCCGTTATTATGTCGTCAAGTTTTTTAAGTAAGTATGTATCGTAAATTCTATAGCCCGTGTTGCAAATCGTTATGCGCCGATACTCGTTCACATCTATAGGATTGTTTTTTTTTGGAATTGGTACCTGTACGGTCTCGAGCCACGTGTCCGGTACTGTGTTCTCTGACCAGGCTTTAATTATGTGTTTGGTTACGGCTTCCTGTAATGTTTGGGGCATCGCTTTGTAAAGCTCGATTACAACTTGATCCGTTCCGGGGGCCGTTCCGTTTCGCATTTTGTTGATGATTCCTATTATTTCGGCCACCGTCGGTTCTTCGCCTTCTGCTTCTGTTATCCGTTTTGTTATGTTTACCGTTGGTATGCGAAGGTCCTTGGAGTTTTTTAGTATGTTCTCCCATTTGGACATCGGTATGAACGCGGTCCTTTTTCGGCGTTTCGTTTGCTGTTTGTTTTTCCTATAAAATGAATAGAGCATTTGCATGCGTTTTGCGGGGTGCGTTTTACCCATTCCGGAGAAGCAGGCTCTGCATGTTTTTTGTTCCTCCAGATATGTAACCCTTTGAAGTATTGTCTGACATTCTTTAACGCGATTATGCCTATTGGGGTTATCCGGTTGCCTGTTTTGTAGGAATTTGGCCTTTTGTACGTTAGCGAGGGCTATTCGATGGTCCCTTGAGTAAATTGGCTGAAGCCTCAAAGTTTCCTGAGCAGCAGCTTTTAGTACATCCGTTATGGTATTCCAGGGTATTTCGGTGTTTTCATTTGTTGGGATTCCCATATTCGCTAGTTTTTTTGTGATGCAATCTTGATATTTTGTTTTAATGGCTGCTCTGTTGAGAGCGGCATAGTTGCATTGTTTGTAGTTGAAGTAATTGGGCTCCTTTGTTGTTTCCTTGGTGCCTTTGTCTTGCTTTAGTGTTTTATTTTTGTTTTTATTTACAATTAAGTTTGATTTTAGTAGTCCCCAGATTATTTTATGGTCGGAGATGTGACCGGTGACCCATTCACCTTTAATAAAGTGAAAAAGTTTTCCTGCTGCCTGTGGCGTGATGATGTGATCCAATTGCGATTTTTGAGTACCCTTCGACCATGTTATTCTACATGATGTTCTAGCTTTTGTTGTTTCTATTTGAAATTTTTCCCTGTTGGCTATATCCATTAATAGTTCGCCGTTGTAGTTGGAAAATTCATGGTGAAGGTTTTGTTGTATCAACCCTTTGCGATGGAAGGTTAATGTGTCTTTTCGACCTATATGGGCGTTGAAGTCGCCGAGTATTATGAGAGTACATTTCCTTGGTTTTTGTCTAATCAAGTTTAATAAGCCTGTGAATGATCTGGTTGCTTTCGCGGAACAGCTGTTGATGTGTGAGTTGATTATGTACAGAGGAGTTGGTTTGTCATATCCCATGCCAATCTCAAGAGTAGCTGACATCACGTCGGTGTCCTTTTTACTGTTGACTAATTCTATTTGGGCATTTTTTCTTAATAAAATTGCAAGACCCCGGTGTGCGTTTCCCGCAGTTCCTGAGAGGTACCAGTCGTAGTGTGCGGAGCTAAATGTTCCTGCGTTCATCCCTGTTTCCTGTAGGTTAGCTATGTGAATGCCCCTGTGTGACAGTTCGGCGTCAATTTGATTTCTTTTTCCTGGTTTCGAGGCGCCGCGAACGTTCCAAGTTGCTATGCGCAGGTCTGTGCAAGTATACTTAATTGTGGTAGAGGTGGGGTTTCTCAGTATTCTGTATCCCGTGTCGTCCGCGATTACATCTGATAGCGGTGTAAGTGGTGTTGATTCTTGTTGTTCGCATGGTGTTAATGAGTTACCTACTTGGCTTTTTACGAGCAGCCTTGTTTGTAGCTGGGGTTTCGTGGGTTTTTCTTGCTCTTCTCGTGTGTTGTACCTGTTACTAAACGGGTTGGTATGTTGTTGTGCTTTGGCGCTGGTTAGACCTTGCGTTAGGATTATCCGGTTGTTATTGCATTGTTTGTCGTTTGTCAGGACCCAGCTATCATAGTGCCGGTTCATGAAGAGGATGTGTATGTTAGCGGGAGCAGGTTCGCCGGTCGGTGAATATACCTGTGTGTTTCTATTGTTTATGTGCACATGCACGTTCACGAGGTAGAATTCGGACGCGGCGATAATTATATCTTCGCCACCCCAGAATGTTTCGTTAAATTGCGCAGTTATGTATTTTGTAATCCTTTGTTCCTGGGAAAGAATGCTGTTGGGGAGAAATGCCTGTATGTTATTTAGAAGTGCTAGGTGAATTCTATCATCATGGCGATGTTCCAAGACATATGCGGCGAGGTCTTGACGAACATTCCTATGATCAAATGTTAGGCCCATTAGGTCATTAATTTGGTGAGCAATCGCTCCAAACAGACAATTCCCATCTTTTGAAATGGGTACGATTGTGGCCATTGTAAATGCTTTTGTTTGTGAGGCAAGTTAAAGACACGTGCAAGTCGGACGCTCAAGCTGGCTACACTTGTAGTGAGTCGATTTATGGGTTTGACCTTTTTTTTTTTCTTTTGTTTATCTGAGTAACAAGATGTGCATTCAACTTAAAACTTGAAGGTCTGGCTCGGGTACCCTTTTTTTTATTATTTTTTTAACTTTTCGCCTCACGTGTAACCGATTCAAATCGGAGTCGTAGGCCACATAGCAAGCTTTTAGCAAATTAAAAATTCGTTGCTTTGTTATAATAATGGCATCTTTAGTTGTGGCGTCTTAGAAGGTACCGTATTTTGTTCTAGAATGATAGCAAGAATAGGGCTGTTACTTAGTTATTGTGGACGCAAACCTTCACACAACGCTTGCTCGTGTGATGACGATTTTGGGTTCCCGCGCGCGGCTAAACCAAGCCGGTCTTACGCTGTTTATTAAACAAAATTCCCTGAAATATTAGGAACGGGCTCACCGGGTTCATCAGGGGTCAGTCTTCTTCTGGCAGGCAGATTCTCATGCAGTCAGGAGCGCACAGTGACACTTTTGCTTGTTTGTTTTATACAAGGTGTAACGTAACTGAATGGACGCAAGTCTGCCGATTGAGCCAGAGAGAATTCAATCCTATCTCAAGGCAGTAGGGCTCAAATTCAAATGCATAAAGCAATGCTAATTTACGCACACGATTTTTTTTTCCTCAATACTCTAATTCACTCAAAGCTCTAATTGGGGTGTATGAGGCCCTTGCGTTAATTATGTTAGACGTTGTATAGGCACCCGATTACAAATAACTACACAGAAGCACACACACAATAACTCGGTTCGATTTCGAAGTCAGGCGGGTAAAATACCACATCTGTTGCACGCGCGCAAACACGTCCGGCTGTGTCGAAGACTCAGCTTCGTCTCTTCCAATGATCCGAGGGTTGATGCTATAGTAAAAATTGGTTATAATTAGTATAATTACCCCTGAAGAGGTGGATGGCAATGAAATGGAGCTTAAACTGCCCATTTGAATTATAAGTGTATAATGAAAATTGTAATCGGTAGGTAGGTACTAAATGCTAGGGCAATATATTTTCATCTTTCTTTAATGTTATCTATCTATTTTAAAAACCATTCAGTTTCCCCATTAAGGGTGTCTACAGCATTTTGTTAGCGACTCTTAGATGTATATTGGCATTGGATACGGGTAGGCGTTAAGAAGATTAACAAGCGACCCTGCTCTATCAGGCGGGGCGACGGGATTCATTATTTTATGGATGCTGAAGTACCTGCTTACTTGGTGTGTGTTAGATGTGTTGATAGAAGAGGTTAGATTATGTGAGAGATTTTCTTGTAAGTTGGTTGTAGTGATTACATAATTGCTAACTATCTTAAAATGAGTTACAGCTTATAATGGTTTATTTCCCTTACACATGTTTTGTAGTGGCATTTCATAAACAAAAACATTAAGTTCATGCCCATCTTATTTTCTTATTTAAGATTTATTTGTGTAATCCCAATTGCGCTAATTTACATTTCTACAAAACTCGTCTTTCAGCAACTGTATAACAGCAAACAACCAGGGGTTAAAAACTGCAGCCCCAAAACACCACCCTCCCTTACTTTCAGCAACTGTATAACAGCAAACAACCAGGGGTTAAAAACTGCAGCCCCAAAACACCACCCTCCCTTAATTTCCTCAACTTCCGTCCAAAAACACAATCCAATTTCATTTGCTTACATTTATTACAACCAAAAAATTTTCCTTCCCTCCCGACAAGCCGAAATGAGCCAATATAAACTTCGATTAATTAACTAATGTACCGCGCTGCCACAAAACGAGGCTTCATCAAGTTATCCATGTTTTGGCACCAGAACAAACTTTTTTGGCGTTGTTTCACCCGTTATGTTGGTAAAAACAGGCGGACAGGTAAATAAAAGTTGCGAAATTAGTTGGCGTAACTCCGGCCGACATTGGCACCAAGATTACAGGTGTAATTCCATTAAATGAAAAATACGGGGGCCTTTTTGGGGCATTTTTTGGAACCCTAGTTAGGAAACTTTTGGATTGGCAGCTGTCAGTCCGTTGATTGGGGCCGTTAATTGCTATTATGGTTAATGTGACAGCTATTGTAATTGGCTTCTGAATAATTTGTTGGTTTACTGGATTTTGTTGTAGGTTTTAAAATATAACTTTTTGTATCAACTGTCTCGATGTTTGTTGTTGTTGGATATGCTACTTCTGTATTTGATTTTTAACTAACACTAATGAAAAACATACCTAATGATTTCGACAAGAAGTCTAGAAAAACGAACTTTAAACAAAAAACAACGTAAAAATTCAAAAGCATTAAATTGAATTTATACTTGTAAAAAAACAAATAAATCACAGTTTTAGACAAAGAAAAAAAAACAAGTGTCAAAAGTATAATTAACAAGTCTAGACTGACGATTGTTTACGGCAAACTAAGACCAACAGAACAATGTAAATTAATTCAGTAAGCAATAAATCGTATACCTTACAAACTTATGTTCGTTGATCGCTTGTTATTTAGGGCGTTTTCACGTTTATTGGTATCAAGTTGACCTTCAACTGAAACTGGATTTTCCTTTTATTTTTTGATAATGGTCGGAAAAGCTGCCATCATTACAATTCGAAATTGTCCACTGCTAAAGTCAGGTTTCTTGGCTACAATCTAAAACCTAGATGTTCTTGATGATGGAGATGGTATGTCTATATGTGAGTCACTAACATCATCATTTCAGCGAAAAGACGTCTACTGCTGGACATAATACTCCCCCAATATTGGGAGGGATTGCCATAATCGCCACGTTTGGCAGGCGGGTTCACGATCGCAGTATGGTGCTTAAATGCATAGAGAACGCTGCTGCCCATTCTCTAGTAAGTCCTTTAGTCGCCTCTCATGACACCCACCATGTGAAGAAATGTACGGTGCTATTCTTTACGACCGGCACCACACAGTGACATGTATACTGTACTGCTTACGTACGTGTGTGCTGCCTGGTAATAAAATACAGTGACGTGCAACAATGATCCCATAATAATGATCAACGCGAAGGAATACTCAGGGGAACTAAGTCCTATGATTATTCACCATTTCTTAGTGAACAAATCTGTGAGCTACCTATAAACTTTAGAGTTTTTTTTTTAAATCAAGTCACATTTCAGTGACTCTTCAATTCGTGCTACTGAAACTATATCGGCAAAACGACTTCAAGCTTCCACACCCAATTTCCCCTATTTGATTTTACTGCCTAGAATTCCTTCCTTTTCACGCTTGTTCTGTAGCGAGGTGATATATTAGCCTTACTGCTGCTTCTACGGCTCCCACACTGAATATGTATTAGTTCTCCCAAATTAAATGATGCTGTAGCTAGACATTTACGAATGTGATATATTGTAGCTATCTACCGCAGTTAAAGATATAAAAATATAGGTCATTGATGAAATATGTATTATGCGACTACATCTCAAAAATATTGATTATTTTTTGCTGATATCATCAACATAATTTCAGCCAGTTGGGGAACACCATGGGATACCTCAAGGGCATTGACCTAACCTCTCCGAGTCAGCGTTGCCAACGTTCGGAACTCACTTCGCTCGCTTTTGCATCTTAAATTGGAGTAGTACAGTAGCTTGCATTTTGTACCGATCTTTTCGACAAACGCCTGATCGGAGACAAAAAAAACACCAGGATGCTTTTACGTTTATATTTAAGTGTTGCATGAGATAGAATTCAGGAAATAAACGATTTACGAAAATAAGTGATTTTTGACAAAAAACTTGTACTTAATGTTTTCGAACTACATATATCCAACGACCCTGTTTTCTTATCTCTTTTTGTGACTGTACACTCCAACCAGCAAGTCAGTTCTGTGGTGCAACTCCATAAACCTTTAACTCACCTTGATTGTTATAGAACATTGACTCCGTCTTTAGCATCAAAAAAGATCATAGCGTCTTACTATCAAAATTAAAATTACTAGAACTGAACATAAACCCGAAAATTCCATAAACTCATTATAAGAGATTTAATCTATCGCTCAAATATCAAAGCTTATCAATCTCTGAACTTTAACCACAAAATAAAACAATACAGAAGGCCGGTTCTTTACGATATACTCAACTTTTTGTAACATTATTTTGATTTAAAAGAGTGTGCATGGAATTTCTTTTACCCATTTTTCTCTATACCTATGTACAGACGCCAGCACATCAAGGTACCCGAAACTGTCAAATTCTCCCAATCAACGTTGAACCTAATGCTTTAGCGATAAAGTTAAAAATCTATTAAGGAAATTTGACAGATTGTAGTAGGTCGATGAGCTGACGTCTGTACCTACTACGCTTTGGCATGGGCAACCAGCTTCTTCCGATCCATTGACAATTCAATAGTGCCTGTATTTGGTTTATTTGATATAAATGCTTTGGGTTTGAGGGAAAAGTAGTATATGCAGCTAATGACGCATACGTACAGTGATCTATCCTATGCATACTTTTAAGACTTTAATCATGTATTTAGATGATTTGTGATTATCACATTTTCAACCAAAATGTACAGTTGTTTTTGAATAAAAATAGTTCACGTTACGATCGTCATACCTTCGTGTTAGGGCTTTTGATCCCAAACTATGTCAAGAAAGCAAAGACAAGTGTTTACGCAAGTATATTTGTCCATGTGCGTCTAACTCATTGTAAGTATGAACCCAAACTTCTATACCCATTTATTTATTACTTATACTGTGTGTATCAGATCTAAGAACACTATGTTGTTCTGCGAACAAACTTAATTTAAGTTGGCGAAGTTGATCATGGCCTTATAACAGCGCAGTCATGTGCATCGAACAACTTTCGTTATTAATCAAATATCTTGAATGTAACTAGGTTTGCTTAGGATTAGTTTAAGATAAAGTAATCTCAATGGATGAATACATAAAATATTGTAATAATAGTTTCATTAAGTGCGTGTAGACACGCGAATCGATCAGATTGCTTAGATTGTTTCTTTTTTGTTTCGTAAAACGTCTCCCAGTTAGGTTATTGTAAAAAAAAATATACAGAACACTAGCAATGACTTTCGTTTTGATAGTTCAGCAACATTCATTGTGTTATTTTTCGAGCCTCAAGATACAACCCTGCTTAGTTTGGCGGTCAACGGTCAAACCAAAAATTGTGATGTGCAAACTTAACTGTGTTTTATGTGAGTTTACTGTCAGTCATCCATCACCTTATCCGTTTGCCAATAAAACTTTTTGTGTATGTAGACGTTATTGAAAAGATGATTTTTTAAACATATTAAGAAGTAATTGATTAGCAATACCCTTCAAAATGATTTAAATGGTGAATACTAACATGTTACGAAATTAGGGTGCAGTTCATTTGAGAAGATTGTTAAATTAAGTAAGATACTACCTACTAAAAGTAATCTTTTGATTTTGAAGACGAACCATTCACTCCTGTAGTCCTAAAGGATTCTGTTAAGGATTTTGTGTTAGTTAAGTTGGATCTGAAGATAGAAATGACCCTATAATACCCGGTTTAGCATTAACACGTGCGTCGGCTATCGATCTTAAAGGCATTGTTGGCTTATCATTATGTATTTTATATGGCCATTGAAATGTTATTAACATAACATAGTGTACAACATAGCCAACTCAAATAAAAAAACAAAACGACCCAACTTCGCCACGTATTTCACTCCAAAGCGATAAAGCTCAAAAATGAGGCATTATTTTTTCAGTTAGTAAGAGAACTATCTCTTCAGAATCACAATTTCATAAATACATCATTACCTTACTTCATTGTCCGTTGTCCAAATGAAGCTCCAGCCAGCATTGAACTTATTCTCATACATTTTAGAGCACTGAGTCTGGCTGCGGCTTACAAATTCGAATTCAGAGGCAGGATTTGTTAATGAATGAGCAAGGTTTCAATACTCACGGAAAGCTTGTTTTCTATTAATGAAGTTGGTCGTAGGCTGTTTGTTTTATGAAGTACTTGCTTTTGCCCGCGGCTTCACCCGCGTGTATGTCGGAAATTATCGCAAGAGGATGTACTACCGCGGTAAGAATGTATGAATCCATGTTATACGTACATAAAATTACGCCTTTTTCCCATGGGGGTAGGCAGAAACTACGGAACGCCACCTGCTACGATCCTTACATATCATGTGTGTTTGATGTAGGTACTTAAAATAAAACTAATAGTATTCAGAGTAAGAAGACTGCGACATAGGGCTGGATTGAATTGAATATAAGTCTTACTGGTTTTTCTTAACGCTCCTATTCTACCTATACAGACACTCAATTATTTACCAGACACCAAATTAAACATAGTTCTAAGAATAGTACTTTTGCCAGTGGCTTCGCCCGTATAGCTTTCGGAAAATATCACTCGGAAACCTACTACCGGGATAAAGTTTCCTATGTTTATGGTAAGTATCCAGGATGGTAAAATCCAAATCAGTCCAAAAATGTAAACATCTAAGCCATATTTCGCGGTCCCTTACTTGGAATAATACAATTAGGTTTATATTGAGTACTTCGAACACACATGATATTCGCATTTACTATGAAGCCAAAGTAATATGAATTACAATATTACAATCCTATTAATCCTGCACTACCCGACCGCTTTCAACCGGGACGGCCGGACGCGGGAAGGCCCGCTAGCCGCTCTGCGGCGATTTTATTATAATCTCTGATATCTTCTAAAATATTAAGTTTAATGATATGCTGTACAGGGCAATTTTGATCTATATGAAATGCCCAATTTATTTAAGGTACTTAATTGGATAAGGATTAATGCTGTATTGCTTAAAATCGCATTCATAAATAAGCCATTATTTCTCGTAAAAAGTAAAGGATAAAAATGGCTATTATGGGTTATCCCTAAGAGTTAGACATACACCATTGCGGACTTTTTCGTAGAACTTTGTAAGGTGTACAATACTGTAGTACATTTTGAGCTATTTCGTAGGGTTCAGCCAGCGTTCGCAATGTAAGCGCAAAAAAATGTGTTTATTTATGACATCACATTAGAAACATCTAAAATTATCAGCGTTCCTTTACTATATTATGCATGTTATATACATATAAACCTTCCTCTTGAATCACTCTATCTATTAAAAAAACCTGCATCAAAATCCGTTGCACAGTTTTAAAGATATAAGCATACATAGAGACAGACAGACAGACAGCGAAGTGACTTTATTTTATAATATGTAATGATGAAATGATGATAATGATGATTTTAGTTGATTTTTTTTTGTCAGGAAGATAAGTATCATTGTAAGCAGCTGTAATCTGATTTTACCTTACGCTATAAATACTAGAAAATAAAAAATATTTTTGAGCTTAAAATATAATTTTAGCATAACCAATGTTGTCCCCTAGATGCATGTACCTGTCAAATGTTACGATGATTTGATTTATTTGTCAATATTAATAAATTAAATGATTAAATGTCGCTTTTTAGTACACTAATATAATAATAGTTAATGTTGAAATGCAAAAATTAAACAATGACTATGATTTTTATTCCTTGAGCTGTTTAAAAATATTTGGACAGTGGTGCCGATTCCCTTATTCACAAACTAAACTAAATTTAAGTTCAGTGCATCTTTTTCTTTCTATTTCATTAAGGAAAGGACGGAAGATAAATTTTAGTTTAGTCCTGTCAAATTAATCAGCGCTTGACGTAAGTTGACGTAATTTTAGTAGGCAAGTTTTTAATCACGTCTAAACTTGTATGGAGTAGTGACAGGCGCTGATTAATTTGACAGGACTAAACTAAAATTTTTCTTTTGTCCTCTTCATAATGAAATACAAAGAAAAAGATGCACTGAACTTAAATTTAGTTTAGTTTGTGAACAAGGGAATCGGTACCAGTATTGCGACGTTGTTGAAAATATGAAAATATTTATTTTCGCGTCTTTATAAGTCTGTTCGCGACTAAATTCATCGGTCTCTAACAAATTAAATGTTAACGATAATAGATTAATGCTATTTGAAAATTTAAGACGTTGATTGAATCGCCCACCATATAATTGAAGCAGCATAACTATGCGTGACGTCATCAACTCTAATGAATGCGATTACAACGCTAATTGACAAACATTTTGTGAAGATTCAAGATTATTTTTAAGGTTGTTCTGATAGATTGTTATCATAGAGATGTTGCATTAATTTTCAGCACTTCGGCAGCGAAATGATAAACCATTTTCCTCAATTAATAATAGTCACTGACATTTTAGCAGATAAAAACCGGCCAAGTGCGGGTTGGACTCGCGCACCAAGGGTTCCGTACAAACCTGTAGGTATTATCGGTTTATGCATAAGGTTTATGTTTATGAAATTAAGTGTTGTTTTTTAAATATTTGAGTTGATTGAATGAAAGGTAAATTGCGGCTTAAAATTTATGACGTATTAAAAAAAACTACTTACTAGATCTCGTTCAAAGTAATTTTCGGTGGAAGTTTATTATGGTAATGTAGCACATCATATATTTTTTTTAGTTTTATTAATCTCTTATTTTAGAAGTTACGGGGAGGGGGGGGACACATTTTACCACTTTGGAAGTGTCTCTCGTGCAAACTGTTCAGCTTAGAAAAAAATGATAATAGAAACCTCATTACCATTTTTGAAGACCTATTCATAGATAACGCACACGTAAGAGTTTGATGAAAAAAAAATTGAGTTTCTGTTATGGGGAATTTATTATTATTTTTTTTATATTTTAGTCTAAAAATCTTAATGCGGTTCACAGAATACATCAACTTACCAAGTTTCAACAGCATAGCTCTTACAGTTTCGGAAAAAGTGGCTGTGACATACGGACGGACAGACAGACAGACAGAGGTGACGAATCTATAAGGATTCCGTTTTTTGCCATATGGCAACGGAACCCTATAAACCGGCCAAGTGCGAGTCGGACTCGCGAACCGAGGGTTCCGTACAAAGCTGTAGATATTCACGGTTTATGCTTAAGGTTTATGTTTATGAAATTAAATGTTTTTTTTAATTTTTATATCTGAGTTGGTTGAATGAAAGGTAAATTGCGGCTTACGATTTATGACGTATTAAAAAAAAAAACTACTTACTAAATCTCTTTCAAATCAATTTTCGTTGGAAGTTAACATGGTAATGTACGTACATCTTATTTTTTTTTTTGTTTTATCATTCTCTTATTTTAGAAGTTACGGGGAGGGGACACACATTTTACCACTTTGGAACTGTCTCTTGCGCAAACTATTCAGCATACAAAAAAATTATATTAGAAACCTCAATAGCATTTTTGAAGACCTATCCATAGCTACCCCACACGTGTGGGTTTCATGAAAAAAAAAAAATTCAGTTCTGAGTATGGGGAACCCCAAAATTTACTGTTTTTTTTTCTATTTTTGTGTGAAAATCTTAATGCGGTTCACAGAATACATCTATGCTAACTATAGTTTCAGAAAAAAGTGGCTGTTACACACGGACGGATAGACAGACAGACAGACATGACGAATCTATAAGGGTTCTGCTTTTTGCCATTTGGCAACGGAACCCTAAAATGGTTTTGTATTTTCTTTTTTTGTTTGCCCCCCGACTCCGAAATTAAGTTAACTTACACTCCGAGTTAATCTTCACTTTATAGTATTGTTTTTAGAAGTCGGTTGTAGTTGTTTTTTTTAATATTTTTTGTTTTTTAGTTGTGGTACCAACCCAACTAAAATCGTAGTTATGTACCTTCATTTGCTCAGCAAAAATAAAAGTGACAGGAAACGATTATAACATAAATAAAAATTGAGTATCTGTTTGTAATGTCAATATAACAGCATTTTACTAAATGCATATGAAAGTAAATACACATTTTTTTTTAAATATTTGTCTACTCATCTAGGCTACGCTTTGTTCCGATAGCGGGTACCCTGGATATAATATCCGACATCCACGCGGTCGAAGCAGTGAGCAGCAGGGAATCATCAATTTAAATCACGTGTAATAAATATATTATTGAATCTAACTCAAAAACCACTAATCAGAACTTGACCTAATTTTTATGGGACCACTCGATAAGTATACGCTTTTAGAATTTTACAAATGGGTTATAAATGATGGAGTTCTGAGGTAGCAAACATGTAAAAAATTACTACCGAATTGAGAAACTCCTCCTTTTAGTTAAAACAAGATGGAAATAATATATATTGCAAAGGGTACCTGCTGTTCATATTTATATTGAAATATTTAGAAGGAAGTCGACGTTGGAAGCACATCGTAAGAACATTTTGTTTTTCTTCTTTACCGCCTCCTAATTAATTGCAAAACAAATTCTTTAAAAACGTGCGAAATCCAATTAAAAGTATATATCTTCACAGAATTAATTAGGCATTCATTTATAATGCGATTTTTTTCGGACGAACTCGGACCAAATTAAGTTTAGGTGGAACTGTTGCCCTTAATTAAGATATTTCATGAGATAGACCTCTCCTGAGCTTTCCTGTGAATTTGCAGCAGTTCTTAAAGTTACGACGCTTAAATATAAGATTTTATCTTTTTGAACCCTTTAGGTAAAGATGTTATCAGCTGTTTAAAGGACGTGGTTCGTAACTCGGTGGTCGCTACATATCTTATTTTGTATTCAATTGCACGAAAATGTGAACTATAGATTAACGGTAAGAAAGTGAGGGTCCTTCCAAGGTCGCAATATTTGTTCGAAAGAGATACCGTGACCCTGGCACATGGCAACTGAACGAACACGGGTGGGTTTTAGTCAGTAAAAGTCTGACACGCCCTACCGCTTCGCCCAAGAGGGGGAAACGTCATTTAATGATTTCCTACCCAAAAAAAGGACCTAATCGAGTGACAATCGCTTTCAAAGCGTTTCATTTTTTACAACGAATTCCAACAGGATTGACATACCTAATCCAAATAATATTATGATTATTTAGCTCAAAATTCAGCCACACGAACTTCGTTTGCTGACACAGTCAGATGATCCTCAAGTCCACAGGTGACAGGGCATGCGGTGCAAGATGTAAAGTGAGCCATTTTCTGCCAAGACTCCTCACATATACACTTGAAGTTCAAGTCATCCCTAAACCTCCATTTGTGGCGGGTTTTTTTTCGGTAACTTATGTCATTTCAATACATTTATGTCTGTTCCATCACCGTTATCACTGATACAAAGGCCATTTGTCTAAGCCTTCTGGTCCGTTAAATTAAACATATTTTTCCTTGATAAGTCCCAATCAGTAGTACTTTGACAGGCAAAATTGACCAAAGTCTATTATTTCCTCTTCAAAAAATCCTTTCAACTCTTTAAATCAAGCGTGTAGTTCCTCGCGGTTATTTTACTTCCAAGTAATACTGGTATCGTGAGGAAAACAACTAAAGCTCCCAATCTCATAAAATAAATATTATGGAAATTGAGTTATTAGCATAATTTCTAACTGTCGGTGAAATAGCTAATGCAAAATTGTTGTGCGAATAATTTGATTATCAGCGGTCGATTTACTAAAGCAACAAATAGGGAGCGTGTACGAATAAGGACGGGAATTTACGGGGAACTTTGACCAACAGATAATCTGGTATATTATTTTAAATAAACCGCACTCTATGTGTTTCGTGCCACCAAAACTGTTTTAGTTTATGTGTTTGCTATTCCGCACATTAAAAAATTTACAATACCTATATAATATCAGTTTTGTACTTCTATGGGCCTCGTCAAAGCATAATGTTGATTTGCTTTTGAATAAGGGAACAATAAAATAAACTGAATCAAAACAAAGCATAAATTAGTATTTTGAAAATTCTTGTCCATTCTTGAGAGGCAATGGTGATACATAGGTCCTGTATTTACTGCCGCGTATGGTTAAAAATACCAACAGCGCTTTTACAGACAGAATTACAAACAGACTGGCTGACGAAGGCTTAGTAACCAGATCCCGTTTTCACCCTACGGATACGGAACGTTATTTCGTTTTGTTTTCCCTTCCACAAATTAATTCTCTACTTCCTAATTGAAATGCTTATAATATATTAATACAACAAGACTGGCAGCTCATAAAACACGAATAATATTGTTATTATGTCCGTACACCTAATTTGTATTCATATTATTTTGCGCTGGTCCAATTACTCTAAGTAATTTGAAGAAGACGCTTTCTAATTTCCATTAGGAAGCCGTTTCATTAGATATAAAACTGTGTTCTTGTTGGAAAATAATCGTTTTAATGGTTCATACTTGGAATGGGAACAGAATTTTTCAGTGCTGTAGATAATAAAGTGTGTACAACTATATCATAAAATGTGACGATTTTGTCTGAGAAATTATAATATACATACCTACATACAAAAACTCACGCTGCAACAAACTTTTTCCCATGATGGTAGACGGAAAGTACAGAACGCCAACTGTTACAATCTTTTCATACGCCTTTTGCGTCGTTTACGTTCATACAACCGGTCATACACGCACGCCAGTTACAAGTACTAGGCACCTGTCTTTTCTGATTTCTACTATTTTATAACTATTTTCACATCACACACCAACACAATGTGTCCACTTTCAAAAAACATGATATTCACATTATTCACATTAATATTCATCCCCTTTATCTTATATGCTTCGTCCATTAAAGCCACCAAGCCTTGTAATATTTCTGCTGACGATGTAAGTAGAACTTGATCATCTGCGTAGAGAAGGCATTTGACAGGCAACTCAGTTATATTCAATCCGCACTCGCCCTCTTTAAATCTTAGTCAGACAACAATCCATGTACAAGTTGAGCAGTCACGATGATACTTCACATACCTCTCTCGAGATGCAAAACCAGTTTTTGTATGCCCCATTTATCCTAACACAAGCAACAGAATCGTTTTATAATGATTTCAGTGCCCGTACCAAGCTCCAGTCCACACCGTACATAGATAGTGTTGACTACCGTAAAGTCCTTCCCTCCACACTGTCATAGGCTGTGTGTTTTCGTTACTGTGTTTTCACTGATTACTGTGTTTTGGAGAACCAAATCAACGAAAACACAGTAGACTTTCTTATGCTTTGCTAGATGCTTTTCGGCATGGACCTTAGGGAGAAGATCTAATCTCTCAAGACCCTGCATGCACATCCCATACTTTCTCAACAGTCACTCCTATCACTCTAATTATTAAAACATTCGCATACAGTTTGCCGACAAAACTCAAGACTAATGTTGCGGTGATGTTCTACACTCCTGCTAAGAGCCTTTTCCCTTATAAAGTGGTACAACTACAGCCTAAAAAATATAGGAACACTAAATAAGGAAGAATTTAGGATGTGACTGCTGGAAGATTCATGTTGTGGTTTCATTTCTTTCTGTTTCAGTAGAATTATCCCTATTGGTTGAAAAAGATAGACACAAAAAAAATATTCCATTTAGACTAAATCGTTATAAAAATTTTAATCTCATAAAAAATTAGGTACAGACGCCAGCACAAAAAGCTACTACAATCTGTTAAATTTCTTTAATAGGTTTTCAATTTTATCGCTCAAATACAAGGTTCAAGATTGATTGGGAAAACTTGACAGTTTCGGGTAGCTTGATGCGCTACACTATTCAGTGTTTTCATTATTTTAATTATTTCATGTTTTATGAAAACTAAACCAATTTTTCTTACTCATACTGTATAGATACAATGTGATACACAAACCTTTATACAAGCTCTAATTAGTGAAAGTGCCCGCGGCCATCCTAATTAGAAAAAATAAATGAAAATAATAACTACATGTGGCTCTGGGGTACCACAAGGTCACAAACTGTGCCCGATTGTGTCATGTTAAGGGACATTGTTTGTGGATTTAAGTACCTACATAATGCTGAGAAAATGCTTATACTGATGTACAGTCAGGAAACTTATATGTTAATCAGATTTGGATACTACGATAGTTTATCGTGTTATAACCATTACATTCAATTGTCATAAATAATGACAGTTGCTTTGAATTAACGGGCAATTTAACTTGATTAACTCTGCAGCTCATCTGATATTTTTTGTGAGCGTGATTCTGTACTTTAGAGATCATTAATATTGCTAAGCTACATTTCACTTACTCTGATCTCTGCAAACTTAATATTATTTAAGATAATGCCAAAATCATCTATCCCTTAAGCATACTTTAGTACTACATCAATCAAATACCATTACGACACCATAAAATAAAAATAACAGAAATACCTACAACTGCAGCGCACTATGGTAAATGCATCTACGGACAGCAAAGTGTTACTTTTTATAAATTATGATTTTGCCATAAGTACAAGTATCATAATGAAGTGCTGACGATGCTGACGAAATTAAAATTCAGTAAGTAATTTTAAAGCCTAACGCAAAAACACAACCAGACACGTTTTTTTAATGAATGATATCAGTTAGGTCAACTTTAGAGGTTATCGGCTGGTGTCCTGTGGATGCCTTAGTAATCGAGGCCACTAGAAAGGGCATCAAAATAAGCCACAGACAGTGTTTCGGACCGTTGGATTAGTTACTCTATGCGCTTTCGGAACGCGCCATCGAACGGAATGACATCTGACTTGACAGTTTGATTTTGACACTTGACACTTCTCTCTTGGTTTTTGGTGGGAAAAAAGGGAACACGTCGCCGCTTGAGTCTCGCGATCTTTTTGTAAAGTAATCTCTTACCCCGGTCGTTTTGGTGACAATAGGTCATGACCTAGTTGTGTGTGTTAATAACCCCTATCTTGGTGAAATAATACGGGCTGAATTTGGATATTTCTTGACATTGAAGAACTTTGGAGGTTAAGTGATTTGAAGACCGCATGCGGTGATTGCCTCCAGCCTTGTTGCAGTGGATTCTAACCTGAAGAATACTCGTAACGTCACAACACGATACATATACACTCACTTACATACATAACTCCAGGTAACCCCAGACGCAGTGTCCTTCAACCAACAGGTAAGTTCTTTTGTTGTATTGTAGGTGAGTTATTTGAAGTATATTGTACCTATTGCTTGAATTGTACTTGTATTGTCTGCTCCGCGTACGGCGGACTAGTTTCGCTAGCCACTTCTTGTCTCTAGAGCCCCACGATTATCACACTTCCACTGCGCACTTGAAATCGTATTGTGAGGTCTAGTCTGGCAGCGTACAATTCTTGGTATTCAGAGCGCGGTTATAAGACATAACCAACAAATTGGTAATTTACAGTAGGCTAATTACTTGGCAGTCTCTATAAGGGAAGTAGTAATACGCTGTAAATATTTGATAACTATGATTGCTAGTTTATTTGAAATAATTTGTAAATTTGTTGAGACGGGTAACCTGATGTTGCCAAGGTCAGCCGGGCTAATAAAGTGGATTGGATTGGGCTGTGTTGTATTGAATGTCAGGAAGACATTAAAATATTGAGTTTTGTACCATTGATATGGTTGTTTGTGAAAATTAATATTTGAAATTGGCATTTTTGAGTATTACCATTGTTTTAAATTGGAATAAAGGTTCATTATTGTTGTACCATTAACAAAGTGGTTTGTGAACTTAACATTTGGAATTGGATTTGAATTTGAATTTTGAATTGAATGTGAAATAGAATTTTTTGAACGTTGATATTGGTTTTGGATTAAAATAAAAGTTTTTTTTAATTGAAAACAATATATTGTTATTTCTTGAGTTGCTGATTAGTCAGTTTGGTAGTTTGATTGTTTGCTTGTGGTTATTTTGTAATTGATTGTTTGCACTTTGTTATTTGATTATTTTGCTTGGTTTGTTTGAATTGTATTGTTTGTGCAATGGCACACAAAGCGGTGAGAGAGGCAATCAGTGGATTGACCACACAACTACGGTGGTTCACTTCAGCTGCAGCAACCGCTGAGCGCCCGGATCTTGAAGCGGTCACTCTGGCTCGGTTCGAGCAGTTGAACGTGAGACTCGGCAACGTTGATGCTCTGCATACCCGCTACAACGAGTACATTTGTGATGTGGCTCTGGAAGTGCTGGATCAGGCAGCATGTGACAAGATCCTTGCTGACTACGACCAGATCTTGGACCTGGGGGATGTCATTGGTCAACGTGCTCGGGAAATATTGGGGAGCCGGACACCTGTCCAGGTCAAACCGGAGACCTCGGTTGTTTCAGGTCCCGGACTATTGAGTAGACTGCCTACCTTGGAACTGCCACACTTTGACGGTCGCTTGGACCAGTGGTAAGGTTTCCAAAACCTGTTTGAAAGTTTGGTTGATGCACGCTCGGACCTCAGACCCGCCCAAAAGTTGGCCTATTTGTTGTCTGTCCTAGAAGGTGAGGCTCGAGCCTTGGTACAGCATCTGTCGTTGACTGACTCAGCCTACCCTACCGCTGTGGAGCTACTCACCCGGCGGTACCAAAATAAACGTTGTTTGGCTGACGTTCATATTTAATTGATTTTGGGGTTACCGGTCATTACTGGATTGTCAGCATTGCGTACTGACCTGTTGAACCCGTTGGTGGCAGCGACCAACGCTTTAAAGCAATTGGACTTGCCGGTGGACCATTGGTCTTACCTTTTGGTGCACGTTGTGCTGCAACGGCTTCCTGCCGATTTGAGGGCTCGTTTCGAGCAAAAGTATGGTGGGGATAGTGTCACACATCTCCCCCCATTTGATGACCTCGTCCAATTTTTGGAGGATGAGTGTCGGTTTGTGGACAACTCTGGCGTTGCCACTGAGTCATGCCAGCCGTCTTCCCGGCCACGAGACCAGGGACGGACTAGGGCTCGCGGGCCTGTTGATGGTCGCCCCGCCGCTCGTTTTGCTGGCACCCAGAGTCGTCCTGGTTGTGAGTTTTGTAGGGACACGGGGCATGGCATGGCAACTTGCGCGGCCTTTTTGAAGTTGCACGTGAGTGCCCGCCGCCGAATTGCCAATGCACGCCGCATGTGCTTCTCTTGTTTGGGGGCTCACTTCCATCGGGACTGCCCCAACCCCCGCCCTTGTAGAATTTGTGGGGGGTCCCATTTGGACATATTGTGCGCTAACGCGAACCACGCTGGCAGACCAGCCTCTGATGAAGGTTCGCGCACGGGGGGGTACCATGGAGTTGGTCACCGGGCTTCTGCCTCGCCGGTTCAGAACCGGGGAGAGGCCCACAATTTTGAGCGCCGCACTCCACCCCCCGCGCAGGTTGATCGGGAGCCGCGCTACCGCCATTTGGTACACATAAAAAAAGGCATGAATGCAAAAAAAATCTAACTGAATGGATTAAACCCCTTAGTTATGAAGACACAGAGGCTTTATTGTTATAAATACACACCATCATTGCTCTCACACTCACACACACACGACACACATACATTCACACACACAACTCACATACAGTCACACACACAACTCACATACATCCTCTCTCATACACAACCCCAGTCTTACAAGCACACTCTACATAACGTTTAATACATTTAATTCATCATAGTGTTAAGTTATTTCATTTGTATGGTTAAGTATAAATAAACAAGTATTTTATAAATACTAATAATGTATGGAAGAGCGGAGTCTCCTAATACAGGCTTTATACGCTTAAAAGGAGGCTCCAATCACCACCGATGTAAGTTATAACTTGTTAATGCGAATAAACCTTTTTTCATTTCATTTCATTTGGTCTCCCCGCGTAAAGGCGATTACGCAATTTTTGCTAGGCACCGCTGGCCAGACCAGCACCGCCTGCCCTCCCCTCCTTTGGCGGAACGTCCCCGGTTGGAGTCACGCCCCCCGCCATTCAGGCCTCCGGTGGGATATGCCCATCCAGCGATGGCGCGTGGCTCGGGACACCGCGCGTACGAGGAATTTGAATTTCATCCTCGTCGGGAAAGACTTGGGCCTGGGTGCGGCGATCGGTCGCCGCCCAGGCATTGTTAGGACATTGGCGCCTGCCCCGCTCAGGTACCCCTTTTTTTTTTTTTTTTTTTTTTTTTTTTTTCAGGATGGGAAATCATCAAATGACTTCTCCCGCTCTGGGCGGAGCGGGAGGGCGTGTCAGACTTTTACTGACTAAAACCCACCCGTGTTCCATCAGTTGCCCATGTGCCAGGGTCACGGTATCTCTTTCGAACAATCACGCGACCCCGGCCTCAGGTACCCCTCAGATCGACACGGTTTTGTTGCCAACGGCATCGGTCAGGTCTGGGGGCCCACGGGGGACTCTGTTGTGGTCCGTGTCATTATGGACATGGGAGCCCAGGGTTGCCTTTTGTCTATTGTTTTGTTGTTTGTTTGTATTGTTTTGGGCAAAATTGTTTTCTTGAGCGCCTTTGGACTGCGGGACTTGGCTGGGACGAGCCAATTTGGGAAACCCTGTTGGATAATTGGCTCCAATTTGTATCCGCACTCCCTGCAGTCAACGAGGTCGTGTTACCCCGCGCTATCCTCCCCCCTGGGAGCTACACTGCTACCCTTGTTCGTGATGCGTCTTCGCACGGTTATGCAGCTGTTGTTTGTCTGCGCGCCGTCTGCGCACAGGCCAGGTGAATTTGTCACTGGTCTTGGCCAAGAGCAAGGTGCCCCCCCCCCTCCGGACGGCACTGACCATCCCTAAGTTGAATTGTCAGGGGCGGCGCTTCTTGTGCGTCTATTGAACCACGTTGCTCACACTTTGGGTGGAACTGTGGACATTCGGGTTTCTTACGCCTGGACGGACAGTCAAATTGTTTTGTGTTGGCTGAAGACGTCCGTCCACACTTTGGAGGTCTTTGTTGCGTACCAAGTGTCCCAGATTCAAAATTCTAAAACGCATTTGATTTGGAGGCACGTGCCTGGAGATTTGAACCCAGGCGCCGTGGCCTCACGTGGGTGCATGGCACCCCGCTTGTTTGCTTACCCCCTATGGTGGGGACCAGACTGGCTGACTCATCCCGAGGATGATTGGCCTCGATCGCCAGTCTTGATGTCGGGTCCTTTGCCCGGGCTCAAGGTGCTCGCTGTTGGAACGAAGGACCCTGATTTTTTGTTGAGTCGATTGAGCTCCCTCGACAAATTGTTGAATTGTTGTTTGTTGTTGTTGAATTGTTGGTGACTGATCGTCACATTAAGAACTCGCATGCCGGTTGCAATGCGCTGTTGGCCATTCTGCAGCGAGAGTTTTGGATATTGTCGGGAGCCGTTAGTAAGTTGAACCCCTTTTTGGACCATACGGGTCTTTTGTTGTTTGGTTGTTGACGGTTGAGGCACTCTAGCCTTCCTTATGGGGTCCGTCACCCCCTTTTGTGGCCTAAGGAGGGCCATTTGGTTAAATTGTTGTTGTTGTTGTTTGGTTGTTTGTTGTTTGTTATTGTTTGATCCGCCAGCCTGCCCCCATTGGGGGGGTATTTTTGAATCCGCGGTGAAAGCGGCACAGGGACTCTGGCGCAGATTGTTGGGAGACACCGTTCTCACCTTTAAGGAGTTAGCTACGGTATTTTGCCGCATTGAAGCTGTATTGAACTCGTGTCCATTGTGCCCGCTGTCTTCGGACCCGAACGACTTGGAGGCCCTAACCCCGGGCCATTTTTTGATTTGACAGCCACTTGTCGCCCTGCCGGAGCACCCTTTTGTCGATGTGAGCCAAAATTGGCTATCGCGGTTTCAGTTGGTGCAGCAGCTCGCTCAGAGTTTTTGGAAGCGTTGGAGCTTGAAGTATTTGCACATCCTCCAGCAGCGCGTCAGGTGGACTGATAAAACGCAACCTTGTCGGGATTGCCAAGTGATTAGCGGACGGGAAGGCCCGTCCGGGGGGAATAGATGTTTCGGACCGTTGGATTAGTTACTCTATGCGCTTTCGGAACGCGCCATCAAACGGAATGACATCTGACTTGTCAGTTTGATTTTGACACTTGACAGTTCTCTTGGAATTTGGTGGGAAAAAAAGGGAACACGTCACCGCTTGAGTCTCGCGATCTTTTTGTAAAGTAATCCCTTACCCCGGTCGTTTTGGTGACAATAGGTCATGACCCAGTTGTGTGTGTTAATAACCCCTATCTTGGTGAAATAATACGGGCTGAATTTGGATATTTCTTGACATTGAAGAACTTTGGAGGTTAAGTGATTTGAAGACCGCATGCTGTGATTGCCTCCAGACTTGTTGCAGCGGATTCTAACCTGAAGAATACTCGTAACGTCACAACACGATACATATACACTCACTTACATACATAACTCCAGGTAACCCCAGACGCAGTGTCCTTCAACCAACAGGTAAGTTCTTTTGTTGTATTGTAGGTGAGTTATTTGCAGTATATTGTACCTATTGCTTGAATTGTACTTGTATTGTCTGCTCCGCGTACGGCGGACTAGTTTCGCTAGCCACTTCTTGTCTCTAGAGCCCCACGATTATCACACTTCCACTGCGCACTTGAAATCGTATTGTGAGGTCTAGTCTGGAAGCGTACAGACAGACACGGCCTAGGTTTCTTGATTTAAGATTTTAGTGTTGTTACACTTCTACTAATAACATTCGCCTTGTGTTAATTGACTTAAGTATTTGTCCTTGAGTCACAAGAACTTTGGTCCCAAGAACTTTAAAAGTTAAAGAAAAAGGTTCGATCCATTAGCTTAAGATAAAAACTTCATTGTTGTCCCGACGTGTGACGATCAATTACTGATAACACTATGATGCCTTTTGTTGAGTTTAAAAGCTTTATAATGTTTGTAAAGTGAGCCTCGAGTAAATATAATGTGCGTGAGTTTATAGTTGAAGTTGGTGTTTTGATATTCTTTTATGGCATTGGTGGATTATAGCCCACTCCCTCTCACCAAGAGAAGGCCTATATCCCAGAAGTGGGATTATTATGGGCTACACATGTTCTTGGCATGTTTTTTTAGATGTTTTTAGCAGATAAATCATATCTATATCTTATCTTATCTAATTTTGAAAAATATGTATGTGAAAGTTTTCGTGACGTCGTATATTTTTATAAATGTATGTCAATACTTTTCAGTAGGTAATAAGAAAATATCCACTCGTATACACTTTCTTTTCTTTTGAAGTATATTTAGAATATCAATATTTGATATTAAATAACATTAAAAAAAAGAAAACTAACTATATAAATAAATACAAAAACAAAGGACATTTAGGCGTCGCAGTACTCGTCCGCATCACTGTCATCTGGAAACGTGCCCAGAAGACTGGCAGCATTGCCACGTTGAATGGCAATGCTAATTCTTTGGCCAAAGAATGACACGTCACGTGAAGTGTCGACCAGTCGATGAGAGATTTCCTTAAAAAGAAGACGCGCACTCGGGCCCCATGGCCCGAGCGTTTCAACCCCAAACGGCTCAAAACTGTAGTTACCTACGGTGACAAGAGCTCGACGAATAATATCGTTTATGTTGGCGTGTCGTGCTATGGGGCATGCGCTCCTGCAGCAGGACAGGCCATGGTGCCCTAGACTGTTCGCTTCCTTTTCTTAGTTTAAAAAATAATTTATAATATCTTCTTACTTAAATAAAATACACAAACTAACACTAAAATAAATATATTATGTAAAATTAAATACAGGTAAAAAAGGGGAAGAGCTCACTGGGCATCAAAAAATTCGTTCGCATCACTGTCGGTGGAAAAAGTGCCCAGAAGGCTGGCAGCGTTGCCACGTTGGATGGCAATTCTGATTATTTGACCTAAAAATAGGCCAGCCCTCTGGTCACATGAAGAGTCAACCAACCGCTTGGCGATGGCCCGGAATACTTGATGAGCACTCGGACCCCACAACCGTGGTGTTTCAACCCCATATGGCTCAAAAGTATAGCTCCCAATAAGGTTGTAATATTTGCGCCGTAAAGGCCTACCCAGCTTCCAAGGCATTATGATCATTCCGTCTGGCCTCTTCTCATCGTCGCATGCCAAGCCATTGGGTTAAAAGACAGCTGGCACCCTGGCGGTGACAGGAGCCCGACGGATGATGTCATGAATGCTGGCGTACCGTGTCAACCGACCAGCGCTCTTGCTGCAGGCAAGGCCGTGGTGTCCGAGGCGATCAACTGCTTCACCGCACTAACACCGATGCGAAGCCACACAAGGAGCACCCAGACGCAGACTTGTAGCGAGTCGGAAAGTCAAATCACCTAGCATAGTGCCTATTTTAGGTGACGGTAGAGCTTGAAACCATAAGCCCAACTCCCATTCTCCCACAGCCAGCAGGCGGGCACGCTGAGCAGTATTGGTGGACGTATTAATGAGATTATTTCAAACCGTTTAAATATAAGTACGTGGGACACTCAGAAAGTATAGCGAAAATAAAAAGATGTGTTCTATAGGTAAATATTTTTTTATTAAATCTTTTCAAAATACTGTCCACTAGCCTCTATGCAAAGTTTCATGCGTCTGAACTAGTTTTCGACAGTCCACCGCAGACACACCGTTTACAGCTTGCTCGAACGCTGACAGTGCATCTTCTGGCGACGAAAATTGTATCCCTTTAAGCTGATTTTTATTTTTTGGGAAAAAAAGAAGTCACATGGTGCTAGGTCAGGGCTGTAAGGAGGGTGACCCAGAAATTTGACCAGCGTGCTGTCCATGAAGTCCCTCGTTTTGAGTGAGGTGTGCGTGGGCGCGTTGTCATGGTGGAGCAGTAGCCCGCGGAGCCCTGTGTTTGGTCGCTTGTTGCTAACAACAGAAAAAACTTCTGCCAAGCATTTGGTAGTATACCATTCGGCGTTGATGCAACTTTAGTTCCGTAAAGGGATTGACACCAAGTAGCCAGTCAAATTGAAAAAGCTTGCGATCAAAATCTTCCCCCCGCTTCTAGGTCGCTTCGTAGGCGTTGATTCGGTTTGAAACACCCAAACCGTCAAATGGCGCTTCGTTTCTGGATCGTATTGATAAATCCAGGACTCATCACCTGTAATAATGTCGTAAACGCGCCGAGACGAGCCATTCCACCTGGGCCTGCTTCTGAGCATCGGTGAGGTTGTGCCGCACCCAGCGTGAAACTACCCTCCTCACGCGAAGATGGACGTGTAGAATCTCGTGATCGGCTTCCCGATCCAATCTGCAGTATGTGTTGAATCTCCTGATACGTAATTCGCATATTGTTTGGATTAAATTTTTCACTGCTAGCACGTTTTCCTCCGTAACAGCCGTCAAAGGGCGACCACTTCTTTCTTCATCCCCCAAAGTTAGTCGACCACGTTTGAATTCGTTATACCAACGATACACAGTTGCCTTGGAAAGGCCTTCATCCATGAATGCAATTTGAAGTCTATCGTATGATTCCGAGGATACCGCACGATCTCGTGCGAGGCGGCAAGCCTCCTTCCCGGAGTGCCGCCATGGGATCTGGAGGCAAAGGTCCTCGCGCACATGTGGGAGTGGCGCGAGGAGGCGAAACGCCGGGGCGAAACTCCGCTGCCGCGACAAATCGCGGCACGGCGGACAGAGCTCCGGCAGGATCTCATGGCGACATGGCGGGTACGACTGTCGCAACCCAGCGCAGGGCACGCCACAATTGCGGTCAACTGCTTCACTTGCAGCAGTTGATTGCGGTAATTCCCCTCTTTGAGGAGGGGATAGAGACGCGCCACGGCGTCCTCACCTTCCGCCTGACGCAGGTTCTCACCGGGCATGGGTGCATCGGTAGGTTCCTGTTCAAGATAAAGCGGGAAGAAACGCCCGGGTGTTTCCATTGTGAGGATCGTGTGGAGGACCCGGTGGAGCATACGGTGGAGGTGTGCCCTGCCTGGGCGGAGCACCGCCGTGTCCTCGTGGAGGCGATCGGCGGCGGCAACCTCTCGCGTCCGGCCTTGGTGCGAGCCATGGTACGGAACGAGAGGGCATGGGAAGCCGTCACCTCCTTTTGTGAAGCAGTAATGCTCGCGAAGGAGGAGGTGGGGCGCGTGAGGGAGTGGCAGTCTCTGCGTCCTCACGTCCCTAGCCACCGCAGGAGGAGACGCCCCGGGCGTCGGGAGTCGATTGCGGACTCCCAGCCACCGTAGGCGCGAGCTTGCGGGTGTCGAGCAATGGGTAGCTCGCCACCCGGTAAGGACCAGGCTCGGGTCGACGGCGCGTAGTGTTCCACGCGCGCCTCAAAGAAATGTCAGCAGCAGTGAAGGGCTCTACTAGGACCGATGCCTGCCGGGGTCGCGAGATTGTTCAAGCGAGATACCGTGACCCCGGCACACGGGCAACTGATGGGACACGGGTGGGTTTTAGTCAGTAAAAGTTTGACACGCCCTCATCGGAGAAGTCATTTGATGATTTCCCAAACTGAAAAAAAAAAAGTATATCGTATGATTTGTCCGGTTTCAGGCGACACTTGAAATCGTAAAAAATCATAGCGCGAAAATATTCCCGGCGCAATCCATTTTCCAAAGAGACACGATAATTTAATTAGCTCGCAAAACATGTGGAGGGAAATTTTGAAATTGGAACGTACCTATTTTTACTTATAAATAATCATTATTTTTATAATAGTTTATTTATTTATTTTACTAGCCAGTCTCTCATACAAAAAAACTTTTTTTCGCAATACTTTCTGAGTGGCCTGGTGTAATTTAATTGAACTCCTTCAGTTCTATTTTAACTACTTGATTACTGACACATGCATGCACTGACTCGACAAGTTCACTCAAATCTGTTTCTTTCCACAAAAGACGCTCATCTGCATGTTACAGGGTGTGTACAATCCTAGTTACTTAAACTACTATAAATTTATAATGGAATCATTAACTTGAGTCAAACCCTTGTGTACCTAATGAGATAAATATTAGGTACAGAACACCCAACAAATCAATATCTGCAAATTATGGTAGCGAAAATAAAATATAGTAGGTACCTAAATAAAGTCCTCTTGGTTGTTTAATACTTAAGATCTATTCAAAGTCCGTTTACTTTGGAAAACTTGAGATTTTCCAATAACCACAAGAAAACAAACGGCTTTAAATGAAGAGAATTTAATACTTAATGGTTTTTCATCGAACTTTACTGTAAAGTTAATTATAATTTTCCGGGCAAACAGTTACTTCAAAGTAATATCTTAAGGACAGAATTAAGTATTGCGAAATGTAGTAAAAGTATTAAGTTTTAAAACATTTGTAATTTTGTAGATTTTATCAATGAAAGTTTGTCGTTAAATTATGCTTAATTAATGTAGTTTGTTTTAAACATAAATAAACCACTACAAAACTTTTTTTATTTTTAAAGCTTCTTTGCTACACGGAACCCTTCTTTTAAACATCCCTTTTATTAAATTATGAAATTCGTAAATATTACCTTGTTTTTAATAATGATGATAATTAAAAATGTCCTAATAAATAATTGGCCAATGTGATGCCTCTGTAGACGCATTAATAAAACTTGCGTGACTTTAAGTACGGAAGTAACCTTCATTAGATCACGATAGTTTTTTTTTAATAGTAGTGGTTGTAGCGTTACTGTAGAAGGACATACTACAAGCAAACAAAAAAAAATGGAGTAAGAATGAATTACTATAATTTATAATTTTGTTAGAAATACAAATTGAACCGTTTAAAAACTGTGTATTCCCTTATTTCTAGGAGAAATATTAGCACAATCCCTGTTCATGCACCTAAATGCGATAGCGCTCGTAAAGTTAGAAGAAAGCGGCAAAAGAGCATAGTGCATAGTTTGTGCTATGAATACACGCAGAGCACTTCTCTACAAGGGATCCCTTATTTCACCAAGAGAGGACTTACTTTACTTGAGAAGTAAGATTGTATTACTTTACTTGAATTAATACGCGAAATAATAGTTACCCAATAATTTTATTGTAACTTAATTATTTAAAGTGACGCACAAAATTATTGAATTATCCAATTGTTTTAATAGTTCCTCAATTATTCCTTAGTTACCCAATTTAAATATATTATTTATAAAAACAAAATAGTAACTCTACAATAGCAATATCAAAACGAAAATTTTTAGGTTCGTGTATTTATGTGATTTATAGCTTCAAACGCTTTTTAATTGATTTATGTTTCAGAATATTTTGGATGATTACTTTTACTGCAAGCCTTTCTATGTGCTGCTATTTGATTCGTGACGTGTGGATAAAATGGCAGACTAGCCCCGTCATTGTTACTGTCAGTGAGCAACTTGTGCCTGTTATCAAGGTCTGGACAAATTGTTTATTTATTGAACCGACAACGTATTGTAAGATTTACAAGGACATAGGAGCAATTTAATGTTGAACTCGTTGCGTAAGAAAGGGCTCTAAAGGAAGAAGTACATACATCTAAAGCAATGTCAAGCTGTTATGTTCATAAATATAACTAATAATTAACTTAACATGTTTCAGGTTCCTTTACCATCAATTACAATTTGCCCGCAAGCGAAATGTATTGCATCGGTATACAACTATACTGCGGAAATGAGAAGAGTCCTTAATCAAACCACACCTAGTACGAAAGATATAAAGATGTACGTATGCAACGTTCATTTTGGAAAGCCTTGAATACAATTTTTATAGCATGTAAAAGAAAGGCATCCTTTTGTGTGCTTAAATAAATCAGCAATTTTTTTCACATGTTCGATTTCGTCCGGTAGAAAAAGTGGTTTATTTTCATGAGTATTACACTCCCGTAATGTGTACTCTGTCTCTTTTGCCTGTCATACCATATAAACAACTGTAATTTTTTCCTGTAAAATACTGGATAGACTTGAAACCTATACCTACTTTATTGGGAAAGGACTGGGCTGAGCATGATGGATGAGTATAAGAAACAGTAATTATCACTTAAAATATTATTTTATACTGTCATTTCCAGGACTTCCGAGGAAAAGGAAAAGTTTGAGGGAATATCACTGATGTGTGGAGATCACAAAAATAGCAAAGAGATGAATCGGCAATTAAAAAAAGCTCAATTTAGCCATCACAAATCCACAGCAGTTAAATATATGAATGAGGTAAAACTCAAGTATTCAAATCGTTTGATTTGCCCAACCACCACAAAAACTGCTTGTGTTATTGTTATTCTTTTGACACATGTGACAAACGTCGCGAAAAAAAAAATTAAAAGTATAATACATTCAGATATCCGATTTCCACAAGTAATCAAAAACCGGCCAAGTGCGAGTCGGACTCGCGCACCGAGGGTTCCGTACAAATCTGTAGGTATTCTCGGTTTAAAAACATATATATTTTTTAATTTTTATATTTCAGTTGATTGAATGTAAGGTAAATTGCGGTTTACGATTTATGACGTTTTAAAAAAAAAACTACTCACTCGATCTCGTTCAAACCAATTTTCGTTGGTAGTTTACATGGTAATGTACATCATATATTTTTTTTTAGTTTTATCATTCTCTTATTTTAGAAGTTACGGGGGGGGGACACACATTTTACCACTTTGGAAGTGTCTATCGCGCAAACTATTCAGTTTAGAAAAAAATGATAATAGAAACCTCATTACCATTTTTGAAGACCTATTCATAGATACCCCACACGTATGGGTTTGATGAAAAAAAAAACATTTTTGAGTTTCAGTTCTATGTATGGGGAACCCCAAAATTTATTGTTTTTTTTCTATTTTAGTGTAAAAATCTTAATGCGGTTCACAGAATACATCTACTTACCAAGTTTCAACAGCATAGCTCTTATAGTTTCGGAGAAAAGTGGCTGTGACATACGGACGGACAGACAGACAGACAGACAGACAGACAGACAGACATGACGAATCTATAAGGGTTCCGTTTTTTGCCATTTGGCAACGGAACCCTAATAAAAACGTCTTCTTCATAAAATTGTTCATACTAATTTTTATTCCAGGTAGCATTAGACTATGAAGATATTTTTAAAGCATGTGAAGTAAGTAATAAAATTATACCATGTTCAACATTATTTTCTAAAGTAGTAACTGCAGCAGGAATCTGTTACACAATGAATGCATTAGCTGCTGAAGAAATTTTCAGACTGGAAAAGTAATTACATTTCAATTTTATTTTATTGCTTTGTTGATTTTACTCATTACTAAATTATTTCTAAAATACTGTAAGGCCCGCTTGCCCCACAAATCACTAAATGCATTAAAATAAAAATTTATTTAGAACGATTGATAAACACAATGATGTGTAAAATACTAAAGTAATTTTGAAAATTGTTTTGTTCTGTTTTAGCCTTCAAAAAGATTTCTCTTATATGCATTCGAATAACCGCAGTGAACATTGGTCGATGGAACACGGATATAATAGTGATTTGTTGTCAAATTCAACATTTTATCCTGATCGCGGATTGGTAAGTATGTTTTTTGGTCAAAATCAAATAGTAACCATTTATTCCAAATACCTATCACTTTTGAACAGACAAGAGGTTAGTTAGTCAGAAACTAGTGAAACTATTTGCGCATTCCAAAGCGTAGTAGGTACTTCTGGAGAAAAACGGGCAAGAAACTGCACGGACAGTTTTTTCAAAAAAATAGTTACGTACTTCATTATGTTGAAATTATGGTTTGGTTATTATGGTTTTATTAAGCGGTGCACATTAAAAGTTGTTGTTAGATGTTTTTAATCAAAAAGATAAGAACAATAAAAAATAAAAAAAAAACACTCAGAAAGCAAAATAAGCTGTGGCTTCAAAAAGATTTCTCTTATATCGCGGGTCTCAAACCATAGGGGCGTATCCACAAAACCCCTACTTTTCAGGAGAGACAAAAAACTTCATAACTTTTCTTGTGATTGAGCCAGCTTGTTGTGATTTTGCCTGTAGCTATATATTTAGACTACAGTTAATATGCGATACTTGATTTTAAGGTATTGTCTCTATAACACTAGTTTTTGGTTGATACGTCTATTTGGCATGATGACTATACGGTAAGGCTACGTTAAAATTCCCCCAAAACTGAATGGAATTTATGGACGTAAAACCCTTCTTCTTTAATGATTAATATTTACACCAATATTTATTTTTACCTAGTTGGTGACTTAAAATATTGCAATTTAGGGATGATAATCTATCAAAACTAACGTTATTTATGTGATTTTAAAAATTCATACGCCTATCTGGCTTGTCGCCTATCGTGCTAGTTTAACTATTGTAACTTCAACTTAGCTATATGCATCAATGTATGTATATGGATCATTTTGCATCGTTGAACATGTAAGCGGGCACGCCCTTTATGCCTGGAGGCTTTATTTAGTTTTTAAGTTTTGTTTACGTTTTTATTTTATTATTTCAGCTTGACTTTAGTATTCAATTTTTTTTGTTGGTATATTGGCATGTGCTAGCTGACATATGGCGAATAATGTATGTTTTGTTTTATAATATTAATTACTTACACAATATTGTATAGAATCAAGTTCTTCTAACTTAACAGACAGCTGTGCTGCTGGGGAGTTTGTTCCGCCACTTCTTCTTCCCAGCTACAGCACGAGGAAGTGTCGAAGGGTGGGCGTTTTGGGGGGACTGTCTTTTGTAACTTTGACGTTCAAAAAGTGCTGACTCTCAGCCTAGTTTGAATAAATGACTTTTGATTTTGATTTTTTTGATTTTGATTTTGATTAATATTGAGAGGTGTTTGAATTCAAAGTAGAAATATAAACCAGTTTTGATCGACAATCTAGAATAAAAAGCAAATAGTAGTAATTAAAAAAATGTTTTCTGTTTGAAAAGAAAAATAATCTTTCATATAAAAAAAAAATTATTCATAAATCTGAACATACTTATTTTAAACGACTTAAGATCACAAAACACCTAAACTTGAGCTCTAGGCAAATTGCAAGAAACAAAAAAAAGAAACCAAGTAAAAAAACCTTCTATGAATTAAAAGTTGTTAGAATTCTTATGAACATAATTATTTGAAACTTAAAAAGAAGTTTTTATACATGAGATGTTTATAAAAATAAAATCAAATTCTTTAGAAGAAACTTAATTATATAAACCAAGGAGAATAAAAACTCTAAAACAATAAAAAAACTAAATAAGAAAAATAAGAGCAGAGGAAACATTGCACAAGTGTTGTATAAAGCGTATATCAGAAAGCACACTCTGATATGTTTCAGAAAGGTTTTCTTTCTGATACACGCTTTAGTTTAATTAAGTAAAACTGAAGTATCTACAACATGCGCTGTAGATACTTAAGTTTTCCTTACTTTTCCTATTTAGTAAACAACCTTGGCCTCATTTGCTATTTGCCATTAAAATGATTAAACCTGAAAAATTTGCAATTCTTATTGCATGAAATAGGTATTATGTAAACTTTTTAGTAAGTATAATATTTTTATGTTTTACTACAATAAAGGTATGCCAAGATTGTGACTAAATAAGACATTGTAAACAATTACTTTTGGTTCATAGGTCGACGTCGTATAAAAGATGCTCTTGTTGCAGCAAGGACTAAGTCGTCATCGTCGTCATTTGTACCTCCTCTTTCCAAATTTGGTTTTAGTGGATTTAGTTCCCAATTCACTTTTCTTCAAATTCGATTACTGGTAAAAATTTAAGGAGGTAAGGTTTACCAGAAAAGTAACGTGGTCGGACAATTCTTCTTCTATGGATACAAATCTATACTTAGAACCACTTCCACTAAAACAAGTTAAATATAAAGACCTCATAGCTATTTGTAAAGATCGAACTATTCCAAAGAATTACCACAGCTATTACAAAAATTTCCCTGTAGTAGATAACGAAAATTTGGAAAGAGGAGGTACAAATGACGACGATGACGACTTAGCCCTTGCTAAACAAGAGCATCTTTTATACGGCGTCGACCTAGGAACAAAAAGTAATTGTTTATAATGTCTTATTTAGTCACAATCTTGGCATACCTTTATTGTAGTAAAACATAAAAATATTATACTTACTAAAAAGTTTACATAATACCTATTTCATGCAATAAGAGTTGCAAATTTTTCAGGTTTAATCATTTTAATGGCAAATAGCAAATGAGGCCAAGGTTGTTTACTAAATAGGAAAAGTAAGGAAAACTTAAGTATCTACAGCGCATGTTGTAGATACTTCAGTTTTACTTAATTAAACTAAAGCGTGTATCAGAAAGAAAACCTTTCTGAAACATATCAGAGTGTGCTTTCTGATATACGCTTTATACAACACTTGTGCAATGTTTCCTCTGCTCTTATTTTTCTTATTTAGTTTTTTTATTGTTTTAGAGTTTTTATTCTCCTTGGTTTATTTTATTAAGTGTCTTCTAAAGAATTTGATTTTATTTTTATAAACATCTCATGTATAAAAACTTCTTTTTAAGTTTCAAATAATTATGTTCATAAGAATTCTAACAACTTTTAATTCATAGAAGGGTTTTTTACTTGGTTTCTTTTTTTTGTTTCTTGCAATTTGCCTAGAGCTCAAGTTTAGGTGTTTTGTGATCTTAAGTCGTTTAAAATAAGTATGTTCAGATTTATGAATAATTTTATTTTTATATGAAAGATTATTTTTCTTTTCAAACAGAAAACATTGTTTAATTACTACTATTTGCTTTTTATTCCAGATTGTCGACCAAAACTGGTTTATATTTCTACTTTGAATTCAAACACCTCTCAATATTAATGACAAGCTAGACAGGCGTATGAATTTTTAAAATCACATAAATAACGTTAGTTTTGATAGATTATCATCCCTAAATTGCAATATTTTAAGTCACCAACTAGGTAAAAATAACCAACGTTATTTCACGCAATAAAATTACAGACATCTCATCTACTCGCTATGTCAGCTCACTACAGAATGACAGTGTTGGGTGTTGTTGACATGATGATACGACCACGTATTAACAAAATCTTGCGACAGTAATATTAAAAATGAAGACGTATGTACTTACGTCTGCAGTGATGACTAAATATCACCAGGATCATGTTGATATTGACGGTTGTATGCGCATACGTCTATATGGCTCAACACAATAATTTCAGGTTAAAATAAAACAAACAGTCGTATGTGTATGCGTCTCTATGGCCCAACACAATTTCCTAAGATTATAATAAAATTGAAAGTCGTATGTGCATACGTCTATATGGCACGTCACAACTGCCTGAATAAGCAATATTATTGCTCTTACGTCTATTATACGGCTATATGGCTTAAAAATAATTGTAGACTGTCTAGCTTACGACAAATAATCTTTTGCAATTTATACAAAAAGTAATAAATATTAAATTATAAGAAAAATTGAGGTTATGTATCGCTTGCAGTAGAATCCAATGGCATTAAAAACGAAAAATCGCATTTTTGCATATACGCCCCTATGGTTTGAGACCCGCGATATGCATTCGAATAACCGCAGTGAACATTGGTCGATGGAACACGGATATAATAGTGATTTGTTGTCAAATTCAACATTTTATCCTGATCGCGGATTGGTAAGTATGTTTTTTGGTCAAACTCAAACAGTAACCATTTATTCCAAATACTTATCACTTTTGAATAGTCAAGAGGTTAGTTAGTCAGAAACTAGTGAAACTATTTGCCCATTCCAAAGCGTAGTAGGTACTTCTGGAGAAAAACGGGCAAGAAACTACACGGACACTGTTTTTAAAAAAAAATAGTTACGTACTTCATTCTTGTTGAAATTATGGTTTGGTTATTATGGTTTTATTAAGCAGTGCACATTAAAAGTTGTTGTTAGATGTTTTAATCAAAAAGATAAGAACAATAAAAAATAAAATAAACACTCAGAAAGCAAAATAAGATAAGTCACCTACGGGACGACCAGTCTCTATTGACAGCGCTCTGACTGAGCGCTGTCAATAGAGACTGGTCGTCTCGTGTATGGATCAGCACCATTTAACTCAATTATTTTGAAGGGAGTGAGACATTTAGTGAGCATGATAAAATCTCAGCCGCCAGGGCACATTCAAGGTACTGAAAGACGTATCCAGTAAATGAGAGCTTTTACAGTACTGGTAGCTTCTACAGTTAACAATAGAAATAAAGACAAACATAAGTCATTTGCTAGGCTTGGTATAAACTTTTATAACAAGCTACCCTGTTCTTTTCTAGCTTTCATTTTTAAAATTCTATCTTTGTTTAAAGGCATATTATTCCATGTACCGTGTGGTGCCGGACGTAAAGAATAACACCACCCCATTTCTTCCCGTGGGTGTCGTAAAAGGCGACTAAGGGACTTACTAGAGAATGGGCAGCAGCGTTCTCTATGCATTTTACCACCATACTGCGATCGCCAACCCACCTGCCAAGCGTGGCGATTATGGCAAAGCCCCCCAAATTGGGGGAGGCCTAAGTCCAGCAGTGGACGTCTTTTTTTTTTCTGGATGGGAAATCGTCAAATGACTTTTCCCGCTCTGGGCGGAGCGGGAGGGCGTGTCAGACTTTTACTGACTAAAACCCACCCGTCTTCCATCAGTTGCCCATGTGCCAGGGTCACGGTATCTCTTTCGAACAATCACGCGACCCCGGCAGGCATCGGTCCTAGCAGACCCCTTCAGCACTGCTGACATCACTTTGAGGCGCGCGTGGAACACTACGCGCCGTCGACCCGAGCTTGGTCCTTACCGGGCGGCGAGCTCCCCATTGCTCGCCACCCGCAAGCTCGCGCCTACGGTGGCCGGGAGTCCGCTATCGACTCCCGATGCCCGGGGCGTCTCCTCCTGCGGCGGCTAGGGACGTCTTACGGCTGAAACGACGACGATATTATTCCATCTACGATTATTTAAATGACAATAATAGTAGGTCGCTGTGATCAACTCAAAAATGACTTATGTTTATTCTCCAGAATAAGCGTACCGACCGACAGATTTTGTAGTCATATAATTGTTTATCTTTATTTAATTTTATTATGTATTTCATTTATTTTGACTCGCATTATAATGTTTTTATATGATGAGCTTTGCAATATATGGTTAGCTGCTGATCTCGACACTTAATACAAATACAATACTATTCTTGCCTGAGCAACCGGCAATAAGTTCGTCATATAGATGTACTTGCGGTATTGAACGGGGTAGGGTTGCATTCTTCACTCAAATAAGGCTGATATTTGCGTTATGATTGTGAATAAGTAATGCTTTTGGTAACTTGTCATCTTGCTTACAATAATTTTGTTATTAGGTATTAATTAGACAGGTATGCAAAATTGACCCTTTTTGAAAATTTTTTGTATGAAAGGTATCTTTATTGGATCATTTTGGAGCGCTGAGTTTGAATATGTTATTGGATTTTTTTATCATGTTAAGTTTTTCAGACATATGAGATTTAAAAAAAAAACATTTTTTGGTTCAAGACGATGTTTAATTTAAAAAAAAAATGCAAATCTTACTTACACATTTAGATTTTCATGACAATTAGAACTAAACTGACTCACAAAATAAACTGTTATAAATCCTTGTAATACTTTTTCGCTTGTCACTGAATATTCTTTGTCATATTTGACATTAAACATTTTCATTAGCCCGTTTATATCTTTACAGTACACTAAATCGCCACCTTGAGCAAAAAATGGCACACCGCATTAAGATTTTCACACTAAAGTAGAAAAAAAACAATAAATTTTGGGGTTCCCCATACATAGAACTGAAACTCAAAAATGTTTTTTTTCATCAAACCCATACGTGTGGGGTATCTATGAATAGGTCTTCAAAAATGGTAATGAGGTTTCTATTATCATTTTTTTCTAAACTGAATAGTTTGCGCGAGAGACACTTCCAAAGTGGTAAAATGTGTGTCCCCCCCCCCCCCCCCGTAACTTCTAAAATAAGAGAATGATAAAACTAAAAAAAATATATGATGTACATTACCATGTAAACTACCACCGAAAATTGGTTTGAACGAGATCGAGTGAGTAGTTTTTTTTAAAACGTCATAAATCGTAAACCGCAATTTACCTTACATTCAATCAACTAAAATATAAAAATTAAAAAAAAAATATTTTTAAACCGAGAATACCTACAGGTTTGTACGGAACCCTCGGTGCGCGAGTCCGACTCGCACTTGGCCGGTTTTTTTTTCTTTGAGTCGAGACCTTTTAGGGTTTCTAAAAGGTCTGCTGCAATTTTAAAAAGATCGAATTGACGCACCAAGTTGTTTGATTCGGATTGTGTAAATAGCTGTGGCTCCGTATTGTCGATAAAGAAATCAGTCAGTCGACAATTAATCACATTTTACTAGATATTTTTAATAACTAACCACAAATAAAATGACAATCGAAAATAAGAATTGTTATCAAAGAATATTTGTACTAGGGTGCATTTATGAAGATTTCTACAAAACCTTAGGTGATGGAATTTTTTCATTATTATTCCGTTAATCATCACCTCAATCTCTTTAAGAAACCACTATTCAATTTCAGTCAATTTTACTTACGCATAATTTAGTTTTTTGGATGGGAAATTATCAAATGACTTCTCCCGCTCTGGGCGGAGCGGGAGGGCGTGTCAGACTTATACTGACTAAAACCCACCCATGTTCCTTCAGTTGCCCAAATGCCAGGGCCTCGGTTATTCTTTCCAATGAATCTCGTGACCCCAGCAGGCATCGGTCCTAGTGGACCCCTTTAGTATTGCTGACATCTCTTTGAAGCGCGCGTGAAACATCTGGCTCGGGTCGATGGCGCGTAGCCACCGACCCGAGCCTGGTCCTTACCGGGCAGCGAGCTACCCGTTACTCGCCGCCCGCAAGCTCACGCCTATGGTAGCCGGGAGTCCGCGATCGACGCCCGACGCCCGGGGCGTCTCCTCCTGCGGGAGGTGGCTAGGGATGTGAGGGCGCAGAGACTGCCACTCCCTCACGCGCCCCATCTCCTCCTTCGCGAGCATTACTGCTTCGCAGAAAGAGGTGACAGCTTCCCATGCCCTCTCGCTTGGTACCATGGCTCGCACCAGGGCCGGACGCGAGAGGTCACCGCCGCCAATCGCCTCCACGAGGACACAGTGGTGTTCCGCCCAGGCAGGGCACACCTCCACCGTATGCTCCACCGTGTCCTTCAGACGATCATCGCAATGGAAACACCCGGGCGTTTTCTCCCGCTTAATTCTGAACAGGAACCCAACAAAGCACCCATGCCCGGTGAGGACCTGCATCAGGCGGAAGGTGAGGTCGCCGTGGCGCCTCTCTATCCATTCCTCAAAGAGGGGAGTTACCGCCGTAATTGTGGCGTGTCCAGCGCTGGGTTGTGACAATCGAACCCGCCATGTCACCATGAGATCACATTGGAGCTCTGTTCGCCGTGCCGCAATTTGTCGCGGCAGCGGAGTTTCGCCCCGGCGTTTCGCCTCCTCGCGCCACTCCCACATGTGCGCGAGGACCTTTGCCTCCAGATCCCATGGCAGCACGCACTCCGGCAAGGAAGGTCGCCGCGTCGCAGGAGACCATGCGGTATCCTCGGATTAGCCAGATGGCCATGACCCTCTGGGCCGCACTCAACCGGTGCGCTGGGCCAGCCTCAACGAGGGCGCCCACACTGGTGCCCCGTAGAGGGCCATGGACCGCACGACCCCCATGTAGAGCCTCCGGCAGGAGGTGTTTGGACCCCCCCAGATTGGGCAGAAGCCGCTTTAAGGCAGCCCCAGCCCACTCCAGTCTGGGAGCCAAACGTCGGAAGTATTCGACGAAGTTCCACCGGCTGTCGAGGACAAGTCCCAGGTAGTTCATCGTTGACTCGACGCCGATGTGAACCCCTCCCACCGTGAGTTGAGAACCCGCAGGTGGCGCGTTCCGAGGAACATGAAAACCTATGGCCTCAGACTTGTGCAAGGCCACCTCGAGTCCCAATTGCCGGATCCTTTCGACGATTGTTGCAACCCCGCGTTTCATCAATTCGGCTGCCACCTCGTGAGACCTCCCCTGCGCCAGGACCAGTGTGTCGTCAGCGTAGCAAACTACGCTGACGCCGCGCCGTTAGGGAGGTCGGCGCGCAGCACCTAGTCGCTCCCGAACCTATGCATACCTGTGTTATTTATCTGTTTATTTAAATAATGATCAGCTGACGATACTTAATTCATGCTTGAAATTTCGACGAACAGTTACTCGTTATTGCAGTTTCAAATAATATTATGTGTACTTTGTTGTAGGCAATCGATGAAGCGCCAAAAGTGTACATTTTGTTTGGTCAAGTGATAGACGACCATGATCAATTTTGCTACGGCTACACTACTGGTTTAAACGTAAGTTGATCCCAACGTAGCGTTATTATGGTGTATAGGACGCTTATCAAAATAGTTCACCTTTACAATTATATTATAGCTGTTGAGCACCATTTAAGCACTGCAACATACATACATACATAAACTCACTCACCTGCTACGATCTCTACACACTCCTTTTGCTTCGTTTAGGTTCAAACAATTAGTCATACACATACGCCGATCGCGAGTACTACGTTTCTGACCTTTCTGTAGAACATCACCAATAAGGTCACTATATTTCCCTCCTAGGGCATCTCGTCCCGGTGTTTCCACTCACATCTGCCTTGTTAATACCTTTTGTGAGCCGTCCTTCATTCATCCTCTCAACATGACCAAACCATCTAAGCATACTTTTTTCAATTTTTGTCTCTACATCTTCTTTTAAACCACACCGTTCTCTTATCACATCATTCCTCAGCCTATCATTCACAGTCACACCACACATGCTTCGCAAGGAATGCATTTCCACAGCATTTATTCTACTTTCATGCTTCTTTTGCCACACAGCAGTGCAAGTAATCGCTTAATATTTTGCAATATTATTGTTCGGTACCGTTTATTATCTGTGCGCCTAACGGAATGCGCGTGTAATGAAGTGACATCTGACTTGTCAAGTTTGACGTTGACACTTGACAGCTCTCTCTCTTGATTTGCCGCTAAAATGGGTCGGTCGCGGTGTTGAGTTCCGCGACGCTTTTGTTGAAATCAACCTCTTAACCGGTCGTTTTTGGTGGACAATGGACCATGACCCAGTTGTTTGAGTTAATAACCCCTATCTTGGTGTAATAACACGGGTTTTGGACATATTTTGGAGAAATAGTTTGAAGGTCATTCAAGTGACGCTATTGGGGAACGAGTGATTTGAAGACCGCATGCTGTGATTGCCTCAAGCCTAAGTTGAAGCGGAATCTTGCCAGAAGAATACTCGTAACGTCACCACACAATACAGATACACTCACTTACATACATATCTCCAGGTTGGCACCAGAGCAGTGTCCTTCAACCATGAGGTAAGTTGTTTTGTTGTATGGTAGGTGAGCTGTTCTCTTATATATTGTCTGCTCCGCGTACGGCGGACAGTACGCTAGCCACTCTTGTCTCTAGAGCCCCACGATTATCACACTTCCACTGCGCATTTAAAACCTTATGTGGGCCTAGTCTGGCAACGTACATTTTGGTATGCAGAGGCGTGGTTTTAACCTACAAAACCACCAAATTGGTAATTTTACAGTAGGCTAATTACTTGGCAGTCTCTATAAGGGAAGTAGTAATTCGCTGTAAATATTTGTTATCGGTAATTAATTGTTTGTTTGAAATAATTTGGAATTTATTGAGTCGAGTAACTCATATTGCCGGGGGTCAACCAGGTTTGCATATATGCTTCAGAGTTGGTTAGATTGAGCTATGCTATAACCTCTTGTTGTTGTTATTTGACCTCTGTTGTATTGAATGTCAGGAAGACATTAAAATATTGAGTTTGTACCATTGATATGGTTATTTGTGAAAATTAATATTTGAAAAATTATTGGCATTTTTGAGTATTACCATTGTTTTGAGTTGGAATAAAGGATTATTATTGTTGTACCATTAACAAAGTGGTTTGTGAACTTAACATTTGGAATTGGATTGGAATTTGAATATTTGAATTGAATTGTGAAATAGAATTTTGAACGTTGATATTGGGTTTGAATTAAAATAAAAGTTTATTGTTGAATTGAATTGAAACCAATTTAATGTTATTTCTTGAGTTGCTGATTAGTCAGTTTGGTAGTTTGATTGTAGTTATTTTGTAATATATTGTTTGAACTTTGTTACTTAATTATTTTGTTTGGTATATTGAATTGTATTGTTTGTGCAATGGCATACAAAGCGGTGAGAGAGGCAATCAGTGGATTGACCACACAGCTGCGGTGGTTCGCTTCAGCTGCAGCGACCGCTGAGCGCCAGGATCTTGAGGGGATCACTCTTGCTCGGTTCGAGCAGTTGAACGTGAGACTCGGCAACGTTGATGCTCTGCTTACCCGCTACAACCAGTACATTTGTGAAGTGGATTTGGAAGTGCTGGATCAGGCAGCACGTGACAAGGTCCTTGCTGACTACGACCAGATCTTGGACCTGGGGGATGTCATTGGTCAACGTGCTCGGGAAATATTGGAGAGCCGGACACCTGTCCAGGTCAAACCGGAGACCTCGGTTGTTTCAGGTCCCGGACTATTGAGTAGACTGCCTACTTTGGAACTGCCACATTTTGACGGTCGTCTGGACCACTGGTTAAGTTTCCAAAACCTGTTTGAAAGTTTGGTTGATGCACGCTCGGACCTCAGACCCGCCCAAAAGTTGGCCTATTTGTTGTCCGTCCTGGAAGGTGAGGCCCGAGCCTTGGTGCAGCATCTGTCTTTGACTGACTCAGCCTACCCTACCGCTGTGGAACTACTCACCCGGCGGTACCAAAATAAACGTTGTTTGGCTGACGTTCATATTGGATTGATTTTGGGGACCGGTCATTACTAGTTTGTCAGCATTGCGTACTGACCTGTTGAACCCGTTGGTGGCAGCGACCAACGCTTTAAAGCAATTGGACTTGCCGGTGGACCATTGGTCTTACCTTTTGGTGCACGTTGTGCTGCAACGGCTTCCTGCCGATTTGAGGGCTCGTTTCGAGCAAAAGTATGGTGGGGATAGTGTCACACATCTCCCCCCATTTGATGACCTCGTCCAATTTTTGGAGGATGAGTGTCGGTTTGTGGACAACTCTGGCGTTGCCACTGAGTCATGCCAGCCGTCTTCCCGGCCACGAGACCAGGGACGGACTAGGGCTCGCGGGCCTGTTGATGGTCGCCCCGCCGCTCGTTTTGCTGGCGCCCAGAGTCGTCCTGGTTGTGAGTTTTGTAGGGACACGGGGCATGGCATGGCAACTTGCGCGGCCTTTTTGAAGTTGCACGTGAGTGCCCGCCGCCGAATTGCCAATGCACGCCGCCTGTGCTTCTCTTGTTTGGGGGCTCACTTCCATCGGGACTGCCCCAACCCCCGCCCTTGTAGAATTTGTAGGGGGTCCCATTTGGACATTTTGTGCGCTAACGCGAACCACGCTGGCAGACCAGCCTCTGATGAAGGTTCGCGTACGGGGGGGTACCATGGAGTTGGTCACCGGGCTTCTGCCTCGCCGGTTCAGAGCCGGGGAGAGGCCTGCAATTTTGAGCGCCGCACTCCACCCCCCGCGCAAGTTGAACGGGAGCCGCGCGACCGCCATTTGGTCTCCCCGCGTAAAGGTGATTACGCAGTTGTTGTTAGGCAGCGCTGGCCAGACCAGCACCGCCTTCCCTCCCCTCCTTTGGCGGAACGTCCCCGGTTGGAGTCACGCCCCCCGCCATTCAGGCATCCGGTGGGATATGCCCTTCCAGCGATGGCGCGTGGCTCGGGACACCGCGCGTACGAGGAATTTGAATTGCATCCTCGTCGGGAAAGACTTGGGTCTGGGTGTGGCGATCGGTCGCCGCCCAGGCATTGTTAGGACATTGGCGCCTGCCCCGCTAAGGTACCCCTCAGATCGACACGGTTTTGTTGCCAACGGCATCGGTCGGGTCTGGGGGCCCACGGGGGACTCTGTTGTGGTCCGTGTCATTTTGGACATGGGAGCCCAGGGTTGCCTTTTGTCTATTGTTTTGTTGTTTTGTTTGTATTGTTTTGGGCAAAATTGTTTTCTTCAGCGCCTTTGGACTGCGGGACTTGGCTGGGACGAGCCAATTCGGGACACCCGGTTGGAAGATTGGCTCCAATTTGTATCCGCACTCCCTGCAGTCAACGAGGTCGTGTTACCCCGCGCTATCCTCCCCCCTGGGAGCTACACTGCTACCATTGTTTGTGATGCGTCTTCGCACGGTTATGCAGCTGTTGTTTGTCTGCGCACCGTCTGCGCAACAGGCCAGGTGAATTTGTCACTGGTCTTGGTCTTGGAGCAAGGTGGCCCCCCTCCGGACGGCACTGACCATCCCTAAGTTGAATTGTCAGGGGCGGCGCGTCTTGTGCGTTTATTGAACCACGTTGCTCACACTTTGGGTGGAACTGTGGACATTCGGGCTTCTTACGCCTGGACGGACAGTCAAATTGCTTTGTGTTGGTTGAAGACGTCCGTCCACTCTTTGGAGGTCTTTGTTGCGTACCGAGTGTCCCAGATTCAAAATTTGAAACGCCTTTGATTTGGAGGCACGTGCCTGGAGATTTTAACCCAGGTGCCGTGGCCTCACGTGGGTGCATGGCACCCCGCTTGATTGCTCACCCTCTATGGTGGGGACCAGACTGGCTGACTCACCCCGAGGATGATTGGCCTCGATCGCCAGTCTTGATGTCGGGTCCTTTGCCCGGGCTCAAGGTGCTCGCTGTTAGAACAAAGGATCCTGAGTTTTGTTGAGTCGATAAAGCTCCCTCGACAAATTGTTGTTTTGTTGTTGAATTGTTGGTGACTGATCGTCACATTATGAACTCGCATGCCGGTTGCAATGCGCTGTTGGCCATTCTGCAGCGAGAGTTTTGGATATTGTCGGGAGCCGTTAGTAAGTTGAACCCCTTTTGGACGATACGGGTCTTTTGTTGTTTGGTTGTTGACGGTTGAGGCACTTAGCCTTCCTTATGGGGCCCGTCACCCCCTTTTGTTGCCTAAGGAGGGCCATTTGGTTGTTGTTGTTGTTGTTTGGTTGTTATTGTTGTTTGGTTGTTTTATTGTTTGTTATTGTTTGACCCGCCAGCCTGCCCCCATTGGGGGGGTATTTTGAGGCCGCGGTGAAGGCGGTTAGGGACTCTGGCGCAGATTGTTGGGAGACACCGTTCCCACCTTTAAGGAGTTAGCTACGGTATTTTGCCGCATTGAAGCTGTGTTGAACTCGCGTCCATTGTGCCCGCTGTCTTCGGACCCGAACGTCTTGGAGGCCCTGACCCCGCGCCATTTTTTGATTTGACAGCCACTTGTCGCCCTGCCGGAGCATCCTTTTGTCGATGTGAGCCAAAATTGGCTATCGTGGTTTCCGTTGGTGCAGCAGCTCGCTCAGAGTTTTGCAAGCGTTGGAGCTTGGAGTGTTTGCACATCCTCCAGCAGCGCGTCAGGTGGACTGATAAAACGCAACCTTGTCGGGATTGCCAAGTGATTAGCGGACGGGAAGGCCCGTCCGGGGGGGGTAGATGTTCGGTACCGTTTATTATCTGTGCGCCTAACGGAATGCGCGTGTAATGAAGTGACATCTGACTTGTCAAGTTTGACGTTGACACTTGACAGCTCTCTCTCTTGATTTGCCGCTAAAATGGGTCGGTCGCGGTGTTGAGTTCCGCGACGCTTTTGTTGAAATCAACCTCTTAACCGGTCGTTTTTGGTGGACAATGGACCATGACCCAGTTGTTTGAGTTAATAACCCCTATCTTGGTGTAATAACACGGGTTTTGGACATATTTTGGAGAAATAGTTTGAAGGTCATTCAAGTGACGCTATTGGGGAACGAGTGATTTGAAGACCGCATGCTGTGATTGCCTCAAGCCTAAGTTGAAGCGGAATCTTGCCAGAAGAATACTCGTAACGTCACCACACAATACAGATACACTCACTTACATACATATCTCCAGGTTGGCACCAGAGCAGTGTCCTTCAACCATGAGGTAAGTTGTTTTGTTGTATGGTAGGTGAGCTGTTCTCTTATATATTGTCTGCTCCGCGTACGGCGGACAGTACGCTAGCCACTCTTGTCTCTAGAGCCCCACGATTATCACACTTCCACTGCGCATTTAAAACCTTATGTGGGCCTAGTCTGGCAACGTACAATTATTTTTCTTCTTGATCATCATCCTCCTGCGTTTATCCCAATTTATTTGGGGTCGGCGCATCATGTCTTTTTCTTCCACACTTGTTATTACTCTTCATCTTGGTAGTCACCACCTTTCTAGCCGTATATACGAAGTCCATCCATCGTTTCTTTGGTCTCCTTCGACTCTTATGGCTATCGATATTCATACTCAAAACTCTAGTCAGGACATTTTCCACTTTACGTTTCTCCTTATTATTGATTGGTTTTTAGTGTATTATTTTTCATCGTCATTATATTATTTGATTCGCAGCCTTTTCCACTCACTTCTGAGTCTTCTGCTCCTTCTTTTGTGCCATGTTTCCCTGGTGTGTGCAAGTTTCCACCAGAGGAGTAATAGCGTAATACATTTGAATAATGATTAATGCCTTTAATTTTTACAGTTCAATATTATTTTTGACGTCAGTTAAGTTGCTGAGCAGATGATTTTTTTGTAACATATGAAGCATTATTCTATTAATTTCTTTCAAAATCTGTCGCGATTTGAAAATTTGTTGCGATATTAGGATAAAAAAAGCCTTACCCGCAATCCTATGTATCTCATCCACCCATTGTTTAATAATAGTACAATTCTCTTTAGGTGTATATCAACCACCCAGCGGACTTGCCACAGGCATCGTTAAACACTTTCTCGCTAATAAACGATCACGACTCGTTATTGGCGCTCAGCGTCAACATTATGAACACTTCGGAGTCCTTGAAGAGATACGACTCAGAAACGTAAGTTGAAAGTCAAGGATATTTTTTTAAACATGGAATTTACGGTAATGAGGTTCAAGTTTATACGGTCTATATGAAAAATCTACGTTTACCTTATCCATTTTCAAACCATGTATGTGCAAATTTTCATGTTGATCGGTAGAACGATGTTGGATATACCAACATCCATTTTATTAGGTATGTGGACTATGGTTCGTTTTAGTCTCAAATTATTTTTCTATAAAACTAGCTGCGACATCTTTAAGCTTTAACTTTCAGGAGTTGAAGCTTTGAAATGAACCACGGACGAAACGAACGAAGCTGCTTGGAAATCAAATGAGTGCTGATAAAATGATACAAAGGCGTGGAAAACATGCAGTAATTTTAATGTTATTGCTAACATATTTCTAAATATTGAAATTTATTTCACCTTTCTTTTGTAGACGGCAGTGTTACTTTCCTGAGGATAAGCAGTTGAAGTATTTTAAAATATATACAGCAAGGAACTGCAGAATCGAATGTTTGACAAATTTTACTTTCGAAAGCTGTGGTTGTGTCCAATTTCATATGCCTCGTGAGTGAAAGCAATATTTTCAGCCCATCAACTTCTATGCATTTAACGACCTAGCGTTATAAATTCAACTGAATTAGTTTTTCCTTACAAAAAAAATGGTTTTTAATGTCTTGTTTTTTTTACAGATAACACTAGTGATAGAATATGTCCATTGATAAAAAGTCAGTGTGTAAGAAAAGCGCACGGTAAGCTATTTCTAAACTTCATATTTATGCATAAGTTACGGTTCTATTTCACGGATATTTTTTTCTTTCATCAAAAATCTGATTGGATTTTAACAATTGTGTTACTTTAAAATGTTTCAGTAAATCTGGCATACAGAGAATCGGACGAAGGAAGTAAAGATCGGTGCCGATGCCTACCCGCATGCAATTCAATCGAGTACGATGGGGACTTACTAAGGAATGCAATCAATTTTGAACAAGCCATGACAATTTTAGATAACAAATACGTAACACAAGAAAATTTTAATAAGTAAGTTAACTACATATTATTATTTTATCGCCAGTGCAGTGATTCTGATTTTTTGACCTGGTTCGTTGAGCGTTATCAAATTATAACGTCCCCACTGTTGAGACACGGGCCTCTGTGAGCGAAGCCGGGCAATACTCAACAACGTTTGGTGGATGTCATAACAATGTCTTGGAACTTTTGGTTCCTGTTTTGACACACTGTTATGTGACTATTCGTTTGAATCCTACTTCCTACTATAATCCTACTCATATAATAAATGAGATAGTTTGTGAAGATGTATAGATTACTCTTTTGCGCAAAAACTACACAACGGATCTGGGTAAAATTTTGGCACATAGATAGTTTAAAACCTAGATTAGCACGTAGGTTACTTTTTATCCCAATAATATGTTCCCACGAGATAATAGTTGCCTTGCACGCGGGTGATGCCACTGGAAAAAGTTAGTATAATTATAATGAACCCGACCATGTTTATAACACGTGACTGTTTGTTTATGTTTCAGGACCAAATTTGCAAGACTGCAAATATTTTACAAAAGCCCCCGATTCATCTCGATGCGTCGATCAGAGTTGTATGGGATTACTGATTTCCTCGCTGCATGTGGTGGGCTCTTGGGCCTGTTTCTTGGCTTCTCATTCCTGAGTATTGCTGAAATCTTCTATTTTTCTACACTGAGGTACCTTCATCACGGTTTTAATTTTAATTTTGTAATCAATTTATAAATTGCTTCATGTTTATGCTCTTGCTTGCTCCGGCACTGTGATATGAACACACCAGCAAGTCTACCGTACGGTCCATCCATACTTAAATAATTGAATGATTTTAGGGCCTTCCTTCCTATCTCGAACCAAATTAAATGTTCAGTAAAAAAATCTCGACTTTTCTAGAATGAACAGAAATAATACATGCAACGGTTGTTTTGAAAAGTCTGACACGCCCTCCCGCTCCACCCAGAGCGGGAGACGTCATAAGTAAACAATTACAAAATTATGGTTTGTTGTTCCTTTTTTCAGAGTATGCTGTGCTTTAAAGGCAGATCGTAAACTAGAAAAAGAAGAAGCGAAGGAGAAACAATATCTAAATGAGGGGTTGTGATCGAAGGACGTTTTTATTATCAAATTCAATTTTCATAACATTTATCGGAGTTATTGGAAGACAGATGAAATCAGTAAGCAAGAACGTGCATTCCACTACGACAACACAAACTTCTCTACTCTAGTTTCTGTACTGTATTTTGAGCTCTATTTTGTGTATTTATTAATAATGAATGTGGTGGTTTCTTTTTACTGCTTTAAACATTTAAAATTGCCACTTAGAGAGTCGCAATTTTCACTTTCTTTTCATAAAATTATTGAATCGAAACTTTTGTCAAACTTTTTAAAATATCAACGAGTATAGTTGTAATAAGTATTTATTATTAATGATTAATTTACAACTATGTTTATATACACATGTTATCTTATCTACTATAGATATCAAGAGAGTATACAACAAGTTGATAAGAAAATCAGGGTTTTATCAAAGTTACTTAAGAACAACTATCGAGGCAACGGCACGTGCGTTGCATGATCCAATCTGCTGCAGCTCTGAAGCTATAATTATTCAATCGCTTCTAATTATTCGCGTAAAAGATAAGCTAAGAATCTTATTGCTAAATTTCGAAGGCGACCTTCAATTTTGGTGAGTCAGTCGAGTCTGAGCTCCTTTGACTTTTGAATATATTATAGAATCTAGAGTGCTTATGCCTAAGCAATCAGTCGATAAAGGTGTACTAACCTGTTTTGACTGATTGCCCAAGTATAAGCACTTTACATTATTAGACTGTAAAACCAGCAAAATTGGAGACTTATGTCCAGCTTCATATGCTTTAAGACTAAAAATAAATGTTTTTGATTACATTTTCGCTGTATGTTATTTTGCAACAAAATGAAAATCCAAAAGAACAAACAATATTCTAACAAACACAATACATACCTACGTGATACAGAACTCAGATTTTTCCTTAAGCAGTCAACAACGTTTCATACAAGATAAAATGGCAGCATTTCATTAATTTAAAGTTCTCACATCAATGCAGCAATTTAAAACTACAGCAAACTTGTTGCAATTTATAGCAGGAAGCAGCAAACTGGGTAAGGTTTGCACCCAAATTAGTTTGTAACAGTGTTTGATAAGTATATTCATGTATATGCTTCAAAGTTCGTTAAACATCGTCCATGTTGTACGCACAAGTAATCCTGTTAGATCCGCGAATGAGCGCGGATGTTCGGAACAGCGATGGAAATCCGCCACGAGATTGGATCCTCAACTCGACTATTTTACACAAAAGATCAGAAGGTCTATTATTTTCAAGACGTTGTTGTTGTAACAAATCGTTGATATCGCGATATTATTAGGTACTTTCATAATTTTCTTTACTAGTAACAATATTCCGTGATCAACTATCTGTGACCAAAGTTGATTGACTACGGCAAAATACTAAGGCCTACAGATTTTATGCTGGTTTCACAAACTTGCCCGTTATTTCAAGTACCACTTTCTCAATGTATTGTCCATTGTTTCTTCTCCCTTTATTTGCCCCCAAAAGTGAGACTAATGCACTTTTCTACTCTGTGGCTCAACGCTTCACGTACAGCGTATAGTTTCTTGTTGCGGATTCAATTCTAGACGAACAGTTTGTTCAGCTGCGGTGCGATAAGATATACTAGTTTGCAGACTAGCTGATATCTGAAACAGGATAGAATATTGATGTTGTCTGCGATAATTTAGATAAAACTCATTTAGTTGTAGCAAACTACCTCGGCCAAGGCAGTTTGATAAATGACTATAACAGATTCAATTCTAAATTATGAATTCTTATCTGTAAAAAGGAGTGTTGATTTACATAAATCTAATTTATATCCTAAAAGTTAGACCTCCGTATACAGAGATTTTTATGCTAAAACTGATATATTTCAGACTTAGATATAAAATTATCCAATTGATCACTTGTGAAGCTGTCTGGACTAGTTGTCGAGACGCGTCAACGAACCGATCAGTACCGCAATTTAGCTGAAACTGAACGATTTATCGATATAAATCACACATAAACTTGTGGCAAAACATGTAATAAAATTGTTCACAGCAGATAACTAAAGTTTATAGGCGACATCGTGGGCGGCAACAGAAAAAAATTGCTAAACTCTGCCGGTGAAGCTATTGTGATATTTAACTCGTTAAAAAAATTGTTGAAAAATCTTGTCCAGTTTCGGGTATTGCGTACACTCAAATATGTACGTACCCTTAACTTACGTCAAACATTAAACTTTCTTTCTTCTTTCATGTAAAACCCACGCAAATTGTATGAATGGCGCTCAAGAATGTCAGTAGCTTTAATTAACGTACCTATTTAATTTTTATTCATAGACTTCTACGAAATGTGTGGATTTAATAATAACTAACAGTCGCTTAGTGGTCGATATTGAACACAATTCATTTTTAATAGAAATACATTACTATATGAGAATATTAGCTAATTGCATTCCTCCATATATAAGGTGTGAAGGTGTGAGGTTATCTCGTGTGGTGTCGGACTTAAAGAATAGCATCACCCCATTTCCTCCCGTGGGTGTCGTAAGAGGCGACTAAGGGATTAACTAGAGAATGGGCAGCAGCTTTCTCTATGCATTTTATCAAAACCATACTGCGATCGCCAACCCGCCTGCCAAGCGTGGCGATTATGGCAACCCCCCCCCAAATAATGACAAGCACAAATAAAAAACGGCCCCTAGTGCCTGGCAGCCCACCTACCCTTGACTATGGTAGCGGTCAAGGCCACGGTGAGGCAAGGGTTGCTAACAATCCCCGGAAGAGATCCGGCTACCACAATCACCGAAAACTGGACCTGGCAACCTACAACACGCGCACACTCCCGACCGACGAGAAGATCGCTGAACTTGAGGAAGAATTGAGCAGGTTACGATGGGGCATAGTAGGGTTATCTGAAGTCCGAAGACAGGGGGAGGACTCGATAATCCTGAATTCCGGAAACCTGCTCTATTTCCGGGAGGGCGACCAGCAGTCCCAAGGTGGTGTCGGGTTTATCGTCCATAAGTCCCTTGTGAGCAACGTTGTGAAGATCGAGAGTGTGTCGACCAGGGTGGCGTTCCTTATATTCAGAATATCCGCAAGGTATTCGCTGAAGGTCATACAGGTGTACGCCCCGACCTCGACACACCCCGATGATGAGGTGGAGACCATGTATGAGGATATTTCCAGAGCCATGCATGGTACCAAATCTCACTTCACCGTTGTCATGGGGGACTTCAACGCGAAACTGGGCAAGCGAAGCGATGATGAGCTGCGAGTGGGGCAATTTGGAGTTGGACGTCGGAATCACCGGGGTCACCTACTGGCTAGTTTTATGGAGAAGAAAGGCCTCTTTATGATGAATTCCTTCTTCAGAAAACGCGAGCACAGGAAGTGGACCTGGCAGAGTCCTGACGGTGCAACTAAAAATGAGATTGACTTCATTATGTCGACGAAGAAGCACATATTCAATGATGTCTCTGTGATCAACGCGGTGAAAACCGGGAGTGATCACCGCATGGTAAGAGGCACATTGAATATCAATATCAAGCTGGAAAGATCTCGGCTGATGAAGTCAACGCTCCGTCCAGCACCGATCCAACTTCAGAACCCTGAGAGCTTTCAGCTCGAACTCCAGAATCGTTTTGAGTGCCTAGGGAGCTCCGTGGACGATTATAACGATGAGTTTGTGGAAACTGTCCATACGGTCGGGTCTCAGTTCTTCAAGACCCGCCGTACTAATAGCAAAAAGAAACTCTCAGATCCAACATTACAGCTCATGGAACAGAGGCGCGAAATGATCCTGCAGTCTTCAGAAGCTGCACTCGAGTACCGGCAGCTAAATAGACGGATCTCTTAGTCCTTGAAACGCGACCTTCGCCTCTTTAATACGGAACGTATTAGAGACGCGATAGAGGGGAACAAGGGCTCCAAAGTATTTGCAAGGGATCTGTCTATTGGGCAGAGTCAGCTTGCCAAACTGAAGACCGATGACGGCAGAGTCGTGTCCGCCAAACCTGAGCTGTTAAGAGAGATCGAGAAGTTTTATGGACAGTTATACACGTCCACCAGAAACCCCGTTATGAATCTGGCTAACGACCCGAGAGCTAGATTGACTCGACACTACACTGAAGATATCCCGGACGTCAGCTTGTACGAGATTAGGATGGCTCTGAAGCAGCTTAAAAATAACAAGGCGCCGGGTGATGACGGAATTACGGCCGAGCTCCTGAAGGCCGGCGGAAAACCCGTTCTAAAGGCCCTTCAGAAGCTATTTGATTCCGTCATACTCGAGGGCAAAACGCCACAGGCATGGAACAGAGGTGTGGTGGTACTTTTCTTTAAGAAGGGTGACAATACCCTACTTAAGAATTATAGGCCCATCTCACTTCTGAGCCATGTCTACAAGCTGTTTTCAAGGGTCATCACGAACCGTCTCGCGCGCAGGTTTGACGACTTCCAGCCTCCCGAACAAGCCGGATTCCGTAAAGGCTTTAGCACCGTGGACCACATACATACGCTGCGGCAGGTTATACAGAAGACCGAAGAGTATAACCTGCCTCTCTGCTTAGCGTTTGTGGACTACGAAAAAGCCTTCGATTCGATCGAAACCTGGGCTGTACTGCAGTCTCTCCAACGGTGCCAGATTGACTATCGGTACATCGAGGTGCTGAAGTGTTTGTATGAAAACGCCACTATGTCAGTCCGGCTCCAGGACAGAGCCTCGAAACCTATCCTCCTGCAGCGAGGGGTGAGACAGGGAGACGTCATCTCTCCGAAACTGTTCACCGCTGCACTGGAGGATATCTTCAAGGTTCTGGACTGGAAAGGGGCTGGCATCAACATCAATGGCGAGTACATCACTCACCTTCGATTTGCCGACGATATAGTAGTCATGGCTGAGACTATGGAGGACCTCAGTACAATGCTCGATGACCTCAGTAGAGCTTCCGAAAGAGTGGGTCTTAGGATGAACATGGACAAGACAAAGGTCATGTCCAATGCTCGTGTGATACCCACTCCAGTGAAAATCGGAAGCGCTACACTCGAAGTTGTGGACGAATATGTGTATCTAGGACAGACTGTCCAGTTAGGTAGGTCCTACTTCGAGAAAGAGGTCAATCGTCGAATCCGACTCGGCTGGGCAGCGTCCGGGAAGCTACGCGGTATATTCTCGTCCCAATTACCGCAGTGTCTCAAGACAAAAGTCTTTGACCAGTGTGTGTTGCCAGTGATGACATATGGTCCTGAGACGTGGTCGCTCACAATGCGCCTCATAAGAAGGCTCAAAGTCACGCAAAGAGCAATGGAGAGGGCTATGCTTGGAGTTTCCCTACGTGATCGAATCAGAAATGATGAGATCCGTAGGAAAACCAAGGTTACCGACATAGCCCGAAGAATTGCCAAACTTAAGTGGCAGTGGGCAGGGCACATTGCTCGCAGAACAGATGGCCGATGGGGTCGGAAGGTTCTGGAGTGGCGACCGCGTACTGGGAGACGTAGCGTTGGAAGGCCTCCCACAAGATGGACCGATGACCTGGTGAAGGCCGCAGGAATGCGTTGGATGCGGGAGGCACAGAACAGGTCGAGGTGGCGGTGCTTGGGGGAGGCCTATGTCCAGCAGTGGACGTCTTTCGGCTGAAATGATGATGATGATATATAAGGTGTATCTATTCATACACGAAATATTTTAAGAGGTAGGTGGTAAAGAAGCTATAGAAGCAAAAAGACAAATTTTATCTAAGCGTTTTTGAATTTTCGTAATTATTATAATTTTAAAACTGCTTTAGAGGTTTTGCATAAAAACTTTACTCCAAATTCTATGAATGGCTCGCCTGACGCTGCGAGGGCGGTGACCGGACGGCATGAGCATGGCCGCGGTGTCTCGGGCCATAAAAAATAAGAAGGAGCCAGTATTTCTCATGTACATCAACGTCAAATCCATACTATACTTCCATACTATCCATACTCCATACTAATATTATAAATGCAAAAGTAACTCTGTCTGTCTGTCTGTCTGTCTGTCTGTCTGTCTGTCTGTCTGTCTCGCTTTCCTGCTAAAACTACTGAACCGATTTAAATGAATTTTGGTACACAGATAGTTTAGAGCCTGAGAAAGGACATAGGCTACTTTTTATCACGGTAGTATGTTCCTGCGGGATAATTTCCGACCTCCACGCGGGCGAAACCGCTGGCAAAAGCTAGTAATTTATAAAAATTAAATTTAGAAAAAAATACATTTAGAAAAAAAAATTTTTTCGTTGCTGTAGCTTCTTTAACACCTACAGGTGTACCTCTTAAAATATTTCGTGTATGAATAGAGACACCTTATATAGACACGCGGTAGCGTGACAAACCAAGTTCAAGAAAAAGGAACTGGGGATGCAGCAGCCGTGTGTTATATTACACGAACCATTTGGAGCCCCTTTTGAAAATAACTACACTATACTTAATAACTAAAATGTTGATATAGACATGTAATATGGATTGTTTATAAAAGGAAATGGCTAAATGAATACCCTCAGAATGTATTGGAATCTCACATTAACTCGTAATATTTAAATATTCATTAATGAATTATTTAGTGTTTATTAATTTCCAAGAACTTTCGTGAACTGTTTAGCATAAAAAAGTATCTTAATTGCTTTTTAAGCTTTTTGATTGAAATGTCACGGGGAAATAATACAGTACTGCAAGCTAGGGAGGGGTCATAGCGCTTTTTCAGAATGTCAAATGGAAACTGATTCGATTTTTGATAACTGCTATCAAAACGATTTACTGTCTGAAACTAAGTACTGGCATGCAGAGTTTTTGGCGGGAATCGACGGCGTTCAATTCGGTTTCCTGTTTAGTGATTTGTTATTGTGTTTTCAGCAGTTTTTGATTCGGAAAATAGGGTAGTTTTTAAAAAGGCACATTCCAATTCAAGACACATTCCATTTCCAATTTTTCATTCAAGTAATGTGCCTCTTCTTTTAATCTTACTATCTATATTGTGTCGAAAAATATTAAGTAATAATAGTAATAGTGGACGAAGAAACCGTTTTTTTTTTCAACTCTTTCGATTATTTTATCGATTCTTTTACACATGAAGTTCAATCACATCTCTATCATAAAAAGCAAACGTCAGATGTCAGACGTCATTTGAACGCTTTCCCGTTTGCTTGTTCGTTGTGTTTTTTTATTTTGGATTTTCACTGAGCCACGCTTGTTTATTAGACTTATTGTGTGTGCTCACCAACCTATTGACCTCTTGCTACCTATTCTACACGTGCTTGACTTTCAATAAATTCATCATGCGATACATAAACTGCGGTTATTCAAAAGCTACGGGTGATGTTTGTTTATTTGGCCATACAATGGTGTGCATAAATTGTGGCCGCTCTGTGAGAAGTATACAACGCCATGCGGTGGAAAGAAACGATTCAGTGATACAGAATTTATCAACGTCACATCCAGTCACATCAAAATCGGGTAAATCTGCTTGGACCTGTATCTAAACCTGAACCAATACCTGAACCAGTACCTAGACCTGTATCAGAACAGAAATTAAACCTACCAAATTAAAATGGGCTACAAACACCTCTAGACACTGTGAGTTTGGGGCATTGAAGAAGATTCATAGATTAAAAAACAAATAAATAAATCATATTTTAGTTGTTTTATTTCAATATATTATATGTCCTTGGTTACTCACTGCGTTCGTTATCTAGTTTAGGACGCTTTTATTAATTACCACGCAGCAACGCGCGCAAGAAAAGCACTCAGGCGGCAGGATTTTCCTAAATTGATTTAAATTGGTAAATAAACAACGAATAAAAACCAATCTACCGACTAGTACTAGTGACAACCCTGTTGAAATCTGTTGATACATCAGTACAAATAGACTGACAAAAAAACGCACCAGGGGGACTTAGATTAGTTAGATTTAAATAATGTATAATACTTAGCAGAATTGTTTACCTACCTCAAATAAAAAAAATATACACTTGTTTGGGTCAGTTAATATTAATCCTTATTTTCAAACATGCTTATCATTTCAACAACTTATTTATTTTTTCTGTGAAAAAATAAATAAGTGGTTTGTTTCAACTTTTTACAAGGGTATACGCAGATTGTAGAAAACGTTTTGTGTTACGTTTTTGGTGCAATTACCTCTTTGTTGATATTTACTCAAGTGCCACCGTGCGCAATGGGAATGGGGCGCTAGTCAAAAATACAATAAAATCCAGATACAGCAGATGCAGATACGCCTAGGGAAAAATTCATAGCAATGTCATCTGTTTGCAGTTTCCATACCTATTGACGTAGGAGTTACACGATAGCGATTTTATTTTTAAGATTCTAAAGAAATGAAAAGTTCCTGAAACATTGTTTATATGAAATATTAATATTCAACTATTCAGCTTTACATATTGCTAGGTACCATATTTATAACTTGTCAGGATTTCGCCTATACTTCAATTTAGCCATGTCCTTTGACAAATAGTGCAAAAACCTAACCAACTTTCACATGACCTCGAAAATCGATTTTGTCGTCTAGCTGGATAATTGTGTGTTAACAAAGGAAAATTAGAAAACGTTGTTTTTTTACGATTTGATTTTTTTTCCAAGCAATTATTATTTATTAACACCTAGTGCCTTTCCAAAATTTTAATAGCAACAAACATCTTTTCTTTCGCAGGATTATAGATTTGATGATTAAATGTCGCCGTATTGGTTTCGTATAACAAATGATTTAAATACATTTTGCAGATTACTTTCAAATTATGAATAATAAGATAGATAGATAGATAGATAAAACTTTTATTTGATGCACACAAAAGACGCAACACAACATACAAATCACGATAAAATAATAATTGAGTGTGGTAACAAATTAACAAAGTAGGTACAATGATGACACTTTGTGACACAAATTAAAAATGAAATGTAAATAACATGCGGTAATAATTGTGGTATGTGTGTGTAATAATTATTTATTAACGAATTTTAATAGAAATTATATTCCATTGAAAACATCCTAATTATATAAATATAACTTCTCACGAACTATTTACAAAAAGCAGATAACTTAAAATAAATTGAAGCTCAAGATTTAGCATTGCTAGTTTCTATTAGCAAATTAAAAGAAATGAAGAGTAAGATAAAAACGAAAATCAAATAAAATAAAAAAAGCAATCAATTTAATCAATTAATTGGTCTTGCAATATGAAAACTGTTATTCACGTATAACATAAAAAACTTTTATTAACTCAACTCAGCCTATCGCAGTCCACTGCTGGACATAGGCCTCTCCCATGCTGCACCACAACACCCTGTCCTCCACCTTCCGCATCCAGTCTGTCCAAGAAACCTTTTTAAAGTCGTCGGTCCATCTAGCTGAGGTACGTCCCTCACTACGCTTGCCGGACTCCATTCCAGAACTCGTCTGCTCCATCTGCCATCGGTCCTTCGACAAACATGACCAGCCCACTGCCACTTCAAACTGCTTACGCTGCCCAACCTAACCGGATCCTCCTGTCGGCTTCTTTAGAAGTTGTGTCTACCAAACTGGATGACTTGCCCATGGTAGACATACTCCTTCACAACCTCGAGAAGCGACCCTTCGATGCGGATTGGACTCGGCAAAACATGCGAATTGTTCACATTGATTCCCTGTCCAGTCCAGTCTAGCGTCTTTAATACGTCCTCCAGCGCATTGGTGAACAGTTTTGGGGGTATCACATCTATCTGTTTCAACCCCCCTGAGTAGTTAGATTGGGCTGGTTTTCGTATCCTGGATCTGGACATTCATCGTGGCAGCGTCATACAAACACTTCATCACCTCGATGTATCTCCAGTCAATTTGACATCGTTGCAGAGAGGCCAGAACTGCCCAAATTTCGATGGAGTCAACGGCTTTCTTGTAGTCCACAAATGCCATACATAGCGTCTGATTTTACTCTTCAATCTTCTGTACAATTTGCCGAATAGTATATAACAATGTTGAAGCCTTTTCAAAATCCAGTTGTTCTGGTAGCTGGAACTCGTCAAGTCTCCCGGCGAGACGGTTCGTGACGACCCTCGAAAACAGCTTATACACGTGGTTCTGGAGTAACTTGATTACCCAAATACAAGTTTTATATATTAAATAAATATTAGATATATAGTTGTATGTGAAAACTAAATAAATACTTACCATTTTCCTTTATATTTTTTTATTTTTAGTCAAAGGAGAAGGAAATGACTCCATAGATTCCTGGGCCCTATTTGTAAGACGATATAATAACAAGGCCTCACTGAAAATTTGGTGAAATTTGACTATCCAGGAACCAAGTTATATGTATTATAGTAAAAGTGAGGTTTACACAGCAATCCATGTCGTCAATATCCGATCGATAGGCGTAAACAGTTGTCCAAAATAGAGAGCCAGGTAATTTAGAGTAGCAAGGTACGTCGAATAGTCCGTTATAATATGCAAAGCTGAGGTTGTGGAGTTAAACAATAAAACAAGGAAAATACGTACGCACTCAGAACCAAAGAAAACAAACAAGTGCATCTGTCAGTCAGTGACTGACGGATGTCAGGCACAAGTGTTACCGGAAGAAAAAAATTCACTATGAATCGATTCAATCGATTCCATGAAAGCTTGATATGCACTTGTCACTCGATTTTCATACATATTCTCAGATTTTACCGATTTATTAATAATCGATTAGTAGTAATTCTGACATTATTTAATCGATTATTTAGTTTCATTATCTTAATTTAAGTTTTCACCATATTCTGTGATTTCCTTTAAAAAAATATAACGGTTTTTTTAATACACATTTCAACTAGTTAACTGCTGGGCCCAGAAGTCCCCTTCTCCTTACATTTCATAAAGTTCGTCATTGATATATATGTCACTAGATTAGCAATTACCGCGTCAAAGCGTTGCCACTGGACATAAGGCCACAGCCTTATGCGTAGCTGACGTCAGTTCAGTGCTCTATGTGACGCCAACCGAGTGACGCGTGACAGAAAATATCCCCAAAATGGGTAAATGCGTTGTGAAAGAGTATGATTCAAGATCTCAAAAACATAATAAATTAACCGGAATTACTTTCCACACGTAAGTTTATTGTTTCAGTGTTTATATCAAAGCAAAAACGCAATAAAATGTAAAATTTTGTAAATTAGGTTCAGTGTTACCACTAAAAACTTAGTTTTAGTTTCCCACATTTGTGGGACTTTTTAATTTATGTAATAAAGGTTTTTTTTTAATAATAAAATCGTTGCAGGGTGCCTAAAGATGCAGTACACCGTGACAAATGGGTAGAAATAATCCGATTGCTGAGACGAGAGACTAACTGGCTACCTACTAAATCTACTGTCATTTGTTCAAAGCACTGCCAATACAAAGAATATTCAAAAAGAAAATGTCTTAATTAATTTTATTAGTGATAAAATTCTAATACACATCCAATAAGAAATACATAATTCAAATAATTTAACTTAACGTTTAACTTTTTTTTAAACGTTTTTTTTATGGCTTAAAACGATGGGTAATTCGAATGGGTAGGCAACCCCATCCCGTCATTGCATGTTTATATTGCAGTCTTTGTCTAATCTAAGCGCCAGTATTATTCTTGCGACTTGTGTGAGTGAGACAGATATATGTTTACTTTTAAATGTTTAGTAGTGCCAAAGCTACGTCGTCGCGTTTAAATAGTGGTAACAGTTTTTTGACATATTTTATTGAGGTTTGCATCTCTAGTTATTTAACTCAATGAAGTTCGTGACGTAGGTGCTTTATATTTTTTACCTTTTCCAACTAACCGTGATGATATTGTTAAGTTTAGTTTAAATTCTAAGCCTTTAGAAATCTGTAGCCGAACAAAAGATTTTTCAGCGGGTGACAAAGCTTAGTAACTCTATTATGTGATACCTGCTCCTAAGATGTAAAATCTCTACAGTTTTCAGAAAAGAAAATGCTTTCAGCCACCGGTTTATGGTTTATAATTTCTTAGTTTCCTACTTTGAGCCCATCTTATATTTTATTGTGCATTACTTTTTATTTTAGTAGATAACAACATCTCGCAGACCAACAATTCTATTGAGATATTATAACATTTTGTGTTTTACAAATACAGCTGTTTTTAAAAACTCCTTGTATAATAGAAGTCAGCATCCCAATGAAATAAAAACACATGTCAACTCTCACTGGCCCTTCGCTCAAGATACTATTTCAAACACATATCTACATAGTCCTATGTCTGGACATTAAAAGGGACTTATAAAAAATGTGTACTCCACCTACCTATTTATTTATTTTTAGGGTTCCGTTGCCAAATGGCAAAAAACGGAACCCTTATAGATTCGTCATGTCTGTCTGTCTGTCTGTCTGTCCGTCCGTCCGTATGTCACAGCCCCTTTTTTCCGAAACTATAAGAGCTATGCTGTTGAAACTTGGTAAGTAGATGTATTCTGTGAACCGCATTAAGATTTTCACACTAAAATAGAAAAAAAAACAATAAATTTTGGGGTTCCCCATACATAGAACTGAAACTCAAAATTGGTTTTTTTCATCAAACCCATACGTGTGGGGTATCTATGAATAGGTCTTCAAAAATGGTAATGAGGTTTCTATTATCATTTTTTTCTAAACTGAATAGTTTGCGCGAGAGATACTTCCAAAGTGCTAAAATGTGTGTCCCCCCCCCCCCCCGTAACTTCTAAAATGAGAGAATGATAAAACTAAAAAAAATATATGATGTACATTACCATGTAAACTACCACCGAAAATTGGTTTGAACGAGATCGAGTGAGTAGTTTTTTTTAAAACGTCACAAATCGTAAACCGCAATTTACCTTACATTCAATCAACTGAAATATAAAATTAAAAAAAAACATTTATTTTTAAACCGAGAATACCTACAGGTTTGTACGGAACCCTCGGTGCGCGAGTCCAACTCGCACTTGGCCGGTTTTTTTCTTATTGACCCGTAAGACGATCACACAAGCGAAACAAACAATTTCATTTCATTTCACAGAAAAAAATATTTCAAGACGGTGTCAGTGACGGGACAATTCATAACCCCGACCCAACAATAAAATTAAAACAAAGAAACTCCGCCCTTTCTTTTGTTTTTGCAAAATAAATCTTCCCTTTTCACAACTCCAGTGAGATGCACTTACTCAACTCTCTGAAACTCAATCTGAACACTTTGAAACAATTTCCGCAACAGGAAAACTAACAAATGAAATTCCGCCAATTCTTCAGCTGAGCTCAATATGAGGACTAGCTAGAGGTGTCACTGTCGCATACTTGCACAAGTTATGCTTTGCACAAGTCTTGGATTCCCAGATAAGTTTTACACTGGCGTCCGTGAAGTAAATGAAAGTTGAAGTTGAATCTCGGAGGAAGCTATGTATGTATGTAAGGAGATATAAAGCTTCGTAGTACTGCTTTGAAGTTTGAGAGATATGGAAGAGTAGGCTCTCGTCACGTTTGTTCGAATGAGATGTCTTTCATATTTATTCCGTAGTACTTACTGCCTTTCGTCGTTACTACTATGGAATAAATATGAAAGGAGATATATACTCTGACAATACGGCATACAACATTTAGAACTCGTGTATTTTGTTTTGAAATATCATTAAAACTGTAATTGGGAGACGAATGGCCATGTTTAAAAATGTTATGGCAATTACGGCTTCACGTTATGTTTGCAAATTAAAAAGAATAAAAAAGAAAAATCTGGTTGCTTGTTACCCTTAATTTATACCTCAATTAATTTAATTACCTTCATAATAATTTGATTTTGGTATAATTTGAAATTTAATCTTTTTGTTATGTTTGGGCTAGACAATTATTATCAAGCCGAGAGATATACAGTTATAGTTAGCATCTTTGTTTAACTAAAATGCCTTCAATATGTTGGAAATAGGTACCTAATTATATCTAGCTTAAAGATATTTTTAATTAGTGCAAGTTAGAGGTAACTTGATTACCTTAAAAATAGGTATCAATATTTATCATACGCACCTAGGAACAGATCTATAAAAGTTATTTTGCGCGTACTTTGACGAAGCCCGATTCATCCATAGGATGCAGACCCTTCAGAACCGTTTTCTCCGTCAAGCCACAGGCTCGCCTTGGTTTGTTCGGAATATCAATCTTCATTTAGATATGAAACTCCCGACTATCCATCAGTATATGAAACGCGCTTCGAAGAGTTTCTTCGATAAGGCCGTAGCCCACCGCAACCCTCTGGTTGTGGCGGCAGCTACTTACACCCCCTCCCGTATCAGTAAAGTCCGCCGCTCGCGGCACGTTCTTACCGATCCTGACGATCCCACTACTCTCCTCCAGGAGAGTCGAAAAGAGACCAGTACAGCTAGACCAGCAAACAAACACAAACCGTACCGACCTCGCCGCCGAGGTCCGTCGTCGCGACCCCGACTTAACAGTCCCTCCCGACCCTTGCAAGAGTCAGCCCGCGATGCTGCGCCGTTAGATTTAAATTAGTCCCTAAATAATTTAACCCAGATCCAGCCAGTCCCTTGCTGTCCCCCTACCAGTGATTGCCTAAGCCGAGGTTCGTACCCCCCTCGGGGTAACCCTTAGAGCTTTCGCTTTAGTTTTTAAGTATAATAAGCCCCGGCTGGAGGCCTAAAAAGGTAACTTTTTAGAACTCGCTGGGTCACAATCCGTTTAAGTAGTAAGAATCTTTTCAGGATTAACTACGAGATGGCCCACAAAAAAAAAAAAAACTTTGACGAAGCGCTATAATATCCGTCACTCGCATAGCTGTCAAACCATAAGTGGAAGACACAGACAAAAACATGTCTACGCCAAAGCGCGTGCTTAATAACTTTATATAGACCTCGGTAAAACTTTGTTGTTCAAGATGAATAATAAGAAATCAATCCTATTCGTACCTATCCATCTCTAAAACCACATAGATTGAGTGCACCTGTCTAATCAGTGCACGCATTTAGCAGTAATCATGCAGCTCAATTCAAAATTTCAGGAGCTCAACGATTTGACGAACTACATCAAGGAAAGGACATTTGTGTAGGCTGCATAAATTACTCAAACTACCAGACCAAGATTAAAACAAAATGAGAAAAAATTAAACCAAAACATCCACTTAGTCTTCACATTCACAATAATTAAAACACAACTACCTACCTACTTTACAACGTAAATATTCATGTTGGAATTAAATTGTTTAAGTGGTGCTATTTTCTCATTAATAACATGGATTACATCAGTGTTCTAGACATTCAACTGCAATGGGAAATAATCTATTATACGGATAGAAGTACACAAAAATTCATGAAATAAACGAAATAAAAAACCTTCCACCGCAAACATAACCAACATTTTTCCGCAAACATTAAGAGCGCACTTAGTCATCGCCTTACAAATTAAGTTTTCATTACAAAGACCACGCAGAACTTTGGGCACGAGTTCGAGTTTTCTTATAAAACACTGGATTCTGAATATTCACTCGAGTTAGTTCAGGAAGTTAGCGGGATTTATTGCATAATGCGGAAGAGTTGCAATGAGTGCGGATTTTTCGTTGCTGGTGCATGAGATATGGGATGACTGTAGAAGTTTCTGAAATGAGGTATACTAAGAAGCAGGCAAGTACCTGCTTCCAGTATAGTAGTATGCCCCAGGTTTACTTGGAAGCAGGTACTTGTTGTACATTACTTAAATGGTAAGTATTAATAACATTTTAATTTAATTCAAAAACTTATGATTCAGTTTAAGTAACTCACAATTTCAAATTTTGCATTATTATATAATTTACCAGAAAGAGATTCCCAAAATTCATTTTAACTGAGTAGGTACACTGACAAAAATTCGAAACCATCCCGTACTGTCTATGAATCCTACCCTACTCTTCCTTTGCGGTGAAGCAAAGAAAACCGTACCAAACCTCAGCGCACTCTGTTCATTAAGTCGCACACGCAGCTGACGTCACCACGTAGACACAAACGTAAAGCACTCAAGAGACGCATCGCGCAAAACAAGTTTCATAAGCACTCCACCATTTCATAACCTGAAAAGCGACGACACACCGCTGGAAAATGTCTGAAAATTACTTTACGATGAAAAAGTATGCTTGAAATACTCTAGTAGGATTTTACTTCTACGTCTTCAAATGAGGAAATGATATGTGATTTATTACGGATATTGGATTTTATGTAGAAATGCTGAATTGGGGCACGATTGAACGTTATATTTCAGTATTCATATTTATTTTATTCGAAATGTATTTTTTTAATATGGGAATTCAATAAATTCGCCGTTGATGGAACGATCACGTACGATAGACTTTATTACAATTCATATAGGGTTGCTTGTGATTGGCAGTCTTTTTTTGACTCAACGATTAAAAAATGTAATACTAATTGATTAAATATAATTATATTATACTTTCTTTCATAACTTTTACTGTTCACCAAAATGCCTTAAAACAATAGTGCCATTTATATTAGTTTACTTAAGAGAAATTGCCAAGCATTGTTCTTGCTAATGAGCAAATAATGAAGCATTAGTTATGCACTGTTACGATAGTTGATTATAATTGGATTACAAACGTGTGACGTTTGTTTTAACCTTTGAATAGTTAGGTTGCGAAACAAAAGGTTAAACTCTATCTTAACGTGCACTATGTACCTTCGTTATGAGAACATGTGCACATTACTTAAGTTAAGAAGGAAAGTAATACAACATCGATTAATCTTTTTGTTCCATGAGTCTACAGTTGCCCGTTCATAAAGTTCTATTGACAGAATTGGAGGCCGTGGGTACTTTCAGTACTTTCCTTTATTCACACAAATCTAATCTTAGAATTTCTTTAGGAACTCGCTTGCTTTGTTAAAAAGGTCAAATTATGTGCCTGTTGTCATTTATTGTACAACTAGATTTTGCCCGCGGCTCCGCCCGCGTGGATGTCGGAAATTAACGCAGGTATTTTTCTAAAATAAAAGAATTTTTCTAAAATAAAAGTAGCCTAAGTTACTCCTTGTTACATCAGCTATCTGCCAGTGAAAGTTCCATCAAAATCGATCCAGCCTTTTCAGAGATTAGCCGGAACAAACAGACAGACAGACAAAAATTGTAAAAAATGTTGTTTTGGTATATGTACCGTGTATACATCCATACATACTTAGTAAAAAGTGGTTATCTTAATATTACAAACAGACACTCCAATTTTATTTATTTGTATAGATGTATAGATTATTTGTATAGATTTCGTGGCCTAGGCTACTTTTATGTAATTCTTAACGGAATGTAGTGTGCAAAACATTTAATTACTAAATAGATTTTAAGAAAAAAATTGATTCTCAGTAAATGTTATTGTTGTGTCATTTATTTATATTGTAGCAAGAGTGAATCTCATCCACCTGGTAGTTGGTTGTCATGTCGTGTAAGCCACGTTATTGACTGTTGAGGGTGAACGCTCACGTGGGAATTAAAAAAATAGATTTATATAAGAAACTGGCTTCTGCCCGCGACTTCATCCGCGTTAAATTTCTTGTTCCCCCGACCCTTCCCGTCGCGTCGAATCGCCTACTTGTGCGATTTTCCCTGTTTTTGCAATATTGTTCATTACTGCTCCGCTCCTCTTGGTTGTAGCGTGATCTTATATAGCCTATAGCCTTTTTCGATAAATAGGCTACCCAACACAAAAAGATTTTTTCAATTCAAAGCAGTAGTTTCTGAGATTAGCGCGTTCAATCAAACAAACAAACAAACATACAAACAAACAAACAAACTCTTCAGCTTTATAATATTATTATAAGTATAGATAAAGATTGTTAACAGCCATTACATACCAGTATCACCGTTAGAAATTAAACAGTAAGAAAAAACGCTAAATAGGTAGGTTAGCGTGATGGATACACCTTACATAATATACGAGAGTATGAATCGCACTTGGCCAGCCTGTAGCCTAACACTAAGATTCCCTAAAGGCCATCACGTAACGGATTTTTTGAAAGGTGTAAAAGGCTTCAACAGAAAACTAGACCCAAGGGTACCACATACGTTTTTAACGAAAAGTAACCACACAAGGCAAAAATGTACTAGTTGTTCCATAATAATTTATAGTCAAGGGCCAAAAACATTATACACTTAGCAACACACAAAAACATATTTCTGATTATATTACTCGTCTTAAGGTTATAGGGACAAACAAAGAATAATGTTTTAAATTTGTTTAATTTTACAAATCAGGTCATTTCCAAGTTTTCCAACCCACTTTAGCCACAAGTAGATCGACATCGGCTATGTTTTTTTAATTTTTTTTTATTAGCCTACGGTGTCCCACTCTTGAGCCTCCCCCAAATCCTTCCAAACATCCTTTTTCAAGGCCACCTTGATCCAACCTATGTTTAACATTGTTTAAAAATAAAAAATTGAAACATATTAACCGCTAACTGCATTTAGTGATTCGTAGTACATACAGGCATTAGTGAACTTTAACAAGGTTATTCTGATAAAATACAGTTGAATTGTTCAGAAATAACACCACCGCGGTGGTATGGTGGTACCACCAGAGGAGGTTTCGGTGACGGATAGTCACGACAGGGTCGCGGATGAGGGCTAATGTGTGCACTTGTTCCCGCCTTAAGTGGAAGCGGAGGACATCGTGGAGTTTTAGTGGGTTGGAGTCCCACATAACTGCACTATCTCCCCGTGGCAGTGCAGTATGCATTACACACAATATGCATATTTACACGAAAAAAAAGAAAAGGTAGGCTGGTTGAAATATAAAAGGGTCATCTATACTATACTAATATTATAAAGCTGAATAGTTTGTTTGTATGTTTGTTTGCTTGAACGCGATAATCTCAGAAACTACTGCTCCGTATTGAAAAAGCGTTTTGTGTTGGGTAGCCTATTTATTGAGAAAAGCTAAAGACTATATAACATCACGCTACAATCAAAAGGAGTGGAGCAGTAATGAAAAATGGACGAAATCTGGCAGGAAATTCGATGCGACGGGAAGGGACAGGGGAGCAAAAATTTGACGCGGACGAAGTCGCGGACAGAAGCTAGTTTTTTGATGAAATGCAAAGAGTACTCTAATAATTATTGTTTATGAAAATTAAATAATGATAAGTTTTTTGTAGTCCTTTTTCTGTATTCATTTTTTTATAACTTAGCAACTTAAAATGCTCTTTCTTGAATATCTTCTAACATCATAACTGCATGAAATAACAAGCAATACCAACGAAGATTTAGAGAAAATGAATACACACACGCCAAGCGATGCAATTTGAACCCAAAATAGAAAAAAAAACACTATTTCTTAAATTGTGTCCTACTAGAACATTTCTGTTTGCTGAAGGAAAAAATCCTTATATAACACTCCCCGCAGTGCGATATTAGAGCGGAATATTGCAAGGGAATTACTAAGCAATTCCCTTGATCTCGGCAATCACGGGCTGCTCCGCGGAATGCTAAGGTCTCGTTTCTATAGCGCTACTGCACAACACACGGAGAATAAATAATGCGCAGCACTTCTTGAAACTGCTACTATGCTCGAGTTATCGTGATAATTACGCGGATTTGAGAATTTTCTACTTAACTGTGAAAAAAATTACAATCACCAGTTTGGTAATTCAGTTTTCCTCTGGGCCACTCATGTGTCATTTGACAAACCTGACTTGAGATTCAAGTAATTTTCTAATGTTGATTGTGAAGTGGTCCGTTAGTAAAACTTAATTATTTTAAAATAATTGTGAAATACAGGCATTTAAATTCATTGTCGCAATATCGAAACCCACCTCTAACCACTTCGTTCAGTGATACGTTCGGCTGAGGGGCTCAGGACAACCCGCGTTACACACACTTATATTCTTTTTGATAACCATTCGCTTGTGGTAACAGCTATCGAAATGTTCGCAGTACTTTTATTAGAAGCGTCAAGTAAAGTCAGGAGTCGTAGGATATTGAGCTGACAGAAAATGTGCAAACTGTGACCAATACGAATAAAATAAATACAAGTTAATGAAAAAAATAATTATCTTACATACATACACAAATCCACACCTTTTTCCTATGTACCCAGGCGCAGAGAAGAACGCCTCTTACTACAATCCGTACATAGTCCTGTTGCCTCATTTAAGTTCATACATCTGGTTATACACGCATGCCGGTTACGCTACTTGCCGGTTTGTTGGTGATAATTATCTTCTCATAATGAAATTAAAATAATGATGAACGTTTTGATAAAGGGTCAAGTTCCCTTTTTTCAAATTCCTATGCTGTCGTACGAAAATCTGATAACTGTCAAATCGCATAGGTATAGGTATTACAACAAACAAACGTTCGATTGTGTGTTACGCGGTAAAAATATTTCACCGTGGAACACACAATGTTGCTTTACTCAAATACAAGTCTTCAATAACGTGTTTAGGTTCATTTTTGTACTTGTTAACCGTGACCATATCACTGTTTGAAACTGTGTCGTCATCAGTGGTCACTATTTCGTTCCCCAATTCAATAAAACCTCGTCCAAACTCTATTCCACTCGCTATGCTATGTAACTAACTGTGAAAAAGTTGAATTAAAAATTCCTTTGTACGGAACCACTGGGGGTCCGTCAAAGGGTCGATATAGCGTTTTTCATACGCTTCAAAAATCTTTTTGTTCCATTTCCATAAAATCATGGCGGCTCTTAAAATGGAGTAGGCAAATTTTAGTACTCGTAATTAATTTATGAAGGGTTCAAAAATCTTTTTTGTTGATTGTGCCTGAGTGCTGAGCCGTACAGAGGGCAAAAAAGATTTCTCAGTATTTTTTTATATCCGACTCGGGAAAAAGTATAAATAAATCATATTTTTGAAAGTAAGTGGACTTGAGTACTAAATTAAGAAGGTGGACAAAAGTTGAGATGGTTTTTGCTCAACAAGGAGTTCTACTAATAAAGTTGGGCTTCTTGTGAAAAGTTTGTCTCGGAAATAATTCGAGCACCTACTTCCAACTATTTCTGGCAACCACTAGCGGCGAAATTTTCGGTTAGAAATGTCGTAATAATACATTGAGAAACATCTTTACTTATCCTTGATACATTCATGTCCTTGTACATAGTATGTATTTGACCAGTTTCATGTATGTGCATGTGCTTCAAAATGACAGCGAAATATAAACAGGTTATTGAAAAACGAACAACAACACTAGTTCAAAATTAAAGCCAAGATTTCTATAATGCATTGTGAACTCATAGCTATTTCAGAAGCCCTGTCGTATTTACTGAGTAGGTATAGAGCAAGAGAACTTTGTCATATTTTCGGCTCGAGTACCCTTGAGTCTTCGAGGGATCTCGATAGTCATAACTATTTTAGACTTAACTAGCTTTTGCCAGCGGCTTCGACCGCGTGGAGGTCGGAAATTATCCCGCGGAAACATACTATCGGGATAAAAAGTACCTTATGTCCTTTCTCAGGCTCTAAACTATCTGTGTACCAAATTTCGTTTAAATCGGTTCAGTAGTTTTAGCAGGAAAGTGAGACAGACAGACAGATAGACAGACAGACAGACAGATAGACAGACAGACAGATAGACAAACAGACTGAGTTACTTTTGCATTTATAATATTAGTATGGATTATATAATATTATATATTATATAAATATATTATATTATATAAATTATATAATTTTACATTTATTATTGTGGATATGTAAGATGCAGTCTATGAATAAAACTGTCACCATTCAATGGATTCCCTCAAACATTGGAATCATGGGTAACGAGGAAGCAGACTTAGCAGCCCAACAAGCATCGTATGAGGGTAATAATTACACATGCACGCCGTTATACTCAGATTGGCTTGGTCAAGTCAAAGATGTATGCAGACAAAGATGGCACGAATATTTTGATGAACGATCTAAGTTAAAGGGAATCTGGTATAAAACCATCCAGTCTGAACCGCTTCGTTACCCATGGTTTGAAGGAAGGGAGATAGATAGGAAATATGTAGTCGCTCTGTTAAGGATACGTTCTGGCCACATCCCATCAAATAAGTTTAAATATTTAATGGGTATAATTACTTCACCAAACTGCGAAGTTTGTGGAGTGATTGAAGATATTTACCAAGTGCCGATGGAATGTGACTGGAATGTACACCATAGACAATATTTGCTTGGGGTGAGTTTTGAAGTGGGGGCATGTAACAGCATCCTAGCGTCCCCTTTGTCGGAGGAAGCTTTTTTTTTTTTTTTTGGATGGGATATCATCAAATGACTTCTCCCGCTCTGGGCGGAGCGGGAGGGCATGTCAGACTTTTACTGACTAAAACCCACCCGTGTTCCATCAGTTGCCCATGTGCCAGGGTCACGGTATCTCTTTCGAACAATCACGCGACCCCGGCAGGCATCGGTCCTAGTAGACCCCTACACTGCTGCTGACATCTCTTTGAGGCGCGCGTGGAACACTACGCGCTGTCGACCCGAGCCTGGTCCTTACCGGGCGGCGAGCTACCCATTGCTCGCCACCCGCAAGCTCGCGCCTACGATGGCCGGGAGTCCGCTATTGACTCCCGACGCCCGGGGCGTCTCCTCCAGCGGCGGCTAGGGACGTGAGGGCGCAGTGACTGCCACTCCCTCACGCGCCCCGCCTCCTCCTTCGCGAGCATTACTGCTTCGCAGAAGGAGGTGACGGCTTCCCATTCCCTCTCGCTCCGTACCATGGCTCGCACCAGGGCCGGACGCGAGAGGTCGCCGCCGCCGATCGCATCCACGAGGACACGGCGGTGCTCCGCTCAGGCAGGGCACACCTCCACCGTATGCTCCACCGTGTCCTCCAGACGATCCTCACAATGGAAACACCCGGGCGTATCCTCCCGCTTTATCCTGAACAGGAACCCACGGAAGCACCCATGCCCGGTGAGAACCAGCGTCAGGCGGAAGGTGAAGACGCCGTGGCGCCTCTCTATCCACTCCTCAAAGAGTCGGAGGAGGCTAGGATGTTGTGTCAACTGTTTTTGGTTATTTACCAGAACGAATAGGGACAACATTATTAAGTAGGTCATAATATTAAGTGTTTATTATACCCATTGTTTAGTTTTAAGTTGTTCAATGTTTTTTGTTACGACGGTGACATTATCACTAAGTGATAAAATCCTTTAAAATAAATAAAGATTTAAAAAAAACACTAGTTGATAAAAAAGCTGGCAAGCAACAACTTTTTGGAAGTGTGTGTGTGAATAATATTGACATTTTATATTTATTGTTTTTTTTTATGACATTCCAAATTAAACTGACTGTGAATGTGAGTACCATGCAGGCTAGATTGAATTCATGACTCTATGTATAACAGAACGGTCTGGCGGCTTTGAGTATTTTTTATATGGCCTACGCAAATGTCCTACAGATCTGGGACCGTCTTGTGACGGGTCGTTGAGCTCCCTAAAATAGGGTTGAACTACACGATGACTGATACATACATGCCGTCTGTTGGGACAGGTCAGCTCAAAGCTACAATGGCTCTTTTTTCAAAAGGCTCTTCCAAACATTGACCTGCATTATTAGACTCACGTAAAATTCTAATAATATAATGTTTGGACTTTACAAGAGACTATGACCTCTGAGTTTGTTTCGGCATTTCTTCTCAGGGAACAGTCGGCTAGGAAATGCCGGCGCCATCTAGTTTTTAAAAAACATTGACCAAAAAATGTTGACGTGTAAAAGTGTCTTATAAGATCCACTTACAGAAATAAACATTTCATTTCATTTCTAACAAAGTCTTCTAAAATCACTCCACCGTAATTAGCCATGCAACTTATCGCAATTTTACACTTACTAGCCAAGAACCTATTTCCCGTGTAATATTACCATGATGTTTTTTTCTGTACTCGCACAGAAGGCATTAACTCGTAGGGTTTATGTTTCATATAGTGCACAGATTGTCAGGTTGCCAGGCCATAACCGTAGCCATTCCCTGTTAATATTCCAGCAGCTCGCCTCCATGCAATTTGTAGCAGTAACTTTGACGAACAAAATGTAAATAACCAGTTAACTCGGAAAGAATTTTCTGAAGTTTATCGTAATATGATTTGTCAACTTCTTTTCGATTTCGATTGATTGATAGTCGAGGCTTTTTGTTTGAGAAGGTTAGGTAGTAGATTATTTTGTATTGATTGGGACAGAAAATAATGTTTGTTTGATTCATGTGATTGGAAGTTTTTTAAATTTCTAACGTAACGGCATTATCGTGGACGGCCACAGCTTAATCAGGGAAGTAAAATATATGGAAATATGTATAAGAAGACGCTGTTAAATTACTATGTATATATGTGTGTATACGTAATGTTTTCGACGTTACGTATAGAATTATAAAAGCGCGCATTGCTGAATGTATACTCAGTGCCAGTTCCTAAATAACAAGTACAAGCCTTTGAAGTGAATACTATGAAACATGAAAAAAAGCAACGTCAATTTGCCTTCTGAAAAAATCAAAGCAAAGGATAGGAGTTGAAACGTTTTCGTTGAATATATAAATATTTTGGAAAATATTTTAAGAAAAATCAGCCAACTATGAATATTCGTATTTCTATTCAAAACCGCTAAATAGACCTAAACCCTTATTACGAAGGTTTCACACAGACGCTGGTGGCTGCCATTATAGTCGCTGGTCACAACTGTGGCCATTGACGTACGTGGGTCCGACGGATTGACAATAATGACAACGGTTTCCGATCTAAGACATGTACTATGTTGGTGCAAGTTATGAGAGGAAGCAAAGAGAGATGAAAGAAAAACAGCAATTGTTGATGTGGAAAATACTTCAAAGGAAGATAAAATATATTGCGATGATATTATCTTGTTCTTTTTGTGTTTATGATGTTTCTGTTTGTCATGTTTACCGCAAATAAACTTATTTTCGCGCTATTTCAGTCACATGAATTAGAAAACTCGGGATAATTTAGTGTGAACATAGCTAGGCTCCTTACACACATTGCCACGATTTTTACACTCGCATGTTTTATATTACTTAGATCGCAGTATAAGCTGACCTCACATTCCATTGAAACTCTATAATATGCTAACCCAACTCAAGGAAAAGTGTAAGCACGGACGAGTGGCCTATACCGTAATAAATATTTTCCAACTAAGAAGAAAAATCAAACAATCATCAGTCACCAGCAAGTTGCAACTCGCACCATCACCGAACAAAAACCGAAACGTAATCGTTCACGTTTGACGTTAGAGCACGTTAAATTACCGGCGCGGAATCTTATTTATTTGACAGCGGAACGTGAGCCCGCCGCCTCCGGCCAGATTAAAGTTCCTTTCTTCAGATCTTTTACAACGACAGATTACCTTTTTTGGAATGTCGAGAATGGAAAATAAATATTTCTGGAGTGTAAGTAAAAGTTTCAATATATTGGGTTTAGTCGTAAACATGTTGGTGATTTGTCACTGGCTGACTGTTGAGTGATTTCTTGATCTAATATTGTTGAGTTTCTTTCTTTTCCCCTGGGTGTTGTTCCTATTGTTGAGAAAGATGGGCGACGTTACGTCCCTTCAAATCGTTATTTGATCACCCAGATTAAGATACCTTAGCTGAATACCTGCAACGCGACGTATGTAAGTCACGGATCTGAGACGTAATTATAGGAATCACGCCTACATTATTATGCCTATCATTTTGTTTGTTTCTTTACAACAGGGTCATGTTACGATTGTAATTATAAGCTTGCAATATCACATACTAATCTTGACAAACATTCAACATCCTAGCGCTTATTTACTGGCTTCTGAATGAATTATATACACAAGTATGTAACTCCGGTTTCAATGATTTTCCTTGTTTCTCAGTCTTCAATCAAAGTACTAAAAAAAACTTAAACTTACTAAAATTAATCATCAAGCAAGATCCGAAATGGAAAAATGATCAGGATTGTTGTAAAAATCACGAAAAGTAGATCTTGTGACGTCTCCACTTCTTTTTCTGTTTTATGTATTGTTAACGTTCTTCCCAGAATGTTGTGTTATCAAATAGAGGGGCAATTCTCCTAATTTTAAGAACGTTCAGTCTGATTTCAGTCTCAATCTGTCCAAAATACCGGAGTTTCGACATTTGATTGTCGCTGAGATGAGACTGCGACTAGATTTCGTCAGTGCAATTTTGAAAATGAGTTTTTTTTTCTCTATATTATGACTACTTAAATAATACAGATTGAATACTGAGCTCTATATATTTTTTTAATTATCTTTATAAAATTATCTACATTCCTACCAATGAAGCAATTTATTTTAAAAATTAAAATAAACTTTACAAAATCGTATTTTTGAAGGAATGAAAAAGGTTTAACTGTTTTATTTTTCTCAAGATTTCAAGCAACTCGTACTTTTTAAAATTTCGAATCGAATGATTGTTAAAAACTTTTTCAAGCCGTCATTCTGTCCCAAGAGTCATGAATTTTTAACGATTGTTTTTCAAGGGCCACTCTTTGTAATGAGTTCTTCACTTCAGAATATAAATATAAATTAATTGCTACTAATTAATGTTATATGTCCTTTTTAACGAAGCCTTACACTTTGACTACGTGAATCTATACTTTAATATTATAAAGCTGAAAAGTTTGTTAGTTTGTTTGTATGTTTGTTTGGTTGAACGCGCTAATCTCAATAACTACTAGTCCAAATTGAAAAATTCTTCTTGTGTTGGGTAGCCTATTTATAGAGAAAGGCTATAGGCTATATAACACTACGCTACAATAAAAAAAAGTGGAGCAGCAACGAAAAATGGACGAAAACTGGCAGGCAATTCGATGCGACGGGAAGGATCACGGGAGCAAAAATTTTACGCGGACGAAGTCGTGGGCAGAAGCTAGTTGGTTATTAAGGCATTAGTGATTATACATTTTGTTAGCTGAAAAACTAAATATTGTTTTCGTGTCACAAAATGTTCAATCATACATGTTAACGACTTTTGGAAATACTAAGTAAGCATCCGCCGGATATCGTGCAGGAATATTAATATATACTGTTACACATAAATATATACATATATATTGCCTTAGAATCTACATTTCTAAAAGATTCGATTGTTTTACATATCAGTTTAAATGGTTAAATCAATGTTATATTATAAAACTTTCAAAAATTACTTTATCGTATTTTGACTAAAGTTGTATATAAAATAAATAGGGTAGATCATAATTGTGTCACTTACTCGCGTCTCTCTAAGAAGTCGGATTTTGACGTTTTACATTAGTTTTGGAAAATACTTTGTTAAGAACGTGCGCGCGAAGCGCTTCTCTAATGAAGCGCTTGCGTGCCAGCTCGAATAGCTTTCTGAGCGTGTTCGTCGGACGCTGGGACTTGTCTATGTGGCAGCACTGGATGCGACTACACACTGCGGGTGGTCTTGTCCAGGGCTTGCCATAAACTAGCACCCCTATGCGATCCCACTTTTTGATTTTGTTTTTGTATGTACTAACAATAGTTTTATAAGGTTTTTTGTGTTACTAACAACAATATGGACAATGTCTGAAATAAACATCTTAAATTAAATTTAAAGTATTCAAATATTATGTTATTCGGCCAATCTCCTCCTTCGTTACATTTTGCTACCATATGTTATTTTGCAACTTGAACGTTATAAGACTGAAAGATCATAAAGTGTATTAGTAGCTAGTCGGTAATAAATGGCACATGAAGACAGATGAACCAGGGAAATATCTGCAATTACTACCATGCTCACTTTTGTAGCACAGAGTAGCACGAGAGTTTCAAAGGACGTATTGCCATCAAAACAAATAGATTACAAAGACGGTGTGACTTAATGAGAAACTATTTCTTTAACGAAATTATTTTCTTACTAGCTTTTGCCAGCGGCTTCGCCCGCGTGGAGGTCGAAAATTATCCTGCGGGAACATACTACCGGAACAAAAAGTAGCCTATGTCCTTTCTTAGACTCTGAACTATCTGTGTACCAAATTTCATTTAAATCGGTTCGGTAGTTTTAGCAGAAAAGCGAGACAGACAGACAGACAGAGTTACTTTTGCATTTATAATTGGATAGTGTGGATGTGGATTAGTGTGGTTTTCCAAAGAATCTGGTAGGAGAAGCTATACCTTCCTAATGCGCCTGTTTTCAACTTAGTAAATAATAACACGGTCGGGGAATGTGTCAAAACTTGTTCGAGTCATTTTAGCAGTACGTGCGTCCGGCGTCCTTTCACATGCACTATATGAATTGACTTTACAACACGCTGCTAGCAACTTGCTTGGCTTTATTTATTATATTGACCAAGTTTATCCACCACTGGTATTTTTCTGCCACAGCAAAAAATACAACGAATTTTAGTAAATTACATAACAACAGTGCGCGCGTGTATGATCAGTTGCAGCAAGTAGTTGGTAGCGTTATATAGTTGCTGCCTACTCCTTTGGGAAGAAAGCGTTTTCTTATAATAATTGCGTAATAGTTACCTATAGTATTATAGGTAGGAATCTTTAACATTTTTACAGTTCAACAACATTCATTGCGTTAGATACGTTGCTGAGCGGACAATTTTTTCGAACTTATAAAGCAAATGAATTGGCAATATCCTTCAAAATGATTCGATTCTGATTATAAATGTAATACGCAATTAGTTTGCTGCTCTCTGCTGTGACCTAACCAGAAAGTAACACGAGTGAATCATTAATTGAGATTACAAAATTCAAAAATATCATCGTCATCACGGTTCTCCTTATCTACATACCAATCAGTGTAATCATCTTCTCATGTATGCCATCACTAACAGTTTTCGTGTCTCCATATTCATCTTGAACCAAAACTATCTCATTCATCCCAAAATCATAGCCTCTCCAAATATTTCGGGGGGTTCATCCTAACATAATAACCGAACGTCGTTCATCGTAACAATGTCCTATTTGGGAGCATCGTTTCGGCAAATGTGCGCCAGTGACGAAGCCAAAGTTGCGTGCATTTATCTTGGCCTAAGTCCATCATAATAATTATTATGGAACATGGTCTTTGTGTTCGCGGGGGAGAGTGTTTATTTAAATGAAATGTTTTGAAAATATTTAGCTTTCGGCCGATTTTAGTATAGTGTTTTGTTTCATTATTGTTCTCAAAAATTATTTTATTTATTTTTTGCTTTTACAACTTTACGCGACAAACTATCTACCTAGTTAGATGACTAGAAATGCTTGTATTAATGATACTAATAAAAACGTATTTTAAAACGAATAACTTATGCAGTATAACCGCACAATAATGGAACTATAAGGTGTAAATTTATTTTTAAAGGCAAAATTCTCGCTATCGAGAAATAAATTCCTTAACTTTTACTTTAACATACCTTTCTGGCTTTGTCTCCATTGCCCTTGCGGCCAATCGTTCCTACTTTCAGTAAGTATTCAGTGTTTCGAGTTGAAATTATGTTCGAACCTGGATTTCTTTTGCTGTTCCCTTGTCTCGACAAGTATTATTTGTGGTATGGGTAATTCAAATTAATCTCTCATGTCTAAAAAATATAGTTAGTAGTAGGCGATTTCATTTCATAGCGCTCAAAGTGTTCGATGTAATGTGTGTCATGTTTTTTATCATCCCTGGCGCTTATTTAAAGTACACGCACATACTTCCGTTTTTATAGTTTCCTTAAGCGTTTAAGTTTCAGATATATTTCCACTGTGTCTCAGCTTGCCCGCTTATTGCTTTCACAGCGACCTCGCTTCACCTCGACCGCCGTAGGCGAGAACAAATACAGAGTTGTGTCGGCCCCTCCTTTTGTTATTGTAACTTTTATGTATGGAAACGCTCTGTTATTACAAACCGACGTATTTTTATAAAGGATTTTATGAGCATACGATACATGTTTACTTTTATGTTATTTACGGCTTTAGGTTGGAGAGTATAGTAATGGGTTTACTCATCCGGGTTCATCAGTAGTTAACAGGGTTGAAGATAACCTAGCAAAGTAAAAATCACGCAATAGAGTCTATAGTCTATCACACAGCACTATTGCTGAACTGGGCTGTTCATCAGCAACTGATCGGACAAAAACCAAATAGGTCATCGACAATTGTAGAAGTAAGAAGTTAATACGGAGATATTGTCTAATGGAGTATGCGATATGTCATCATATTGAAGTATTATGCAGACCTAAGGGGTCTGCATACCTTAGAGGCTCTCGGGCCTCGACTCAGGGGGCTCCTAAGCGCATGTTTGGAGAGGGGCCAGTTCCCACTTCGTTGGAAGACGGGGAAACTGGTCCTCATTAAGAAGCCTGGGCGCCCAGCGGACTCTCCGTCCGCTTACCGGCCCATCGTGCTGCTCGACGAGGTGGGCAAGCTCTTTGAAAGAGTAATTGCAGACCGCCTCGTTGGGTGGCTGGTGCGGGAGGGGCCGGAATTGGCGGACAGCCAGTTCGGTTTCCGCAAGGGGCGCTCTACGGTGGACGCCATCATGCGCGTGCGAGCCCTCACGACGGGGGATGCAGTGGCCCGGGGTGGGGTCGTCTTGGCGGTGTCTCTAGACATCGCCAACGCCTTTAACACCCTGCCCTGGAGTTGCATTAGGGAGGCACTCCGGTATCACCGGATGCCGACCTACCTCTGTCGCGTGGTCGAGGCTTACTTGACGGATAGAGCCGTCATCTACCCCGGTCACCAGGGAGACTGGAACCGGCGAGAGATGTCGTGCGGTGTCCCACAGGGATCGGTCCTGGGGCCGCATCTGTGGGACATCGGTTACGACTGGGTGCTGCGCGCCGACCTCCCTAGCGGCGTCAGCGTAGTTTGCTACGCTGACGACACGCTGGTCCTTGCGCAGGGGAGGTCGTACGAGGCGGCGGCCGAACTGATGACACGCGGGGTTGCGACAATCGTCGATAGGATCCGGCAATTGGGCCTCGAGGTGGCATTGCACAAGTCCGAGGCCATGGGTTTTCATGGTCCTCGGAACGCGCCACCTGCGGATACCCAACTTACGGTAGGAGGGGTTCACATCGGCGTCGAGTCGACGATGAAGTACCTGGGTCTTGTCCTCGACAGCCGGTGGAACTTCGTTGAGCATTTCCGACGTTTGGCTCCCAGACTGGAGCGGGCTGGGGCTGCATTAAAGCGGCTCCTGCCCAATCTGGGGGGTCCAAACGCCTCCTGCCGGAGGCTCTACACGGGGATCGTGCGGTCCATGGCCCTCTACGGGGCACCGGTGTGGGCGCCCTCACTGAGGCTGCGCCCAGCGCGCCGGTTGTTTGCGGCCCAGAGGGTCATGGCCATCCGGTTAATCCGGGGATACCGCACGGTCTCGTGCGAGGCGGCGAGCCTCCTTGCCGGAGTGCCGCCATGGGATCTGGAGGCAAAGGTCCTCGCGCACATGTGGGAGTGGCGCGAGGAGGCGAAACGCCGGGGTGAAACTCCGCTGCCGCGACAAATCGCGGCACGGCGGACAGAGCTCCGGTGTGATCTCATGGCGACATGGCGGGTACGATTGTCGCAACCCAGTGCTGGGCACGCCACAATTGCGGCGGTAAGTCCCCTCTTTGAGGAGTGGATAGAGAGGCGTCACGGCGTCCTCACCTTCCGCCTGACGCAGGTTCTCACCGGGCATGGGTGCTTCGGTGGGTTCCTGTTCAGGATAAAGCGGGAGGATACGTCCGGGTGTTTCCATTGCGAGGATCGTCTGGAGGACACGGTGGAGCATACGGTGGAGGTGTGCCCTGCCTGGGCGGAGCACCGCCGTGTCCTCGTGGAGGCGATCGGCGGCGGCGACCTCTCGCGTCCCGCCCTGGTGCGAGCCATGGTACGGAGCGAGAGGGAATGGGAAGCCGTCACCTCCTTCTGCGAAGCAGTGATGCTCGCGAAGGAGGAGGCGGGGCGCGTGAGGGAGTGGCAGTCTCTGCGCCCTCACGTCCCTAGCCGCCGCAGGAGGAGACGCCCCGGGCGTCGGGAGTCAATAGCGGACTCCCGGCCACCGTAGGCGCGAGCTTGCGGGTGGCGAGCAGTGGGTAGCTCGCCGCCCGGTAAGGACCAAGCTCGGGTCGACGGCGCGCAGTGTTCCACGCGCGCCTCAAAGAGATGTCAGCAGCAGTGTAGGGGTCTACTAGGACCGATGCCTGCCGGGGTCGCGTGATTGTTCGAAAGAGATACCGTGACCCTGGCACAATGGGCAACTGATGGAACACGGGTGGGTTTTAGTCAGTAAAAGTCTGACACGCCCTCCCGCTCCGCCCAGAGCGGGAGAAGTCATTTGATGATTTCCCATCCTGAAAAAAAAAAAAAAAAAAAAAAAAGGGGTCTGCATAGTACTTGGTCTTGGAAAAGGAGTAGAATCTTGAGCCGACACTGATTCTTATAATTAGTTATGAGATTCGATTGATACTGCTAACATAAAGATTGATCCTCTAATTGTTTAAGCTTTTTTCGGATTGGCAGCTAATCTAGTCATAATCATGTTTAGTAGCTACTTAGTTAGCTACTAGACATGATTGTGACAGACCTTGATTTGCTTCCCGAAAAATTTTACTAAACAAGAACCCTGAACCCGATAGTAAAATAATTCACAATAATATGTACTAAAATCTTCAGTGATGTCATTGTCATTAATTATGTCCATGACGTAGCAGAATATACAACATAGCTGTATGCTAACAATGGTTTATAGTTACAAAGAATTTTTTATTCACAGATTACCTACTTACGAACAACTAGGCCCCTTGGATTTAGCTTACTTGGAATGTTTGCGTAGTAGGTATGACTAGCTCTGTTGATGCTTCTATTCTAGAATTAAACGGGAAATTTAAGATTTTTGTAATTTTTTTTGTCTACAAGAATCGCGTGGAGATAACTGAAGCATACATTACATTTAAGTCTATTTCCGTATGCGAATGTAATATGTATCAAAGATGCTGACCACAATATTTAAATATTAAAAAAAAAACTGCTATTACCTTATACATTTTTGTGTATCACCATTTTCTGCATTCAGCCCTTCGCCTCTCTCATCATATATGCTTATATATGCGGACACGCACACACAAACACCAAATAAACCACACGCGCACACACTCCTCACGCACGCACTTACTAACCTAAGAATAAGTCTCAGTAGTGTAATCTATCTTTTTTCAGGATTTAAATAAGTTACCGCGTCTGTGTACGAGTGTATAATCTATACTTATAATAAAACTGTAGAGAGGTAAGTTTTGTACATTCAATATATATTCAAAATTAATATTGGAGGATGAATGGTGATCGATACTGATGCCAAAATGCAATCAGTAAATTTTTTATCTGACTGTCTGTCTGTCTGTATGTGCCCGCATGGGTCAAAAACTACTGAAGGGATTTTAACCAAACTTGGTGCGATTGTAGTCCATACTTCTGGGCAGATTATAGGCTATATAACATAACGCTAAAATACATTGGAGATGAGCAGTGATGATAAAATGAAATTTGGGACACAGTTAGTTTAGGTAATAGGTAATAGGTAGAATGGGCTGGTGTCCGCAACTCCACGTCTGAGCGCGTATTTTGCGTACGGGTGGGAAATCGGTTATTCGATCCACCCCAGCTCCTCGAGAAAGGCCAGCAACGCCTTGATGTTGCTGACTATCTCACGTAGGGTACCTGGGTTACCGAAGTACTTGGCCCTGTATGTGGCGATCGCCGGGCAGTTTAGAAGCACGTGCGCTGCTGTCTCGTCGTCCTCAATGCAGGCCCTGCACAGCGGACTGTCTTGTCTGTTTGTCCTATGACAAATAGATGTTTATTAAACGACTCATGGCCAGTTATTGCTGCCGTAACCATACGCATCTGTCGTTTGTCTAACCGGAGGACTTGTTTAGTGAGGCGGGCATCGATGGTAGGAAGTGCTTCCTTGGCCTGCCTGCACTCACTTTGGTCCACCCATAGCTTACAGTGTAGATCCCTGGTACGTTTTCTTACCAGAGAGCGTAGGAACCCAAAGGGGAGTGGCGCGATGGGTTCTGGTCCCACCGGTGTCATGCTCGACCCCCTTCTGGCCAGTTCATCGGCGGCGGCATCGTTACCTAGCGAACCGCTGTGTCCTTTTATCCATTGAATAGTTATATTATTGAGGCTACCCACCTGGTTGAGGCGCTGGTGGCACTCGTATATTAGCCCAGAGTCAATCGAGTGACTGTCCAGCGCTTGCAGAACAGCCATACTGTCTGAGAGTATGCGGATCGAGTAGTCTTTAACTGCACTGGCCATGATGGCTGAGGCGGCAAGAGTGATCCCAATGCATTCCGCCTGGAACACTGTATTGTGGACTCCTAATGGTGTGGCTATATGTATGTTGAAGTCCTGCGAGAAGACTCCAGCACCTGTGCCACTGTCTGTTTTTGATCCGTCCGTGAAGATGCGCAGCTCAGTGGGGCGCAGACCCTCACACCGGCGATCTTTGTGAAGCTGGATTCTGTATTTTTTATCAAAAATGAACTGTTTGGGTACCCGGTCATTTATAGCCTTGGTGATGGGGAACTCATTGTTGAGTTCCTTAAGTAGCGCGGTGTGTTGTGTGCCTCTCTTTCTCAAGAGGTTGGTTGCGTCCAGACGCGCTGCCGCCATCGTGGCTTCCTGCTGTATGAACAAGTGGAGCGGTGGTAGTCCCAGCCTGGCGTCCATGGCTGCAGTCGGAGTAGTCCTCATGCAGCCCGTGACCGCCATGCAGGCTAGTCCCTGCATGCGTTGCAGTTTGTTGCAGGCTGTAACAAGCTTGGTGCGGGGCCACCAGACCACGGCCCCGTAGGTGATCATGGGTCGGATCACTGTGGTGTACAGCCAAAGTATGATTTTGGGGGATAGGCCCCACTTCTTACCTATCATTTTCCTGCATTGCCAGAATGTGATGCAGGCCCTGTTTAGTTTGCTGTCTAAATGACTACTCCAGTTTAACTTACTGTCAAGAATGACCCCGAGGTACTTGACTTCGTTGGCCAGCTGAAGTTCTGTATTGACCAATTTCGGTAGGTGGAAGGGGCCTAAAGCTCGCTTATGGGTGAACATGACTAGCTCAGTTTTAGTGGGATTCACTGAGAGGTCATATTCACTGCACCATCTCTCTACGATACGTAGTGCTTGTTGGGCGAGGTTAAAGATCGTGCTCGTCACCTTCCCTGAGACAAGGATGGCGAGGTCGTCCACATAACCTATTGTGTAATAGTGATTGGCATTGAGTCTGGCGATTAATTCGTTAATCACCAAATTCCATAGAAGGGGTGACAGTACCCCTCCCTGGGGGCAGCCTCTGGCAATCATGGCCAGTTGTTGCTCATCCTCTAGGCGAACCACGCGCTTGCTTAGCATGTTTGTGATCCAGTCTATGAGTACCTGTTCAACTCCATGTCTGGAGAGGGCGCTGCTGATGCTGGAGAAATTTGTTTTGTCGAAGGCTCCTTCGATGTCTATGAAGGTACCCAGGCAGGTCCCTTTCTGGTGAATCGCTTCCTCTATCTGGCTAACTATGAAGAAGATGAAGTGCCGATGAAGTGCCGATTCGGTGGATTTACCTGAGCTGTAAGCGTGTTGGTTACCGTGCAGCGGTAGGGTTTTCAGAGCGCCGTCCCTCAGCTCCCTGTCGCACAGCCTTTCCAGGGTTTTAAGCAGGAAAGAATTCAGGCTGATTGGTCTGTGGGATTTGGCGTTTGTGTAGTCGCCCTTACCTGGTTTAGGGATGAATATTACCTTCACTTCCCTCCATCCTTTGGGAACGTATCTAAAGGCCAGGCACGCTCTCATTAAAGGCACCAGTCTTACTGCGATGAGGGTACCACCCCACTGTAGTAGGGCGGGGAACACCCCATCTGGTCCGGCGACCTTAAACGGATGGAAGCTCCGGATGGCCCATTGCAGTTTCTCTAAGGTGATCACCTTGCTAGCATAAGACCAGTCATTATCTGATGGTGTTTGAGTTGCTTCTTGCCAGTCGATTACTTGCGAGAAAATACATCCAGGGAAGTGTGTTTCAATAAGGACGCGTCTCGTTTCTTCTGGCGAGGATGTGAGTGTGTTGTCTGGTTTTCGAAGGGTGGTAGGCCCAGTTGTGGTTTGTTGTGCCAGTATTTTCCTTACCCTGTTTGCTTCCTGGCAGGACTCAATGCTACCAGTGTATTTTCGCCATCCCGAGGTGCTCCTGAACCTGATGCATTTTTTGTAGCAGGATTTGGCTGCGTAGTACTCATCCCAGTCCTCATCCGCACATGTATTCATGGCTCTATTCAGAGCTTTCCTTACCTTCCCGCGTTTTCGCTCCAGATCAGCACCCCACCAGGGCTGTTTGCCCGGTGTACTACGAGGAGTCGTCTCTGGGCAGGCAGTTTGGTAGCTGTCTATTATTGATTTAGTGAGGTATTCGACTTGTACCTCAATCTGTGTAGTGTCCGCAAATGGCGTCGGATCGCTTGATGTCGCAAGTTTGGATTCTAGGCTGCGTGTGTAGGTACCACAATCTGTGTTCCGCGGTTTGCGGCGCGGAGCTGCTGGCGGGACAGAGGCCTGGATGTCGAAGCGGATCCATCTGTGGTCGGAGCAGGAAGCCTCCCTGGAGACCTGCCACCCAGTGGTAATTTCCGCCGCGGCCTCTGTTGCCAGAGTGAGATCTATGATTGTGCGGCTTCGTCTGGTTACGAAAGTCGGTTCGGAGCCAGTGTTTAGTAGGGATAGGTTAGTCGAGAATAAGTAATCAACCAAGGCCTTACCCCTTTCGTTTTGCGTGTCCATACCCCACAGCTGGTGATAAGCATTGGCATCAGCACCGATGATGACCTCAAGCCCGGATCTCTCGCAATGGCTCACGAGGCGGGCGAGGTCATGCGGGGGCGGCGCCTCCGCTTCAGGCATGTAGACCGATGCGAAGACGATTGCCATCTCCATGGCGCCGTCACGCTGTATAAGCAGCTTCACTGCAGAGATATCTCTGAATTCAGTTAGAAGCTGTGTTTTAAGGTTACCTGTGACATAGATGCACGACCTGGGTTGGTCATGATCAGTAGTGACCAGGAGCTTACCTCCAAGATTGGAGAGTCCTTGTATGCGGCCCGCTCTAATCCACGGCTCCTGGATCAGGGCGATGGCCGTGTGTTGAACCTCCAACCACTTCCGGATCTGAGCCGTTGCGGTCTGACTGTGGATGGTTTGCCTGGAGGATTTTACAATTTGACGAAAAGGACGCCATTGCTGGTCGATTCCTCACCGTCATCCTCCAGGTTGAGCCCGGCAAACAGGCCACCCTCGTCGAAGCCATCCTCCCCCTGGCGCAAAGTCGGGGACAGGGTTATGTCGTCCGATTCCGCGCCCGAAGGAGGGCTAGCGTCCAGGGTGGCGGCAGTTGGAGCAGCCGATTCCGCTGCAGCGGGTTCGGCCACGACTGCCTCCGGGTTGTTTGCTGGGGGAGTCAACTCCCCCGCTGGTGTCTCTGGCTGCTGCACCAGAGTCTCGGAGATGGTGCCAGTGGCGGGGTCCCATCCCTGGGGGACGTCGGTGAACCTGCCGTTCCTTCCTTGGAACTGCAGGTACACCTTCCCTGCCCCCAAAGATAGACGGCGCCCCGCACCCATCAGGGTCGGGATTTGGTCTACCGGGACACCGACCACCACGAACCATGCCGAGGCCTGTTTGTCGGCACGCAGCAGCAACCAGCGCTTTATGTCGACCCAGGGGTTCTGGTAACTGAGAGCACGGCCAATATTGGTCGGCTCTCCGAGGACCCCCTGCTCGTCGGGGATCACGATGCCACATCGTGCCCGTCTTAGGATCTCCGACTGACTCTTGACTACCAACTTTAAGTTAGTAGGGAGAGTCATATCGGAGACTGTTTTCCTTAGCCAGGCTAAGGTGTGGTCGTTCTCGCACCACAGTTTAAGGACATCACCGGCGAATAATGGCTTTGCGTTGAAAGTCGGCGCCTTGGTGTCCTGTTTGGGGGAGAGCAGGCCTCGAGTAAAATCTGCTTCTGGATAGCAGCGAGCACCTGGTCCGATACGTCCTTGCTGATGACCCCGGTGCGGTCACAGGTGACCGCTACGTCGAGGGTGGCATTGGCAGCTTGGGCGTAGCTTCTTTGAGCAACCCGTTTGGATTGATCAAGACGCGGCCGCTTATGCTCTCCACGAGGTGTAATGGTCTCGTTGAGAGCTCGCTTAGCCGCAGCCTGATCCTTCCCTCCGGGTTGCTGTGTTTTTACCGGCGCACTGGATGAGGGTCGGCTGGTCGTGGGACGGTTTAGGCCGGCCTCTGCCTGCGACCGTTTTCCAGCGGCAAAGTTTAGCTGCCCGCTACTCGGTTTGACCGAACTAGCGGCAGTGGCCTGGTTGTTTTGGGGCCCTTTACCTTGCCTCCTGCGAGCCTGGCGGCGCTCCTTACGCGTCATACGCTGTGCTGTGGCAGCTGGAGCACATGAGGGGTTTGTACAAGGACAACGGGCTTGTTGAGTTCTTTTACCCTTGCCCTTGCCCCGCTTCTGTACAACCTTCCAGACGCGAGAAATCGCGTCCTCGTGGCTGTCTGTTACCACCTGGTTGGTGGTGTCCTCCTTATGGGAGGAGGCTTGAGGAGCCGCAGATGTGGGAGGGTGTTTTACAGTGCCAGTAATAGCTGGCACCGGTGTTAGTTTGGGGTGGATTGGACCGACAGCGATGTTAGTCTTCGCCGTGGTCCTCTCCTGTGTTTTGGAAGGGCCGGTACTGGTCCCAGTCAGCGCCGACGCCCTTTGTTTCTTTTGGGACTTGTTTTTGTTGGTCTTGCCTGTAGCTTTCGCCACAGCCAGACCAGCGCCCGCGCTGGTACCCGTGGCGTTAGCTGCAGGGTGACCAGGGGCAAGAGAAGTGCAGGCACCTCTCTTGGGAGCTTCATCGGCTTTCGCCTCCACTCCGGGATGGTTGGTATTTATTGTATTATCTATATATTAATACGTGAAGCGAAAACTTTGGATCCCTTTTTACGAAAATTGGGCGGACGGAGGAGTATGAAATTTCGCACACTTATAGTTTATACAGAGAAGAAGTGACGAATGCTAATATTTATTAAAATTATGCGTAAAAATACATTATTTTCAATAAATAACACGTTACACACACTACTATTCGTTACCGTGTGCTTAATACACACATGCATAAATATTTTGTGTATAGTCTTACTGAATGTCAAGTATAACCATAGGTAATAAATTAATTTTATAGATATATAATCTATTTCATTTTTAAAATCTATGATCATATCGAGAATATTTGTCTTTAATATTATTTGTATTAGCGACGATAGGAATTTATCTTAGATTTTAAGAAATATTTTTTGTGGTTTTATGGAGAGTGTCAAGTATGGCATTAGTAAGTTTCCCATACAAAACTTAGTGTCGTGGGCAAACTGTAGAGGTTGCACGCCTCACGGTTGTACAGGCTGGTCATAGCTTGTACAGGCTGGTTATAATTATGACATTTTGAACTGTCATAATTAGTTAAAATTAAGGAAAATTCTATAAAACAGAGCTTTCTGTGATAATTCATTCCATATCCAGCAGTTAAGAAGTATTAAGAAAATAAAGAAGAGAATCCTGAAGAAGTATTCTTTACTCATTACACCTACGTCCGCGTCCTGGTCCTAGCCATCACCATCCCGCCAGTGAACCCTCTCCACAGTAGTAAAGCGTCAACAATTTGTCTATATATAGTGTTACTGAATGTCAAATATAACCATATTATTTTTTTATATTTATTATAATTTTTTTTTTCATTTAATAATGTATTTCTATCCAAATGAAGTACGGTCGAATTTCGACCAATGGGCGATCACTAGTACATAATAAATGTTGTAAAAAGGATTCGTCTCTCTGGCTCCCACCCTCCATGGAGCCCGCACCTGGGAACGTCTCGCTATGAAAAAGCTCGAACGTTAGGATTACCAGAGAGATATAGGGGCGCAAGGCTGGTTTACAGTGCGACATCGGGTGCTCGATCGGGTTGGCCCCCAACGAGTTGAACAACCCTCACTTACACCGTCAGCATGACCTTTACCTACCGCTTCGGTCATCCGAGGACAACCTCTGCGGACCTCACGCACTTCGCCTGTGGCCCTCTGACGGGACACTGTGGCCATTTCCCTACCCCTGGCTAGTGGGTAGGGCCACCGTTTCGCTTGAAATCCAGACCAAAGGGGGAGTGTTGCCTCACGGACACATAACCACCAGCGCCGTTCGGCTCAGCCCCCCAGGACTCCTTCATCCCCGCTCACGGCGCTCAACTGCGCAGGTCCTAGCGCAGGTGACTGCTTCCTCTTAACTCACCATCAGCTGCTTTTAGTGGCAGTCGAGCCCGCCACCACCCAGTCACAGGATGGTCACGTTTCGGAGTGGAAGTTGGGTAGGTAGGTGTTGTAGGGAGTGAGGATTTGGGTGGGATTGCGTGAGGAGGGGTAGTTTGGGACAGAAAAAAGGGGGGTTATGCGGGAGTGGGGAGGGAAGATAGGGGAGGTAAAGTCGCCTGGCGGTTTCAGTTACGTCTATTTCATAAGGAATTAGACCAAAACGGGGTGGCAACCTCGTGAAGGTGTATCTGCCAGACTTGCCTTGAGGATCTACACGACTTTAGCGCTCTCCCTCAAGACCCCGCCACCCTGCTGCCTCTGAGGGAGGCAGCAGAGTAGGCCTGCATCTATACTACCAAGCAAAGCCAAGCCAAGCATGTCGTTGTGGAACCGCAAAAGCATAAATACAGACCCCCCCCCGAAGTTAGTTTATAACCTTACCCACAGTTAGTTTATAACCTAGATTAACACATACGGTACTTTTATCCCGGTATTACGTTCCCGCGGGATATTTTCTGACCTCCACGCGGGCGAAGCCGCTGGAAAAAACCAGTCAGAAATAAATGTAGCTGCATCTGAAATGGTGGACACCTGGTGTCCTGAAATATAGGCCTTATTTATTTAACCATTTATGAACACGCAAGTAAATTTAACAGACAAGAAGAAACGACCAGAAAAATATGTACAAAGGTGAAACTTATTCCAAAAGAAATGTCTTCCCGCGGACTTGTGATAGAACAGAAGATAAGACGAGGCATAACCAACATGTATAAGATTAGAAAGGAAAACAAAATGCGTGAAATCAAAATCAACTTTCTAATTTAAATATAAACATATAACATGAAACATATAATTTGTTTAAAAAAAATTACGACTAAAAAAAATACATTTTAAATTACCTTTTTTTGAAGTCGGTTAAAAACGGAAATATTGTATTCTTACACTCTTCATTTAAATACTGCAATACTCTTTAATGTCAGGTGGAACTGCATTCTACAACAGAACCGCGTGCATACTGATAGTAGGAGTAGAAGTGTGTTGTGTGTGCCTAATCTTAAATCCCCAGTATTGGAGGAGATATCAGAGATGCGACCTGCAAGGTGTTTCAAAAGGACGGGCTTAGGAGAAACGTTACCGTAGGTAGAGTAGCTTTTTAGGGTTACGAGTATGATAAATAGCAAACACAGTATCAGAGAGTTCCTTGTAGCCTCATAGCAACTTGAGCATCTTGCGAAAGTTAGAAACATGATCATACTTCATCATCCAAATAAAACGAATCAGCGTAGTCTAATCAAAATGATAATTATCATCTATTAATTAAATTTATTTTATTTTATTCCCAATTTTCTACAAAAAGTGTTTAAACGCTCTGTTGATTGTGATATGTTCGGGGCTGACTTATGACCGTAGTATAATGGTACATAGCTGTACTCTGATACGCTGAAAAACCACAATATTTCAATCCCCAATATTTTGTAAAGAAAAACCAATAAAAAAGATACAAAACGCCATTACTTATTCATTAAAATCTTGAACTCTTACAAAATTAACAGCGCTGTATATTTTAACAAACTTCCCTAATCATTGAAACTATTCCAATTAACCGAAGAAATATCTAAATAGAAAAGCGAAATTACTTTGAGTTCCTGACGATCTACATCCAAATAGGAAAAACGTTCCTGCCGGGGATTTGAAATCCCACTCACCGGGAAATTAAAAAACTTTCAAACCACTTTGGAAAACTTCATTACCGAGATCCACAGGGTAGTTTCATCCTTCAAAATGTATTACGTTTAAAGTAGCCGCTATTTGTATGGAATTTACGTTGCGTTACTATTTAAACTTGATGCAACTGGATTCGGAGTTTAATTGGTCCAGGCTTAATTACTTTTTTTGTGTTGCCCGAGGCAGCTACTATTTACGCGAAGCTCTGTAAATATAGAGAAGTAATTGAGCGTAGTGATTTTTTAAACTTGTTTTCAAAATGTAAATACAACAAAGGTATACATACAATTTTCGACTATTTATTAATACTGCTTGTTTATTTTACCGTTTACACTTTTTGTGGCTGGGAAATCATCAAATAATTTTCCCGCTCTGAGTGGAGCAGGAGCGCGTGTCTGATTTGTTTTGCTGACTAAAACCCACCCGTTCTTCAGTTGCCTGTGCCAGGGCCACGTTAACTCTGTCGAACAAATCCGCGACCCAGGCAGGCATCGGCCCTAGCAGACGCGTTCAATTGTTGCTGACATCTCTTTAAGGCGCGCGTGGAACACAGCATGCCATTAACCAAGGCCTGGTCTTTACTGGAAGTGAAGGTTTGCACTCTCGCTCCATACCATGGCCTGGACCAAGGCTGAACGCGAGAGATCGCCGCTGCCGATCGCCTCCGCAAGGACACGGCGGTACTCCTCCCACGCAGGGCAGACTTCCATCGTACGCTCCACCGTGTTCATCCGGTGATTCACACAATGATGACACCCTGGCCTTTTCTCTCGCCTTATCCGGAACAGGAACCTCCAGAAACAGCTGTGTCCGGTGAGGACCTGCGTAAGACGGAAGGTGAGGACGCCGTACCGCCTTTCTAGTTATTCAAAGAGCGCCGCAATTGTGGCGTGCCTAGAACTGGATTGTGACAATGGCACTTTCCATGATGCCATGATATCCCGCTGGAACTGTTTAAGCCCTGGGTGTACAAAAAATACTTGGACGTTATAAATATGAATATATAGTTTAGTTTTAGTTAAAATCTAAAAATGGATTAGGAAAGTTTTTAATCCAAATGAAGCGGAGCACCATACATTTTATCAAAGTAAAAAGCGCACTCAATCCACACTATATTTATTATATATTTATAATATATTTATTTATATATAATTTTATCCACACTATCCACACTACCACACTAATATTATAAATGCAAAAGTAACTCTGTCTGTCTGTCTGTCTCGCTTTTCTGCTAAAACTACTGAACCGATTTAAATGAAATTTGGTACATAGATAGTTTAGAGCCTGAGAAAGGACATATACTACTTTTTATCCCGGTAGTATGTTCTCGCGGGATAATTTCCGACCTCCACGCGGGCGAAGCCGCTGGCAAAAGCTAGTAAAGTAATAAATGTTATGACCGTCCGGTAATCAGATCTGTTCTACAGAAAAAAAAACTCAATATCCGTAGTATTCAATGCATAATTCACCCTTCATAGTTTATACCACGGTTCGTTTCACAATAGAAAACATGGTTGAAAAGCTTTATATATTTTATAAACTGCAGCTATTAAACGTTGATGAACATTCACGTCATGACGGAAGGCCCGTACATTACCGTCTACGCCTCGTTACTTCAAACCGACCATCCGTTGGTAGCGAAGTGGGTCAAAGTCCTGGTATTTTTTCATTCGAAAGTCATTATGAGTTAAAGTAAAAATAAAATTGTTTTAGGAAGTTGATGACTGAGTTGGTTTATTATTTTTTGCGGCTTAAAGAGTTTTTACATATTTTGTATTTGCTTATAAAAGTTTTTCATTTGATGGTAATTTTCATTTTTCAAAAGTAGTAGCACGGATTTTATATATTTTGTATTTGCTTATAAAAGTTTTTCATTTGATGGTAATTTTCATTTTTCAAAAGTAGTAGCACGGAGCAAATTTGCTCCGTGAGTAGTAGGTAGGTAACCACGGTTGAGTTACTTTGGGGTATTTTTTATGCGTAACCATTAATATTTCTTCCGCCATAATAAGGCAATTTGTTACAAGTACCATAGTAGTAGTAATACCCTTGTCGTCAGTTGTCGTTGTGTCTAGTGGTTGGGTAATCTTCTCATCAATTCATCTTCAGTTTAAGTTACCAACAATAGTGTTTTAAGAAAACCTGAACCTAACAGTTTATGGATTTAAGTTATCCACACTTAATATTATAAATGCAAAAGTAACTCTGTCTGTCTGTCTGGCTTTCCTGCTAAAACTACGTAACCGATTTAAAAGTACACAAATAGTTTAGAGCCTGATAAAGGACATAGGGTACTTTTTATCCCGGTAGTATGTTCCCACGGGATAATTTCCGACCTCCACGCGGGCGAAGCCGCTGGCAAAAGCTAATTTCAAATAAAATGATCGATATTAATTTATTATTAATGCTTAGTGTGAGTTCTGTACTTGATTGTATCAATCAATTAAGTCCATCACATTTCACTAGACGCTGGAGTCTTTTTTATCAATTTCACTCATCCAATTTGTCCTTATCGCTTTCTACAGCTTCTCATTTTCTTTATATTGTTCATTTCCATAGCGCATCTACTTTAGTTTCATAACTCATTTAGTTAACAACAAATACTCTTAGAACTATTATTCAAACAACAATTTCCACACGGCAAGGTTTAACCGTTCCCTAAGCGGAAGAGGTCAGCTACGTAATAATGATCCAATAAATATCTCGGTTTTCTATCGCTAATGTTCTTCCCCCAAGGATTAGGAGCTCGAAGCTATATCAACAGGAGATTAATTCTGTATTAATGCCCGTAATACCATTATAGGATTCGAGTGGTGTTCATGTATTAATATTTGATGTTGCTAGTTTCTTTTTGCTCTTTTGCGGATTAGTGATAATACGTTATAATAGTGTAAGACTAAGATTACCTACATTATAACATCGAAATAAAAATAATTGATGAAACCCTTGTTATTAGCGTCACGGTCGCCTAATGATATAAATATATTCATTAATACAAATATAACTCACTAGTTACTATATCGATGCCTTAGTTCACAATTGCACTAACTACAAAATTGACAATTTTGAGGAGAGACCTTTAAAGTTTTTTTAGAGTTTAGACAAGAACAGTACAAAAACAAAGTAAAATAACAAAACAAATATGAATCTATTCATAAGACTAGTCCTTTAACTCCGTAATGTATAAAATTTAGTGTTTGGCATTAAAAAGTGAATATGAAATTTTGTAGTTTGTGCAGCTGTGAACTAAGGCGACGATAAAACGATAACGATAAAAACCCCTAGACTTAATTCGTTCATTTGTATAATACAAATTCTTCAGCCGTACTAATTGAACTCTGAAATGATTGTTACATTAAGCTTTAAGTGTTTCAGATAACTTTTAACAATCATGATTTAGCTCCTTGACATAATTAAATACTTATGAATATACATACAAAGAAGAAGAGTAGAGATCCGTAGGCGAACCAAGGTAACCGACATAGCCCGATGAATTGCCAAACTTAAGAGGCAGTGGGTAGGGCACATTCTTCGTAAAATAGAGGGCTGATGGGGCCGACAGGTTCTGGAGTGGCGACCGCGTACTGGAAGACGTAGCGTCGGCTGCCGCTGGTTACGAGATACAGAATCGGTCGAAGTGGGTGAGGACTATGTCGAGCAAAGCTTATCAAACAACGTTTGTTTTCACGTCTGGTCGACATTTAAACTATTTTTTTTTCTACTTCACAAAATCTAAAGTCGACTGAAATTATAATAGTAATTCTATATTCATGACGCGAGAGTAACCAAATAACTTTTTTGATGAGAAAACTTCGGAATGATGGAAAGAAAGAAAGACAAATATACATTAATGGAATCTGTTTGTTCAAGAAATGGATACATTTCTTTGTGGGACACCTAAGAGGATGAACTTTGGTAGTTTTGAATGAGAACAAACTTTCACAAAGTAGTCTTATCGGCGGTTGTTCCAATTTATAGGGGCCTAATGGAATGCCACAGAGTAGCTATAAGTTTCATGTCTTACCTAAGCTAAGACATGAAACTTATGCGCGGACAGTAAATTATTACTAGAGAATTGGCACAGTACTATAATAATACAATATGTATGATTAGCAATGAAAGAATTCGAACACTAAATACTGAATCAACTTACGTCTCCAAACATTCAAAGCATTAAGTACATAAATTTGTAAAGAAATCAAAAATATAAATCTTTTAAAAAACCCAGTACTCCAACCGAAGACCAAACCGTTCCATAGAAATCTCCGAGCATTTTAGAATAGAAACTACACACAAAACAACGCAAGGGTAAAACCAAATGAGATAACTGGGCACCGCATTACCCACAATTTATTGCTAATCGCTAAACCCGAACATAATTCGCTCGATCCGAATCGAAACCGACCACCGATGGGTTTAAGTGACCACGCATTAATATTGAACATCGCGAGTTATTAGACCGAAATTAATTGCATCCGACTAATTATTCGTATGCTGATTTTGATTTGACGTGTGCCACTAATCTGCGGGGTTAAGTAAACATTGTGAGAGGTGTCAACATTTAGTCATTACGAAATAATGATAACCGTACGGATGAAAGTCGGTAGATGAGTTTTGATGGTGGGTTTCGAGAATGAAATCAAAGATGCAAAGTTATCGTCATGGTTGATCAGAATGCAGAAAAAATCAACACGGACAATTAAATAAATTCCAATAGGCTCGGAAAAATTAAAAGAAAAATCCTAAAACGAAGGTTCTTTTTGTTTCAATAAAACACAATTTAAAAATTTTCTCATCCGTCACATTCCCAAATGCAGCGGGTGTTGCCATGTTATGTATTTACCTTAAGTGAAACAGGTACAGGCAGAAATAAAAAACCTTAAACGAATAATAATAATAATATGATTAACATGTTCCATTCCCCAAAACCTTCCCTGGTTTCAGCTAATATTGCCATTAAGGGCGGAATTGTTCCAGAAACAAAACCCTGTGTCATGTCCGAACGGAAGTAGCATGTATTTCAGGCTGTAACAAAAAACGGACCGGAAGAACCACAACGCTATTGTGATGTCCCAAATAGCAGCTGACATTAAATGAAAATGGCTGTGAAGTTCCCACGTAAAAAGTTTTTAAAGAAAGGGATTGTCATGGGGCCCATATTGTTCGGATAGTTGGACGTGTTTTTGACTTGGTATGTGTATTATGACAGTATTTTTACATTGAACCGGTATCTTAAGGAAAAAATAAAGTATATGAACCGAAATCTTTAATGTGTGGCACGAGTTCAAGGAAATGAGAGAGAAATTAAAAATTGTATGTACTTTTATGTGTTTAATTTGTATCTTGCCTGTAATGTTATTTTGTCGAGCCCGTTTGTGTTGTTAATAGAGGTTTCTAATCTTCAAAACAATGAAATATTTTGTAGAGACCACCAGTACAGAAACTTACCTAAATTCTGCTTACTGTTACCCAAGAAATTGACCCACGAGAAACCATCCAACAATTTTGTCTTATACCTACCAAAAAGTTGACTATTTGACTTTCCATTCCAGTTCATCGACATTTCAAACGGAGTCGAAACACGTCAAATTCCCACAATCGAGCGTGCACAACGCGACTTGGCAACTTGTTATCCTGAAGCAATTAAATCGAGTCGGCATTCGAGTCACGTTCAGAATTAATGTCCGAGAACGTATCGGTTCGCGCTTCGTGTTTAGACGATACCTGCGACGTTTAATATATTGGATTAGTCGTGATGTGTGTGCCGGTGCTTAGCAGTTTAGAGTTTCTGTTTTATCTAGTTAAGAGTAATCTTCTAATTTGGCTTGCGATCGAGAAGCGCGCTGCATTGATAATTTTACATGGAACTTCGAAGAGATACGATTGTTTTCTGATTCTGTTTTAGTATTCAAGATGATGAAGAGGTTTAAATTGCATGATGGATGCAGTCTGTTGTTACTTGCAGATAAATAAGTCTTTAATTCCTGCTAGGTACTAGATCAATCATAAATTAGTACCATTTGCAGCCAATCCCTCTAACCACAGACTGTCTTATTAATATCATCAACTTTGTTTATGTCATATAATATTGCCATAGTTCAACATTCTAATATAAGTTTTCATTACATTTTCTTAACTTCGATAATAGTGAGTAGGAGTAGAATTGTGTTATGAACTTACTTTCTGGTGTCTTTCAGCAGCACTGAGTATATCTGGGTCACATAGTTACCTAATGATCCATTTATCTGTTTCCTGCACATTGAGTGCAGGATCTCTAACGTCTTTCCTTTGTTAAGGCGCTTTTATTCTACTTTTTGAGAAGAACGTGCACACCGTTATTTATTAAACTTTCTAAACCTTTTAAGAATATAAACATATATAAATTGTAATCATGAGTTAAATGTTACACATGTGTTTCCACAAAAACATATAAATATGATCCACATACATTAATAATACCAAAAATCACTTATCTCCATGCAAAACTAAAGGATTATGGTATACATTTGTATGAACCTTTTTTGAACACGTGGAGGATAAAATAATATTACAGATAATGATGGCATTAAATATTAAGTTTGAGACTAAAGCCAACGAAATCCTGACGTAATTAACTAAAATGAACTGTCAAAACACATTTCTAAATTAGCATAGATTATGGTAAGCCAAATGTCAGAGCGGGCCATATATCGGGTGATTGCGCTTCGTATTGTGTTGTTTCATTCTCAAATGAAATAGTATATTTTGTCACTGTATATTGTCGTTTCATAGAATTTCCTGTCCATTTGATTGAATTAATTTCATTCGAATTAATCTTTGCAATTAATGAGTGCTTCATTTTAAACTCCTATGATTGACTAGTGCGTTAAGCGAATAAGTTGACCATAGGGCTTATTATGGTAATAAGAAGATATGATTATATATGATCGATAAGGTTAAAGGACAAAAGTTTGAATAAAAACACGCACAACATCAAGATTTGGAGAGAGACTAGTAATCCAGGCAACAAAAAAGATATTCTTGATAATCGAAACAGTCCTAAACGAATAAAATAAATCAATTACTCTATGCAAATTAACCCAAATATATTTCACTATCATACGATTAGTTACACACACCCCGTTTCAATTCCGAACACCTTCGAACATATTCACAACCATGAAGATTTCTACAGAATCCCTCCACCAAATTAACAGGACGTAAAACGCATTAACCGCTACCCGATTTAACAGGCGTAAATTTGAAATATTCATACGTTTAAATTAATGGCCGCACCTATAAATTAGCGCCGATACAACCACTATCACCTGAGCTACATATTAAAGGGTCTTTAAAATCCTCTCGCAAAATTCTCCGCATAAACGCAAACGACATATTTCGGTCCCTTTTTAGGGAACCGTAGCTCATGCGGATTGGAGACATTAAATTTAAGGACGTAGTCGGAGGGTTACAGAAAGTCAAGTAATTAAGGGTCGAAAATTATGTTTTAAGGTTGTTGATAGTAATGAAAATTTATAACGTTTGTTAGAATCTAAGGGATGGTTATAATTTTGCACTTGATTTTGGTAATGGATGCGGCGACTATCTATTCTGTTCATCAAGTTAGTCCCTATATAATGCGTGACATGACATTTAACTTGTCCAAACAACGTAAAATAATGGCATTTATTATAAATGTGCAGATTCTTAGTTCTATGACATCTACTATTCTCAAACCAAGGGATTTCATCAACCGGCACAAAGTTGATCTACGGTCCCTCGCCCACGCTCCTACACGCACCTACGGAGACAAAACTAAAACGGGGTGCTTTAAAACAAATGGCGTGCGTTTATGTGGCACACATTGTTCTACGCTTCTCACGTCATTAACTAGAGATTCGTTTGCTTTTAACACGTCTACAGCTTTAAATTCATCAGCTTTTAGTATTTGTTTGCTTCAGTGAATACTACTATTGTTGACAGTTCGGAATTTTGCATTGTAGTAGAAGTGATATCACCATTGAAATGAGTAATTGTTCATGACAGTGTTAACTAATGACTTCCCTTTGCCACACACATAGTAGACAAAAATTTTATTTTAGAGAATGAACACAATCTCTGTTGCAGAAATAAAAAAAATACCTTTTGAATTTGTAAAATTTAATCTATTCACATACCTAATCCAATTTATAATTAAGTCTTCGACAAAATGAGTTGATATATATAGATATATATTCTCTTGTAAAATTTTATTTCAAGGGTTTTTTCAATTTCTATATCTATCGACGATTTTGCATATACTTGAACCCAACTTAGCTCCGGGCGTCGGGAGTCAATAGGGGACTCCCGGCCACAGTAGGCGCGAGCTTGCGGGCGGCGAGCAATGGGTAGCTCGCCGCCCGGTAAGGACCAGGTTCGGGTCGACGGCGCGTAGTGTTCCACGCGCGCCTCAAAGAGATGTCAGCAGCAGTGTAGGGGTCTACTAGGACCGATGCCTGCCAGGGTCGCGAGATTGTTCGAAAGAGATACCGTGACCCTGGCACATGGGCAACTGAAGGAACACGGGTGGGTTTTAGTCAGTAAAAGTCTGACACGCCCTCCCACTCCACCTAGAGCGGGAGAAGTCATATGATGATTTCCAATACAAAAAAAATCCTACTTAGCTGTGGAGCGTCAATAAAGTGTAGCACTATTGAAATAAAAAGGATTATTACACGTTTATACTACAGTTTTATTATTCTGTTGCTCTGAGCTTTTTACGATGCTCGGTCGAATAAAATAATCCTAAAGTTAGTTTTTTTTTTATCTTTCGCACTACTCTGAATATTGTATTAAATTATTGGGTCTCTGAGGATTCCAAAATAAATAAATCAGATACTTAGCATCTAGTCCGAGTAACAGGCCAACTTTGTTTTAAAAGTCTGAAGTTCTTGAAAGACAAACAATCAGCGTCTTTCGTGAATATTGTATTAACCCGAATATTTGTGCTTAAATTCAGTAATTATATTCATACTCTGACTAGACCGAATGCAAAGTTTTATTGACATTGGAACTATTAATTATAAAAAAACATGTAAATCCATAGACATAGCAAAGATCGAAACCATTATAGAAGCCTATGTCCAGCCCAGCAGACCATTTTCGAATGATATTATGTTAAATCATGTCTTCTTATTTATGATTAGCTTTTGCCCGCGGCTGCGCCCGCGTGGATGTCGGAAATTAACGCAAGTATTTTTCTAATATAAAAGATTTTTTCTAAAATAAAAGTAGCCTAAGTTACTTTTTGTTACATCAGCTATCGGCCAGTGAAAGTCCTGTTAAAATCGGTCCAGCCATTTCAGAGATTAGCCGGAACAAACAGACAAAAATTGTAAAAAAAATTTTTTGGTATATGTACCGTGTATACATCCATATACACTTAGTAAAAAGTGGTTATCTTAATATTACAAAAAAACACTCCAATTGTATTTATTTGTATGTATGTATTTATGTATAGATAGATAGATAATAGGTTTCAACGAATATGATTACAATTATTTATTATTGATTCAGATAGACATAAATGATAGATTGATGGAAATGTTATTTCAAACGTCTGTCATTGTACTTTGCGAACTGAATCAACATCTTAACTATCAACAGCCTAATTAAAACCAGTCTTCTCACCGTCAAATTAAATCCTGAAACAGATTACTTACATGTAGGAACCTGCACCAGTAATTGGGTGGACGCTCCTAAACTAATAGTAAGATCAAAGACCTTTAGGGAACGGCTCGCCGGCCCCGGACCCTTACATTGTCGGCATTGTTGTGATATATAAAGGTAGATCTGCTGTCTTGATTATTTGAGATTTCTGAAGGACTGTTTTTGATTTAATTATTCCTTTGATCGCTAGCCGGTGACTAAAAGGACTTGTTTTCGGGAACTACTTTTGTTTTTCTGCGTGAATGGTCTGAACTAAATTAAATTACTTGGTGCCGAATTCTAGGTGACTCGTGTCTTGTTTTTGTCAGTTAAGTGAAGGCTATTTTCTCTTTTGTTCTTGATTTTAAAAACATTACGTTGATGAATGATTTAGTTATGAATGTTCGTCTTACAATTAGTGACATTCAAGAATTTCTAAAAATGGTGGCATATTATTAGTTGTCTCTGTCTTCACAATTTAAACTGATATACTGTTTGTTGTTTGAATGCAGGAAACAAACAGTTAAACACATGTCTTAATAAAAAAATGCCGTTTTATTCGTGCTTTCTATAACATCTTTATCGATTAATTATCAATTGAAACATAAATTTATGTTTTTTTTTGTTGGATGAAAAATAACAAAATGTAATTTGTAATTAAATATAATTTCTAAAAAACACAATTTACCAAATGAAAATAAAAAAATATATAATATTAATAAATAAATATAGTTTTTCGTTTATTGTTCAGTAGTATAGAAGTATTCTGCGGGATAAATGATTCTGCCCACAGAAAGTACTGCAACTTAACATTCTTTCATGCCTCGGGAAAAATATTTAGTGAGATAAGTACAACATATTATGTCGTAGGGCTAAGAGCATCAGTTGTCGTCTTAGTGGAGTTATATAATAATGACAATAACGTCTTATTATTGGTTATTAACCCTGTTTGTTTATATCTGTAGAAAATTAAGATGTCTCAAAAGGAATCTTGCAACATTGATCATTCAAAAACAAGCCTAAGACTAAGCACCCTTCAAGATCAATATGAAAATGTCGATTTGAATAACAAAAGTGAACTAAAACGTTCAAGAAAGGGTCAACTCAGCCCTCAAATTTCACGTAAAGGTCATAGGTGAGGCATCAGAGTTTTGTTCAAGAGTCCAATTCGTTGAATGCCGAATTAATTCTCCTTTTATCGTCAATTGGCTCGTCCGCTTGTTTTTTCATAATTGTTTTGGAAAAGGCATCCAATTTCGATTTGATATTGTTGTTTGTACTTGATGGATTTATCTCTTTGTGTTGTGAGCCTTTCAAATAGAATTTTAATTTCATTAATTTACTTTAAATTCCGACCATTTACTGATGTGATAAGAGAAGTAAAATGAGGGTGAATTAATTGCCGAAATGACAGTTATTTGTAATCTGTAGATAGTAAGTTCTTCGAAGCGAATTCGAGGAAACGAGACGAGGCTAATCAAAGTTTGTTTGTTATTTCTTGTCTTGTAGATTTCGTCTATTGAGAGTATACTTTGAACATAATAGCGGAGAAATTCAGCGGCTTCTGTCACTCTCAATGTAACGCAGAAAAGTCTAGTTCGCCTAGAATAATTTCAAATATTATCTTTCAACTTCGAAAAGCAAATATTAAGTTGTATTCTACAAGGTACATACTGCTACTTTAATTCTAATTAGAAATAAGTTAGTCAGAGCACTACAGATACTGTGGTAATTACTTAACCTAATTCTTGCTAGCCAAGTAATTTTCCAAGAAGATTACTTTGAGTAGTCTATTTGTCGAAAGCCACAGACAGACCGCGTTAGCCATAATAACTTAATATTTTTTCATGAAACAAACTTACCTACACAGAAATAATTGTATGTCAACTTCAGACTTGCCTTCAACCGAATATGTGTATTTTTCTGAGGCATAATTTTTGAATGTTTATATTTCTCGATAACGTCAGAGTTTCTGACATCTAGTTTATGGCGAATGTCACAGACAAGCATCTGCGACCTTTTATATAGAAGATAATTAGATATAAGAACATTTTTTTTTAAGAAAACCCACCGACCACAACGTTTAACGCATCTACGAAATACCAATTCAACAACAACCGTCACAAAAGCAATTTCGTAATATACCTTTACGAATAGCTTTTCAGGTCATCTCTCACCTTTTCATTTGTCCGCGACAGAATTGTTCGTAATGTTTTTAGATACTCGGACGTAAAAAGAGGCATTTCATAAAATTCTCACAGTCCGTTTGGCTAAACACGACATAGCTGCGGGCGACGCTACACGGCCCTTAATTAGGACACCGTTTGATTACGTAGGTAGTACCCACGTAGGTGTACTGTGACTTTTACGTCTGTTGGGACTTACTCTGTGGTATCTGCGTGTAAATCGATATTACTTTTGTTGGAAGTATTTGTTTCATTATCTGCTGTTTTTTTTTTTGTTAGGGGTAATATCCGAACTTGTATTAATATTGAAGACTTTGACGCGGATGAAGTCGCGTGCAGAAGCTAGAAGCGACGTCATCCGCGTCAATTTTTTCTCCCCTCACCCTTCCCGTCACATTGAATTTCCTGCCAGTTTTCATTTATTTTTCGTCGTTACTTCGCTCCTTTTTATCGTAGCGTGATGTTATATAGCCTCAATAAATAGGCTACCCAACACAAAAAGATTTTTTCAATTCAGTTCCTGAGATTACCGCGTTCAACCAAACAAACAAACAAAAAAAAAAAACTTCAGCATTATAATATTCAGTCTAGATTAAACTGATTTGGATTTATACCTGGGTTAGGATACAGTTTCGCTAAAAGAGCATAGGATCTATTTTGTCAATATCAATGATAATTTATTAATGGAATACACAAAATTGAAGTTATTCTATTGGATGTAAACTTCTCAAATAAAGTAAAAGCCTCCAAATAATATGACAAAACCCAGCCTTTTATCTAAAGCTACGAACAAAATGTAAAACGCGATTTATGACGTTTTGCTCGGAGAATTCTCATAAAACTGGAGGAAAGCCCAAACGCAGCAATATTTGCGAAGCAGTAACTGAAACTGTACAAAAGATTTCAAACGTAGCAGTTCATTAGGGAATGTGATTTAAACAATAGATAGATATCAAAAACGAGAGCAGAGCAAAGTGGATTATTCTTTACCCGTTATTTACAACAAGACACATTTAAGAGCAGTTTGTATTTATAAAAGTTAAAACTTTCGCTCTGACCAATTTATGGACGACATACATTCCTTTTCAAATAGAGCGCTGAATGAATGCAGCGATTATTTTAGTCCGGTTTCCAGCGCAAAAACCAATAGCTTCGAACATAACCATAGAAAACGTTGATCCAATTTGGGATTCTATCAGCGATTTTGAATAGATTGTAGGGGTTGAAAAAAAAAATACGTCCATTGAAAGGCATCGAAACCGCACTGGATTTGTTTTACCACAAAATATTATTAGGGGACGACAAAAACCTGAAAAGTAAATACCTTCTAATCTAATAAAGAAAAGGTTAAACGTCAATTTGATGGCTCACCCCTTGAACCAGCAAAGATTAGGTACATATAAATATTAAACAGAGGCTCTCTCAAGTATTAAAATGAATCATTATTTCTTGTTAGTTTGTGTTTTAGGACGAGTAGTATTAATGATCGTTGCTTGTTATCCCACACTAGTCGTAGGTACCTAATTGCCAGTTCAGATTTAATCTTATTTTGACTAAATTAAAAACAGGCTAAGCTTTCAATATTCAAAGTCTACTGCGACCTAATTATAAAATGTCCCATATATGTTGGACCAGCTTTCTTATTCACAATTTTATAAACGGTTTCATTTCTTATTTAATATGTAAATAATTGAACTGCAACTTGTAAGTATAAGTAAAAACGCACTTGTTGAAATACTGTTCGCCGCATATCTAATGAATAAAAATAAAAACAACACAGAATCGATATCAGAAGTTGGAAACCTTTTAAGAAGGAACAGATCTCGTATAAGAAAATAAGTGAGTTCCCCGAAATAAAATAGCGTTTATCCGGGTAAAATGCCCCGGTCATACTTACACCCGGGTATTCGACGTACCCGGATAAGTGAAGCGTCAATTGAACGTTGTACTGGAAAATAAAACCTCTTTTGAATCACTTACTAGAGGAAGATATTTGTTTATAGTTTTATGGATTGTGTAGAGAGTGGTAAGGGAGGAGATTGGTTATAAATGATATGAACAAATGACTGAAGATAATTGCAAACAATGTGTGTTTAAATAATTATGAAGCCATGACACTACACATTATAGTTTTATAAAAGTAACTTTAGTAAAAAGTCCATTGTGAAGACACTCATCATTTGTGGGAAAATGAACACATGCTTATTGTATCGAGCCAGTAATTTTCCAACTGCAAATAATAAGTAATTGTCCCAAGCAATTTTCATGCTCAATGAAACGATGAAATGTAAAATAATGAGCAGTTACTGTAATGACACCGCTACGGTACTTATCGATTCAATTGTATCGAGCTTCAGAAGAATTATATCGAATATCGATGAGGGTTCGCTTCAGTAACGTTTATATCGAGTTTTTATTGTATCGAAATCGAATTGGTTTGGATACTTCAATATGCTTTAACTTTTTTAAAGTTAGTGAATTCAGTTGAATTGAAAAACAAACACAAATTCGTTAGATACAAAGTAATATTTTACTTAGTAGCTATAACAAGTAATTACTCAGGTACTTAAGGAAAGACAAAGGAAAGATAATGGACGCCGTAACAGTGTTATCTTTTATCAGACGTTTTATACTTAGCTAAATGTAATTTATTTGGCACGTAATTCTGGTAAAGGCAATTAAGTGGAACTTATGTTTGCTAAGCCTTTAATGGATGTAGAGATAAGTAGCTGCAAAATGTATCATATGATAGGACCAACAACATATAATCTGTTACTAGTTCAGTAAATACATGATTCTGAACTTCCTGCGTTGAAAATTTCGCTGGTTTTTAAAAAGTTTTGACCGCGTAAGTCGTGCTCTTTTTGTTCTCCATTAAACTAAAATCAATTCTTTTTTCATGGAACAGTTGACGTTCAAACGTGCCTTTTTTGGGCCTAATTGAAATAAATGCTTTGACTTTTACTTTGATTTTAATCGACAAAAGATTTTTACGTCTAGTATTAGAATTTCCAGGTCTAGGTCTATAGCAAGCAGGCTTAAGGTGTTGACTGCGATGATATGTGTCGCGCGTTCAAACCCGGTCGTCATCAAAATCGTCTTTCTGGCGTGATTGTTCGAAGAGATACCGTGACCCTGGCACATGGGCAACTGATGGAACATGGGTGGGTTTTAGTCAGTAAAAGTCTGACACGTCCTCCCGCTCCGCCCAGAGCGGGAGAAGTCATTTGATGATTTCCCATCCTGAAAAAAAAAAAAAAAAACGTGATGAATTTATGTTGTCGAAGTCTCTGCGGTCTCTGCCCTCTTGTTTTTCCTACCTCAGCCGACTGACGTCTGTCCAAAAAATCATTCATACAAAAATACACATAAAAAAAGCACTTTTAGTTATTTCGATATATTTCCGATTTTCCGGGCAATGTTTTCAAATGTCCTCTACAAAAACTTAATTCCGACTATTTCGATCTTATTTAAATCCAAAATCCAAATCAGCCTAGCTGATCTGAAGTAATGCGCAACGAATAGCATTTCATTTTTACTTCAATACAAAATAATGAAACAACTTCTTATTCAATTTTTTGAAATATATTTTGACTTATCCATTTTACATTTCTAAAGTTTTCCAATTTTTCTAAAAACGTATTTCTTGGAATCCCGTTTGGAAGAGAAACATTTGACGCGTTGTCTAATGCATTATGTAAAGATATTCAGCTGACCGAATTTAAATGCGAGACACCTGTCCAACTTCGTTTTTATTTTTTTCCCCTGTGTCTTAGAAATTTTCGTCGAGCTGTTTACATTTCTATACCTATTATTTGAACCTACTTGTCACCTACATAATTTCAATTAAACTACAGAGAGCTAAGGTTCCCGCAGACGGATGCGACGCTACAGCGCGACGTGACACTAGTAGAACAATTTCTATAATAACTTCATGGAAGTCGTTCTACCAGAATCGCGTCATACCGTCGGGTTGCTTCCGCAGGCTTTCCAGGCAATACAGATAGTGAATTATGATTATAAAATCTACAATCATTAAAAACTTGATGTTTGGATTTTTGAAAATCATTCTTACAACGTAAAAAAAACTTACATAATTTAATTAACAACATTATAATATAATCTGTAATAAATCTAAATTATACCTTTCTCGTTCATATTACGAATACACAAACACAAAGCCTGAAACTCATAATGCAAACTTCCGTAACAGATATTTCCAAGAACGCACGGTATACCTTTGAATTCATTAACTAAGGTGTTGTTAATAACGTGAACGTTTCGTCATGATATATTACTATGTCAACACTCATCTGCTAATTGCATTCACGAGTTCTTGGTAGCTACGAGACGTTTACTTATTCATGTAGTTGAAACTGTCAAACAGAAGCTTATGGAATTATCTTAGAAATGATTTATTACTCGGAAGTCATTGGGGAATAATCTTGATGGACTGGGTCAAAAATCCGATTCAGGATGGTTCACCTTCTGGATCCTTAGCTCGATAGCTATAGGATTCGATTTTTTTCGCAAAGAACTACTTTTTATATTTTTATGTATAGGATAATGTGCCTGCCTTCGTACTCGATCACGTCGGATGGAAAGCAATTAACGAGGTATGTGATAGAACTATAGTAGATGCTGAAGAATTCACTAATATTGTTTAGGTACTTTATGTATAACGGTAATATTCCCATTATTGATGCTGAAGCACAATTTCGAAAACACATTTATTCAATGGTGGATGAAATAACTCCAGAGAAGGTTATAAACCATTGATGTTGACACACGTACTGTTTTCACTTAAGCATTCCAACCCACACACACCATTACTTCCACTTCACCAAGTCAACCATGAAAATAAAGCTATAAAAGCAACACATCCATGAATCCAACATCTTTGAATTTATCGACGCAGGTGCTATAAATAAGAGCGGCAGCCATTACGGCAGATAACTCTGTTTTATTGTAATTTTATGCGCGATGTTACCACCTAGAGTTTCGTACAAAATGCAAACCACCCAGGAGATTAATTAGGAGACGCGCTCCGGAGGTTTATTCGGTTATGGGACAGGCAATAGTCTTGTACCAAGTTTGGATTTAAAGTCTCAGATTTGGGAAATAATAAAATTGAGATTCTGTTAATGTTCCGCAAGATGAATTAAGGAATAAACGTAAAAGATGAGAAGCAATGTGAATAAAAAGGAACACTTATTAAATGAAGAACCAGAAAAGAAAGTGTGACATGTGCATCAAATCTATACTTATAAAAAAACTGTAGAGAGGTTAATTCTGTATATTGAATATATATTCAAAATTAATATTGGAGGATGAATGGTGATCGATACTGATGCCAAAAATGCAATCAGTAATTTTTTTGTCTGTCTGTCTGTCTGTATGTGCACGCATGGGTCAAAAACTACTGAAGGGATTTTAATCAAACTTGGTACAATTGTAGTTCATACTTCTGGGCAGGTTATAGGCTAATAATATAACATTAAAACACATAGGAGCCGAGCAGTGACGATAAATTTGAAGCAAGTCGGATGAAAATGCGCTTTCGAGCTCTTATCCTCGCATACATTGATCATACACCAAAAGTATGTATTACAAAGATGATGGTCTTCAAAAGATCTACAAAAAAATCTTAAATAGTATATATCTATCTTTATAAATTAGCCACAATGACGTGTTTAATCGTTAGGCATATCTTCAAAGTGTATTAAATACATAAATATATTGTATTTATCAAACTCCCATATTTAAAAAGTACACTTTAATACGCATTTTATAAAAAAAAATAACCTGGATTAACACATAGGCTACTTTTTATCCCAGTAGTACGTTCACGCGGGATATTTTCCAACCTCCACGCGGGCGAAGCCGCTAGCAAAAGCTAGTATTAAATAAGACTCTCACAGGATTAAAAAGTCATAAAGATAGGTGTCTGTCAATAATTTCTTGATAAAAGAATAACTGGAAGAAAAAAAGTATCAAGAAAAAATTAAGACATGGTCGTAATCGACAGGTGTAAGCATAATTCTTGGTTCGAATTTTTCCTACATGTGTGATTCTTATTTTTTTTTCTTTATCGAATTGAAAAGACTTCCTAAGTCTATCAAAATAATTTTATAATTTTCCTTTTACCCAAACCAGCCTCCATTATGTATTACTGCTAGCCAAACGCAACAAAATGAGCCAATTTTGAACAGATTTGAACAAAGACAATGAATCACTAAGCGAACTACAATCTAATTCAAAAGCAATCATCGTGAGCTCCGTAGATTTATAAACTGCTAATACTAGTATTGTAATTCAGAATGAGGCTGAAGTAGGCTAAGTAAAAGAGGGAGATTAGGGAACGTTCCCAATCTGGGCTATGAATCACTTTGGAAATGTAATTTGTACAGTGGGAAGTTCTTTATGTAAGAGATTCGAGGGGCGGGCTGACCAGGATGTAGTCGATAATGGAGTATTGGATCAGTGTAAAGCTACAATAGATTTTAGGATACTTGATAATGTAGTAAATAGAACAGTATTTTATTACGGAAGGATAATTGAAATACAATTAGTTTTATGTGAATGAGGACTAAAATAAAGTGTAAAAGTGAATTACAAAACGTTGATTAGTCGGAACATGGAAGGTGTCATGTGATTGGGAAGAGTTGCCGTAAATTATGCCTATCGTTTTACTTGAAATGCCCGGTACAAGGTTATCTTTCCATCGATTATTTATATCTACCATATCTGCACAAATTGGAAGATGTTTGAAAATGGAAATAGTCACACTTTTTAAATAGCATGTAGGTAAAATTGTAAAGGAGGTAAATGAAGAATTTAACATTAATTGGGACAGATTCAGCTTTGTAAATTACCAATAAGTGAAAACAACCCAGCAACAAAATATTTGCACAATTCACTTTAACTGATTATTCCAATAAACAAATGAAACAAACTATTAATTAAAACATTATACGTTAGTGGTGTAAGCAGTATTTACTTTGTGGTCATCATGTTTGTTTTCAGGTTTCCGGTGGTTTTTGCTTTCACAGACGATGAGATAAAACTGCGGTTATTATAAAAGATAGATTATAATAAAACATTTTTATGTTATTTGAAAGCAAGGATGATTGCCTCGTTAGTCTAGTGTAAGTGCTACTGCTGAGCCTGAAGTTGTTGCTTTTGTGTCAATGGGGTTTTCCATCTGGAACTTCTCAGTACCTGTCCGGAGTATAGAATGTGACCATTTGCTGACAGTAGGCTTCCCCTTTATTACATGAAGCTCCAGTATTATGTCTGGTGACATGTAGCTGTACTGTATGTTTACCTCTCAAAACAGACAGAATACTTGTTTTGTTAAATTTTTGTGCCATACGTAACTTTCATATACCTCATATTAACAATTTCCAAAAGCATTGTTAGAGTCTAAACTAGGGTAGAGAAAGCAAATAAATTTTCGAGTACATTTTCCAGGTAGTTCTCGTTTCGCCGAAACCCCTCATCGTATTGGTTCAAGACCGTCACGGTGGCTGCATTTTCCCGCAATCCAGTTTCCATTGAAATTGGTGTACGAAAAACCGAACATCTACATAATTGATTGGAACATTACGCTGACTGTACCAAAACTTGCCTTGTACCACATACGTGTATATAATACACAGCTACACGTGAATAAAATTACAGAAAAAAAACACAAATTCACAATTCCCAAACTTTTATATTTTACAACGGAACATTTCAATACAATTTAATTCTTTACATTATACGTACATAGGAATTTTACAAATAGGCGTAGGTACATTAACCGTTCGGCTATTTTTACACAAGAGAAATCTTTCGCGGTTTTCATGAAAGATGGATGTATTACTCTTGGACACTGTAATTTCCTTAAAATAAGGAAACGAAAGATGTTATTCTGAACTTAGAAGGGTTTGCGACCATCCATCATGCAACATGCCAAATCACGACTGAAGATATTACGAAGTGACGTCAAAAAAATAAGATAATAATTTTGTAGAAAATGAAAACGGCCCTTTTGAAGGGGATTTATTGTCTCTTAGCCTTAGGCTGACGATCGCTTACTGGTACGATAATAGACGAAAAGTTAAAAAGCAAAATACTCTTTTGCGATGTGGTCGGATTTAAAGTAAAACGCCTCTTCATTACTTTTTTGAATTTTTTTGCTATTTTCTTTCCATTAACATTTTGTGATTGGTGTCAAGAGCCAATTTAGCCAAAAGACTTTACCAATACGAAGTATAACGTGTATTGTTGAAACATAATTTAAAATAATACCAGAATATGTAATACTAAAGTCATCGCAGACATACCAAAAACTTCACCAAAATTATCCGAAACTGTATTTTTTTATCTTATTCTTATTTTACTTTACAACCGCACTTTGGACTTAGGCCAACATTCTCTTAATTAATAAAGCCTTCAACGATATTGACTATAATAATAAACTTAAAACATCACTCAGAATCCCAAGGTCATATTGGCCCTTCAATATAGTTAGTACAATATTAATTTTCACTCCGCAAGTAAAACCTCTCTGGTTCTCTGATTTCAATTTGCAAAATGAATTGCAAGAGTTCTAAATCAAAGAGAAATAATTGAAATACAAAGTAAATATAAATGAAACGGTGATTGCATTTAAAACAATTCAAATCTCACACAGTGATACCATCTGCTTCTCTAACAATGATTTATTCATAATAGTGTCTTATAAATTGATATGACTATCTTCGTGCAAAATTATTTTCAGCAACGTTTATAATAATCGACTCTAAAGTATATACATTAAACAATACAAAATTGTGATCAGCAGTCGTTGTTTAATTAGATTACAATATACAAGTCAAAGTTTCATGGGTCACTTATGTCACAGCATAGAGGTTACAGAAGGTCAGCTCCACAGACGATAAGCAAAACTGAACCCGTAGTTAGTGCTAGTGCACTCGCAATTGGCATTCACTGGATATGGTTTGAGATCGCTGTATATGTGGGCGTTTACCAATTTTGCTCGATGTACGGCTTGACCTTCTGTACCTATACATTTTGTTGCAATGTGTAAATGAAGTTTGATTAGTGAAAGCCGTTTTAACAACCTTTATTTTAGTTTATCACTGATTAGTTGAGTGTCACGCTATGAGCACTATGACGAGCGCGAGCAGCGCGCAGGCGGGCGCGCGGCCCCCCGCGGCATCGTGCGGTGGCGGCCAGCCCTCGCTCCAGGGGCCGCGCGCCCCCGCCGGCGGTCACATCGTCGTCACCATTTCTGTGGAGACGGAAAGTATCAGTATCCTCCTACTGAAAATAACGCTCAACAGACATGCTCACAATCACTTTGGTCATCATGAGCCGCGTGTGAGAGGCAGCATATAAAACATATGGCGTAGTGTTGAACTCCCTATTTGCTCACATGTGTTGCCATAGGTACGTACTTAACATGAACTGCGCGTATGTTGAGAGTGATCCTACTAGCTCAGACACTTTTTTCAATTAGTAGTGGCGCTAGTGTCAGTAAAATCTATGGCATTCGTGTTGTTTGGAGCCCGCGTGTTGATCAATGCCAGTGCTATAGTACAGTATTGTGAAAGAGTGCGAGTGCAAGTGTAAGCATTTGTGGCAGGCGTAAAAGTCAGAACTACAAACGCTTGCTGAAGTAAAAGGAATACAACTACCGTCCATCGGTCACTAAGAGAACAAATTAAATAAACAAAAAAAATCAAACTGATTTTTAATTGATTTAAAAACCTCCCCTCCTCTGCGATCCTCTGTATATAAGGTGTATCTATTCATACACGAAATATTTTAAGAGGTAAACCTGTAGGTGGTAAAGAAGCTATAGAAGCAAAAAGAAAATTATTATCTAAGCGTTTTTGAATTTTCGTAATTATTTGAATTTTAAAACTGCTTGAGACGTTTTGCATAAAACCTATACTACAAATTCTATGAATGGCCCGTCTGACGCTGCGAGGGCGGCGACCGGACGGCACGAGCATAGCAGCGGTGTCTCGGGCCGTAAAAATAAGAATGAGCCAGTATTTTTTATGTGCGTCAAATAATTTGAAAAAATTAAATTTTGAAAAAAATACATTTAAAAAAATTTTTTTTTCGTTGCTGTAGCTTCTTTACCACCTACAGGTGTACCTCTTAAAATATTTCGTGTATGAATAGATACACCTTATATATAAGGTGTATCTATTCATACGTATGTTATTCAATATCTGGATGTCAAAAAATACCGAGCAAGGCTCGGTCCTTGCTCGATATTTTTTGGTAAATTGTGTTTAAAATAATATGTTTATGTTTAATTTGATTATCGATAAAGTTGGTCATTGAAAACACGAACAAAACGACATCCATACTATCCATACTTATATACTTATTACTTATTTACTTATAATATTATAAATGCAAAAGTAACTCTGTCTGTCTGTCTGTCGGTCTGTCTGTCTGTCTGTCTGTCTGTCTCGCTTTCCTGCGAAAACTACTGAACCGATTTACATGCAATTTGGAACACAGATAGTTTAGAGCCAGAGAAAGGACATAGGCTACTTTTTATCCCGGAAGTATGTTCCCGCGGGATAATTTCCGACCTCCACGCGGGCGAAGCCGCTGGCAAAAGCTAGTAATTTATAAATATTAAATTTTGAAAAAAATGCATTTAGAAAAAAAAATTTTTCATTGCTGTAGCTTCTTTACCACCTACAGGTGTACCTCTTAAAATATTTCGTGTATGAACGGATACACCTTATATACGAGTATACAACCGTAATTACAATTTATAAAAGTCTTATAGATTGGTATGGAACTGCGACGTCTAAGAAATTATAACTAAACTATCCTGTGTGAAATTTTGTTTTCAACTATGACCAACATTTAAATGGAAATCTCCACTGTAATTCGACTAAGATCTAAAAAACTTATTGTAACCGTAAAAAAAAAGTATAAAACTGAAAGTTTTATTATCCAAAGTAATGCTGCGATAGTGTCGAGACCTTTTTAGGTTTACTTACGACTTTGTTTAAATTATAATAGTTTTCGTCTACCAAGGCTTACAGATTTAAAATTCTTCAATCTTTTTTTATGTGAACTTGGTGGGAAACACAGAACTGGAGGTTATGATGACCTTTGTCTAGTAGAATAATGATGAAGATAAAAAGAAAGAAATATTTACCAAGGTTCTGCATTTGGTGTTGGCTAAGCACAATATATGGGTTGTCAAGGCCGGGATCTTCTAGCACCCCTCGATGCAGCTGTTCCAGATGTCTCTCTGTATCATCTAGGAGATACAAAATAAGCTTTTATAATGGCTAGTTGGACGCCACTTTTGTTTACCTACGTAAAAAGTAGCACATGAAAGCTACACCAATTTGAATTGTAAGCAGGTATTTGGATACTTGTTCAAAACACTTTATTTCATTTCCGAGCAATTCCCTAACGCATCGCTACAGACAAATAATATTATTTTCGACATCAGTCTTACTGCTTATCAAAGTTCTGAATACGTAAGTTCTAAACGATTCAAAAGTGCCAAACAATGTTCTAAATGAATAAACAGTTACAGTTTGACTTTGATTTGCATTTCATTCATTAAAATATTCAGATTCTTATCGTTAATTTCAGTATCATGGTAATTTAATTTATTTATCTGACTAGATTCAAATGAAATAATTTGATGTAGACTAAGTTATTGAACACTGTACGCTTTTAAATCATTATTAAAGAGTATTGACATTTAAGTAATGACAAATTGAAAACCCTTTTAGGCTACATTTTCAAATACTTTGATGTTTATTGAATCTGTGTGATCAATTATGAATATATAGAGTAATATTAATAATATTAACGATAATGCTGAACATAGCACTGAACTGACAATCATAATAGCAATCAAAAACTTGGATGTTCAGATAATTCAGAAGGTTTATTAAAATGTATGAAATATATAAAAGTACCGGAAGGGAAAAGTAATAACATCACTGATTATTATAATAATTAAAATGTACTATTTTCACTCACATGGTAACAGCGTTGTTGTTGGTGGTGGTAATGTTGTGGTTGTTGTCGTTGTTGTTGTAGTTGTCGTCGTAGTAGTAGTAGTAGTTGTTGTTGTTAATACTAAGGGGACAAAATTACAGATTTAGATAACTCATCATGATTGAAAATTATTCATTTAGCAGATAAACTTACTGACACGATGTTTTTACGCAGAGAAGAGAGAGATTAACTTAAAGGATAGTGTAACGTTTAAGCCATTTCAATTTCTCCGATTATCATCTGACATAAAAGTGACATTTTATCGTTTCATTCCTAGTAGGTAAGCACTTTTACATACTAAAATTCCTTAAATTGAACAAAAGCAAGACATTTTTAAATCAAAAGAGAGCCAAGCAACTTTAAATTCAATCTAACCGCTTACAATGCACAAATTCAAACGTAATAAATTAGACTAATACCTTTTAGTACGTTACCTCTGTCTGCACTTTTTAGTATTTAAAGGAATAAGACTACGATCAAGGGAAAAGATTTAGTGCCTAAGGCGTACTTTGCTAAAAAAAATCCGCAATGAACGAGAGAGGAATTATTAATTTCGAAATGAAGAACAAAAATTGTCAAAAAATTAACAAAAATAAAAATATTGCTAAGACTTAAAACATCTTAAATTGTACGTATAGGTATTTAAATTACCGCATAAATTCTTTGACAGTTGTATGACGTAGCTATCACACGGCAAAAGGTACAAAGTTGCATAACAATTAATTTACCAACTGTACCAAAGCACAAAAAACGTGTGATCTATTTTTAATCAGCTTCTTTGAAGTCTTGAAATAAGTACACAAGAAAAATATTTAATGAAAATGCATTCGTCATGACATTAATGGATCAAAATACAGTGGGGACGGTACAGATTTAGCTAATCTTTGATCTGCTTTTTTTTATGGGAAATCATCAAATGATTTCTCCCGCTGTGGCAGGAGCGAGAGGGCGTGTCAGACTTTTACTGACTAAAACCCGCCCGTGTTCCTTCAGTTGCCCATGTGCCAGGGTCACGGTATCTCTTTCAAACAATCACGCGACCCCGGTAGCGATCTGCTTTATACTATACTTATTTTGCACAAATCGCTAAATAAGTTTCACACTAAATGTAAAAACGTAACTCTTTTTCTGACAATCGTTTGAATATGATAAAGATAGAATATGTTTTGAATGTATGTTTGGCGCTAAATCATTAAGGATCAATTTTACCAATGAAACTGAACGCAATCAGCACTACAGCTAAATTGTATTCAAGATCTGGTGCTGTTATCTTTGTTGTCAAAACTATACTCTAATAGCTCTCCAACATTCGCTATACTGATTCGTGGTGCAAGAGGGCCTTTGTATAGGAAATAAAGATAACACTTACAATGTAAGAACAGCTCAGCCTGCGCCCTTCCTTGGGTGTTCTCCACATGACAGCGGTATGCCCCCGCATCTTCCCGGGACATCTCCATCACCATCAGACTCACAGTATGACGGTACCCTCTGGACGTCATGCTGAGTCTGTGTTTTGTACCTAAGAATATGTTACATTTCAATTATATTTTCATGCCAATAGTCAATTGACTTCAGTCAAAATAATCAATTTTATTTATTCGAGGTCGAAGGAATTACAAATCAATTACAAATTGTAGCTACCTGCCCAAAAGTGTATGCCGCTAACTATGATATCAGGGAGATGAGACATATTTTCTTGTAAAAACAAATGTATTTGACATCTGCAACGAAACTAGGCGAAAGCCTGTATTTCGGCTGTTAGCGCCCTATAAACAATTTGGTTGAAATTCTAAAGGTGTTCTTAAAGAAATAATGTTACACAGCATAGCAGCTCTTATTCCAATTAAATGAAATCGTCGAAAATATTACGAAAATATAACTGCAGAGAATTAATGTTTATTTTTAGTGATAAAATAATTGAGAAAATACTTTAAATTGTATTATCTATTGTCTGAGCAAAGTATTTACTATTGTTAGTATTCTGCGGTTGTCTCGTGTTTTTGTTTTTAATATTTTGTTTGTTTGCAAACTCAGTTTGCGGTTCCCAATCCATTGTAGAAAATAACTTTGTAATATTTTTATAAACGAATATTATAAAATGAAAAGACTTGATTTTAACATGTCTGTTTGTTACGCTTTCAAGGTAATACGGCAGATTTAGATGCAATTTGACACATTGGTAGAATATGACCTGGATTAGGACATAGGATGTTTTTTTATTCCGATATTCCCACGGCATCTAGACTTATGCGAGTGAAATCATGGAATGGAGCTAATTTTTTTTTTAAACTGTAGTTTGGTTGATTTTTTTTTTTTTAAACATTAGTTATTGCTTTACGAGGCGCGAGACAAAGCGGACGTGTGTTTCGATTATAATGCAATAAACAATTACTAAAACTACATATAATTATTTGCGACGTCAGTATAACAGTAAAGTGTGTCGCGTGTGACTCTTACCGACTAACATGTGCAAGATAAACTAAATAGTTTTACAAAGAACAGACAAAGTGTTACGGTTAGCATGTCTAACCCAGGATCGAGCCCATTTGGTCGTAGTCAATTACTACGGCGAAGTCCTCCACCGACGCGTACCGAACCAGTACCTCCAAGCGACCCAAATCCACCAGCACCCGCGGATAATGAACTGCTGAGTGAAGTTATCAGCACGCAGGAGATCCAGAGATGGGTGGGATCTATTGATGCCATTTTAAACGAAGTTTGTATTATTTTTGGGGAAGGGAAAATGAACTCGAAACAGAAGCTTCGCGTCTCCACCCTTTGCAGGAAGGTCTCAAGTGGGACTTCACAGATGGCCGTATTATACCAATCGTTGAAGCAGAAAACGATTGCAGCTCATACTACAATCCAGCACCTCCAGGATTACCAGAATGTTGTCCAATCTCTCCAGCAGTTTCAAGACGTCATAGAAACAAAGCTGAATAAATCGGAAAATACTTCCTATGCAAGCATGGTGAAGAAAGGTCCCGATAATTTTATCCGTCCTGCGAATTTGAGCTCAGTCGCCATCTATCCCAGCGATAAGACCCAAACAAGTGACGACACTAAGTCACTTGTTCAAAAGATAATATCACCCGAGCAACTGAAGCTTCACGTCCGTGGCCTCAGAAAAGTGAAAAATGGGGGCGTTTTGATTAGCACCGACAGCAAAGGCGATATTGAGAAGCTCAGAAAATCGGAAAAATTAACATCATCTGGCCTTACAATAGAAGAACTTTCTAAACGCCGCCACTATGGGCCAGAACCGTGTATACCGTCTCAAAAATAGGTTTTCATAATGTTCGATATTGAATATTTCGTTAATGCACACGTCTAACTAAATGCCCAATGCATGTTATGTAGTAGTTTAAATCCATTATTTCAAATTTTTTACTATTAAACTAAGGCTTGCAAGTTGACGGTTAAAATTATGAGAATTATGTAGAACACAATTCCTCCAGTTCGCATGGTCATATTTTCATTAATTTCATAGCAAATGTGTAAGTGTGGTATATGGTTAGAATTGTTAGGAAGTACTCTAATTGAAAATAATTTAAATGAAGCTTTTTGTGAAAACTGGAAAGGTATAGAATTTTTATTTCGGGGCCTTAAATTTTAACCTTATTAGAAACTTCAAATAGACTTTTGGCAGTTACCCGTATCTACCCATGACGTAATTTTGGTAGTGTTATATAGAGGAACTTATACAAATGACAGGGCAAAAAAAAAAATCTGCCCGAATTTGCCCCCCTTGAAATGAATCGAAAAATCCCAGATGGGAGAAAACACAAAATATTTCAAAAAATATTTTAAGTTGTGATTGATGAGATTTTTGGACAATTCGATTATTTTTGACCTCTAATTCTTCAATAATATTATCTATTTACAAAAAACCCGGCTTGTTCTTCGATTCTTTATTGCCGCCCAATCCTGATAGAATTTGCTGAAGAAACCCCCGAGAAAACCCGATCAGTGGTTGGTGATATTAGGGGTCAAATTGAAAATTTGCGAACTTCAAAGATACACAAGGATGAACAGGTCATTGTAATAAGGCACGAGCACCTAACTATGGTGGATGGAAATGTTACACAAGTTTTAACTGACACAAGTTCTGGAGCTGTGTGTACAGTGTGTGGGGCTAAACCAAGCGAAATTAATAATTTGGAGAAGATTGAATCAAAGCCAGATAATATAAATGAATTTGAATACGGTTTGTCTACGTTGCATGCGTGGATATGTTGACTCCATGCACCTGGCATGGAGTTAATTTTACATATTTCATACAACCTTTCATTTAAAAACTTTTTAACAAAAAATTAAACCGCCGAAAAACTGAAAAGCATAAAATAATAAACCTTAAAATTATGAGTCGGCGCTTTGAGTGATCCTTGTTCATTGATTTTTCAGCGCCGACTCAAAATTTTAAGGTTTATTATTTTATGCTTTTCAGTTTTTCGGCGGTTTAATTTTTTGTTAAAAAGTTTTTATTTTATAGTTTTTTGTGACTTTAATGTATATACTTGGCAAGGTATACCCTATCCAACACAAAAAGAATTATCAAAATCGGACTACTCTGTATAAAGTTATGCGTGTTTATACATTACAATCAGTGAGTGAACAATCAATCATCCCCTGTTTTCCGACCCTTAGGGTTCGATTTTCTTTTCCAAATTTATATGGGACCACCTTGGGAATATACCCTTTCCAATTGAAGAAGAATTATCACAATCGGACCACTATGTAAAAAGTAATGCGTGGTCAAACATAAAAAAAAAAAAAAAATATACGCGTCGAATTGATAACCTCCTCCTCCGTTTTTTTCGTCGGTTGAAAAATAGGCTGCGGGAACTCCGGAAGATAAAAAAGCAAAAGAGACAAGAAAAAGCTTGTACAAAGTTTATTTAGAAGCCGAATGGGATTGCACGTTGATAAACCCCGACAAGGAAGTGGAAACAGCAATGAAGGCAATACAGCTCGACGTTTTTTTGTGAACTACTCTTGCGCATCAGAAATTACAGGAGTGGACGAGGAACTTATTAAAAGGTTCTATGTTATTCTCCAGTCTTTGGCATCCGGTATTGCTGTAAATCCAGAAAAATTTGGTGAATATACTGCCACAACCGCACAACTGTACGTAACAAAATATATGTGGTATAATATGCCTTCTTCAGTACATAAAATCTTAATACATGGGGAAAGTATAATTAGACATTTTGCTGTTTTGCCTATTGGTAATTTATTTGAAGATGCCCAAGAATCTCGAAACAAAGATTACAAAACAATTAGATTGTATCACGCAAGAAAATGCTCTAGATCAGCAACGAATCAAGACGTATTTCATAGTCTCCTATTTACATCAGATCTTTATCTATCAAGTATCAGAAAACCATCTTTGACTATTTCCAAGGAATTGTTAGACGAAGCCAAGAACCTCTTAGATATTTAAGTAGAAATAGGTATTACATTAATTAAAAAATATTTTTTTGGAATTAATTAGTATATTATACTTGTTATTTAAATTTTAGATTTATATATAATAAAAAAATATATTATACAGTAGTAATATCATAAAACTGTAAAATTGTAATTGAATAAGCTAAACAAACGGTGGTTTAATATTAAAAAAATACATTTCTATATTTGTTTTATTTTTTAAATATTTTAAATTCAATATTTGGCAAAACATGTTTCATAATTGGATTGTATATACATTCGAGATATTACGTGCCAAATTTGAGCTATTTATTTCAATTAACATAAAAGTTACAGATTTTTGAGACGGTACGCACGGATCTGGGCCATAGTGCGCCGCCCGAGAGTCGCTGTTATTGGTGTCCCCGTTACCCTTACTGAGCAGGAGGTATTTGACTGCATCTACGAGCAAAACCTCTCAGACAAGTTGCCGAATATAACCCGTGAGTCCTTCCTTGACAGTATAAAATTGAGCCATAAATCCGGTAAGAAAGACCTTCCTACCTGTAACTACATCTTGGAAATACCCGCTAGCATTAGAAAATTACTGATCAATCAAAGCCGAATTTTTATTAATTGGATATCATGCTCCGTGAGAAACTTCACTATAGTCACTAGGTGCTTCAATTGCCAGCAGTTCGGTCACGCAGCCAAGTTTTGTCGAGAAACCAGTCCTACTTGCAACCACTGTGGAGAGGCTGGACATTCCTTCAAAGAATGCAGCAGCAAATCTTCTCCCTCTCAATGTGCGACGTGCAAACGCTTTAAAAGAAAATGTGACCATCCCACTGGTGATGTAAGTTACCCAGCGCGCACATATGCGAAGACTAATTATATTAACTCAATAGACTATGAAGGCGCCTAAGAGCGCCACCGATTATTGTATTTAGTAGCCCGTAAACAGGTAGCGTATAGTCTATTTATATTTCCACTTAGTTTGTAACGATCATGACGAATCAACTAATTTGTGATCTAGATAGTTTTTCTGTATCTGAATCTACAACCTGTAATGTTGAGGACTGTAAACACCTTCTTCCTTCTGATGTCAAAGCGTTAACCTTGCTTACACAGAATATTCGCAGTATTAATGGAATCATATTGGGTCCTATTTTGTTTATACTCTACATAAACGACATCGTAAAGGTGACTAATCATAAGTGCTTTCTTTTTGCTGATGATATTTCCATAATTGTTACTACCGATAAAAAAAATAAATCAATTACTGATCATGAAGCGGACATAAATACTACAATAAACAATCTAATTAATTACTTAAATAACAATAATTTATCTATTAATCTTACAAAATCTGTATATATACAATTTAATCAATCTCATCAAAATAAATTTAATTTTAAAATGGACATACCACAAATTACACAAGTGACAAATACTAAGTTTTTAGGAGTAGTTATTGACGAACATTTAGACTGGAAAGCTCAGGTCGATAATGTATGTAATAAAATTAATAAATTTGTATACGCTCTCAGACAGATTAGAAAGGTAACAAACATAAAAACGGCTGTGATGTCATACCGTGCATATGTTGAGTCCTCGTTACGGTATGGATTAATTATGTGGGGAAATAGTACTGACTACAATAGAGCATTTGTCGCCCAAAAGAAATGTTTACGAGCCATATATGGGATTCCATCTGACGAATCATGTCAACCTTTATTTAAAAAGCTTGGTTTGCTACCGTTACCTTCATTATATTTGTATGAAGCATGTATGTTTGTTAGGAAATATAAACAATTATTCAAAACAGCAGAGGAAATAAATTCTCGAAGTCGGCGTGACCAATATAGACTTGTACTAGACGAGCTCCCTAGATCAGCAAAATATAATAAAAGCTGCCTGGCTATGTGTGTACGTGTATACAACAAATTACCAAATGTATTAAAAATATTAAATTGCAGGTTATTTAAAATTAAATTATATGAATGGCTGAATGAAAATAATTTCTATAATATTAAGGATTTTTTTGGACATAAGTGTATTTAAATTCATATTTTATTATTCAACTAAATTTGCATGCTTTAATTGTAAGCTAAACATGTATGATCTTATTTTTATAACAACACCTATGTATACCATGTTTTAAGCAAATAAATGATCTTATCTTATCTTATCTTATCTTATCTAATTAATGAACGGCTTTGAAGTGTTATTATAGAATCTTGACATAAGCTGTGATGTTATCGTCTTAACAGAATGTTGGTTGTCAAAACAGACTGTCAACTTACTATCTCTTGACGGGTATTATTCTTACAGAACTGAGAGACATATAAACCAAAATGATGGATTAGTGGTATAAAAAAAAAAAACCTACGTGCAATAAAAGAAGAGCCGGAATTCCAGGATAGTAATTGCTTAATAATTAAAATTAGTACCGATACAGTAGTCATGGCTATTTATAGGCCTCCATCTCAAAATATAGACAGATTTTTAGACTCACTCGACACAAACTTAAAAACCTTATCATCATTTAAAAACATAGTACTTTTGGGCGATATTACCATAAACATTGCTTCTGAGAAAACCGATACACATGTACATAATTATCTGAACATTTGCTCATTTCATGGACTTTTACCAGCTCACTATCACCCCACGCATCAGAGCGGATCATGCTTAGACCACATTATTCTAAAATCTAAAAATCCGCCCAAAACATTTGTTACTAATTCTTCGCTTACCGATCACCAAGCTGTTTTACTAACAGTGCAAATGAGCTCACCTAGAAAAAACCGGCCAAGTGCGAGTTGGACTCCCGCACCGAGGGTTCCGTACAAACCTGTAGGTATCCTCGGTTTATGTATAAGGTTTATGCTTATGAAATTAAATGTTTATTTTTCAATTTTTATATTTGAGTTGATTAAATGAAAGGTAAATTGCAGTTTACGATTTATGACGTATTAAAAAAAAAACTACTTACTGGATCTCGTTCAAACCAATTTTCGGTGGAAGTTTACATGGTTATGTACATCATATATTTTTTTGAGTTTTATCATTCTTTTATTTTAGAAGTTACGGGGGGGGGGATACACATTTTACCACTTTGGACGCGTCTCTCGCGCAAGCTATTCAGTTTAGAAAAAAAAACCGGCCAAGTGCGGGTCGGACTCCGCACCGAGGGTTCCGTACAAACCTGTACGTATTTTCGGTTTAAAAATATATATTTTTTTTAATTTTTATGTTTAAATTGATTGAATGTAAGGTAAATTGCGGTTTACGATGTATGACGTTTTAAAAAAAAACTACTCACTTGATCTCGTTCAAACCAATTTTCGGTGGTAGTTTACATGGTAATGTACATCATATATTTTTTTTAGTTTTGTCACTCTCTTATTTTAGAAGTTACGGGGGGGGGGGGGACACACATTTTACCACTTTGGAAGTGTCTCTCGCGCAAACTATTCAGTTTAGAAAAAAATGATAACAGAAACCTCATTACCATTTTTGAAGAGACCTATTCATAGATACCCCACACGTATGGGTTTGATGAAAAAAAACATTTTTGAGTTTCAGTTCTATGTATGGGGAACCCCAAAATTTATTGTTTTTTTTTCTATTTTAGTGTGAAAATCTTAATGCGGTTCACAGAATACATCTACTTACCAAGTTTCAACAGCATAGCTCTTATAGTTTCGGAATAAAATGGCTGTGACATACGGACGGACGGACAGACAGACAGACAGACAGACAGACATGACGAATCTATAAGGGTTCCGTTTTTTGCCATTTGGCAACGGAACCCTAAAAATGATATTAGAAACCTCAATACCATTTTTGAAGACCTATTCATAGATACCCCATACGTATGGGTTTGATGAAAAAAAAAAATTAGTTTCAGTTCTAAGTATGGGGAACCCCAAAAATTTTTTTTTTCTATTTTCGTGTAAAAATCTTGATGTGGTTCACAGAATACATCTACTTACCAAGTTTCAATAGCGTAGCTCTTATAGTTTCGGAGAAAAGTGGCTGTGACATACGGACGGACGAACAGACAGACAGACATGACGAATCTATAAGGGTTCCGTTTTTTGCCATTTGGCAACGGAACCCTAAAAACTGCATGCGTAGCTACACTAAAGTAAATATGACAAACCTTTAAAATGACTTACGCGGTATTAATTTCGACCTTGTTTATAATACAAACGATGCAAATATTTCTTTACAGTACTTCATAATTTTGCTACAAGTTTCAATAACCAAAAACACATTTACTCATACAATGCCTAGAAGGTATAGTTGCATCAAACCCTGGATCTCACCCGGTCTCGTTCGTTGTATAAGACATAGAAACAAACTTCACCTTAAATTTGAAACTTGCACGAAACACCACTTGATAACGAAATACTGTCTGTTAAATATAAAAGGTATCGGAAATTCTGCAATAATCTTCTGAAAAAAGTAAAAAATCAGTATGATAAAAATGCATAACAGAAGGCGGGAAAAAATAGTAAACTTGTCTGGAAATTTATAAAAACGAATACATTTACATCGAAAAGTCACGAGCCTCTACTTGGTTTACTATCTACATAGACAAACCCATCCGAAACAATGAATAAAGTGAACAACTTCTTTGCTAACGTTGGTAAAAAACTGGCTGAAAAATCGTTAAATTCTAATATTTTATCCCCTCATAGCCCGACTGCGACTTCATACATACATACACATACATACAATCACGCCTTTTTCCCATGGGGGTAGGCAGAAACCACGGAACGCCACCTGCTACGATCTCTACACACTCCTTTTGCCTCTTTAAGGTTCATACAATTGGTCATACACACACGCCGGTTGCGAGTACTACGCACCTGACCTTTCTGAAGAACATCACCAATAAGGTCACTATATGTCCTCCTAGGGCGTCCCCTCCCGGTGTTTCCACTCACATCTGCCTTGTAAATACCTTTTATGAGTCGTCCTTCATTCATCCTCTCAACATGACCAAACCATCTAAGCATACTTTTTTCAATTTTTGTCACTATATCTTCTTTTAAACCACACCGTTCTCTTATCACATCATTTCTCAGCCTATCATTCATAGTCACACCACACATGCTTCGCAAGGAACGCATTTCCACAGCATTTATTCTACTTTCATGCTTCTTTTGCCACACCCAACATTCACTCCCATACATAAGCGTAGGCACCAGTACACCATTGTGAACAGCCAGTCGAGCCTTATTGGACATCAGTTGGTTGGTCACAATTGCATGTAGAGCACCATTTACTTTATTTCCCGCATTCACTCTTCTTTCCACATCTTTATCAATCTTTCCATCCCTTGTAAACAAACTCCCCAAATATACGAACTCACTTACTTGCTCCACATTCTTATCATTTATTTCACATCACACACCGATACGTTCTCTTCTCTTTCAAACACCATGACCTTCGTCTTATTCACATTTATATTCATCCCTTTCATCTTAAATGCTTCATCCATTACAGTCACCATGTCTTGCAACTGTTCTGCTGACGATGCAAGTAGAACTTGATCGTCTGCGTATAGAAGGCATTTGACAGGCAACTCACTCATAGTCAACTGCGACTTCCTCTACAGTAAATTCTTTTGTTTATGAGATACCGACGTTAACGAAGTTGAAAGATTATTATTCGAGTTAGAGGATGTATGAGCTACTGAGTGGGATGACATACCCAATAATATACTTAAAAGATATAGATACCTATTTGCCCCGCCACTAACCTACATTTTTCAGCTTTGTTAATCTAAAGGAACATTCCCCAAGCTCCTTAAAAAAGCTGTGGTCACTCCTATATTCAAGTCTGGAGACAACAACTGTGACAATAACTACAGACCAATTTCAGTGCTAACAGGACTATCAAAAGTTTTAGAAAAAAATATTAATTGTAGGTTGATAAAATAACTGGAAGATAACAAACTACTTTCAGATAATAAGTTTGGATTTAGGCCCAAAAGATCAACTAGCCAAGCAGTGCACAAATTAACTAATTATATTGCTACCAATCTAGATAATAGTATGCATACAATTTGTATCTTTGTAGGCCTTGCCAAGGCTTTCGATACTATTTCTTATAATTTACTATTGCACAAGCTTGAAACACTTGGGATAAGAGGAGCGCAACTTTTATTATTTGCTGATTATCTCAGCGATCGTCATCAATGTATAAAAATAGGGCAGTATACTAGTTCTGAACTTAAAAACACTTGTTTTGGTATTCCACAGGGTAGCATTTTGGGACCCACCTTATTTTTAATCTATATAAATGAACTGTGCAGCCTACCACTTCAAAATGGTGTCATAATTTCTTATGCGGATGACACCGCTCTACTTTTCTCAGCTAAATCCAAAATTGAGGTTTATCAACACGCATAGTCTGGTTTTAACATAGTGTCTGATTGGCTCCATAATAACATCCTATCATTAAATGCAGATAAAACAATGTACATTTTATTTACAATGAGAAATACTAACATACCGCTTACTAATCTAAACATATACGCTCATAAATGATAAATGATAAATGATTTTATTTCTGTAAGAAGGTTTGTACAAACACTGTTACATGTCAATGATATTTTTTTAAACTAGATGAGTTCGGCGTTTCCTAACTGACTACTCTGAGAAGAAAGGCCGAAACAAACTCAGAGGTCACAGTCTCTTTTAAAGTCCAGACATAATCTTGTTCACATCATGTGAAGATCATGTAGATTGGTGACTGAAATGGTCTTTTCAAGAAAGAACCACACAGATTGAGTGGACCTGTCCAGTCAGTGCAAGCATTTGTCACTAATCGTTTCGCTCAACTCGGAAAATAAGGAGCCCAACGCTTTGACGAACAGTACCAAAGAAAGGACATTTGGGTAGGCCGCATAAATTACTCAAACTGCCAGATCATGATTACTAAGAACGAAAGAAAACAAAATTAAAAAAACCCACATAGTCTTCACATTCACAATAATTAAAAAATACGATACTTTACAAAGTAAATATTCATGTCATTGTATATATAAAAAAATATCAATGTCAATGTGTAGGTATATAAAAAAAAGAAACGTATATAATTTTGTTGGTCAGATCATTTGATGACCATGTAGATCGGTGTCTGAAATGTTCTTTTGAAGAAAGAACCACACAGATTGAGTGGACCTGTCCAGTCAGTGCAAGCATTTGTCACTAATCGTTTAGCTCAACTCGGAAAATAAGGAGGCCAACGCTTTGACGAACAGTACCAAAGAAAGGACATTTGGGTAGCCCACATAAATTACTCAAACTGCCAGATCATGATTACTGAGACCGAAAGAAAACAAAATTAAAAAAAGACCCACATAGTCTTCACATTCACAATAATTAAAACAATACGATACTTTACAAAGTAAATATTCATGTCATTGTATATAATATAAAAAATTATCAATGTCAATGTGTATATAAAAAAAAGAAACGAATATAATTTTGTAGGTCAGATCATTTGATGACCATGTAGATCGGTGTCTGAAATGTTCTTTTGATGAAAGAACCACACAGATATTACCACTAACTACTCAAACTGCCAGACCATAATCAAAAGAGAAACAATGATCCACATAGTCCTCAAATTCTCAATAATCAAAGTAATATTCATACAATTAATATTCATGTCATGTGAAATAATAAAAAGAGTAAAAATAGCAAAATAATAATAATAATAAAACAACATTCAGTGTAGATTTATTGGAGCAGCTCAATCCCAGGCCGTTTTATCCTCAATATAGTCTTCAACAGTATAATAGGCTTTCTGACATAATTTACGCTTTATAAAAGATTTGAATTTATTTAGGCTTAGTTCTTGAATGAGGCTAGGAAGTTTATTATAAAAACGAATACATTGGCATCTAAACGAGCCACCTATTTTCTTGAGCCTGGTCTTAGGAACAACAAATTTATATTTGTTTCTAGTATTGAAATTATGGATATCACTGTATCTTTTAAAGAGATTAATATTTTTATGTGCATACAGCAGATTTCCATAAATATACTGAGAAGGCACAGTCATTATATTAATCTCTTTATGTTTGTCTCTGAGGGAGTATCTGGGAATTAATTTATAAATCGAATGAATTGCCCTTTTTTGTAAAACAAAAATTGTCTAAATATTGGCGGCATTTCCCCACAGCAGAATACCGTACGACATCACGCTATGAAAATAACTAAAGTAAACTAAACGGGCTGTCTCTAAATCACGAATTTTTCTAACAGCGTATGCTGCAGAGCCAAGTTTTTTTGACAATTTATCTATATGGGGGCCCCATTGAAGCTTGGCATCCAGAGTTATGCCTAAGAATACTGTGGTATCTTCGGGTTTCAACACTTCACCCTTTATGAGGACACTAGTTTCTACTTGTCTAACATGAGGTATCGTAAACTTTAGTTTTTTTCTCGTTAAGAAGTAGGTTATTAACATTAAACGAGTTAACTACATTACATACAACATAATTGTCGCACGTACGCTGACACCGCATGTTCTTGCCCCACTTTAGCGAAATCTGACTATTTAAAATATCTAGGTGTCACTATTGACTCCAATTTAAATTTCCGTAAACATATCGAATTACTTTTTTCGCAAATTAATATATGTGTTTAAAAACTTAAGGAACATAGCCGACTATAAATTAATTAAACAGGTTTATTTAGCTTTGTGCCAATCCATTCTTACCTATTGCATAATTTCATGGGGTGGTGCTGCAAAAACAATTTTACTTCCTCTAGAGCGTGCTCAAAGAGCATGTCTAAAGGTTGCTACCTTTTGCTCTTTTAGATTTCCTACGCACCAGCTCTACATAGCATGTAATGTACTAACAGTAAGGCAATTATTCATTTTAAGCATAGTATTACACCAGCACACTGCTCTTCCTTTTGACCAAGTACCTTCTGGCAAAAGAAAGGATTTGGTTTGCATAAAGCCTCAAACTAGACATGCGTTTGCCAAGCGATTTTTTGTGTTCTTAGGACCTCTGCTGTATAATAGACTTAACAAGTTATTAAGCATCTATAGTTTAAGTTATAAAAAATGTAGTGCAATGTCATCAGAATACTTAGCGGTACTTAATTACACAGACACCGAAACACCGAAAAACCGAAACTTCCGAAGCTTCTAGAAATTATGTCATGATTATAATTTATTCCTTCGTAAGTATTTATTTTTGTAGTGTTTACACTCGCTTAGTTTTAGGAATTATTATTTTATTGTGTTGTTTTACGGGTACACTACATAAATACGAAAAACTTTATTCCGACAGTCACAAATACGAATTTCAAAATACCGATTTTCATAATTCCGAATGATACAAAATTCCGAATATAACAACTCCGACTTATCATTACTCCTATTTTTATAACTCCTATATTACAATATTCCTAACGTTCATAATTACTATTCTCAATATACCGAATTTCAATAAATCGAATAACAAAAAGTCCGACTAAATGATAATTCGAAACATCAAAAATACGAATTCCGATTATTAAAATACCGATTAATACAATTCCGAAATAAAAACGCCTTGTAAAACCGAATAGTATAATTGCTCGTCAGAGAGAAGTATAATATTATGTTTATTATGAAAAAACATGCATGCAAGCACGCAGCATGCAAGCAGGCATGCAGCGTGCAAGCAGACATGCAGCATGCAAGCAAACATGCAACATGCAAGCAGGCATGCAGCATGCAAGCAGGCAAGCAGCAAGCAAGCAGGCATGCAGCAAGCAAGCAAGCATGCAGCAAGCAATGTTTCTGTCACGGCTCCGGCGCTGCGGGGTTTGGGCGACCCCACGCGTGCTTATCGTCGCAGATGGTCTTAACGCTCACGGGCCGCCCCACCCCTCCGCGCCTACGGGGGTTAAAATTACACTCTAGGGGTAGGGCAGACAAGACTGCGTGAAGTCGGTTTCGCAGCGATTCGTTTCTGTCACAAAATTTTATTGACTATTAGTTTATTCGGACCATTGAAAATCGGAATGTCGTTTTTCGGACCGAGAACCCTTTGAGCATTTGATTCTTCGAACGTATGAAAATCGGAAAACTAACAAATCGCATTTACGAATTTCGGTAAAATAAATTTCGTGATTTTTAATAATAGACATTATAATTCTTAGGTATAATGAAATTCGGACTTTTGAAAATCGGAACATCGAAATTCGGAATAAAATATTTCGGAGTATTTGGGTGTTCCCGTTGTTTCACTAATGTGCTTTTTCTCATAGTTATTAATAGATTACTTTTATATAAATTATACTTAAAATATTATTGCACCACTGTAATTTATATGTAAAGTGATGGCCTGAAACACAGGTTTGAATTAACCTAGATCGGGCGGGTCGCTACCTTACATTCTAATTCCGATAAATCATTATCTGCACTTGTGATAAAAACATTTTAGAAATAGTTTAATTTTAGGCACTTTGTATGGGATATTATTGTATGGGAAATTTAATACTGTTTGCTAAATATACTCTTTTTGTAATCGTTTTTATTAAATAAATTATTATTATTATTATTTAGAACCTACAAAACCCCATGGACGAGCTTGAATTGAAACTGCTGAGTAAACGGTGCTCAGTTACAATAAATGTTACAATAAATATATTAGCGATTTGGAAAAAGTAATAATTAAGGATCCAAAACGATTTTGGGCTTATATCAAAGGCAAGCGACAATGACAGACAGGCACCACATCGTCCTCGGATGGCACCAATATATCAGAAATGTTTGCTGCTCACTTTTCTTCCATGTATAGTCAACAAAATATGACTCATCATGTATCTTCCTTAGAATACATGCAGGACATGATAGCCTATAGTTTACCCCTGACAGCACCCACGATTGAAAGTGATGCTTGTTCCAATAAATTGAAATCACTGGATCGTCGAAAAGGCGCTGGGCCCGACGGGATCCCTCCTTATTTTGTCTCCATGTGTGCCAGGCCTCTTGTAGCTCCCTTATTACAAATATTTAATCGGTCCCTAGCGTCCGGCGTATTCCCAAATATTTGGAAGGTTGCCAAGGTAGTGCCAATTCTTAAATCAAGTGATCGTAATTACGTATGTAACTATAGGCCAATTTCAATTTTATCTACCCTCGCCAAAGTCTTTGAATCCTTGATTTGTCCCTATATACAGTCTCATTTGAAGCTTTACCTTGCTAATTCCCAGCATGGCTTTGTGAGTTCCAGATCAACATGCACAAACCTAGTTACTTTCACGGAGACCCTCACAAGTGCTATTGACTCTGGGAAACAAGTTGACGTAATATATACTGATTTTAGCAGGGTATTTGATCGCGTCCCTCATAATATACTACTGCATAAATTAGCTGCTAACGGCATCACTGGCTCCCTCCTTAACTGGTTTAAATCTTATCTTGATGGTCATTACTTCCTTGTTGCCCTCAATGGCTATCAATCAAGCTCCTACAAGGTTACATCTGGAGTCCCACAGGGGTCACATGTTGGCCCGGTTTTATTCAACTTGTTTGGCAATGATCTCGCCAATAAATTGAAGTCTGAGTGTTTCATGTATGCTGACGATTTAAAATTCTGCAGAATAATTGAATCCGACTATGATGTTGAGTCTCTACAGAGGGATATCGACATATTAGTAAAATTGTGTGACGAAAATGAAATGAACCTAAATATCAGCAAATGCTACCACGTGAAATTCACCAGAAAAACTAAATTAACACAATCTGCTTATTACGTTAGTGGCAACTTAATTCAGGAAGTGACACAGATAAGAGATTTGGGAGTTTTGTTCGACAGGCAGCTAACATTTATACCCCACATTGAAAATGTAGTTAAAAAAGCATCTAGAATGCTTGGGTTCGTCATACGAAATGTTAGCTGTTTCCGTCGCAATAATACTAAAATTCTTCTTTATAATTGTTTGGTCCGCAGCTCGTTAGAATATTGCAGCACTGTATGGAGACCTCACTATGCCACCCACGCACTAAGATTGGAAAGGGTTCAAAAACGATTTCTGTGGCATTTAGCCTACTCTTCCGGAATAGCTAAAAAGAAACGATCGTATAAAGAGAGACTCTTGCATTTCAGGATGATATCCCTACAGAAGAGGAGAGATTTACTAGATTCGTAATTCTTATTTAAAATTTTAAGAGCTAAAATTGACTGCCCCCAACTGTTGAGCAAGATTAAATTCCGTGTACCCACGAAAAGCCCAAGAGCTCCTATAACCCCCTTACGTCCTCCTCTGCGTATAACTGTCCTTGGTGCAAATTCTCCAATCCCCCGCCTATGTAGATTATTAAATAGCTGCAGTGATCTTGTGGATGTACACTCTGACTCTCTTGGTAGGTTCCGAAAAATCATGTACGAAACCCTATAAATTTTCTTTTAGTGTGAGTTAATTTAATTATTGATTTTAATTTCGATTTCAGTTTGAATGTTAGTGTTGATTTTGATTATAATCTGACCAATGTTTTTGGTTGTCAATTATAACAATGTTTTTGTATTCTAATTTTAATAATGCTTTTGGATTTTAATTTCAACAATAATTTTGATTATGAATGTGATTATAGTTCTGATTTTATTTAGATTTTTAAGTTTGATTTTGTTTTAAATTTTAATTTTGGTTTGGATTTGAATCTTGATTTAATTGTTATTTGTATCTCGATTTTAATTGTATTTTGATTTTAATTTTATTTGTATTTTGATTTTAACTGTATTTTGATATTAATTGAATTTTGATAATAACTCTGCTTTGATTTTAATTGTATTTAGATAGCAATTGTATTTTGATTTTAATTGTATTTGGATTTTTATTTTGGTTTTGTTTTTGATTGGATTTTATGAACTCATCTAATTTTTAAGTAGGCACCCAATTTCATTCAACAAATAAGTGATGCATGTTGTGCTTACCTGTAAGAAATTGGTACACTAGATCATAAGTTTACTGAATGTATTTGTTATCATTGTATCAGTATATTCAATTGTTGGTAAGCCAAATAAATAAAAATAAAAAAAATATATGTTAACATATCTCGGGACCCTAGGGTCCCGGTCTTTTGGAAGGCGTACCATAAAAATTTTGATGAAGTGAGGCACTAACCGGCGGTTATCCCTGTATACACTGTACAAGTGCACCCAAGGACAACCTCCGGTTGGTGTTGGACTATTGCAAGATATAGAAACTAAGATGTTGGACTATGTATTTGAATGGCTAAAATAGACTGGTTACCAAGAACTATGGGAGGCCTATGGCCCCTGCTGCATCAATGTTTTGTAAATACACGGATTGAATGGCAGGGGGTGACTTGCACACTCAATAATGGGCCCCCGGGAAACGTCGCTGGCACATAGTGACGCAGCGACAAGGGGGCAACACTTCCTGAGGTCCTTGAGAAGTGGAGAGGGATTCCACGGCTTTCAGAACAATCCCAGAGCCCAAAAGATGGTCAAGTCCCTACGAGCACTTACTGGAATACTTCCTTTCCCCGAGCACATTTGCTCTTGCGAATCTCCACTCAAGCCAGCCAATAAAGGCAAGAATGAGGTGGGAGCTCTGAACCTCGTCAGTGTTCACTCCAGCCGGCCAATAAAGGCAAGCCAGAGATGAGGAACAAGAATTCTCCCGGGAGATAGGGTCCGTGGGGTCGCTACTGCCCAACAGTACGCCACATGCTGCCCTGCGGGTTTATTATTATTATTGATTTCAAATATTCTGAAACGTAATATGAAAGTCCATTCTTGGACTAGTATTTACGAAAGTTTTCCTTAAGTAAATATAAAATGTGGTGTTTTTTACTTCTTGATAGTTTACGGGGTGCTTTGTCATTTATAAACTTTTTGCACTAATCACTATAACCTATTACAGGAATTTACTAAAAGCAACAAAAACAGCAGCAGCAATTAATAATTAAATTAGTCCGCAGCAATTAGCTAACAGGAGCAGAAGTAGTAATTTATTTAAATAAATCCCAATTGCTTACAAATGCAATGTAATTAAAACGTTCCTATTAAAATTAATTTACCCAAAACTTCCTTATTATCCATTTATTTTTCTACGGCTTCACATAATGTTCTAAATCATAAAGCGCTTTCATAAAAATAATTCTAGCTGAGTCATAATTCTTGAGAGGCAAACTTTTAGAACTCTGGAGCACTCATTAACTGATACATCAAAGAGTAATAAACTGGAATCTTAAATAATAATTGTAATTAAAAACTTTTTGAGCAAAATTTTATGTTTCGTGAAGACATGATTACTCAGGAGACTGTCTTTTATCATCCCCGGAGGGTATTTTATTTGTTGGCTTTGAAAAACTACAATATAGAGATAAAATGGCTCCTTTGTGACTGCTTTGAAGTTTCATAAGCCTTAATTGAATGTTCCTTTAACTATGAGTTGTGGGGCAATCTATTTCACATTGTACCTAGCTATTTTTGGTTAGATTCTTTATCAAATTTCCTTTTGTCGTCTCGGATACTTGGCTTTCTATTACTTTTACGTACAATTCACATACAGTTTCTTATATTGTAAGTGTAACCTTTGAAGAAGATATGTATTGTTAACAATAAGTTTTACAATTAATTGAGTGTATACTTAGGATTAGTGAGTTCAAGAATTTCATACCATTCAGGTGTGTAGTTGTTGAAACAATAAATGCTCAGAAGTCAAAATGATCCTCTTGAAACAAAACTTACATACCTGCCTAACACATTTTATAATGGTACGTTTTATATATTTCTCTCTCAACGTTCATTAAAACTGATGTCTTCAAAAACATGTATTGTAAAATCCCGCCAAGGTGCCGTTACGATCTAATTAGAAATATCTACGTATCCTTTGCGGAACAAACTTTAATGATTGTAGCGTAAATGAGAACAAAAGACTGCATTATATAAATACAATGTTTGTTGGTTGTGTTTTTATTTCATTCTTTTATTTTCTTTATTTCATGTTGTAGCGTTTCAGCAAGCAATTTGCTTAACTTTATATAATTGTGCGGTAAGAAAGTTCTACCTCGGGCTAGGAAAAGGTTAGCGTATTTCTTGTGTGACATAAAAGAGGTATTTTATTTACGATTAGTTTTAAACAGGGAACCAACGACATCTTTGTGGATGTACCGTTTACTTTAGTATTGCTGTTTGTTTACTGTAACTTGTTATACTTTAGAACTCACATTAATGTTGAGCTTATCGGTGCTTATCCACACGTCACGTTCGTAAACGGTCGCCATCAGTAGGGAATGGTAATTAATAAGTAAGTAATAATCTACCACAGCTTATTTTCTTTTGATTGCGGTTTTTATTTTTTGATTACGGACGCTTTTAACGTCCTGCATCGATCTCAAATGAATTGATATGAAAATGAACGCCGTAATGGCCCTCTTCTTGAACAATGCCTTATCCATTCGTGTCTTTATAACTTCACTGATATTTTTCATGTCAATGGTATTATTATAACCAATTAACAAGCTGAGTTTTTTTTTTAATCTGTCGGATACTATCATTACTTTTTTATCTAGCAATCCCTGTAAAAAAAACGTATTCTTAACAGAAATAAGCTTACCATTAACAAGCCTCTGTTCCCCATTAAGAGTCCAGTGGACCTGAGGGACCGGGTACGCTTCAACTGTGCACTGAAGAGTGACGGAGCTACCAGATGGCGCCCGTATGGCGACCCGGCCAGCCCACACTGACGGGGAAACTGTAGGAATGACAAAGTATATTAGAGGATTCGATTTAGTCGTAGGCACGTTCATCACCTTGCTGCCTTTATTCCATTTAATTTGGGATCTGCCCAGTACGTCTTTCTGCTCCATTCATCTCTAACAGCCGTCTGTCAGTCACATCTTAGTAGATAAATACCCCATTATTATTTTTCTGCAGCAGTGGTGGCCCAGTGGTAACGGCTGCGACTTACAAGTAGGTCGTGAGTTTGAACCTAAGCAGGCGCTTTTCTTTGTGTAAATTATTTCATCACCACTCCTCTCAAAACGGTGAAGGAAAACATCGTGAGGAAACTGGGATGTTTTAGAACCAAATATATATGTGACATCTATCTACCTTCTAGACGTCTACTTACTAGACAGGATCATGTTTCACACAATCCATCAATCGTATCTTTGATTATTCACTTATTATCAAGCCGTTACATTCATAATCGAAACTTGTAAGTTCCTGTGCCGGAGTATTAAGTCAAAATAACAACCAAGGAATATTAGCATCGAAGCATTCAGCCCCAAAGTAATGAGTTCGCGTCCTTAGTGCATTTAATTCTAAAGTGAAAGAAAATATTTAAGCTACGTGCAGATATACGATTGAAATGGAAAAGAATAATAATATTTGACCATAGAAATCTATGTGTTCTATTTATGATTGACTTTAACAAAAAGTCTAAAACTAGATCCCACCAAAACCATTTGTTGTAAAGTAGGTTTCCAAGACTTATGTAACATTTTCATAGTTAAAAAGTTATCAGATCCAATATAGAGCCGGGCCCATAACTCTATAAACCATACATCTATATCAGATGTACAGTTTAGCAATTTTACGGCCGTCGCATAGACACCAAACAAACAACAAAATGTTGTGTCATGCAACAATTCAAATAAATGGTCAATCCATTAGAAACTGAGCTTGGTATTATTCATACCGCTTTTGGTTTATCTTATCTTGGCCGGGCTCTACCATGCTCTCAGATTCCTTAAAGCATTTAAAGTAATTAAAATTACATCATAAACCACGCAGAGTTCTTTATTAAGTAACATTCCATTATGAGCATAAAATCATTCCCAATTCAATTTTATCCTGAAACCAACTTCAAAAGGGTAGTATCTCTAAAAGTTTTTTGTTATTAATGAACCTCAAGCCGCAAATTCGCGAATATTTGAGAAAATAACCGAGAAAGTTGTAACACACGACCAACTTAAATGGAAAACGGGCACTTTGGTCGAAGTACATTATTTCATTGAGGTTTCACGTAACAAAAGATTTTCTTTAATCTTAGAAGTTTGTCTGAACTTGTCAGTCCTTAGACTGAATCCTGATTTTCAGAATAATTCAAATGCTTAGTAATTTCAAGTTAAGTTCTTGGTTTTCTCAAGGCTTTGATTAATGATAGCTATTACTTTAGCTGCTATAAAAAAACAAGTTCTAATTTGGCTCCTGAATCCAATGGTCATGATTTCATATATTTTTTTTAGAATTTCAATCTTAAAATTCTATCGGGGTTTAAACATTTGAAAAACACTGAAGTTATTCATATTATGATCGAAAATGAAGATATACCTCCTATATAGAAAATATTATATTCCTAAATTACGGGGTAATATAACACGAAAAAAACGATTAATTTAACAGTTCAACCACATTCATTGAGTCACTTACATTGAAATTAAGATAAATTATACAACCATAATTACGAAGCACTGAATTAGTAGTTTCTATTAAAAACCTTTGGTTGCTTATTGAAAGTATTACACAATTAGAGTGCAATCATACCAAAGCAGTTGACTTACATTAACTCATCGAATGCCGTAATTAGAGACACAGTAGAAAGACAATTGCTTATGTCGAACTGTGTAACTTAAGACATTCAAAAGGTTAAGGACAAAAACCCAACCCTTAATTTAAATTAATCATTTGCACCAATTTATAACACTTCCTTACTATCTAATAAATAAATCTTCATAACTCAAAACGAAACGTCACACGAAAACGAAGAACATCATCTTACAGCCGCCATACTGACACTCTTAATTGTACCCGTTATAAATGACGTAATTAATGGAACTGTCGACTCACATATCACATTAATCTGGATTCTCTTGCTGACTGAAGGAGGGACGCCATTGGTGGCTATACACAGGTAGGCGCCTGACAGTACTCGCTCCACGCCGGTCAGGTTCAGCCAGGGGCCGCTCCATTTTGACACTGTGGAGGAAATGTTGTTTTAATTGCTGACGACTGAAAAGAAATAGAATAGATTGGATTTTTCATTATTCTGCAATAATCGGATGTTGGAAGTCGTGCAAGATTGCGATTTGAAATTCATTTTCATACTAGCTTCTGCCCGTGAATTCGTCCGCGTAAAATTTCTTGTTCCCCCGACCCTTCCCGTCGCGTCGAATCGCCTACCCGTGTTATTTTTCCCGTTTTTGCAACATTTTTCATTACTGCTCCGCTCCCCTTAATTGTAGCATGATGTTATATAACCTATAGCCTTTCTCAATAAATAGACTACTCAATACAAAAATATTTTTTTAATTCGGACCAGTAGTTCCTGAGATTAGCGCGTTTAATCAAACAAACAAACAAACTCTTCAGTTTTATAATATTAGTATAGATTATTTAACATTATTAATTTTTATTCTTTTTTTAACATTAAAATAAGATTTTTTTAATAATAAAAATCTGTAAAGTAAACAGTACTAAGGTATATAATAATTAATACATAGAACAAAGAAAAATAGCTACATCAATATCTGCTCCTAATTTTCAACCTCCATAAAATCGGGTTTCTTTCAAAATCTTTTTCTTGACGACAAACTTAAAGTTCTTTTTAAGTACCATTATCTACAAGTATCACCCCAATTTAAGTAAAGATAGGCTCGAATAACTGTACATTTTTATTTAAAGTTTTATTTAAAGAGATTTCTAGAAACGCTTTCAGATTCAGATAACTTTATTTGCTCAAACACGTGTTTACATACAATTACTAAACGAAAATACATGCATGGTGTTTTACGTAGGTACATAGATTTGGCTTTTGATTGTGTAATGACTTTTATTACATAAATTCACTTGTCCCAGAATAAAATAGAACGATTTATAAATAATGGCTAAATCTCTCGTTAGTCGAAATGCTTCCTTAAACTGTGTGTGTACTTCTTGTGTCTTTTTACGTGTTCTAACGAGAACCAACCCACTAAGTCGCCGTAATCTCGTTGATACTACATCCCCCCACCATCCTCCACGGCTGGATCGCTGATCTGCTGATAGTGCCATTGTCTTACTTATTTGGGGAAGTAATTTCGTAGTGAAGATATCCGTATTAATAAGAGTTACGACTGAACCATTTCCTGCTCACTTGCTGCCTTTATTTTGTCCTCATGTCAAATATAAACAACACAAACTCTATTGGAAATTGGATCTCGTTTTTTGCTGCGTATTTTGGACTTAAAGGCAACTTGCTGCTTGTTAACAGGTTATTTACAGACAAAATCTAAAATTCAAATACTTAATACTTTACACAAGAAAGTAACTGGCTACTTACTTGAGACAGAAGCAAATGTAACTTGAGACAATAATGAGTTAAGAATTTATTTAGAACTTAGTGAACTTGACGTTGCCAAAGGCTTGGCGATACTCAAGAATTTTATAACTTTGTTTGAGCACACAATGCAAATAACAGAGCTTACATTCAATTTATAGCCGCGGACACCAAAGTTTCCCTTTGTGTTATACAGTTAGTTCTGGTGGTGACTGGCTGTGTGCATACTGTGACACTTTTTGCACATTGTCGCTTTATAATGTTTGCGGTCCTCTGTGCGGTAGTGTGAATAACAGATAAAGGTTATTTCTGACTTCATGTTTATATAAAAAAAATGTTTACACTTGTTGTTTAAACGGAATTACCGGGATCTGCGAAATTTGCTTGTACTGCCCTGTTAATACATACAATGTTGTTTGTACAGGCACTGTATTTTCTAAAATCTGCAATATTGTTGGGCTGTTTTCTTCGGAATTGTCGTTCCGCAATTATTTTTACGGTTAGCAGTTGTTCCTGACGACACGACGGGAGCGTAACAATGTGGTAATTGAAAAACGAAACTCCGAAGGACTCCCTCCTTCGGAGTTTCGTTATCGAGGTAGAAAACTAAAATTAGTTTTGTACTTTTTTATTTTGCTATAATATTAAGATCAACAGATGAAACTCTTACTTGAATCAAGTTTTAAAAATTTATATGAATTTATGTTGTCGGTTGGAAGAGAAATATGACTCGTCACTTTAATGGACAGGCTTTATAGGTGGGTCGTTCTACTTTTCTACCGACAACGGTCTGTCCTTCGTCTTGTTATGGCATCTCGTTGGAGTATTGATATTTACGGTTTTTTAATTTGGTTCAAATAAACGTCTGTATTTTTCTTATATATTAATATTATGTCATTTTTCATTTTCTCCAACCAGCATATTAATACGTCTTTTTCCCCTAGAATGCCGTGACAGAGCGGTAAGCCGAAATGTCGTCTCCACAGAAAAAAGCCACTTTGTCACATTATTTTTTCTTAAACAAACATTAAAAAAATGAATGGTAGCCGGAAAGCAAATTTTAATTATTCCTAATGAAAACACAGATGCAATTTTTTTTTAATCCCACACAGAAACCACAATTATGGATAGTTCAGAAACCAAAAACCAAAAAAACTACGTTTCACTGTCGCATGTCCGTAGCAAAGAAGAACGACCCAGGTACTTATTTACAGGTCGGCACTGTTATTCCGTACCTAACAAAAGTGTAATTTGATAAAATTGTAAACACCAATTATTTTTAAACGTTTAATGTCGGCTGTTCTTCATAAGAATTGACCAATTAGAACCGTACACCCAGCTTTTCTTCTTTCATAGCCGGGCACTTGGCTTTTGCGATTCATAATAGCCCAAGTAGGTTAATTCAACTAATATTATAAATATGTAAATTAGTATGTTCGGATGTTCAGATTTTGCATATTTGTTAATCAATCATGAAAAAACAGCCGAACGGATTTAGATGAAACTAACCTGGATAGTTTATAATACAAACACATAGGTTACTTTTATCCTGGTCGTACATTCTCATAGAATAATTTCAGATGCGAGCGAAGCTGCTGGCAAAAGTAAGTGTCAAATATAGAATTTTGAAAGCATTATGTCCTTCATAAAGATTTACCTAATGTCTGATTGTTAATCTTGAAATGTCTGGAGTCTTCTCTCCTCCAGGCTATGATGGGTGGTGGTGTTCCCGAGGCGGCGCATCTCAGTGCCGCGTTATCACCTTCTTTGACAAGCACTTCGCCACTGCTGGCTTCATCATCGATGTCTGGTGGAACTGTTAGATTTGGAAAATAAAAAATTATACTCATACATTCGTTTACGATTTATTGGTATAGAAGTCTCTTCCACTACCTTATCTAAAAAAAGCGTCTTCTTTTTTAGAATAAATATAAATAAACCCTTGGTTACATGACACGAGAATGGACTTGTCTAGTATGTGGTAACTGTCAAATAGCCAAGTCTTTCATAACGTGCTATCTTGCTCTGCCTTTTTGCATGTCCATGATTGTATAACTTGCGGGTGCCGCTCTTGTTTTGTTAGTATTATTCATTCAAATGAATAACACTAAAAACATAAGAGAGAATAGTGAAAATAAGAGCGGTATTCCAGTGTTATTTTATCAAACACCTCGATAATTGAACAATTTTTGCTATAGTCTCGTCTTGTTTCCTAAATCATTTGCTTAAAAGAAAACAAACTTCTGATTGAGCGTCCAAGAAGGATAAACGGTAATCCATTGTTCTCTTTTTCTACTTCTAACAAATTAACATCACATTGAGGATAATCTTTGCCGATATCACAATACTCAGTAGTATAATAATATTTAGGGACCGTTTTGTTGTTCTAAAAAGTTGAGTAGTCAGCGATTAGGTATCTATTACTTAATTGATCTGTTGACTGGAGATAAACATGGAGTACTTGCGGCGTACCTATTAAATATTTGAATAGTCTGTAAGTACTTTCGGAGGCAACTAAGTTATGCGTCCGGTCCTTAGTTAATCCATCTGTAGTGTTTGTACCTACGATGGACAATGTAAGCAATAATTAATTGGGAACAAATAATGCTGTATACTGTAATTTTTAAAATGTTAAACATCTAAAACATCGATGTGGAGTACTGTTTGAACAATCATTACTACCTGACCATTACGCAACATTAAAAGTCGCTTTTGTAGTGAAATCAAAATATCAACTTTGAGAAAAATATATATTTTTTAAGGATCTAGGACATTTGCGCGAAAGACGTTCCCGCATATAACGCTTGCTCAAAAAGACATTTCTGCGAATGGACATTTGCGTAAAAGGACTTTTACGCGATTGGACTTATGCACGAATGAACATATGATCGAATCCAATTGCACGAAAGGGCAGTTGCACGGAAAATTGTGAAAATGAGATTTCTTCATAACGTCACGCCTGTATTCTTCTAAAAAGTTGGGCAAGGGTGTACACAATGCGCCAGAAATATTCAAGTAACACAAACTGGAGTAAACAGTCCAATTAGACGTTAATTGTGGTGGTCGTAGGTTTTGTTGCACTTTTTTATTTACTTACTTATTAAGGTAGGTACCTCCCCCTACACACCACCAATTATTAATTATGGGTGTCATTTTTGAAGTTTTTGAGCGAGCTGGAGCCAATGGTGAGGCCAATGAAAATACAAGATGTCGGATGCGAAAATTTTAAAATGTCCATTCGCGGAAATGTCTATTCGCGGTAAAGTCATTTCGCGGATATGTATTTTACGCGGGTGTCCTGATACTATTGCATAATAGTGCAGTTTTAAAATACTATTCTGTACTACCCTAAATAATATATTTTTATAAATAAGAAGAAAATCACTATTGAGCTTTGTACGAGTAAAGTTTGTGTGTTGGGTAGTTTGTGTTATTAATGCGTGAAACACAAAATCAAAACAAATTTTATCACTCTTTTCAAAACAAATTACTTACCTACAACCTGTAGCAGATGAGTCTGGCTCATCATCGGCTCGGTGTTGACCTGACACATGTATCGGCCGCCGTCAGGAGGGCCTATCTCTTTGAGCGTCAGTGTCCAGGCTCCGTCTCCGTGGCTGACGCTGACGCGGTGGTTTTTAGTGATAACGTGGCCAGCAATCGTCAGGATTGTCTGCGTGTCTACCCGGAGCCACGCCACCTAGACAAGAAGATTTATGTTAAGAATAGTATAGGCTCTATTGTATAGTCTACCTCTTAATTTCTTTACCACTCTTAAGGTGACATTTATTCTGTCACATTAAAAAACGAAAAGGTCTATTTGTCTACGTGACGGTAACATAACTACAAGCTTGAAACAATGTTCAAACAATTACGAGGCCAGACCATCACGCACCATACATCAAATTTTAGAATAGAAATAGAATATAAATGGTTTATTATCTATAGTATGGTGACAAATCAATTGTACAATAATTTGGTACAGAGATGTGAAACTAATTTATCTACTGGCTCCCAAACTATGTTTATTGCCTATGACTTGGGAGTCAGTGATTCCAAAAACGTATGCTAACATAAACTACGTACAAATACACCAATAGACTTCTTACATAGTTATGATTACATATTAACTAAATTACAAAAGCATTAGGAAATATAAGATAGGAGAAGAGAAATTTGTGTGTGTGTATGTGTATGTGTGTGTGTGTGTGTATGTGTGTGTGTGAGTGTGAGTGAGGGTGTGTGTGTGTGTGTGTGTGAAGATATGTGGCGTATATATGTTTCTCAAGATACTTAGGACTGGGTGAGAAGCATTTTTTTATTTTACACAGCTTATGTACAATATCGTAAAGGCAAAAATGGCCGTATTATTAATGACCAGATATTTGAACTAAAATGAGGCAAAAATAGTATGTATGGATCGTAGCAGGTGGCGTTCTGTAGTTTCTGCCTACCCCCATGGGAAAAAACGAGTGATTTTATGTATGTATGTAATATTATTAATATAAAAATCTAGCCTCTAACGATTGAACATCAATACCTGTGTGACTGGCATTTTTTTTCATTGCCCCATTTACCTTTAAATACTCAATTTTTAATTTTTGTAACGCCACTGTAATAGTATGTAATGGCAGAATCAGAAATATTTGTGCAACGGTACGTAGCTCTTAGCATTGTTACAGTTCCACGAAAGATTTTCTTTATACAAATCAAAAACAAACTACAAAACGTTTTGACGCCAAAAATTAAGAAAAACGATCAAGTGAATTTTGACAAGTTATGTCAAAATTAGCAACGATAACTTTACTTTCACTTCGAAATAAATCTAAAAATTACAGACTTAAATTCTCTTTTTCCAAGTAGAAAATTGAAAATGAACGAGCTACCACAAAAATCTAGCGACTAATTAAATACTAATCAAATTAGATGACTCAAAGAAGTTGAGCAACACCTCAGAACAGAGAAAGTTAAATTATAACTGAAACTAAAGAATTCTGAAATTAAGAAGCAAAGTTTACAAAAGAACGAGCGTCTTGCTAACTTTTGATGTTTACAGTGTAATAAAAACCTTTACAAAAGTTTTTTTTAAATATTGAATGGATTTTGAACTCATTGCGGTTAATATTAAAACTTTTGGGATTTCAATTTTAATAAGCAAGTAGTTTGTTTGACAGAAAAATTTATTTCTCTTTCTGAATTAGTAACTGGTTCTGTTAATCGCAAGCAAAGCCCCTTAGGTTTTGATAAAAATAAAATAACACGTATTGAAATAGATGGTCGATTGCTACAAATAAATGATCCGTTTTCATAACGAACATTTGAAAAGCTTTTATTTGTATTTGCATTCACAATTTCATTTTTAATAGAAACTTTTTTTCAACCAGAACCACGTCGCACAGAAATGTTGGCGAATAAATTAACATGACTACTGCAGCTATATAAAATTTCTCTCTCTCTGAGTCTCTAGAAGAGATAAGTCACCCAAGATTATCATGCTGGAAAAAACACGAGGAGTAATTAAGATAGCGAAGAGCCTTGTCCCACTAATTGTGGAGGCTTCCGCCCCTTCACTGATTCAGCAATGTGACTTGTTCACACGAACAGCCCTTAATAAAAGAAGCCTGAAGAAAAATAATTATACGAATTCGTTGGGACAACATTACTGTCTTAAATCACTCTAATTTTCTGAGGACAAATTACAACAAAAAGAAAATTTTAGACCACAGTAAACAAAATATTGCTATACAAGATACATTTATTATTTCGAGATTTAAATCAGTCATGGAAACACTTTAACAATTCGAGCCAACTATAAGTATTAGTTAGGTCTTTACCTATGAAATTGCCGTTCTGCAGTACTGGCCATTTCAAATCAAAATAATATTTGTTTGTCTAAGAATTCTAATTTCAAATTAATTTTATTTTAAAAACATGGAATTCTTTTTGCAAAAGTAGTCATTTGTTTATTGATTAGTGTTACATTTTCATCGCATTTCAATCTTTTCGTCATCATGGATACGTTAAAAATTCGAGTAATGAATATGAGTACCGTCGTGGCAGCAACGCGGCACAAGCGGCACGCAACATCAACGACGTTTACGGAGCTAATACTACAAACCAACGCACCACCTGTTATTGGTTTGCTCGCTTCCGTTCTGGAAATTTCGACCTGAAAAATGAACCTCGCGGTCGTCCGAAGACTTTGGTCGACAATGACGAATTAAAGGCGATTGTGGAAGCTGATGATACACAATCTACGGCGGAATTAGCAGCAGCTTTCGAAGTTAGCGTCAAAACAATATTGGTCCATTTGCATCAAATTGGCAAGGTAAAAAAGCTTGACAAATGGGTGCCCCACGAACTCAATGATCGCCAGCGCAAAGTACGCGTCGAGACGTGCCTTGCACTGCTCAACAGACACAAAAATGAAGGAATTTTGAACCGCATTGTTACCTGCGATGAAAAATGGATTCTGTTTGATAACCGCAAGCGCTCAGCAAGTTCCTGGTTCAGCACCTAAACAATGCTCTAAACGAAAACTTACCCCTAGAAAAGTGATGGGGTGCTTGGACAGGAAACCTCCTCGTGTGCCCGGGGGTTGGAGTTCCCTTATGGATACGTCCGGGGGGAAGGCCAATCTCCGGGACGGTGCACCCTGGGGTGCGGGCAAATACTCCCCATTGGGTACTTTGTGCCTAAGGGGAGTTTTGCCCGTATGCGAATGTCCTGTCGGAGGAACGCTGCACCGTGTGTCCCTCTGATCTTAGCAGAGGCGCACAGCGGTGGAGTTAGAGCGGGCTCGGTGTGCACTAACCTGCCGCCGGGTAGGCAAGAAGGAGTCTTCTTCTTCTGCCACCGTTATTCTCGTAGCCCCGAAGACTGTCACGGTCATGTCTCTGACTTTTGACGGGGGTCGAGGGTCTTGGCTTAATCGCCCGGGCCGCGAGGTAGAAAACCTCTATAAAAAGTCACCCCAAACCTCCAAGCGGCGGCGCACCGTGAGGGAGGTTGACAGCTTGACTAATGGGTAGCTGAATTAGTCACTAGTGCGAACCACTGATTTTTTGAGACATAAAGTTATTTACTCGTGGGAACTACTATGAATACATTTTTTAAAAAACCAAATCTACAGGAGGAGGGGAGCGATGCGGGGTCGGAGTCCGACGCCGCGTCGAGTGCGAAGGGCTCGCGTGCGAGCCCGGAGCGAGGAGAGGTGGGCGCTACTGGAAGGAACCGGGAGTTCTTTCAGAAGCGCCCCAAATCGAGAGAAGGCCAGGAGTCTTCCTCCGATGGCGGGCCGAGCTCGGCCCGCAGGAAAATATCTCGTCGGGGTGGGACTCAAGACAGAGGCATGGGTAGAGGGCTCACCACCCAGGGGGCTGACGAGCCGAGCCGAGCAGGCCCAGCCGAGCCAGCCCAGGGCGAGGACATGCTCGTCACTGAAGGACATTGTTCTGGAGGGACCAACAACAGCAGGGCCCTCTCAGAGTCCTCTGGTGGCGAGCCGGATGCTACCAGTGGGTCCAATTTGGAAATTTCTGCCAATTTGGACGGGTTCGCGCAGCTCCTACTTGCGGAACTTAAAAATGTGTCTCTGAAGAGGCTCCAGGCCTCCAAAGACAAGGCCATATCAGAAGCCATGGCCACCATTCTGGAGGCAGCAAGGCCCCTCTGTTCCGGGCATGCGTCGGATGGGCTGGCGGAATTGCGGGCGGAGGTCGCCCGCTTGACCACCGCTGTGGAGCTCCTCCAAAAGGAGAATGCCGAGCTCCGGGCGAACCATGCCGGGCCCCAAGGAGCAGGCCCCCGAGTGGTGGCGAAGGGGGGAGTACAGCATGGGCAGGGCGGATCCCTGTCTGCCGAGGACCAGGGTCTCGCCCTGGTGCGACAGGAGCTTGCTGCCATCAGCAGTAGGTTTTCTGCGCTGGAGGCGATTGTTCTGCGCCCCCCGCTTGCGGCAAGCCGGCCTGCTTCGGGCCAGCCAAAGTCGGCCCCAGGTCAGCCGAAGGCATCCGCGGGCCAATCGAAGGTGGCCTCAGGCTCAGGCCAACCAAAGGTGGCCTCGAGCCAACCAAAGGTGGCCTCGGGCCGACCGAAGGCGGCTTCGTATTCCGTCGTCGCGGCTGTTCCAGCCATAGGGTCAGGACAGCCAAAAGGCCGGCCTAAAAAGGCACCCGCGAGGGCCCCAACACAGGTGGTGAGAGAGCTGCCAGTGCCGCCCCCGACTGAAGGATCTCCCCCTGCCACTGCTGAATGGCAAGTGGTCGGGGAGAAAAAGAAGGCGGGCAAGGCCGCAAGGAAGGCCCGGAACAAGAAGAGGCAGCAGCGGCGCAAGAAGAGCAGCGTCGCGGCTAGGCTTCGCGCCCCGAAGTCCGCAGCTGTAGTGATCACGCTACAGCCGGAAGCGGAAAAGAAGGGCGTGACCTATCGCGACCTGCTCTCTAAAGCTAAGGCGGCAGTGGACCTCCAGGAGATCGGCATCTCGAACGGTCTCCGGGTGAAGGTCACTCTGACTGGAGCCCGGATGCTGGAGGTCCCTGGTGCGTCCAGTGGCCCGGCTGCTGACGCTCTGGCCGATAGGCTAAGGGCGTCCTTAGACGCAGACGAGGCCCGAGTGTCCAGGCCCACCAAGTGCGCTGACATGTGCATCCTGGGCCTGGACGACTGTGTGACGGAGGCGGAAGTGGTAGCCGCCATTGTTAGGACGGGGGGGTACTCTGCCGATCAAGTGAGGGCAGGCATCATCCGTCCTGACAGCACGGGGATGGGGACCGTAACGGTCAGCTGCCCCGTGTCGGCGGCTCACAAAATCACCGCGGAGGGCAGAAGGCTCCTGGTGGGCTGGGTTTCAGCGCAGGTCAAACTGCTGGAACCCAGACCTCTGAGGTGCTTCCGATGCCAGACAGGGCACCACGTATTCGTGAAGTGTACCTCAGAGGTGGACCGCAGCGGTCATTGCTTCCGTTGCGGTCAGCCCGGTCACAAGGCCGGCTCTTGCAATGCCACGCCGTACTGCTATGCATGTGCGGCGGCTGGCAAGCCGGCCGAACACCGGGCTGGGAGTAAGGCCTGCGCTTCATCCGCCAAGGCCAGGGGCAAGGGCAAGCCCTCCGCCACCGCCGTCACCGCCGTCACCGCTGCTGCCTCGACCACTGTCGTGGCCGGCACCACCACGGCAGGGCCCTCACAGGGGGCTCAGGAGGGGGCTGAAATGGAGTGCCAACAATAGGTACCCCATTACGCCTCCTCCAAGCGAATATCAACCACTGCGCCTCCGCTCAGGATCTGTTACTCCAGAGCATGGCGCAGTGGTCGATTAACATCGCTGTGGTCGCTGAGCCGTACTTTGTCCCGCCCAGGGATGACTGGGTGGAGGACCTGAGCGGCTCAGTGACCCTCATTTCGTCGGCCGCCGCCGGAACCCCGACCCTCGAGGCCGTCAAGAGGGGACGGGGTTGCGTAGCAGCACGGTTCGGGGGGATTGTAGTTGTGGGAGTATACTTCTCCCCGAGCCGAACTCTCGCCGAGTTCCACAACTCCCTTGCGGAGTTGAGAGTTGTCGTCGTCGGGTTCCGTCCCCTCCCCGTGCTCGTACTCGGGGACTTCAACGCCAAGAATTTGGCTTGGGGTTCCCGGTATACGGACACACGGGGCAGGATGGTGGAGGACTGGGCTCTGGAGACAGGCCTGGTCGTCCTAAACCGGGGTTCTGTACCTACGTGTGTACGGATGCGGGGCGACTCAGTGGTGGACATTTCGTTTGCCAGCCCCGCTCTGTCACCGCAGGTTATTGATTGGCGCGTCATGGAGGGGGTGGAGACGTACTCCGACCACCGGTACATCCGGTTTGACGTCTCCGCCCAGACCTCGAGCGCGCCGATCCGGCAGACCCCGAGTGGTCCGCGGTGGGCGCTGAAGAAGCTGGACCGGGAGCTTCTCCTGGAAGCCTCGATCGTGCAGGCCTGGGTGTCACCACCGGACAGGCCTGCTGACACCAACGACGAGGCCGAGTGGTTCCGGGAGGCCATGTCCGAGATCTGTGACGTGGCTATGCCCCGAGTCCAGCCAGGACGGGCTTGGCGCCAGGTGTACTGGTGGTCGCCGCAGCTGACAGCGTTGCGCGAAGCGTGCGTTGCGGCACGACGCCGGTACACCAGGCACCGCAGGCTCCGTATCCGACCTCCGGATACAGAAGCCATTCAGGCGGAGCTATACGAGGGGTACAGAGCGGCGAAGACCGCCCTCCAAGAGGAGATCCTGCGGGCCAGAGGACTGGCCCGCAAGGAGTCGCTGGAGACTCTGAACAGGGACCCATGGGGACGGCCCTACAAGGCCGTCCGGGAGAAACTCCGCCCATGGGCTCCTCCGCTGACTCAGAGTCTCCGGCCCCAACTCGTGGAGGGCGTGGTGAGCGCTCTGTTCCCTTCGCGAGGGGAACATAGTCCCCCACCCATGGCTCCGCCTACTGCGGTGCCCGATGCGGACCACACCACTGACGACGACGACGGTATTCCAGAAGTGACCGAGGCAGAGATGAGGGTGGCGGTACGAAGGCTTAATGCCAAGAATACCGCCCCAGGACCCGACGGCTTGCCTGGCAAAGCATGGGTCCTGGCCTCAGAGGCTCTCGGGCCTCGACTCAGGGGGCTCCTTAGCGCATGCTTGGAGAGGGGCCAGTTCCCACTTCGTTGGAAGACGGGGAAACTGGTCCTCATTAAGAAGCCTGGGCGCCCAGCGGACTCTCCGTCCGCTTACCGGCCCATCGTGCTACTCGACGAGGTGGGCAAGCTCTTTGAAAGAGTCATTGCAGACCGCCTCGTCGGGTGGCTGGTGCGGGAGGGGCCGGACTTGTCGGACGGCCAGTACGGCTTCCGCAAGGGGCGCTCTACGGTGGACGCCATCATGCGCGTGCGAGCCCTCACGACGGGGGATGCAGTGGCCCGGGGTGGGGTCGTCTTGGCGGTGTCTCTAGACATCGCCAATGCCTTCAACACCCTGCCCTGGAGTTGCATTAGGGAGGCACTCCGGTATCACCGGATGCCGAACTACCTCTGTCGCGTGGTCGAGGCCTATCTGACGGATAGGGCCGTCATCTACCCCGGTCACGAAGGGGAATGGAACCGGCGAGAGATGTCGTGCGGTGTCCCACAGGGATCGGTCCTGGGGCCGCATCTGTGGGACATCGGTTACGACTGGGTGCTGCGCGCCGACCTCCCTAGCGGCGTCAGCGTAGTTTGCTACGCTGACGACACGCTGGTCCTTGCGCAGGGGAGGTCGTACGAGGCGGCGGCCGAAATTATGACACGCGGGGTTGCGACAATCGTCAATAGGATCCGGCAATTGGGACTCGAGGTGGCATTGCACAAGTCCGAGGCCATGGGTTTTCATGGTCCTCGGAACGCGCCACCTGCGGGTTCCCAACTCACGGTAGGAGGGGTTCACATCGGCGTCGAGTCGACAATGAAGTACCTGGGACTTGTCCTCGACAGCCGGTGGAACTTCGTTGAGCATTTCCGACGTTTGGCTCCCAGACTGGAGCGGGCTGGGGCTGCACTAAAGCGGCTCCTGCCTAATCTGGGGGGTCCAAACGCCTCCTGCCGGAGGCTCTACACGGGGATCGTGCGGTCCATGGCCCTCTACGGGGCACCGGTATGGGCACCCTCATTGAGGCTGCGCCCAGCGCGCCGATTGTTTGCGGCCCAGAGGGTCATGGCCATTCGGTTAATCCGGGGATACCGCACGGTCTCGTGCGAGGCGGCGAGCCTCCTTGCCGGAGTGCCGCCATGGGATCTGGAGGCAAAGGTCCTCGCGCACATGTGGGAGTGGCGCGAGGAGGCGAAACGCCGGGGCGAAACTCCGCTGCCGCGACAAATCGCGGCACGGCGGACAGAGCTCCGGTGTGATCTCATGGCGACATGGCGGGTACGATTGTCGCAACCCAGTGCTGGGCACGCCACAATTGCGGCGGTAAGTCCCCTCTTTGAGGAGTGGATAGAGAGGCGTCACGGCGTCCTCACCTTCCGCCTGACGCAGGTTCTCACCGGGCATGGGTGCTTCGGTGGGTTCCTGTTCAGGATAAAGCGGGAGGATACGTCCGGGTGTTTCCATTGCGAGGATCGTCTGGAGGACACGGTGGAGCATACGGTGGAGGTGTGCCCTGCCTGGGCGGAGCACCGCCGTGTCCTCGTGGAGGCGATCGGCGGCGGCGACCTCTCGCGTCCGGCCCTGGTGCGAGCCATGGTACGGAGCGAGAGGGAATGGGAAGCCGTCACCTCCTTCTGCGAAGCAGTGATGCTCGCGAAGGAGGAGGCGGGGCGCGTGAGGGAGTGGCAGTCTCTGCGCCCTCACGCCCCTAGCCGCCGCAGGAGGAGACGTCCCGGGCGTCGGGAGTCAATTGCGGACTCCCGGCCACCGTAGGCGCGAGCTTGCGGGTGGCGAGCAATGGGTGGCTCGCCGCCCGGTAAGGACCAGGCTCGGGTCGACGGCGCGCAGTGTTCCACGCGCGCCTCAAAGAGATGTCAGCAGCAGTGTAGGGGTCTACTAGGACCGATGCCTGCCGGGGTCGCGTGATTGTTCGAAAGAGATACCGTGACCCTGGCACATGGGCAACTGATGGAACACGGGTGGGTTTTAGTCAGTAAAAGTCTGACACGCCCTCCCGCTCCGCCCAGAGCGGGAGAAGTCATTTGATGATTTCCCATCCTGAAAAAAAAAAAAAAAAAAAAAAAAACCCCTAGAAAAGTGATGGTCATTGTTTGGTGGTCTAGCGCCGGTGTAATTCATCACAGCTTCTTACCAAGCGGGGTGAGCATTACTGCAGATGTGTACTGTGAAGAACTGAACTCAATGATGGAGAAGCTGGCACATCTCCAACCAGCATTGGTCAATCGCTCGTCTCCGCTGCTCCTGCACGAAAACGCGCGACCTCATACTGCACAGCAGACGGTCTCCAACTTGCAAGACCTGGGGTCGGAAGCTCTCCGTCATCCGCCCTACTCACCAGACCTTGCGCTTACAGACTACTACTTTTTCCAGAATTTGGATAACTTCTTGGCGGGAAAAAAATTCAATACCCGAGAGGCAGTACAAAATGCCTTTGAAGAATTTGTTGCCTCCCGTCCAGCTGATTTTTTTAAGAAGGGCATCAATATACTGCCACTGCGTTGGCAAAGATGCATTGATTGCATTGGTGATTATTTCGATTAATACAAATAAAAAATACATGAAAAAAATTCGTTTAATTTTTTTTTCATACAAAACGGCTTTTTCATAGGTAAAGACCTATTATTTTCACAATGATAGGTCGCATAGGGTCAACCGCATTTACATGTGGCAAAAAAAAACTAATAAAACGGTTTGGCGCCTGTAGTTGCAGAATATGCTTTATCATCGATAAGGCTGCTGCAGCTGGTGAATGCGTCGCTGCTCTTTTGAGTGATGATCGTATGCGACTAATTACGTAATTTTTAGAAAATGTGAGTAACTTATGTTACATTTTCCATTCATTCTATTGAATTCGACTGGCATTTTGGTCAGTGGGTAATCATAGGGCGTATTTTCCGGACGATTTTCTCCATGCGTCAGTAGTATGAGAGACTAACGTGTAATAAAATGGTTTCCGCAAGGTTTTGTTGAATAAAATCATGTTGAAGGATCAGATTCGGAGTTTGAAGTGATGGAGAAAACCCAAAGTGATCACGAGACTATCAGTGGTTTACTACCACTTATCTGCTAATCGTATGTGGTGCAAAATTGTCCGTGGAAGAACCACCGAAAATTGTCGACAGAAAGCAGTAAATGCACTATTCTTTATGGATTGCCTATATAATGTCAAATCTGTGATGACGTAAATTCACATAGCACGTACTGTTCGACGCCAAGCCAAGGGCCTCACCATGGGATTCAAATAGTAATGTGGAAGCGCGATGATGGGCCCTGGGTCAAGAGTGGCGAGCAAACTGTCCGCCGTGGGCGGCGGCCGTGAGCTTATCAATAAATAATCAAAAGACTCACATCATGGTAGAAGAACACCTGCTTTGGAGCCTACCTGGATTTATGTATGTGAGTGTATATTGTATTATGTAGTGACGTTGTAAGTGGTATCCAGAACACCAGGCCGCTGCAATAGGCCAGAGATTTTCTCCAACATGCGGTTCACTGTCACTTCAAACTATTTCAACTAAAGTTCAAACTAAACCCGTATTATTTCGCCAAACGGGGTTGATTACACAAACAAACAATTGTATCATGGCAAATTGCCATAAACGGATCGATTTAAAGAGATTAATTTACAAACGGGGTCGGAACGCCAAGAGGACCCACCATCCCTTTCCAGATAAAAAACCAAGTGTCAACGTCAAATTGACAAGTGACAGTTCTCACTCTGTTCACGTCTAGAAACGTAGGCGCATAGAGTAAACAGTCAAACGGGACGGAACACGTACATATGTGAATTATTATGCCATAGTACAGGCTCTGCCTAGTTGGGGATCAGATAACGGTGTGTTGATTGTCCTAAGGATATTATATATTATATTTTCACCCTCGATCTAATAATGTTCCATAAACTTGCCTTAAATTGGAAGCTTTTTTTAATATTTTGTTTGTAGCAGAAATATTTTAATTCAAGGTGTAATAATTATAATTTATAGTTTAAGTACTTATAGAATTTTCTTAAGGACTTATAAATCATTTCATTAAGAATAATAAACCATTTCAATTTGGTCATATAAACTGGGGCTCTAAAGATCAAGAAGCGTGATTTTCTTTATCTGAGTAATTAAGGATTAAATGAAAAACTCTAGACTAATTTCTCCCAAAATGCCTGTCAAATAGTCATTCAATAATTGAACAACCATTTCATCCTCACCCCTACCAACTCTCATTTCAAAACAGAAATACTCAAGAAAACCTAGAAGAGCTAAATTCCATTTACGAAGCCACATGGGTCCAACAATTGCGTCCTACGTTTAATAGCGGGTCCTACCGGGTGGAACGCGGAACACTTTTCTAAGCCTCGTTGGGCACCGGGGCCTATCTACGAGACCAGACGGAGAGTGATAAAGGGTTAAGCGAGCGAGAAACTAATGGGAGAATATGTGCAGCTATTTTGGATGGTATCGGGTAAATTGTGGTTTTGTTTAGCCTACTTATAGATGTTTTATTTTATAAATTATTGTTGTGCCTGCGGCTTTCGCACATTTGATAAATGATAAATGATGCCACGTTAATATAACCGATGGAATATGTAAGGATCGTAGCAGGTAGTGTTATGTAGTTTCCACTTATTTCCATGAGAACATGGCATGGTATGTATATATATGAAAAATTGTAAAACTGTTGTTGAGTTATTCAGGAGGAATATAACAATATTACCTACGTAAAGCTTATATATTTCTTACTATCATATTATTTGCATTGACTGACCTTGAATGTCTGTAAATTATCAACCCTACAGGTAAGCGCTGCATCTCTGCCGACTGCCACGGTGACGTTAGACCCTGGTCCCACGAACTGTGGCAAATCTGAAACAAAAGAACACAATCATTGCAGAAAGTCTGATAAGCATGGATGACGTAATTACAAAACTAGCCTAGAAACAATAAACTATATTGAAATCGGACTATACGTTTGGGAGCTACGATGCCACAGACATACACTCTGATACATAAAAACATAGGATGACGTTAAACTTATAACACCCCTCTTCAAAGATCGTGGGTTAATTAAGAAAACAATATCAAGAGTTTGCATTCAATAACTGTTATATTTTTATTAATAAGAATTAGTGTTGTTTTTAAACTACATTGGTTAAGAAAACTGATCAGTACCTATCTCCTGATGCTGAATATTGATCCTCTATATTTATTTACATTTAAATTCCGTCTCGTGTTCATCAATGTCTATGGTTAAAGACACAAAAGGATCTTTCTTCCGTTTAATGTTTGATCAAAGATGAGAAGAGTGAAGTGACAACTTTTACGAATAAACACCGACGTTCAAGTATCACTATCAGCTGTATATCCCAAAACAAATCAAACCGACTAAATCTTTTGTTTTAGTATTTTCTCGGAACGACGATGTTGTCGTAGGTACCTATGTTTATACATGTGCGGCGGAACTCGCAGTCTTAATTTATGATACATTCGTAGCAAGTTATTTGGTACACGTGGTCGGGCTCTTTGTTTGATAAAATTTAAGGCCCGTTTGCACAACAAATCGCTTCAAACAATTAGCGCTAAACGCAATTTAAATTGTCGTTCTATTTCTGTTAATTATTTGAATTTGACAGATGAATGTTTTAATTAAATATGTTTGGCTCTAAATGTAACTTAATTAATACTACGTACTTTTATATTTACCGCATATTCAAATCAAATCTGGCATTATTTGACAGTTGTATGAAATAACTATATCACGGCAAATTGACGAACGGTGGCAATTTGCTTAATCATAAATTTCCCAGACTGTACTTTAATGGTGTGTAGTTGGACAGGTTTGTGTCTAAGTAATATAACAAGACATAGTATTTTGGTGATGTGTGGTGTAAGTAAAACTTTGATTTAAATCTGATCCAAAAACTTCGCAATACCATGATAATAATGATAGTAACATGTTATTAAAAGAAGTAATCACAAAATATACGTAAGTGAGAATACCATAAAATATCTAATAACCTATCATCACACCTGCATTTCCCGAAGGGTTAGGCAGAGAGGTGAGCCTATTGCCATCTATTAAAATACCGTTCTCAAAATAAGAAAACGAAAACTTCCTCCAATATTATCCGCAACATTTAACCTTCAGTGTTTTATGAAAAACATACCCATACCACACAACGGTAACACAATTGTACCGTGTGGTGCCGGACGTAAAGAATAGCATCACCCCATTTCTTCCCGTGGGTGTCGTAAGAGGCGACTATGAGACTTAGACAATGGGCAGCAGCGTTCTCTATGCATTTTACCACCATACTGCGATCGCCAACCCGCCTGCCAAGCGTGGCGATTATGGCAAAGCCCCCCAAATTGGGGGAGGTCATGTCCAGCAGTGGACGTATTACGGCTGAAATGATGACCACACAACGGTGGAAACAGTAGTAGTTTTGCTTTTTTTTTGGGTGGGAAATCATCAAATGACATCTCCCGCTCTGGGTGGAGCGGAAGGGCGTGTCAGACTTTTACTGACTAAAACCCACCCGTGTTCCTTCAGTTGTCCATGTATATCAAATTTGATTCGCAACGATGACACGTGTGTATTTTCATTTACATAACATCACTGCTTGTTTCCCCGAAGGGTTAGGCAGAGGTGTACCTACAGTACACCCACATTTCGCCTGTTATGTTTAAATCCCATGTAATAGAGGGCGAGCCTATTGCCATCAACCGGGCACAAATCCAGACTCCAGGCTGCTCCTGAGAAATTCCAGATGGAAAAACCCAATAACACTTTGCCCGACCTGGGAATCGAACCCAGGACCTCATGCTCAGCAGTAGCGCTTGCTACCACTAGACCAACGAGGCATGTCTCATATTTTCATTTAATTTGAATAATTAAAATCATCAATGGGTTGTATTGATGATTTTGTAAATTAATTAAATTCTATTGAATACCAATTTCAAGAAAATGTCACGAATCACTGTTTATTCGACATAGGTACAGCCTGCAAGTTGTAAGAAACGTAAGAAATTTTGCATTTCCCGGGTGGCCCTGGAGCTTTCACCTCAATTCAGCGCGTTCACCTTAATTTATATCAACTTCGACAGAACACTAAAAACAAAACGACTGCTGCCAATAGTCCCGTGAGACGGAACTTGTAGATACAGTTATGACGGAAGTGGTCCGATCGGGACGTTTGGGGACAAAACGAAAGCAAAAGATAGGAAATAATACACAACTTGCTTTTGGTCGAGACGTCCGCCCGCGAGGGACGCATTTTGTGGCCGATTCTTTGTTACGTTGCTGTTGTTATTTTGAATGATGAATGTCCTTTGTTGGTGGATTTTATTTGGTTATTTCAATGGTTGCCAAATTTTAACTTTTAAGTCAATTTGATAGTCATAACAGACGCACGCCCGTAAACATTTTATAAATGCAACACACCGCCCCGACTGGCTGTCGATCTCGTGGTGGCAACCAAGCCTGCTAAGCGTGGGGTCGTGGGTTCGATTCCCAGGTCGGGCAAAGTGTTATTGGGTTATTTCAATAGGAACTTCTTAGTAATAGCCTGGAGTTTGAAAGTTGGCGGTGTAATACCCCTGTGCCTCGGAAAGCACGATAAGCCGTTGGCTCTGCGCCTGATCTCTCTCCGGTCGTGTCGGATTGCCGTCCCATCGGACTATGAGAGTGAGGACAGAGCGAGTGCCCTTGTGTGTGCGCAAACACTTGAGCACTATTATATCTCCCACGCCGATAGTTAGTCTCCGTTGAGCACCCCACGCTTTTTTTCCATTATTTTCTACTTTTTAGTTTGGTTTTCTATGGAAGCGTGTTATTTAGTTTTTTTAACTATTATTTACTAGCTTTTGCCAGCGGCTTCGCCCGCGTGGAGGTCGGAAATTATCCCGCGGGAACATACTACCGGGATAAAAAGTACCAAATTTCATTTAAATTGGTTCAGTATGTTTAGCAGGAAAGCGAGACAGATAGACAGACAGAGTTACTTTTGCATTTATAATATTAGTGTGGATTATCTTACGATCGATTCCATGATATAATATAAGAAAAAAATGAAATTTTCACTATCCATCGTTTGATAAAATTGCTGAACATACGATTTTGTTCTCTAGATAATTTTAGTCCTGGGGCCGGTTAAATAAATCATTTGCTTAGTTTTTTTTTTTTTAAGTTACATTTTTTACAAGAAACCACCAGTTTACCAACAACGCACAATAAATACTATATTTACACACATATTCAAACATAATTATAATCTTAGCAAAGCAAGCAAATTTAAATAATACTGACGCAGTACTTCATTATTCACATTAAATCTCGGAACATTAGTTACTCGCTAATCCCGGCTTCGTAAACCGGCTGTACCTACAACTTTACTAAAATAGGAACGGTCCACTAAGTACATGTAATTTTTCAACGGCTGCGGGGATTTAGTAGGTAGTCTGTAAGCTGAAGAGAGGTACCCCTTTGTGTTGGGTGTTTCAGGTAATTTAATTAATAAAGATTTTCTAGTTAATTTATTAATGGAATTTATGTTCAGAAATTATTCACCCATTAGGTACACGTTAATAAGCAACTTTCAGGAAGGCACTGACTAGGTTTTTTCGATTATTCTGAACTTGACTCGAAGTCCTAACCCGGTCGCAGGTTAGGTTAGGAACTTGAAAAAAAAATTAGTTCCGAACGTAACCCTGTTCCTTACCTGACGCGATGTATTGTTCCTCGATTATTCCGAACCCGACCCGAAATCCTCATCTGGTCGCGGGTTAGGTTAGGAACTCCGGTTATGATAGGAACGATACATAGGGTCCGGTTAGGAACCTGATTGCGTTCGGAACAAATATTTAATTTTTATTGTTTATTGTTAGTGTGACATTTTGATTACTCACAGTAAATATTAAACGTGTGGTGCCGGACGTAAAGAATAACACCACCCCATTTCTTCCCGTGGGTGTCGTAAAAGGCGACTAAGGGACTTACCTACTAGAGAATGGGCAGCAGCGTTCTCTATGCATTTTACCATCACACTGCGATCGCCAACCCGCCTGCTAAGCGTGGTGATTATGGCAAAGCCTCCCAAATCGGGGGAGGCCTAAGTCCAGCAGTGGACGTTTTACGGATGAAATGGTGATGATGAAATATTAAACTTTGATTTGTTACCTACATAGGTGCTTTTTATTCTAAGAAAGAGAGCCTCTGTATCGCAGTTAGGGTTATGATAGGAACGATACATGGGGTCATGTTAGGAACCGGGCTACGTTCGTAACAAATATTATGTTTTTTTTAAATTTTTTTTTCTTAACTTAACCCGCGACCGGATTAGGATTTCGAGTCAGGTTCGGAATAATCGGGTTTTTTGCATAACGTCGGCAGTATTTATATACCCAAATATTCCATTCACCAGCACTACCCAGAATTGTCTTTGTATTTCAAGAGTAATAAACATAACCTATACAAACATTTAATCAAAACTTCTCCTACGATTAAAACAACACACGGCTCTGAGACAAAAGGTCGTAACTCCATACAATCGCACCTAGGCCCGGCCCAGCTAAGTAAAGTCGCAAACTTTTCCTTCACCTCGTGAATTAGTTCTGATTAAATTCGTTGGACCCTACCCACGTTTATGTGACGGAATTAGGTATAGTTATATAGGTACATACCTACGTATATCCGTGCTGTTATTAGGGAACAGGACTCTTGTAGTAGGTAAGTTAGGTTAGTTTTGAAGGGTCGGGCTGGTAATTTTGGGTTACCTGCCATGTTTTAGTTATTTTAGTTGATAACTAGACATGAATTTAGAAGTTTAGAAGAAGAGTAGTAACGAGGTTAGATAAAACGGAATCTTCTAAGATAGTTGGAAGAAGAATAATAAGATCATCTTTTAAAATATTAGTGTTTGAGATCTTTATTTAAAATATTTCATGAGAACTAGTAGAACTAAGGTCAGGTGCGTAGTACTCGCAACCAGCGTGTGTGTATGACCAATTGTATGAATCTAAAAGAGGCAAAAGGAGCGTGTAGAGATTGTAGCAGGTGGCGTTCCGTGGTTTCTGCCTACCCCCATGGGAAAAAAGCGTGATTATATTGTATATGTATGTAACTAGTCCATGGACTGTGTATTGTTTATGACCAACTATACTTTTTGAGAATATTTACTAAAAAAATCAGGTACGTTTTATCAAAGTACTACCAGAAAGAAAATGTTTTGTCAAAAAATCATGCAACCTATCTACGAGTAGATCAGTCGACCCGCTATAAAGGCAAATAATATTTTCTACTCCCAGAGGGTAGGATGACAAGTGGGCAGTGTCCTTGAACGTGATGTTACTTCCCGTTCAAAGTTCTGTCGCATTTTATCGGTACGTGATCAAACAATACACGAGCGCTTCATTCATATCGGTAGCCATTTTGTTTTTACTTTTATCGGTTATGGATATGAGATTGCTAAAAGTTTGTGTGTTTTTACCTTAATACTGTCATTTGGTATGATTTGCGTTTATACCTTTTTTTTTTTTTTTTTTTTTTTCAGGGTGGGAAATCATCAAATGACTTCTCCCGCTCTGGGCGGAGCGGGAGGGCGTGTCAGACTTTTACTGACTAAAACCCACCCGTGTTCCATCAGTTGCCCATGTGCCAGGGTCACGGTATCTCCTTCGAACAATCACGCGACCCCGGCAGGCATCGGTCCTAGTAGACCCCTACACTGCTGCTGACATCTCTTTGAGGCGCGCGTGGAACACTGCGCGCCGTCGACCCGAGCTTGGTCCTTACCGGGCGGCGAGCTACCCATTGCTCGCCACCCGCAAGCTCGCGCCTACGGTGGCCGGGAGTCCGCTATTGACTCCCGACGCCCGGGGCGTCTCCTCCTGCGGCGGCTAGGGACGTGAGGGCGCAGAGACTGCCACTCCCTCACGCGCCCCGCCTCCTCCTTCGCGAGCATTACTGCTTCGCAGAAGGAGGTGACGGCTTCCCATTCCCTCTCGCTCCGTACCATGGCTCGCACCAGGGCCGGACGCGAGAGGTCGCCGCCGCCGATCGCCTCCACGAGGGCACGGCGGTGCCCCGCCCAGGCAGGGCACACCTCCACCGTATGCTCCACCGTGTCCTCTAGACGGTCCTCGCAATGGAAACACCCGGACGTATCCTCCCGCTTTATCCTGAACAGGAACCCACCGAAGCACCCATGCCCGGTGAGAACCTGCGTCAGGCGGAAGGTGAGGACGCCGTGACGCCTCTCTATCCACTCCTCAAAGAGGGGACTTACCGCCGCAATTGTGGCGTGCCCAGCGTTTATACCTTAAGGTGCATTTAAGTAATGTAACCGCTTATCACAAAATACCCATCATATGTTTTTTTAAGTATGTCAAATTTTATGTAGATCGCATTTTTGTACACTGAACGTAATCACTGTTGATTTGTCGAAAAAGCACTACAACGACATTAAATAAGCACCTCTAAAATAATCTTACATCTCATCAGAAATAGCGCGAAAACTTACTAGACTTATTATTACGAATTCATGAATCAAAGATTTCTAGGTAGGTGCTTAGTACCTGAATCAAGTAAACAAACAGAGTAGGCTTCTACGAAATATGTGTGTTGTGGTAGTTCTGGTAATGATTGGTAATCGAGACGTTAGCTCAACGTCGAGTTATTGTGGTAAACACTCCAAATACAAGCATAGTGGCAGCCTAGTTGAAAGGAGTAATAACAAGCATTATTGTGTATTACCATGGAGTGTAAGCCCAGTAGAAACGCCTTGACTTATGAGTTTGTAGGTCGTTGGTTCGAACCCAAATAGGCGCTATACTTTGGGTAAATTCTTTAATCACTATTGCTTTCGAAAGAGAAATTATCGTAAGGAAGCCGGCAAGTTCTAGAACTAACAATTCGAAGACATATGCCATCTATCAACCAGCACTAGAGCCGCGTTATGGATTACGGCGCACTGACTCTCACAAAGAGTGGGTCATGTCCCAGCAGTGGGAACATTATAGGCTGCTTATGTATGTGTTTTTATTACCGGCATCTATACCAATATTATAAAGCTGAAGAGTTGTTTGTTTGATTGAACGCGCTAATCTCAGGAACTGCTGGTCCGAATTGTTTTTTTTTTTTGTGTTGGGTAGCCTATTTATCGAGAAAGGCTATAGGCTATATAACATCATGCTAAAACTAAGAGGAGCGGAGCAGTCATGAAAAATGTTGCAAAAACGGGGAAAATCGCACGGGTAGGCGATTTGACGCGACGGGAAGGGTCGCAAGAAATTTAACGCGGACGAAGTCGCGGACAGAAGCTAGTATTCTCTACAATATAAAGATATCACAATGTAATGCTAGCAGCTTAATTTTTCACAAATATTATAAACGAAAACTTCGATATTATATTTTCCACAACATCTACCTTCCGAGAATTGACTCTAATTCTCAAGTTCCATCAGCTAAAATTTACGTACCTACTGAACACAACATCGATACATTTCACGTGTAATGTACCCGACCACATCACATGACATAGCCATTAACATTATTCTACACTCATACATCAACACATCCCGATACGCACACACTGACACGTTTTGAAGCATACATACGCGTAGAAGGACGAGTATAAATGATAATGCACAATTTGAGACGCGCTGATAAATTGGCTTTTAACTCTGAGTAAGCTTGTTTGGATGAAAGTGCGTAATCGCTTCGCTCAGCGTCAAAAGGGCTGCGGGAATGTTGTCGAGTTGCGTTTTTCTCAGAGTTTCTTACGCAGATGGCAGATAGATGCCCAGATTTTTATTTTTTACATCGTCATCTGCGATGTTTTCACAAGAAATATTTCTAAAGTTTTGTTAAAAGAGGTGGAATAAAATGCTTAGGCACATACAATATGTAGCTACATACCAGCGGCGAGGCGTAAACTTTTCTAAAAGAGAAGCCGAAGCGAAGTCGGCCTTAACTTACTGACTCATCAATAAAGAATACTTACTATAATTCTAAAATTAATATAGGAATGTAATGAATTAAATACAATTAAATTGAACAGCTGAAAACGAATAAAATATACAATATTCCTCTATCTCGTTCTCGCTGACGCATTTTTCTATACCTGTCTCTGTCATAACCCGTTGTACAGCGGCTTGCTCTCGTACATATCAAGCGGTGCCACGTGACCTAAAGTGACATCATTACGGGATCGCTGTTGTATGAATTTTTAGTTCCCGATTATGACGTTTTGGCGCTGGGTTAATTTAGAACATTTCCCTTTTGTTGTAATACAAAGCTATAAATAACCTTTTTTGTTGTTTGAATGTTACAGTGAATTAAATACCCGTAGTGTAACTATATTTATTGACAATAGTAGCCACTATTTACATACTATTGTATTTTTAATAGTGATAGAGTTACCAATGCGAATCCCCGAAGGCAAGCCGGTAGGAATCGTGTTATATGGTGCTTTCGCCACTGCTACATACATATATTCGTAGGAGATTTTATGGAAAATAATTTCAAAACACTATCACGAAGTTTCACGAACACGTGTAGGTTACGTTTTACAAATATACAGCAGAACTTCCGTCCTTTTAGTTCACTACAATACAAAGGCAGTTACTCAACATCATTCCTTTGCCCCACTCCAACAAGTACAGTTCTATCCAAAACAGACGCTGTGAACACCTGTAAACAATTGAAATACGAAACTTTACATTCGTCCTATTGCGGACTACAAACAAAATCAAGATCGTTCAAACTGGTGCAAAGCTTCATTAGTTCAAATGAGTGAGTCTATTTCAGTATTTCAAGTAATCTCGTAGTCTATCATTGTAACACAAGTTTAATTAGAAACAAGATTGGTTCGAAATGTTGACTAGTTATATCGGGCTATTTGTCGCAAACTTTTGTTATTGTGGTCGTCTTCGTTCAAATAGAGGGTATTATTTATCTGCTTGTCAAGCATATTATTTGTGAAGTTCATTATCATTTTTTTAATACAATAACAACAGACCGTGACTGACTGACTGATCTATCAACACCTATCTCATACCACTGAACAGATTTGGCTAAAATTGGGCAAACATACAGTTATTATGATGTAGACACCCAAAGGCTAAGAAAGGCTAAGAGTTTTTGAAAATTCAACCTTTAAAATGGCGAAAAGGGGGAACTTTTTGATTACTTAACTTGGCACAAATGCGAATCTAAGTAAATCATAATGATGTTTTATTTTTAAAGTACTCATTAACCTTCCAAGTAATATAGTGAATTGGGGGAGTCAAAGTTGGCATGGAGGAATAATGATGCGCGATCCGAGTAACTCCAAACTCAGTACTTTAATTTAAGGCTGAAAATAAAAACGAACAAGTATCACGGTTTTTCGAAAATTATCCCCTACGGAAGCAATAGAGGTTACATTTTTAAGGGGATAATTTTACTGCGTGACTTGATTAATTGAAAAGTGGTTATTTATAATCTTAAGTTTAAGTTATGGAAAAATAATTTCATCGAAAAGAGGGGTACAGTTTATATGAAAAAAAAAATAACTTGACTCTGGCAATATTTTCCTCAGTAGGCGGTGCTTGGATGAATCAAGAAATTTCACGGGGTCAAAGTCTAATAATAAAAAATAGTAATAAACAAGTTTATTGATCCAAAGATATAAAACGACACAGGTTGTAAATAGTACTAGTCTTAGTAAATGATGATTAAAGACTTAATCGACTTACAATGAACACAAGGGGATAAAATATTTTTTTGTCTAAATTAACAAAAATATAAATCCTGTCTCCTAAACTAGGGATGGCGTCTATCTAGAGATACTGTAATTTGACTGGATTGAACTTTAAAATAATGATAAAAGAAGCTAGTTACTCAAAATAAATAATCGTTCAAAAAAAAAACTTTTTCAAAATATTATTTATTTTCAATTTTTTAGGGTGTTTCGAATATTGTGACGTATGTCAGCATAGTTTTCGAAGACAGTTTATTTTGGCTATCCTGGTAACCCCAGCAAGGATAATGGAACAAATTTATAAAATTATTGTATAATTCTTGATAAGTATGCCAAACTTCAAGATAAACCGACGTATTGAAAGAGGTCAAAATCATGTTAAAAGTTTCCGTTACATAGGCACATACTACAATAATATACTGACATACGTTTGAAGCTTATAAAAGCATGTTAAAAATAATTTTCTGCTCTGGAGTTTGTTCATTCCTAAATTACAAGTTTGGACATTTTCCTTTCAACGAATAATGAAATAATACACTATTTCAGCATATCGCAGTCATTTATTTACCGCAAACTACAGCAATACATTCTCAACATAAAAACCCTCAAACAAAGAACTGCCATTTAATTCCCACAACAGCATTCATTTCAACTTCCCTTACAATTAGGAAATTTCTAACAAGGCCTGATTATTAGAATTGATTCGAAGGTAACCCTCAAGGTCCCCTACTCTGTACTCCGTAGTTTTAGCAACCGTATCCCTAACGGCTATCCGTTTTAATTAGGGGCACGACTCGTAAATGGAAATTACTTAGTTACAATTTGAAATAACTTCGGTGAATCGAGTCAAGATTAGTTTCTGGGACGTCTACCTGGGTTATGGAAATCGCGCTGTGAAATGACAGAATAGGGTGAAACTGTTTAAGATGTATTTGGATTAGTTATGAGGGATGTATTCAGGATGATGGAGGCAGGAAATGGTTAAGGTCTTGTAAAACAAGCTATGTCCTTGGTTCCGCTCGTGTTTACAATTGTAATTATACTCGGCCTCAAAATGTATGAATCTACGTAAAAAGATCTTAAATTCATTCATACATTTCCTGACAGAAAACGCATAGCTTCAGTTGCTGGATCTAAAAAGTTACTTATATACGTTTAACAATACATTATAATAATAACAAACACATTAATAAAATATGACATTTGATTCAGCAGCGGTAATAATTGGACTGGACTGCAAATTATTGAATATTAGGAAGTAAAAGACATGGAGATTTTCGAAATATTTTGAAATTGAAATTGATACCTAATGAACATAATAGACTCTGAACTGAATCATAATATAAGTTTGTAAAAGTCTCTATACGAACAAGTTTTACAAGTAGAAATTCAACAGACATTAAATATTTTGTTACTCTGACCTCCAAAAATGTCGTGAAAGCGAAATACAAATGTAGCTACATGCATTTATTATGTTTGTAAGAAACACTTTTCCTAGGGAATCGTAAAATTCAATTACAGATAGAAAATCTGACTGTCCACATAGTTTAACAATTTTTTGTTTTTAGTCTTACCTAAAAAGTACTACAAACCTTTTCACATTGTGCACGTTTTATCAAACAAAATGAAACCCTATTTCTTCTCCTTCGTTTAATTACAGCAGCATTAAACTAGTTTTTAATTAGTAAAAGCGATTCCAAGTAAATACCCTTACATAATCCAGTACAATCGAGTTTAATCCAGTTTAATTTTAAGATACTTGGCAACAAGGAATATTCATCAACTTGACTTGAATCTAGGTCCTCTGGCAAATAAATAAGAGTCAGTGAGCCAAGCAATCGTTTATTGTGCCAACAGACTGCTGTACTGAAGTCTTTGTGGTAGAATATTTAGTTAAAATAATATAAGTAATTGAAGCAGGAGTGATTGCTTACGGTGTAAATATATTATGAAGAGATAATTATTTGGTGCAATTTTTCAAAATGTATTTAAATATACCCGATTATATCTCTGATTTTAGATAAATACAATATGCATACAAACATCAAAGAATTACTCGTATTCACGTTTATTTTTTGTCATTTGGTGTGAAATATTTGAATGAGTCTCTTTTCTGATAACTTCCACAGTATTGGTTGGTAAAGGTTTGGTGACCATTTTCACTAAGCTTTGTAAAGCTTAGTGAAAAAATTGAACTGGACGAGTTCCATAAAACAATTCACTATTTGTAAATAGTGAATTGTTTTATGGAACTTGCCCAGTTTGAAATGGAGTTCGTATCGCTGCATAAGCCCTTTGTATAAAATAGCGGCGGCCAGTTGTATACATAACTAAAAACGGACCAGTTAAAAAAATCCTAGAATTTTAAAAGCACTTTACAGAAGCGTATTGGTTTTCCATGTTGAAAAAAATTTTGAGGGTGAAACATCTGCTAAAAATAGTTCTGTTTGTTTTACAGTCCTATATGGTGACAGGTTCAGTTTAAACGTAATAAAGTTAGTGTCGAACGCCATGCCAGTATCTAAAAATATAGCTGTAGCTTGGAAGGCCCACTGTTTGGATTTTAATTGCAAACGTTAATGTACCCTACGCTGTTTGTGCTTGGAATGATCGGGTATAACCAACTGAGGGTGCGACGGGAATTTACGCTCGTCGCGTATCTGGTAAAATTACTGACTATAGAACATTTTATAACCCAGGAGTACTGCAGCGCCTGAGTATGTGTGTACCAGACCAATGTATTTACATGCCAGTTGAGTGAACTCGCAAAAATACTGTTGTTTATTTTATGTTATCTAATAATAATCTATACTAGATTAAAGTAGGCTAATGTTGTTGTTTGTTACATTTTAAATAATGTGTATTTTATGTTTAGTAGTAGTAGGTATAGTAGATATTAAGTTTTTAGGGTTCCGTTGCCAAATGGCAAAAAACGGAACCCTTATAGATTCGTCATGTCTGTCTGTCTTTCTGTCTGTCTGTCTGTCTGTCTATCTGTCTGTCTGTCTGTTTGTCTGTCCGTCCGTATGTCACAGCCAGTTTTCTCCGAAACTATAAGAGCTATGCTGTTGAAACTTGGTAAATAGATGTATTCTGTAAACCGCATTAAGATTTTCATACTAAAATAGAAAAAAAACAACAAATTTTGGGGTTCCCCATACATAGAACTGAAACTCAAAAAAAGTTTTTTCATCAAACCCATACGTGTGGGATATCTGTGAATAGGTGTTTAAAAATGGTATTGAGGTTTCTATTATCATTTTTTTCTAAACTGAATATTTTACGCGAGAGACACTTCCAAAGTGGAAAAATGTGTCCCCCCCCCCGTAACTTCTAAAATAAGGGAATGATAAAACTAAAAAAAAATGTATGATGTACATTACTATATAAACTATCACCGAAAATTGGTTTGAACGAGATCGAGTAAGTAGTTTTTTTTAAAACGTCATAAATCGTAAACCGCAATTTACCTTTCATTCAATCAACCGAAATATAAAAATTAAAAAAAAAGTCATTTATTTACCTTATGCATAAACCGAGAATACCTACAGGTTTGTACGGAACCCTCGGTGCGCGAGTCCGACTCGCACTTGGCTGGTTTTTATTTTATTGTTCATAGTGAGTTAATTTTAAGACCACACTATCGCATTAAGTGTAAACCTGTAAGGATAGTTGTAAAGGAGATTTTCATAAATAAATAACAACAAGACTGGAGTTTTACGTATGGTGTTATCATGATGTTCTGGATCTAAAGATTAAACTGGATTTCGATCGATCGATGTTGACCAGTCGATATTGATCAATACGAAACATATTCTATGGTTGATCCGTGAGTATAATTCAGCTGCAATATATTACACTTCCATCGATTGTGACTGTTTTCGTTCTACGACGAGTATGTACTTACCTTGTGTGTATTTTTTTCTTTTTAGTATAGACGTTTTAAGTAATGTTTCTAGTGAGATGATGAAGTGGTCCTTAGTGTCCGTAGCACAGGTTTCCAAGCACGGACCTGGGTCAGCTACCCACTGTATTATTTATATCCGTCAGTAATGTTGTAATGATATAATATTTAAGTTAAACTGTCCTCAAGTTTTATATATTAATTGTGATTATGATTATGACCTCAGTGAAAATCACAGTAACAGTTTCACAGAAAGTAAGGAAACTAAATCAAAAGAGTTAGTGTTTTGATTTTGGGTACCTTATACCTTATTATAAAAGATTTTTTTTTTTTATCTTTCTTCTAATTATGGTGATTTCTTAAGGGGCGGCAGAGCGAAATCATTCAAAACAGTCGTCACTGTTAAAGTAATACAATCAATACTTTTACCACAATTACCATAAAAAATATGTAATAAACACCGCAATGAATGTGTTAATTGATTATAGTTGGCAAAAACTAAAAATATTGTATAGTTTAATAAACAAAAATTTGTAAAGTTGAACAAAAATCTTAAAAAGCATGCTCGGGCTTAGTTGAATTTTGATAGTAAACTGTTAAATTTTTTCACTAAATTGAATTCATATTAATCTCTTATTATCATACTACAATTTATAGTTTTTACATTTTCGAAATGTCACTTATTTATTTTATTATTAATTTTTGTTTTGATTCCCACCCAGTCATACGCAACGTACACGAGTCGAAAATTCAGTCGTCCACGAGAGCTCGGCGAGTGGTCACGTCGCATCGTGGAGCGACGCGCCGGTAACGATAATTCGCGATCTATTGTGTACGTATACGTTGCCGCAAAGAGTGAAATAGGGTAAGTCACATTTGTGTTTTTTTGAGTATGACTTATATTTAGTAGGCATAACTAAATTGTACTTTTTGTTGTTTTTTTTGTGCTTCCATATTACTATAACATTTTTCTTAAATATTTGTTTTTAGTAAATATGGGAAAGGTAAGTGTAAGGACAGCTATTGTAAGAAAAAAGTTGGCGCTCATTTCCGTAAAAAAGCCGTTATGATAAAATGTACGTATTAATATTTTATGATATTAGTTCCAGTTATTTTTTTTCTCTAACATGCGATATGAGTGTCGTGGCTTTTGGGGGTGGGGTTTGTAAATCTGGCATTCAATTTGAAATCCAAAATGGCGGATATAGCTTTTTCTCAAATGTTCGATATGGGTGTCGTGTAATGGGTTTTGGGGGGGTGGCGATTGCAAATCTGGCATTCATTTTAAAATTCAAGATAGCGGATTTAACTTCAACTTTTCCGTTATACTCTATATATTATACTAGCTTTTGCCAGCGGCTTCGCCCGCGTGGCGGTCGGAAATTATCCCGCGGGAACATACTACCGGGATAAAAAGTAGCCTATGTCCTTTCTCAGGCTCTAAACTATCTGTGTACCAAATTTCATTTAAATCGGTTCAGTAGTTTTAGCAGGAAAGCGAGACAGACAGACAGACAGACAGACAGACCGAGTTACTTTTGCATTTATAATATTAGTATGGATATACCACATTTACCTATGATTTTCGCATGTTTTTGTAAATTAAGCAACTATTACATTAGGTAATTATACATTTTTTATCACAGACTGGTTTTATTATACCTACCACTTACCTACTTTACCGAGTAAAATTCCCGAGCGTGCAAGTAAAATTCATAATGCCAAAATTTCATAGCAATCGGATGAGTAGTAACTGATAATGTGGGTAATTTCCTATATTGTACTATATTTATACCTACATTATCCGCTCTATAAACTATAAACGTTAATATTTATATAATACAGATTATTAGATTTAATTTCTGGATTTATGCAGGTACCTACATAAAATGATCGAAATAATCAAATATGCGTATTTTCAAGTCACTCAACACAACGAATCAAATTTAAAAAATCCTAGGTTACCACCTTTTGTCGTGCAACTGCATGCGGGCTTCGAGAAAACTTGTCAATGTGTGAGTGGCGACGCACACGACTAGCGCGCTGTAGTAAATACCTATTTGCCGCGCGCCTTGTACGGTCGGCGCAGTCTTAATACAAAACTGACACCTTAGTTCAATACCTTTGACATTCAAAAGGTGCTCAGTCTCAGCCTACTTTGAATAAATTACATTTGATTTTGATTTGATAGTAAGTTGCTGGTTTAGAATAAAAAACTGTTTGTCGATAAGAGTGAGGTCATTATTATAAAAAAAGCTCGCTGGTTTAAACCATAACTAAAAACAAAACCTTCCTTTTTAATAAGCCCGAAATACATTTATCTCAACAACAATCAAAAATACCCCTTTTCATGCAAAAATGTTCGCTAAAACATACAAATTCGCGTGAAGCCCACATTCCAGCAGGTTACGTAAAAAGAGATTCGAGTGGTCCTCCTAAATTATTCGTAAACAAAAATATGGTTGTCATAAAGTCAGACAAAGGTATAATTTATGCCATCCGTCAAATACCTGCGTACGTACTCATGAGTGAGGTTGCGTTGCTCCCTGTATTTGACGTGATTTGTGTACTGTGAGTGCGGATTCTGCGTTGAATGGTGAATTTGTTTGGGACTTTATACGAGGAAACTTTGTGGATCTTTTTGATCTGGTAGAAATCTATCATTCGGATATTCTAATCTAGAGGTTAGATGAGAATAAATAACACACCTCGAAGGTTCACAACTTCAAACAAAGATTCCAGAGACCCACAAAAAAAAATGTACTTGTTATGAAACCACATGGTCTTTACGTATTCTGAGCTGTCGAATCCGAATCTTGAAACAGAATCAACCCTACACCCTCCAGTTTTTCTCCAGGAGCAAAAAAACGCTTGAATTTTGCAGTAATGATCAGACCCACAAAAAAAAATTGTAATTGTTATTAAACCACATGGTCCTTACATATTTTGAGCTGCCGAATCCGAATCTGGACACAGAATTAACCCTACACACTCCAGTTTTTGTCCGGGGATTTTAGTATTCAATATTGACCACGACAAGTCCCTTTAGCCCCACCAATCGGGACAAACCGTGCATTCCTCCGTGATCAAAACGGCATTTTTACTCGTTATTATTGGTTACAGAAAATCAAACCATTTCAAAACCTTACGATAGAATTACTAAAAGTCAGGTGGTGGTGTTCCGTATGGTGCCGAATGTAAAGAATAGCGCGTTCCCAATTCTTCCCGTGGGTGTCGTATGAGGTGACTAAGAGAGCTACTAGAGAATAGGGAGCAGCGATCTCTATGTATTGTACCACTGTACTGCGATCGCCGACCCGCCTGCCCAGCGTGACGATTATGGCAATCCCCCCCCCCCACCCTCCGCCCCCAAACTAGGGAGGCCTATGTTCAGTAGTGGACGTGTTTCGGCTGAAATGATGAGGTAGTGGTCTTGGTCGTTTGGACTTGAACAGTCTATAATGGACATTGTTTATAACGAACGACATAATGCTTTCTTTGGTATTGTTCGTCGAATCATTGACCTCCTTAAGTTTTGAGTGGAGCTACATGATTACTGACAAATGCGTGCACTGATTGGACAGGTCCACTCAAGCTGTGTGTTCTTTCCTTAAAAGACCACTTCAGACACCAATCCACATGGTTTTCATATGATCTGATCAAGATTATGTCTGGACTTTAAAAGAGACTGTGACCTCTGAGTTTGTTTTGGCGTTTCTTCTCAGAGTAGTCAGATAGGAAATGCCAACCTCATATAGTTAAAAAAAAAAAATTGATTGACGTGTAAAAGTGTTTGTACAAACCTACTTGCAAAAATAAAGTCATTTATCATTTATGCAATAAGGAAACCCTTGTCCAGTTATGTAATTACTTACTTTATTGCGACGCACAAAGCTTATAATGTACGTTGAATGTGCCGCATTGTAGTTCATATTTATCATATCTGCTATTTAATGGTCTGTGTATTTTTCCAGTTATGATATAAATAGTTATGAAATAGATAAAATGGTGGAACATCCCCGTATTTATTTATTTAAAGAAATGGTGAAAAGATCTTACCAAAAATATTATATTCCAAATTCAACTCTCGATGTTTAGAGAAAAGTTGTTTCGTAAAACTGGTTATAGAAATATGAAAAGTTGTTATCGGTATAAAACTTTTATTTTAATGTAATGGCATGGTCGGAATCCACTCTAACTTTTCCCTGGAAACCGATACCAAAATTGTATATGCTCGCATATGTATGTACATAGGTATGCATAATTGTTTGGTCATTTATTGGAGTACATTTTTACAGCAAAACGCATAACGAAAAGCACCTAATCGAAATGGGTATAAAAATATATGTTTTTGTACGAATGTATAACACGAAAGAGTGACGTAAAATTTATTTCCATTTTTTTACGTCCATATTTATATAGTACCATAAAATAGCCGTTAGAAAACAGAATAACTGTCTGTACGATAGTAAAAGTCGAAAGAAATATGAAAACGTCTGCCAATAACAACGCCAGTGAATAAGAGATGTTTATAACTTAACTTGTAAATTATACTTTTACTGCTAAGTACTACTGGGATGCGAAACAACCTTTATGTATATTACGGAGTTATTTGGGACATTTTTTATTTTATGCAGCATAATAAAATAAATTGTTTAGGGCCTGGGTGTAATGATAATCCTGTTAGCTGTGTTTAGGAAAACATTTTGCAAAAAATGGCGCAGTCCTTGACTTTGTATATTTCTGTGAATATTTTTTACAAAGCCGTACTTTTGTCCCATATTTTTCGGCTTTTAAAAACGCTGATGACATCTTCGACGGCTAAAGCACTTTAAAACTTTTCGTCTTTGAGAAAAACTTTTCTTTTCTTTTCCTTCCTCAAAATTGTTTCTCCACCGAACAAATTAACTACGAAAAATATTATGACAAAACAATTTGTCACTTTTGAATGCTCATTTGAAATGCAGTCGAAGAATACTGACATTTATTACCCAAACAATTTAAAACTATTCAAACATGACTCATCTTCCGACTATGCTACAAACACACTCATAGAAGCATTATACAGAATCATTCATAACATACTTTGCTAATGCCTCCTACACGCGAGGAAGAGTGCAAACTTGGCAGCCACCGAAACACATCAACGCGTTATATATGGCCATACATTGCAGCGAAATGAAAACTGATTTTTCTTGCCTTTTCTACAATGAATATTCTTCTATGTATCTTGGCTGAAAGGGGTAAATGAACTGTGGTGACCTTTTGTGGGGTACAATTTCAGTTTTTGTGTCGCACATGGTTCCGGATGAAAAACAGATTGTGGTTACATCTCATTAGCGTCGTCGTATGAAGGTATTTTCAGGCACCGTATATTTACATGTTTTAGATACTTCGGTACTAGCATGCAATTATTGTTTGTTAGATAATAAGGAATATAAATTGTAAGGGAAATAACAAAGTATGACAAGGCCGTCTATTAAATTGTGTCATCTGCTTCAAGAAGGGACCTTTAACGTCGAGAAAATTAGTACAATGATGAATGAATACATTAACCCCGGACATTCTTCAACCCTCTAAAAACTGCACATGAATTCTTAAATCTGTACAACTCGGATAAAAATCCGTGAAAATAACAAAGTTTTCACAGTAATCCACCTGGAAGCTCTCATTCACAATTGTAAAGAAACCAGCTATTCTCTCACAAGACCCACTAATAGTGATTTACACGGGCGTTTAAATAATTTACCTTTTGTTCAAAACCTCTGCAGCGTGGTCGCTGCTACTAGGGTTGGCACACACATGGTTTTTACCGAATGTGCTGTAATTTCATATTAGATTCGTCAATAAACCGATGCGAAATCTGAGCCTAGAAGAGAATGTTCAGTGTTTTAGTATCTGCATCAATACAGTATATAATGTAGTGGTAAGGGGCAGCTAACCAAATAATATGTGATGTTTTGTGCGACATATAAATACCTCCAAAACTGTTTTAAACCTATTAAATTTTGGTGTTCAGCCATAGTTTCTGCTAGTTACGGACCGACACAAAACGATTTGATGATGTAACAATTCTAAATTCAGCCAATGCGACCACAATTCTTAACCATTGTTCAGTCTTGCATTCCAGCTGCGGCCAACCCTGGGTGCAGGTGGAGGCAATTTGAACAATTCAATTACGGAGTCACCACACGAGTATAATACTATGTGACTTTCATTCCATACACAATGACTCATTAGTCCCCGGTGAATTGATAAATGAATTGAGCCAATTTGTCATTGAAATCATTTTGCAGTCTTCCAATTGATTTAAATGAGAATGGCTGAAAAATCACTCATTTCTGCAAGGTTTTTGGAGTTAAGTTCGACGGTTTTATCCGTTTTAAATTGATAATCTTTGTGAGGTATTTTACTGATGTTTTCTCTGCCTCGTATATACAAATAACAACGCAAGTAATTTGTTATTTTTTATCATTGAAACATTTTAATAACAAAGGATAACTAGGCTAAGGTAGATCGATCTTATTAAACTACGCTGGCTGCGGTTGATTTGTGGATGGGTGACCATTTTTACTTTTTAGGGCCTCTGTGCCTCTGAAAGCAGTTATTGGTCATCAAAAGCCCAACAGTCTGGAAACCAGACTTACCTTGACAAAACGTATCGTATTACCCAGTACCTGGATTGTGGAGGTAAGATAGGTAGTCATTCCATGTCAAATATGAGTATTCAGCTGCATCCGGTTAGACTGGAAGCCGACCCCAACATAGTTGGGAAAATACTAGGCAGATTGGACAACTGTAAAAACTTCATACACTTAAAATAACCTAATGTTTATAACCTACGAGGAAGGTTGTTAGATCATTGTTCTAAGAAATCACCTAATGAAACTCGATACCACCAGACATAGGGAGCTACTTCCCTAAGAACTACACTTGTTGACTAGTTACGTGTGCTATATAACTTTCAAAGTGAAGAACACATGGAAGTCGCGTGTAATATTCCCCATAGCGTTGTAGTTTTCACAAGTACTGCGCTTTGGGGCTTTGTGATTAGCTTGTGAACGGTCCGTAAAGCCAAAGGTGTGCTAGTGATTTGAGCAGTCAATGGTACCGTTATATTTAGAGCCACGTGTTTCAATCTTATTATAATATAATTGCAAAAGCTGTCTTTTTCTACTGGTATGTTAATAAAAATTTAATAATTCTATAACTGTTATTTATATCGGTTTTTAAATTATTATAGCGCATCAAAAATAAATTAGTCACTCCAGTGTTATAAATAATATTTACTAACAAACATAAAATAATATTAAAATAATGCACACACATCTACATAAAAAAGAGAGATAAGAGTCACAGGGCATCAAAATGTTTAAATACCTTTATTTCCATTATTTTTAATGTATTTACAAGTACGCTATGCAGTATTATAATAGACGTGTCTTGTATGATACAAATCTGCCTCCTCAGTTAAATTAATACTCAATGACAAAAACTTGTCGATTAGAAGTTTTTTTAACAGATTAAAACAGCACGCAAACGTTCTGTAATATACGGGAATTGCCCTTCTGAATTATTGGTGACTACACTACAAAAGCTAGCGGCATAGCGCGTAGCTGCATTGTGTGGCACGTAGCAGTTTCCGTAGCACGTGATCTAGCGCGTAGCACAAGCTCGTAGCAACTAAATGTTTCTCGTAGCTTAGAACTACGTTCTTATTTGTATTGCATAAAAGAAGCATGTATGAGTTAGGAGAAAGTTTATGACATGTGTTATTTTAATTGCGGTTTATTTTAAATCTACTCTACCAAAAAAAAACGACTGCTCTTTTAATTTTTCTTGGAACTTAGATATATTTGACAAGTTTTTATAAACCAAAACAAAACAGTCGTTTACTTGCCTTAATATACATGTCACTGTGTCATTTAGAGGTATGAATAAAGTTGGAATGATGAAAGAAAGTATATCATTTTTCGCTCATTAGTTTTCTGTATCGATACCCATCTCGTAGATAAAGTATTGTCCGCTATTATATTATTATAATATAAATTATTATAAAACCATATGCAGTGAGATTGAGGCAAGATAATTTGCCTCATTATTTTTAAAACGGAATAAAATCCATTTTAATATTGACTTATAACCACGGTACGAATTTTGTTGAAACATTAAGATAAGATAATCATTTATTTGCCCAAACATGAGTACAAGACATTCAAAACAAATTGTCAGCATGCAAGAAATGTTAAAAGTGGATATAAAGACAGATCAACACGTTTGCCTTAAACAATAGCATGCAAATATTTAAGCAATAATTTAAAATGTCAGTACGAGTCAAATTAATTATTTAAAAATATCATAATAATAAACGAACATTAAAAAATCATTAAACAAACAATATTGAAATATAGCTCATAATCTTTAAATTTATATAATTTTTCCAGTACACGTTCAGCGGCGATGGCGGCTTGCCGCACTGTATTCATTTCGCTTGGTTAGATTAAAGTGCTTCAATATTTAATAAACCACCACCAGCGGGTAATGTGGTTATTGCATAGCGCGCTACTTGTCGTGGCAATATTAACATTAAACGAGGAAATTTAAACATATTTTATGGGATTTTTTGATGTTAATGCTTTGATACCTATTAAAATCTAGATATTTCGGATTTCCTCTATTTGAGAAACTTGGCAAAATTTTGTGCTGTGCTGCAAATACTACATTTTTTTTTCGGGTGAAACTAAACTTTTAATTTTGAGGGAAAAGCAGATCTTTTTATTTCATACAGATTTATTTTTATCCTTTCCGACAACTATGATCAAATTTTAGTTGTCATGCAAAATGAGTCCTCATCGTTTGCTAATTGACGGTCTTCATTCAAGAATACGTTAACCCCACCGGTGATGACAGGAACAGATGTAACACCGTATCGTCGAACATATCAATGCTGGTTTTCAGCGTGGTATGTTCACGGGCGCTGTATACTTCGATATAGCGAAAGCGTTCGACAAAGTCTGGCACAACGACTTATTATACAAGCTGTACCAACTCGGAGTGCCAGACCGTCTCGTGCTCATCTTACGAGACTTTCTTGCGAACCGTACCTTTCGCTATCGCATCGAAGGGGCACTTTCCTCCTCTCACCCGATCCGTGCAGGAGTCCCTCAAGGCTCTGTACTAGCCCCCCTCATTTTCACGCTGTTCACTAGCGATATCCCCAGAAGCAAGAAGGCAAGGTTAGCTTTGTTCACAGACGACACTGCCATCTTCTTCTCGGGATTTAGTGACACAGCGCTGGTTCGCTACTTCCAAACCGCAGTCGACGAGCTCGGCGAATGGTTCAGGAAGTGGCGAATCGAGGTCAATCCCGATAAAAGTCAGGCGGTCTTTTACACCCAACCACGACGTAATCACCCCCCTCCCCGACCCATCTCAATGTTCGGCAAGCAGATCCCTTGAGCGAAGCAAGCCAAATATCTAGGTGTCATCCTCGATGAACACCTCACCTTTTCTGAGCACATAAAGCAGGCTAGCTCGAGGGCCGCTTTCGCTCTCGGTAGGCTCCATTGCGTTCTGAACAAGCGGAGTAAAATGTCTCTTCTGTGTAAGAAGCGGCTTTACACCGCTTGTATCAGGCCGATTATGACATACGCAAGCCCAGTCTGGGCACATGCTAAACCCCGATTCATCCATAGGATGCAGACTCTCCAGAACCGTTTTCTCCGTCAAGCCACAGGCTCGCCTTGGTTTGTTCGGAATATCAATCTTCATTTAGATATGAAACTCCCGACTATCCATTAATTCATGAAACGCGCTTCGAAGCGTTTCTTCGATAGGGCCGTAGCCCACCGCAACCCTCTGGTTGTGGCGGCAGCTACTTACACCCCCTCCCGTATCAGTAAAGTCCGCCGCTCGCGGCACGTTCTTACCGATCCTGATGATCCCACTACTCTCCTCCAGGAGAGTCGAAAAGAGACCAGTACAGCTAGACCAGCACACAAACACAAACCGTACCGACCTCGCCGCCGAGGTCCGTCGTCGCGACCCCCACTTAACAGTCCCTCCCGACCCTTGCAAGAGCCAGCCCGCGATGCTGCGCCGTTAGCTTTAAATTAAATAAAACTAAAAATAAAATAAAATAAAAATAGCCTTTATTTCCTATTACAAGTTTTGCATGCATTCTTAAATTAAATTTTTAATAGTAAATTAATCTTTATTTGTAATAGTCGCCTCCGCGGCGTAGGCCTCTCCTAAACCTTTCCATACATCTCTTTCACGCGCCAATCCCATCCAATACGGGCCACATCTCTGTTTAAAGATGTCTCTCCATCTTTTAATTGGTCTCCCTTTTTTCCTTTTCAGGTCTCTTGGTAACCATTCTGTTAATTTTTTTGTCCATCTACTGTTACGCATTCTACATATGTGTCCTGCCCATTGCCATTTCAATGATCTCGTTCTTCTTCTTACATCTATTATCCTTGTTTCCTTTCTGATGTTATCGTTGCTGACCTTATCTGCAAGTTTTAAGCCAAGCATGCTTCTTTCCATTTTACGTTGGCAGATAGCTATTTTTTCTTCGTCTTCATTTCTTAATGACCACGTCTGGCAACCATAGGTAAGGCATGGTAGACTCACTACTGCCAGTGTGCTACAAAAACGGAAAGAATTACAAGAAACTCTTCAACGCGAACGGGAGTCTGGCAAAAGAGTTGTTCTGCGTTACGACAAAATTGTCACATTAAAACCAAAAGAAACTACATCGTGCACACCCCCAAATAGAAACTCTAACAAGCGATTTATGTCCACTTCACCTGAGGAAACAGAGAAGGAAACTACAAAAGAATGTGGCAGCGAAGGAACGAAACGAGTGCTCAAGAAAAACAAACCACAATCGATAACAAACTTTCTACGTCCAGCGCAGTTGAATATTAACAACCGAACACTGCCAAATGACATATTGGACGATACTCAAAAAAACTAACTAGCGCCTCCTCAACCTCTCTACCTTCTCCAAGCCGGCTGGTCACCGTGGAGGAGTCAGACCTCCACCTCCTAAATCAAAAGGACAAGAACAATATTAGCAACAATAGCATTAACAAAAGACAAAAATCACAAAATCTCTACATAGCAAGTCTTAATGTAAGAACCCTACTTTCTGACAGCAAAATTGAAGAATTGAGATACGCTATTAAATCAATTAAATGGGACATAATAGGCTTATGTGAAACAAGAAGAGAAAAAGAAACAATAGAAGAACATACCGACTTCATCTTATTTCATACATCTGGAACGAATGGAAGAAATGGAGTTGGGTTCTTGATAAAAAATTACCTAAAGAAGAACATACTAAACATAAAAAGCTTTTTGGACCGGGTGGCGATTTTAGAACTAAAAGCACCTGACAACTCTACTTGGTCACTAGTTCAATCATACGCCCCCACAGAGAAATACACCAATGAAGAAATAGAACATTTTTATGCAACAGTACAATCCGCCTTGGGCTCTATTCAAACAAAAAATATTATTATACTCGGAGATTTCAACGCAAGAATCGGGAAAGCTCAAGAAAACGAAGGGAAGAATATAGGAAAATATGCACACGGGAAGCGAAGCCCACACGGCCAGAGACTAGTAGAATTTGCACTGGAAAACGACTACTACTTCATAAACAGTATGTTCCCATGCAAGCCACACAAAAAATGGACATGGCAATCCCCAAATAGTAAACTGTTTAACGAAATTGAATATATATTAACAAACCAACCAACGTTTATAAAGAAATTTGACATAATAAAAAACCTGAACTTCTATACAGATTACAGGATGATAAGATGTGAGTTATATTTAGCCTCAAAACCAAAAAGAAGAAAAATTGAATCTGCTGACTATACCAGAGACCTACCAATTATCTCAGAAAACGTCACTAGCTACTGGGAAAATAAATTCATGCAAGCTGTTGGTACAATTACAGTAGTTCAAAACCAGTACGATGAGTTACAAATAGTATTTCAAGAGTTTTTGAAACAGTTACCCCGGAGGAAAAACATACAAATAAGTATATAGACGAAGAAACAAAACATCTTTTAGAACAGAGAAGGAATCTATACACAGAAAAGAGAACAAAAGTAATAAAATGTGAAATAACAAAAATAAGCAAACAAATAAATAGAAATATTACACAACAAAAAAGAACAATACGACAAAAAACCTTTGAAAAATTCATAGGTAAACTGGGAGCTCTACGTAAAGCGTACAAGAAGCTGAGCGACAAGTCAGAGTGGACAGAGAAACTTAAAAACAAACAGGGAATTATACAGTCAAGACGTCCTGACATCATAAACGAAGCCACACAGTTCTATAAAAAACTCTACACTACTCCGGATAGCGATTGGAATCTTTTATCCACAAAGCTTAACAACTATAATGCTGAAGAGACAAACACAGATCCACCAAGTATTTTGAGGTCAGAAATAGAACACGCAATACGATCACAAAAAAATGACAAGACACCAGGTAACGACAACATCACCAACGAGGTTCTTAAGGCGTTATGTACTTCACTTCTGAAACCTCTCCAAGCATTATTCAATAACATCCTCCGAACAGAAATCACTCCAGAACAATGGTCAAAATCTACTATCATATTGCTGCACAAAAAAGGAGATAGATCCGACCTGGGAAATTATAGACCAATTAGTCTCATGACAAACCTATATAAGATCTTCTCAAAAATCATACTGAACAGGATAACAAGCAGCCTCGATGAAAAACAACCGCGCGAACAAGCGGGCTTTCGCAAAAGTTACTCGTCTATAGATCACATACAAGTCATAACACAACTAATAGAAAAAGTAAAGGAATATGGAAAGACGGTATATATGTGCTTTATAGATTATACAAAAGCGTTCGACTCTTTACATTTTGAAGCTATATGGACATCACTAAGACAGCAGGATGTTAATCAAAAATATATAAACTTAATACATAGTATATATTCAACGTGTCACGCGAAAGTACGCTTAGAACGCGAGGGTGCGGAATTCCCCATACAAAAGGGAGTAAGGCAGGGGGACCCCCTCTCCCCGAAACTCTTCTCAGCTGTACTAGAATCTATATTCAGACGTCTGGATTGGGAATCAAAGGGAATAAAGGTGAATGGGGAACTCCTGAATCATCTACGATTCGCGGATGACATTGTTGTTTTTGCAGAAAGTGCTTTAGAATTGGAGAGTATGGTTATTGAACTAGATAGAGAAAGTCAAAAGGTGGGACTCTCTATGAACATAAATAAAACAAAAATATTAACCAATGGAACACCCCGAGATATTAAAATAGGAAACGAAAAGGTAGAAATGTGAAGGAATATGTATACCTGGGACAGCTAATGTCATTACAAAACCATGCAAGAAGAGAAGTAGAAAGAAGAATAACTCTAGCTTGGCGGAAGTATTGGAGTTTAAAAGAAATTATGAAGAACAGCTCTATAAACATAAATATCAAGAAAAAAAAACTCTATGGAGCTTTAAATTAGTCCCTAAATAATTTAACCCAGATCCAGCCAGTCCCTTGCTGTCCCCCTACCAGTGATTGCCTAAGCCGAGGTTCGTACCCCCCTCGGGGTAACCCTTAGAGCTTTCGCTTTAGTTTTTAGTATAATAAGCCCCGGCTGGAGGCCTAAAAGGTAACTTTTTAGAACTCGCCGGGCCACAATCCGTTTAAGTAGTAAGAATCTTTTCAGATTAACGAGATGTCCTACAAAAAAAAAAAAAAAAACGGAACAGATGTGTTATACAGCTAATTTGGATGCCCATTATCATATTAAGTTGCTTATTTTATGACCTATGTCGACAACTTTGATTCTCCACCGGATCACTTCTCATTAAGGAGCCTATCCCTCAGAGAGTTCCAAGCATAGCCCGTTTTATTAATGATCTTATGCTAGACTAGGCGTGCCGTGAGTGTTCTTTCGTCTCCGTAAGTCATAACAGACAAGACGGACTTATTAAAGACCTTAGTCGTCAGGCTCTGTGAAATATGCTGCCGAGCCCTGCTAAATTCTTCTGTTAGTCTCCCTCTGCAGTTTTAAACTGAAGAGTTTTCCTGAGGTTAATAAATTCTCAAATAACGTCGATTGGCTAAAATGCCTCAAGTCTTCGCGCTGACCAATTCATGATGAATTTGTGTCAAAAATAATAAACATTTCCCTCAATTTTTGAGTCGTCATTTTTTTGTACCTATTGTATCATACCTTGGTAGTGAAAGTGACCTTTGCACTGCCATCGACGACGCCTTAGAAGTGGGAAAGTTTTGGGTCTACAAGATTTAAATAATGTCGTGCCAGTGATACACAGAACAAGATATTACCTTAGTATTTTAGGTATAATAAGGTATGCTCGCTCATTTCCATTTCTAGCAGGGGATGGTAGGATTAGAAACTAAAATCCAGTGAATTAATAACTGTTTGACTGTCTATAAACGAATATCCAAAATAATGTTGGCAAAAATATGGTGTTTGTTGGTACTATCATCACAACAAAAATAGCACGACGAAAGGAATTGTAGATATATGTTATAATCGTTAAAAAGTTCTGTAAGTTTCCAATAAAAGTCGGTATTTTTTAAATGTTATGCTTAACACTTTTTGAATACGTTTTTTTTATATTTTTGACCTCAAAATGCAGCTGGTTTTATATATACAACCCATACAAAAAACTTTAAAGCGTAAAAAATATACTTATTAGTCCTTTAAGTTTGATAACAGGTTGTAGGTAATATTTTGATCAAAGGATCGTTGTGTCAAAACGGCTGAACTAATTTTGATAAAACATGCTTAAAAATCACAACTAGAAAGTCTACCTTTAAATGAAAAAATCACACTCCAATCGGTTCACTCGTTTAACAGCTACTGTGCCATAGACAGACAAACTTATGGAACCCGTATTTTTGCGTCGGGGTTAAAAATGTTTCTGACCACCCTTTAAGTGTAAGTGAATACTTACCTACACATATACTTTAATACGTTATTTTCAGTATTCTTTTACAAATTCAAATATTATAATTATGGAGTTTACTCTGCTAGTATTAAGTTTGGTTAAATATTCTGAATAAACATTTAATGTTATTGTTACATATACGAATATACTGGATATTACTGGATATGTTATCATAACAGTAAGGTTCAAAAGTCATATATATTTTATCCGCTAGAATTCGTATTTTTGGTAATTTACGTAAATTATTATTCTAGAACATTAAAACAAAAGAAGACATTTTAGAAAATGTATAATTATGATAAAAAGTATTAATATTTTTGATGATGCAAGCTTTCGTTACATTTTATGTTACTTTATGCAAAATACCAACGTAATATAATTCTACTTTCTAACATTATTTCATACAAGAATAAATATCACTTTCGGGGATAATGAGGTGAAAAAATAAGTCAAGCCATTTTAAAATACGAAAGTATATTACTGTGTTTTGCTTGTTACAGAAACATGTAGATTTATATTTCGAAACAGGTATTTTAATATATTTTGAATACGATAAAGAACAATATACGAACATTGCACAGTAACCCAGCATGGAATCCATTATATAGAATTATTTGATTGCTCGGCTCTTAAAAATTGAAATAGCCATTTAGCCTCATTCGGTATTGGTTATCAAAGTAAGCAATCTCCAAATTGCCTGTTACAGACATGTAACGGGACCATATAATGGACTCTATCGGAAAAGATTCGAGTACCCTTGCAATAGTTACCTTTGTGGAAATTATGTTAGACTTACTTGTTATGATTTTCTTCTGTGTATATTTTGTTAGGTATAATGGCAATTTTTTTTTTTTTGAAAAGTGAATAGGTTAAGGGGTGTAAGGGGGCACACCTACAATCTCAGTGCCCCAAGTCAACCTCACCTGCTCGTGGTGCACCCTGCTGATTAACAAACGAGGCTCTGACAACCGACAGATGGCGGGATAACCATTTTTAATCAAACGTCGCAGCTAAATAGCGCATACTAGTGGTGGGCAGTAGCGTCCTTAGTGCGAGAAGCTGCGATCTGCGATCGCCAACCCGCATGCCCAGCGTGGCGATTATGGGCATTTCCTGTAATGGCAAGCCAATTTCAACCACGGCCCCCAGTTCCCGGCCGCCTTGCTATTCCTGATTATGGCGGCGATCATGGTAACGGCAAGGTAGGGGGTGCGAAGAATCCCCGGGTTACGAATAGCCGCCAAACCCAACTGACCTTGGCGACGTATAACGGACGCACGTTACGGCTCGACGACCACTTAGTGCAGCTTGAAGAAGAACTCGGAAAGATAAGGTGGCACATTCTTGGGTTGAGTGAAGTCCGAAGAGAGGGGCAGGACACAATAACCCTTGAATCAGGCCACCTTTTATATTTTCGAGAGGGAGACCAGCTATCCCAAGGCGGAGTCGGGCTCCTGGTAAACAAATCCCTTAGTGACAACATTGTGGAAGTCTCCAGTGTCTCGAACAGGGTAGCGTACCTCGTAGTCCAGCTAACCAAGAGGTATAACCTCAAGGTTGTCCAGGTATACGCACCAACCTCGGCACACTCGGATGACGAAGTGGAGGAAATGTACGAGGACATTTCCAAGGCCTTGCATTCCACCACTAAGGCCCACTACAACGTTGTCATGGGGGATTTTAACGCTAAAGTGGGAGTACAGAATTGCAATGAATCGGTAGTAGGATCCTACTGGTTTGGCAGCAGAAATCATAGGGGGCAAATGCTTGTGAACTTCCTTGAGAAAAAGGGGCTTTTCTTGATGAATTCTTTCTTTAAGAAACAGCGCCAAAGGAAGTGGACGTGGCGAAGCCCCGACACTATGACGAAAAATGAGATAAACTTCATCATAACGGACAAGAAGCACATATTCAGAGATGTCTCAGTGATCAACAGGTTCAATACCGGTAGTGATCACAGACTTGTCCGAGGCTCTTTGAATATCAATTTCAAGCTGGAGCGAATTCGTTTGATGAAGTCTAGGCTCCGTCCAAGTTTGCTCCAAACTATGTAGGATCTGAAGCGTTCCAGTTAGACCTGGAGAACCGATTCGCTGCCGTGGAAACCACAAATGACGTCGACCAGGCCCTCGACCAAATGGTGGAAATCCTCAGGGAAGAAGGGCGGCGTACGGGCAAGAAGTCCAAACTTTCGGAAGAAACTCTGGAGCTGATGACGGAACGACGTGAAAACCCACCTATCACTTCGTCAGAACAACGGGCGCTCAACAATCGGGGCTAAAGAATCGGGGGTCGAAAGTGTTCGTCCAATCACTTGGGAGGAGCCACCTGACGAAGTTGACTAAATCTAGTGGGGATATAGTCGTTTCGAAGCCGGAGATCATTTCGGAAGTCGAAAACTTCTATGGCCAATTGTACGCATCGCATGCATCTCGACCTGATCCCGAAAATGAGGATTCCAGAGCAACCTTAACCCGCCACTTCACAGAAGACCTGCCCGAAATCAGCCAAGACGAAATCGGGGCGGCTCTGAAACAACTTAAAAATGGAAAAGCCCCTGGTGAGGACGGGATTACGACCGAGCTCCTGAAAGCGGGAGGAGGTCCAGTACTGAAAGAGCTTCGGGAGCTCTTCAATTCGGTCCTGTTCTCTGGGAGAACTCCAGAAGCGTGGCGAAGGAGCGTGGTCGTACTTTTCTTTAAAAAGGGGGATAAAACCCTTTTAAAGACATACAGACCCATTTCGCTCCTAAGCCACGTATGTAAGTTGTTTTCAAGAGTCGTCACGAATCGTCTAGCGCGGAGACTCGACGAGTTTCAGCCACTGGAGCAAGCCGGGTTTCGAGGAGGATACAGTACCATAGACCACATCCACACAGTGCGGCAGATTATACAGAAGTCCGAAGAGTATAATCGGCCGCTGTGTCTTGCGTTTGTGGACTATGAGAAGGCTTTTGACTCTATCGAGACCTGGTCTGTTTTGGAGTCTATGCAGCGATGCCAAGTCGACTGGCGATACATCCAAGTGCTGAGATGTCTTTACAAAAACGCGACAATGACCGTACAAACTCAGGACCGGCGAACTGAACACATCCCCCTGCGTCGAGGAGTGAGACAAGGGGACGTAATTTCCCCAAAATTGTTCTCTAACGCATTGGAGGATGTGTTCAAGACGCTGAACTGGAGTGGACGCGGTATTAACGTCAACGGCGAGTACATCTCACACTTGAGATTTGCAGACGACATCGTCATATTGGCTGAATCGCTGCAGGACTTGCAGCGGATGCTGGACGACCTAGTTGATTCTTCTGAAAGCATTGGTCTCCGGATGAACTTGGACAAAACCCAAGTTATGTTCAACGAACACGTAACTCCGGGACCGATTGCTGTCAATGGCGGTGCCCTCAAGGTTGTTCGAGAATACGTTTACCTCGGGCAAACACTGCAGTTTGGTAAGAACAACCTTGAGAAGGAAGCTAACAGAAGAATTCAGCTGGGTTGGGCAGCGTTTGGGAAGCTTCGTCGAGTCTTCTCGTCGCGTATTCCGCAGAGCCTAAAGACGAAAGTCTTCAATCAGTGCGTCCTGCCTGTTTTAACCTACGGAGCCGAAACGTGGACACTCACGATACGGCTGGTCCATAAATTCAAAGTTGCTCAGCGAGCTATGGAACGAGCTATGCTTGGAGTATCTTTGAGGGACAGAATCTGGAATGAAGTGATCCGGCAGAGAACCAAAGTTATCGACATAGCTCACAGAATTAGCAAGCTGAAGTGGCAATGGGCCGGCCACATTAGCCGTAGAACCGATGACCGTTGGGGTAGACGTGTTCTTGAGTGGAGACCGCGAATCAGCAAACGTAAGGTAGGACGCCCTCAGGCTAGGTGGAGCGACGATCTTCGCAGGGTGGCTGGTAGCAGCTGGATGAGAGTTGCCGAGAATCGGGCTGAATGGCGTGCAATTGGAGAGGCCTATGTCCAGCAGTGGACTGCTATAGGCTGATGATGATGATGATGATGAATAGGTTACAGCATTTATTTTGTAAAATCTGTTACACGTTAATCAAGCTAAGTACGAGTAAATTTTGTTAGTTAACAAAAACAAATGAAGCAATAATGACAATACCTTCCTTCTAAAAATGCTTTTGATTCATTATGAGTAATGACGTTGGACATAAAACGGAGTCATTTCAGAATTACGGTAATGAGTGTTGTTTTGAGTTGAATTCTTATTTATTGCTTCCCGATCAATCTAAAGGATTTTTGTTTGCTTTTAGATCCTATCCAAAAGCAAACAAAAATCCTAAATATAAAATCCTCTGGGCAAAGAAAGACACATTCAGAGATTAAAATCTCATTTTTTTCTTTTCTTGATGCCTCCACTATAAAATGTTAAATCATCATCATCATCATCAGCCTATAATGTTCCCACTGCTGGGACACAGGCCTCCTCTCAGTGAGAGGGAGTGGGCCATAATCCACCACGCGGGCCCAGTGCGGGTTGGTAGATGTCACATGTCTTCGAATTTTTGGTTCTAAGACATGCCGGTTTCCTCACGATGTTTTCCTTCACCGTTTTTGAGAGCAGTGGCGATGAAATAATTTACACAAAGTAATGCGCCTGCTTGGGTTTGAACTCACGACCTACTACTCGTAAGTCGCGGCCGTTACCACTGGGCCACCACTGCTCTCGCGGCCGTTACCACTGGGCCACCACTAAATGTTAAATAGTTAAAAATATAATATAAAACGCAATACCTACATGAAATAAAGCAATTTTCTGTACAAAACAAAGTATAAAACAACGGACGGCAGAACGAGCGAATATATTACCTTTCACCCACTAACCTACTTTTGATAAACTTAGAACATCCGATAACATTTTACCGATACCCGCTAATGATTGGTTCCTATTATTTAACCTGGTTATGGTCCTTTATCTAATGCTGGTTGCATTAGATAAACTTTGATTTGTATGTCATTACCAATTTTTAAAGACAAAAGACTCAGTAATTAAAATTAATTAATTTAATTAAATTAAAATTCATTTATTACAGATAACAGGGATGCGTTAGTGTCTTAAATTAGCTCTAGTTCTAATAAGTTCTACCTGTATTTTAACTAGATTTACTTGAGATATCAAACACAGTCCCAATTTTTGTAACAGGAAGTAAAGTTGATCACGCTATCAATCCTAAGAATGTAAAGTACCTAATTATGTATAATTAAAAAGTTGCATGAGCACTTACTAATCAATTATTATTTATGATTTTAAAAAGCATGAGTAGGTAGTACTTACTATTGACAGTTTGTTGCAATTTATAGAAACGAAAGATTAAAGTAGATAAAATGAACGAACAACGAAATGTAGGTATGTGTAATGGTGCAGAAATGTTGAATAGTTTAATGTTTCCTTTGAGAAATACTAAGCTTTCAATATCTTGTATCTTTCAAAGAAATAAATAAGTGCTTGTCAAAGAGTGCATTCAGGAGTGACGATTCCTAAGTGAAAGTAACTTGCCTAGGTAACCGGCCAATCTTTTGACCATAACATTTTAAATATAGCGCTTGCCATCACTAAATGTGAGAAGGAAGTGGTCAATAAGTTTATGAAAAAATATTGCCCTTATAAGAAATCCTAACGATGCTGCGAATATTTTTGCTGACCTACTTTCTAAAGCAGTCTTGTTAGTTATTTTATATTATATTTTAATAAAGTTAGAAACACATAATTGAATACTATAGTTTCTTATTACTGAGAAAACTCGTGAATCGAATTCTACGCAATACTACTACGTAAACAGGAAATACTTACTGAATTAATATATTTTGTTTCAATTCATTCATTTATAATCGATTTGCTTAACTTAAAAATTAATGACTTCAGTATGTTTTAAGAAAAATATAAAAAAACAGCTCTAGACTTTTCACACGCCTAATCCATGAAAAAATGTCAAGCATCTTCAAAGAGTTGTTGCTCAATATCACATCGATACGCTTATCTAATGCTGTACTTTCCTAAAATCTCCCACAAACCCCTTTCGATAATATCGAGGGGTGCCATAAAACGTTCCAGGGATGGGATAAAAAATTTGTTCTCATCAGATAAACTGAACTGGTATGTAATGACATCGGCACTTATGGGTTTTATACATGGTTCCTATCAATGGGGGCTGTGCAAAGAAAAGAGTATTTTTCCCATTGGTGTGTATCAGGGTTGACAGTCTTAGTACTGGCAAACAAGTAACCGTACAAATCGACTGTCCCAATTAACAATGTCGGTTATGCATTTTTACCAATATTCACTTTTTAGGGTTCCGTTGCCAAATGGCAAAAAACGGAACCCTTATAGATTCGTCATGTCTGTCTGTCTGTCTGTCTGTCTGTCTGTCTGTCCGTCCGTCCGTATGTCACAGCCATTTTATTCCGAAACTATAAGAGCTATGCTGTTGAAACTTGGTAAGTAGATGTATTCTGTGAACCGCATTAAGATTTTTACACTAAAATAGAAAAAAAACAATAAATTTTGGGGTTCCCCATACATAGAACTGAAACTCAAAAATGTTTTTTCTCATCAAACCCATACGTGTGGGGTATCTATGAATAGGTCTTCAAAAATGGTAATGAGGTTTCTAATATCATTTTTTTCTAAATTGAATAGTTTGCGCGAGAGACACTTCCAAAGTGGTAAAATATGTGTCCCCCCCCCCCGTAACTTCTAAAATAAGAGAATGACAAAACTAAAAAAAATATATGATGTACATTACCATGTAAACTACCACCGAAAATTGGTTTGAACGAAATCGAGTGAGTAGTTTTTTTTAAAACGTCATAAATCGTAAACCGCAATTTACCTTACATTCAATCAACTGAAATATAAAAATTAAAAAAAAAAAATATTTTTAAACCGAAAATACCTACAGGTTTGTACGGAACCCTCGGTGCGCGAGTCCGACTCGCACTTGGCCGGTTTTTTACATAAATAGAATCACAACAAAAAGATCTATCGTACGTGTTTTTTTTATTTTGAAAATCATGATATTTAGCCAGTTTTAAAGATAATATTGTCGGTTGTCCGCGCAACATTGTTAGTAGTAAAACGAACTTTGAACTGCTCTACTGAAAAGTAGTCTTTTTGCAGAACCGCCATTGTTAATAGGGACCGTCGAAATATTAGTATGCAAAATTAGGTTGGACACAAAAAGTTTAGCTCATCCATACATTTAACTAGCTTTTTAATTTAGTGTCATTATATATCAGAATATCTCTTAAGCCCTGATGAAGATGGCGGTATTTTCAATGCTTACATAGTTTTATTATTATTATCTGACGCAAGATTTTTTTTTTTTTTTTTTTGTTATATGATGTATCCCAATAAGGTAACAACATAAAAAAATACAATCTAGCTTAATACTAAAGCTAATGAGTAATTTAATTCTAACTTAATTTGCTAGGAAGAGTAAACCTAAGAATGTGTCCATTAACACTTTTCTTATTGTCTCTATTAAGGGGAAGACACTTTGTTCTTGTGTACTTTATGGGTAGCACTCACTTCACTACATTAAACTAACACTTCACTAAACTAACTCGAAAGGTTTTGTCCTTTTTAGTCTTCTCACTATGTCCGTGTTGTCGAGGAGCTGGATAGCCTCGACGTTCACATGATGATGAAGCCTTCGTTCATGAGCTTCGGCGTTCGTTTTAATTATGTTTGTGACGAGGTCTACCTTGAGGTCCCGATGAAGGTCGTCATTTCTAATGTACCAGGGCGCATTGACGATTCCTCTGAGTACTTTGTTTTGGAATCGTTGAATAATTTTGATATTACTTTGTTTGGTACAGCCCCAAAGCTGGATACCATAAGTCCATACAGGCATGAGGACTTGTTTGTACAAAAGTATTTTGTTTTGTACTGACAACGAGGAATGTTTTCCAATCAGCCAGTACATTGACTTGTAGCGAAGCTCTAGCTCGTCGCGTTTCTTTTTAACATGAGCTTTCCAGCGAAGCTTTGTGTCTAGTGTCATGCCTAGGTACTTGGCTGTGTTTTCGTGCGGTATGACATGGTTGTTTATGTATACCGCATGATAATTTGGCTTTTTATTTGTGAAGTCTATGTGAATGGATTTCGTTTCATTGAGTTTCACTCGCCATTTTTTTGTCCAGTCAAAGATGGTATTGACGGCTGTTTGAACTTTTTCCACTGCTTCTTCTTGAGTGACACCTGTGGCCATTATAGCTGTGTCATCCGCAAATGTTGCAATGGTGTTGTTTTCTAACTCAGGAATATCGCAAGTGTACAATAAGTACAAGACGGGACCTAGGACACTTCCTTGCGGTACTCCAGCTGTTATCGACTTAAGTTCTGAATATGCATCATCTTGTCTTACTCTAAACTTACGCTGTGATAGGTAAGACTCTAAGATATCAGCAAACTGTTTTGGGAGCATGTTTCTTAGTTTTCTAATAAGCCCTTTGTGCCAAACTTTATCGAATGCTTGCGCTGCGTCCAGGAAGACCGTTGAGCAAACTTTGTTTTCTTCTAAGGCCTTTTCTATAATGTTGGTAATCCTGTGTACTTGGTCTATTGTCGAATGTTTTTCCCTAAATCCAAATTGGTAGTCAGGGATTAAATTTCTTTCTTCGATGATGGGTTTTAGCCGTTTCAAGAGAAGCTTTTCGAATAATTTTGACATGATCGGCAGCAGAGAGATCGGTCTATATGATGTGGTTTCGTGAGGTGGTTTACCAGGCTTTGGTATCATTATAACTTCGGCAACTTTCCACAGATCAGGCACAGACTTAAGCCTGAACGTAGCATTGATAAGAGTTGTAAGTTTTACGATGGCTTTACGTGGGAGGTTTTTAAGAACTTCTCCAGTAATAAGATCGTAGCCAGGTGCTTTCTTTAGTCTAAGGCGCTTGATTTCGTTGAAAACTTCTCTTGGTGTTACGAATTTTATTTCTTGTTCATCATCATTTGGTGTTTCATCTAACAAAGCGCAGTCTTCATTTTCTTCATTCGGCTTAAAAATGAGTTCCAAGTGTTGTGCAAACCTTATAGCTTTTTGCTCGTTGCTTATTGCCCACCGCCCGTTAATATCTTTGATAGGTGGGATATGCATAATTGGCTTCTTAAAACTTTTTGTAGATTTCCATAGGGAGTAATCTGTCGTGCGATCGCTGGTTAATTGATTAAGATAACTGCTCATTGATTCATTTTTGAACTTCTGAATTGCATTCCTTAGTTGTTTTGTAAGGTTGTTCAGAAGCCTTTTATCTTGTGGAAATCTTGTTTGTTGCCATATTCGTCTCTGTCGCCTCTTTTCGGCTATGAGTTTTGTAATTTCTGCTGGGTAGTAGGTTAATCTATTTTTTAACTTGAATGTAGGTGTGTTTTTCCAGGCGCATTGTTGTATTTGAGTAATGAATTGACGGATATCCCGATCCAGGTCTTCTGGCTTCTTTAGTGGAACTTTTAAATCTATTATAGAGTCCAAGTCTATTTTAAAGCTTGCCCAATCAGTGTTCTTATTTACTAATGTGGGGTAGTTTTCTTTCAACATTAAAGACTCACTTACAGTAAGTATTATAGGTGAGTGATCTGAGCTCATATCATAACCTTCTTCAATGCGGAGAAGATTTGGTGATAGATTTTTATATATAAAAAAGTCAATGAGATCTGGAATCTTGTTTGGGTCAGTAGGCCAATAAGTAGGCTTACCTGTTGATAAAGCTTTGCATTGTGCTCCTTCAATTGCGCACAGTAGCTCTCTTCCTTTGGTTGTGGTCAGTCTAGATCCCCAAAATGTATTTTTAGCATTAAAATCGCCTCCCAATATAAATCTATTTCCAAGACCGTTTAGAAAGGTCATGTATTGATCTGTTTTTACCGAATACCTAGGTGGACAGTATATGGCTGATATGGAAACAGGGCAATATTTCGTTTTGACACAGACAGCCACTGCTTGGATTTCTTCTTTTTCATATTTGAGTTGTTCATAATGAAATATATTCTCCTTTATAATAACTGCACTACCACCTCTTGATGTGTTATTGGGATGCAATGCATGGTATACTTTATAACCTTTAATTTGAATATGAGATTCTTTAGTGAAATGTGACTCTGATATAAGGCACACATCAATACTTTCCATATTTAGGACAGCCGTAAGTTCATTCTGATGTTTGAGCAGTCCATTCGCATTCCAAGCCATAATTCTTAGTATGTTAGCCATTTATGATGTTTTTTTGTTGTTTGGTAGCTGCTTTAGTGCCACCTTCAAGCTTCTTCAGCCTTTCATCAAAATTAGTTAAAAGATTTATGATTTTATTAATCTTTTCATCCATGTTAGGGCTCACTGGTTTCATATGTGATTGTGGCGGTGGTTGGGCTCCTTTCGCCATTTGTGCATACGATACACTTTTAGTAGCTGGCTTGATGACACTAGGTCTTTTGTCTCCGTTTGCACTTGGACGCTGAGAGTTTGTTGGTACCACTACATTCTTTCTAGTATTTTTATCTTTAATATTTTGAAGCTCTTTAGCTACTATGCATCCTCTATAGTTAGCAGGGTGAGGCTCACCACAGTGAACACATTTTGGCTTTCCTTCTGCTGGTTTATTGCAGTCTCTGGTTAGGTGCTTGCCTGTACACTTCACACACCGGGGTTCTTTAGAACAGTATTTCTGTGTGTGGCCATATGCTTGACACCTTTTGCATTGAGGGATTAGCTTTGATGTTTTTAACGGCTGTATATCTACTTTGCAGCCTAGTATGGATTTAATTCCGTAAATTTTCTTTATGTCTTCATCTTTTTGAAATGAGAGCATAAACATACTGAGGGGCTCTTTGCTCTTCCAGCTCAGTTTGTTGACCGCATCCTCTATTTTGTATCCTTGAGATGTTAGGTCCTCAACTATTCTATTTGGCAGGCAGGAAGAATGAAGGTTTTTTGCCATCACCCTTATCGGCCTGTCTTGTTTATTCTCATACGAGTACCAAAGGCAGTTATTTTGCAACAATAGCTTAGTAATGCATCTGTATGAGTCATCATTATGGGAGTTAATTTTAACTTTTTCTCCATTCATCATTTTTGTAATAAATGAGTCTTTCGTGAGGTTAGTCGAAAGAAGATCGTAGAACTGTTGGTAGTTCTTAACATTTTCCACTACTATAGGTGGCGGTGTAGGCTGTTTCCTTGTCTTAACATTTTCCTTAGGTTTTTCGCTGGATTCGGGTCCTTGTTGAGGTGGTGGGGACAGTGATGTGTTCAATTTCCTTTTTTTTCTGCTCTTCTGTCGTACCCACTCCGTTTCCTTTGCTAGTTCCTCTTCGTCTGTCTCATACTCGATTGGTATTGGCTTCTCGGTAGTGACATTTTTATTTTCTAGGTCAGCAGTTTTTTGCTCCTGGACTTTTTTCAGCTGCTGCTGAAGTTCTTCTAATTGACTTTTAAGGTCATTTACCAAACGTTGCAGTTTTTCTCTTTCTAACTTTTCTTCTGTATAATGTTTATACAAAAGATGTTCCGTTTCGGTTTTTATTTTAATTGATGGTGAGCAAGCCATAATTATTATGAGAAAATTACAACTTCACCTTAACACTTTGTTTACACAAATAGTTGCGAAATTCATTCGGTAACTGGGTCATCGCGGCGACCGCGCACGGCTAGAGGTAACGACTGGTATGCTGCTGCGTCAGCGCTATACCCGAACACTAACTAGCGCAAGAGCGTGTGCGACGCGACTGTTCTTAGCGGAAGTCGAACGACGGATGAGATGACGCAAGATGGCGCAAATTCCTATTCCCTAGTACTAATACACCTATTTCGTTGGAATTCTATAAGCTTCGATAGCTAGAACGGTAGGGACGCAACATAGAAGCGACCAAACAAGTGATACTAGGATCGATTCCCAATGGTCACAATGTACTTTTTGAGTTTTTTTTTTTTTTTTTGTATATACGCATGTTAGGGTTAGTTTCAAAACCAGCAGTCAGATGGCGCAAATCGCGTTACTCCATTTTCTGCCTGAGATAGACCTCTATACCCGCTTTAAAAATAGTACTCTGTGTTGTGTATCAACCATTTTCTATTTGAGTACGGTTACATCAAAATGGGCAAGAACCATTGCATGGGCATCCTAGGTGCAGACTAAGGTAAAGTGACGCGACGAACTTGACTCGTTGAAATAGCTGCTTCAAATTAGCACAGGACAAACGTGTGTCAAAAAACAGAGTCGAGCACTTGCCTTACAGTGGGACAACACAGGCTAGATAGCTTATCTATGTGAAAATATAGATAGAATATTACGTAGATAAACAAAACATGATGCACGATGTCCCTGAAGGGTACGGTGGAGTTTTACCCATAGTACATCCACATTTCGCTTTCAATACATAGGTAATGTCAATATGTAGGTGACTTTCGGTGTACTTACTCGGCTGAGTGATTGCCCTTGTCACATTTTGTGGCTTGATTCCCACACGGCCCAAATATTTTTATAGCCTACACATATCTGCTTTGGGTCTGGATTTTGTTTCAAGCCAATGGAAATAGATTTAGGCTGATACATCCTTACACGTACTCACGATACAGAAAACAAAATAGAAACAAATATTTAGAAAAAGTTATAAATGGCAAAAAGAAAAAAAAAACTGAAATTACCCATACCTATCAACGTAAAAAACGTACTGACAAAAAATCAAGTATTTCACAAATAAATTTATCAATAATACATGCTAGTGTCTCGCAACTTTTTATTATGAACATCAGCCCGTAAACGACCACTCGTGAACATAAACCTTCCACTAAATCACTACAATAAATAGTACTACCTACTATTTACCATACACTTTGCATAAACCTAACGTGCCGGAGCCCAACATTTATAACAAGTAGCTCACAATTTCTCATGTCTTCTTTCATGAACAGCGTAAAACAAAGCGACGGAAAAATCCCGCACTTGTTTCACAATTTCCGTCTTCAAAACCTACCCTTTACATCTTCTCAACTCACGTCAATTTACGACTTACACCTACATTTCCATATAATTTAAATACATGAATGCTGAATCAATTACGCCGAGAGTACCGTATAACACAAATCTATACGATCGTCAATGTTAACAGCCCTCTCGCTGCTGAAATCCTCAATTTCCTTCAACAAAAAAACATAACGAGTGTCTTATTATACTCAAACGTTCCGTTCTTATAATCTGTCGTTTTCTGGTTTCTAAGCTTCATTAAAACGAAGGATCGCTGCTAAATCCCTTTGTGTAATACATCTACTTTTGTTTGATAATCTCGGAGACCGGCTGTCGACGAAAATTAATATAAGGCTCTCTTTATTAGTTCTCGTAACAACCTCACTTGCAGGGTTAATGAACCGACGAGGGAAATATTTTAATCCGAACGAAGCCTCATCAAAAACTTTTTGATGACAAACTCTAAGGCTTCTAAGTTGGACATTTTGTTCTAGTAGGATTTAATAAGGATTTATTTTGGATCGGTTCGGGATTATCACTTGATCGGGCCTGGAAAACTTACGTGCTCTAATTAAAATTGCCGGATGTATTGTTTGTTCTTTATTCTCTGAATTGTTCGTGACTGAAAGTTAATTTACCTATTTATGTGTCTGACAGCTAAGTTACAAACAAATCTGATTTCTACAAACATTGGAACCGATGTAAGCCATTCTTTTTGTTTCCCGCACAAATCAAATCGTTGAAATTGTTCTCGCACCCGAGTATCAGCTAATAAATTGATAATAACTTAGCCTTTTGAGCCTTTTATACAAAGGCACCTCATTGTATTCACATTATTATCTTACCGAATTCTGCTCAACCAGTGTACCTACATTGAGATTTTCTTTTAAAAATCGTGCGTTTTTTCATCAAACAAAAACGTTTTTTAATCTAGAATATTCAAAATAAAAAAGAAACCTATCTCCGCTTTTCTTCGCCCGCCATATTACCCAGAATGACAATAATGAGAAAATAATCCGGTATCGAGTCGATAAAATGATAAAATTCAGCGCTGAATACGCTGAAACAGCTGCCTTTGATTATGTTTGTTTCTTGATAAAGTTTTGCAGAATATTCGATATATCATTTCGCTGCGAGGCGAAAAGCATGATTTTATAATAGGAAGGATGTGAATCAGTTTTCTGATTAGGGATGTGTTTTGATATTGTTTTGTTTGAACGAATAATATGAGATTAACCGTAAATGATGAGTGATAACATTTCTGTAAGTAGATTTATAATAACACTTTACCTCATTTTACAAAAATAGACGCGATTCGAGTTTCCTACAAAAAATAATTATTTATTTACTGTTCAATTCAAGTCACAAACATCAGTGTAGCCCTGGCTCTTGTAGAGTTACCGTGTCCCTGGCATATAGGCAACTGAAGGAACACGGGTGGGTTTTAGTTAGTAAAATTAGAGCACATTTAACCACACTACAAAAATAAATGAAATCCTACCAAAACATCCATACTAATATTATAAACTAGCTTTTGCCCGCGGCTTCGCCCGCGTGGATGTCGGAAATTAACGCAGGTATTTTTCTAAAATAAAAGATTTTTTCTAAAATAAAAGTAGCCTAAGTTACTCCATTATACATCAGCTATCTGCCAGTAAAAGTCCCGTCAAAATCGGTCCAGCCATTTCAGAGATTAGCCGGAACAAACAGACAGACAGACCGACAAAAATTGTAAAAAATGTTGTTTTGGTATACGTACCGTGTATACATCCATATACACTTAGTAAAAAGTGGTTACCTTAAAATTACAAACAGACACTCCAATTTTATTTATTTGTAGCATGTAGTATGTATGTATAGATGAAAAAGTGTGTGTGTCTGTTTGTCCGTCTTTCACGGCAAAACGTAGCGATGAACTGACGTGATTTTTAAATGGAGATAGTTGAAGGGATGGAGAGTGACATAGGCTACTTTTTGTCTCTTTCTAACTCCCCACTTCCCTAAAATGGGGGGTGGAAGATTGTATGGAGCAAAAAAAAAATTGAGTAGGGAATGGAAATTTGTGTGAGACTGCTCTCTTCTATACTATATTATATATGACTAATATATAAAGTGTTAAAAAATTAACTGCAAGAAAAGTAAGAACTTGTTTAGTATTACAAATAAAAAATATTGGCGAAAAAAGATTTCAAAATAACAACCCGTTTCAGAGATTTGCAATATTTTCACTTCGCACAAAATTATTGAATATGCGCACTGTACACCGCATGCGCACCGGCGGCGCCGGCGGCCTACGACACCGCGGCCGCCTCGCCGCACGCGTGAGTCATTCACCCCTGCGACACAAATCGACGGCGCAAATTCGTAAACAGCTGATTCTAATTTTCCCATCTCATTTCACAGACTTTGGACTGGCAAATTATCGAACTACTTACAAATAGCATATTTTAACTGTTTAAATTAAGTTAGCTCAATAACCTGGTATGTTTAAACAATTTGAATCAACCTATTTACAATAATTTAAAAATTATTTACAAATGGTCTTAATTTTTACCTTATTTACAAAAGGTGCTGGAAGTGTTCACCGTTTTGTCTAATGCATAAGTTAGTACGACGTATTACGTTTCCTTGCACTGCGATTAATGTGTCTCTGTCACTTTTAATTAAATCAAATGCACTAATTATACGAGTTTTTAGTTCGTCCACGATTTGAATGTTGTTGCCACTTTGTCCATACACAGTCGTTGAAGTATTCCAGCACTCAATCTTCAATGTCACCGGAGAGTCGTGGCCTACTATTGCTTGATGAGGACGAAGCTGACTAAGCGCTGGTAGACTCCTAGGATTGTTTGGACAGCAGGCACTCGTCGTTGCTCACCATACAGTTCACGGTAACGGTTACGTGCCGCAGCTAAACTTTCACCAGTCATAATGTAGCACACTACCATATCTAAGTACTCTCGATTGGAATACGTAAACGGTATTATTAAAAGTATTCGCGAAACTGCGCGAACGCACGTATTTGCCGTAAATGACACAGGGAATCACACCCGTATCGCGCGACGGATATCGGACGACTAAACGGATCGGGAAAGGGTAGCGAGAGCTGCGGGAAGAGTAGCGGGCGGCGGGGGAACCGCTAGCGAGTCGCTCGCGCGCGGTACGATGGCCGCAAGCGCAGCCCTACGTACAGCGCACAAAAAATATTTTAATAAATTGTTTTATTTAGGTGAAAATACTAAAATGCTCAAAAAAAATTAAAAAAAAAATGATGTGTTCGTTTTTCGATGCCGAGTAAGTGGACGAAATTCTTGCAGTTAATTTTTTAACACTTTATATAATAATATAAAGCTGAAGAGTTTGTTTGTTTGATTGAACGCGCTAATCTCAGGAACTACTGGTCCGAATTGAAAAATTCTTTTTGTGTTGGGTAGCCAATTTATCGAGAAAAGCTATATAACTTCACGCTAAAACCAAGAGGAGCGGAGCAGTAATGAAAAATGTTGCAAAAACGGGGAAAATCACACGGGTAGGCGATTCGACGCGACGGGAAGGGTCGGGGTAACAAGAAATTTAACGCGGACGAAGTCGCGGGCAGAATCTTGTTTCATTTGAAGTAGGTTGCCATGACTTAAATATCGCTTTCATTTAACAAGTTATTAGATCTCATGTAAAGCCAAGCCCCTAAGTCCACAAGGCTTAACCCTGCAAACCTTGTATCTTGGTTAAAATATACGACTTGGCCGTTTCGCGGCCGTCACATAGCTCGATTATTATGATATGATAATGGGATAATGTCCGCTTATTTTAAGAAATTAAGTAACTCGTTTTTAATGTTGGGTCATGCAGTAGTTCAATAGATCGATTTGCATGGCTTGGTCGTACCTTTGAAATAAATGAAAGATACCCAAACCTTACATTTTAACCATGATATAAGGTTTGTAGAGTGAAGACTTGCAGGGGGGACTTGTATCTACATTAGATCTGATAACTTATTAACTATGAAGCGTTGGCAACCTGTATTACATGACATTTTATTTGTGGGTAACATATTCCTCATACGGAAGCCTCTCCTTGCGAGTTCTACTCGCACTTTTCCAGTTTTTCTTTTTCTGTTAGCTGGCAATCTTTAGATGGCTCTTATGTTTAAAGTTTTCATTGACCCTTTAGCTGTTATAAATAGTGAAATATCCTAATAGGTTTTGAAAAATGGGTTAAAATAATTTCCATACATTTTATTAGTCTCCTTTTCATTTCGTTACACATTACATTATTCATTTTTTTTTCTGATGAACTTACCTGTTTAATTTTTATTTTAACAGTTCCTTTATATCAATAAATATTATACTATTTATGTGGTTCTCATAATACACCTTTTTTATAATATTTATTTACTCCAAATATATTGTCCCTAAAAATAAATGTTTCATTACTCAGGATTCGTTACGGGAAATTTAAAGACATACGTTGAGTTTATAACGAATCTGTTTTTTTTTTAAATTGACCGCATTACCTTCGAATGTTCTTTGATACATGTCAAACTGCAGCCATTTTATTACGGCGGAGTAAGTGTGTGTTTCGGTGAGTATTCAATTTGCTTGTATATTTTATCAGGGTGATTAACGGTGATAAATCAATATGTATTATGCTTTAAAACTATGTTTTCTGTAAAGGAAACTATTCACATGTTTCCAAAGATATTGTAATCCGCTGTAATATTAGTTACTTTTCAAAAGCTATGACATAATAAACATTTTTAGATTAAATATTCTCAGATGTTCTTATCAATTTCGTTATTATTTCATTACGTAACGAAATTGAGAAAAATATAAGACTGCATTTACATACAATTAATATTGAATCAATCTATTTCTAAAATAAAATATAAATATATATGTATATTGCAGAGATGGCGCCACTATCAAATGCAGAAAGGCAAAGAAAGTACCGTGAGCATCTAAAAGAAAATCCAATAAAATATGAAAAAACATCTCGAAAGAGTTAAAGCTCGAAAAAGCAAAATAAAAGATTTAAGTGATAAAGGAAAACAAGAAATGAGAAAAAAATGGAGAGAATATTCCGCTAGATATTATAAAAAAAAGATGACCGGTCAATCATCCACTACACCAGTTGATACAAATGACAGAGAAGAAATGAGCCATACTGATCCGTATATTAAAGGACCAAAATTAAAATCAGGAAATATGCAAAAAATCAAATACAAAAAGACTAAGCAGGACCTTCAAGGGGAAAAGAAAATAAGATTAAGCAAAGTAAAGGTCGTAGGAAGAAAAAGCGAGTAATAGAGTATTCTACCTCAGATTTGGAAATGGATAGCAACTTATATGCAGAGAGTGATAGTCCATGGTGGCTTACCTCCGCACCGTGCGCGCGGTAACAAGTATTCTTATGTGCTCGCCTAATTAAAATTGCTTATTGCTGTCCAAAGTGAATAATAAACTTGAAAACTTATATCAATGTGAAGCTAAGTGTACAAGCTCCATAGTGCAGAAAACGGCGTGTAAATCCACCCAACGGTTAAGAAGTAAATTCAATAATAAATAATAGGTAACCGTTGCAAATTACAAATTAGTCAGCTGTTCTCAAGCGGAGTGACGTGCCGGGGTCAACGACCGGCCTTCGCTCGTCTTACTTCGTACTACTTCGGTGACTCGAGGACACACGATCGGCTCGTTCGGTTATACTCGGCTGCAATCGGACAGCGCCCGGACTAAAAACACAGAACGTAACGACAACATCAGCGGTGCCTTTTCCTGCGCACCACAATCAAGTTAGTAACAAACCTACTGACAATTAACTGGGTAAACCATGCCACTAAATCGGACACCGCCCGCCACACCTTCTCCCGCGGCGTTGATGCAAACAAGCAGCGAAAGCAGTCAACAAGCTACTTTAACCACGACTGACACAACAAATAAATCACCGTTGCAGCACTGTGATTCTGCACCTGATCTTCAGTCACTCACGGCTAACATTACGGAGCGCAAAAAAAAAGCTCACGAATAGCGATACTAAAATTTCCGCTACAATAAAGGAACTTTTCTCTCAGTTCTCTAAAGATCAAGATAAGCGTTTTCAAGAACTTCAAACCACAATAACTAAACTAAATGAACAAAATGATGAACTACGGAAAAGTGTTAACTTAATGTCTGATAAATACGACGAATTCCTATTGCGTATTTCCCGTCTCGAGTCTGAGAAACAAGACGATAAGAAAACAATTACACAATTAGAAGACAAAATCGAACTATTAGAACGTAAATCGCGCGTGTCTGGTATTGAGATACGAAATATTCAAAAAGAAAGTGGCGAAACCAAGGATGGTCTTTGCAGCATACTTGTGAACCTGGGAAAAACCATTGATGTTGAAATTGACAATTCTAGTATAAGGGATATTTACCGCCTAAACACTAAAGATGGGTCTAATCCGGTGATAGTTGATTTTACCACAGTAATAACCAAAGAAAAAGTTATAAAGGGGATTAAGAGCTTTAACAAATCCAAAATAAAAAAGGATAAACTCAATACTACCCACATTAACCCGCAAAATCAACCAAAACCACTATACGTGTCTGAAACCTTAACACAAAAGACACACAGAATGTTTTTCCTGGCTCGATCATTCCAAAAAACTCATGCTTATGCATTCTGCTGGACATCTAATGGAATAGTCTATCTAAAGAAAAATGCTGAGTCTCCCCAAATCCGCATCACCACCGAGCTGGATATAGAGAAGCTGAGAATCTCGCAATGACTACCTATAGTTAAGCTTAATGTTAGTATAGTAATGTTAACTAAATTCCTAATGCATGCCTCTCATTTTTTTTGCAAATGTGTTTTCTCACTACTTTATTCTCACAAAACATTATTTTTTCGTAAAAACCCACATTGTTAAATATAAGTTTTTTAAACTATCACACAATCATTTATTCACAAAATTCAATTACATCCAATCAAACTACAAAACAAACAAAATAATCGCACATAAGTCACTAGGTAAAACTACATACTACATTATACTTACAACTTCATTCATAATTATAACACACAAAACAAACTGTTTTATCTACACATCTAACACGACCGTCTACCTCCACACAATCTATGACTCAAAGAGATACATTATTAACTCACGTTATTTAAATTGTAAATTAACACTGCCGTATTTGGCTGATGTAAGTTCCACGCACAGCTACGATTTTGCTCTTTTATTTTCATCAGGAACTGAAATGGGCGATCTAATTCCATATTCACGTATGACAAAAATAAAACTAATATTTATTACAATGAACTCTATATTCGACAATTATATTGATCACCATATTAACATTCGGTAATGTGAATGATCTAACAGAGAATATCGACAAGGTAACAGTATCTGAATCACTGTACGCCGACGTCGAAAACTGTCACAAACTAATTTTGCCCTTTTCGGAAAGTCTTGTAGTTCTCACCCAAAATATACGCAGTATAAACTGCAATATAAATGGTTTGGAATTACTATTAACTAGATTAAATCTCTCCTGTGATGTACTCGTCCTCACAGAAAGCTGGCTGTCGTGTACAACTGTAATACCTAATTTACCAGGGTATCGATCGTCTGCGACGAAAAATAATGTAAAACAAAATGATGGTGTTACCATATTTTATAAGGAACATCTTCGTTTTACGATTGAGGAACCAAACTTTAGCGAAGGTAACTGTCTGATTGCTACGCTTAAAAAAGATATTGCTATTGTTGCAATTTATCGTTCACCCTCTTATTCAAATTTAGACTCATTCCTTAAATCCTTAAATGATGTTTTAACAAATTACTCCTCTTTTAGTAATATTATTGTTATAGGTGACATAAATATTGCAATTAACCCAGATAAAATAGACCTACAAGGTGAACGTTACCTAAATCTGGCTGCTAGTCATGGCCTCTTACCCTCACATACATTAATTACACGGCCAGAGAGTAAAACATGTATCGACCACATACTCCTCAAGACAAAAAGTACCTGCAAAACCATTGTACCCTTAGCAACCTTGACTGACCATTACCCGGTTTTATTACAAATGAGCTTTAAGAAAACCTACCAATTCGCGATAACAAATATTAAAAAAATTGATGAAGATGGCTTAAACGAGGATATATCAAAAATTGACTTCACTATGGTATTTGAGTCACGTGATGCTAACATTGCTCTAGCGTATATTACTCACTGTCTTTAGGTTGCAATAAAAAACAATACCAAATTCATTACCTTATCGCGTCGAAAGAAGATCATAAAACCCTGGATCACACAGGGGTTGCTGCGCTGTATGAGGAACAGGGACCAGTTACACAAAAAATCTAAACTTTCACCAGATAACGCAACTTTAAAATTAACGTATACACGCTATAGAAACTACTGCAACACTATACTTAAAAAAGTAAAAAGAGCCTTTGAAAAAAATCTAGTCAAATCAGCTCAAAACGATAGTAAAAAGCTGTGGAAGGTGATAAAAGACGTCACAAACACAAACAAAAACACTAACTGCTCTAATGAACTTCTATCTTTAGATGACGGTCCCAATCAGTCTCTGAACAAAGTAAATACCTACTTTATTGATGTAGGTAGATCACTGGCAGATAAAATCAGGCAAAATAAATCACAAGCAATGGACATTAATGTAGATAATAACTTGTATAATCCCACTCAACTAAATTCGTTTGTATTGGAGGATACAGATGAAGGTGAAGTGGACCGTCTCATCACTAATTTAAAATCAGATAGCGCAACGGGTTTCGATGGGATTAGCAGTAAATTTTTAAAAAAATACAAGGACGTTTTAGTTACTCCACTCACCTTTATTTTTAACTCCTGCCTCCAAAACGGAATATTCCCTGAATCCTTAAAGAAATCTGAGGTTTGCCCAATACATAAGGGTGGAAACAGAGATAGCATAAATAACTATAGGCCCATCTCAATACTGCCAGCTATGTCAAAGATCCTTGAGAGAATAATTAATGTGCGACTAACAAGATATCTTGAAAGTAAAAACTTGCTCTCACCAAACCAGTACGGTTTCCGTAACGGAAAATCTACTGAACAAGCTGTAAACAAACTTATCAATTACATCACTGACAAACTGGATAGCAAAAAGAAATGCTTGACCATCTTCTTAGATTTGGCAAAGACCTTCGACACAATCTCTGTTTCGATACTCTTGGCTAAACTGGAAAGACTGGGAATCAGGGGTACACAGTTGAAACTTTTTAAAAGCTACCTTACTGGGCGCCATCAGAGTGTTCGTGTGGGAAACTTTACTAGCACTGACCTCCCAGTTACACACGGAGTTCCTCAGGGTAGCATCTTGGGACCAACCTTATTTCTCGTATATATCAACGAACTCACTAACTTAAAGCTTACCCAGGGCGAAATCATTTCCTTTGCTGATGATACTGCTCTCCTTTTCTCCGCCGATAACTGGAATGAAGTCTTTAATGCTGCCCAAACTGGTTTTAATACTGTCAGAAAGTGGCTGGATAACAATGTTCTCACTCTAAATACTGATAAAACCAAGTACATCTGTTTTAGTATTCGATCAGATATGGACATTGATCGCACCTATGCCATTATTCCACATGATTGTACACCTCATGGTAATTGCTCTTGTATCAAAATAGAGAGGGTTAATGCCATCAAATATCTGGGCGTCACTATAGATAAAAACCTTAACTTTAAAGAACACATAAGAATCTTAACGGGGCGGATCCGAAAACTTATATATATCTTCAAAAATATACGACACATCGCCGATCCTCCTATTCTTAAACGTATATACTTTGCCCTCTGCCAGTCACTCATAACGTATTGTATATCCGTATGGGGAGGTGCTCCAAAAACTACACTCAAATCTATTGAGGTAGCCCAACGTGTAATACTTAAGGTAAGTACATTCAAACCAATACTTTTCTCTACTGCCTTACTTTATCAATTGTGTGGTGTACTAACCGTGAGACAATTATTTTTACTAAAAATAATCACAATGCAACACACACAAATAATTTACAACCCCCAAATTTTACATAAACGCAGAAATTACATGGTTTGCACACAACAAAGACCTTCTAACACAAAATTTATAACAAAATTCATTAATTCTCTCGGCCCCTATATCTACAACAAAATTAATAAACTTCTAAACATATATCCACTGAATAAGGGTGGTTGCAAGAGAAAAGTATTGGAATACCTACAAAGTCTCACTTATGACGAGACGGAGCAGCTTCTAATCGTATCAAGTTAGACAGTAAGATTCACATACATTATTATATATACTCAAATAACAGTATCTCAGTCATTAACATGTCTCCTCATAAACTCTCGCGTATCACACTCACACCTAACACACCCTCTCACACTCACTCATTCACCTAGCATAACCTACAAAGAGAGGAACAGATCACAGATCACTATTACATAGCATAAGTTTATAAGAGTACAAAATATTCAATAGAATTGTAAAATGCAAGCATTTAAGAAAACGAATTTAATGTAACTCGAGGGGGTTGGCGCTGTAAGCCGAAATACAGGTTCCTCCTAGTTCGGCTCCAGATGCTAAAACTTTTTGTGTACATAAATATTGTGGAAAGCATCTATATGTAAGTTTTTAAAGTACTTTGTGAAAGAAATAAATTATTATTTATTTATTATTATTATTATTATTTATGGTATGAAAGTGAAAGTGTACAAAAATTCTTCACTGTTTTATAATAGGGAGTTGGCTCCACAGAACAAAAATAAGGTGAGAGTTTTGAGCGAGGTAAAATTTTCTGGTGACAATTGCGCCTACTTGGAGGTAACCAGGGAAGGTTGCTTAAAGTTGTCCAAAATTGATTTGAATTATGATTTAAATATCAACCAAAGAAATGATCTCAGTAGTCACAATGAGAATATTTTTTTAAATAAGATTTGAGACAGGGATTTTAAATAATTATTTTGTATATGACTATTCAGTTATGCCACCTTGTTATTTTTATAAGATTTATCTTAGATAGAAAATAGCCCGCTGGAACGTACTGTCGTCCAGGTTATAAACTAACTGAATTCCGAATTTCATCCAAATCCGTTCAGTAGTTTTTGCGTGAAAGAGTAACAACATCCACACATCCAAACATCCATACATACAAACTTTCGCATTTATAATATTAAGTAGGACTAGCTTTTGCTAGCGGCTTCGCTCGCGTGGAGGTCGGAAATTTTCCCGCGGGAACATACTACCGGGATAAAAAGTAGCCTATGTGTTACTCCAGGTTATAAACTATCTATGTGCCAAATTACATCTAAATCGGATCAGTAGTTTTATCGTGAAAGCGGAACAAACATCCATACATACAAAATTTCGCGTTTATAATATTAAGTAGGATAAGTAAATAAAAGTTTAGTACAATCACCACTACTTAGTGAAGTAGATACTAATAAATGACTTTAAATTTACAACTTTTTGTTTTATTTTTATTATAGTAAATAACTCGGAAATTAAATATTGACAGCTTCTCATACGTCAAGATAAAAAACAATGTGCTTTCGGCACATTTGATATAAAAAAAAACATACCATGTTCAAGTGACATATGAAGCCCTCAAACCTGGCTTGCCTTGACCATATTGTGTGATCTCACCTTTATAGTATCAGTATCGTTATTAATTTTATCAGTTTCGTTATTTCTCAGATGCGTTACTTTTTGAGAATAAGTGACATATTTTCTGCATTTCACCCATCTGATGTAATTCGTATAATCAGGCCTATATTAATCACTTCGAAGCTTAATTGTTTCAAGATAATAAACTATTTATTTTTCTATGGATTCAATTTAAAACTAAGTACCTATATCTATTCAATTTAAAACTAAGTACCTATATAATTTGATTCCAAATATGTTTTAGGTTTTGAAATTTTTAGATTTTAGGAATAAGTTATTCTTAAAGCTCAACACTTATTAATACCATAAAATAAATTGCTAATTATTTAACCCCCCTTTAGCCCGCTTCAGTTAGTTAAAAATAGTTAAGGTAAATTAAATACCTGAGCTGATACAGACAATTCAGAAACTGTTATAGACAAATTCAACAAAATTAAAACATTTAGGTGTGTTGCTGGTTTTAAAAGAGACTTGGTAGAACCATCATAATTCTAGAAACTGTACAGAATTTAAAAAGTGAGGTAGGTCATGTGTTGGAAATAGAGATTCCCTATCAACTGATTTTGTGTCACAAAAAAAAAAACAATGGAATAGTTTGTACCTACAATTGTCGATAAGCTTACCGTTACCAGGAATATTGGATAGCTCAAAGGCTATTTGTTGTGGCTTTTCTTGTTGGTAAACCATTATTAGTTACGGCTTTTTAGGGTTTCATATCCGAACGGTGCCAATGGAACCTTATTACAAAGCCTCCGCTGTACGTCCGCCCGTCTGTCTGTAAGCGGGCTGTATCTCATTACTCATATTAGGTAGGCAATTGATTTATTTTTTTTAATTTTTGCTCTTGCCTCTATAACAACAAATTGTACAACTAAAGTTAGTCATAATGAATGGGATATGGGTTGTTTTTGGTGTCTTTTTGCATTGTGATACGGAATCCCTACGAGTCCAAGTCACAATTGACCGGTTTTTATAAAAGTGATTTCTCTTAACCTCTGTTACAGGTTGATGGAAATTACGACATCAATTATTATTGGTAGTTTGCAAATTTATTGACTTAGTGAACAAAAAACCAAAAATACTTACCTTGTAAAAAATGTACGATGTAAAATAACTTGCTTGGTGCAAAATATAATAATATTTTATCAACTTAAAAATAATAAACTTAAAATAACTTTAGCTACTAAAGTTTCTGTTGGTAAAAGGCAAAAGTAGTATATATGGATCGTAGCAGGTGGCGTTCTGAAGTTTCTGCCTACCCCTATGGGAAAAAGGCGTGATTGTGCGTATGTTTCTGTCCGATATTTTATACATCATTAATGAGAGAAGTGGGTGCAGCATCAATTGCTAGTCTATTTGGGTAACCATCCCATTCTTGAAGCCTACATCATCAAGTCTGACGTTACATGATAAAACGATACATAGAAAAAAATAAACAAACGAACAAAAACATAAAAGGGTCTGTTATTAAAGTTTGCGGATATTTATCTTATCACAGATACTTTGGGGAGTTTGGGTCTCTTTAAGTTGTCGTATATCTTCGTTCTGGCTGGTTGCTTTTAAGTTGTTTCTATTTGGCACAAAGTCTGTGTACTTTAGGAGCCTATTGTTCGTATAGCGTAAAACGTGACGGATAAGTCTGATTTTCGAAAATCATAGTCCAATTAATAAATCGTTAATTTCTTGATAGGTAATAATATCCAAATGAATCATGAATATACTAAAATTATTACTGTTGCACTCTTCCCCAACGTAGTTGTTTGACTATGGGTAACCTAACCTAACAGCATTATAATAATGCTAAGAGTAACTTGTCCAGGGTAAAACTAATCTCGAGCTGAAGTCGGTGCAGTCAGGACTTGCGAGTGCTGCATGTCAGATTTAATAGTTAAGCTCAAGTAAATCAAGTTAAGGAAGACGGAGCAAAATGTTGAAACAAGTTCCAAGTACACCAAATGCTTTTAGTGTAAACTTGTTAACTAATTCTTTCGACTCATCGGGTTAGGGGCAGAAATGTTAACGGTTTATATTTTTACTTATATTTGGGTAATTGTTATATTATACTTCGACGGTTCATGAAAATACCTCCCGCTACTTTGGTGATTCAATAAGCGAGTATTTTATAAGAGATAAAAATAAGAACCCAAGTGTGTTCATGTTGGGGCTATTTTTCAGCAAAAATAGATCTAAGTTTTCTTACAATACATTCGTGTTTAAAATCTTCCGTCAAGAGGTTAATAATTTAGAAGTGGTATCGGGTACCATTAGTTATATTTTTTGCTGTACAAATACTGCCCTTAATTATAGACTAAAAAGTTGTTATCAAAAGTAAGTGCTTAGGTAAAGAAATGAACGTCGGTACAAACACCCGCGGCACGGGAAATTAAATTAATTGAAGCTGACGACTCCGTCGCGCGCCCGCACCGTGACATTTAGTTTCAAATGTCAAATTCTTCTTTTACAGACAGAAGAATATATCACAAATATCTATAAATAACTCCATTCATCATCTTGATTTAATTTAAGTCCAGTTAATTGTCATAACACAAATTCAATACGTGTTCAAAGTAGAGGAGTACACAGTGCACTGATCGGTAATCGAACGTGTGTAATATCGTGTGAATAGATAGCGAGCGTTCCTTCACGAGAGCTTCTGGAAGACGTGCATATAGGACGAACATATGTACGTCGTTGTTATGATGGTTTCATTGTAATAATGGTAGTGGAAGAATTATAGATACACAGATTTAAAAAGAATTTGAAAGGGCAAAAGCGAAAATATTATAATAAACTTTGCGAGCAAATCTATTTCAAGGATACGTAATATTTTCGTAACAAGTGGAGTATAGTAGACTTAATTGATTTAGACACTTATATTCACTAGATCTTGTAACAATTAAATTAGCCTTATAACTAAGGTCCTTACTTAAAAACTGTCTAGTACTCACCCAATTACAGCTCCCAAAAAGAACTAAAAACAAAATTCACGATGAGACTATTACCTAAATTTTTAACAAGCCTTAAATCAAACAAAGCAGTTTTCCAAAAATCTACGAAAGAGCCTCAATGGCAGGATGAATAAAAGATTATCCAGTGTCAATCCATTATTGTTCACTTGGTGACTGCGGACAATAAGCATTCAGCCATTATGTAGACAAACAAACAAACGACACTCATTAACATAATCTGGAAATCAAACGACTCCGAGCCATTTCAATCCGTCTTCTTTTAATCAAGGGACGCTATTGTCAGCTTAATTGTGTGAGATGCTTAATCGTCAGCCGGCATATTCGGAACTGCTTGGAAACTTTCGGATTTATAACTAAGCTCTTTGAAACTAGAAGGTTTAGATGAGAATAATGATAGAGTCTTAAGTAGTAAGGCTTTTCGCTCGGATGTGACGAAACTTTGAAGTAGAATGCGTGGATGCGTATTAAGGGGGTGTATTATGTGTCCCTGCTGTGCTTATGACATGTTTAATAGTTATTTCTATACTTTGATTTACCCTGAAATTTGCAGTGACACCACTTCGAAAGATATAATTTGTGTAGATGATTTGAGTGAGGTGGTCAAGGCATGCCGGCTATTGCCAAGCGTAGAATATAAACAATTATACAGGTTCAATTTAAATAAGTTTGCCATACTTTATCCACGTGTTGGAAATCGATATCTAAAACTAATGGAACAAAAACAAATATTTAAAATATCATAATTCGATGTGCGATGGTCAATGCCCGTTACTGATTAGCTGTTTTTGTAATTTTCGTCGTACATAGATATTTTTAACGAATTTACGAAAACTACGACAGTAGTTTAATTGCCTTAATGTGTCAATGTCATATAAAGTTCTGAACAAAGTTGGAATGATGAGATTTTTTTTTGTTTTTTTATTCCATACATTTCTGGTATCGATACTCAACACGTGGGCCAGTATTGTCTGGTAATTTTTGATCTTAATACGTTCCCGAATTTGAAGTTTCATAAACTATGAAAGTACCTTATTACCCGACTGCGGAGGTTAATGTGCTTATTTAATAGTTGTTGCTAATCTTGAAAACGCTAACGAGACCTTATTTGAGAAAATAATAACACTTAATCACTCTATAAAACAACCACTGTTATGAACATACTTCAAAGTAATTGTTTCGTAATAATACTTCCCGGTGACTTTAATGTAAAATGTTACAAAATTTACATAAAGCTCACTGATCTACTCCTCAACTTGTTCAAAATTATTCCCGGTACTTAATTTAGTTTAATAAGCTTGAAATATTTTTAATTAATTTGCTAAAGGTCTTAGCACTTTGCGAGAAAATTAATTCAGAATATTCGGAAGATTTCAAAGTTTCCGAAATACGGTGTACACCGGCGAAGTTTCACGATCTCTTTACGAGGATATCCGAAGTCGGCCGAAGTGTACCGAATCGGAATATCGGAAAACGATGAACGTCGCGGCCCGACGCCTGAGACAAGCGATTAAGTTTTAAAAGATGGCCACGAAATGCGGCCCCGCATTGTTCTGGACCAGTTGCTTGAAAAAAACAAGAGGGGAATCAAAGGTGTGAACATTTCGCTAGATAGATACACTTTTATTTCATGAAAATAACGTAAAGTGTAGCAGTAGTCAGCTCAATGGATAAACTCAGTGGCAAAATAAATTGCCGAATTTTGACGGGCGCTTCGATATTTCCGCTTTTCCCGAAAATGTTTTGTCTTAAAACCGGAGAGCTCTTATATTAAATGCTTTTCGTTCACAGTACACTGATCCCGAAGCATCCTACGAGAAATAAGGAATATTGACTGAAAGAAATTTTGGTCTTTTTTATTTTTTGGTCGGCGGGACCTTGATGGATTTTACTAGATTGCTCACATAAAGGTTATATTATTTGAGTTACATAAGCAAATCCTATTCTTTGACGGAAATCTTAGCCATTTCACAAATTTGTAACATTCCCTCTTATAAACGGAATTCCGTTTACTTCATTCATTGTTCGCACTACAATGCATATTCTGGCAATAATCTTCAGTAATAGGCCACTTTGTGATGAGAGGGTGCATAAAGTAATTAGGTCAATGTGGTGCTTATCTGTTTTATGATCTGCTCTTGACATGTCACTCTCATTAGGCTATGCGGTGTTATGATTTTGATGAAGCACTTCAGAAAAATTGGAAGCTACGTCTAGTACAAAAATATTGGTATGAAACTTGCCACCAATGCACCATTTTGTTTCAAAGCTGTTGTGACAATTTATCTCGAATAAAATCCAAAGGCCATAAATATATGTGACGTTACCGATTTTATTTATACTGGAGACGAATGATCGTTCTATACAATCGTTTGTCGAACGAGACCAAAAAACTGAGCTTTCACATTCGATTGGCCATCAACATGCAATAACAGCGCAAACCGCCTCGTAAAACTAGGACATTCCGAAGTACAAGCACTTTGTTAGGGATGACACATCCAAACTATCGTATCTAGCGCCCTTTAGCCCGTAGTATGTGCGAACGTCGAATGGCTGGTAATTTGGCGACAGAGAAAGGGTGGGCCCCGGCCATTTGATAAAAGGCGCTTTTATGAACGCAGAGAAACGCGTTAGATAGACCACCAGCGCGTGTACACTTGATTTACTGGGATAGGGAGGATACTTTTTAAATTGATACTGATACACATTTTGGGCTCGATAAATGAGTATTTTTATCAAGGCAATAAAGTAAATCTTCTCAATATACCTCCTGAATTTTTTTTAAGTAGAGAGTTAAGTACTTTTCTTTTCACTGTCGTTTTTAAATTATATTTTATGACACCACTGTAAGTATATTTTTAAAATCTGGTGTTATGTAGGAACAGTTCACGATAGAGGCCAAAATAAGCCTAATAAAAGTTTAAAACAAAAAGTAATAATACAATAATGATATATGATTTTTTTCTTAAATTCTTCGTAGTAAACAGTCTCCCCGTACACCAAAATCGCTAAACCATGTCCAGGATGTAATCATCCTTACTATTTCATTTCTGGTTTATTCAGGCCCGGACTAGCGGGTCTTTGACAAATAATAGTTGTGTTTATTTGGCGGCGACTTCATACGCTGGTGACGCGTGACGAATGCTGGCTTTAAGCGGAAAAATCGCTGCCGTCGCGTCGCTTACATTTTTTATGAAAATACTGCTATACGGAAAGCCGAGGTTGGCTGCGCTTAGCGTAGTTCTCTTTTATGTGGCTGTAACGTGCGTTATTTATGAACGACATGTGTTGTCGTAGTATCCACATTTGATTCTGTAGACGGAATAAGATAATAATACGGTGGATTATAGTTTTAGTATGTATTGGGATTCCGGTTTTGTTTCGTGTGTAGGTTGAATACAAAAGCTCTCTTACCATGAAATATTAATATCACATGGGATACGAAACAACTTCATTTTAAGAGTACGATTCCTCATGATTGTTATATTTTTTTATGAGACGTAATATATCAGTGGTTACTGAATAAGGAAATGTTTCCTGTACATTCGCAGATCAAATAATGTTAAACAATACTGGGATTTAGGCTGCAAGAAATGGAAATAGAACTAATTTTGTTAATTTCTATCAATCTCTTGTAGGTAATTTAGAAAAAAAATTAAGGCACAATGGACATGTAGCTGAAAGGATAAATAACGTTGCACATAATCACGGTAGGCGGTGTACCAGGGAGCGATGGCAACGATGAAACGTGACCATCTGTCAGGCCAGTCGACATTGACGGGATTCACGAACAGGCACTTATCCATATGACTACATTTTGGGTTTTCACTAATAATAATTCTAAATCAATGCAATAGTTATTGGATCTTTTGGAGTTAGCTTTAGACAAGCAACTCGCCCTTGCTTCGCACCGTTTTAGAACTTGACGATATGTCTAGATTTCATTAGTATTATTTATGTAAGTTTAATTTTCCCCCTTAGGAGCAGTGGTGGCCCACTATAAGTGTCTGCTTTGACTTACGAGCTGTAGGTCGTGGGTTCGAACCCAAGCAGGCTCTTTTTTTTGGGTGGGAAATCATCTAATGACGTCTCCCGCTCTGGGTGGAGTAGAAGGGCGTGTCAGACTTTTACTGACTAAAACCCACTCGTGTTCCTTCAGTTGCCCATGTGCCAGGGCCACGGTATCTCTTTCGAATGAATCTCGCGACCCTGGCAGGCAACGGTCCTAGCGCCTCAAAGAAATGTCAGAAAACTGAAGGGCCTGCCTTTCAGTTTGCTGACATCTCTTTGAGGCGCGCGTGGAATCCTACGCGCCGCACAGTGGAACGAATGTATGGGAGCGGTTGGACGTAGACATGTCCGAAAAAAAAGAGTAAAATTATGCCAAACTAATGATGCCATCTTATTCGATTACTTAATGCCTTCATAACTTGTGGTGATGAATTTCTTCATAACTCCCATATTTCGGGAGTAATTTGAGAAAATGTGAAATTTTACTATGAAAATGAGTGTATCGAGCTCTCTTCCTCCTGATTCCGGGCTTGTTTCAAGTAGCGGTCTCTAATATCATAATGCTAATACTAAGAGCTATATTTAATACTAAGACACATAGTGCGCCAAATGTGCACTTTCTGGGATAAAGAGTGATGTTTATTTTATAACACAATTTTTTTATTTTTTGTTTATTTTGTTGATTAAAACCGTTTTTCTAAAGGTTTACCTTATTACAATAACATTTCTGAGCAGCCAATTAGAGAAGATATAAGCTAATTAGGATATATAATTAGGGACTTAAGGTTTACATATAAAACTGATGCACTAATGATTACTGATAAGAACATTGCTATTATTTAATTACTAAATGGCTCTTAATACACTAATTTAGCATGCATCATTTACTAATTATCACAATAACTAATTACCTTGCAATATTTAACAAAGGATACCTGGGATACCTGGATTTTATATAAATAGGTCACTATTAGTAACTTTAAAATCAGTGTTGATTTACACCTCGTTGTATCCAAGCTAATCTCGCAATGTATTTTCCAAATTTTAATACAAATCTTGATATTCACGTTGCTTTATGCGCACGCGCACATAAAGATTTACGCGACTTTAACTATTTGTTCAGTGTTTTAAAAGATAACAGTTGTGTTCAGTTATGTGAAAGTGCTGAAACAAGTTTAAAAGACTGGTGTCGTCGATTTTGCTACCGCATTTATGCAAAATGGACACAGTCTGGAAGAAGCACAGATAAGTTTCGGAAGAAACATGAGATTTGGCTACAGGCTGCAATTCAATGGCCGGAATTACAGAATGAAAATATGGAACCTTCTACAGAAAATATAAGTGACGTCATCGAGCCCATAATTTCTCCTGCTAAATCTGATGCTTCAACTTGTACACATCCTAGTCCTCGTAAATCTTTTGAGGACCTTAGTAACCGGCAAAAAAGAAGACGCACTGAAGATAGTCTTTCATGCAGCAGTAGCAGCGCTGAAATTATGTTTTCGGCCGAAAGGGCGCTTCAAAAGGCAGGACAAAGCGATACAGCTTATGTTATGAAATACTTGACGGAGAATCCAGAAGAGGCCTCAAAAATCAAAGCCTTCATTGAAGGTAAATCAATTCAGGTACGGGAAATATCCCCTTTGAAGGCATTGGCTCTTTATGTATCGATGAACTTATCGAAATGGCGCTATAACACTCTTCGGGATTTCAACACTCAAGAAGGAGCTCTTCAATACCCGAGTTACTACATGTTGGTTAAAGAAAAAATTAAGTGCTATCCGGCCAAAGAAGATCTCACAGTTACAGAGAGCTCTGCAAAAATCAAATTACAAGCCTTGATGGATTTAACCTCAAGAAGACTTATTAGGTCGTTAGAAACCCCTGTTGATCCCAATCAACAGCTCGTATTGACCAGCAAATGGGGTTTTGACGGATCATCTAGCCAAAGCATTTATCATCAAAGGACGAGTGAAGATGAGCAAATCGATCTTGCTAGTAATTTTATGATTAGTCTTGTACCACTGCGGCTCGTCTCAAAAGGTGTAACAATTTGGGAAAACGAGCGACCATCTTCCACTTCATTTTGCCGGCCAATATTGTTTAAGTTTATAAAGGAAACCAAAGAAAATGTGCAGAGAGAGATGGCTGAAATCGAAGCAGAGATTGAAGCCTTAACTCCATCCACCATCACTGATGGAATTAGTGTCAAACACCAACTGCTGTTGACAATGATTGATGGTAAAATTCATTCCATTATATCCAATACAGCAGCTTCAGTGTGTGACATATGCAAGGCTTGTCCTAAAGAAATGAATAATTTAGAGTTAATCAAAGATAAACACGCAAACGAGGACATGTATAAATATAGCTTAAGCACCCTTCACGCTTGGATTCGCTCAATGGAATGCTTATTACACATTTCCTACAAATTAGACATAAAATCATGGCAAGTAAGGGGTGATATAGCAAAAAGGCAAGTTGATGACAGGAAGAAAAGAGTTCAAGAGGCTGTAAGAAGAGAAACGGGCTTACTTCTCGATGTTGTGAAACAAGGCAGTGGATCCACCAACAATGGCAACTCGGCAAGGAGATTTTTTGAAAACTACACTAAATCTGCTGAACTGACCGGAATAGATGCTATGCTTTTAAGAAAAATCTGTGTGATCTTGCAGTGTATTTCATCAGGAGAGAAGATCAACGTAACTAAATTCCGAGAGTTCTGCTTTGATACTGCTAAGCTTTACGTGGAGTTATACCCATGGTATTATATGCCTTCTTCACTTCATAAAATTTTAATGCATGGGCCAGACATAGTTCAGAACATGTCAATTGTGCCCATTGGTTTTCTATCCGAAGAGGCATCTGAGGCTAGAAATAAAGATTTTAGAAAATATAGAGAGGGGCATTCTCGAAAGCATAGCAGTATCTCATGCAATGAAGATATTATGCACAATCTTTTACTGTCTTCTGATCCACTTGTTACAAGTATCCGTCCAAAAGGAAATAAGTTTGTAAAAAAATCTTCTTTTAAGGAATTTTATGAGCTTACGGATTCTGAGAAAAGTGATATCGAATTTGTTAACATAAATGATTTAGCGGACATCGATTCTGAATTTGTATTAATTGATGATGATGATGATGACGAAGATAATTAAATGATGTTATTGTTTTAAAATGTGTAACTTAGTAAATTAGAGCTTACATCTTAATTATTTATTGTACTTTTAATGAAACTAGGTAATTTATTATCAACTTACTTAAAAGTCATACTCTCATCAGTTCTTGTGAATATTTTTGTTAATATATATTTCTGTATATATATAATATATTTATAGACCTCTTAATAAGTCTGTCTGCGGTTTAAAGTAAATACAAAAGGGGAAAAAACGTTTTTTTTTTAAAATTTTCATTTCCTTTTATCCCAGAAAGTGCACATTTGGCGCACTATGTGTCTTAGTATTAAATATAGCTCTTAGTAATAGCATTACGATATTAGAGACCGCTACTTGAAACAAGCCCGGAATCAGGAGGGAGAGAGCTCGATACACTCATTTTCATAGTAAAATTTCACATTTTCTCAAATTACTCCCGAAATATGGGCGTTATGAAGAAATTCATCACCACAATTTATGAAGGCATTAAGTAATCGAATAACATGGCATCATTAGTTTGTCATAATTTTACTCTTATTTTTCGGACATGTCTACGTCCAACCGCTCCCATACATTCGTTCCACTGTGCGCCGTCGACACGGGCCTGGTCCTTACCGGGCGGCGAGCTACCCATTGCTCGCCACCCGTAAGCTCGCGCCGGGAGTCCACGATCAATAGGCACTTTACTTTGTGTAAATTATTTCGTCACCACTGCTCTCAAAACGGTGAAGGAAAACATCGTGAGGAATCTTAGTAACAAAAATTCATTCAAGTTATGTGACATCTGCCAACGCACACCGGGCCCGCATGGTCGATTTTGGTTCACTTTCTCTTGCCGCGAGGAGGCTTGTGTCCCAGCAGTGGGAGCATTATAGGCTGCTGCTTATGAATTTCTCTTCATAAATTTTTCGCATAGCTTCCGGAGTTCACTCATAATTAATTGATGATCCGTATAAAAATCAATTACGTTTTCGAAGATATTCACGGTCACAAAGATAGATACGAAAAGTGCCTTTAATTTAGAATAAATCTACGGATTATTGGCAGAGTGCATCATCGGCATTTCAATTAATTATAACTTTTTATTTACGCCAAAATACTACAACTTTATAACTCTGCACAATACAGGTTCTTCGTTAACCTTCCCATAGGCCATTCATTATCGCACAGACTATAAAACACGAGGCGCGTGAGACGTGATTCCCATACATTTTGGGTAATGTAACCGAGGACACTACCCTCAAATAGATTGCTGCCATATATTAGTAACTACAGGACACTGGCGTTGTTGCCCCATTGCATTTGTTAGGCTGTGTTACTGCTGCTACTTATTTACAATTGTAGATGTTATGAAGAGCAAGTTTGTATATTTACCGTGTATTTGTGTATCGATATATAATATCTGACATCATCTCTCATCAGTCTGCTAACATCACCACAACATTGACCCCAAAAGCACCCAGCGGCATAACGGCAGACTCAAGTGCAGTTTGCGGGTCGAGTTTAACGGTTATATGCAAGATTAGCCCAGATTCAGGCAGCAAAAAAAAATATTAAATCATAAGAAAAATAAACAGAAAAGTGTAAGCATTCATCACCACGCTTGCAATTAATGATGATGCTGTCAAATAAGAGAAATAAAGCTGGCTTATAACATAAATGCAAAACAAACATTTTATTCATAGAAAATATTCAGTTCAAGCCTTGTAGGTGTTTAGATAACTAAAGTTGCATTGGGTGGTAAACACCCCAAGTATGGCAGCAATCCATCTGAGAACGAAACCAACCGCCCCACACTGACAGGTAATCGTTCCTAACAGACTCATTAACCGACTTCAAAAAAAGGAGGAGGTTTCTCAATTCGACCGTATATATATATTTTTTTTTTTTTTTTTATGTGTGTTCACCGATAACTTCGTCGTATATGGACCGATTTTGATGATTCTTTTTTTGTTGGAAAGGAGATATCCCAAGGGTGGTCCCATGATAAGGAAACCAGGATCTGATTATGGCATCTCAGAGAAGTCGAAGGGAACCTTAGAAAATCGTAGTGGCGACTAGTGCGTTTTTTATTTCTTTCATTAATTATCTTAAAGCACTACTATTTAATGAAGGTCTGAAGTTGATCTGATGATGAAGCCGAAAGACAGTTGAGGGAACTCTTCAACGACTTACAGCAATTACGCGGTGTTTGGACTTAATTCATTTCTATTGATGAGAACTTTGCACCCATATGGGCTATAAGTGCCATTACAGGTCTGATGATGGAGACCATAGACAGTTGAGGGAATTCCTCAACGATTTACAGCAGTTCCCTATTGTTGGGGTTACTTTATACGGTTCAAAGTGCCAATTTTATCACTACTATTTAATTAAGGTCCGGAGTTGATCTGATGATGGAGCCAAAAGACAATCGAGGGAACTCCTCAACGATTTACAGCAATTACCTGGTGTTTGAACTTAATTCATTTCTATTGATGAGAAAGCTCCCATAAGGCTTATAAGTACCATAACAGGTCTGATGATGGAGATCATAGACAGACAGTCAAGGGAATTCCTCAACGATTTACAGCAGTAGTAAAGTATTAAATTTCACCTGGCGATTAGTGGTATAGGAATTAGTGCGGGTAGATACCATAACTAAAAAGTAAAAAATAAAAACTTTTTGAATAAATAAAAACGCTAAAAGTATAACGTAAGTCTATCTGTGGCATCGTAGCTTCCAAATGGCTGAACCGATTTGTGTTTCTTTCTTATGTCTGAAAGGTGACTTATTTGAAAGTGTTTTTAGCTATGATTGAAGAAAATTGATAACAGTAGTTGCCGTTTCAATATTATCAGCTCTTTTCCAGTTGCTGAAAGGAAGTGAGCAACTTTGACAGGTCTGATCGACTTGAAATTTGGTATTCAATTACTTCAATAATATTAGAAGACAAAAAAAAAACACTGACATGGTGCTGCAGAAACACCTGGAGTTTAGAGGATACCCAACACATAGCAGAAATATCGTGTTTGGGCTCATTGGAAAGGTCTCAATGATTAGTAGTATTAAAGAGGAATGAGGAAAAATTTGTGATTAGCTTCAGTTTAGGGAATATACGTAAAGCTGTGTAAATTTAAGCGAGCTATGTGTCGATCGTAGTGTGTCTACTATAAATAAATTATGTTAAATTTAAAAAGCCGGAAATAAAACTTTCAAATTTAAATTAAAAAAAAAAACTATCGGTAAATAAATCTTTAAAATTAAATAAAAATGTTCTGGCCTTTTAAGTTTAACAAGAAGTTGTAGATAACTTTTGATCAAAGCATCGTGGCTTCTGAGGACGATCAATTAAAACGCCAAACAGACGAGGCCCAGTAATAATACAACACAATTTTGTACATATAGACTACACTTACTATACTTATACCTAAGTTTACAAAAAATATACAAATGATAGACTTGTGTTTTACAAATCAAACAATCGTAGTGTGTTATGATAGAGGCCTCATGCTTAGTGAAACGCTTCTAAAAATATGAAAGAATTGTAAATTGGAACTCATACATATTTTTAATGTATGTGTTACGTAACCATTTCGTAGATTTGTTAAGTTTTGTATAAACCCTGAGTTTTAAAAGATATATGTATAAACTTGGCCTATTTCCAATGGTGATCGGTGGAAACTACAGAACGTCATCTGCTTTCTTTTACAATTACATATTATTACTAGCTTCTGCCCGCGACTTCGTCTGCGTTAAATTTCTTGTTCCCCCGACCCTTCCCGTCGCGTCGAATCGCCTACCCGTGCGATTTTCCCCGTTTTTGCAACATTTTTCATTACTGCTCCGCTCCTCTTCGTTGTCATCATCATCATCATCATTTCAGCCGCAAGACGTCCACTGCTGGACTTAGGCCTCCCCCAATTTGGGGGGCTTTGCCATAATCGCCACGCTTGGCAGGCGGGTTGGCGATCGCAGTATGATGGTAAAATACATAGAGAACGCTGCTGCCCATTCTCTGGTAAGTCCCTTAGTCGCCTTTTACGACATCCACGGGAAGAAATGGGGGCCTCTTCGTTGTAGCGTGATGTTATATAGCCTGTAGCATTTCTCGATAAATAGGCTACCCAACACAAATAGAATTTTTCAATTCGAACCAGTAGTTACTGAGATTAGCGCGTTCAATCAAACAAACAAACATACAAACAAACAAACTCTTCAGCTTTATAATATTAGTATATGTAGATTAAAAGTTGCTCGTGAAGTCATTGTGCACATAGATGATATTATTGAACCCGTAGGAATTTAATTTAACCAGTATCAGAGGATTGTTGCCCTTGTTGCCCAAAAACACCATTCAGTTTTCATTTCCTCCAGTTTCTTATGAAAAAAAAAACTTTTTGACAAAAAAAAAACCGACTTCCTCAAAAACACTAGAAAGTGAAAAATAACTTTAATTTCGGAAGTCGGTGGCAAAAAACTCAAATACAGATCCTAAGACACCGACTTCCGAAATTAAAGTTATTTTTCACTTTCTAGTGTTTTTGAGGAAGTCGGTTTTTTTTTTGTCAAAAAGTTTTTTTTTTCATAAGAAACTGGAGGAAATGAAAACTGAATGGTGTTTTTGGGCAACAAGGGCAACAATCCTCTGATACTGGTTAAATTAAATTCCTACGGGTTCAATAATATCATCTATGTGCACAATGACTTCACGAGCAACTTTTAATCTACATATACTAATATTATAAAGCTGAAGAGTTTGTTTGTTTGTATGTTTGTTTGTTTGATTGAACGCGCTAATCTCAGTAACTACTGGTTCGAATTGAAAAATTCTATTTGTGTTGGGTAGCCTATTTATCGAGAAATGCTACAGGCTATATAACATCACGCTACAACGAAGAGGCCCCCATTTCTTCCCGTGGATGTCGTAAAAGGCGACTAAGGGACTTACCAGAGAATGGGCAGCAGCGTTCTCTATGTATTTTACCATCATACTGCGATCGCCAACCCGCCTGCCAAGCGTGGCGATTATGGCAAAGCCCCCCAAATTGGGGGAGGCCTAAGTCCAGCAGTGGATGTCTTGCGGCTGAAATGATGATGATGATGATGACAACGAAGAGGAGCGGAGCAGTAATGAAAAATGTTGCAAAAACGGGGAAAATCGCACGGGTAGGCGATTCGACGCGACGGGAAGGGTCGGGGGAACAAGAAATTTAACGCAGACGAAGTCGCGGGCAGAAGCTAGTAATAATATGTAATTGTAAAAGAAAGCAGATGACGTTCTGTAGTTTCCACCGATCACCATTGGAAATAGGCCAAGTTTATACATATATCTTTTAAAACTCAGGGTTTATACAAAACTTAACAAATCTACGAAATGGTTACGTAACACATACATTAAAAATATGTATGAGTTCCAATTTACAATTCTTTCATATTTTTAGAAGCGTTTCACTAAGCATGAGGCCTCTATCATAACACACTACGATTGTTTGATTTGTAAAACACAAGTCTATCATTTGTATATTTTTTGTAAACTTAGGTATAAGTATAGTAAGTGTAGTCTATATGTACAAAATTGTGTTGTATTATTACTGGGCCTCGTCTGTTTGGCGTTTTAATTGATCGTCCTCAGAAGCCACGATGCTTTGATCAAAAGTTATCTACAACTTCTTGTTAAACTTAAAAGGCCAGAACATTTTTATTTAATTTTAAAGATTTATTTACCGATAGTTTTTTTTTTAATTTAAATTTGAAAGTTTTATTTCCGGCTTTTTAAATTTAACATAATTTATTTATAGTAGACACACTACGATCGACACATAGCTCGCTTAAATTTACACAGCTTTACGTATATTCCCTAAACTGAAGCTAATCACAAATTTTTCCTCATTCCTCTTTAATACTACTAATCATTGAGACCTTTCCAATGAGCCCAAACACGATATTTCTGCTATGTGTTGGGTATCCTCTAAACTCCAGGTGTTTCTGCAGCACCATGTCAGTGTTTTTTTTTTGTCTTCTAATATTATTGAAGTAATTGAATACCAAATTTCAAGTCGATCAGACCTGTCAAAGTTGCTCACTTCCTTTCAGCAACTGGAAAAGAGCTGATAATATTCAAACGGCAACTACTGTTATCAATTTTCTTCAATCATAGCTAAAAACACTTTCAAATAAGTCACCTTTCAGACATAAGAAAGAAACACAAATCGGTTCAGCCATTTGGAAGCTACGATGCCACAGATAGACTTACGTTATACTTTTAGCGTTTTCGTCAGTGGTTAAAAACACACATGAAAAAGAGCGTAGATACAGTTATTACAAAATCAACTGAGGATCTAGGAAACTAGCTGGTTGTGGTAGAGCGTCTTCATGCCTAGCAAAGATGACAATGTGCTAATTACAACTTTCTAACTAACGACGACCGATATTTTTTTTTCTTTTAAATGCATGTCGCACCCTGTCTGGGTAGGGGTGTCTACATGGATTAATGAGGTTTGTTGTGCTTCTAATGAGTCATGCATTTATCACAGCTTTGATGATATGGTTACGTGTACTTAGCAGCAGCAGTGCCTAGCAGATGTCGTGCAGTTACTCGTAGTATTCACTATGCCATATAAATAAATACAGACATGAAAATATATACCTAATGAAAATGTTTTTCGGACTTGCACATAACTTAAAATATTACATATTATGAAACAAGGAGACCTTAAGTCGGAATAAAACAAATTCTGACACTAACTGTTATTTTGATTGGTCAAGAATACAAGAAACTACAATTTCTAGGCTGCAATTGAAATTGTTACATCAAAAACACTACAAAGTGAAAAATAACTTTAATTTCGGCAGTCGGTGTCTTAGGATTTGTATTTAAGGTTTTTGCCACCGACTTCCGAAATTAAAGTTATTTTTCACTTTGTAGTGTTTTTAAGGAAGTCGGTTGTTTTTTTTTGTAAAAAAGTTTTTTTATTTTTAAATTTTTAGTTTTGGTATCTACCCCGCACTAATTCCAAACAAACAATGCATATTAATGCGATAGCAGAAATCGCGGTTGATTTGCCGTCATTTTTTAAAGAGTTCCGGTGTCTGTCTCCGGAACTCATCATCAGATCTACATGAAATTTATATGGGACCATTTCGAAATAAACCCCTTTCGAACAAAAAAAGAACTTTGCAAATCCGTTTATATATGACGGAGTTATGGCCGAACATACATAAAAAAAAAAAAAAATATAAACATCCGAATTGATAACCTCCTCCTTTTTGAAGTCGGTTAAAAACAATGGAATTAAAACAAGAACTATTCCCAACAGACTACAAAATCTTGGAAGTCCGTGAGAAACAAATCCTGGAATACTAATAGCAGTAACAGAACTTGAATTCGTGAAGTGGCAGACAAATGGTAACTGTATTATGCAGCAGTATATGTTAAAGTTACAACGTAGAATGATCGCAATTCGTCTGGGACACGACCGTCCGTCACGTCGTACGCGTGATAAAAGAGACTGGCGACAATCATGTAAATTGTTTAATGAATAGATTTTTGTGCAATACGGACAAAATATCTTTTAGTGATCGATATTATTAGCCTGTTAACTGCCACTGCTCTACATGACTCCGGTTAAACATGCACCGGAACAAAAAAAAAATTTGAAAATAAAACAGGTGAATTTAAGATTGCAACGGTTAGTGATACTCAAATTCTCAAGATCCATTTTCATTATCTTCAATGATACGTAGCCTGTAAAAAAACAGACATATTTTTACTTGAACAATGAACTTGAAAATTATATTGTCTAATACCCAGTAACTAGATACAAGATATTTATTTTGCTAAAACATGAGTATACACATAAATGCAAGATGTTACATAAAAGGAGGTGGTATGTTTTGTAGGTCAGAACATTTTCTTACTTCCTTTGTTTTAAATAAGAAGTTGCCCCATATAAAAATTGGTATTCAGCTATATCCGGTAAGACTGAAAGCCGAACTCGACATAGTTGGGAAAAGACTTGGTGGAATATGATGACGATGATAAATTGATGTAAACAATTCGCCATCCGCTTTTACCTTGCATACCAGCTACCCACTAAATTTGGCTGGCGTGATAAGTTAAACGGATTGTTGCGCGCTTCGTGTGCGGCCTGTCATTAATTCTTGGCGTAATTTCGCCTTCAATTAGCGGTAGGCTGGGACATGCCAATAACTCAGGATACCTCCGGTATTAAATTAGACAGATGGAGGTGAGTAAATGATATAAGGAAAGGACAATGCCAGAAACTCTATAGAGCTTTGACCCATAAAATAAAAGTTGGTTTACAAGCATGAAAAATGTAGCATTCTATTGCTGCTTTATTAGAGATATCTAAATTATGTCTGAATGCCTTTAAGACTTGCTGTGTCAGTTTAAATCTACAATGCTTATTATTTAGGAATTTTCACTACGGTCAAATCCGAGCAATAAATACCGTAGTATTTACATACCTGTTACAACAATTTCCATGTTGCAACAACATATCTTAGCATCCTGTCGACGCACAAATGACCATTTATGCACATCAACATCGTTACCCAACTCGAGCATTGTTCAAAATGGAAGCAATAATCAGAATCCGTAGCAAATAGTAAAAAGTCGGCGAATAGGCGAGATTTTTTTTTTTTTCAGGATGGGAAATCGTCAAATGACTTCTCCCGCTCTGGGCGGAGCGGGAGGGCGTGTCAGACTTTTACTGACTAAAACCCACCCGTGTTCCATCAGTTGCCCATGTGCCAGGGTCACGGTATCTCTTTCGAACAATCACGCGACCCCGGCAGGCATCGGTCCTAGTAGACCCCTACACTGCTGCTGACATCTCTTTGAGGCGCGCGTGGAACACTGCGCGCCGTCGACCCGAGCTTGGTCCTTACCGGGCGGCGAGCTACCCATTGCTCGCCACCCGCAAGCTCGCGCCTACGGTGGCCGGGAGTCCGCAATCGACTCCCGACGCCCGGGGCGTCTCCTCCTGCGGCGGCTAGGGACGTGAGGGCGCAGAGACTGCCACTCCCTCACGCGCCCCGCCTCCTCCTTCGCGAGCATTACTGCTTCGCAGAAGGAGGTGACGGCTTCCCATTCCCTCTCGTTCCGTACCATGGCTCGCACCAGGGCCGGACGCGAGAGGTCGCCGCCGCCGATCGCCTCCACGAGGACACGGCGGTGCTCCGCCCAGGCTGGGCACACCTTCACCGTATGCTCCACCGTGTCCTCCAGACGATCCTCGCAATGGAAACACCCGGACGTATCCTCCCGCTTTATCCTGAACAGGAACCCACCGAAGCACCCATGCCCGGTGAGAACCTGCGTCAGGCGGAAGGTGAGGACGCCGTGGCGCCTCTCTATCCACTCCTCAAAGAGGGGACTTACCGCCGCAATTGTGGCGTGCCCAGCACTGGGTTGCGACAATCGTACCCGCCATGTCGCCATGAGATCACACCGGAGCTCTGTCCGCCGTGCCGCGATTTGTTGCGGCAGCGGAGTTTCGCCCCGGCGTTTCGCCTCCTCGCGCCACTCCCACATGTGCGCGAGGACCTTTGCTTCCAGATCCCATGGCGGCACTCCGGCAAGAATAGGCGAGATCGAGTCCGTGTACAAGAGCAAAAGTCGTCGGGATAATGTAACAGTAATAATATTAGCGTATAGCGTAATAGGATCGTAAAATACAAACAGCAATGCAACGGCAAACAGAACAGAGCTAATGTCAAAAAGTCAAAGAATGAATTTTTGTAGTGGTGGGCGTTACGACAACGAACCGTTTCCGAAAACCGTTTTATGTTTTGCAACGATGAAATCGTTTTTACGTCCTGGGTCCAAACAGTCTTCGTTGCTTCGAATTACTAGATGCGATTATTTATTTTACAGCTAAGAAAATGCGGTCGAGAACGCATTGATTCAACTCGTCGCGACGTCGTCCTTAGCGTACCGCGTTCGTTACAGTAAAAAGTGAACTTTTTGTCAGTGGTATAGAGTCTTATTACTACTTCTCTATATTGTCGTTCGTGATGCGACGGTCAAACCTGTGTAAGCTTATAACCGTTAAGTGCAAAATCGCCTGGCATATTGAATTGGGATAATAGGTAAATGAATATCCTGGAATTCGAGCCGGTGAGCGCGTCATATAGATCTTGTTTGTTTACATTTTTTTGTCAGTTGTGGAATTGGGCATTTATAAGTAGTTTTAACTTTGCAGGAACTGCAACTATTTCACGTGACGAAAACGCAATTCTATTCCATATTCGATAAGTTTCGTCTTTTACAAAAGGGTCGTCGTCGCAACAACTGGTTTGAAGACGGCTCTTCAAACCAGTTGCGACGACAACCGTTTTCTGCAACCGTTATCGTCGTCGGAAAAACGTTTTCGTCCATCAAAAATTCGACAACGACCCACCACTAACCTTTTGACATTACCATTAGCTTGTAAATGACGTTTCATTACACCTTAACCTACTAGAGCTCAAATGGGAAACATTTATTAGATTATATATTCATAAAAATATTATATAGGTATTCACAAAGATTATTTTAATTAACTGTGTGTAATTTAACCAAATACATATTAAAATCCGTATATAGTAAATTAATAGATATTATTTATATAATTAAATAACTGTTTTTGTTCCGCGTGTGTGCGTACTAAGTAACGCAGATGGTCGCGATTAAAACAGGAAATACGTCTTAGGTTTTTAAATTCCTTTTTATCGCTAACTTATTATCCGCAAGTGTAACAGAATAATAGTTAAGCAACAAAGGGTCATAATTTCTTGTGATATTTTTGATTAAGTTACATTTCCGGTACGGTGGTGAAGGGTGGGGCAGGATCTGGCATTGTCATTTATGGTGTTTTCAGTGTGTCATATTTGGAGATACTCGTATCTTTTCAAAAAGGTAAAGGAGTTATGGCCGACTCTTCACTCTCTTCTCTCCCGATTTGATACGTGACAGGTTTTATTTTATTTTTTGAAGATATGGTATGTCGATACTTTATTCATTATTTTTCAGTTGCTTACACAGCTACAGTCTTGGAAGAAAGGGTCATCTCTAAGGGCCCTGTGTCACTAGGTTACTAGTGGCAGAGCAACCATGGTCCCACTGTCAGAAAATGTATGGTTGGTTGCGCAACCAATCGGACGCCTGGTGAGATACCCACCTTGAAGCTGTGTATATTTTGCTGGGATGTGTAATGTTTGGCATAATAATAAATGCTCTAATTTCACTTTAACTAACGTTCATATGACATAATTTTCATATGACATAATATCAAATGACATAAATTCATATGACCTAATGTTTTCATATCATATAATATTCATTTAACATAATAACATTTAGTATAACGTTCATTTTATATAATTTTCAATATGTATTATATTCTTTTAATATAACGTTCATTTGACCTAATATTCTTTTGACCTAAAATTCAGGTTTAATGGGCACAGTTCTAGCCTAACTCAAATGGCACTTAACCAACCCTTAAAATATTCTATGCATGGTCGAGGGTGGGCTTGGTCGACGGAGCTCCGCTTCGCGGGGCTTCTACTTCTGGGTGGTTTATAAAAAAATAACCACGAAGGGGATGGCGGGGTCTATTCGCTCGCTTCGCTCGCTCACATGACCCCGCCATCCCCTTCTAACCTAACCTATCCGAGTCGGGGTTGCCTAAAGTCCAGATTGCATCCAGTTTCTCCTGGTAACAATAATTGAGGGTGGCAGGTGTATAGGGTATAAAGTGAAGAAAAAAAAATTAATACAATACTTATTTTATCATAACATAAATATTACATCTTATTTCAGTTTTAAATTAGAGGCCAAAACCCGAAGGAATTCAATTTCAGTGTATTCCTTTTTTTTTAAGAATATTATCGATTCGCTCCTTTTTCTTTAAACATTTCTTCGTCTTTTTTGGTGGTGACTGCCCATTAAAAAGACATTTTACTTCGCCCAATCACACGTCTTCTTACCGGTATTCTGACAGGAATCTGATTTGATTTTATCAATTATAGATGCCACCGCTAACCGTGCTGGTTCCGGGTCATGGTTGTGGTTCTCATCACTAAAATCACTGTATGTAACTGCATCTCCATGTTTATTGTTGTTATGGCACGACACATACATTTTTCTCCACGTCGTTCACAAATCCAATAAACTTTATTCTTCACTTCCCTGTTTTTGTTATAAATGTATCCATTTACAGAAAGTTTTAGTCCACCTTTAGAACTTTTAAATGTACTGCAATTTATAGTAGTCATTTTCATAACTAAAACAAATATCGAGATTGCAATAGCCACACAACGAATAATTTTGCTGTAACTGTATGACAGTAAGAAAAATAATATCTAAACAGTCTACCCACCTCACAGGCTCACGCATAAAAGTAAACTTTTGTAGCAATTAATGTTAATGCCATGCATTTTTGCTAGCACCATACTAGTAGGCGTTTAAAATCGTATCAGATTTTCTAAAATATATTAAAAGTTACTTATAGATTATGAATATTATAGTAAATGAATAATATGCTAAATGAATATTATGTGAAATGTGCATTATAGGAAATGTTCTTTTTGTCATATGAAATTAGGTAAAATGAAATTATATCAACAATTAATTATGTCAACTGATCGTTATGTTAAACAAAATTATGTTAATTGAAATTATGTCAAATGAACGTTAGATATTTGTTATTATGTCAATCGTTACACACCCGTTTTGCTGGTAGTGCGACTATGGTTACGCCATCGTGGTGTCCTTGTGAGATACAAGCCTAAGACTTGCTTAGGTAAATAGCTGATGTTGATTTTGCATTAAGACTATGAACCTTACAGTAGTAATTTCTTTTTTCCTTTGACTATATTGTTTATTTTTCAGAATTTTGCTGAAGGGTACTAAATTTTAGCCTACTTCTTGTAGCACAATACTCCCGAATACTGACAGGTATAAAAACACTACAAAAACTTGAACAAAACAAAAAAGAAAACGTCTGATACTTCCCTGACGCGCTGACTCGTCACAATGAAAGTATCATAAAGTGTACCGTGTCACAAGAGCAGCAATATATCTTTTTGAATTCGCCCTTACCCAGAAATAAAAGATATTTCCCTGACTTGTCTTTTCCATGTGGCACACTCAAATTTGCGACGTCACTCCTCATCCACCCGACCGACTTGCAACGATCGTATTTAATAATTCGTATTTCCGAATAATATAAAATAATACAACATTTTCTCAATTTTTCAAGCTTTTCCTCCCTTTTTGTAAGCAACAAAGGATTTTTGACGTTACCACTGCTATTGTTGTTTCGATAACACACGTATTTCGTTTCCACGTGTTATTGTTGAGATCCGATCAGGTGAAAGTAATTTGTAGAAGGCTAGGGGGGGTAAATGTAGGAATTAGGGGTGAAAGGAAGTGTTATTCAAAAATGGTGACGGTAACAGTTAATTTCTCATGGAGATAGCAAAGTAAGCTACAGTTTCTAGAGGATCTCCCGAAACTCGTCTGTTACCACACAGTAAATGGTTTTCGTGTCTCCAAAATTTGATGAAACGTGGGCTGTGTTACTTTTACACGAAACGTAAACACAGACTGCGAGAGCTGACTACACACACACACACACCCTGCGGGTATTTTTCCGCTGCAAATAATCATTCATACAACAAAAATATATAAATTATATGTACATTTAAGTCGATCATTTTGTTAAACCTACCTCTTAAAGGCAGAGGTACGATGAGATGGGCTTGTAGAATAACAGACGTAGAACAATTAATCATAAAGTTTGACACTCGATTTAGTACTTCAAAATGAAATGAGATGAAACCACCCGTCAATCAACCTCAACTCCACAAAACCCGTACTAGCTGCGGTTCGACTAAATTCCACGTATAAACCTTTTAGCTGATTTTCAAATTATCGTGGCCTACGAGGTCTACCTTCCAAAAAATCCATTTACTATGTACAAAAAACCTTTACAAACCAATGTCAAGTACCTAAGTGTATAAAAAATTCGCCTAGCAGAGAGCCACTCGCCGGTAAATCTTATTATTAGCAATAATCGTGGCATTGTGGCACGCGAGGCCACAATAGGGCCCAGTAATAATGGACTGCCTCACAAAAGGTCTGCCCAGTCCTTTTTACAGGGATTGTGGACCTAGCGCTGTGTACAGACAGAATTTAAAGCAATCGCATCAAAGAATTATGTCCCAATACGTTTTATGCATTTAGTTTGTGGTTCATTTTATTAGTAAGCCTAGGTTACGCGATGTTTTATGCTGTGTTTTAGCAGACTGACGATTTTTAATTTTTCTTGTACTATTTTTCAAAAATGCTTTTCATTATAATACACAGATTTTTTATGTTAGAAAATACGATCACCTCGCCATGAAATGATAGTATTGTTATCTGTTTCATTTATTTATATAGACAGCTAAACGGAACGAAACAATATTTTGATCAAAATAAAAAGGTTTACGACTTGTTCGTTTCAATTAATACTTTTGATTGGTTCGTTATGTACTTAATTCAAAGATGTAAAAACAGATTTAATTGTACCCAGACTTTGATAGCTTTCTAGTAACTGATAAAACATTAATTAAATTTGTAAAATAATCTGCTCAATTTCTGTCTTAAATATTTATGGTGTTTGTAATTAATACTGCTACACAGCGATGCCATAGTGTTACAGATACTAAAGGCAGATAGGATGTTACGTAGGGTACTGACACGCGGTTTTAAATAATTTTATTATACCTAATATACCTTTTGACAGCGGCTTTGCACGCGTATAAAAAAAAACATCGTTCAAATCATCATTTAAATCTTCCTCTTGAATCACTCCGTCTACTGATCAAACCGCATTAAAATCGGTGGCGGAGTTTAAAAAATCTAAGCGTGCAAACGCAGGCACCTACTTTGTTTTATACTATGTTAAGAAGGTATTACTTAACATAATTATTTATTTTTAGTTATGTAACTGTAAGCCTCATCACAGCGGGCCCTATCAGAAAACCAACGCTGAAATGCGTATTTTCAAATGTCGCAGCATTATGCTGAGACACGCAGTAGTATACCATTTGGCCTCGTGCAGAATTTTTTGATACATGTGCGACTCACAAAAATAGTTTTTTCTTCTTCTGTCACATTGTACATTTACTATTTATTTTCCCTTGAGACACCCCAAATTCAGAAATAACAAAATGTTGGTATTTTAACTATTACCATATCGCCTGGTTACATCACTGAAAAAAGTCATCACCATTCTCCTGCCCTTATTCGGTTTTGGTTCTGTTGATTTTCAAGCCAACATTCTGCAGCTTCTGTTGCCATTTCTCCAAGCTGTTCTGGATCTCAGACACATCTTCACTGACAAGAGCAATGTTATTGGCAAACAACATGCAACAGGATGCGTCTTCTTGTATGTCCGACGTCAGAGCCTCCATGATCAACAGGAACAAGTAAGGATTTAAAGCCGATCCTTGGTGCAAGCCTACAGCTTCATTGCACTCGTGGGTATTGCCAGCAGTCGACCAGATGTTGGTACGAGATTGATTCTACATAGCACAAATTAATTCTACTTACTTCCCAGGCAAAACTTTCTCTTTCAAAGCCCACCACAAGACATCCGAAGATTCTATCACATGCTCTCTCCAGATCAATGAACATCATATGCATGTCTTTGTGTGCACGTCTGTACTTCCCGCACGTCTTTTCTCTATTACTTTCTCCTAGACCCTCATACTATGTGATGAGCTTTATCCCTCGATAGCTGTTGCAGTCCTGTACATCACCTTTATTCTTAAAGATGGGCACTAGCGAACTATTACACCATTCTTGTCGTAGCTCTCCTTCATGCAACAACTTATTGAAGAACAATGTCAGCCACATACATCCATTTTCTTTTAAACACTTCCATACTTCTACGGGTATATCATCTGGGCTCAAAGCCTTTCCATTTTTCAACTGTTCTTCTTAATTCATTCATGCTAATTTCCCTCACCAAAACAATATTTATTAGTATCGCTTCTAACACACCATTTCATTTATTTTTTCGTCTCTTTAAAATAAACCACTGAATAAAGTACCGAATTTAATCGGTTTTTTAATTTAAGAAAATCACTAAACCGCAAAAACATAAATGATAATAATAAACGAAATGGAAACTCCATTCAACATATTTGTAACATTATATTTTACAAAGTTGAAGTCTTAATTAATGTATATTGTTCCGTGCTTCTTTCCGAATTGCCTGATGTGTCTCTCGAAAGCGATAATTTAAAATCCACCAGACGTTGCATATTCACGACTTTTCTCTTCCATACATCTCTACGGATCCGACTAATTGGACTGCGCCATTCATTGAGTATCCGTTAACATAATTAAACTTGAAATGGTTCTACTTCTTTTATGAGGCTTCGTTCTGTTGACCGAATTGCTTTGTGGGTCAAGGCTTGAATGTATTTCATGTGGAAGTAAGGCAGCAGGCCTTAGGGTACAGATTCCCAAAGCAAGTTACAGTTTTAAGATTCTAAGCCAAACTCAAACCTATTTGTCCACGACGTTAATTAACAGTGTCCTGCAACATCAAAAAATCTAATTATGGGCACAATTTCAGATGTATTTCAATGGCGATCATCACACGACGCAACCCATCACAGGATACATAGATAACTAAGCGTTAATAAGTCGCGTCCTATAGGGACTACCATTGAAATACTTATGTTGTGGCATTTTTGGTATGTACTCATATTGATATTCATAGGTATTTATATTCCATACTAGCTGACCCAGCAAACGTTGTTTTACCGGGTGAAAAAAAGTGAAAATTTATAGATGTATGTATTTTTGTATGTTGTATCATAAAAAAATAGAAATTAAAAATTTTGTCTAAAAAATAAAAATAAAAATTTAGGGGTGGACTACTCCTAACATTTAGGGGGATGAAAAATAGATGTTGGCCGATTCTCATAGATACCGGATAAGCACAAAAAATTTCATCAAAATCGGTCAAGCCGTTTCGGAGGAGTATGGCAACGAAAACTGTGACACGAGAATTTTATATATTAGATTGATGATTCTGTGAACGACAGGTTAAATACCAGCAGTGATCACAGACTTGTTCAAGGCTCTCTGAGTATAAATTTCAAATTCGAGCGTACTTGTTGGATGAAGTGCAGGCTCCGTCCCAGTATGCTTTAAATTATGCTAGGACCTGAAGCTTTCCAGTTAGACCTGGAGAACGGATTCCCTGTCATGGAAACCACAAATGAAATAGAACAGGCGCTCAATCTAGTGGTGTGAATCCTTAGGGAACTTTGCAGACTTTGCAGCTTATGACAGAATGACGTGAAAACAATTATATAAGAGCATTGTTACAACGCGACCTTCGATGCTCCAATACACGCTTTATAGATGAAGCAATTGAACAAAAGCGGGGGTCAATAGTGTTCGTCCCATCGCTTGGAAGAAGTCACCTAAAGAAGATGACTAATTCTAATGAGAATATCGTCGTTTCGAAGCCGGAGATCCTTTCAGAAGTCAAAAAGTTCTACGGCCAATTGTAGGTTTCGCATGCATCTCACCCTAATTTTGAAAATCTGAATTTCAGAGCCACCTTAACTCGCTTCTTCATGGAAAACCTGCCAGAAGTCAGTCAAGATAAAATCAAGGCGTCTTTTAAACAATTTAAAAATGGAAAAGCCTCTGGTGAGGACGAGATTACATCCAACTTTTTGAAAACGGTAGAAAATAATGTCCTGAAAGAGCTTTGGGAATTCCTCAACTCTATCTTGTTCTCCAGGAGAACTCCAGAAGCGTAGTCGAACGTGGTTGCACATTTCTTTGAAAAGGGAAATAAAACATTTTAAAGAACTTTAGATCCATTTCACTACTTTCTTTTTGTGTGTTGGTAATCATCAAATGACGTCTTCCGCTCTGGGCGAAGCAAGAGGGGCGTTCCAGACTTTTACGGACTAAAACCCACCCGTGTTCCTTCAGTTGCCTATATGCCGGGGCCACGGTATCTCTTTCGATCAAATCTCGCGACCCTGGCAGATCCTTTTCGCTCGAGTCGTCACGAATCGTCTAGTGAGGACACTAGATGAGTTTCAACCACCGGAGCAGGCTGAGTTTCGAGGAGGATACAGAACCATATAACACATCAACATAGTAGCAAATTATACAGAATGCCGAATAGTATAGTCGGCCACTGTCTTGCGTTTGTGGACTCATAGGCTTTTAACTTTATCAAACCCTGGCCTGTTATGGAGTCTTTGCAGCAATTTCAGGCCAATTGGTGATACATCCAAGTGCTGTGATGTCGCGGAAGTAAGAGTGGGCGCGGTATAACGGTCAACGGCGAGAATATCTCACAGTTCATATTGGCAGATGACAGAATCATACTGGCTGAATCTCTTCAGGACTTGCAGCAGCTGCTGGACAGCTTACTTGATTTTTCTGTACGCAATGGGCTCCGCATGAACTTGGGCAAAACTCAGAAGCTCTATCGAGTCTGCTCTTCACGTATTCAGCAGAGCCTATATACTGAAGTTTTCAACCAGAACCGACAAAACATGTCGACCAAAGTTATCATCATAGCTCACAGAACGAGCAAACTGAAGTGGCAATGGTCCAGCCACGTCAGCCGTAGAACCGATGACTGTTGGATAGACGTTTTTTTAAGTGAAGACCGTGATTCGGCAAACGCAAGGTAGAGTATCCTCAGGCTAGGTGGAAAGACAATTTTCACAGGGGGGCTGGTAGCAATTAGATGAGTGTTGCCGAGAATCCAACTGAATGACGTGCAATTGGAGAGGCCTATGTCCAGCAGTGGAGTGTTTTAGGCTGATGATAATGATGACAAATGCTAAGATCTTACAATGGTTTATAGCTAAAGTTTAATTACGTACCCTATAGGGCACAGCAAAAAGTAAAACTATTTGTAATTAAATTAAAATTAGAAATCAATACGTTTTTTTAAGTTAATAATAACGATTAGCTAAGTTCTAAAATTTACATAATGAAAACAGTTATTAGTAGACAGTCATTCACTGATGATTCGAGTCTGTAACGTAATAAAATATTATTAGCTTTAGAGTAGCGTCGTGCTCGATAGGCCTTCAACTTTATAAATAATAGAATAATGTGAAACAAATATTTTTTTCATATATCAAACCAAATCATAGGCTACAATTTACACACTCAACAGTATCCTAAGTCAAGTCAAAATCTACAGAGAAAGACAGAGATGACTTTTTTACTTTTATTCTTACAAATGTTTACAAAAACTTGAGCCAACTAAAGGTGTTCCTCATGGCGCGTCACTTTGATTTATGAGAGCAGATACTGTCGACTCATGCTTGTAAATTAAGGTTTTTTGGAGATATAATAGGTTCTTATGTCTTCGTTTTACTTTTTAATTGACTTTCATTTTCTTTGTAAGTTGAATGCTTTTAAATAGTGTGTGATGTGATCGATAAAAAAATGTAATCAGAGCCTGTTTTTATTGGACTTGGTTTAAGTTGACTTTGAACAAAATTGAAAGTATTAGTTTGGAGACAAATGTGATGTGTAATGCCTTAGGGTAATGTGGGATATTGTAGCGTAAATCTGGTACGGATGAAACTTTTTGGTTTCTCTATCAACCTTTTTCAGAAACACTGGCCTCTATTAATTTCGTTCAATTTTAAATTTCGATCCTGGAAAAGAAACAGATGCCAATTTTTTTCTTGACATACTCCCAGACTGCAGATTGAAGCCACGCATGGTGTTTTTATTTGTTATTTCGGAACTACTACGCCTAAATTTTTATAAAACTTGTACACTAGAAGTACTTATGAGTGATTTCCACTGTAAAGCAAAATATTAAGTGATATTAGTCTTCCGTGCAAACTGGTTCGTATTACGTCAGTTTTTTTCTCTATATTTTTCTAATCTGTTCTACTGGCGATTCTCGCTAGCTATATCAAAGATTCTGCTTATAACCTTGCTTTGATCGTTCTGTTTATTTTTCTATAGACGACGACCATTCATATAAGCCGAATTTCAGCTTCCCCGACGGGTTACAAGCTACTACATTAACTTGGGCCTAGGACGAAGCGTACTCGCTTCGTCGTCGTCATCCTCATTGCGATAATTTTTTAGAAGACCTGACGCAGAGCCTGACGTCCTCATACTCGACAACTTACCGAATTAGAAACTGCCGTCACTATACTCGGCACCCACGGTATCCGTCCGGAGCACTACGCCCGGCAAGTTCAAAGGACTAATCTTTTTACATTACGTATTTTTATATTTTACTGTAGTCAATAGATTTACTTTTATTTCCTTTCCTTTGTTAAGCTAATAACCCGTTTGAATATAATATGTATTTCACGGTTTAACTTAGTTTTCATTACCGTAAAGGGAAAGTTTTTATTGGCGTGCTGTATTTAATCGATGGCAATCGCTTGGAATAGGTCGTGTAACAAAATAATTTTCGTTATACCTGATTAACCACAAAGTTTCACATCACACGTTATTTTTTATTTTCAATCTGATTATCTGTAGTATTTTCATATCATTGTTGTTTTTTTTGCTCAAAATGTTTCCTATATGTAATGCTAAACAAACGTTATTGTTATACCTTAGGTGTTCGACTTTCAGACCATGTAAGCAAAACCAAGGTCACAGATGTTACTCAGGAAGCTGTTCAGCTTAAGTGGGACTGGGCCGGACATGTCTGCCAAAGAACAGTGGCGAACTCCCAAACAAATTTTTGTTAACATTTTTTTTTTTGCGTCTGCCTTTAAAAATTATTTAAAAGTATAGAGATTGAACAGTTTTGTCTTCAGTTATACTTTTATAGGAAGTCAGGAATTAAAGATATTTCAGGTTGAAGTTTTAGAGGTTATGTCTCGTCGTTATGTTATAGCTATCACACGGATATTTTTCTTTGTATACATTTTGTCTTTCACTTCTTCTTATTCTTTTTATTAATATGTGGACAATGGTGTGGGTTACATGTTTGTTATTCTAAGTTAAGGATTTATTGTATTGCTCGTAGCATGTAATTGCTTTTGTCCCTAATAAATAAAATAAAATAAAAACAACAGACTTAGGGAAAAAGATAAATAGCAATACCTACTTATTGCTCAAAATATCATTGATAGAAATGCATTTTTAAATACAAAATAAACTACGGACTACGTATTCAGAATATTTAGTCCAACCGACGTACGAAGGTCTACCACATGATCCACGTAAGTAAGTAGGCAGGTACCTTACCTACTTAATTATATGTTCAGAAGAATATTTATTTAATAATCTTAGTCAACTATCTTTAGGGCAGTTAGTTATAGATATATTATAGTATGATTCATTACATGGTAAGGGTAGGCCACTGGTATGTATTGAAAAAAAAACAGCTTTTTTTTAATATTTATTTCTCATCTTCTCTAACCACAGTTGCAGTTGATACACATGAGGCGTGTAGGCCTTACACGGCTACTCATCGTGATAAACAAATCGATTCACACACAACAAAATCCAAGGTATCAGGCAGAATCGGAATCCAGAGTCACAGAAAAATGTCGTCGTATAGGCAAACAATCAGAATCCTTAGGCAAGCACTAGTCACACAGGAACCGTAAATCTCAGAGTCCATAAGCAGAAGCAGTCGATGAAGTAGAAAATCATGGAAAATCGATGGAAAACAAAATAACGAAACGCATGCGAAGACAACGACAAGTTATCAGTGCCAGCTGTTGACAACTGACATGTCATGTTTTTTTTTGCGATGTTGCCGTACTGAAATTGTACTACGATGTCATTTGTACGTATTAAAAATTATAACCGCTATAATCTTTAGCACAAACAATCATTCTTATTTTAACATTTGTATTCTGATGCAGAAATATAAGTAAGTATATTAATGCAATAAGTAAAGCCACAGCGTATGTAACTTGACTAAGATTTATATTACATGACAACATTAAAAATATCGCTTAGTCAAAAGTCATGAAGTCAAGCATGGAAGAAAAAAACTAAGCCATGATTATTTCTTAGCATCAATAATCTAGTCAAATAAGCTCTCTATTATGACGATTTTTTTTTTCAGACTTTAATAGTACTATGTTTGATTTTATAAGACTTAGTAAATTATTTTGTCGGTATCTAGTAGGGTGACATACGTAGACGCATAATAATTTCATCAAAAATTCTCTCGCCGGTATCCTTTCTGATGACAAATGGGGTAATAGAACCACCAATTGGGTCCCACTAAACGCACGATGACATCGCGGTAGGCCGAGACGAAGATGGCGCGATGGCGGGACGAGCTTGACTCCTACCGAAAGAACTGGCCAGCCCTAGCGAAAGATAGAAAACTGTGGAAAAGGGAGAGGGAGGCCTTTGCCATGCAGTCAAAAATAGCTATATTCTAAGACTAGCTTCTGCCCGCGACTTCGTCCGCGTCAAATTTTTGCTCCGCTGACCCTTCCCGTCGCATCGATTTGCCTGCTAGTTTTCGTCCATTTTTCGTTGCTGCTCGGTCCTTTTGAGTTATAGTGAGTCAACCTTAAAAGATAGACATATGCTCTCGCGGACTTTTTTTAAGAACTTCTTAAGAGGAACAATTCCGTCATACATTATTTTTGCGTTACTTTAACCGTTTACGCAGCGCACGCAACGGAAACTCTTAAAAGGAATAAATTTTCCCCGTTTTTGCAACATTTTTCATTACTGCTCCGCTCCTATTAGTTGTAGCGTGATGTTATATAGCCTATAGCCTCCCACGAAAAATAGGCTACCCAACACAAAAAGATTTTTTCAATTCGGACCCGTAGTTCCTGAGATTAGCGCGTTCAATCAAACAAACAAACAAACAAACAAACAAACTCTTCAGCTTTATAATATTAGTATAGATTGACACCATCTATACTAGATATAGACTATAAAACGTCTTACAAATTGGGTCAACAATCATTGACAGTAGTCAAGTTGTTTTAAAGATATAACGAGCTCTCTGTTAAGGTTTTTGTGTTATAACACACACATCTACAAGATGACTCAATTAAATGCAGTTTAAACCAGTTAAGTGAGCATTTAATCGAATTCCACAAAACGAAAGCAATACTGCGCGCAAAAACTATCAGTTTATCAATTTGACTGTTAACACTAAACCACGAAATGCACAACAACAAGAAATTAAATGAAATTTATTTTGCAATAATTATAGTACAGACACCAGCACATCAAGCTATCCGAAAATGTATCAAATTTTCCCAATCAATCTTGTACGTTTTAGCGATAACGTTGAAAAACCATCATAGAAATTTGACAGATTGTAATAGCTTTATGTGCTGGCGTCTGTATATTACAGATGGTCGAATTATTTTACAGTATCTAATACAATTCGCTAAACCTAGCATGCAAAGTAATTGATAACATTAATTAAATAAACGAAGATATTACATTCGAACATAAATCCTAGTTATTAAATTAAGAATAATAATGTCAATCATTTGTCAAATTATAATAGCAATAAAATGTCAATGTTAATCCTTAGTTTAGGTTCTCATTCACAGGGTAGAATGATTTTTCTATAAGCCATTTGAATAAAACTGTTTTACAGCGATTGATTACAGCAGTTCCCTGTATAATTTGGGTAAACTTCTGTGATATAACAACTTAAACGAAAACACACGGTTGGCTTTCATTTGAGGAATAATTAATTAGTCTATCAGGATATCTTTTGTTAAACGTGACAGTGTCTCCAAGACGTTGAAATAATTCAGAGTGCATTTTAACAAATTTACAGCACTCAAATATGTACAGACGCCAACACATCAAGCTACTACAATCTGTCAGATTTCTTTGATAGATTTTCGACTTTATTTCTAGAGCATTAGGTTCAAGGTTCATTGGGAAAAATTGACAGTTTCGGGTAGCTTGACTTGGTGGCGTCTGTACATACCGGGAACAGTTAATATATTTAAATCTATAAAAAGAAGCCAAGTCAAACCAATGGCCTAAGTCAATGGTGGCCCATCACAAAGAGCACGGATACATTGTTTTTGGGCTATAAATACCCTACGGATGAATATATTAATTCAGAGCTATCATAATATTCCAAATTTCAAAACGATTCCACGTCGATTGATGTAATATTGCTTTTGTGAGTCGGTAAATAATAAATTAATTCTCAATCAAAACTCATAACACGGTGTGTTATCAACAATGTAAATGTGATTTTTCGTTTAAAATGCAAATGAAATAATAATGCAAATTCCGTAGTGGTTCAGAATTACCTCATTATGAAGATCCTCATTGACATAAAGTGTTTTTTTGCTATTGGTGGTGGTTGGTTAATAAGAATTTTTTTTTAATGTAGCTGTATTGTTTTACAAAAACTATCAGTAACCAAAATTTGTTAATTTTGTAAAATAAATGGTTTCATTTAATAACATCTTGAATGAAAAACATGGATGCTATTCGTTTGTAGAAGAACAGTGAGTTTAATGCTCATTAGTCGATTCTCACGAATTTATACGCCCGAATTGAACAAAATACCACTTTTAAATAATATAACATATTCTAAGGGCGACCCGCAAGTAGTTTAATTCTAAACCAGATCGAAAATTCCAGAAACAGTCTATATTTGCGTTTGACAACTAGGTAGTAGTTAAATGTGAGTCTATTTCACTCGCTATTCAAAATACGATATCAATAATTTAATCAGCAATCATCTCCATACATTTCACTGTCTCCACCATTGTTCGTCATTGTTCAATACATCCCCAGTTAGTATCACGTCATAAATTCGATGTGTAATCGAGTCGGTAAGCGAGCGCGGCCCATTGAGCAATGCGCAAACACGTCAAGATTACCTGTCGTTAATTATAGCAAGGTAGCGCGACTCAGTGAGCATCTTGCCTTTTGTTTAAGAGTAGAGAGTTATGTACGCTTGAGTATAAGGGTGAGATAAGATGAGCCAAACTCTGTCAGTATTACCAAACAAGGTTAATCTTCAAACTCAGATTTTGTTATTGTGTTTTGAATGTTATTCCAGTATAAGAGCAGGATAATGATTATTCTGAGTCCAGAAAACGTTAGCGATTTTGTAAAACATAATTACGTTCTTATTCGATAACTAGAATTAGTTTGCTATTGTAAATTCATATTAATTTTAAAACCCTATCTTGGTCAATATCTTTGTTGTTTCTCTTTCAGTCCTAGTAGTGCTTTGTAAACTCTTGACAGCGACACCAGAAATACAAATTTTGTCCTGCTTAAACATTGTAATAAATATGACCTATCTTTTGAATCCTCAAGCACTAAAACTCTCGTAGTTATTAACGGTTGAAATCTAACATGTTTTTGGCGTTCATAAATATTGAACTAAAATGATAGTAGGAAATGTTTAGGGTATTATTTCCCATAAATGAACCGTTTTTTTATGCCGGCACTTTAATTTGAGGTAAAAAAAAATGTTAGAAACCTGTGTGATGTTCTTGAAGTACTGTCATCATTATCATCTCTCTGCCTAGCCTATTCCCAACTATGTTGGTGTCGGCTTCCAGTGTAACCGGATGTAGCTGAGTTTCAGTATCTAACATGGAACGACTGCTTATCCTCCACAACCCTTGGAATATGATATACAGGTAAAAAATATACCAATAGCTTTATGTGATTAATTACATAAACTAGGGCAACATGTTAAAATAACGTGCCGCTAAGTACAAGACTCACTAGTTGTCTTGTATTAGAGCTTTTGTACAGGAGTCGACACTAATTCAATATTGTATAGAGAAGACTCCGTCTTCACGATATAACATCGTTCTATAACGTATAATTATAATTAACGAAACTACCTTGTAACTTCACGATCGTAATAGGTAAGTTGAGAACATTACAGAGTATGTAAGTTTACGAATAATTTGTGTAATAAGGTTGCTGTAGAACATTCGTTAACAATTCACACACAGAGTGGAGATAGTTAATTAATATAACCCTAAATCAGATTAATACAAGACTTTTTAAACTACATGATTATATTTCTGTAAGAAGATTTGTAAAATCGTCAATTATATTTTCAAAACTAGATGAGGTCGGCGTTTCTATTTGAATATTCTGAGAAAAAAAGCCGAAACAAACTCAAGAGATCACAGTCTTTTTTAAAGGCCAACATATCTTGGTCAGATCATGTAGATTGGTATCTGAAATGGTCTTAAGAGGAAAGAACCACACAGATTGGGCGAAGTGTCTAGTCAGTGCTCGCATTTGTCAGTATGTCCGTGTTTAAGAGCTCTAAATTCATAAACACCTATTCATATTATACTTTTCATCTCGGTAGTGGATACGAGCCCATGGTGTAATTTCTGACCTGCACGTGAGCGAAGCCACGAGCAAAATCTAGTTAAAATTAAAAATTAAAGTTTTTCAGAAAATATTTATGATGTTGAATAACATTAAATCAACCCTTTCTATTCTTAAGATAGGTATACAAAGATTATATTTTTAATAATTTTATTGATGTCTTCCTCAATTAGAAACCCCAGTTTTACCATTGTCATCGACGTGGAATTAACAAGTACCGCCTGTGGCCTATGGAATCTTTTACTGATTTCAAAACGGTTGTTTATGCCAAGTTTTCACTAATATTATTCGATTTGGCGGGTAGGTCGGTGGTTGCTGCGGTTCTCTGAGACCGTAGACGGCTCAAATCTATTCACAGATTTTTGCATTCCTAATTTTGTTTGCCTGATTATATAGGTACTCATTTATTGGTAGGCATTTAAGGTGTTCGTCACGGGTTTCCTAAGAGTTTACTCACAAAGAAAGAAAGGGTTGGTTGGAGTTTTTAATCTCCGGAAAATAATGACATCATTTTGGCATGTTTGACACCTTGAAACCAAAGTCACAGTTACACAGAAGAAAATGAGTCTTCTTTAGTCCGCTCTCTTTTATTTTATTTGTACGAGTATGTATAATCTAAACTAATATTATAAATGCAAAAGTAACTCTGTCTGTCTGTCGGTCTGTCTGTCTGTCTGTCTGTCTGTCTCGCTTTCCTGCTAAAACTACTGAACCGATTTAAATGAAATTTGGCACACAGATAGTTTAGAGCCTGAGAAAGGACATAGGATACTTTTTATCCCGGTAGTATGTTCCCGCGGGATAATTTCCGACCTCCACGCGGGCGAAGCCGCTGGCAAAAGCTAGTTTTATTTTAAAACGAATTCAATAAACAACATACATCCTCTATTCTCCCACGTTGTCATCGCTGCGGTATATAACCCCCACTTCGATATCGGTCGCCATTGCTGCGAACCGGTATCGCGTCCTGGCTAGGGTTATCAATGTCATTATCAACGGTGTTATGTGATCCTGGTATTCACTGAACTGGTGCGGCTTGCGAGAGTTAGACGTGTCGAGTTTCGGATTAGATAAGGTGGGATTTTAAATTTGTTTGGCATATTTCTCTGTTATAACAGATCCTGTAATTTTAAAAGATTCAGTTTATGGTTACATATATTTTTACAATCGTGATCAATCTTTCGGCATTGAGTCTTGTCTAATCGGAAGTATCATTTAACGAAACCATAACTAAGTATTAGATAAACAAGCTGGAAAAAGTTTTCAAGAACAGATATCTTAGAAAAATCTCTGTTCTTGCAGACATTTTTCATTTTATTTCCACCAAAATCCGGCTTCTTCAAACACTGCTTTTCTCTGCTAAGACGGGGACGCTGCGTATCATCGATAAGAAAAAGATCCTAAGAAGGAAGCAGTAACTTATTACTCAATACTTACACATGTACTATCTGTATCTATTTTACTGTGCGTACATAAATAAATGAAAATGTGGTGCTTGATTAGAATGCTTGGGGAGTCTTGGTTCGTGTTTCACATGATCACTTCTCTACGCCAAGAACTCGGCAACAAAAAGTGACTATTTGTTCTGATTCAAACGCGCATCCTCAATAAGCATCTTATTTAGTATCTAGCTTCTGCCCATGACTTCGTCTGCGTCAAACTTTTGCTCTCCTGACCCTTCCCGTCGCATCGAATTGCCTGCCACTTTTAGACCATTTTTCGTTGCTGCTCCACTCCTTTTGATTGTAGCGTGAGGTTACACCTATAGCCTTCCTCAATAAATAGGCTATTCAACACAAAAATATTTTTTCAATTCGTACCAGTAGTTCCTGAGATTAGCGCGTTCAACCAAGCAAAGAAAGTATTAGTTTAGTAATGTAATAATATAATAATAAATTGTAAAAAAAACTAAACGCATAAGATTCAATTTACTGATTGTGACATAGTACTGAATAAAGAGAAACTAGAATTCGATGAATTCAAATGATTTTCTGACTTGACTCAAGGCTGCAATGGCGTTCTCATCGCGCGATTTCTATTTTTTGCAGTGTTCTCCATAATGTATAGATATCATGTGTGTAATTCATATTAAACTTACAAATCAAAGAAATCTTGATGTCATGTCAAGTCGTAAAAACCGTGCAGGTCATCGTTGGTGACGATATTACATAAGCTACAGGTAGACCGTTTTTCATTCGTCTTCTTTGAAAAAAAAAATAGAAGAAAACGTATTGCTAAGGTGTTTGCTGCAACATCTAGCACGTAGGCAAGACATTTATTACACATACGTGCGGACAACGTTGCTTGCACGGTGGACACGTATTTTTACGTTGCACTTGTACAGCTTTAATGGACTTATCGTGCCCTAAACTGTGGTTTATGAGACAGGCACAGGAACGTGAGTATTGACACAAAAAAAGAGAGGCCTCTGCCCAATAGTTGGTGAAGTAGGGCTGTGGATGGTGATTTTCAAAATCATTGACTTACCTTACTTTATAAAAATAATCATGATATTATAGTGTTATTTGCAGACGACACTATACTTTTGTATAAACTCAGTATATTTATAGAAATGTTTTTTTTTTCACATAAAAATATTTAACTTTTTAAGAATTACTGTGAAATCCATGTTATTTTTTTTCTGTTTCTACAACCAGGTGCAAAAAATATGCGGCTCGCTTAGATGCCAGTGTTTATGTTTTAATAATAAACTTTCGAGGCACATCCAAGAACTGACCTTTAATCAATTGCTATCTTTTATAAAGCGGAATCTATTAATACCAGAGAGTCTTTTACAGACTAAACCTACTTACAGAAATAAAATCATTTATCATAAACATTATTTAGATAGTAAGTATCAAAACAGTAAAACAACAGAGATTACACTTATCTAAAGAATTATCCTATCCTACTGATACTCCTGTCGTGCTGCACGCGTAGCATGACCACCGTAGAAAGGGGTTTTGTCGACGGACGATTAGACAAAGTAACGTTTCGGGTACACAGTACGACAGCAGCAAAGTAGAAAAAGTTAACTGCACTTTTGATGTGAAACATCTATAGGCGAGGGTAAACCTAATTTTGGCGTGGTGAGCGTGGCCACGCACAGTGGCCCATACTGAAAATGACGACTTAGGCAACAAAGTTTCAATATCGATGCGATTTTTTTTGATCTGATAATTAACATATATTTAATACGTTATTTTTTGATTATACCATATTTATTTCTTTTCGTAAAGCATGCTTTATAAATATTACCTTAAATATTTTTTTTTGTTTTGCCTTGTGTCGCAGGTTCGTTAGGTTCAGCTACACTTTTCAAGGTTAACTCTTGGATGGGTGACCAATTAATTTATGTGTGGCGTTTTGTCGCAGGTTCGCTAGGTTAAGCTGCACTTCGCAAGGTCAGCCTTTGGATGGGTGACCATTTACTTTATGTGTGGCGTTTTGTCGCAGGTTTGCAAGGTTAAGCTGCATTTCGCAAGGTCAGCCTTTGGATGGGTGACCATGTAGTTTTTGTTTTGCCTTGTGTCGCAGGTTCGCTAGGTTAAGCTACACTTCTCAAGGTCAGCCTTTGGATGGGTAACCATTTACTTTATGTGTGGCGTTTTCTCGCAGGTTCGCAAGGTTAAGCTGCACTTCGCAAGGTCAGCCTTTGGATGGGTGACCATTCACTTCATGTGTGGCGTTTTGTCGCAGGTTCGCAAGGTTAAGCTGCACTTCGCAAGGTCAGCCTTTGGATGGGTGACCATGTAATTTATGTTTTGCCTTGTGTCGCAGGTTCGCTAGGTTAAGCTATACTTCTCAAGGTCAGCCTTTGGATGGGTGACCATTTGGTTTGTGTGGCAAAATCTGTTCACCCAGTTGAAAGTTATGAGGTAACAAACATAAAAAAATACAGTCGAATTGAGAACCTCCTCCTTTTTTTGAAGTCGGTTAAATATAATTCTGAGTCGAATCATGTCAAAGAGTAAATATTATAAAAAGTGCAGTTGACTCTTTCTACTTTGCTGCCGTCGTACTGTGTACCCGAAACGTTACTTTATCTATTCTTCCGTCGACAAAACCCCTATCTACGGTGGTCATGCTACGCGTGTTGGAGGCACACGTGATAGCTATAATTGAATGGTAGCTTATATCTTGGTGTCTAAGGTAGGCAACATACAATGGATCACCTAGTTTTGTAAATTTTAAAAATAATATTTAAAATAAGCGTATGGGTAAACATTATTGAAATCATGTGGGGTTTGCCAAGATTTATAAAGCATTATTTTCAATTAAGTACTATGTGCTCAACAACACGTTTGAAAAGGGTAAAGCACTCTTTTTGCAAAACCCATCACAGTACACAGTTGATTTAGTTGATTGATCGAGCTTGTTTGAACATGCATTAATAATAATGCCTGTTTCAATTTGGGATATTTAATATTTCCATTTAAAAACATCTATTCAATGTTCTTTCAAAGAATAAAAATAAAAACATCGAAAGATGCCTTCTAATATTCTAATCGAAAAATACAAATAAGATGGTAGGTAGGTACCTAAACCATTAGTAATCTCGTTTTAATTTACCGCCGTTTCTTTCGGTAGTAAACACTTATGTATTTAATGTAAGTCGTCGTATCTAAAACGCGTGGATGAGAGACGCACGGAACCGAGATGTATGGCGGAAAATGGGGGAGGTCTATACCCTGCAGTGGGTGATTTCGGGCTGAGATGATGATGATGATAAAACATCAAAGATACCTTCGAAGATTCAAAACAAAAAGTAGAAATACAAATGGCAGGTAAGTATCTAGACCATTTTTTACCCCGATTAAATTTAAAATTAAAACTATAACTCTTTTGTGGCCGTTTCTTTCTGTAGTTTTAATATAGAGGTTTTCTTTAAGCGATTCTTGGACATTTCTCATCTAAATAAATGGTGGTTCATGGCTTAAATGTTTCATTAAATATTTTTTAGTAAAAGAAAAATTCAATAAACTTTTCCAAAACCTTAAACTTCAATTATAAAGTGAGCGCGCTCACAGTTACTTGGTGCGTATATAAAATTTCGTAGATCCATGAAAAATGTATAGATAATTCTCATAATTTTAAGAACATTCACAGTCTGATCTCTGTCTTAATCAGTCAAAAGTACCTCGAGTTTCCATACATTTTTGACAAGTTTTTGACATTTGGCTTTCGCCCAGGTGAAACGGCGACTAGATTTGAAACGGTTTTATTTACGAGAATTGGCTTTTAGATGTCTGACACTACCTATTCCTTTGGCAGGACAATTTACTAACCACACTTATAAATACACATCCCTTCCTTACCGTCAATCAAATAACAGGAGGATGACGTCACGGGTACGCCTAATCCAACACAACAGGCGGATCCAATATGGCTGCGCTCCCAGTAACCACATCAATTGTTCATTCGGACGGTACTCCTTAACAAATTAATACTTACGTAATTGCTGCAATACTCGAGAACCGACCCGCCCTCAGTGGAACCCAATTATACCCAGCATCCACATCGATGGGGTCTTTCAAAAGAAGCTGGTATTTCGAAAATATATTTTTCTTTGATGAAAGAGAGTATTTGCTCTATTGAACGCACTTGATTTTGTAAGTGTTAGGTGTACGGAATAGGCAGAGCTTGTTAGGGCTGCGTAATACAATAAATGGATGAGATTAAGTTCGTTTAGGGAATTCTCAAAAAGGATTTCATACGCTTTGACAGGCTGCTTCTTGAGTACCTCATTAGAGTAGTATCCCCATATGAATTGTGATGACGTAATAATTATTACGAAATTCTTATTTTCGTACACAACGTTGCAAATAATAGTAGACGTGGTGAAACCTAACATGCGAGCGATATCTGACAAGCCGACTATAATAATGGGCTCAGTTATGTTGTGACCTCCTAAGCCTGGTAAGTCTTGTAACAGAGTCTTTAAAAATGGTAGAACATCGTAGGTACGTTAAACATTCCCAAGAAACCAAAATACCGAGGTGAAGTACCACAGGAATGTTTCACGTAACCAGAACTTGTACTTACTTAAACACCTTGTTTCTTCGCCACACTTAGTCGTACGGTACGGTGCGGTTCCGTGCGGCACCCTGCGGTTCCCGGGAGAAACATATTAACAATTTATTAACTGTACCGCCGAACTTCGCCGCAGTATTGAACTAATATTACCTTATATGTCTGTTGAGATACTAAGCTTAGCACGTAAATGGTTATTTATTACAGTGTTATAAACTTTGTGGTTGAGAGCTTATTGGTGTTGATAGAAACAGAATGTTGTTTGGTATGGTCGGACATAGAAATTAACTTAGTGGTTCACATCTGTGTTACAAAGAATCTCAATTCACGATTTGAATAAGTTTCTGATCTATAGTAACTAATTTTAATAATAATTAATAGAAACTAAATTTCACATGAAAATGTAAAAGCGTTCACTTAATTAGATTTACGCTATTTGTTTCCTTATATTTAAAGATAAGCAATCTCATTTTCGAACGGTTCACAACATGAAAATTATTGACATCAGAGTCATCATAACAAAACATCATTTTAGTAAAAAGAGCTTTCTCAACAAAAACCATTTATACCTAAAGCATTGCATGCTTAAGTTTATTCCTCAAAATGTGCTCAAACAAGAACAGATTGAAAACGTAACGCGAATAAAATGACTTGGCAATACTCAGAATTTGCAGCTAATCTCCATTCAATTACCCTTTATTGGTGTTTAATATGGGCGAATTAATTTTAATGTAAATCAATCGTGATTGGTGCGGTGTAAATATTGAATTACCATTTCAATCGTATTGTTTTGTGATGCGTAGATCAAGTTAGCAAAATATTGAAACACAGTCGTGTCTAGTGCAGAGGTGGCCCAGTGATAGCCCCGACTGAACGAGTCGTAGGTCATGGGTTCGAACATAGGCATATAAATAATTTTATCATCATTACTCTCAAAACGGCGAAGAAACACATTGTGAAGAAATCAGTAAGTCCTAGAACCAAAAATTCGAAGACATGTGACCTCTACACACCCGCACTGGGTGTGGGTGGTAGTTAACAGTCCACTCCATCTCCAAGAATGGAGGGCTGTGTCCCGGCAGTGGAAACATTATAGACTCATTTGTTATAGTCGTGTTAATTTTATAATTTAGTCGGATTTAATTAATGCTGTATTTTTATAATAATATTGAAGTTTCATTATTTATATGGATTACTGATCAATTCACTCTGAATAAAAACCTGTTAAAAGTCTTTTTCGTTTCACGGCAGATTTTTTATCCGTTTCAATCTATTCACGATATGCTTACTAAATCTATTAGTCATTCAGTATTTGTTGTGAGTTTTGACATGTGTTAGTTGGACTAACCTATTTTTATTGTACTGTTAACATAATATGGCGATTAGCGATAACTTATAAAATATAATTTACATATGTACAGTGTCAATAAAGGATGCTTATCTTTTTGATATCCTAATCCGTCAATTTTCCATGTCAACAGTCTGTAAGACAATATTTACTGGTCGCCACTCCAAAACCCACAAACAATACGCTTCCTAACTCACCAAGATGCGAAGTGCCCTATCTCCAGCCATCAACCTCATGACTAACAATAGTTTAATAATTACGTTACCGATCGCAGTTACTTAATGACTGTTATTAGGCCGATCCAGTTTATCACTTCGTAACTCCCAAGTTTGGGAACTTTAGATATCATAATTACTTCAACGACCTTTAGCGTATTTTGTCATCAATACCTTATTGGGATCTATTTAAAAAGGGTTATATATAAGCTGAATTTTCATTGGGGCTATACTTTTTTATATTAGTAGCGGTAAAAGCTGAAAAAACTAATATTCGGAACTCAAAGTTAATCAGGATGGATTATGCAATGGTTCCATTTTAACTTCTTCTGTGGTTTTTTGTGAAAGGAAATCTCAAATAAAAAATCTAAGTTTAGATTGTCATGTTCTGTTTCAGTATCTAATGAGAGAAAGTGATTTTCTATCAACGACAATGGAAAGACAAGAATGTATTGTACTGGCATAAGCTACTAAAAACCTTGATTGATGCCAATCCTGTTCAATAATTTTTACTAAAGAAATACAAAACGCTTTGAAAGTGATTGTCACTTGTCTAGGCACTCAAGGTTTACAAGAACTCCATCTTTGTTGCACCACTTCTTCTTCCCAGCTAAAACACTAGGAAGTGGTGAAGGGCGGGCGTTTTGGGGGACTGTCTTATGTAACTTTGACGTTCAAAAAGTGCTGACTCTCAGCCTAGTTTGAATAAATGACTTTTGATTTTGATTTTAATCTTGGCGTCTCAGCATTCAAATGTACGTCTGAAAAATCTTCAATGAAACCCTTGGAGTTCCATAACAACATGAGTATACAACGTGGTGCTATACTATCATAGACCATTTAATGGACGCCAAAGGTCTTCCTTCTCAAATCCACGACCTCAAAGTCACTATGGGTGCGTGGGTTTAGAAACCGCAACTACGTACAGAGCTCTCATCGAAGACCCGGTAATATACGGGTCCAAAAGGACCAACACCTACCAATAAGGTTCTTAACAGAACTGTATTCTGTACCTGAGCCTACGGTTCAAGTTCTTGAATTTCAAATAGTATGAATACCTCTATCTATTAGCTAAGGGCTAGTGTGCACCAAATTCGACGGTGACAGAGTTTTTTTTATGTTATTGGTAGTCAGTCGAGCAGATGAATACCCGATACAACAGAGGCTTAAACGTACATTGTCATCCCAGAGGCACTACAGCTGTAATGTTTCAAGTGCCTTATCTACTGAATATGAACACTTACATCCTTCAAACCAGTTCAGTTCCTAGTATTTTCTACCAGCAATTTTTCTTAATACCTACACTATAGTGCCTACTTTCAGGTATAACCCTTTTCTTGAACCCTTTCTATAACCCGACTCTTACGAAATAAGCTAATCGAATAGTAGGTAGGTATTTGTACGGTCAAAGTCCCAGACTATTCTTGTAATGGACAGCGAAGCGTAACAAACAACTTCCTTTCATAGCTAATACCTATCCGGTTAACATAATGTGTGTGTAATATTACAAAAGAAACTGGCTCTGGGCTAACTACAGATCCGATTTCAAAGAATTTTATTAGTTGTGTGACAAATATAGGTACATATTCGATAGTAGAATCAACATCGTCATCGATCCGACACAATTTATAGCTACTAAAATTTAAAAGTACGCATTTACGTGGTATTGAACAAAAAGGTCATACCTAAATAGAGCAGAAAAATATTCACATTTAAATTTATAGCTGTTGCTGAACTTAGTGACGTTAGTTATAAAGGAAAACAAAGTTCATCTTACAACATTAAAAAATTATCTTGGTTGCCTAATTTTGCATTTCTCCCGCTACCTCATTAAGTAACCTTAGCTATTTATTTACTGCAAAAAGTGAAGCAGCTGCTGACAAATTAGGTTAATTTTAAATTAAGTTTCGTGATTAATTAGTTTTTACGGGAGAAAATATAGTAACGTCGAAATAAGGAGCTTTTATTAAATACACGGGTGCTTCCCTTAAATTAATTATCCTGGTAGTTTGTGATACTTTTATGATAAAATTTAAATGTATTACATTTTGTATGTATATTTATAATATGTTCTACAACTTACCGACAGAATCCGTACATCGAAACAACACTGAAACTCCGAGTACAAACAACTGTGACCACTTCATCACAAAGTTTTTCAACAAACTCATCTTCAACAAATACGTCAACCGAAAAAAAAACTGAAATTCAAAAAACGTTCCAAATTCTAGAACGTCGCATTTTCATAAAAGTTTTCTTAAATCGAACGCGGGATTCACTCGGGTTGATTCGGTGTCGCGATCGTGAACCAACTGTTCTGACGGAACGTTTGAACGGAGGCTGAGGGTTCCAAACCACGCATGCGCGAATCTTTCTTCGCTTTTCAGAAAGCGGTGTTTCTAGTTTCAATTATACTGTATTTCTTTTTGACATTACGCTTGATGCGCCTTTGACTTGGTGCATTCCTTCAAAGGCCCGTGGTTCTGTGGAATGGAACAAAAGGTTTTCGGTATTCCCTAGGGATGTGTCCTGTCCCTTTAACTGGTGCTTTGTAGTAAATGTTTGGTTTGAAATTATCGTTCAAATTTATGTAAAACATACAATTTTGAAATAGTTTGGAGTGTGTTTCTATTACCTACAAAATTTAAAAAAAAATTGAGCAGCACAGTCCATTTTGTTACTTGGTTCGTATAATTTTGGAAGCGTAGAACTAATTATCTAACTAAATTTACAATTGTCGCACAAAAGAAAACAAGAAAAGCACTAGTCAAATTATAGTTAAAGAAATTACAAATTCTATGAACTCTTCACGTTCAAACAGTCTAGAGATATTCCTACGTTAGATTACTCGACGAATTTATGTGATCTTGTGACGTCACCGTGACATGTGTCTTCTAACTGAAGAGCGTTTGTGGCGGGAAAGATGAATGGAGAGATTAGATGGCGCCAATTCTGGTAGGCGCTGACTAAGCTGAATATAGTGCTGGCTTTTATTAAGAAGTGAAATATGAAAGAGATGGGACATACTTTAATTTTGGTATCTCACGTGCAATAGTACCGTAATAAATGATGTAAATTAAAAATATATATTAATTAAACTACAGAATTGTCCTGAATGCATGTTGGTTCTTAACGATGGCGATGCTATAATAATACCAACAGAGCTTCAGTAGTATACATACTTAATTTCCGCTTAGCGACAATGTTGTGATTAATATTTATTAAACGCTGTGAAATTTTACTTTACGAGAACAAATGTTACTTGTCCCAATCTCTCTCAAAAAGTATCATACATAAACTCTTGCCTAGAAAGTAGCGAAGGGGATTGATTTAGATATCTTGCCCAAGGAGATTTCAATCACTTAAGTATTTACTCAGCCTTGTGAAGACCTTGGATGGACCCGGATGTCCATTTTCGGTCGCTAACTGCCGTTCTAATTGACCAACTGGTATCGAACTCCAAGTTTGCCAATTCGAGCTCTTAAGTGAATTCAGTACCTCGACAAACACGGTCAGGAAACCTTAGCTTGCCAAATATCTACAAGATAGATCACAAGTGTATATATCACGTGGAATTACATAGTTATTTATTTCAAAACATTGTGCTTTATTCGAATAAATAAATATAGAGTTTATTTTACTATGAAATGAAGTGACTTTGAAATGAAATGAGTTTATTTTTTGCAAGTAGGTTTTTACAAACACTTTTACACGTCAATCATATTTTTTTTTAAACTAGTTGAGGTCGGCGTTTTCCATCTGACTACTCTGAAAAGAAAGGCCGAAACAAACTCAGAGGTCACAGTCTATTTTAAATTCCAGACATAATCTTGGTAAGATCATGTAAAGACCATGTGGATTGGTGTCTGAAGTGGTCTTTTAAGGAAAAAACACACAGCTTGAGTGGATCTGTCCAATCAGTGCACGCATTTGTCAGTAATCATGCAGCTCCACTCAGAACTTAAGGAGGTCAATGATTCGACGATCAATACCAAAGAAAGGACATTTGTGAAAGTCGCTAAGTAATAATTTCCAAGTTCTTTGAGTTTAAAACGTTTCTCTCGAAACTAATATGCTTGATTTGAAATAATATTGTCCTTACAAAGTAAAATAAATACATTTGACGAAGAAAAAGGAACAAAAATTCTAGTGACGTGCTTCACCCGTAAAAGCTACCTACAATTGGTCCCCTCGCGAGCCCTCACAAGCCCTCGATTACCATAAATCACAATAACAGTATATTGAATCCGTCTCAACTGGGAGCGCGACGTTTGCTGAACATTAGCTGTTCGCGGCAACACAAACATAGTCAATCATTGCGTGTTTGATTATGTTTGCGTATAATTAGTGAATTACATGACTTTTAAACGTACGTACTTTTACTTGCCTATGTTTTGTGCCAAAAGTATAACAGGAAAGTGTAAATAAAGCCTGTTCAGGTTAAGTTCGAACCCAGTCAATCGCTAAAGGAAATTAATAACTCTATTATCTGTATTTAGAAAGTTTCAACTTTATACAAAGTGTAACATAATAGACGCGAGTCCTTAAAGTAGTTTGTTGTTAATTGACTACTGAATCCATTTCAGTCTTTTTAATATAAGTGTTTCTGTTTATTTGAAATTATGTATTTTTTGCCATAGTTACCGCCGATTGAGTCAAAGAAAATTCAATCTTATTTCAAGGCTGTACAGTAATATCAACACGATTTATCAGATTTTTGTAAATTATCCTTTTAATTCAACACTTTAATTTTATTGGGGTGTATGAGGTATTGCGTTAATATTATGTTACACGTTTTATATCTCCACTTATTCCAACAATTACTCTTTTGAAAAGCACTATTTGTTTGACCTTGCCCAAGCTTTTCAACCCTTACATAAATTACCTCATCGTCGAGCTCAGTAACTAGCGTGTCCGTTGCTCAACAGATGGCGCCTGCGTCAACAACATTAGTTACGTGGACGACATGATGCTGCTGAGCCCGAAGACGGCCTCTCGGAGAATTGTTAACAGTATGTGAGGACTATGCTGGTGCACAGGGCTTTGTATATACAATGTCCAAAAAACGGAAAATATAGTGGTTATGGTATGGACAGTCTTTATTAAGCGGGTATTTTGAATGTTTTATTGTTAATTTAAACTGTATTGAACTGATTTTTAGTTTTATTTTTAAGGATTTGAGGATTTTAATTTTTTAATTAAAAATTCATCGATAACATTGTGGTTAAACTACAAATCAGCATTCACACATTTGTTTTCAGTTCCATTTGTTAGGGTTCCGTTGCCAAATGGCAAAAAACGGAACCCTTATAGATTCGTCATGTCTGTCTGTCTGTCTGTCTGTCTGTCCGTCCGTATGTCACAGCCATTTTATTCCGAAACTATAAGAGCTATGTTGTTGAAACTTGGTAAGTAGGTGTATTCTGTGAACCGCATTAAGATTTTCACACTAAAATAGAAAAAAAACAATAAATTTTGGGGTTCCCCATACATAGAACTGAAACTCAAAAATGTTTTTTTTCATCAAACCCATACGTGTGGGGTATCTATGAATAGGTCTTCAAAAATGGTAATGAGGTTTCTATTAGCATTTTTTTCTAAACTGAATAGTTTGCGCGAGAGACATTTCCAAAGTGGTAAAATGTGTGTCCCCCTCCCCGTAACTTCTAAAATAAGAGAATGACAAAACTAAAAAAAATATATGGTGTACATTACCATGCAAACTACCAACGAAAATTGGTTTGTACGAGATCGAGTGAGTAGTTTTTTTTTAAAACGTCATAAATCGTAAACCGCAATTTACCTTACATTCAATCAACTGAAATATAAAAATTAAAAAAAATATATATTTTTAAACCGAAAATACCTACAGGTTTGTACGGAACCCTCGGTGCGCGAGTCCGACTCGCACTTGGCCGGTTTTTTACATTTATCTCTGATATTTTTAGATCAGAAATGCTACAGTCAGACAATCACGATCAATCAATCGCATATACATTTACGTTATACGTACATCGTAACTTTGAGTTCCAGCAGTTATTTAATGATATTATTGATATTATTATACACTCCATAAAAAGCCTGGACGGTTAATGTTTTTAAGACTATTGATATGAAGCAAAATAATCAATTAACAACTTATTATTTTTGAGTCTCTATTATTGTGCAAAGGCGACTTTAAAATATCGTTTTTGATAGCTTATCTGTGTGTTTGATTATGCTATAAGAAAAGATTTTATACTGTTTGCTTAACAAGTGATTTACAATCGCTTTCTATAACATCGTCATTCATCTATCTCCATATCAATCAAAATATATCTGAATATTTACTTAACGTTGCATTATTTAATAAAGTTCGGGTTTCTATAAACATTCTGATGTAAAAACTATCGCATGGTGTTTGCTGAAACATTAGCCGGCTCGGGTGTGTGCTCTACAAACATCATCAATCAACTGCGTATCACAGGGGTTGACTTCAAATAAAACGTGTGGCGTAGTAGTGTGTTAAAATATGGTTTGTTATAAACTGTCTAGAAAGTCTTGAAATTGGTTTGATTTGGTTTTCATTCGGTTCGGTTTTCGTTTACCGTAAACTTTAAAGGTATTCGCGCTGACGGAAAATAAGCCAGAAGAAAACAATTAGCAGATAATAGAATGTTGATCTTTACGCATTCAAGCGATGATGCGTTAGTGTGTCGGCCGGATTCACGAAGTTACGCAGGACGCATATTCCGTCAGATGTGTGGTCACCGTAATTGCAGCAGTATACTAGCTTTTGCCCAACTTTGCCCGCGTATTATTATACCTACATTTGAAACTTCCTCTTGAAGTACTCTGTTTATTGATGAAAACCGTATTAAAATCCGTTGCGTAGTTTAAAAGATCTAAGCGATACAAACACGAAATGCGACTTTGTTTTGCACTAAATAAAAAAGATGACAACGTGATTGTAGATGTACATTCAGTCAAAAAAATTTCGGGAATGGATGTTTTGTGTATGATTCTAAATTCTTTTATTTTTTTGTTGCTAAATAAGCACAACTGTTTTCCATTTGGGCGCGGAATTTTAGTTATATGTGTTATTAAGATTAAAAAGGTGCTGTTTTTAGTTATATCATATCTAGTGCGTATTGCGAATTTCATAATGGACAAAACATCGAACAAAGAGTTTGTCTGTAATTTTGCATGACAAACGGAACTTCGTGTTTGGAGTCCCTGAAAATGTTACAGAAGGCTTTACGTGAATTGACTTTATCAAAAATATGTGCTTATGAGTGGTACAAAGCGTTTCAAAGTAGTCTAGATGTGATGGAAGATTTGACCCGCACTAATAGGCTATCAACGTCTGCCACTGAAGTTAACATCACAAAAGTGAAGGAAATAGTGACTGCAAATCCTCATTCAAGTTTGAGAGAGATAGCCGTCAACCTTTCTGTGTCTCATGAGTCTATCTGTACCATTTTAAATAATCACTTGGGTATGAAACATGTTGCCGCTCGGCTAGCCCCGAAAGACCTGAATTTTCTCCAAAAACTCAATTGCATTAGAGTCGCTGAGGACATGCTAGAACGACTCAATTCCAACCCAACGTTCATGAAATGCATTGTTATTGGTGATGCGACGTAAGTTTACCAGTTTGACATGCAAACTAGTCAACAAACTTCGAGTGGCGCCTTCCAACTGAACCGAAACCAAAAAAACCACACCAATGTCGATGGAAAGACAAAGTGTCATGTAGACTGTTATCTTGGATTATCGCGGTGTTGTGCACTTCGAATTCGCCGGAAGGTCCAACGGTAAATAAAAAAATTGGGCATTATGCGGCGTTCAAGAGAGCAAATTAGACGAAAAAGGCCAGATCTGTGGAAAGAAAATTCTAGGATTTTGCACCACGATACGCTTTCGCATAAGGCCATCCATTGTGGAACAATTTTTGACTCAGCAAATACCACGGAGCAACCATCTTATTCACCAGAAATTACTTCAGCCAACTTCTTTCTTTTTCCTAAACTCAAATTACCACTTCGTGGCACCCATTTTCATTTGGTAGAAGACATATAGGAGAACTATCTTCTGCTCGCGACTTCACCCGCGTCAAATTTTTGCTCCCCTGACCCTTAACGTCACATCGAATTGTCTGCCAGTTTCGTTCATTTTTCATTGCTGCTCCGCTATTTTTGATCGTAACGTGATGTTATATAGCCTATAACCTTTTTCAATAAACAGGCTACTCAACACACAAAGATTTTTTCAATTCGGACCAGTAGTTTCTGAGATTACCGCGTTCAACCAAACAAACAGACAAGGTCTTCATAATATTAGTATAGATTCGCGGCGAAAACAGAACTCGATTCCGGAAAAAGCTTTTAAAAACAATTTGATAATTGAATTAATTATTGGCGTAAATGTATATTTTCTGAAGGAGCATACTCAAAGTATGCTAAATAGGTGTTAAATAAATTTGGATGAATGACTAACATTTTGTGTATTTTTGATCTTTTCCCGAAAATTTCTTCAAGTAGATCAACGCATAGCCCAAATCACTGGACCTAGAGACCTGAAATTTTGAACATGGTAGAGGTTTTGAAAAATCGGAAGAAACTTTGTACGAAAGTCTGTTAGTTACGAAGCTACGATCTTCAAACTTTGTATTTAGCCTGAAAAACATTTTTTTTTTAAATTTATTTATTTAATATTGATAATCTCCCTTACAACTATCCTAACAGGTTTACACCTAATGCGATAGTGCGGTCTTAAAATTAACTTACTACAAACAATAAAATAAAATAAAAATAAAAAAACAGAATATCTACTATCACTACTAAGTTTCCAAATATAAAATACACATTATTTAAAATATACAATAATATAAAAACAACAACATCAGCCTACTTTAATCTATACTATAACATAAATTAAATTATATGTGTCTCAACGTCTTTGATAATTCCACCCTCGAAAGAGTGAACAGAGGGATGAAGTTGTATATGGAAAGTCTTTCATTTTCAAAGTAAAAATGACTAAATTTATTATTTAGGCTAACCCTATAGGTGGTGAACACGAAACACTTGGTAGCACTGGTTGTCAGGCATTCGGGCTGTGACTACCGTAAAAATTGTTTAAGATCTACAAATAACACCCGGGACTAACACTTTCATTTTTTGCTCTTCGATGCACGGAGGGGTTAGCTAAATATAGAAAGAAAATATATACCAAAATGTAATTCAATATTTTCCTCTGCTATTAATTTCTAGATAGGTTTTAATATTATAAAAATATTTATCAAACTGTTCAAATCCGACACAGAAGGTTTGACAACGAAGGTTCAAACGTTACGGCATACAATGTAATTGAATCTAAAAACCGCGGGCTTCCGGATTTTGTGAAGTTGCAGGGTGCTATCACCGCACCCGGCCCTTTGGTTCATAGTCCATTGTTACACGAGTTTGGTTGATAAATGGTTTTTTTTCCATGTAGATAATTTAAACGTTAAGGATTTCGACAAAAATCCATAGCCTTGAAATAAAACATGACAAGATTCTACAGCATTATAAGTTGAAGATCTATGTATTAGTAAATGAAAAATAACAAAAATTTAGGTATTAAATATTTTCTTTGTCAATTATATACACGTAAAGAACACAATGAAAACAAAAACTAGAACGTTTTGCCTACTTTTATTCATCAAAAGGGCCAATAAAGCCGATCAAATTTGTTTGCTCAGCAAGCTCGTCACTAAAACAACTTTCGACCTACATTGTTTTCAAAAAACAGCCACTGCTGATGGCCGTAACCCTCTCATATTAGCATAGATCAGGCATACAAAATCATAATTCGTCTCAACAGTGGAGCCGCTCGCTCATACATTAGTATGCGGGCCGGCGCTCCCAGCTATTGTGGTTTGTTTATAGACAAATTTCCACCTGCGAATATACTTGAACAAGATGAAACGGACTGATTTCTGTTTGCTTTACATCCAATCCTTTGTGTTATACCTATTGTTCGGGACCCAATCAATCGTACCTTTTATTTATTCGTCAGGATTAACTGAGATTATGGTGCGGGCGTGCTGGGGAATATCGGTAATGACAGAAATGTCAGATTTAGTTTGCGACTGCGACATAAATTGCAGTTGGATTCATTTGATGTGTGCGCGCTGAAATGAATTTGTGTTAGCCATGGTAAGTTTGGTTTGTTTGCAGATACCATCAGTTCCGCGTGCGTTTGTGCAAATATACGGAGTTTTTTTTTTTTTTTTTTTTCTTCAGTATGGGAAATCATCAAATGACTTCTTCCGCTCTGGGCGGAGCGGGAGAGCGTGTCAGACTTTTAATGACTAAAACCCACCCGCGTTCCATCAGTTGCCCATGTGCCAGGGTCACGGTATCTCTTTCGAACAATCACACGACCCAAGCAGGCATCGGTCCTAGTAGACCCCTACACTGCTGCTGACATCTCTTTGAGGCGCGCGTGGAACACTACGCGCCGTCGACCCGAGCTTGGTCCTTACCGGGCGGCGAGCTACCTATTGCTCGCCACCCGCAAGCTCGCGCCTACGGTGGCCGGGAGTCCGCTATCGACTCCCGACGCCCGGGGCGTCTCCTCCTGCGGCGGCTAGGGACGTGAGGGCGCAGAGACTGCCACTCCCTCACGCGCCCCGCCTCCTCCTTCGCGAGCATTACTGCTTCGCAGAAGGAGGTGACGGCCTCCCATTCCCTCTCGCTCCGTACCATGGCTCGCACCACGGCCGGACGCGGTCGCCGCCGCCGCCGCCTGTTTTATCTCCAACATCCGCAACTTGAGTTATTGAGCGCAGGGTGGTGTTTCTTAATTGGTCTGTACATTTGACACCTATTATGATGCCACACCACTCAATTGCCCGAAATCATTACTTCAGTCAATCTTAAATTTAACCTAGTTAGCATTTTTCAACGTTAATATTGGGTCGGAAATCATCAAATGACGTCTCCCGCTCTGGGTGGAGCGGAAGGGCGTGTCAGACTTTTACTGACTAAAACCCACCCGTGTTTCTACAGTTACCTACATGCCAAGGCCACGGTAATTGTTTTGAACAAGTCTCGAGACCCTGGTAGGATTTTATATTCACATGACATCACGCTTTGCCACCACGGGTTGGGCAGAGGTGTACCTATAGTACACCCACATTTCACCAGTTATGTTGTAAGTCCCATGTAATGGACGGCTTCCCATTTCCTCTCGCTCCGTACCATGGCTCGCACCAGGGCCGGACGCGAGAGGTCGCCGCCGCCGATCGCCTCCACGAGGACACGGCGGTGCTCCGCCCAGGCAGGGCACACCTCCACCGTATGCTCCACCGTGTCCAAATATACGGAGTGCATAATAATAAAAGCACTTTATAAGTTTGCTGGCAAAAATATTTTTAATGGAAAATGCGCTTGTTACAAAATTTGATTGAACCTACAAATGACCGGCTCATCATTTCAAAACAGACAGTTTGGAAAAGTTTAAAACAACATTCAAATATTGAATTATTTAGTCACTTTTGGAGCAAGTGTAACTACAATATAACTTCCATTTAAATCAAGGTTACCTTAGACAGGTATCCTTGATTTGAATGGAAGTTACTTTCTTACTTAGGGATCAAGAACGCTGCCAAAATACACATACATGAATAACCTTGTATTTAGGCATATAAAACGAGCAGGCAAATGGCTTTAAGATAATTTCACCAACAACCTTGACTTCCCAAAAACCATTTTCAAAACTCCTTACCACGTACAGTAGATACCACGTGTACCTACCATTCCTTTACATATAAAGACTTACGGTAACAACGTGCTAAGAGCTCGATCCTCGACTCGGCTGTAATACTCTCCGGAGAATCGAATTATTGCCGCTCGACTGAGCAAATTAACTACACGAGAACAGAACGCGGGACGCTGTGTAAACGAGCCTTGCTTTAACATCTGCACTCATTTGAACGCGTGATGTTTGTTTTGGTAATGGTAAGGTTTAATGAAAGAGGAATCGGGGAACTTTTTTTTTTTTTTTTTTGATGGGAAATCATCAAATGACTTCTCCCGCTCTGGGCGGAGCGGGAGGGCATGTCAGACTTTTACTGACTAAAACCCACCCGTGTTCCTTCAATTGCCCATGTGCCAGGGTCACGGTATCGCTTTCGAACAATCACGCGACCCCGGCAGGCATCGGTCCTAGCAGACCCCTTCAGTTTTGCTGACATCTCTTTGAGGCGCGCGTGGAACACTACGCGCCGTCGACCCGAGCTTGGTCCTTACCGGGTGGCGAGCTACCCATTGCTCGCCACCCGCAAGCTCGCGCCTACGGTGGCCGGGAGTCCGCAATCGACTCCCGACGCCCGGGGCGTCTCCTCCTGCGGCGGCTAGGGACGTGAGGGCGCAGAGACTGCCACTCCCTCACGCGCCCCGCCTCCTCCTTCGCGAGCATTACTGCTTCGCAGAAGGAGGTGACGGCTTCCCATTCCCTCTCGCTCCGTACCATGGCTCGCACCAGGGCTGGACGCGAGAGGTCGCCGCCGCCGATCGCCTCCACGAGGACACGGCGGTGCTCCGCCCAGGCAGGGCACACCTCCACCGTATGTTCCACCGTGTCCTCCAGACGATCCTCGCAATGGAAACACCCGGACGTATCCTCCCGCTTTATCCTGAACAGGAACCCACCGAAGCACCCATGCCCGGTGAGAACCTGCGTCAGGCGGAAGGTGAGGACGCCGTGGCGCCTCTCTATCCACTCCTCAAAGAGGGGACTTACCGCCGCAATTGTGGCGTGCCCAGCACTGGGTTGCGACAATCGTACCCGCCATGTCGCCATGAGATCACACCGGAGCTCTGTCCGCCGTGCCGCGATTTGTCGCGGCAGCGGAGTTTCGCCCCGGCGTTTCGCCTCCTCGCGCCACTCCCACATGTGGGCGACGACCTTTGCCTCCAGATCCCATGGCGGCACTCCGGCAAGGAGGCTCGCCGCCTCGAATCGTGTACCTTTAAAGGGTTTAATAGGAAATCGTTGTGGAGGAGACGCAGGCACTAACGGTATCTTCCCTTTTACTACGGTTGATGAAACGTAGTGAAAGCTGAATGCAAACGTATGGTGGAATATGGTCGACTCCTTCTTGCAGAGTGGTGCACTCAGTTCCAGTGGTAAAAATACTAGAGGCCTATTATTTAGCATAGATAGATATTATTGTTACCCTATTTAGAGACAATATTCATTTTATAAATCAAAATAATCTAAGCATTTTAATCTTAACCTTTTTTTAAACTTTTCATTTATTAAAAACATCGTTTAGAAAGATATGAACTCGTTCAACAGAGCAAAATTACAATAAAGCAGATAAGTTTCAAACTGTTGGTAAGAACAAAAATGTTTCCTTCAAAACGGATCTGCACGGATCTCTTTGTGATGAAATCATAGAAATTTCAATATTGTCACACATTTCGCTGCCTACAATCCAATAGTATTGTTTGAAATGCGGATCAGAATGTGCAAATGTATAATAGTGCCGTGCAATATTTTTAATGCAATTAAAAGCTTCTAAGATAGTGTTTGCACAAATATGTCAATCGTAGATTGCACAAATTAAAATATGTAGCAAAAAAACTTCGTCACTAATTATTACAGCTTATTAAGAAAGGACAAAGGCATGACTCCTACCGAAAGGGTTGGCCAACACTAGCAAAACAGACACTAGCAAGACAGAATTTTATGGATAAGGGAGAGGGAGGCCTTTGCCCTGCAGGGGGACAATACAGGTTAGTAAGATCAGGCTTATTAAGAAAATAAGACATAACCAGGCTTTTTCTCACAAATGTAAGTAGAAACTACAGAACGCCAAGAACAAACTAATTTTGCGCTATCCATGGTTGCAAACTGGTAGGTACTAACTACGCATCTAACCTTTGTGAAGTTCACTGTTTGCCTTTTGAGAACGTCCACTCGCAGCAATTTAGTCATCATCATCTCCTGCCTAGCCTTTCCCAACTCTGTTGGGATCGGCTTCCAGTCTAACCGGATGTAGCTGAGTACCAGTATTTTACATCGAGCGATTGCCTACCGTCATTTTGATTACCGTTGATTTTGTACCGTGTGGTGCCGGACGTAAAGAATAGCATCACCCCATTTCTTCCCGTGGGTGTCGTAAGAGGCGACTACGGGACTTACTAGAGAATGGGCAGCAGCGTTCTCTATGCATTTTACCACCATACTGCGATCGCCAATCCGCCTGCCAAGCGTGGCGATTATGGCAAAACCCCCCAAATTGGGGGAGGTCATGTCCAGCAGTGGACGTATTACGGCTGAAATGATGATGATGATGATGATTGCCTACCTGACCTCCAAAACCCAGTAGCTGGGTGATACCCCTTGGTAAGACTGGTTGTCAGACTTTCGGGCTTCTGACGACCCGTAACGACTGTTAATCCAGTCCCAGCAATCCAATCATTAATCCTATCAACATTCCTTGTCCAACAGAATCAAAACAAAAGAACAAAGTTAACAAGCATTTGAATAAAATATGACAGACCGCAATGTCGTTTAAGAAAAAAAAAAAAATACGCAATTGTTAGAACAACCTCTTTCTTCTCAAATTAGAACGCCAACTGTTGTAGTTAGGGCTGGCGTTAATCAAAACTTGTTGTTGCTTATTATCGTAAATTCACCGCAATTGAATATTAAATTAGAGTGGTTCACTGTCTAGAGTTCTCTACGACTTGTAGAAATGTGCCTGAATACGTTCTTTGCAGTAAAACTGTGAAAGTAATTGAGAATTATTGAAATTTAAGGCGACAATTTTAGTATGTCATTGTGCTACATTACAGGTGAAACTATAAAACGAATAAAACTCCGCTTACAATGTAGGAAACTAAGAACTACTAAACAAAACTAAGTTAAACTGCACAATTGGTCTTAGCTTTGCTTGATTTCAGCAATGCTTTTAATACCGTTGATTTCGATGTTTTACTTGGCATTCTATGCTCTCTTAATGTATCTCCATCAGTAATTGACTGGTTTCGTAGTTACCTGTTCGGTCGTCGGCAACGTATTTGCATCGGTGAGACTTTGTCTTCCTGGAGTAATACTTCTGCTGGTGTACCACAGGGTGGCGTTCTATCTCCATTACTTTTCGCAGTTTTTATTAACTCTATCTCCGACGAACTAATTTCTTCCTACCATCTTTATGCAGATGATTTACAAATATACTCTCGAGTTCCTCTTGGAAATCTGTCCGAGGCTATATTGGTGATTAATCGCGATCTAGCCCGGATATGCGGTTGGAGCAAGAGGTATGGACTTAAGGTCAACCCTATAAAGACGCAGGTTATTGTGGTTGGCAGTTCTAGGACTGTCTCAAGGATTGACTGGACGGCTCTTCCCCAGGTTACCTTTGACAATTCTATTATCCCTTTCAGCGAAAAAGTTAAAAACTTGGGGATTTTCATTGACAAAAACTTCACTTGGACTGCCCAGCTACAGGAAGTTAGCCGCAAGCTATTTGCATCCGCTGCATCTTTGAAGAGACTGCGTAATTTTCTGCCGACTGCCACCAAGATTGCGCTTGCACAATCACTTCTGTTACCCATCCTTGATTATGCTGATGCCAGCTATCTTGACCTTACCCAAGACCAACTCGATAAACTTGAGCGGCTTCAGAATGTTTGTATCAGGTTCATATTCGGTTTGCGCAAATATGACCATGTATCCGAATTTCGTGTGAAAAAAACATGATGAAAACGTAGTTTGGTATTTTGGGTGACATAAAGCTATGTTAAGTACTCATCATCTTCATCATCCATAAGAGTTTCATTGGATAAAATAAAAAGGAGACAAAAAGCATAAGCCACAATTGGCAAATCGGTTTCAACACCTACTTAACTGAACCTATGTAATAAAATATCACCAATTAAGTGCGATGTTCATACAACTCGTGTTCATGTAAATTGTGTTTATTCACGAATGCAGGATGTTTCTGTTTCTATTTCGACACGGGAATATGCGAAGCCTGTCCGCTACAGTTTTTCATTCCTTTAATTTTTTCGTGTGATCCTATTTTTTTTTCTAAAACAAAAGTAGCGTAAGTTACTCCTTGTTACATCAGCTATCTGCCAGTGAAAGTCCCGTCAAAATCTGTCCAGCCATTTCAGAGATTACCCGGAACAAACAGACAGACAGACAAAAATTGTAAAAAATGTTGTTTTGGTATATGTACCGTGTATACATCCATTTACACTTAGTAAAAAGTGGTTTTCTTAATATTACAAACAGACACTCCAATTTTATTTATTTGTCTAGATATGTCTAGATATATAAATCTGTAATAATATACTAAATCTGTTAGCCGATTCTAAGATAGGACTATAGGTAGACTCATCGATGAACGATCTATTAGTTACATAAACAATCAACAAACTACACAAAACAAGTGTGTCCCAACTACAATACGCTTCCATTGCAATGCAAACCTCCACAATGCTCTACAGACAATAGATACTATAATCGTGATTGTAGCGGTACTACAATAGACTAGCAATATAATATCGTGACGTCACCAAATAACCTCATGATGTATAGCTAGGCTTAAACATTGGATACTGTTGAATGTTAGACTTCTTTGTCTGTCAATTTGGGTTCTTTAACAGGTTTAAAATCTACTTAAAAGTGTCCTGCAAGCCATTAAGCCATGTATAGTGATCGCGACTAACTTTCAATTTTTAAAGGTACGTTTTATTCGTACAAAATGTGCTAGGCATGATTTTTATTCCACGGCTAAATATTTTAAAACTAATTCTAAAGAATAAAAAAAAAATGTTTCAATAAAACTTTTTACAAAAAAATAACAACCGACTTCCTTAAAAAAACACTACAAAGTCAAAAATAACTTTAATTTCGGAAGTCGGTGTCTTAGGATCCGTATTTAAGGTTATTTGCCACTTACTTCCGAAATTAAAGTTATTTTTGACTTTATAGAGCTTTTTTTTAAGGAAGTCAGTTGTTATTTCTTTGTAAAAAGTTTTTATTTTTGACTTTTTAGTTATGGTAGATACCTCGCGCTAATCTAATCGCGTTATTCGTTCATTTGTCACGCAAATACTTAAGACGGCGCCGACCGTACAAGACGCGCGGAAAATAGGTATTTACTACAACGCGCTAGTCGTGTGCGTCGCCACGCACAGATTGACAAGTTTGCTCGAGGCCCGCATGCAGTTGCACGACAAAAGGTGGTAACCTACAATTTTTAAAATTAGATTCATTGTGTTGAGTGACTTGAAAATACGCATATTGATTATTTCGATGATTTTATGTAGGTACCTACATAAATCCAGAAATTGAATCTAATAATTTGTATTATCTAAAAATGTACGTTAGTATTAAACTATACAATATTTTTAATTTTTGCCAACTAAAATCGGTTAACACATTTATTGTGGTGTTTATTACATATTTTTATGGTAATTGTGATAAAAGTATTGATTGTGTCACTTTAACAGTGACGACTGTTTTGAATGATTTCGCTCTGCAGCCCCTTAATGCAAAAATACTTATATGGTTTTTACATGGATACCATTGTCCGAACCAAATTAAAATGAGACCATACGGGAAGTACCAGCTTTTAAATAAAAAAATAATCATTAAAATCGGTTCACCCGGTCAAAAGTTATGAGGTAACAAACATAAAAAAACCGTCGAATTGATAACCTCCTCCTTTTTTTGAAGTTGGTTAAAAATATAATGTTAACTGCTAAGACCCTATGGCAGCTCCTGCACCTACAATAATTTTGCGCTGTATTTATATTGCTCTTCTGTCATCTCTAGTTCTAATAAAAATAAATACCTATGGTTAGGTTAATGATATATCTAGTGTTTTTATAATCTACTATAGTAGTTGTTGCGCCACTTCTTCTTCCAAGCTAAAGCACTAGGAAGTGGTGAAGGGCGGGCGTTTTTGGGGACAATCTTATATAATTTTAACGTTTAAAAAGTGCTGCCTCACAGCCTACTTTGAATTAATGACTTTTGATTGATTGATTTGAGTAAAATTATTTTAATTCGTAAGGAATAATATCAGAACAGAGGTGTTCATTAATTTACTAAAAACTAAAATCTTCCCAAACATTGGAAAACTCGCGTCATCAGTCCGGACTCATTTTGTATTTTGGCTGCTGAGGCCAAAACTACAAACACAGTGTTTGTTAGGATTTTTTATATTTTTATTTGGCCGTAATTTTAATATGATGTGCTGTTTTACCACAAACACGCAAACGTAGTTACAGGCGGAAGCTAGTTGTGTAATATAATTGATTATTAAGGGCCTGTCTAAGGCTGTTGTTCAACATTAATTTGATTTTTACCACGAAGTACAAAAATATTATTACTTTTTATATTGATCGATTTTAATATTATAGAAAAGATTTCAAACTGAAAAGTGCAATTTTAAGACTCTATTAAATGGATACTAAGGTGTATATCTTATACATATCGTATACATATAAATAGGGATATAATAATACAACAGATTAATCTTGCCTGTATTATGCGGTAAAAAAAAGTCTGAAAGCGTTAAAACTAAATTGAACAGCAGTAATTACGGTATGAAACCTAGTTAAAAGTATATAATTTTTAGTAACTGGAGTGGAAAATGATCAAAGAGAAATACAATAATGGGAATGGAAACAGGGTTTATTTAAGTGAAAAATATAGTATACGAGCTTTCCACAAAAATAATTAAATAACTCTAGCCCGCGGCTAAATTTTGAAATTGTTTCATATTTGAATGGAAGCTTACTCTAAATTATTTTGCGAAGTGATTAAACTAAGTAAAGGATGTCGCTCAGTTACAGTAGTGCGTTCAATTGCGGGCTTTTGAATGATGTCAGAGTAAACCTCATGCCTCAGCTTGTTCAATCAGGATTAGTCACTCACCACAATTTTTATTCTTAGTGACTGTTTTAATAAATGTGTTTGCATTAAGATACGTGACATGGAGAGTCATCTTGTATGGGATCAATGACTGGGTCTATAGCAGCACACAAGGGCTCTTTTAAATCTGGACATAAATGTTCCAATATTGACATAAATAAACAAAGAGTAAGACTATTTCTCTTCGTGTTTTGTGTATTTTTATAGAATTTGGAGAAGGTCATAAGGTAATAAATATATCTAATTGAATGTAACCAGCATTTAAAAGCAATTTTAATGTTGGATGCATTGTACCCTCGGGTGGATACTGTTCCCATCTTAGAATAATAACGCATAGAACCGCAGTAGTTGCACGAAAAGTGAAACCATTTCAAGGTAGCCTTTTAAGGCTAAGTACGACTTTCGGACCGTTAGTACAAAATACCAAGCGCTATTGTAAAGAGCTCCTGCAATTTCACAAAAAAATGACGTACTGTGTAGTGAAAGGGTGTCACAACTCATCACATAACCACGGAAAACATTTAAAGATCCCATTTCACGGGTAACTATTGCCTAACATCATATATTTTTGATTAAAACATTCATCGAAACAAAATAAATAAATCGTAAATTTGACAGACGCCATTACAATAAAAGTGTTGCTAGGCAAAGAAAAACATTTTACCCCATTTTTTGTTGTTATAACTATGTACTGCCAATTTTATTGCAAAATCACATTTAAGTAGGTATTTTATTAGCCTAATACTATTGGGGGTCCCGCTTGCCAACCTAAGAATTTACCTATATTCTACATTCTACCTAAATTCTTGTTACCAAAGAATTCGATTCTTTTATGAATACAAAAAAGATAATATTTCGTGAATAGCGTCATCAAAGCGGCAGTTGTTTAGAAAACAGTTGCAAATTCAGGGTTATTAAGTAAGGTAGTTTAAGTAATCGATCTTGGTATATAATAAATATTTTTAATTTCATGTTTTATTTAATAGTTTTTCTACTCACGAATCCTGAAACAGTTCTATTTTTCACACTATTTGGGGAAAATGTCAATTACTTGCAACATTACTAGTTTGCTTCTGTGTGTGTCGGTGAATGTATTTACGTGCCGCTTATGCACACATTGATTGTGTTGTTGCTTCAATTTTAAACGGAATTTTGAATGAAGCTATCTCTCTATGCATTATTACTCTAAGGTTCCCATAGCATGAGTTATTATTATTATGTTATAAGTGGTACCAAGACAAGAAAAACTTTATACTTAACAAAATCATTACAGAAATCTTAAAATAAAATAAATCCGACATAACTCAAGTATAAGTCAAAATAAATGGCGCAGTACAAACACAATTTTATACACCACATCAATACACTATCCGGCGTGCAGTTTGTCTCACTGTAAAATATAGCTTTTCCTACTAATATATTGCATGGTACTGGCATACAAGTCTAGCGGAATATGAATAACAAATGTATTGGATTGTTTGAGTAACGAAACAATGCGTGTTTCTCGCATTCGTTTAAATAATGCACAGCGTATATGAATGGGCTGAATATTGATTGAATGGTGCCAGAAATAAATGGTGTGAAATGTTACAATTCACTTGGTCATTGGGCAGACATCGGACAGTCAGCCACAAAGTTTGATGTAGTGTTGAAGCGTTTCTGTTTTTTTTTTTTTTGTGACTGTTTTATACTGAGCTTTATTTGTCTGCCGGAATTATCTAGCCCGCGCATATTTTGTAGATTCATTCAATCCGCTGCAGATACTAGATACTTAAGAATTGAGTTTTTCCTGACTTTAAGTAAAACGATATCATAGTGACCGTGTCCTTATTGTTTATTTCAATACAATCATGTTTAATTAAACATGATACAATAAGTGCCATACAATCAAAGACTTATTAATGTCAAACTAAGCAATTGGGTAGGTATTAAATTTTGCGAACGACAAACTACAAAATCAAGACAAGGCAGAAGAGTTTTAGCTCCTATGTAAAGCTGATTTAGTAATGGAAAGCTACTTTAGAAGGATCCTATAATGTTTAATTTAAAATTGTGTTTTAAATTACTCCAATTCATATTTTAATAAATAGTAGCTTTAAATATTAAGTAATGTATCTAGTTATGTGGTCAACTGTACAACAGTGAAGCGATATTCTTCACTGTTGTACGTGTTAAATTATTTTCAGAAAGTTTTGAATCATTCAGAATGAAAACTGAAGTTCACGTTCCATTCCATCCAATTGAGACAGCGTGTCTTTTACCCTAAAAATAAATCACGTAAGATTTTTTGCAGAACTCCAATAATCCCTGATGTGGCCCACACAAACCGGTTTATTAATATATGAAACACGTCACAATAATATTTATGACAGTCCATTAGTTTGCGGTATAAACAAGAAGCAAATTGAAAAGCGACAAACGTAGGTACGTCACCCGCATGAAATATTTAGCTTGTACGAACGGCCGACAGGGGATAACAAATTGCCTGGTCATGTCCAAGCTGCATTGTTATTGCATATGGTTTTTCATTTTTTGGTGTCATAAAAAAAAAACATGGATTGTTTTGTGTGTGATTTTTTGGAGTGGACATGAGTATAATATCGCTTTGCTTCCATAGCGCATCCATGCAGTTTCATGTCTGTTTTTATCCATTGAAACCTAGGTACAATGCTTTGCAACGGGCAACTAGCTTCATCTTTCTGACTTATCGACTTCTTGACAATTTTTTAAATAAAATAAATAATCAATTTAAGCCATTTTCTCTTCCAGTTTTCGATATTAGAGAAACACAAAACATTTAGCAACTGTCTATAAAACTACTTGAAATATTTCAACACGTAAGTATGTATGTAATACCATTACGACAGACACACATGCACTTCTCTAGACACATATTGTAAGGTAAGGAGTATATGGACTTACTCACTCTGCGACTGAGTACATTAGTAACCTAGTTTCAGTAGCTTCAGTGAAGTTAGTCTTAAACTTGTTCGGGACAAGCTGATACACTCTCTGTTTTTATTTCGACTAGTGCTTCAGATTAGAGAGGTATCTGCTGTGTAAGGAACAATTTATTTATTTATTTATTTATATTTATTAATGTACTCAGTCGCAGAGTGAGTAAGTCCATATACTCCTTACCTTACAATATGTGTCTAGAGAAGTGCATGTGTGTCTGTCGTAATGGTATTACATACATACTTACGTGTTGAAATATTTCAAGTAGTTTTATAGACAGTTGCTAAATGTTTTGTGTTTCTCTAATATCGAAAACTGGAAGAGAAAATGGCTTAAATTGATTATTTATTTTATTTAAAAAATTGTCAAGAAGTCGATAAGTCAGAAAGATGAAGCTAGTTGCCCGTTGCAAAGCATTGTACCTAGGTTTCAATGGATAAAAACAGACATGAAACTGCATGGATGCGCTATGGAAGCAAAGCGATATTATACTCATGTCCACTCCAAAAAATCACACACAAAACAATCCATGTTTTTTTTTTATGACACCAAAAAATGAAAAACCATATGCAATAACAATGCAGCTTGGACATGACCAGACAATTTGTTATCCCCTGTCGGCCGTTCGTACAAGCTAAATATTTCATGCGGGTGACGTACCTACGTTTGTCGCTTTTCAATTTGCTTCTTGTTTATACCGCAAACTAATGGACTGTCATAAATATTATTGTGACGTGTTTCATATATTAATAAACCGGTTTGTGTGGGCCACATCAGGGATTATTGGAGTTCTGCAAAAAATCTTACGTGATTTATTTTTAGGGTAAAAGACACGCTGTCTCAATTGGATGGAATGGAACGTGAACTTCAGTTTTCATTCTGAATGATTCAAAGCTTTCTGAAAATAATTTAACACGTACAACAGTGAAGAATATCGCTTCACTGTTGTACAGTTGACCACATAACTAGATACATTACTTAATATTTAAAGCTACTATTTATTAAAATATGAATTGGAGTAATTTAAAACACAATTTTAAATTAAACATTATAGGATCCTTCTAAAGTAGCTTTCCATTACTAAATCAGCTTTACATAGGAGCTAAAACTCTTCTGCCTTGTCTTGATTTTGTAGTTTGTCGTTCGCAAAATTTAATACCTACCCAATTGCTTAGTTTGACATTAATAAGTCTTTGATTGTATGGCACTTATTGTATCATGTTTAATTAAACATGATTGTATTGAAATAAACAATAAGGACACGGTCACTATGATATCGTTTTACTTAAAGTCAGGAAAAACTCAATTCTTAAGTATCTAGTATCTGCAGCGGATTGAATGAATCTACAAAATATGCGCGGGCTAGATAATTCCGGCAGACAAATAAAGCTCAGTATAAAACAGTCACAAAAAAAAAAAAACAGAAACGCTTCAACACTACATCAAACTTTGTGGCTGACTGTCCGATGTCTGCCCAATGACCAAGTGAATTGTAACATTTCACACCATTTATTTCTGGCACCATTCAATCAATATTCAGCCCATTCATATACGCTGTGCATTATTTAAACGAATGCGAGAAACACGCATTGTTTCGTTACTCAAACAATCCAATACATTTGTTATTCATATTCCGCTAGACTTGTATGCCAGTACCATGCAATATATTAGTAGGAAAAGCTATATTTTACAGTGAGACAAACTGCACGCCGGATAGTGTATTGATGTGGTGTATAAAATTGTGTTTGTACTGCGCCATTTATTTTGACTTATACTTGAGTTATGTCGGATTTATTTTATTTTAAGATTTCTGTAATGATTTTGTTAAGTATAAAGTTTTTCTTGTCTTGGTACCACTTATAACATAATAATAATAACTCATGCTATGGGAACCTTAGAGTAATAATGCATAGAGAGATAGCTTCATTCAAAATTCCGTTTAAAATTGAAGCAACAACACAATCAATGTGTGCATAAGCGGCACGTAAATACATTCACCGACACACACAGAAGCAAACTAGTAATGTTGCAAGTAATTGACATTTTCCCCAAATAGTGTGAAAAATAGAACTGTTTCAGGATTCGTGAGTAGAAAAACTATTAAATAAAACATGAAATTAAAAATATTTATTATATACCAAGATCGATTACTTAAACTACCTTACTTAATAACCCTGAATTTGCAACTGTTTTCTAAACAACTGCCGCTTTGATGACGCTATTCACGAAATATTATCTTTTTTGTATTCATAAAAGAATCGAATTCTTTGGTAACAAGAATTTAGGTAGAATGTAGAATATAGGTAAATTCTTAGGTTGGCAAGCGGGACCCCCAATAGTATTAGGCTAATAAAATACCTACTTAAATGTGATTTTGCAATAAAATTGGCAGTACATAGTTATAACAACAAAAAATGGGGTAAAATGTTTTTCTTTGCCTAGCAACACTTTTATTGTAATGGCGTCTGTCAAATTTACGATTTATTTATTTTGTTTCGATGAATGTTTTAATCAAAAATATATGATGTTAGGCAATAGTTACCCGTGAAATGGGATCTTTAAATGTTTTCCGTGGTTATGTGATGAGTTGTGACACCCTTTCACTACACAGTACGTCATTTTTTTGTGAAATTGCAGGAGCTCTTTACAATAGCGCTTGGTATTTTGTACTAACGGTCCGAAAGTCGTACTTAGCCTTAAAAGGCTACCTTGAAATGGCTTCACTTTTCGTGCAACTACTGCGGTTCTATGCGTTATTATTCTAAGATGGGAACAGTATCCACCCGAGGGTACAATGCATCCAACATTAAAATTGCTTTTAAATGCTGGTTACATTCAATTAGATATATTTATTACCTTATGACCTTCTCCAAATTCTATAAAAATACACAAAACACGAAGAGAAATAGTCTTACTCTTTGTTTATTTATGTCAATATTGGAACATTTATGTCCAGATTTAAAAGAGCCCTTGTGTGCTGCTATAGACCCAGTCATTGATCCCATACAAGATGACTCTCCATGTCACGTATCTTAATGCAAACACATTTATTAAAACAGTCACTAAGAATAAAAATTGTGGTGAGTGACTAATCCTGATTGAACAAGCTGAGGCATGAGGTTTACTCTGACATCATTCAAAAGCCCGCAATTGAACGCACTACTGTAACTGAGCGACATCCTTTACTTAGTTTAATCACTTCGCAAAATAATTTAGAGTAAGCTTCCATTCAAATATGAAACAATTTCAAAATTTAGCCGCGGGCTAGAGTTATTTAATTATTTTTGTGGAAAGCTCGTATACTATATTTTTCACTTAAATAAACCCTGTTTCCATTCCCATTATTGTATTTCTCTTTGATCATTTTCCACTCCAGTTACTAAAAATTATATACTTTTAACTAGGTTTCATACCGTAATTACTGCTGTTCAATTTAGTTTTAACGCTTTCAGACTTTTTTTTACCGCATAATACAGGCAAGATTAATCTGTTGTATTATTATATCCCTATTTATATGTATACGATATGTATAAGATATACACCTTAGTATCCATTTAATAGAGTCTTAAAATTGCACTTTTCAGTTTGAAATCTTTTCTATAATATTAAAATCGATCAATATAAAAAGTAATAATATTTTTGTACTTCGTGGTAAAAATCAAATTAATGTTGAACAACAGCCTTAGACAGGCCCTTAATAATCAATTATATTACACAACTAGCTTCCGCCTGTAACTACGTTTGCGTGTTTGTGGTAAAACAGCACATCATATTAAAATTACGGCCAAATAAAAATATAAAAAATCCTAACAAACACTGTGTTTGTAGTTTTGGCCTCAGCAGCCAAAATACAAAATGAGTCCGGACTGATGACGCGAGTTTTCCAATGTTTGGGAAGATTTTAGTTTTTAGTAAATTAATGAACACCTCTGTTCTGATATTATTCCTTACGAATTAAAATAATTTTACTCAAATCAATCAATCAAAAGTCATTAATTCAAAGTAGGCTGTGAGGCAGCACTTTTTAAACGTTAAAATTATATAAGATTGTCCCCAAAAACGCCCGCCCTTCACCACTTCCTAGTGCTTTAGCTTGGAAGAAGAAGTGGCGCAACAACTACTATAGTAGATTATAAAAACACTAGATATATCATTAACCTAACCATAGGTATTTATTTTTATTAGAACTAGAGATGACAGAAGAGCAATATAAATACAGCGCAAAATTATTGTAGGTGCAGGAGCTGCCATAGGGTCTTAGCAGTTAACATTATATTTTTAACCAACTTCAAAAAAAGGAGGAGGTTATCAATTCGACGGTTTTTTTATGTTTGTTACCTCATAACTTTTGACCGGGTGAACCGATTTTAATGATTATTTTTTTATTTAAAAGCTGGTACTTCCCGTATGGTCTCATTTTAATTTGGTTCGGACAATGGTATCCATGTAAAAACCATATAAGTATTTTTGCATTAAGGGGCTGCAGAGCGAAATCATTCAAAACAGTCGTCACTGTTAAAGTGACACAATCAATACTTTTATCACAATTACCATAAAAATATGTAATAAACACCACAATAAATGTGTTAACCGATTTTAGTTGGCAAAAATTAAAAATATTGTATAGTTTAATACTAACGTACATTTTTAGATAATACAAATTATTAGATTCAATTTCTGGATTTATGTAGGTACCTACATAAAATCATCGAAATAATCAATATGCGTATTTTCAAGTCACTCAACACAATGAATCTAATTTTAAAAATTGTAGGTTACCACCTTTTGTCGTGCAACTGCATGCGGGCCTCGAGCAAACTTGTCAATCTGTGCGTGGCGACGCACACGACTAGCGCGTTGTAGTAAATACCTATTTTCCGCGCGTCTTGTACGGTCGGCGCCGTCTTAAGTATTTGCGTGACAAATGAACGAATAACGCGATTAGATTAGCGCGAGGTATCTACCATAACTAAAAAGTCAAAAATAAAAACTTTTTACAAAGAAATAACAACTGACTTCCTTAAAAAAAAGCTCTATAAAGTCAAAAATAACTTTAATTTCGGAAGTAAGTGGCAAATAACCTTAAATACGGATCCTAAGACACCGACTTCCGAAATTAAAGTTATTTTTGACTTTGTAGTGTTTTTTTAAGGAAGTCGGTTGTTATTTTTTTGTAAAAAGTTTTATTGAAACATTTTTTTTTTATTCTTTAGAATTAGTTTTAAAATATTTAGCCGTGGAATAAAAATCATGCCTAGCACATTTTGTACGAATAAAACGTACCTTTAAAAATTGAAAGTTAGTCGCGATCACTATACATGGCTTAATGGCTTGCAGGACACTTTTAAGTAGATTTTAAACCTGTTAAAGAACCCAAATTGACAGACAAAGAAGTCTAACATTCAACAGTATCCAATGTTTAAGCCTAGCTATACATCATGAGGTTATTTGGTGACGTCACGATATTATATTGCTAGTCTATTGTAGTACCGCTACAATCACGATTATAGTATCTATTGTCTGTAGAGCATTGTGGAGGTTTGCATTGCAATGGAAGCGTATTGTAGTTGGGACACACTTGTTTTGTGTAGTTTGTTGATTGTTGATGTAACTAATAGATCGTTCATCGATGAGTCTACCTATAGTCCTATCTTAGAATCGGCTAACAGATTTAGTATATTATTACAGATTTATATATCTAGACATATCTAGACAAATAAATAAAATTGGAGTGTCTGTTTGTAATATTAAGAAAACCACTTTTTACTAAGTGTAAATGGATGTATACACGGTACATATACCAAAACAACATTTTTTACAATTTTTGTCTGTCTGTCTGTTTGTTCCGGGTAATCTCTGAAATGGCCGGACAGATTTTGACGGGACTTTCACTGGCAGATAGCTGATGTAACAAGGAGTAACTTACGCTACTTTTGTTTTAGAAAAAAAAAAATAGGATCACACGAAAAAATTAAAGGAATGAAAAACTGTAGCGGACAGGCTTCGCATATTCCCGTGTCGAAATAGAAACAGAAACATCCTGCATTCGTGAATAAACACAATTTACATGAACACGAGTAGTATGAACATCGCACTTAATTCCTGATATTTTATTACATAGGTTCAGTTAAGTAGGTGTTGAAACCGATTTGCCAATTGTGGCTTATGCTTTTTGTCTCCTTTTTATTTTATCCAATGAAACTCTTATGGATGATGAAGATGATGAGTACTTAACATAGCTTTATGTCACCCAGAATACCAAACTACGTTTTTATCAATTTTTAGTAGATGGTTTGAAAACGTGTTCATAGTACAAAGCTGTTTTCTGTTTTTTCAGGCTGTGTAGAGCACTTTGTATTCCACCTGGTTATGACAAAGTGAACGGTTTGAAGGTGAGCATTTTTTCGCTTTGTGCGTAAAGTGAACATTTTTTTCATATTGAAAATTCTCAAAGAATCCGTGTTCAAATCTGCCGCACTAGATTTTAGCGTTTCTAAACTTGATTGACTGTGTAATGTGCGGTAATGTTTAAGTGTTTTGTTCTTTTTGTAGGGTTCCGTAGCCAAATGGCAAAAAACGGAACCCTTATGGATTCGTCATGTCTGCCTGTCTACCTGTCTGTCCGCCCGTAAGTCACAGCCACTTTATTCCGAAACTATAATAACTGTGCGGTTGAAACTTGGTAAGTAGATGTATTCTGTGAACCGCATTAAGATTATCACACCAAAAAAGAAATGAATTTTGGGGGTTACCCATACTTAGAACTGAAACTCAAAAGACTTCTGCGCAGGGTGGTTAATACGATACCCCTTGGTGACACTGATTGTCTGACTTTCGAGCTTCTGACCACTCGTAATAACTGTCAACAATCTATACACCGAGAAAGACAGCCGGGACCAATAAGTTAACGTGCTTTTCGAGGCACGGAGAGGGTTTGATAAGTGAAGATGGTCACTCATCTATAGAGAATCCATGGCAAGCGTAGTTAAACCCGATCGATCAACCCGTGGGGCTGCTAAGTAATTAGCCACAATCCCGCCGCCAACATAATAAAAAAGTTAACGTAGATAAAATAATTTTAATGGTACAGATCTTATTTTAAATTGGACAGTAAAATTCAAAGGATAACTAAGACATGGCAAGATCAAATTAAATAACTTAATTTGTGTTGTAAAATATCGATTGACCTTTAACGTCTATGTAGGTTTGCTAGCTAATTTAATTTGACGCCGCATTACACTAAGTCTCAACCGACATTGTTAGCATTCTCACCAAATACGTCGTCGTCTATAGTCATCATAATATCTTATATAAATAGTGCTAAGTTTGTATTGTATGTATTATGACGAGATAGCGCAATACTTCCGTTCTACTTAGGTATTACTTATTACTGTGATGTCGTTGGTCGGCCACTTTTGGATGTAGGGTGACAGTGAGTTAAGTTATAAAAGTCGTAAAATAATTTAACGAAAACAAAGAATAAATACTTTTGTACCTTACGATACTGTAGACAGATAATTCGTTTATTACCTTAATATTCTTAACAAAACCCAGTACTGTTTTAAAACTACGTTGTACCTATAAATGGTACAGGCACTTTTATAAAATGTCACAAAGAAGCAAATAAAAGAAAAACCACTGTTTTCTGTATCGATAAGAATCGATAATAGCCAATTTACTATTACTAGTATCCCATATTTACTCGACATGGAATATAAATGTAACGAACACACATTACTCAGATAAATGTACACCCCTAAGCTACTTAATGTACCTAATATCTGTCTTGACATTTTGGCTTTTCTCGTTTACTACTTTAGTTTCATATTTTCAGTGAAATAAAGTTACAGGACGTGCGCTTGAGGTTTGCAACGACTACAGTTTATTTTCAGCTTGAGCCGTGATACTTTAGAGAAGTGATAGTTATAAGCACTTTACTATCCTATAGACATCGCGTCCACATCACAGTGGTATTACCGTGATCACACCACTCAACTCATT